>JAZHEH010001378.1:2542549-3995098 GCA_036589455.1 Ateles fusciceps
ACTTGCTGGTTCAGACCCCAGGAAAGGTATTTATGATCATGAAAGCTTAGAAGCAATTTCTTTTTAATGACTCACTGGGAAGATTAAACTTTGCTTCTAGGACTTGTTCTTTTCATCTGAAAAACATTTACATAGGAAATTGATTAAACGTTGTTTAGAGATGATAAAGCTTATCAAAGGTTAAGAAGTATAATTTGATTCAGCAAATATTTTTTACTGGTTTTGTGGAGAATCCAGAGATGAATAATCTCTTCTTGCCCTTTTGTTCTTAACCTAGTGGGAGAAGATCGTTCATAAATAGACTAAATAGAATTGCTGGAGTGGAGATACAAATAATTAGTCTTGAAAGTAGAGAGTAATGTTTTTTTAAAAAAGTAATAATACAGTCGCTGAAGAATTTGGCAGATATTTTTGGTTCTATAGAATGTAGTAGCTGTTTACTTGAGGACCTAAATTGTTTCTGGTGAAAGATGAGAAATAATGTCCTACTTTAGTGAAAGTATCTCCGTAGCAACATTCCTAGTCTGTTAGCCAGTATTATTTATACTCAAGGATCTCTAACAACAACTCTCATTAAGGATAAGTTACAGTTTTAGAAGTGCACAGTAGGTAACTTTTACCTAAAAATATCTGTACAGAAGAACAAATTTCTTTTTGGCTACTTTACGAAGAGGCAAACCTTTATATGAGTTGAGGAGACCTACTGGTCAGCGTCACCATGTGAAGTGCAAATTAAAGAGATGGCGATCTAGGACTCATTTCATCCTGGGAAAAAATGAAAGTAGAGGATTTTTCTGTTTTGCTTACAAAAAGAAAAGGTGAAATTCTCCATCAACACTTTTTAAAGTCTGTGTGAACTCCCATTATAAGAAAGTGAATCCAAGTGTTGTCTCGTTTCGAGACTGAAGAATTGGTATTTCATTAACCCTATTAATGACAGGGGATAGTCTTCATAATGTTTGCTGGGAACCCTGAGAAGTAGCAGCAGTAGTTTAGGAGCTCAGAGATTCCCTCTGCTAGGATGTAGACTATACGTGTAATCCCTGACATCATGTTCCCACCCATTCCCTCTTTGGGTGTAGAAGATCAGTGCTTTCTGGCCCTGGGAGAAGTCCCCTCGCTGCCTTTGACCTGCAGCGCTAGGGGCTCCAGACATTTTGGTTTTCCTGATGTCCAGTCCAGTTCTATATAAGAAAATGTGTTTATACAGAGTTTATCCCTGTATAACTTCAGGATGGACAATAACTGAGTCTGATTATTTCTCCAAAAAGGCTCAAAACATGGTTCTCACCTAAATGCACATTATTAGATTATCCTCTGTGGTCCTGGGCAGGGCAGAGCCAGGCAAAGCCCTGCTGCAGGAAAGGATCCACAGAAGAAGCAAAAGCTGAGAGCCTCACACAAACCTCTTATGCCTTCCCTCCTATTCATTAATCAGAATAACTGAGTTTTCAAGATGCATTAGGAAAAGTGGCATTACAGCAGGAATAGAAGATATTCTCTGCCCTTGAGGAACTTTAAAATCTAGTTAAGGAGGCAAAATACAACTATTTGTTTGAAGCCTTCCTAAACCAATACATGTGCAAGTGCAAATCGATAGCTCAACAGAAATTTCAGTGATGGGGATACAGAGAAGTGGAATGATCTCTCCTGGTCTGTTCAGAGGCTTTCTAGAAGGGGTGAGGGGTATCGGATTTTAAAGAAAGTAGTAAACGTGAATTGAGGAGAAAAAGGAATTTATCTTTTGGTTTTTGTTGTTTTTTTTCCGGCAATCGGCTTCCTTAGCTTGAATGGGCACAATATTGATGGTGTTACTATATCTGGTAAATAATTCATGCATTTATAAATGCTAATAATACTAATCTTTGATATGGAGCTTTTGTTTCAAGTATAGAAAGCTGTAACAATGAGTTTTAATAAAAAGGTTTTTGGATGGAAAATTACTGGCATAGATATAAAAATATGAATTAGTGAGATAAATTATCCTCCTACTTTATCTCTTTTCTTAGATATCTAAATCATATTTTCCTATGAATTCTTTTAATAAGTGTTTCCTATTTTTTTCCCTTTTGATTTTTAGAAGCAAATCTAATAGGAGTCTATTGTACAGACTAAATTTCGTAAGTCTCAAATGATGGGAAAAATCTAATTATTGAATTGCATAAAAATATTTTCCTCTTGAAATAAGAGCTCATTTTGAGCTTCAAGGACTCTTAAGTCCTAAGAGTTTAGATTAGGTTGAAATAATTTATTCTACTTTAAAAGTTTGCATTGTTTAGGTTCCCAGAACAAGATACAGATTTTAAGTTCTTTGAGGCCAGAAACCAATACTTATTTGTGTTTTGCAAGGCATTTAGTACAGGTTACACCTTCACTAATAAACAGTGACTTTAATTCTCATGGTATTTTAGTTTTTATCAGGTACTGATTGAGTTGTCTTTTAACCACCAGGAAGGCAACCGATGTGCAAACTTACTGCAATAAACTTTAAAAACATTATCTGAAATAACTATTTTAAGAGAAATATTTCCATCAGTGATTTTTGTTCTTTTGTTAGGAAAATCTATGTAGAACGTTTTTAGAGAAAGGCCTTGGTATGAGTCTATTGAATATGTTCAGCAGAGCAGAGAAACTTCCCATTCCATTGTGATGGGTTCAGAAGTCATTTAAAAATCAGAGGGGAAAAAAAAAAACAATTTTCAGTTTTTTGCTGAAGATTTTAAAAATGACTTACAAATATGTTCCACTAACCCACTGAAGTTCACTTAGGGGGAACGGAACTATCGTTAGGTGATACCTGGGAATTGCCAATACCTGAACAGTGCTCAGGACCCCGCAGGTCCTGGAGGGTGGGTCCCCACAGAGGCTGGCTCTGCCAGGTTGTGCCACTTGTTTCATATCATCTGGGGTTCGAGGCCTGCTGTGAGTCCAATAAGCCGTTCCTTAGCTGACCTTCACAAATGGCTTTAGAATCTGAAAATAAATTTGAACAATATGTATGTGTTCTTAAATCATTCAGAGAGAGTGTATTAGTGTTTGCTAATGGAAGATTTAAGTGGGACGTTAAGGAAAAGTGGCAGACCAGGATTCTTAATGTGGAGCTCCTCGTTTTGCTTCTAACTCAAGGGGTTATGTGAGGAAGCAAGAGAATGAGAAGTACCTCGCTCTGGAGTATGTGCTCCATGGCTGCTGGTGCCTGCTGCCTTCTCCTTTACCAGTAATGTTTCTGCTTAACATTTTTGTAAAGTATGTTAATGACTTTATCAGCATGGATAGTATGTATGTTTAACTTGAACATAGTTTTCAAAGATTAGAGATTCTAGCAAAATAGTCCTGTAATTTAAAAACGGAATGAGAAAACGCATACTTTGAGATAAACTTGGAGCTTGTTTTCTGTGCTGTACAAACTTGTCACTTTTTTCTTTTTGCCTTTGGAAAGTTTCACGTTAACAGCATGAAAACTTAAAAATACAGTTGATGTTGAAAGAGCTTAACTAAATATTTTAAATTGGTGGTATTGGAAAGAGATTCTGTAAAAATCCAATTAAACTTTCGAAAGCTCTATCCTGTTGAAATATAACTTAAAGGAAGTCAGTTTGGTTTCCCAGAAGTACTGTGCATAGTGTTTCTGGCTGAGGAAGAAAGGCCCACATCTGCTGTTTGGCCAGAATTTGGGTACCAGCTTCCTCTGCGATGTTGTACTTGAACGGTGTTGACGCTTGAACAAATCCCATAGAAACTGCCCCAAGTGGGGGATAGTTGTCCTTACTTTTATGGTAAGACTTGGCCCCAGTAACTAACGTTCCAGACACTGGTAGTATTCTTGGCTGAATAATCTATAGATGTGCATACATTGAGAGCAAAATCCCAAATGTTTTAGAAACTTTAATGGCTACTGTATTTCAACCAATCAGTAAAGTAAACTTTAAAATTAAATACCGGTGCAGTTTATTGCTTCATAGCCAATAAAAATAGTGAACAAAAAGAGTCTAGTGTCTCTTGTTTCTTACATAAACTCTGAAAAATCAGTTCTACTTAATTATTCAATTCAAAAGACTAGAATGATTTCTTTTAAAATCGAGAGCACTATAGGAATTTTTTTCCTTGCCTCAGACATGAGAAATAACTTTTTCTTTCCATTAAATGACAGTAAAGTATTTAACTAATATGTTTGTTCATGTGACTTATTTTTCACAGGGAACAAAAACTAATACTTTTGTGCAAAATTATTTTTTGTGATCGATTTACATCTACAAATGTGATAGCTCTATTTACTACTGTTAAAATATATCAAACGTTTTATGTGATTGCAAATGAGATAACATGATTTATACTTTGTTTTGTAAAAGGCTTGCGTGTCTTAGGCTACATTTCTGGTTAGAATTTACGGTGAGGGGAGAAAAAACTTCTAGAATTGAGATGTGCATTTTTAAAGTGGATTGATAGGAACCAGAAAGGGAATTAAAACAAAAAATTGTCTGGGTCAGAGGCAGAGGAGAAAGAGAGGAAATATGGCACAGCAATCCACACCGTAGGAAATGTAGGTGAAATTTCTTGGAAAAAAAAATGGGACCAATTTCATGTGGTCTGTTTTGGCACTTTCTTATCCCTATGGGATTTTGTCTGAGAGTCAGAGTGGTTATCAGGACAACAAAAATACATTAACCACAAATTGTAGACATTTCGGTTGATGAGGGACAGGGTCTTTTAAAGTTTAGACTTACTTGGTTAATCCTACAACTTCCTGAACATATACTGCTGAATTAGGCAGAAAGGTTGTGCAGTTTCTGTTTCGTCAGAACAAAACAAGTGTTCAAAGCAACTCTGAGGTTCTCCCCTTTCAGAAGGAAACATTTTTTAAGGTAATTTAAGAGGTAAAAAGTTATCTATATAAAACTCAGCAGTAAGCCAATAATACTTTAATATACAAATTTATCTCAGAAATTGTTACCAAAAAAACTTCAATAAAATTCATAGAAAATTATAACAAAGTAAAGCATAAATGTGGGAACTGCTAGTTAATGCTCACTGAAAGATAAAGTTTCGGGATTTACTCCTACTGGAATGATGGCCAGTAGGATTAATTCACAAACAATGAATTAAGACTACATTATAAATATTTAGTAGTTTTTAAAGTTAAACAGCTGGCAAACTTTGGCGAGCATTAAGAATAATATGCATTACAGAATGGGAGGGACGAACATACCAACTCACTACTCAAGGGAAGACAACTGTGAAAGAACAGAATGGGCGGGTTGAACGATTTCACTTTTAGGTGTGTATTACACATGTGAGCTCCATGAGGCCAGCCGTTTTTATTTTGTTAACTGTTGTATCACAAGCATTTGGGACAGTTCCTGGAGCCTATAGTAGATGCAAGGCAAATTGTTTATGGAATAATTTTCATAATTTTTTGGGAGCAACACTTGAAGAAAAACTAAATACAAGTCAACAAATGTCACAGTTACAGTTGTTTCATGGTCTTTTTTTTTAACCAATGTGAAGTTATCAGTACCAGACTGTTTTGCTTCAATCTGCAAAACAAGGGTGTGAAGGCGTGTGTGAATCTTAAAGAGTGAATGCCCTAATAGTTCATTTTGGAGGCCATGTGTTCAAGTGAACTGATTTATGAGCTGCAAGCTTCAGTCTGGCTAATTTAGAAACATCTAGGACCAGTTTTTGGCTAAGCAATTGTGGTACATGAAATTCATTGTATAGGTGATTCGTGAAACAGCTTCTGAATTTTTTCCTTCCTCACCCACCTTACAGCCATTAGTCCTATAATAATTTAATTTGGGCTTGTTGGTATAGAAACTGTATTTGCACAATAATGATAAAGCCACTCAAGCTCATCTAGTCACTTCCTGGATTTATGTGTGTAGGAGTACATAAAAATAAGGGCACTGATTCATTTTGCATTTGCCTAAAATTTGCCTGAAATTGCTATTCTTCAGTTGTTCAAAGGTACACGACATGCTTTTTTGTTCATAAGGTAAAAAATACTTGGAGGTTATAAGAAATAAGTCTTAACTGCTTACTCTGAGGGGCTTTGATATGTATTTGCTCATAATGGAATTCATGAGCTTTCCTTCCTTCACTTGGCCAAGATTATTTTTTTCTTTGAAATTCCTTCTCTGGTGTTATCTAGGATGTTTGCATTACAAGCAGGCCACCTCACCTCCTTTGTTGTCACAGGTGAAAAGCCATACAAGTGCACCTGGGAAGGCTGCGACTGGAGGTTTGCGCGATCCGATGAGCTGACCCGCCACTACCGGAAGCACACGGGCGCCAAGCCCTTCCAGTGCGGGGTGTGCAACCGCAGCTTCTCACGCTCCGACCACCTGGCCCTGCACATGAAGAGGCACCAGAACTGAGCACTGCCTGTGCCACCCATCCCAGGTCCACTGGGTTCCCTTTCAAACGACAAACCTAACTGTTCCTATAAAAAAAAAGAGAAAACAACAAAAACTGGAAATGTATATTTTGTATATTTGAGAAAACAGGGAATACATTGTATTAATACCAAAGTGTTTGGTCATTTTCAGAATCTGGAATGCTTGCTGTAATGTATATGGCTTTACTCAAGCAGATCTCATCTCATGACAGGCAGCCACATCTCAACATGGGTAATGGGTGGGGGTGGAGGGGCGTGTGTGCAGCGTTTTTACCTAGGCACCATCATTTAATGTGACAGTGTTCAGTAAACAAATCAGTTGGCAGGCACCGAAAGAAGGATGGATTGTATGTCAAGATTTTACTTGGCATTAAGTAGGTTTTTCTCAATATTCGATAATTCCTTAGAGGTATTGCCAGGTATACTTGGCAATTCACAAATAGCCATTGAACAAATGTGTGGGTTTTTAAAAAAAATAATATATATATATATGAGTTGCCTATATTTGCTATTCAAAATTTTGTAAATATGCAAATCAGCCTTATAGGTTTATTACAAGTTTTTTAGGATTCTTTTGGGGAAAAGTCATAATTGTTTCAAAAATAACCATGAATACACGGACAGTTAGAATTTGTGGTAAGATACCTCTCAACATTACCAAATTCATTTCTTTAGAGGGAAGGAATAATTCAAATGAACTTTTAAAAAAGGAAATTTCATGCACTGATTAAAATAGGATTATTTTAAATACAAAAGGCATTTTATATGAATTATAAATTGAAGAGCTTAAAGATAGTTACAAAATACAAAAGTTCAACCTCCTACAATAAGCTAAACGCAGTGTCATTTTTAAAAAGGACTTATGATGAAGTTTTCACATGACAATGTTGCATTTATGATGCAGTTTCATGTACTGAAATGTTGAATTTATGATGCAGTTTTCATATATCGAGATGTTCGCTCGTGCAGTACTGTTGGTTAAATGACAATTTATGTGGATTTTGCATGTAATATACAGTGAGACACAGTAATTTTATCTAAATTACAGTGCAGTTCAGCTAATCTTGTTAATACTGACTCAGTGTCTGCCTTTAAATATAAATGATATGTTGAAAACTTAAGGAAGCAAGTGCTACATATATGCAATATAAAATAGTAAAGTGACGCTGAGGCTGTTAACCAAAGGGCAGAATAAATAAGCAAAATGCCAAAAGGGGTCTTAATTGAAATGAAAATTTAATTTTGTTCTTAAAATATTGTTTATCTTTATTTATTTTGTGGTAATATAGGAAGTTTTTTTAGAAGACAATTTTCATAACTTGATAAATTATAGTTTTGTTTGTTAGAAAAGTTGCTCTTAAAACATGTAAATAGATGACAAACAATGTAAATAATTTTGTAAGAGGCTTCAAAATGTTTATACGTGGAAACATACCTACATGAAAAGCATAAATCGGTTGCTGTTTTGCTTCTTTTTCCCTCTTATTTTTGTATTGTGGTCATTTCCTATGCAAATAATGGAGCAAACAGCTGTATAATTGTAGAATTTTTTTGAGAGAATGAAATGTTTATATATTAACGACAATTTCTTTTGGAAAATAAAAAGTGCCTAAAAGATGTATGTTGTGCTTTTCTTCTTTACCTGCTAATAAAGGGTCTCATCAGGGCAGTGAGTAAAAAATTCCACACATTCGTAGATGAGCCACATTGAACCCAAACCTACATAAGAGGGGGGATTCATTTTTAAAAAATATAATTAGCATAAAGGGAGGCGTAATTCATGAATACTTTCTGGCCACTGTATACATAATGCATGAGACCTTCAGCATCCTTAGTTGAAAATACCATAGAGTTAACTTGCATGTGCTAGTCTGGAGATTTTTGTCATCAGAGGCGAACAAAACAAGAATTGGTGTAACACTTCAAATGATTAGAAGTTAGTTTAAAAAAAAAAGTTTTATTCCACAGCAACAAGTACACCTAGAACCTAGATGTTTTTTTTATTTTTTTGAGAGTCTATCACCCAGGCTAGAGTGCAGTGGCGTGATCTCAGCTCACTGCAACCTCCGCCTCGGGATCAAGTGATTGTCCTGTTTCAGCCTTCTGAGTAGCTGGGATTACAGGCATGCACCACCACACCTGGCTAATTTTTGTATTTTTCATAGAGACGGGTTTTCACCATGTTGGCCAGGCTGATCTCAAACTCCTGACCTTGGGTGATTGCCCACCTTGGCCTCCCAAAGCACTGGGGTTACAGGCGTGAGCCACCACGTCCGGCCTAGATCTTGGTTTCTAATAACCATTGTCCAATTTAAAGAAACGAGCTCCTGGCCAGGCGCAGTGGCTCATGCCTGTAATCCCAGTACTTGGGAGACTGAGGTGGGCAGATCACCTGAGGTCGGGAGTTCGAGACCAGCCTGACCAACATGGAAAACCCCATCTCTACTAAACATACAAAATTAGCCAGGCATGGTGGTGCATGCCTGTAATCCTAGCTGTTTGGGAGGCTGAGGCAAGAGAATCGCCTGAACCCAGGAGGCAGAGATTGTGGTGAGCTGAGGTCATGCCATTGCACTCCAGTCTCAGCAAGAGAGAAACTCCATCTCAAAAAAATAATAAGCTTGTTAGAGAAACAGCTGATGCTAGGACTGAAGAGGGAAACATGCAAGTTCAGAGCATCCTGGTAGTGTGAGAAAGTGATGGAAGGAAGGTAGGAAGCGATGAAAAAGAAAACCCTACAATAATGGGGGTATGTCAGCAACAAAGTAAAGCAGGATTGTATTGTAACACAGTATAGACTATCCCTTTGTCTATGCTAATATAAATGGTTGCATAAACAGAAGAGAGAGAGCCGTGCAGAATGATTCCAAGTAAGTTTTTTGGAAACCCCAACCTCAAAGAAGGGAAGTAAACTGTCTACTCTTCAGTGTGGGCTGCACATAATGACTTCCTTCCAAAGATTACCCTATGGAAAGGAGGAGAGGAGGAAGAGTAGCCTTACAGTGGAGAAGTCTGCCCACACCACCTCAGCCAGGTGATCAAGGTCCACCTCAGCCATGATAAGTCACATTGATAGTATGTACCCTTGATATGATGTGATGAAATTGGAACTTTGCTCTGCTTTTCCTTTTGAAATCATGTACCCCCAGTGTGATAATGAGAAACACATCAGACAAACTGCAATTGAGGGATATTCTACAAAATACCTGATTACTATTACTCAAACAGTCCATCAAACACAAAGTCTGACAGATTGTCAAAATCAAGAGGAGTAAGAGACATGGCGATACAATGTCATGTGGCATGTGGATGGGATTCTAGAACAGAAAAAGGGCACTGTGGGAGAATGGAGGAAATCTGAATAAAGTGTAGAATTTCACTAATATATCCTTTTTTTTTTTTTTAGATGGAGTCTCGTTCTGTCGCCCACACTGTAGTGGCATGATCTCGGCTCACTGCAACCTCTGCCTCCTGGGTTCAAGGGATCCTCCCACCTCAGCACCTCCCCGCCTGCCTACCCAAGTATCTGGGATTACAAGTGTGCACCACCACACCCAGCTAATTTTTGCATTTTTAGCAGCGACAGGGTTTTACTATGTCGGCCAGGCTGGTCTCAAACTCCTGACCTCAAGGGATCCACCTGCCTTGCCCTCCCAAAGTGCTGGGATTACAGGTGTGAGCCACCATGCCCTTTTTGGCTGTAATGTGTCCATATTGATTGATTAACTGTGATAAATGTATCATACTAATGTAAGCTGTTAATAGGGGAAACGGGTTGGGTTAGAGCAATTCTGTTACCTGCAATACTTCAGTAAATCTACAACTACTAAAAGAAAACCATTAGTTTAAAAAAGTGAAGAAAGGCCGGGCACGGTGGCTCATGCCTGTAATCCCAGCACTCTGGGAGGCTGAGGTGGGTGTATCATCTGAGGTCAGGAGTTCTAGACCAGACTGACTAACATGGTGAAACCCCGTCTCTACTAAAAATACAAAATTAGCCAGGTGTAGTGGCGGGCGCCTGTAATCCCAGCTACTCGGGAAACTGAGGCAGGAGAATCACTTGAACCAAGTAGCTGAGACTACGGGTGTGGGCCATCACGCCCAGCTAATTTTGTGTGTGTGTCTGGAGGCAAGAGCCTCCCTGTGTTGCTGAGGCTGGTCTTGAACTCCTAGTCTCAAGGGATTCTCCCCCGTTGGCTTCCCAACTTGTTATTACAACTGAAACTTCTTAGATTTTTTTGTGTTTCAGCTCTAATTGATTGATAAGGAGATGTCCAAAAATTACTTCCTTTTTCTGTGTGAATTGACTTAAGCCCCTGCAGCAATTGAGTATATCTAATGTTTGCCAAATTTCCTCTTCATGTTGCTCTGTTGATACAGTTTTAGTGTTGGATTTTTGATAAGGTGTGTGAACATGAAGCTGTGATTATAATGCAAGCAAACATGTAATGCCTTGTGGATTTTTAAACAGTATTAGTGAGTTTTCAAGGGAAAATGATTTTCAAAAGACAACTATGCCTAACCAACTTTTCAAAGTTGCAAATAATTTGCTTATCATTGTTATGTTCGTTAATGGCTATCTGTAATAAGCTACAGCAATTAGACAAAAATTGAACAATATACCAGGTTCCAATTGACCAAAGTGCAATTATGTGACTTGATTTTAAGGAAGTAATGTTTTGGGGTTAGCTATCTTCAGTTGATTTTAAGTCTTCCCACTATTAAGTAATCTTGTTCTGCTTCGTTTTGTCATTTCATTCTTACATTACAGCTCTCAGTAAGCACATCACTTCATGGCTTCCAATTAGAGAATCCTTAGATAAACATGACCTGGCCTGCCTGCATAAAAATATTTTTTAAAATCTAGCTTAATTCCCCTTCCTATCTGTAACTGAGCCCACCAGACCTTTTTGGATTGACTCATGGGCAGTAACATAACAAAGAAGGGCTTTATTCTCTATTACTAAATCTGGTCCCTACTTTGAAGTTAACCAAATTCCATCTTTGGTTAGATTCTTGACTACAGTGTGAAACTAATCAATGGGAGATTTTTTTTTTTTAATTACTCATACTGAAGTTATAGGTGACAAAACTGGAAATTTTATAACTGTTTTAACAATGACTATTAAGACAAAAAGTACAGTGGCTCATGCCTGTAATCCTGGCACTCTGGGAGGTCAAGGCAGGAGAACTGCTTGAGCCCAGGAGACCCTGTCTCTGTAAAAACTAAAAAAATTAGTCTGATGTGTACCGCGTGCTTGGGGTCTCAGCTTCCTGGGAGACTGAGTGGGAGGATCGCTTGAGCCCAGGAGGTTGAGATTGTGGTGAGCTGTGTTCACACCCCTGCACTCCAGCCTGAGCAACAGAAAAAGAAAGAAGAAAAGCACAATAAATTGCATAAAAGGTATGTTTGTGATTTATAGCTTCGGAAGAGTTTGTTACATGAAAACTCAGAAGTTTCATTTTTCTTTGTAAATCAGCAATATTCTTTCCATCTGTCCCTCTCAGAGCATGTCACCCCATGAAGGCATTTGGTGTTATATAAATGGTAATATTCTTAAATATGAATGTCAAAGCTTAATGCTATTTGGTACCCAAAGACATTTGAATGACTATTATATATATATATATATATATCTACACTCACATAATCTTGACAACTGGAACTTGTACTGCTCAGTCTTTGTCTAATTGCTATAGTTTGTTTACAAAGAAAAAGTAGGAATATATAGATATTGAATTGGAAACTAAGAAACCCATATAGACTTTTAGGTAAAGACGGTACCATGAGCTCAAACATCTCAGCCTTCAGAACTATTCAACAGCTTCTTTGATGAAGGAAACAACCTTCAAATCACTTTGTTCCAACGAGCAAGATCTTGCCCAGGCCAAAATTGGATCAGTAAAGATGATAGTGTCCAAACTCCTGAATACCGTCTCAGGAACCTCCAAAAACATGCCATGGAGTCCAGTGGTGGCACCTCTTCATATCTAAAGTTTCAAGAGACCGTCACTGATTTCAAGACTCTAATGCAGTCTCTCTCTCAAATGAATTCCTCTGACACACTTGTAGAAAAAGGGCCTGTGGTTAAACAAGGGCCTGCCTGCCAAGTCTAGAAGATTCACAACACATGCTGGAATAGTAAAGTCTCTGAGGTGTTCTGGAATAAATAAATTTAAACCAAAAAAAAAAAAGAGTTAACAGTTTGTCTAAGTTGTTAATTCCTTAGTTCCCCACTTCTCTTCAAACCCCAGCAAAAACACACTTTGAATAGGGAATAATCAGTCCCCACCAGGTAGAAGAATGAGGGTTTATAGGCTTATTCTCTGGAGAGGGGGAAAGACACAGCATTTCTCAACTGAATAAACAAGCCCCAGTTTCTGGCACGGTGGTGCACACCTGTAATCCCAGCACTTTGGGAGGCCAAGTCAGGAGGATCACATGAGGCCACATGTTCAAGACCAGCATGGCCAACACGGTGAAACCCCATCTTTACTACAAATACAACAATTAACTGGGTGTGGTGGTGTACATCTGTAGTTCCAGCTACTTGGGAGGCTGAGGCATGAGAAATTGCTTGAACCTGGGAGGTGGAGGTTGCAGTGAGCCGAGATTACACCACTGCACTCCAGCCTAGGCAAAAAAGTGGTGAGATTTTTGTCTCCACAAAAAAAAAAAAACAAAAACAAGCCCCAATTGAGGGTGAGAATGCTATGCTAACCAGAAAATTCGCTAAGATTCTTTTTTATGCAAAATAATGTTTTACATACTCATTAACATAGTAATTAATGTAAATTACATTTTGATCATGTAAAATATAGTGTGTTTGTTAGGCCTCAAAAAAGAAACAATAGCATTAGCTCAGTTTAAGGTCACTGGTGAGGCTCTTTAAATTGTTTAGGAGGATGAGATTTATTCTCTTCTTTCCTTGGTTTCCAGAATGCTGGAGACCAAGTCTTTATCCTCAAGGCAGGAGGCTGGAAGGGTCTTTGGAATGGACCAGTCCAAGAGAAAGAACTAAATATATGGAAAATCCCAAGTTCTCCAACAAAATGGCCCAGCCAGATCATTCACAGAGAAACCTACAGATGACTAGACCCACACATGTGCCCAGAGCTTCCAATCAACTCTTTGGCCCCTCACCATTAAATATTAAGAGATGGTGGGGTGCAGTGGCTCACGCCTGTAATCCTAGCACTTTGGGAGGCTGAGGTGGGCAGATCGCCTGAGGTCAGAAGTTCGAGACCAGCCTGGCCAACTTAGTGAAACCTGTCTCTACTAAAAATACAAAAATTAGCCAGACATAGTGGTACACACCTGTAATCCCAGCTATTCAGGAGGCTAAGGCACGAGAATCGCTTGAACCTGGGAGGTGGAGGTTGCAGTGAGCCGAGATTACGCCATTGCACTCCATCCTAGGCAACAAAACTACATCTCAAAAATAAATAAATAAAAATAAAAATAAATAGTAACAGACAAATAACAGATATCTGAACAAATCATTTAATATGAAAGAGATAAAACAGAGAAGGGTAACAAAAAAAAGACTGTTAATTGAATAAAACACTGAAAAGAAGAGAAAGCTGTTATTAATAGCCTCAGAGATACAAGAAAGATATTAAAATTACAAAACAAGATACTCTAAGGGACCTAGAGAGAACAAATAATTAAAATAAAAAATATGATGGTAGAAGTAAAAGAATCAAAAGTAGAGTAAGAAATTTCCTGGCAGGGAGTCGTTGCTCACACCTATAATCCCAGCACTTTGGGAGGCCAAGGCAGGTGACCTCACTTGAGGCCAAGAGTTCAAGACCAGCTTGTTCAACATGGTGAAACCCCGTCTCTACTAAAAATACAAAAATTAGCCAGGTGTGGTGGCAGGCACTTGTAGTCCCAGTTACTTGGGAGGCTGAGGCACAATAATTGCGTGAACCCTGGAGGCAGAGGTTGCAGTGAGCCAAGATCGCGCCAATACACTCCAGCCTGGGTAACAGAGTCCATCTAAAAAAAAAAAATGAAAAAGAAAAGGGCCAGGCAGGGTGGCTCACACATGTAATCCCAACACTTTGGGAGGCTAAGGCAGGAGGATCACCTGAGCCCAGCTTTGGCAACATAGTAATGCCCCATCTTTACTTATAATTTAAAAACTAAATAAAGGACAATGAATTTCACAATTGAAAGGCTCTCTGGATGCTCTACACACAAGTGTAAAATAGATTCACAACAGTGTGAAATTTCAAACTCTGGGACCAAAAAGAAGTTCCTACAACTCCCAAGAGAGAAAAATAGCCACACATAAAAGGAGCTGAATTGCTTCAGACTTTTCATTAGTGACCTGAGAATCTAGAAGAAAGTGGAGTAACGCACTTAGAATGCCAAAGACACATACTTTTTAATCTAGAATTTATACCCAGCCACACTATTAATCAAGTATGAGGAAAGAATAAGACAATTTTTTTTGACAACCCAAGGCTTGATTTTATCCTATGAGCTACCAATGGTTCTTACATTCTTAGAAGCTTGGAAAAAATGAAAATAATACTATGCTGCAAAAACCTACGTGGACCACAAAGCCTGATAGACTTAGAATCTATCTCTTTTGCAGAAAAAGTTTACTGACCTCTGATTTAGACAACTGGTGTAGATTTGAGGGTTTAATTAGAAATCCGTGCATAGAAAACCACGCCTAGCCAGTACTGCAAATTTTCTGTGTGGTCAAGGATATAGAGCTGTACTTTGTTTGTTTATTTGTTTGCTTGTTTGTTTTGAGATAGAGTCTCACTCTTTTGCACAAGCTGGAGTGCAGTAGCGTGATCTCGACTCACTGCAACCTCTGCCTCCAGGTTTCCAGTGATTCTCCTGCCTCAGCCTCCCAAGTAGCTGGGATTACAGGTTCACACCACCACACCCAGCTAATTTTTGTATTTTTAGTAGAGATGGGGTTTTACCTTATTGGCCAGGTGAAAAGTAGTGATTGTATCATTCTATGCCAGCCTGGGTCACAGAGCAAGACCATATCTCCAAAGAAAACGGCAGACTTCTTTTCTCTTAAACTCTCGACCTCAGGTGATCCGCCCACCTTGGCCTACCAAAGTGCTGGGATTACAGGTGTGAGCCACCACACCTGGCCAGAATTTCCTTATTTCTCCAGAGGAAGGGGTTTTCCTTCCCCCTTTCTTAAAAATGACCCAAAAACAAAAACAAAAAAACTAAAACCACCTCAATAATTTCCCCTCAAACACAAAAGGCTTAGTGAGTGTAAATTTTGTTGAAAATGTCACTGATTCCTCTTTGACTGTTAATCGATTGTTCTTGGGTTCCGGATTCACCTGCACTTACATGACTTCAGGTGAGTTACGGAACCGGGAAAACCCAGGTGACAGAGCCACAGGGAGTGATGAGGCTCCTTTATCTGTCTCACCTTATGCAGGGCTTGTAAGAGGTTCTGGAGAAGCAAAGCTTTTATAGAACTGCAGTACCAAATTACACTTGTCATCACTGTAATGGGAGCTTGGGAAGATAGTTATCTTCACAACCTGTTTCTCCAGAATATTTCATAAATTGTGCACAAACATAAGCAGGAATTTTAATTGAGTACTTTTATAACTGTAGCATTCTATACTCCAGATGACTTGAACTGTGTCTCGGTTGTCATTAAAATATCCACCAAATGAGTAGATTGTTATAAAAATTGAAAGGGCCAGTAGACCATCAGAGATTCTCCCCTCAGGCTTACCTATCAGAATGCGAGGTATTTCTTTGTAGAAAGATGTGTTTAGCTTCCTGCCTTGACAATGTGATTGTTATGACATTACTGGCAATGCTAATGTTTTGACCGAAAGTGAAACAAATGAAGGGATTTTATGTTTTGTTTTGTTTGTCTTTTTTCAACTACATATTATCCTGGAGTGGCGTCAGATAAACAAGGTCTAAAAGACTGGAAATTAAAAATAATAAAAGCAGAGCCAGTTACTTGGGGGTAATAAGAAGGAACTAAATATTGTGAGATGATAAATCCAAAGGACTTAGATCTTCCAGGCATTTTACTAAGAATATTTTCCTTGAAGAAAATTAGAGGTATTTTACAAATGTTCCTTTTTTGAGCTAATTTCTTTAAACTTTTTATGAGTGTTTAAAGAAAAAAATGGGCCAGGTGTGGTGGCTCACACCTGTAATTCCAGCACTTTGGGAGGCTGAGGTGGGCAGATCACCTGAGGTTGGGAGTTTGAGACCAGCTTGACCAACATGGAGAAATCTACTGAGAATACATAATTAGCCTGCAATCCCAGCTACTCAAGAGGCTGAGGCAGGAGAATCACTTGAACCTGGGAGGCGGAGGTTGCAGTGAGCTGAGATGGTGCCATTGCACTCCAGCCTGGGTAGCAAGAGCAAAACTCCGTCTCAAAAAAATAAATAAATAAATAAAGCAAAAATGATAACATTGTCTGTGGGGGTTCTAATAGATGTAATATATTTGACAACCATAGCAAAAAAGCAGAGAGATGGTGAATGGACTTGTATGGTTGCAAAGTTTCCAGATTTTACATGAAGTAGTTCGGTATTAACTCTACATTGTAACACGTTAAAGAAAAGGTAAAGTTATAGGCTGGGCGCAGTGGCTTACACCTATAATACCAGCACTTTGGGAGGCCAAGGCAGGAGGATTGCTTCAGTCCAGGAGTCCGAGACCAGGCTGGGCAACATAGACCTCATTTCTCCAAAAAACAAAAAGATTAGCTGGGCATGGTGGCATGAGCCTGTAGTCCCAGCTACTCAGGATGCTGGGGTGGCAGGAGACCTTAGCCTGGAGGTGGGGGCTGCACGTGATCACACCACTACACTCCAGCCTCGGCAACCGAGTGTGACCTTTTCTAAAATATATATATGTATATATATATGTGTGTGTGTGTGTGTATATATATATATAGTAGTCTCCAAGTGACCAGTAAAAAAATACAAAGGGACCTAGCTAAAAAGCAGACAGACAAAATACAATTTTTTTTTTATGATGGAGTCTCACTCTGTCACCCAGGCTGGAGTGCAGTGGTGCGATCTCGGCTCACTGCAACCTCCACCTCCCGGGTTCAAGTAATTCTCTGCCTCAGCCTCCTGAGTAGCTGGGATTACAGGCGTCCGCCACGACGCCCGGCTAATTTTTGTATTTTTAGTAGAGACAGGGTCTTACCATGTTGACCAGGCTGGTCTTGAATTCCTGACCTGGTGATCCACCTGCCTCAGCCTCCTAAAGTGCTGGGATGACAGGTGTGAGCCACCGGTGCCCGGCTGACAAAATACAATTTTAAAGAAATATTCAAATATTAGAAAGCAGGAAAGTAGGAAGAGAGATAAAAATATCAGTGGGAACAAAGAGAAAAAAATAGTAAAATGGTTAACCTAAATCCTACCATATCAATTGTTACACTAAATGTTAGTGGACTAAAAAAAGTAGACTTTTGGCTGGGTGTAGTGGCTCACACCTATAATTCTGGCACTTAGGGAGGTCACAGCAAAAGGATCCCTTGAGCTCAAGAGTTCAAGACCAGCCTGGACAACATAGGGGGACCCTGCCTCTATAAAAAAGTAAAAAAAATTAGCTCAGTATTGTGGCACATGCCTGTAGTCCCAGGTACTGGGGGGTGCTGAGGTGGGAGGATTGCTTGAGCTCTGGAAGTTGAGCCTTCAGTGAGCTCTGGTTGTACCACTCTATGCCAGCCTGGGCCACAGAGCAAGACCATGTCTCAAAAAAACAGACTTCTTTTCTCTAAGCGTTAAAGGCCTAGTTAGTTTTTGGATTTTTTAGGGGCAAAAAGCCTCTGGTTGGCACATTTAATTACACAACTGCAAAGCAAAGATCTACACATCGTTCTGGAGGTAAGTTTTATATCCAGCCATTATTGATCATCTCACCCTGGCCCAGTGGCAACTGGACCTTGCTTGGCAAGGGGCTTATTCCCTGAGTAGATGTGTGTGGCCAGTGACTAGAAACAGCTGAAGCAACAAAGAGCTGGAACACTTCGGGGCCTGCATCCTTGTCTCAGGTCTTCCTGGATTGAGTGTTAGTGAAGAGGAAAGTGATACTGTCTTTCTTTCTGAAAACATCAACGATTTGTTTTCCATTTTGTCGTTTTAAATTTTTTTCTTTTTCTCTTTTTTAAAAATAGAGATGGAGGTCTAACTATGTTGCCCAGGCTGGTCTCAAACTCCTTGGCTCAAGCAATCCTCGCACCTTGGCCTCCCAAAGTGCTGAGATTACAAGGCGTGAGCCGCGGGGCCTGGCCGCTGTGCCTCTATAATTACTTTGAGAGGCGTGCTATCATAGCGTGACTATAGACAGCATTAATCAAAGATAACACAATAAACAGTGACCTAGAGAACTGTAGTAACAAACAGAAAGGGGCTGTTTGGGAGAAAGTGGCAGTCAAATGCATTTGGGGTCACTAGTCAGGTGACTAGATGTAATCTTGCAAGGTTGGTGATCACAGTGTCCTGAAACCTGGGCAATTTTTCCTGACATAACATACGATTTGCCAGGGTACGGGCTCAGGGCCTTGAGCCCTTAGCACACGTGACTTCCCTTACTATAATTCTATAATCCACTTCTTCTTCTTTCTTTTAAAGATGGGGTTTCACCATGTTGGTCAGGCTGGTCTTGAACTCCCGACCTCAGGTGATCTGCCCGCCTTGGCCTCCAAAGTGCTTGGATTACAGGCATGAGCCACCATGCCCGGCCCAATCTGCTGCTGCTTATACCAATTTTATAGATGAGAACAATAACGGCCAGGAAGGTCAAGGGACTCATTTTCCTCATGGAAACACAGCGAGTAAGAGACAGAGCTGGCTGTTCTGATTTGACTTCCTTGACTCTTTCCACAGCAGCGTACCTGGCTCCAGAGGCTCACTCTGTATAGGGAAGCCCATCAGAGTCAGGGAATTAGGGAAACAGGACGTGAAGGCAACTTCGAGCTCCCCGAGAGAGCTCCCCCAGTC
Source organism: Ateles fusciceps (assembly GCA_036589455.1). Lineage (NCBI taxonomy): Eukaryota > Metazoa > Chordata > Mammalia > Primates > Atelidae > Ateles > Ateles fusciceps. Next base: position 2,561,932 of record JAZHEH010001378.1, read on the forward strand.
TCCCTTTAGGGCGGGAGTCTGTTCCAGCGTGCAGCCAGCCCAAGCCGGCCAAGAGTGGCAGGTGAGCCCTGTAAGACAACGGTCAGTGGATTCATCTGCTTGGAGAGAGATGCGAGATCCTGATTGTCTCTTGAGAGATAGTGGAGGATCAGAGCTGCCGAGATCAAACCCTGGAGCTCGGGAGGATCTCAAGTAAGTGCTTTGTCCACTGGCAAAACCTTCATCCAAGCCAAATAAGACAAGTGACTGTGGGAAGGGAATAGTGCATTTCTGGTGATTATACCTACAGAGAGGCAGGAATAAAGGGAGAGAACAATGCTTCCAGGCCTTTGATCTTCTTTACCTGCCACAGGCCTCTCCTCCCCCCTCTAGCCGACTTCCTGGGGCAGGAAATGGTGACGTCACCCTGCGTTTGTCAGCACTCTCCTATTCTGAGTCACCGGGATTGCTGGCATAGTTATCCATAAGATTTCCAAGTAGATTATTTACTCTCCTTTTAGGGGCTTGGCATTGCACCATGCCACCCTCCCTCAGTGAACTGCCAGACCTCTGTTCAGTTCGAGATTTCCTCCTTGGCATGTCATTCGGGGTCCTTATAAGTGGTATCTTCTACCTTTTTATTAACATTGTCCTTTATCAACCAACTCTAAGTTGGAGTTGGGGAGGTCATAAAAATACCCAGTTGAATGAATTACAGTTAATTTTAACCATTCCTCCATGGCTGGACATGAATATCGTTTCCAGTTATTTGCTATTATAGACAATGTGAAAGGAAACATCTTGGTGGGCGCGGTGGCTCACACCTGTAATCCCAGCACTTTGGGAGCCGAGGTGGGTGGATCAATTGAAGTCAGGAGTTCGAGACCAGCCTGGCCAACATGGTGAGACCCTGTCTCTACTAAAAATACAAAAAAATTAGCCAGGCGTGGTGGCACACACCTGTAATCCCAGCTACTCGGGAGGGTGATTGCAGGAAAACTGCTTGAACCCAGGAGGTGGAGGTTGCAGTGAGCTGAGATCACACCACTGCACTTCAGCCTCGGTGACAGAGTGAGCTGCTGTCTCAAAAAAAGTCATTTTATTTTATTATTTTATTTTTATTTTTGAGACGGCCTGCCTCAGCCTCCTGAGTATCTGGGACTACAGGCACACACCACCACGTCCAGCTAATTTTTTGTATTTTAGTGGAGATGGGGTTTCACCATGTTGGCCAGGATGGTCTTGCTCTCCTGACCTTGTGATCTGCTCACCTCAGCCAAAAAGTCATTTTAAATCTGAATAGGTTCAAAAAAATCGTTCTTAAAAAAAAAAAAAAAGTCAGCCGGAGGCGGTGGCTCACCTCTGTAATCCCAGCACTTTAGGAGGCCAAGGCGGGTGGATCACCTGAGGTCAGGAGTTTGAGACCAGCCTGGCCAACATGGTGAAACCCCGTCCTTACTAAAAAATACAAAAAATTAGCTGAGCATGGTGGTGGGCGCCTGTAACCCCAGCTACTCGGGAGGCTAAGGCAGGAGAATCCACTTGAATCCGGGAGGTGGAGGTTGCAGTGAGCGGAGATCGTGCCACTGCACTCCAGCCTAGTGATCTGTCACAAAAATAAATAAATAAAAGTACTAACTTACTCTTGCACCCACAGTGCTGCTCTTGGGAGCAGAATTCTGGAGGGGAAAGGCAAAATGCAAGGAAAACAGTTTGCCTTTAAGTTTTAATGTAGCCTATGTCAAAACTTAAAGAAGGAAGACCAATAAATAGTACTGTAGCAGGAGGAGAAGCTGAACCTACCAGTGGTCTGTGAGCTCTCATACATTTAACCCTCCTAAAGTACAGTCTTGAATAACAGACAACATCAAAAGGCAGCTGTGCTTTTCTCAGAATAAAACAGCTGAGCTAAACAACCAAAACCAAACAGCTGTACTGCCTTTGGATTTAGTGTTACATTAAAATTAGATGTTTTCTTTCCCCAGCCTTTTTTTTCTCCTTGGTGGAAAGAAAGCAATTGAAGCGTTTTATTTCAGACATAAATGTTATGTTCAAATCATTCGCACACAGCCCACAGTAAAATGTTAGTTATTATGGAAATCTGACTGATAGCACTGTCACGTGTAAGGAGAGACTCTGTCTCAATTGTTTTCATTATTCAATACTACTTCATTATTTAGAATTTGCCTGTGTGCAATGAACGTCATTGATGTAGATGTGAGAGTTCAGCTGCAAATGTTTGAATATTTTATTTGAATATTTTATTTTATTTTATTTAGAAAGCTTACAACTTTTTTTTTTTTTTTTTTTTTTTACAGTCCAGAGGTCTTTTATTTTTTTTTTTTAACACCTATTATGCCATGAATTCATAGGGAATAGGTTCCAGCAGCTCAGGCTCCTTCCCATTGGTCCTCACAAACTGTGCTTCTCTGGGTGGAGCAGGCTGGCGCTTCAGTTGAACCCAGGTCCCTTTCTCTTTGGCTTCTTTCTTTTTCTGATCATTTTCCTTCACACGTTTTAGGAAGCTATCTCGGCTCTTAGAGTGCTTGATGTGCTCAATACGCACATTAATTCTCTTGGCAAGAATCTTGCCCTTAACTTGTTTGTTTACCACAATGCCCACAGCATGCTGGGTAACATTGTAGACTCTTCCAGTTTTGCCATGATAACATTTGTGGGGCATTCCTTTTTGAACAGTACCCATTCCCTTGATGTCTACAATATCACCTTTCTTATAGATTCGCATATACGTGGCCAAGGAACAACTCCATGTTTTCTAAAAGGCCTAGAGAACATATATCGAGTGCCTCTCCTCTTTCCCTTTGTGTTCGTCATTTTGGCAAATTACTGGAAGATGGCGGTTCCGGCCGAAAGGCGTTTTTTTTTTTTTTTTTTTTAAAGCTTACAACTTTCTAAAAAAAGATTATAATCTTAGTTAAATTTTTACATTACAAAGTATTACATACTCATTGGAGAAAATATAGCAGACAATATAGGCAGACTTTGCCCCGTCTTGTTTACGCCTACTACATTGGGTGTATGGTCATTAAGTGATTATTTATTATTATGTCACTTAAGTGTTTTTCCATTTTTACCTTCTTGGGGACAGACGAGTGTCTTATTTTCTCCTCTGTATTCTCAGGCTCAATATATTGCAAGAGTCCAATAAATACTTTCTGAGTAAATGAATGAACGTATGCATACATGAATATTGGAACCGTATTAGTAAAAGATACTGACGCTAGATCTTTGGGGATCTAGGTGGCAAGTTTAATTTTTTCAGTTATTATTATTAATAATTTTCATCAGAATCCTGGAGCTGAAATAAGAAAATCCCAGATGCTCCATTCCTGATGTTATTCTGTAAAATGAAGTTGGCCTTATGTGTTTTAATTGCTTTTGGCTGATATCAGAGGTTTTCACTGAGTTATGCTCCTTTAAACCAAAGACCATGCACAGACAGCCTTGAACCCTGAGCACCTAAGCTTAGCATTAGAACATGGCAGATGGGTGCTCATTGGATTTTTGTTGAAAAAATGCCTTCCAATTTATCCATGTTTGATTTGATTGTTGTACCATAATTGCTCCCATGTTCTTAAACCCTTCCCGTCCTCTTCATTCAGACAAACTACACCTCCTTTTCTGATGCTTGTGCTTGGATGGGGTCCTTTCTCCAGCCTACGGAGGCCTCTTTGTGTCACCAAATCATACAGTATATATTTTTTTATTTTTTATAAAGATGGGGTTTCACCATGTTGTTCAGGCTGGTCTTGAACTTCCGACCTCAGGTGATTTGCCCGCCTTGGCCTCCCAAAGTGCTTGGATTACAGGTGTGAGCCACCACGCCCAGCCTATTTTTTAATTTTTATATATTTCTTTGAGACAGAGTTTCACTCATCGCCTAAGCTGGAGTGCAGTGGCACGATCTCAGCTCACTGCACCCTCTGCCTCCCGGGTTCAAGTGATTCTCCTACTTTAGCCTCCCGAGTAGCTGGGATTACAGGCTCACGCCACCACACCTGACTAATTTTTTTTGTTGTTGTTTTTTGAGATGGAGTCTTACTCTGTCACCCAGGCTGGAGTGCAGTGGCGCCATCTCAGCTCACTACAACTTCTGCTTCCCAGGTTCAAGCAATTCTCCTGTCTCAGCCTCCCAAGTAGCTGGGATTACAGGTGTGAGCCACCAGACCTGGCCATATTGTATATTCTTTAAAACAAACAAAAAAAGCTCATTAGATTTTTCCCAGCTGAGTTCAGTTCTTTACCTTCTATTTGTTTCTGACCACTCTACCAAAATCCACTTTAATCTAGTAGTCAAGTGTGAAAGCTACTAAATTACTCAAAGTCTATTTACTGGCAGGTTGTAAGAGCCTTGGAGCAGGTAAGGTCTTGGCTTTTTTAGTGAGTCTTGCTCTAGGTCCCTGGTTTCTAAATATGGACAGGTGTCATCATTGGAGGAACTAGTTAAACATCTGCATTCCTGGCACCATTCCAGCCTCGGTGACTCAGAATTTGGGGTGTGCTACCCCCAACCTCCAAAGAGTACTTCAGGAGTCTCAGGAATTTGAATTTTCACAAGTGTTCCGGGCAATTCTGATAGCTGGGCGGGTAGTCCATACATTCAGTGTAAATTCCTTCCAGGTTAAGCAAAGGGACAAGGGAGAAGGATGAGTTCAAATTTTGGCAGAGATTGGGAGTCAGTTTGACTCCCTGTCTGTGTTGTCTATGTATTTTCACTCTTCTCTTTAGAACCTACATTTTCCTCCATGCCTTTCATGGTTAACTTGTAGACTGACTCTAGAGGCCAAGGATTTGCTACTTCATTTGTATCAGAAGCAGGAATTTCTATGAAAATGAACAGACCTGAATTCTTTTATCTTACAATCCTGGAATTGTTAGGAATCTTAAAGGTCACTTAGTGACCTTATTTAGTGGGACACCTTAGATATCCAAAGGACAAGCAATGACATCAAGATTAGCAATTCACATAATTGTAGTGAGCCACCCAGAGCAAGCCTTCCCCGAGGCTTCCAGCCTGAAGTCTTGAGCACTGCAAGAGGAGAGATGAGAAAGTCGTTAAGTAAACGCTACTCGGGAAATGAGTTGGGGCTGCGCACAGGAAAATGGGGGAGATCACATGGTACATGGAGAGCGAAGCGGGCCTGGAACAGGAATGTGGGTGAGAACAATCTTTCAGTGCACTCCAACACAAAGGAATTCATTTACTTAACTCCCCGAACACCTGTGAGTTATCTCCTTAGACCCTGATCTGATGCTAACCACAGGTCTTGCCCTCAAAGCGCTCTCAATCTAGTGGGATAGACAGATACCCATGACAATAGAGAGTGATAAATCTAACAATAGAGGCGGATTCCAGGAATAAGGTAAGAATATGCGCAAACACGCCAGCCCCAAGGATTTGTGGAGCCCTTAGAATTTATTTATAGTGTTGGCTATAACAGTAACATTAAAATATGCAAGCTAGCCAGGCACAGGTGGCTCATGCCTGTAATCCCAGCACTTCGACGTGCCGAGGCAGAAGGATCTTTTGAACTCAAGAGTTTGAGACCAGCCTGAGTAACATAGTGAGACCTGTCTCTACAAAAACTAAAAAAAAAACTAAAAAAAAAAAAAAAAAAAGCCTGGCATGGTGGCGAGTGCCTGTAGTCCCAGCTACTCAGGAGGCTTGAGAGGGGAGGATCACTTGAGCCCAGAAATTTGAGGCTGCAGTGAGTTATGATCGGACCACTGCACTCCAGCCTGTGCAACAGAGTGAGATCCTGTCTCCAAAAAATAAAATAAATAAAAAATAAAGTACATGAGCTAAACAGACTATATCCAGTTGTTTTTAGAATCATTTTAAACTTGTGTTTGTTTGTTTGAGCCAGAGCCTGGCTCTGTCGCCCAGGCTGGAGTGCAGTGGCTGGATTTCGGCTCACCGCAACTTCTGCCTCCTGGGTTCAAGTGATTTTCCTGCCATAGCCACCCCAGTAGCTGGGATTACAGGTACCTGTCACCACGCCTGGCTAATTTTTCTATTTTTAGTAGAAACGGGGTTTCACCATGTGGGCCAGGCTGGTCTTGAACTCCTGACCTCAAGTGATCCTCCTGCCTTGGCCTCCCAAAGTGTTGGGATTACAGGCGTGAGCCACCATGCCTGGCCCGTTTTAAACTTTGTAAGTGTTAAATAGAACATTGCTAGTAAAACTAAAAAAAAAAAAAAAAAAAATCAACCATATCCGTGCACCCACTGATAATTGGAGTGCAAGTTCAGAGCTTACCAGAAAGTTGTTATCAAGAAATGGCTGTCAGCTGGGTGCGGTGGCTCATGCCTGCAATCCCAATACTTTGGGAAGCTGAGACGGGAGGATCACTTGAGGTTAGGAGTTTGAGACCAGCCTGGCCAACATAGCAAAACCCTGTCTCTACTAAACATAGAAAAATTAGCGGAGTATTGTGGCGTGCACCTGTAATCCCAGGACCACCTCCCACGTCAGCCTCCCAATCCCACTCCCATCTCACTGAGGCTGCAGTGAGCCTTGACTGTACCACGTTACTCCAGTTTGGGTGACAGAGTGAGACCCTGTCTCAAAACAAACAACAAACAAAAAATGGCTACCATAGATATAATGAAGAAATATAAATTTTATAATGTATTGAAAGAAATCTCATGTATTAATTGTTCACATGAGAGAAAACATAGGGATAAATGTGTACTATAGAAGGAAAAATTACCTTAAGCTAAAACGAAAACTTGCTAAGTTTCTCTTTCTTATTCTCTTTTTAAAAATAATCAACTTTCTTTTGTGTTTCTTGAAAAAGGTAAATATTTCTCTTTGGGATAATGTGACAAATGAATACACTTTGCCTTCTTCTCCCTCCTGCACCTTCACTTGCAATCACAAAGCTATTGTTGAATGCTAGGGACCAAAGATATTTTACTGCTGTGATATAAAATGGCAATTGTGGGAATGTAGATTTCAAGATTCCTCAGGGAGGGAGCTGGGCGCCATAGCTCACACCTGAATCCCAGCACTTTGGGAGGCCGACGTGGGTGGATTACTTGAGGTTAGGAGTTCAAGACCAGCCTGGCTAACATGGTGAAACCCCATCTCTGCTAAAAATACAAAAATTAGCTGGGCGTGATGGCATGCACCTGTAATCCCAGCTACTTGGGAGGCTGAGGCATGAGAATCGCTTGAACCCGTGAGGTGGAGGATACAGTGAGCCGAGATGGTGCCATAGTTCTCCAGCCTGTGTGACACAGTCAGACTCTGTCTCCAAAAAAATAAAAAAGACTTCTCAGGTATGGACTGGGCAGAAGAAAAAAAAAGAAGGTGCCCCAGACTATTGGTATCAGGGCAGGGATCGTGCAGAGAAAGAAAGTAGGAATATTTGGAGTCTGAGAAAGAAAAAAATTATTCTAAACACGGAAATGATTGTAATTAGCAAATATCAGGCATTATAGTTGAGACCTATACAGAGGTAAGTAAACATTCAAAGTGTGTTATTTAACTGATTAGCAAGGAGGACAAGATATCTTCATCTTTTAACAAAGAATTCCTGAATCAGGAGTGCTGTAGGAAGTTTCATGGGTAGGAATAAAGTAGTCAGAATAAAATCCAATGCTTAAAATTACTATAATTCAGGCCGGGCACCGTGGCTCACGCCTATAGCCCCAAAACTTCGGGAGGCCAAGGCAGGTGGATCACGAGGTCAGGAGATCCAGACCAACCTGGCTAACATGGTGAAACCCCGTCTTTACTAAAAATACAAAAATAATTAGCTGGGCGTGGTGGCACGCACCTGTAGTCCCAGCTACTTGGGAGACTGAGGCAGGAGAATTGCTTGAACTTGGGAGGTGGAGATTGCAGTGAGCCGAGATTGTGCCACCGCACTCCAGCCTGGGCGACAGAGCCAGACTCCGTCTCAAAAATTAAATTAAATTTAATTTAAAGGATGGCCCTGTTTTCCTCTAAGATTATATAAGGTTCTTACTGCAATGGAATCCTAAGTCATTTTATATAGCTTTTCATTTCTAACAACTAGGTTGAATCTGTGCTGCACAGATTTGGTTATTAATAGATATAATTCAGTCTTCTTCACTGAAATCACTGCTTTCTTTTATTTCTTTCTGCTCCTGACGCAAGCTAGGCATACACTAGGCATTCAAAAAATATTTGTTGACTGTTGAAAACAGTAATATGCACAGTCAGAATTTATCATTTTGAACTGTTGCAGAAAATAGTTTAAAAATATGGATTCAATAGTCCATGGTCATTTCAACTTATATTTTTTTCCCAAGTATCAGGAAAATATTTTCTGGACAGATTTTTCTCCAGTAAAACTGAAACCTAAATTCAGTCTATTTATTCAGAGTTCATACCCACCACTTAGATTTTAGGAAGGTATGTCTATAATTCCAAATTCACTCCAAGTGGACTTTCCACCCAGGGGAGCTGACTAATGGACTCAATTCTTCCACTCCTTCCCCTGCTGCAGGAATCAGTCCCCTGGACTCTGATGTGTGGCTGGGGTGGCTGGGTTGGCTGGGTTGCCCTGGGCAGATTTATTAGCTTGGACTCTTTCACATGCAAAAGATAGCACCTGTGACTGTACATATTGAAAATTCAATTGCAGGTGTATGTGCAAATTGGATTTTGAGGGGGAAAGTTAAGCAAATCCTTTTGAAAGCAAATCCCTCCAAGGAGTGAGTAATAAAGAAACAAGAAGAAAGGTGACAATCAAAAACCTATTAAAATCTAGTTTCCAGAGAAGAAGCTGACTGTCTAATGACATTTATGCTTCCATAGCTAGGCATTTCACAGTCGTTTTGTGTCCGTTGCTTCCTTTATACATGTCACGTGGCACATTTTTCAGTTTTCTGTATTTCTGAGACCTTAATCCCAACCATTCTTAAATGCTTGAAATGAGCCCATGTTCCTAAAAGGACGGGTTTTTTTGTCCATCTGAATTTCTCTGCAGGAAAGTACAATGATGCCTCAAGCACCAATACACAAAGTCAATCACTGTCATTCATCCAATTCATTCATTCCATTCATTCTTTCATTTAGCCCTAAAAATCCATGGTAAATTATTATGACCAAGAAAATGCTAAACCAACCAGCTGTTTAAAAGCATTAGACTTTGGGATCGCACTGAAGTTATGTGTCTAACTAAAGGGAGAAATTATTCTTATCTGATTCATCACTAATACTTTTAGTTCCTATTTCTGTTTGCTTGCTTTATTTTTTCCTTTTGTTAATTTCACTGCCTAACCCCCAGATGTTTGCCCTAACCACTATATTTTGGATCTGAACATTATTTGCTACTTCTGCTGTCCTTCTCTGGGTTTAAAACGGGACAGTAGGAGTAGATATGAAGAATCAGGAGCAGTAGAAACCTAGATCTTACATTTTCGTCAGATTGTAAATGTGTGATGACAATGAGATATGATCAACTTTTTGATCATATCTTTGATCAAAATCTTTGTTGCTACCCTTCAGCTCTCCAATTGACATTGGGTGTTTGGAGGTGGACAAATCCTGACTGAGGATCCAAGTATTTTCTTCCCCTCCATGGTAAAAAATGTAATTCTAATTGGGAAAAGAAGACAGAATTTTCCAGTTTTAATACATCAACTGGTTTCTTAAATACTTTTGGAATAGTCAAGTATGAATGTCTTTAAAAAGTGGGGTTGGGATTTTATTTGGTCTTTGTTGGTTTCTATGAATTGTGGTACTGGAGCCTGTTAAAAATGAATGCCATGTAGAGAAGTGTTTTCTGAAAGCAAAACCTGATGTTTGCAAAACTTACAGGCTCATGGGTTTCTAATTGGGAGTGTGAACACAGACCCCTCCAAAGTAAATACATATATTCTAAATTTACCTGAGCGCTTTAAGCAGCTCTTAACATCCTATGACAAGGAGAACATTTGTTAATCAGAAAAATTACAACCTATTCATACTTATTGTTTGATTATTTCTCTGTTGACCTCTGAGGTCCCGTTGTTGATTGAATTAGTTATAGTAACTCATTTATTTTAGCAACTAGCTAATATAAATGCAAACTTTGCTTATCACCAGATGATTGATAGGCACATTAAGAAGTTGTTCAACAGGTTGCTTGGTTTAAAGAAATGTTTAAATCCTGATGGGTTACTTTTTTATCAGCAAAGAGTGGGAATTAGCACAGATAAGCCCATAGTAACAAAAATTTTATTTTCGAAATGGAATGTTGTCAGTTCTTTATATTTGATTTTGCTTAAAGCAGTAGATTTTATCAGTTCCCTTTTATAGATTTAAACATATTTTGAAGGTATTGCTTTTCTGGTGTTGACTGGAGAAGGTATCCTATAAAGAATGTTGTTAAGCAGCTGAAGGTGATGAAGTGTCTGTTGGCACTAATCTGACTTTTTTTTTTTTTTTTTAAGATGGGGTTTCACCATGATGGCCAGGCTGGTCTTGAACTCCTGACCTCAGGTGATCCGCCCACCTCGGCCTCCCAAAGTGCTAGGATTACAGGCGTGAGCCACCGCGCCCGGCTAATCTGACTTTTTCTTTTTTCTTTCTGTTTTGTTTTTGCATAAAACATCCATTTTGTAAAGGCTTTCAGGCACTTGAACTAAGTTAGCCCCACAAATGCCTAACATTTTTTTTCACTGGTGAAAGTACTGTTTTGATTCTTCTTTTTTGAGACAGAGTCTTGCTCTGTCGCCCAGGCTGGAGTGCATGGCATGATCTTGGCTCACTGCAGCCTCCACCTCCCAGGTTCAAGTGATTCTTCTGTCTCAGCCTCCCGAGTGACTGGGACTACAGGCGCTCACCACCATACCTGGCTAATTTTTGTATTTTTAGTAGAGATGGGGTCTCACCATGTTGGCCAGGCTGGTTTTGAACTCCTGACCTTAGGTGATCCATCTGCCTCGGCCTCTCAAGTAGCTGGGATTACAGGTACCTGCTACCAAACCCAGCTAAGTTTTACATTTTTAGTAGAGACGGGTTCACTATGTTGGCCAGGCTGGTCTCGAACTCCTTGACATCAGGTGATTTGCCTGACTTGGCCTCCCAAAGTGCTAGGATTATAGGCTTGAGCCGCTGCGCCCGGTCCCAGTTTTAATTTAATTAATTCTCATACCCTTTCGGTAATTTTTTTACTTCAAAATTGCCCTACACATAATTGTATTTCTTAGTATCTGCTTCATAGAATTTGTACAAGATGATACAGTAATCCAAGCAATTCTCTATAAAAAGTCACTAAAAATTCTCTATAAAAAGTCTCTACTACGCCAGGTGCGGTGTCTCAGGCCTGTAATCTCAGCACTTTGGGAGGCTGAGGAGGGTGGATCACAAGGTCAGGAGATCAAGACCATCCTGGTCAACACAGTGAAATCCCCCTCTTTACTAAAATACAAAAAATTAGCCAGGCATGGTGGCATGCACCTGTAGTCTCAGCTACTCGGGAGGCTAAGGCAGGAGAATTGCTTGAACCTGGGGACGGAGGTTGCAGTGAGCTGAGATTGCACCACTGCACTCCAGCTTGGTGACAGAGCAAGACTCCGTCTTAAAAAAAGAAAAAAAAAAAAAGAAGTTTCTACTAAAAATACAAAAGTTACCCAAAAGCTGGGTGTGGTGGTGGTGGGCACCTGTAATTCCAGTTACTCAGTGGCTGGGGCAGGAGAATTGCTTGAACCCAGGAGGCAGAGGTTGCAGGGAGCCAAGATCTGGCCACTGCACTCTAGCCTGGGCAACAGAGTGAGACTCCGTCTCAAAAAATAAAAAAAAATAATAAAATTGGCCTAGAGTCACCTGCTAGAGGTTCGCTGGGTATTTGGAGATTTGTTGGCTCTACTGTGGACGTGACGGCATATTCATGGATGATGTGGAGAGTGACAAAATGGCAGGGCCTCTAATTATTAATCAAATCACAGATTCATATCTCTCTCCCCCCTCCTTTACCCGTTTCCTTGGAGACATAGTTTCTTGTCAATTTTTTGAATTACATTAATATTAACTATGACTTTGAATCAGGAAGAATGCAAAATATCTGAAGAGTAGTATTTATATCTTCCGTGTGACATTTGCATCACATGGATAAACGTTAACAATGTTCTTGAGAACATGAGAAAATAAGGAAATAGAGTTCAAAAATAAAGTATAGAACTTGCCAGACTAGTTTCTGTTTAAAACTTGGTGGATTATACCTCTTTGTTTTAAACCATTAGAACAGCAATGTTAAATATCAGATTCCTTAAAGAGTCACTAGTTCCTTTTGGAAAGTTTTGATGAAAGCATTGTATTTCTTAAACTGCTCTACCCACACAGCTTTCCTTCAAGATGTTGTTTTTCCCACATCTACTGTTTTATTACATGACAGTTATTGAAAGGTTAGATGTGGTTTAATTTCTCAAGGTTTATTTTTATATGTCATAAATCAAGCTTTTTTGTTGTTGTTAATACATCACAAGAAGCAGTGTGGTCTGTTCAAAGTGGGTGTCGGGGAGACCTAGGTTCTATTTCTGACTCTGACATGTGACTTTGGGTAAGTCGATGAATTTCATCAGTGTCTCAGTCTCCCTAGCCACGTAATGGGGATAATAATATCTCCCTTTTACCTACTTAACAGGTTTTTTTTTTTAAGGATTAATTAGTTGACGTTTGCAAGTCACTCTGAGCTCCTTTGATAAAATACAAAGCACCATTATTTATGACAATAATAATAGTGTCTCGACCAGTAGGTTTCCTTTCATCCAAGGATGGCAAAGTACTTTACCCCCGGGATTGCAGCTTTACAGCAGATTACTGTGTGGTGGCTGGCTCTCCTTGAAGAAACAGATGGTAATGAGCAGTCTGGTTTTCACTAGAGAGTAATTAAGTCTCCCACCAACTCATTGAATCATTTGCATAAACTTCCCAAGACTGAAGCGCAGCTCCCGAAGAGAGCTGGGAGAAGCTGAATTGGGCTCGCGTCCCTCATCACTATTTATAAACAAGTCACAGGGGATGTGGATCTTGGAATATCAATATTTTCAACCCCCCCCAAATCAATTCACTGAACGGTTGCTAAAGCATTGGAATATTTAGACAACAGGTAAATTAGGTCCAACAAAAACAGACATGTAACAAGTGTGGGTTACCTGAGGGTCTTTCAGGTTGTGCAGACCAATTACGCACAAGTCCTGTGATCTCTCCTTAACAGTCCGGTTAGTACTTTCAGTTAATTGACAAAGATGAATTAAGTACCTGATTCGTGTGCCTGTCTGGGGTTATTAAGAAGAAAAGTGTGCGATGTGGTCCCTGCCCTCAAGTTGTTTACAACGTATTTGAGACGATGAAACTAAGATACAGGAAACAATTAGTGGAGTATGGAAGACAGCATATAATTAAGGGCTAAAATGTGTGGAACAGACCACAGGACGATGAGAGAAGGAAGTGGTCTGTATGGACCGGTGTAGTGCAGAAATGATTCACCAAACAGGTCAATTGAAGAAGCACGTTTTCCATGTACCCCATACATATGCAGACCTACTATGTACCCACAAAAATTCAAATAATTTTTTTTTGAGACAGGGTCCAGCCCAGGCTGGAGTGCAGTGGCATGATCTCACTGCAGCCTTCACGTCCTGGGCTCAACCCATCCTCCCGCTTCAGCCTCCCAAGCAGCGGGGACTACAGGCACATGCCACCACGCCCGTCTAATTTTTGCATTATCTGTAGAGAAAGGGTTTCACCATGTTGCCCAGGCTGGTCTGGAGCTCCCGAGCTCAAGCAATCTGTCCCCCTTGGCCTCCCAAAGTGCTGGGATTAAAGATGTGAGCCCAAAATAAAAAAATTAAGAAAAAAAGGCATGTTTTTCGTAGAAACTGGTGCATGAAGGGACAGTGTGCTTGAGTTGGGAGGTAGGGCAGAGAGGGAGACTTAACTCTGGTAATTGGGGGGTTTTGGTGGCCAGGCAGAGAAAAGGAAGCACCCAAGGTACAGAGAACTTTCATAGTCAGAGGAGTTTGGACCTAATTTAATCCACTTTCTTTCTTTCTTTCTTTCTTTTTTAAAAAGAGACAGGGTCTCATTCTGTCACCCGGGCTGGAGTGCAGTGGTGCAATTATGGCTCACTGTAACCTCAAACTCCTGGGTTCAAGCGAGCCTGCTATGTCAGTCTCCCAGTAGCAGGGACTGCAGGCATATGTCATCATGCCTGGTGAATTTTAAATTTTTTTTGTACAGATGGCATCTTGCTGTGTTGCCCAGGCTGATCTCAAACTCCTGTGCTCCGGCATTCTTGCTGCCTTGGCCTCCTAAAATGCTAGGATTACAGGCATGGAGCCATTGCACCTGGCCCACTTATTTCTAAAGACTTCAGAATATAGGGACCCAGCCGGGTGCAGTGGCTCATGCCTGTAATCCCAGCACTTTGCGAGGCCGAGGCAGGAGGACAGATGAGGTTAGGAGTTTGAGACCAGCCTGGCCAACATGGTGAAACCCCATCACTACTAAAAATACAAAAATTAGCCAGACGTAGTGGCGGGTGCCTGTAATCCCAACTATTTGGGAGGCTGAAGCAGGAGAATCACTTGAACCTGGGAGGCGGAGGTTGTAGGGAGCTGAGATGATGCCACTGCCCTTAGGCCTGGGTGACACAGCTAGACTCTGTGTCGAAAAAAGAACACAGGGACCTGATAAAAGCAGTATTTTGTAATGATTCTTTGGCAACAGTATCACCGGAGCAGGAAGGACACCCGAAGCAGGGAGGCTGGCTGGAATCAGATACAGTATTTTGGAATTTTATCTAGAAGAGTTGTGGTGAACATGGAGAGAAATAGGTAAAAATAGAACTTTAATGAGAGCTTATTACATGCTGGAAAGGCATCTTATTCTCACAAAAACCTAAGGTGATGCTGATATAAACTCATGTCAGCATTGATTTTCTGATATGGAAACTGTGGTTGAGGAGGTGAACTTGGGACTTGAGCCCAGAGACGGTATGTGTTAGAGCCAAGGTTTGAGCCGTGTGAATCCTAACTCACTGTTTAGATGGAAGAGATTAATATGGGAGAAGTAGACATTTTGACCAAAGAATAGCTCAGTCTAGTTAGGAAAACCCTGGGTTAGACAATATTAAAAACAGGTTATTTTCTCTCTTTTTTATTCCTAGACCTCTATGGTGTCCTCTAGGGTGTTCTAGACCTCTATGAGGCTATTGCACGTAGTGATTCTGCAAGAGAATTTAGTCTGAGGAGCGTGTCTACACTGGCGTCGTGCAGAAGGCATTTGGAAAATGCTGGCGTGGAATCTTCCTTCCTAGCCACGGTAAGATCCGTAATCAGGAATACCAGCGAGCTGTCAGGACTGGAAGCGAGAGTATTTCAATGACTGCTAGAGAGCCAGAGGTTAGGACTGGGATTAAGCAAAAGCAGGAAATAAGAGAGGCAGAGACAGGAGGCAGCTATCAGTCTGCCAAATTAGATTCAGGGATTTGGGCATTCAAAGTGGGAAGGTGTAGGTCACAGGCAAATTCGCTCCAGAGAGAAGCTAGTGCCTAGAAGCCTAGCTTTTGCGGCCTGTTGCTGGGTCCTGCTTTGCCTCACCTGGTTGGACTCTGCCAGGTCAGCCAGTCTCTCCTTCAGCATCTGAAAAGCGCTAAGGCTGAACAGCTGATGCTCTTGATTTGGGGCTTAAAGAGAGGTTAGTAGTTTTTCCTGGTTAGAAAAAGTGTTAGAGAGTTAGGTTGTAGCAGGTGTGGATTGATTTGGTTGATACCCTGGAGGCCCAGGTTTGTGAAATTTTACTTTGACTCAAGATGAAATTGGGAGTAATTCTAATGAGAAAAGAAAGTACTTGAGGAAGAGGATTCTTGCTGATATCTGAGGCTTTGGAAGGAGAAAAGGTTAAAACAAAACTATAGCTGAGTTTAAAACCCAAGACCCTTTAAACACTGGCTGGCTTTAAAACTCTACTACAGGCTGGGTGCGATAGCTCGCACCTGTAATCCCAGCACTTTGGGAGGCCGAGGCGGGCGGATCACCTGAGGTCAGGAGTTCGAGACCAAGCCTGACCAACATGGTGAAACCCCGTATCCACAAAAAAAAAAAAAAAAAAAAAAAGAAAAAAGAAAAAACTCTACTACAAATGATTAGAGCATTAGCCATGATTTCTAAAGCTTGTAATTTGACTTATGAATCTACACACTGATTACATTTTGGATATATTTGGCAGCCAAAGTAGAGCAGGAAATCATTATTGGATAAAAAGGGCCACACAGGAGGAAGTTTGTATTGGCAAATACCAACTTATATATTCACAGAATCCTATCATCTTAGTCCTAGAAGGAATCTATCCCTGCTGCCTTATGAAGGCCTTCTCTAAAATGTGTCCAAAGAGACAACAATCTCTTTTCATTTAATAACCTGCCCCCCTTCCAACTTTCTGAAATGTATTCCAACCTCCGACACTCCTATCATATTAATTAAAATCTTTTTTTTTTGGTTATCTTCTCTCTGAATGTGGAAAACAGTTATCATCTTTTCTTTCAAAACGCTTCATATTCTGGAAAGCTATAATTACATTTCCCTCAATTTTCTCAGCTTTTGATGGAATAATATACATGTGTATATCTGACATTTGTTGACTTCTGGGGGTGTGTAGGGCACTGAGTATCTCACATAAATTATCTCATTTAGTTCTGACAAAAGCCTGCAAATCAAACATTCTTAGCCCCATTTAAGAGATAAAGAAATAAGACACTTGAGGTTCAGAGGTAATAATAGCTTTCAAATAGTGGTAAATAGAAGAGCCAGGATTGAGAAACTGCCGATGTTCCTGTGAACACATGGATTAAATTTCCCAAACCCCTCTGAGTTGACTTCCCTACCATATATTTTTTTTTTAGACTGAGTTTTGCTGTTGTTGCCCAGGCTGGAGTGCAGTGATGAGATGTTTCACTGCAATCTCCGCCTCCTGGGTTCAAGCAATTCTCCTGCCTCAGCCTCTCGAGTAGCTGGGACTACAGGCGCGCACCCTGCACCTGGCTAATTTTTTTGTGTTTTTGGTAGAGACAGGATTTCACCTTGTTGGCCAGGATGGTCTCGATCTCCTGACCTTGTGATCCGCCTGCCTTGGCCTCTGAAAGTGCTGGGCGTGAGCCACCACACCCAGCCACTTTTTTTTTTTTAATGGAACGCTTCATGAATTTGCATGTCATCCTTGTGCAGGGGTCATGCTAATCTCTGTATTGTTCCAATTTGAGTAGATGTGTTGCTGAAGTGAGCACCTGAAAGCATTTTGTGCAAACGCAGTCAATAGAGCAAAAAAAGAGGAGGTGGGTGGGTGATGCTGGGGTCGGAAGACATAGATTCAAATGCTAACTCTAAAATTTACTACTCGTTTGACTTGGGAAAGTTACTATCACTTTCTGAGCACCTGTTTTCTCTGTGGTAAAATGGAGATGATAATACTGATCTCACAGAGTTCTTATGAGGACTATAAAGTGCAATAGGGTGGGCATTTTATGTAGAGCTGGGCACATGGTAACTGTTCCAATGACAGGTTTTATCATTAGAATATGTTATATTCTTGTACGTCTCTCACAGAAATCACTCTCTTATTAGACAGTAAATTTCTCAAGGGCAGAGACTGTCCTTCATTTTTATTACCACTCCCCTCCCCTCCAGCTTAATGCTGGTCACATGGTAGCATGCAACAATGTTTTTGGTAATGGTGTATGAGAAGGAACCCTAGTGAGGAATCGAGGCTGCAGAACTCTGTTAAAGACTCTTTGAAACTGGATGCAGGGGCCGGGTGTGGTGGTTCACACCTGTAATCCCAGCACTTCAGGAGGCTGAGGCGGGAGGTTCGATTGAGCCAGTAGTTTGAGACCAGGAGTTTGAAACAAAGAGACTTCATCTCAACAAAAGAAAAAAAAGTGTTTTTAATTAGCTGAATATGACACTAACGTGGCTTGTGCTTATAGTCCCAGCTGCATAGGAGGCTGAGATGAGAGGATTGCTTGAGTCCAAGAGGCTGAGGCTGTAGTGAGCCATGATCATGCCACTGAACTCCAGCCTGAGTGACAGGGTGAGACCCTGCCTCAAAAAAAAATAAATAATAAATAAAAAGCTGAATGGAGTCTAAAAGCTATACTTTGCGCCAGGCCCTAGAATGGTGTTCTACCTTTAGAAAAGTTTGAAAATCCCAGTGACTGTATTTTCTTTTCTTTTCTTTTTTTGACACAAAGTTTCATTCTGTCACCCAGCCTAGAGCAATCTTGGCTCAAGACAACCTCTGCCACCTGGGTTCAAATGATTCTCCTGTCTCAGCTTCCTGAGTAGCTGGGATTACAGGTGTGCACTACCACACCCAGCTAACTTTTGTATTTTTAGTAGAGACAGGGTTTCTCCATGTCGGCCAGGCTGGTCTCGAACTCCTGACCTCGTGATCCATCCACCTCGGCCTCCCAAAGTGCTGGGATTACAGGCATGAGCCACTGAGCTCGGCTTCAATATTTTCATCTCTAGTATTTCATTTAGCCCATTTAAAAATATGGAGCTAATTTAAAAAGTAATGTCCTATTCTTGCCTTGTAGATTCTATTTTTTCTCTAGCTCTTTACACATTTAAAACAAATTTATAAATATTATTATTTAAAGTGATTTGTCCAGGATGATGTAATGCTCTTTTCACTGCACGCCTTTGTATTCTTTTTAAAATTGAGACAGGATCTTGCTATGTTGTTCAGGCTGAATTTAACACTTCTGGCCTCTAGCAATCCTCCTGCCTCAGCCTCCCAGTAGTTGGGACTATATAGCTTCTTCTACCTTGCCCAGCTCCAAACTTATTTTAAAATCTCTTTCAGATAGTTTTATTACTCCTAGTTCCTGTACTGTAGATTCTTCCTTTCCGTGTATTTAATGCATCCCTCTCAAGAGGGATGTTGGTTTCCTCTTGTGTTAAGATTTTTGGGTTGGGCGCGGTGGCTCACGCCTGTAATCCCAGCACTTTGGGAGGCCGAGGTGGGCAGATCACAAGGTCAAGAGATTGAGACCATCCTGGCCAATGTGGTGAAACCCCATCTCTAAAAAAAAAAGAAAAGAAAGAAAAAAAAGAGAAAAAAGAAAAAATTGTAGAAAAAAAAAAGATTTTTGATGGTGAGCTCATTGTCAAAGGGAATTGTTGCTTGAAAGGATGTGACTGCTCTGGTTTGTGGCAATACCAAGTGCAATGTTTCTTATTGGCCTCTGCTGTGATCCTGCAGGGCTAAACACACTAAGAGTAGTTCCTCGCTATTAACAGTAAGGCCCAGAGCCTAGGCCACAGAGAAAGCCCTGTAGATCCCTTCTTCCAGGCCTTCTTTGTGTAGTCAGACAACCAGCACGTGGTTACAAGCATGTCCCATGCTTTCTAAGATGCTGACAAGGGCTTTGTTAAATTCCCCTTCCTCTTATTCTCCCAAAACTGTCCCTCCAATGTGGGGAACGAGATGATCCAGACAGGTTAGTTATTAGGAACCATGCTGTTTATTATTCAGGACCAAACTTTCTTAAGAGTGTTTACTGAATTGATTGGGTGGTGATTTTTTTTCCTGAAGAATGAAAGTGAAGCTCATGGGTACATATATTTCTAGGGTCTTATTTCTAGCTTAAAGAAACTTTCAGGCCGGGCACGGTGGCTCATGCCTGTAATCCCAGCACTTTGGGAGGCCAAGGTGGGTGGATCATTTGAGGTCAGGAGTTCAAGACCAGCTTGGCCAACATGGTAAGACCCTGTCTCTACTAAAAATACAAATATTAGCCAGGCATCGTGGCAGTCACCTGTAATCCCAGCTACTTGGGAGGCTGAGGCAGGAGAATTGCTTGAACCTGGGAGGTGAAGGTTGCAGTGAGCCGAGATCGCACCATATCCCTCCAGCCTGGGTGACAAGAGCGAAACTCTGTTTCAAGAAAAGAAACTCTCATGGTTTTCATTACACAAAAGTAATAAATATATCTAGTGTTACATTCTTACATGGAGTATACTATGCTAATTTTTCCAAATACATAGGCAGCTCCTCAGACTTTGTGGAATTCCTGGAAGATGATAGCGAGTCCTTTGATGGCACTAGCTGATTCTTATCAGACTTGATCCAAGAGATTGGAGATATTGGCAATTCAAGGATGGACAGGACACATTGTTTTCTCTTTTTCACCAAAGAGTTCATAATCTAGTACAGATACACACACCCAAGGCAATGACAAGGGTACAGTAGAACAAAGTGCTGTCTTGAAGGTGAGCTGAAAGAGCTATGGGAATAAACATGCCAGAGTAATTAATTCTGCCAAGTGGAAGAGAAAAAGGAAAACTGGAGAAGAAGGCAACCTTTTGGATGCTCTCGGAATGAGGATTTTGCCAGGAAGATGAGGGGCTGGAGGGCACTTGTGGCAGAAGAAATAGTTTGAACAAAGACAAGTTTGACCGCCACAATGCTTGGATGTGAGATAAACATACATCTGTGTTACTTTTTTCTAAACAAAATGAAAAATGGCTCAGGGTCCCCACCCACCTCTTGTTAGGAAATACAATGTGTCATTTTTTGGGGGTGGGGACACAAGGGGCTAAGGTAGACGGTCTAAAAAGTTTGGGAATGGGGCTCTGGTCTTTGGGGCATCATGGTTGCCACTGAGATAGATGTTCACTGTTTCCTGGGCTCCATAGGAAGGGTGTTCACAATGCTTACTGTTCCTGGGTGCTCCTCTTCGAAGGGTATAGAGGTTTCCATACAGGTTTGCAGATATCCTTAGAGCTGGGCTGGGATCAAGTGGTTCTTTTTTTTTTTTTTGAGACTGAGTCTCACTCTGTCAGATAGGCTAGAGTGCAGTGGCGTGATCTTGGCTCACTGCAAACTCTGCCTCCTGGATTGGAGCGATTCCCCTGCCTCAGCCGCCTGAGCAGCTGGAATTACAGGCATGTGCCACCACGCCTGGCTAGTTTTTGCATTTTTAGAATAGATGGGGTTTCACTATGTTGGTCAGGCTGATCTTGAACTCCTGGCCTCAGGTGATTCTCCCGCCTTAGCCTCCCAAAGTGCTGGGATTACAGGTGTGAGCCACTGCGCCCAGCCTGGGATCATGGGGTTCTGTACAAAAGTTTTACTTAATGCCTCTGCTTTGCTTTCAGTACCTGAGCTCTGCCCTAAACAGTGGCTACTGTATCTCAAGCTTGGTTCAGCGGCTCCAGAGAAGAAACCTCTTGCCTCTTGTGAAGGTAGGGAGGGGTAGACCCTTGATTACAGAGGGGAGAGTTGGGATCTGGAGTCCAAATGCTCTTTGTGTAGGCTTTCAGTGAAGCCTTCTCTTTCAGCAACCCCCGCTCTGTCACCATCTTCAGTATCTGATGCTTCTAGCTCTTGAGCCTGAGGGCCAGCATACTAGCTTCTAGTCTACCCTCTTAGGTTTCACTTCACGCCCTGGGCCAAGCTAGTTACTCCTTCTCCATGAGCGTTGAGTCTTTGTATTTTACTGTTTGGAGCTACAGATGTGTATCAGTTTCACTGGTCAGGAGTTTTTATTGCTTCTTGTTCTTCTTGTTGGCTTTGGATGATATCTGAGGAAAGGATTACTCCACCAGCTTTGAAACATGCATTCTTCAAGTTAAAATGGTCTTTCCCTTATTTGTTCACTTTCAGACACTTCCCAGTTTATGATAATGTTTTTTCTCCTCTTAGGCCATTAGACTTTCATTTACTTCTCCTTGTATTTTAGATGAAAATCTACCCTAATTTAAAACATTTGATTTTTATTAGAGTTATTAATGCTCACAGTTTTTTTTTTTTGTTTTTTTTTTTTTGAGATGGAGTCTCGCTCTGTAGCCCAGGCTGGAGTGCAGTGGCACGATCTTGGCTCATTGCAACCTCCGCCTCCTGGGTCCCGGTTCAAGCAATTCTCCTACTCCCAGTCTCCCAAGTAGCTGGGATTATAGGCATGAGCCACCATGCTTAGTTAGTTTTTGTATTTTTCAGTAGAGATGGGGTTTCACCATGTTGGCCAGTCTGATCTTGAACTCCTGACCTCGTGATCCGCCCGCCTCAGCCTCACAAAGTGCTGGGATTACAGGCATGAGCCACCGTGCCCGGCCAATGCTCACAGTTTAAAGAGTTAAATAATCCCCTAAGACGTATGAAAACCATTTTTCACCTGCCTGTCTCTCTTTCTCCATTTTTAGGCTCTTTAGAAGCATCTTCATTCAAACTTTTAGTTGTTACTTTTGAGAATTATAGCCGTGTCACTAAGCAACTGCTTATTACTTATAGTGCTATATCAAGATTTTTCAGTGAAGATATTATCAGCTTATTTTCTGATATGGAAGATGAGAATTTAGCTTTTTAGTAATATTCTCTTTTTTTCTTTTTATAGTTTTTTTTTTTTTGGTACAGGTGGGGTCTCACTATACTGCCCAGGCTGGTCTTGAACTTCTGGGCTCACGTGATCCTCCTGCCTTGTCCTCGCTAAGTGCTGGGAGTATAGATGTGAGCCACTATGACTGGCCCCTGACTAGTCTCAAATACACACACACACACACACACACACACACACACCCCATCCCCCCTCCCTCCTACATAGAGTATCATAATATGGTTTATATTACTCTTCAGCACTTACCAGATTATGACTTTATGACTATGTGAATGGTATTTACACCTGAGCTATGTGGTATACTATGATTATTTTTGCTTTCTTGAACCATTTAAAAAATTCACTGAAGTACATAAATTGTCCTATTCTTCATTCTTTAGTCCTTTTTTTTTCTGCTTTATTTTTTCTTTAACCATTCCTAAACTTCCTTCTTAATATTATATATTCAAGCTCATCAGGTGTTCTATCAGTTTCATCTTCTTGGACGCATGTCTCTTGACACTTTCTTCATGGACTTCTTACTTTATTAGCTTTTGTCCTTTTTCCTTTCATTTTTGACATTAATTTTTTTGAGACAGAGTCTCACTCTGTGGCCCAGGTGGGAATGCAATGGCACAATCTTGGCTCACTGTAACCTCTACCTCCTGGGTCCAAGTGATTCTCCTGCCTTAGCCTTCCGAGTAGCTGGGATTATAGGCATGCACCACCATGCCTGGCTCATTTTGTATTTTTAGTAGAGATAGGGTTTCACCATGTTGGCCAGGCTGGTCTTGAACTCCTGCAAACATGGCGATCCACACACCTCAGTTTCCCAAAGTGCTGGGATTATAGGCATGAGCCATCGTGCCCAGCCCCTAATTTGTTCTTTAATTTCTGCTTCTGACTGTCGTCCCTAGTGTCCTTGAAAATATATTTGACAATACATAATTTGTGGGACTGTGTTTCCCCAGTCTAGGTGAACTTGCTTGCCTCTCCAAGGATGAGTAATTGAGGCTCATAAATTTTGATGTATAGTCCTAGAGTCTCTGTATGCAAATGAGAAAAACATCACTATTTTATTGACCATTTTCCAATATTTCCTTTGGTCTGGGACTCATAAACACCATTACTCTTTCTCCATGTCTGGGGAGCAACTCTGAGGGCGCAATTCCATTGCTGTGAGATACCTCCTTGTCTTAGAACTGATTTATTTGCAGCTGAAGAAGAGAGCTAATTTTATATTACTTTGAGATGCTGACTTTGTTATTCTCTTCCCTACCCTCTCCCAGATAGGTATACAGATACAGGGAATATCACAAAAAAACATTCTGTGATAACCTAGCCTCCTTTTGCACTTTTCTTTCTCTCACTCACTAAACTTACTAACAGAAAGCTGAGCCTAGATATTTAATAGAATTAATGTCTGGAATATTGGGGTAATTAAATATAGTAGGGGCGACTACTCTAAGATTCCTTGATTCTGTGAATAACCTGCGTGTCTGAGAGTGCTCCTCTGAGTGAGTGTGTTTTTCCCTTGCAGAACCTGATTTATGAGGATGTACAGTGGCTATGAACACAGTCACATAAATTTGAGTTCAGTCCACCTACTAATGGGAATGACTTGCACAAGATACTTAATCTTTATAAGCTCCTTTTTCTCACCTGTAGAGGGGGGGAAGTAATACCTGCCCTATAGGTAACAGTAAAGATTAAATGTGATAATGTATGTAAAGCACTTAGGACAGTGGCTGGGCCTGACATATACTTACTGTTTGTGGTTGTTTTGGGAGAGATATATGTATCTCCTATATATATATCCCCATATATATATATATATATATATATTTTTTTTTTTTTTTTTTTTTTTTTTTTTTTGAGACGGAATCTTGCTCTGTGGTCAGGCTGGAGTGCAGTGGTGATACAATCTTGGCTCACTGCAACCTCCACCTCCCGGGTTGAAGCGATTCTCCTCCTCAGCCTCCCGAGTAGCTGGAACTACTGGCATGTGCCACCATGCCCGGCTAATTTCTTTTTGTATTTTAGTAGAGACGGGGTTTCACCATGTTGGCTAGGATGGTCTCGATCTCCTGACCTTGTGATCTGCCCACCTTGGCTTCCCAAAGTGCTGGGATTACAGGCATGAATCACTGCGCCCAACCTGTGTTGGAATATTAAATATACCTCTCTTCTGCTTTTTTAAAATAGAGATTCTAACATCATCTGCAATTCCACAAGTTCAATTATTTTCTAGTTATTGGTATTAGACAGCAGAAGATCTTTGAGTCACACCTGTAGTGATATATTTGGCAGCCCAAGGAGGTTAATTTATGAGATAGATGTTAAGAAGTCTCCCAAAAGATGCAGTTTTCCCCAGAATCTCCTGATCCTTAAAAAAAACCCAAAAAACAGATTGTTCAAAAAAATTTCTAGTTATTCTTTATGAAACCCATTAAGATTAGATGTTGGGGTTTTTTAAAATAAAAAATTTTAGTGCAGTGTGCCAAACCAGTGTTTTTTTGTTTTGTTTTAGACAGGGTCTCATTCTGTAACCCAGGCTGGAGTGCAGCAGCCTGCAGCCTTAACTTGTCAGGCTCAATTGATCCTCTCACCTCAGTCTCCTGAGTAGCTCCTGTGCCACCATACCCAGCTAATTTTTGTATTTTTTGTAGAGATGGGGTTTCATGATGTTACCCAGACTAGTCTTGCACTCCTGTGCTCAAGCAGTCCGTCGGCCTTGACCTCTTAAAGTGCTGGGATTACAGGCATGAGCCACCGAGTCCAGCTGCCAAACCAATTCTGAAGGGTGCTGGCTTATGCTGTAGCTCTTCGGATCTCCTTTGGTATTCAAATAGTGTCCTGATGTATTTACTTTTATTGAAACACCACATGATAAAACATTAAATAAGTGCTAGAATAGATAAAAATATATAAGCTGACTTGTTTTATTTCTTCGAGAGAGAGAAAGTGATTGATATAATTAGATTACTTTGTTTCTACTTTTAATCTCTCTTTTTTCTTTTTCCATTTTTTTTTAATTTAATTTTTTTTTTTTTTGAGACAAAGTCTCGCTCTGTCCCCCAGGCTAGAGTGCAGTGATGTGATCTTGGCTCACTGCAACCTCCACCTCCTGAGTTCAAGTGATTCTCCTGCCTCAGCCTCCCAAGTAGCTGAGATTACAGGCGCATGCTACCATGCCCAGCTAATTTTTTATATTTTTAGTAGAGATGGGGGTTCACCATGTTAGCCAGGATGGTCTTGATTGCCTGACCTTTGATCCACCCGCCAGGGCCTCCCAAAATGCTGGGATTTACAGGTGTGAACCACTGCACCGGCCTTCTTTTTTTTTTTTGAGATGGAGTTTTGCTCTTGTTTCCAGGCTGGAGTACGATGGCACATTCTTGGCTCGCTGCAACCTCCGCCTCCCCCAGTTCAAGGGATTCGCCTGGCTCCACCTCCCAAGTAGCTGGGATTACAGGCATGTGCAACCATGCCTGGCTAATTTTGTATTTTCAGTAGAGACAGAGTTTCACTGTGTTGGTCAGACTGGTCTTGAACTCCCGACTTCAGGTGATCTGCCCGCCTTGGCCTCCCAAAGTGCTGGGATTATAGGCGTGAGCTACCGTACCCAGTCTCTTTTTTCTTTAATATTCTCTCTCTCTCTCTTCATCCCCCACCCCCCACTGCCCCCGAGGTGGTGACAAGGTTGAAGGCCTTAAATGGCCAAATTAGACAAGATGGAAATACTGTGCTGGCCTAGCTTGCTGTCACTTCCCTGTGTGACTACACTGTGCAGCCAGGACCTAGAAATACCTGTCCTGTTACTAACCTATCATTTAAAACAGCCTTAAATGGTTTAGTGTGATTTAATCACTCATTCTCTCTCAACAGCTTAACATGCAGTCACTATCTTGGCTTCTTATCAATATGGGACACCAATGAATGCTTTTGAATTCCCGGTGTTTTGGGAAACTCTTGGCATTGCATCCAGCTGCCTGAGGATTGAGTCTACGGTCTGCATTCTTTTCGCACACCTCCTACAGGCAGGAGTTGGGAGTTGGTCTAGCCTAAATCCAACTTGGAAAAGACATTTTTCACCCTCAGTTTTGGTTCTGTGAACCTTGAGCTCTAGGAAATCTAATCATTGAGGCAGAGACGGAGATGCAGAGAAGACGATGTAGTCTTTAGGGCAGCCCTGGGATCTGCCTGGAAGGCACAATTCTAGAGTAAAAATCCCCTCTGCCCTGACGAAGTCTTCCTGGGAAAGACTGACAGAACTAGAGGAACCATGGTTGTGGGGGAAAGATGGTCAGCCTGAGATTTGGTGATTTTGTCACGAGCCGGCCATGTCAATTTTGCTCTGTGACATACGTTTTTGGATCAATCTGGGCCAAATTGTATAATTTCCTGAAAGCTTAAATTAGAAGTAAAAGGCCAAGAATATAAATTTCTACTTTTGATCTTGATTGACAGAGGAGGAAACACTGGTGTTTATTATTATATATGTTTGCAGCTAAAAATAAAACTGCTTTGAAAGTACTAAAAATTTTGTTTAGAAAAAGCCACTTTTCACTTTTTTCCAAAGTTGGATCATGACAGTGTTCCCTCTGCCTAATTCTATTGCTTTTCTGGAGCGTCGTTTATGTAGAAGTGGCTCCTTACAATTTTTATCACAATTCACATGATTCAACATATTACCCGCATCTCAAAGTCTCTTGGTTTGATCTTTCAACCCTTTCTACTGATTATCAATGAAAGTCCTCAAGAGTTTGAGGTCCTAGCCTTTTTCCTTTCAAATGTATTCAGAATCAGCAGGTTCTTACATTTCAGAATATAATTTTAGGGCTGCAAGAACAATTCAGCACCCAGGTTTTGAAATTTGATGCCAACTTCTGGTCATTGTCCATCCTTTCTCCTTTCTTCCTTGCCCCTGTATCCCCGCTCTCTGAACTCTCCCATGACATCAAAAGGAGCCCTGCTTTCCGGGGATAAAAACTGCACTCATGGGACATTCTGCTTTAGCATTTTAAATTTAAATTGTGAGGCTACTTTATTAGGACCATATTCCATTTTCTATTTTTCCTAGAGCCCAGCCCATTACTGAATTATAACAAATGGAAAAAAAATGCCGAGAAGAAATTAGTTAAATGTTATATGAAAAAATGCACAGAGAAACTTGAAAAATTATGGTTATGGCCTCTGCTTTGTCTAAAGTTATTTTATTGTAATAACAAAATATTGCTTAGTTTTACTCTTTTTTAAAACATAGAATTTCTGTTATATGGAGTACAATCAGTCAAAATATCCAAATAATTGACTACATTTAGGAATTAATGCTACTTTTTACTTTTATGTTTAAAAAGCATTTCTCAGGTTCAGACTTTAAAAAAACAAACAGAGATTTAGATAAATATATTCTGGTTAAACAGATAAATATTAGAAAGAGAATAAATACAAAATGTTCACTTTGTTTAAAAAAAAAAATTTTTTTTGAGACATAGTCTTGCTGTATCACCCAGGCTGGAGTACAGTGGCGTGATCGTGGCTCACTGCAGCCTCAACCTCCAGGCTCAAGCAATCCTCCCACCTTAGCCTCGCTATTAGATGGGACTACAGCCTTGTACCACCATGCCTGACTAATTTGTCTTTCTTTCTTTTTGTTTTATTTTTATTTTTTGGGGGACGGGGAGACAGAGTTTCACTCTTGTCACCCAGGTTGGAGTGCAATGGTGCAGTCTCAGCTCACTGCAACCTCTGCCTCCCAGGTTCAAGCGATTCTCCTGCCTCAGCCTCCCAAGTAGCTGGAATTACAGGTATCTGCTAATTTTTGTATGTTTAGTAGAGATGGAGTTTCACCATGTTGGCCAGGCTGGTCTCGAACTCCTGACCTCAAGTGATCTGCCCGCCTCAGCCTCCGAAAGTACTGGAATTGCAGGCATGAGCCACTGTGCCCGACTTCTTTTCATTTTAGATACAAGTAGCGGGAAAGACATACATTTTGGAAAATGAAGGAGAAGAATTTAGGGAGACTCAAAGGGTGTGTGCGAGTGACAAATGAGCCTGTCTCTATTTTTTAATGCCCCTTCCCCCACGTGTTATCGTGGCAGGTGCTGGGAATATGAAGATTCGAGTACTTGTCCCAGTCACGTATCCAACAATTTATGTGACTCTGGTCAGAAGAATACTTTGTAGTCCACGTATTTTTCATCTCTTAAATAGGGGTAAATTCCTTGTCCATCTGTCTCTTCCAGGGTCACTTCTTCATGCTAATCTTTGGAAGTATTACAAAGAAAGTATCTTAAGCATGAATTTCAGCCCATGTTTTTGTGTTCCTGTTCTTGGACCATTGGTTGGTTTCTTTGGAGACAGTTTCTGACTGTTATGCCAATTGTTGCAAAGTCAGGGATATCAAATTACAACCTATAGTTAATATTCAGCATTATTAGAATATTTTAAAGCAAACTTCACCAAATACAGAGCTTGTGGAGAGACTATGTGATATTGTCTTTCTTCCTGTAGTTCTTCAACAAAATCTGGCTTTATGGGGGTAAGATTTAATTTGTAGCCAATGATGGTGTTCTGTACTGCAATTAACAGCTATCAGAAGATAAATTCTCTAGTTTTAAAAACTGAGAAGAATTTAAATTTGAATGATGATGATAAGTGAATAAATATACGAAATATACTTCTGAAGTAATAAATAAATTTATATAAATACATCCAGTTTGTAATAGTAGTAGTGAAAAAAAATGATAGAACCATTTTATTAAGAACTTGGGTAGACTGAATGGTATTATTATGTGAATTTTGTTTTATTATTATTATTTTTTGAGATTTGCTCTGTCACCCAGGCTGGAGTGCAATGGTGTGATCTCAGCTCACTGCAACCTCCGCCTCCCAGGTTCAAGCGATTCTCCCTGCCTCAACCTCCAGAGTAGCTGGGATTATAGGCACCCGCCACCATGCCCAGCTAATTTTGTATTTTTAGTAGAGACAGGATTTTACCATGTTGACCAGGTTGGTCTCAAACTCCTGACCTCAGGTGATCTGCCTGCCTTGGCTTCCCAAAGTGCTGGGATTACAGGTGTGAGCCACCATGCCTGGCCTATTATGCGAATTTTGTACTTAAAAAAATTGAGTTTGCTTATGTTTGATCTTATGGAACATGTCTATTTCATATTTTCCTTTAAATATGATGCTGTAGCCACGTGTGGTGGTGCATGCCTGTAACAGAACTCCGCCAGAAGCTGAAGTGGGAGGATCACCTGAGCCCAGGAGTTTGAGGCTGTAGTGAGCTATGATCGTATCACTGCACTCCAGTCTGAGTGACAGTGAGACCTTGTCTCTAAAACAAAACAAACAACAAAACAAAAAAAATAATGCTGTGGTAACATTAGAGACCAGTTTTCTTATATCTTACTGAAACCATGTGTATATAGGTGTAAAGAATTTATTGGGGTAATCCCAGCACTTTGGGAGGCCGAGGTGAGCAGATCGCTTGAGCTCAGGAGTTTGAGACCAGCCTGGGCAACATGGTAAAACTCTGTCGCCACAAAAAATACAAAAATTAGAAAATTAAAATATTCATGATTCATGGGAGGTGGTAAAAATATCAACATTTACAAGAGTTCAGAAGAAGTCAATTCTAATCCTCCTGAATGACTCTGGGGGTTAAAGACATCAGTGGAGGAAGGGACTACAGATGTGATGGAAACAGCAAAAGAACTGGAATTAGAAGTGAAGCCTGAAAATGTGACTAAATTGCTGCAATTGTGTGATAAAACTTGAATGGATAAGGAATTTCTTCTTACGGATGAGCAAAGAAAATGGTTTCTTGAGATGAAATCTACTCCTGGTGAATATGCTGTGAACATTCTTGAAACTGACAACAAATGATTTAGAATATTACATAACTTTAGTTGATAAAGCAGCAGCAGGGTTTGAGAGGACAGACTACAACTTGGAAAGAAGTTCTACTGTGGTTAATGCCATCAAACAGGATTGCATGCTACAGAGAAATCTTTCACGTAAGAAATCTTTCAATTGGTGCAGCAAACTTCCTATGTGTCTCCTTTTAATACGTTGCCACAGCCACCCCAGGTTTAAGCAACCAGCACCCTGATCAGTCAGCGGCCATCAGCATTAAGGCGAGACCCTTTACCAGGAAAAGATTGTAACTTGCTGAAAGTTAGATGGTCATCAGCATATCTTAGCAATAAAGTATTTTTAAATTAAGGTATGTATGTTGTTTTTTATAGACGTAATGCTATTGCACACTTAATAGACTACAGTATAATGTAAACATAACTTTTATATGCACTGAGAAACCAAAAAGTTTATGAGACTTGCTTTAATGCAGTTTTTGTTTTATTGCAGTGGTCTGGAACTAAACCCACAATACCTCTGAGGTATACCTATGTATGCTTTTTAAAGATATGTTAGATTTAAAATACTCACTATATTTTCATTGCTTATAAATAAAAAGTTTCTTGACAACATATTTATAAAGTGGCCGTATGTTATACAAAAGGTGCACAGACTCTTATCTGATGAGCATTGGGTTCTCAGTGCCTTGCTTCTCTAGGTGTTTGATGATTTTCTGCTGATTGAAACCACCTATTTGAGCTTTTTTTTTTTTTTGAGGCAGCGTCTCCCTTACTCTGTCACCCAGGCTGGAGTGTAGTGGTGTGATCACAGCTCACTGTGACCTTGAACTCCTGGGCTCTTGGCTTATTTTTAAGTTTTAATTTGTGTGTGTGTGTGTGTGGTAGAGTTTTGCTTTTGTTGCCAAGGCTGGAGTGCAATGGCATGATCTTGACTCACTGCAATCTCCGCCTCCTGGGTTATTCTCCTGTCTATTCTCCAGCTATTTTCCTGCCTCAGCCTCCCAAGTAGCTGGGATTATAGGCATTCACCACCATGCCCGGCTAATTTTGTGTTTTTAGTAGAGACAGGGTTTCACCATGTTGACCAGGCTGGTCTGGAACTCCTGACCTCAGGTGATCCACCCGCCTCAGCCTCCCTAAGTGTTGGGATTACAGGCATGAGCCACTAGGCCTGGCCAATTTTTAATTTTCTTGTAGAGATGGGGTCTTTCTTGGCTGCCCAGGCTTGTCTTGAATACCTGGCCCCAAGCAATTCTCCTACCTCAGCCTCCCAAAGTGTTGGGATTATAGGCATGAGCCACCATGCCCAGCCTATCTGGACAACGTTTGATTAAGAAATCACAGATCCAGTTGTGGTAGAGCACTTGCAATCCCAGCTACTTGGGAAGCAGAGATAGGAGGATTGCTTGAGCCTAGTAGGTCCAGACCAGCCTGGGTAACACAGTGAGACCCTTTTCCCTCTGCCCACCTCCCACCAAAGAAACCCCACAGAAAGTCCTACTCACGTTTTGACCTACTCTTACTTCCTGGGTGAATAACCAAGTTACAGGAGAATGCAGGTGAATCATTTGACCTACTGTTGAGATTCATTTCAGGACCAGGTTGAGAGGTTGAGCCTCTTGGTTCCCCAGCCAGCCTCACATTATATATTTCACAAATGCCAATGTGCTCAGACAAGACTCTTCTCCGCCACGCACCCCCCGCAGACAGAGTCTTGCTCTATCACCCAGGCTGGAGTGCAGTGACGTGATCTCAGCTCACTGCAACCTCTGCCTCCTGGATTCAAGCAATTCTCCTGCCTCAGCCTCCCGAGTAGCTGGGATTACAGGGGCATGCCACCATGGCCAGCTAATTTTTGTATTTTTATTTTTATTTTTATTTATTTATTTATTTATTTATTTTTATAGAGACAGGGTCTTGCTATGTTGCCCAGGCTGGAGTGCAGTGGCTATTCACAGGTGCGATCCCACTACTGATCAGCACGGGAGTTTTGACCTGCTGCGTTTCCGACCTGGGCCGGTTCACCCCCTCCTTAGGCAACCTGGTGGTCCCCGCTCCCGGGAGGTCACCATATTGATGCCGAACTTAGTGCGGACACCTGATCGGCATAGCGCACTACAGCCCAGAACTCCTGGACTCAAGAGATCCTCCAGCCTCAGCCTCCCGAATAGCTGGGACTATAGGCACGCACCACCCCGCCCGGTGGCATAATTTTTGTATTTTTAGTAGAGGTGGGGTTTCACCATGTTGTCCAGGCTGGTCTCAAACTCCTGACCTTGTGATCTGCCCCATGATCCTCGGCCTCCTAAAGTGCTGGGATTACAGGTGTGAGCCACCATGCCTGGCGTCAGATAAGATTCTTTATGAAACAGCAGTCAGTTTCATTTGAGCAGCCTTACCATTTGAAAATAAATGATGCTGAAGTTAACCAGATGGTGAGTATGAAATTACTTTAGATAAACTCAACTTGATGCCAACAGTTTTACATATATCGAACAACTAATTAATTTTAAAATGCTCTGAAAAATAGTATACAAAACTGAACCTATTTGACATTAGTAACGTAAAATAAAGACATTAAAAATGATCGATTTTTGATTATGAAGCTGAAGGCTATCCAAAAAAAAATTTTTTTTAATTATCAATTTTGTAGTCTTTCTTTTTTTCCTATTTAAAGAAGAATGTGACCGAGCATGGTGGCTCATACCTATAACCCCACTTTGGGAGGCTGAGGTAGGCAGATCACTTCAGGTCAGGAGTTTGAGACTAGCCTGGCTACCATGGTGAAACCCAATCTCTACCAAAAATATAAAATACTAGCTGGGTGTGGTGGCACATGCCGATAATCCCAGCTACTCGGGAGGCTGAGGTAGGAGAATGACTTGAACTCCGAAAAAAAAAAAACTCTCAAACCACTGGAACCTGGGAGGCGAAGGTTGCAGTGAGTGGAGATCATGCCACTGCACTCTAGCCTAGGCAACAGAGCGAGACTCTGTCTCAAACAAAGAGAATGTGATCCTGGACAGTACAACCTTAGTATCTGCTTTCCAGCTGCCTCAATTTTCTTCGTGCATTTTTTTTTTCATTTTACATGTAAACAATAATTAAAAATATTCTCTTTGTAAAAATTTAACTTACAAAAAATATAACACCTATGAAATTGCCTCCTAAAATTTACTGTCTGCCCTGTACCTCAAATCCCACTTTCCTACCCAGAAATAACCACTGATAATACTTTGTTTTACATTCTTGGTCTGTTTTCTGTTTTCTCTCTGCATAAGTACAAACAATTTTATCTTTTGAATTTCATACATGGGATTATATCACACATATTTTTCTATAACTTAATGCTTTTGCTTGTTTCTTTCCATAACAGTGCACAGAAATCCAGCTAATTCTTTTCTTTTTTTTTTGAGACGGGGTCACTCGCCATTTGTTGCCCAGACTGGAGTGTAGTGGTATGACCGTGGCTCACTGAAGCCTCAGCCTCCCATGCTCAAGGAATCCTCCTGCTTTAGCCTCCCAAGTAGCGGGGACTACAGGCATGTGCCACTACACTCATGTATTTTTTGTAGACATAGGGTCTCTCTTTGTTGCCCATGCTGCAGCCTATTCATTTAAAATGCTGCAAATTAAGTAATCAATAGAATACAATCTACTGCACTTTTTTTGGTTTTATCATATCTGTATTAATAAATCATTTAGGTACCCCCCCCCACCAAGATTTCAGCTACAAAATATGTTATAATGAGCTTTCTTGTACATGTTTCTTCAAGTACTTTCTTTTCTTCTCATAAATTGCCCTGGGAGACTTATTCTGCATATTTGGGGGCTTGGGGATTGACTGCAAAGATTGAAATATGAAATGTGGAGGTGCTCCTTTTGACTTTTCTAAAATTTACCAGCTGAATCTAGGATGAGGAGTAAACTTCTTTCTTCTCTGAGATTCCCCATGAACTTAAGGGGAAGGAGAGAACATGGTAATGGCAAGAAACTTAGAGATCCACCTGTTGACTAGCTCTCATTTCCCAAATAAACAAACAAAAATCTCACTTGACATGATATTCCTTTATAGCGATGGCCTCTTCCTTTTCTTCACATTGCAGTCAAACTTTGCTAACGAGAAATGGCTGTGTGTCCTAAGTGCTCACTTCCCATTCAGCTCTCCACCCACTGCTCTGTGGGCCATACCCCACCACAGTGGCCACTTCTGAAACTGCTCCTTCAAGGCCTCCTGCTTACACATTCTTTGGATGCATTTCAGGCCCTTCATCACCTGGCCTCCAGGTACCACTCAACCCTCTTGATCTCTTCCTGCCGGAGCTCTCACCCCCTTTGGTTTCAGGGACACTACTGTATCAGTTAGCTCTGCTTTGGACAAAAGTAGCAGAAAACTCGACCCAAATTGGTTTAAGCAATAAGGAACTTCATAGATTCATGTAAATGGAATCTAGAGGTAGAGCAAGTATCAGGCTTGGCTTCAGCTACCGATCTCTGGGATTCTCCAGGTTTGGCTTTCTTCCTTGGGTTGGCTTTCTTCTCTGATTGGCAGGGAGAGAGGGCCGTGGCAAGTCTTGGCTTTGTATTTATCTAGGATGACGTCTGAAGAAGGAAAAGTATCATTGCTAAGAGTTCTTCCAAGAGAGTAATGAAGAACTTGTCTGAATCCCTGTCAAACTTTTCTTGAATCTCACTAGGTCACCAGCTCCTTGCAGTCACCAGCAAAGGGGGTGGGATTATTTTTAGATAAATTAGGTCACCTCTTGGAACTAGAAACCTTCAGCCTCCTTAGAGGCCTGTGGACTCCTGGGGGTAGGAATTTTGCGAAGGAGTGCAGGGAATTGACACTGGTTAGAAAACCGACAGTGTCCCCCCCCCCCCCACAGCATTCTTCTGATTGTTTGTTTGCATCTCTAATTGCTCTTCTTGGTCCTCTACTGGCTTCCTCTTCCTCTGCTTAGCCCTTCAATGTGGATGGGCCCCCCGCATACCACTCTTGCTTTCTTCCCATTATTCATGTTACCCCAGTGACAGTTCATTCACTCTCAAGGCTGTGTATGCCAATGACTCCCAAATATATAACCCCAGTCCACAGGGTTTTTCTAAACTGTAGACTCTTTTATCCAATCACATGTTGAACATCTCCACTGGATTATCCCATGTGCATCTCAAACTATCATGTTCCAAACTAAATTTATCAATATGGCCTATAGACCAGCAGCACATTTTCTGTATTCCCAATCTCAGTGGATGGCATCATCAAATACTATTCCCTAGGTCACTGTAGACCTCTTTTCTTCCCTGACATCGAAGCAGTCACAAAGCCATGTGGATCTAGCCAATAACATTTAGCTTAAGGCTACAGTCCATGAGAAATCTTTTCTGTATTATGTTCTCCCTACAATTCGGGATGTATTATGTGATGTTGTGATACTTCATATATCCCTCTATAAGAGCACTTCTTTATCTGGTTTTTTATTATTTATTTATTTATTTATTTATTTTTTGTGGCGATGGGGTTTTGCCATGTTTCTCAGGCTGTTCTCAAACTCCTGGGCTCAAGGAGATCTGTTCGCCTCTCTCCCAAAGTGCTGGGATTATAGCATGAACCACCACACTGGGCCTATAAGAGCACTACCATTGTTCACTATCTTCTTGACTGTAGGAATCTCATCTTGCTATTTTTTAAAAAAATTTCTTTTCTGCCCGGGCTTGGTGGCTCATGCCTGTAATCCCAGCACTTTGGGAGGCTGAGGCAGGTAGATCACTTGAAGTCAGGAGTTCGAGATCAGTCTGGTCAACATGGTGAAACCCTGTCTTCACTAAAAATACAAAAATTAGCCGGGCGGGGGTGGTAGGCACCTGTAATCCTAGCTACTTGGGAGGCTGAGGCAGGAGAATTGCTTGAACTCTGGAGGCAGAGGATGTAGTGAGCTGGGATCACACCACTGTACTCCAGCTTGGGCGACAGAGTAAGACTCCATCTCAAAAAAAAAAAAATTTTCCTTCTCAGCAGAGTACCTTGGATATCGTAGGTGTTCCAGAAATGTTAGATGATTATTGAATGACTTTAGTTATTATTATTATTATTTTAGAGGCAGGGTCTCACTGTCACTCAGGCTGGAGTGCAGTGGTGGGATCATAGCTCACTACAACTTCAAACTTCTGGGCTCAAGAAATCCTCCCACCTCAGCCTCTCTAGTAACTGGGACTGTAGGTGCTCGTCACCATGCCCAGACAATTTTTAATTTCTTGTAGTGACAGGTCTCACTATGTTGCCTGGGCTGCTCTCAAACTCCTGGGCTCAAGCGATCCTCCCACTATGGCCTCCCAAAGTGTTGGAATTACAGGTGTGAGCCACCGCACCCAGCCGACCTTAGTCTTTAAATACTTATTAAGCCACTATTATTTCCAGACATTCTTTCAATCTCTGACTGTCTGATGCTCTTCCTTGACAGATTTGGTTCTGCGGTTGGGATGGGTGGAGTCAGTGGGAAAATGCCAGAAACCGTGTCCTCAGGCAGTGAGTGCCAGGTCAGGGCCAGTGTAAACAATACAAAAGCAGGTCAGAGATCCAAATAGGATTGGATGAATCTAGGAAGCTAAGGCATGAAGCCAATTGGGTTGGCGTCTGTGTTTTTGAAGAGGCTGGTGGGAAGAAAACCTTAGACTTAATCTCACATCCATGAGAGACATCTGTGGCAGTTTTTTAATTCACTTTAAGATGCTCACAGTGTCATAGTCCCTAGGATACAAAGATGAATAGGAGCTCATGGTTTGGTTTGGTGGGAAAACAAATAGGTTAAAAAATGTAATTTTTCACTTCAATGTGAGGAGAGATATAATAAAGCAAATGTATACAACATTTGCTTGGAAGAAATTGTGATGACCTTGGAAAGATTCTGGTTATGGAAGTTTTTATTTGTTTGTTTTTTAAAAGAGAACACCTCAAATTTGGTATTTTAGTTCTTAGATGTCCTCAGGACAAATAACATCTTTTGATATATAGAAAAAAGTTGGATTGTTCTGTTGTTCCAAAAAGATCCACATCACAATTTTTTCCCAGGGCCCATAGGGCCTGCTACGCTGTGGAAATCTTTTCAGTATCTTTGTACTAAAGCTTTAAATATGCAAGTTTGTTTTTGAGGGTTGTTTTTATGCAGAGAAAAGATTATTCAGAGTTTATTTAGATATATGAAAATTAATATCCAATATATTAGAATTATATTTATAAACTATACATTTAAATGATTAATTATAAGTACCTGTTTTTTCCTTAAGCTTAGTTTAACTTCTGTAATTCTTTCATTAAGTAAGCATTCTGTCCCTATCTTTGTCTTGCTTTCTCCTGTAAATCCCATAATATGAATATTTGTTCACTTAGCTGTGTACCACTGATTTCATAGGCTGATTTCACTGTTCATCATTTTTTTTTTACCCCTCTCTGACTGAGTAATTACAAATGCTGTATCTTCAAGTTCAGAGATTCTTTCTTCTGCTTTATCTAGTCTGCTGTTGAAGTTTTCCTGTATTTATTCATTGAATTCTTTAGCTCCAAGATTTCTGATTCTTTTTTTTTTTTTTTTTTAAATAATAGCTATCTCTTTGTTAAATTCCTCACTCAGATCATGAGTTGTTTTCCTGGTTTTGTTGAATTGTCTGTTTGTATTCTCTTGTATCTTGCTGATTTCCTTAAGATCATTATTTTGAATTTCTTTTCAAGCACTTCATACATTTCTTTTACTTTGGGGTTAATTACTGGAGAGTTATTGTGTTCCTTTGGTGGTGTCATATTTCCTCGCTTTTTCATGTTTCTTATGTCCCCATTTTGATGTCTGTGCATTGGTGGAATGATCACATCTTCCAAATGTTACAGAGTGGCTTTCATAGAAAGATTTTCGTCTCCAGATAGGTCACAGTGCACTGGTTGAGAAGGTTGCCGTGGCTCTGTTTTCAAGTAGATGCAGTGGTACAGATGAGGTAGTGGAGATCAGATGTTTCCTTCCATCCTTTTTTTTGTATTTTTGAGATGGATCCTCATCCTGTTGCCCAGGCTGGAGTGCAGTGGAGTAATAATCTTGGCTCACTGCAACCTCCACCTCCTAGGTTCAAGTGATTCTCCTACCTCACCCTCCTGAGTAGCTGGGACTGCAGGCATGCACCACCATACCCGGCTAATTTTTGAATTTTTAGTATAGATGGGGTTTCACCATGTTGGCCAGGCTGGTCTCGAACTCCTGACCTGAGGTGATCTGCCTGCCTCGGCCTCCCAAAGTGCTGGAATTACAGATGTGAGCCACCGTGCCAGCCTTTCCTTTCATTCTTTATGTGGCTATCCTGAATTTCTATGCTCTACAGGATTTCTGCCACTCCTTTGATATACTCTGGTACTCTCCTTTAGTTATTTTCATCACAATATAGGTACCTATTTGTTGTTCTGTTTTGGCTTTGCTGTGGGAATAAGCTCTGATGGCTTCTGGTTGGCCACCTTGTTAATGTCACTTTCTAAATCTTGTTTTACTAAAAGACTAGCAAATTTTACATGACTTTTATAGAAATTTAAATGAAGTTTGTTAAATAAAGACTTTTAAACATTTAAAACTGCATTTACAATTTAATATTTGGGCCGGACACAGTGGTTCACGCCTGTAATCCTAGCACTTTGGGAGGCTGAGGCAGGTGGATCACCTGAGGTCAGGAGTTCATGACTAGCCTGGCCAACATGGTGAAACCGTTTTTTATTTTGTATTTTGTACTACAATACAAAAATTAGCCAGGCATGATGGCAGCTGCCTGTAATCCCAGCTACTCCGGAGGCTGAGACAGGAGAATCACTTGAACCCGGGAGACAGTGGTTGCAGTGAGCTGAGATCGTGCCACTGCACTCCAGTCTGGGTGGCTGAGCAAGACTCCGTCTCAAAAAACAAAGCAACAACAACAAAAAAACAAAAATAATGTAATATTTGTGATTTTCCTATTAGATGCTACAGTTGCATGATTTATTTATTTTATTTATTTATTTTGAAACAGGGTCTCACTGTGTACCCAGGCTGGAGGGCAGTGGCACGAGATGGCTCACTGCAGCTTCAGCCTCTCCAGGCTCAGGTGATCCTCCCACCTCAGCCTCCCAAGTAGCTGGGACTACAGGCACATGGGAACATGTCTGGTAATTTTTGTATTTTTAGTAGGCATGGGTTTTGCCATGTTTCCCAGGCTGTTCTTGAACTTCTGGGCTCAAGCGATTGGCCCACTTTGGCCTCCCAAGTTGCTGGGAATACAGGAATGAGCCACTGCACTTGGTCATTTCTGTACAAAATTGGAAACTTTTTTTAGGGTTGGAAGATGCTTATGCTCTGTGGACAAGATTGTATCTCAAAATATTTTTTCCTCTACAGTCATAGCTGCATGTGTATGGCTAAATGTACTCTTGAAGACTCTGAGACATTCTTTTTCTTCCTTTTCTTTTTTTTTCTTACTGTGCTTGGGGGAGACACTGATCCTATTTGTAGTAGGAGTGGTTTCAGATTCCTAAACTCTGATTTCAAGAGCTATGTTTCCTAATTCTTCCATCTACTCCACCTGCTTTCAGTACTCGATTGAATTTCGCGTGTTTTTGACCCTTAAGGCACTTAAACATCTTACACTCGATTGGATCTAAAGACAATTGTACTTGAGAGGTATTTGCATTCTTTTTATATTTTTGCTTTCTGTTAGGACCACAGCCGTCCTAATAATCTAAGGTTATCTCATCAAACTCTGGCTACCTTTCAAGACTTTGTCTTAATAAAGTCACAATTTTGGAAGTCATTCTGATGATTTAAACCAGGTAGGTTCTTCTGTTTCCTGGTCATCTCTCTAAGCCTAGTTGGCTCTTTCTTAATTTTTAGGTCTCAGCTTCAATGTCTTATCCTCACAGAGATCTTCTCTGATTGCCCTTTTATAAGGATGGAATCTTTTATTACTATTATTATTTTTGAGACGGAGTTTTGCTCTTCACCCAGGCTGGAATGCAATGGTACAATCTCGGCTCACTGCAACCTCTGCCTCCTGGGTTCCAGCGATTCTCCTGCCTCAGCCTTCTGAGTAGCTGGGACTACAGGCATGTGCCACCATGCCCGGCTAATTTTTGTATTTTTAGTAGAGACGGGGTTTCACGATGTTGGCCAGGCTGGTCTCAAACTCCTGACCTCGTGATCCACCCGCCTCAGCCTCCCAAAGTGCTGGGATTACAGGTGTGAGCCACTGCACCTGGCCGGCACTTGTTAAACAATGTTCTTCACAACACATAAAGTAATTTGGGGACTATTTGTTTACTTGTTAGTTATCTGTTTTTCCCACTAGAGTGCAAGCTCCATGAGAGCAAAGACTAGTCTTTTAAAAAATTAATAATTTATTTTGAAATAACTTTAGGGTTATAAGAAATTGAAATGATAGCCTGGGCACAGTGGCTCACGCCTGTAATCCCAGCACTTTGGGAGGCTGAGGTGGGTGGATCACCTGAGGTTAGGAGTTCAAGACCAGCCTGACCAATATGGCGAAACCCCGTCTCTACTAAAAATACAAAACATTATCTGGGCATAGTGGCACGTGCCTGTAATCCCAGCTACTCAGGAGGCTGAGGCAGGAGAATTGCTGGAACCCAGGAGGCAGAGGTTGCAGTGAGCCGAGATCACGCCACTGCACTCCAACCTGGGAGATGAGAGCAAAACTGCATCTCAAAAAAAAAAAAGAAATCAAAATTAGGAAACTGACATTGATATAATACCATTGTCTAGACTTATAGAACATTTCTGGGGTTTCACCAGTTTATATACACTTGTGTGTATGTGTGTGTGCACATATTTGTAGTTCTATGAACTTGTACCCCTTGTACAGGTTCATGTATCCACCGCAATCGGGACACAGAACTGTCCCATCTCTACAAGGACACTCCTCTTGCTGTCCCTTCATAAGCGCTAGTCTGTCTTGTTCACTTTTGTCCCCTCAGTGCCCTCCTTAGTGCCAGGTCCATGATAGGCACCAAAGAAATATTTGTTGAATGTATCAGTGTGTGGCCGAATATTCCTGGGGGGAATTTGCCTAATTTGTTTGGATAAAGAGTATTAATCTGTTTATTGAACCTCGGTTACTAAGAGGCTGTTTGAGGAGAAAAATGTCATCAAACCCCATCTCATGGGGGGGTGGGGAGGGGAAAAAAAACATCTCATTATGACTAATTTGCAAAGAACACAAAAAATCCTCAGCTACCAAATCTCACTGACATGTTGCAACACTAATGCATCCAAATCTTATAATCCAGCCTTTGCCAATGTGGAAAGGTTAAAAATCTTGAGAGGAGGGCAAAATAGGTACTATTTATGTGTGTGTGTGGGGGGGGGGGGTTTGTGTGTGTGTGTGCATGTGTATGTGTGTATATATATATGTTTTTTTCTCCAAATATTTAATGTGAAATGTCATTTCAACATACCTTGGAATCCGAACTAGCAATCGAAGGCAGCCTGACCGAGAATGCTGTGCTCCTGAGCCGCCAGGCCTCCTTCCTCCTGGTTCCGATTACTAATACTGTCCCAAAGTAAACAGAAACTTGACCCTCCATTAACTTGTTTTAGACTGCCTACAATAAAATTTCCCCTAATGGTACTAGGGGGAAATCGACAACTCCTGAAAGATATTTGCACATTGCTGGAGTTTCTTGACCTTAAGATATCTTTTTGGAAGCATTTAAAGAACTAAAGAAAGAAACTGCGCTTTAAGTAGACCTTGTGACAGAAGTAGGTGGGAAAATAATTACACTGCATACCAAACCTTACCTTTGCCCAGGATAACTCCATGACAAATGCTACGGCAAACACGCTGTAAGAATACCATCATATTCATTCACCTCTTTTGTGATAAGAAAGCCTTATGGATTTGATATCTTGAAAACCTTTGTTTTGCAGGGTTTGCTTTAACAGCTCACCTCTTACTCACCATGTGTAGAGACTGAATCACTCTGGACTCCATTTTCATTTAGTGACTTGAGGCAGAGCATTTAGTGTATTTTGTGTTTGAAACCACAGGTAGGACCTGTTTCTGTAAATGATTTATTTCCAGGGATCTGTTCCTTTAATTGATTTGATATTTACTTAAGAAAGTTCTTTCTTTGCTTGCCCTGTCATCCCCCACTGAGAGCTTTTGTAAAGTATGTGGCTGTCATAAATAGGCTGCTTCCTTCCCAGACCAGTCATTTCTCTGATATTTACACATCTTTCTTTCTTTTCTTTTCTTTGTCTTTCTTTCTTTTTTTATAGAAGTGTTCCTGAACACATCTTTTCTTTTTTTTTTTCGAGACGGCATCTCGTTCTGTCGTCCAGGATGGAGTGTGGTGGTGCGATCTCGGCTCATTGCAACCTTTGCCTCCCGGGTTCAAGCAATTCTCCTACCTCAGCCTCCTGAGTAGCTGGCATTACAGGTGTGCACCACCACGCCTGGCTAATTTTTGTATTTTTAGTGGAGACGGGTTTCACTATGTTGCCCAGGCTGGTCTCAAACTCCTGATCTCAATTTGCCTGCCTTGGCCTCCCAAAGTGCT
Source organism: Ateles fusciceps (assembly GCA_036589455.1). Classification (NCBI taxonomy): domain Eukaryota; kingdom Metazoa; phylum Chordata; class Mammalia; order Primates; family Atelidae; genus Ateles; species Ateles fusciceps. The sequence continues at coordinate 2,604,721 of JAZHEH010001378.1, forward strand.
GGGATTACAGGCGTGAGCCACCACACCTGGCCTACTTGTCTTTACATGGAGTCTGGGCATTATTTCAAAAGGATTTTTCTTTATGTTCTATTTTTGGGTAATAACCTGTGGCTTAGGAAGGCTTTAACCTGTACTCAGTCAGCTCTATAGCCCTCCTCCCCATAGTAGTTATAACAATAACAACAAACAACAATCAGCATAATTACTAATATGGACTACTCATGTATTCTTGATTTTTTTTTTCATTTTCTTTATTTTTTTTAAAAACGAGATGATGTCTCACTATGTCTCCCAGGATGGTCTTAAACTCCTGGGCTCAATCGATCCTCCTGTCCTGGCCTCCCAAAGTGCTGGAATTACAGGCATGAGCCACTGTGCTTGGCCTTTTTTTTTTTTTTTTTTTTTTTTTTTTTTTGAGACAGAGTTTTGCTCTTGTTGCCCCGGCTGGAGTGCAACAGCATGATCTCGGCTCACTGCACCTTCTGCCTCCCGGTTCCAGCAATCCTCCTGTTTCAGTCTCCCGAGTAGCTGGGATTACAGGCTCATGCCGCCATGTCTGGCTAATTTTTATATTTTTAGTAGAGACAGGGTTTCATCATATTGGTCAGGTTGGTCTTGAACGCCTGACTCCAGGTGATCTGCTTGCCTCAGCCTCCCAAATTGTTGGGATTACAGGTATGAGCAATCATACCCGGCCTTTTTTCTTTTTTAAAATAGAGACAAGGTCTTACTATATTTGACAGGCTGGTCTTGAACTCCTAGCCTCATGCAACACTCCTGCCTTGGCCTCCCAAAGTGTGGGGGAATACAGGCATAAGCCACTGTGCCTGGCAGTATTCTCTTAAATCAATTTTAAGTAAAGGCATCTTTAGGGATGTCTGCAAGTTTTATTGATTGCAAAATCCAATCTAAATAAAAATAGTGTGATTGCTGTGAAAACTCACCTTTGAGACAAGTCAGGTGCCTGACCTCCCAAGCATATTGCCTGCTTTAAACCATTTTGAAATGGCTGCTGGATATAAAATCTGTGGAAGAAAGTCTCTTAGCTGAAAGGTCATAAACCCAGAGCTTCTCAGTCTCTCCCATCTTTAAGTAACAGGGATTCCGAGATCTTAAAGTGATTCGTGTGTGTTTAGTCTCAGTTCACACTCTGGCAGTAAGGCTGGGACAGAGCATGATCTCTGAGCTGTAATTTTCAGCTCCATGGAGGAGTCCAGTTCCAGGGACAAGAACCTGGAGAGGGGGAAGTCCCCATCCTGCACCTTGCCGCCCTCCCTCAACAGCAGCTGGAAGCTTTTCAGTTCCTTCACGACACCGTTTCTCTTCCTGTAAATAGAAAAATGCTTCTCTTCTGTGAAACAACATTTAAGAAGCACCTACGTTGTTTGTCTTAAGCTTATTTAAAAGGAAGAGTGGGTTTTGTATGGGGGAGGAAAACCAAAGCCCAAGGTCACCAGGCCAAAAGACAGGGCCAAAAGACAGCCAAGGAAAAACCGCCTCCCAGAGCTTCGAGCCGTTTCTAGCCACTCACCTCCATTTGTATCCAGGGCTCGCAGTGCAAGCACCTCCAGCTCAGAGCCCCTGGCTGTGGTCTGTGTTGACTCAGAGAACTGAAGGGAATCATCGATTTTTCGGATTTGTTTAGGAAAAGCCACCATAACGGGGGAAACCCTGCTCAGCCTTCCAGGGGACTTCCAGAGCTAGGGACTGGGGGTTGCATGACTTAGTCCATTAGGTATGCTTTTCCAGGCTGCTGCTGTTTCATTTGGTTCTTATCGACATGAGTATTTGCCCAAATGTTGCTTTCTGCTTTACCCTTCCTCCGAGGAGGAAAGTTGTTAATGGAGAGGGCAGACCAGAGGGCAGAGAATTGCTCATTTTTCTGCATCATGGAATATATAGGATGTGCAGGAAACAAATCCTTTCAACTGGCTTAATCCTTTCAGTTAGGCTCGTTTCAATGAACTGCATTGTATTCATTTCTTATTCGAGCATGATAAAAATAGAACACTTAGAGGACTATGTCTATAGAACCAGAGTGAAATGGAGAGTTGAGCCAATTGTCCAGATAATCCAAGCAAAAACAGATCGAAACAAAATGAAACCAACCACCGTAGGGAAAAAAGCAGCTTTAGGAGTCTGAACGATCCAGTCCAGTTCTCTGCATTGTTCAAATTCACCTGCTCTGCATTCTGTATTTACTTTTTCTACATAGCCTTGGCTTGAGTTGTTGAAGAGTTTTTCCCCTAATAGTATCTCAAGTACTACCTCAAGAAAAAAAAATGCCTTTGCTTTAAAGTATTCCTCTCTGCCCTATTTCTCAGAAAGAAAATAAATCTCCTCATAGATGTATACATGGTTTTCTATCAGACAGCATTAGGCGTTTGGGGGAGATATCTTTTTCATCTGGCTCTGTGAATTCCCTTTAGCAGGGAGTTAGGGCTGGAGATGGTTTATCTACACGGTCACATGTTTTAAACCTGTTGCTTTCTGCTTGGCTAAGTGCCTGTCATGTGTGTTGGTTGCCAACACAACAGCTTGGCTCATTTAGAAAAGCAAGGAGCCCAATTTCCTCCGACATAGCAGCTGGTAATATTCCACTGGTTGCTATTGACACCCTATGCGACTTGGAGATGGTGTCTTGGCCAGGGTTCTCCTCAGACTGGCTTCCCACATTGAGGGGCATGACTCGCCTCTCAGATTAGACTCCTGACCTTGTTGTTTTAATGGCTCTTCTCTCCCTGTCCCTTTTACTCAGACTCAAATCTTTTCATTCATTCACTCATCTGATTTTTCTCTCTGTTTCTTTCCCAACATAACCAGTCACTAAGTGCTGTGGATTCTTCTTCTCAAAGTTTTCCCCATTTTAAGCTTTATTTATTTTTCCCCGTTCCCTGAGTTTGAGGTCTCATTTTCTTATCCCTCCTAATAATCCCCTGCCATTTTTCCATCTCACCTATTGCTAGTGTAAAGTTTCAATCTTCCTTGAAACTCTGTATAATTGAATTGTATTAACATTTCTTTCCACAAACATCTTCAAGAATTCCTTGTCGCCTAAAAGATTTTGCTGAGATTTCGCATCCCAGCATTGAAAGCTTTTGTTGGCTGGACGTGGTGGCTCACACCTTTAATCCCAGCACTTTGGGAGGCCAAAGCAGGAGGATCACTTGAGGTCGGGAGTTTGAGACCAGCCTGGCCAACATGGTGAAACCCCGTCTCTACTAAAAATACAAAAATTAGCAAGGCACGGTAGTGTACACCTGTAATCCCAGTTACTCAGGAAGCTGAGGTGGGAGAATTGCTTGAACCCGGGAGGCAAAGATTGCAATGAGCCAAGATCGAGCCACTGCACTCCAACCTGGATGACAGAGTGAGACTCCATCTCAAAAAAAAAAAAGAAAAAAAGAAAAAGAAAGCTTTTGTTAATGTGGTTCTGATGACTTCCCAGCGTCTTGTGAACAGTCAGCTCTGGGAAGACAGACCAATTATCCTCCTACATAAAATGCCTTTCTTCTTCTTGTTCACCCATCAAAATCCCAACCATTTTCCAAGGCTAGATTGGACATCACCCTTCTTTCTTTTTTTTTTTTTGAAACAGAGTCTCACTCTTTCACCCAGGCTGTAGTGCAGTGGTATGATCTTAGCTCACTGCAACCTCTGCCTCCTGGGCTCAAGTGATTCTCATGCCTTAGCCTCCTGAGTAGCTGGGACTACAGGCATCCGCCACCATGCCCAGCTAATTTTTGTATTTTTACTAGAGACAGGGTTTCACTATGTTGGCCAGGCTGGTCTCGAACTCCTGACCTCAGGTGATCCACCCACCTTGGCCTCCCAAAGTACAGGGATTACAGGCATGAGCCGCCGTGCCTGGCCGACCCTTCTTCAAGCAGATTTTTTTTGACCACATTGGAAGAAAAGGAAAACACACATGGTAGCTCACTGAATTTTTACACAGCTGATATTGATACAAATTTCTTTCCTTCCCTGCCCGCACCATATTTCATTTTTTTTCTCTCTCAGATAATTTCTGCCCCTTTGTCTTTGATCCTGTCCTCAGAAACAATACAAAAGAAATATCATGTTTCTATATCAAAGCTCCTCAAGTATTTGATGTATACTATTATAGCTATCTTGACTAACCCACATACAACCCAGATTCTTTTTTTATTTTTTGAGGTGAAGTCTCTTTCTGTCACCTAGGCTAGAGTGCAGTGACGCGATCTCGGCTCATTGCAACCTCAACCTTCCAGATTCAAGCGATTTTCCTGCCTCAGTCTCACCAGTAGCTAGGACTACAGGCATGCACCACCACACCCAGCTAATTTTTTTGTATTTTTAGTAGAGACGGGTTTCACTATGTTGGCCAGGATGGTCTCGATCTCTTGACTTCATAATCTACCCACCTCTGCCTCCCAAAGTGCTGGGATTACAGGCATGAGCCACCGCACCTGGCCCACAACCCAGATTCTTAAATTACTTCTTGTATTAACATGGTAAATTGTTCTCTAACTTGATCAGGTTATCCAGTAGTACTCCAGGGTGTTAACAATAATTTTAAAATGTGGATTCTAGAAAAAGCACGACTTTCCTGATCCATAGTATTAATTCTAGAGAATTTGAGATATTTGTACCATTTATTAGGGTCACACACTGTAGAATTTATATAATTTTTTTTCTTTGTCAAGGAGAAAGGCGGGCCAGTTTCCACAGTTTCCTGTGTTTCTGCAGTTTTGCATATAAACTAGATGATCAGTCCCTGGTAAGCAGGAAGTCTGACCTGCAAATCTCCATGTCCTTCAAAGAAGACCCTGGACCTAGTGGGCATTCCACCATTTGATTCTGAAAAATTAATCTCAGATAATGAACACTGCTGACTCTAGTGCTCACTTTTCTGCTCTTACATTATTTGATTTCTTGGCAGTGTTGACACTGTTGACCATGTTCTCCTTCCGGAAATTCTTCCTTTGTTTTTCCTGCTACTCTACTTCTTAGTCTTTTTTGTGATTTTTCTTTAGCATTGGTTTTCTTTGGGGTTCCTTCTAATGCCGTTTTGTTTGTTTTTCACTCAACTCACTCCCTGGGCATACATTTCTATGCCTTCTATAAAATCTGGTTACAAATGATATCTTTCTCTTGTGTCCTAGACCAGTATAGGCCTTCTCCACTTGAATGACCAAAGGCATTCAAATAAACAATATGTTCAAAAGCTTGAACTCATTAAATTCATTTTGCTTTTTTTTCAGGATCATATTTTTCTTCAGTATTCCTCACCACCCACTGAGGAATTCAAGCTGAAAATCTGGGCATCATCCTCACCCTCTGTCTCTACTCCCACCATCCCTTTCAATGAATAATTATGGCCAATCAATCTGCTTCTTAAATATGCTATGAGTTTATTCACATCTCTTCATCCTCACTGCTACTTCCCTGCTCTGGATACCATCTTGGGCATGGATTGCGGTAATACTCTCCTACAATCAGATTTTAGAAGTCTGGGGATGCGGGATGCTTAACAGCTAAATTCCTTTCCTGGGAGAAAAGACAGTAGGAAGAAGTCAAGTGAAGAGATCTGAGAAATAGTTAGAAGGTAGGATTGAATGAACTTAGTGCCCTATTGGACTCTGTGATGAGAATAGGGTGAGGAAGAGTGATGATAGTAATGGATAATGCTGACATTTCTGGCTCAAGGTAGTAGGTGTGTGTGTGGAACTTGGGAAGAAGAGTTTTGGGACATCGCATTGTCCACTATGGTTTACCATTTGAGCACTTCCTACACTCTATTGTAATCACCTACTTACCCATGTGTTCCCTGCAGCAGACCTGCACTGCAAGTTCCAGGAGGATGGGACTCACCATGCACCTACCATGTTCATGGTTGTATTCCCTTTCCTTGCACAGGGCTTGTTGTGTGATAAGTGCTGAATATATAATTATTGAATGATTGAGTACGTGCTTGTACTTTAACGTCATAGAAGGTGATGCATTTAACTAAAGATATCTTTTTGGAAAAAGGTTTGGTGTGGGCAGTTTAAGAGTCATCAGGAAAGAACCTTCTATCATAGCTGGCTGTGTATAACTGGAGTTACAAAACAGAAGAAAACAATAACAACAAAGGAACTTTCAAGTTCACTGTGGCATTAACTCATCAGGAAAACAACACATGCAGATAGGCCCAATCACTGACCTAATATTTACTGAGCATCTATTATGGGCAAGGTTCTGTGATAAGGCCTACAGTTAGTGATCATATGTCCCTATTTGCTCAGGAAAGGCCTGGTTTATGCCTGTTGTCCCAGCATATTCTGATCTGGACAATATGTTAAGTATCACACTACCCCTAGGGGATTTAAAAAATCCCAATTCAACTCAAGAAAGAAGGTTGTTCTTGATATTGGTTTAAATGGGAACATTTACCCCTTGAATTGAAAACAAAAGCTGAAGCTACTAAAAAAAAAAATCTTTGTATATTTTATGTTTTTAATGTTATTATAATTTTAAAATTTATTTCATTGCTGGTAAATACAATTAAAACTGATATTTGACTTATTGTCCTGTAACCTTGTTAAACTCAGTTATTAAATATAAGAGCTTTGATGTGTTTTTCTTAGCATTTCTAAATAATAATTTTGTAATCTTCAAATAGAGACACTTTTAATTTTAAAAATTGTATTGTTAAGGTGTACAACTTGATGTTTTGATATAAGAATTTTCTCTTGCCGGGCGCGGTGGCTCACGCCTGTAATCCCAGCACTTTGGGAGGCTGAGGTGGGCAGATCACCTGAGGTCAGGAGTTCGAGACCAGCCTGACCAATATGGTGAAACTCCATCTTTAAAAAACAAAAACAAAAACAACAACAACAAAAAAATAATAATTTTCTCTTTAAAATAACCTCTGAATTCAGGCTGGGTGTGGTGGCTCGTGCCTATAATCCCAGCACTTTGGGAGGCTAAGGCAGGAGGATCACTTGAGCCCAGGAGGTTCAGGGTGCAGTGGGCTGTGATGGCACCACTGTGTCCCAGCCTGGGTGACACAGCAAGACCCTGTCTCTAAAAAATCCCACAAAAAACCCCCTGAATTCTGAAGATCTAATGTATAGCATGGTAACCATAGTTAATAATAATGTATTATATACTTGAAATTTGCCAAGAGTAGATCTTAAGTGTCCTCACCACATGTACACATAAATTTAAACTAAAAGAAATCCAAAAACAAAAAACAACCTGAAGGCTATTTCTGAGACAGGAATTTGATGTCTTCCATGCATTTCCTATTGGAAGATGAGGGAAAAAGAAGTAGAAACATGCTTAGGGCATGTCTTCTTTGACTACGACAACATTAAAAATATATGAATAGATGGGCAAGCCGGGCGTGGTGACTCCGGCCTGTAATTCCAGCCACTCAGGAGGCTGAGGCAGGAGGGAGGATTGCTTCAGGCCAGGAGTTCAAGACCAGCCTGGTCAACATAGTGAGATTCCATCTCTTAAAAGAAAAAAAAAGGCAAAAGAAAACTTACTTCCCTTTAAATGGTCTTTGTGTTTTTTTCTGGGTTGATTAATAATATTCTTTTATTTTCCCTCCTAGCTTTCTTCTTTTCCTGTTTTCTCTGGTTCAATCAGGCTAGATAGTTTCTGGTACTCTCACAATAATTTCTGTTCACTGTTAGAATTTAAGGATTGTAATGTGTATATGTGTGTGTGTGTATATGTGTGTGTGTGTGTGTATTCATATTCTGCCTTCTTTCTCTTAACATATTGTTAATTTTCCCACATAATTCAAATTTTTATTTAAAATTATTCTTTTTGTATTGCATTCATATTCTGTAATTCATTTTACTCTTTTGTGAGGAATTTTAAAGTTTTCACTATTAGAATTAATAACGGTGTTATTGGTATAATAATTCACATTATTATTCTTTTGAGCATAATTCATTTTACACAGAAGAGTACATGAATTATAGAAATAATGAGTATTATTTCTAGTAGTGAAAACTTAGGAATTACTCACAAAAAAGCAATTACTTAGGAAACACTGGAGACAGTGTTGGGGAGCTTGTTATTTCACCTCCACTCAAGAGTTCATCTTCTTGTAGCAGTCGCCTGATTCTTTCCCAGCCATCACATTCTCTCACTCTCATCTGGGGTGCTCAGAACAGGGCTCAAGCCATCCTCCTACCTCAACCTCCCAAGTAGCTACGACTACAGGTGCGTGTCACCATGCCTGGCTAGTTTTTGTATTTATTTTTTTGTAGAGATGGGATTTTGCTATGTTGCCCAGACTGGTCTTAAACTTCTGAGCTCAAACAATCCTCCCCACTCAGCCTCCCAAAGTGTTGGGATTACAGGTGTGAGCCACTGCACCCAGCCTTGAAGTAACTGCTCCTGTAAATCTTGTTTTACACAGGAGGAAATTGAGGCTCAGGAAAATGACAGGAATACGTTAGTGCAGAGTCACATAGCTGGTTGAGCCAGGACTCAATCCTAGGTCTGTCTGTTTCCAGAGCCCGAGACCTAGCAACTTGCCTTTCAATAACTCTTAATTTCTTTTATTTATTCCTTAAGTACAAAATACATTTTGTGCGAAGTCACGACAAGCCTCTTTAAAGTGCAAGGTAGTTAAAGGTTTTGATCTCAGAGCAGGATACAAGGAGACAAAAAGCTGGGTCTTAAAGGCTTAAGAGGAAGGATCTGAGAAAAGTACAAAAGGTAGCACTGAGACTGTGGGGTCTGTGTGAATGCAGAGGGAGAATCCGAGGATTCTTTCCAGTCACAGAGTCTAGGATTCGAAGAAGTCTGGTCCATCCAGAGCTGAGAGCTCATGTGGAAAAGTGAGTGATGAGATTGGATCAGATTTTGAACCCTTATTTATTTATTTATTTATTTATTTATTTATTTATTTATTTTTGAGACAGGGTCTTGCTCTGTTGCCCAGGCTGGAGTGCAGTGACGTGATCTCAGCTCACTGCAACCACCGCCTCTCGGGTTCAAGCGATTCTCCTGCTTCAGCCTCTTGAGTAGCTGGGATTACGGACACACACTGCGCTCAGCCTGAGGCCCTCTTTTAAAGACTAGATGTGGCTGGGATGGTGGTTCATGCCCGTAATCCCAGCACTTTGGGAGGCTGCGGTGGGCGGATCACAAGGTTAGGAGTTCGAGACCAGCCTGGCATACATGGTGAAACCCTCATCTCTGCTAAAAATACATAAATTAGCCGAGTGTGATGGCGGGCACCTGTAATCCCAACTACTGGGGAGACTGAGGCAGGAGAATCACTTGAACCCAGGAGGCGGAGGTTGTAGTGAGCTGAGACCTCGCCATTGCACTCCAGCCTGAGTGACAGAGAGGGATTCTATCTCAAAAAAAAAAAAAAAAGAAAAAAAAAGAAAAGAAAAGTCTAGATGTAATATTAATGGGCAGAGGAATTAATTCCTCTGGAAGGTGAGCTAGACTTGTCTTGGTGGCCCCAGTGAACTATGCTTCCTTGTGTTCATGCCCTTGTATACTCCCTCCCACCACCTTGATTGCAGCCTGGCCACTTAACTAGCTCGGACCATAGTACATTAGCAGACAATGCGAGAGGAAGCACAATAAGCACTTGCACTTTTGCATTTATTCCCTTGGAAGACTCTTAATTATTTATTTTGAGACAAAGTCTTACTGTGTCACCCAGGCTGGGGTGCAGTGGTGCGATCATAGCTCACTGCAGCCTCCACTTCCTGGGCTCAAGTGATTCTCCTTCCTCAGCCTCCCGAGTAGATGGGACTACAGGTGTGTGCCACTAAGCCTTGCTAATTTTTAAAACTTTTTTTGGAGACAAAGGATCTTGCTATGTGGTCCTAGCTAGAAGCCTCTTTCTTAGAACTGTGCTGCCAGTTGTGAAGATGCCCAAGCTGCCACATAGAAAGGCCCATGGAGGAGAACTGTAGTCTCTCAGCTGACAGGCCCATTGGGCCCCCTGATGGCATCTGTGCCCGCTGCCAGGCATGTGAATGAGGCCATTCTGGATGTCCTAACTATCCTAGTGCCCTGGTCATCACAACATGAAGCAGAACCCCTCCTCTAGCCCTTAGGATCGTGAGAAATAATGCATCGTTGTTTCACTCCACTCAGTTTTCAGATTGCTTGTGATATAATCATAGATAACTGAGGCAATCGAAAGTGGTTTTCCTACTTCCCTCCCTCCCTCCTTCTCTTTCAATAAATATTGCGAGATAATGGGCCCTGTGGACAATGTAAAGATAGAGACAAGACATCCTCATGACCCTGTCCTAAGGGAACATGATGACTCCTGCATCTTTCTGAGCTTCAGACTTTCATTTCCAGTTGGATATTAATTTTTCCAAAGCAGAATTCATTTTCTTTCATTTCAAAACTCCCCTCTTCCTCCTTCCTCCATTCTGGTTACTGGTATCGTCACGTACCCGGTTGCTCACGTTAGAAATCTCAGAGTGCTTTGACTCTCCCTTCACTCTCACTGCTTGTGTTGAAACTTCTCATGCTGTTCCTTATCAGCCTGGTTGCACTGGAGTGGGGAGGCCTGGATGTTGGGAGATCCAAGATGACTGTAACAGGAGTGTGGCCACAGGAGTGTTGCACCTTCATGGTTAGCCTGTGCTAGAAAAGAGGGAGTAGCCAGGCCTCTAGCCAAGGTGGAAAAGTCCCTTCTGTCAGTTGTACCTCCAGAGCAAATGGGTATAGGTTTCCGTCCTCTTGTCCCATCTTTGGTCTTAATTAGATGAAGGATCAGTTGCAGTCAGGCAGGGTAGGTGCAGAGGAGGCTACTCCCACTTACACTTTTTAAAGACTTACTCTGACATCTTTCTTTGTGTAAAATCGAGACCAATTGCACACATTTTCCAAAAAGTGTTTAAAAACATCCCAGACAGATTTAATTGATATAGAGTTGATTCAATTGTACTACATTTAGAGTATGTTACATTGTAACAAGAAAGAAGTGTCCTGGAAGTTTTTAAGCCAGGCAATTTAGCAGCATTGCCTTCTTTTTTTTTTTTTTTTTTTTTTTTTTTGAGACAGAGTGTTGCTCTGTCGCCAGGCACCAGGCTGGAGTGCAGTGGCGCAATCTCAGCTTACTGCAATCTCCGCCTCCTGGGTTCAAGCAATTCTCCTGCCTCAGCCTCCTGAGTAGTTGGGACTACAGGCACGCGCCACCACGACCAGCTAATTTTTGTATTTTTTAGTAGAGATGGGATTTCACCATGTTGGCCAGGATGGACTCGATCTCTTGACCTCATGATCCGCCCATCTCGGCCTCCCAAGTGCTGGGATTACAGGCGTGAGCCACCGCGCCCGGCCAGCATTGCCTTCTTCTTGGTATATGCTAGTACCATAAAAGTTAGAAGCTACCTACCATTCTTAGTTTTCCTTTCTCCATATTCTAAAGACAACTTGTTTTCTTATCTAGCACTAGAAAAGGTGACAAGAGACCTGAGCTGCTGCTAGTCTTTAGAGAGGCTTAGTGCATATTAGAAGGTACCTTCTCTCTTGGTGGCAGCCCCATGAGCAGACAGTGGATGTATCCCAGATGGGTGGATTCCCATTACAGAGCATATAGCTTGACCAAGAGCATGTGGGTTGGAGTTTAGGCATAGCTGGCCTCCTTAGCCAGGCATCTTTGTACAGCGTGGAAAGTGTACATCTGCTGTGTGCCTCCCCTGGGGCTCTTGTATAACTCTGCCATCAGCCACTTGTGTGACTTCATGTCCCCAGCCCTGGGTTTCCTCAGTGCGGAGAAGAGAGAACTGTGTCTGGGGCCAGGATGCCTGGGTTGGAGTCTTCTAAGTCACAATGTGACTTTCAGCTAATCCATATCTCTGCAGGCCTTAATTTTCTGGTTTGGAAAATGGAGATAAGTAAATGAGAGATTCTCCAAGAATCTCCTGGCTTCAAAAAGCGTAGATGCAAATATGATGCAGAAGTCCCAGCATGGATTCAGAATCTTCACGTTTCATTACAGGGCTTGCTTTTTAATAGTCTTTCTCCATCTTCCTCCCCTTATTTCAACTCATTCAATTAGTCAATTTCTCTGCATTTTAGTTTTGCTCTATTTGTCAAATGGAGATAATAAGAGATGCCTTAGAGGGACTCAGGGAGGATAAACTAATTAATGGTCATAAAGTCCTAGCGGCCATGCGCCTGCTAAGTGGTCATGATTTTAAACAGATCTTTGTAGCTCCTTGGCTGCTCACTGCTTTAGTGTTAGACAGAACCATTTATTTCTTTCTTATTTTTTTATTTTGATTATTGGCTTCTCATGCTTGTTTCCTATAAAGGACAGCACCTTTATAACATGATGTTCTTCTTCTTTTTTTTTTTTTTAATCAACACAACACATAGAAGCACTGGGAAGAAGTGTATCAGAAGCAAAGGCCAGGGCGGGTGCAGTGCCTCACGCCTGTAGTCCCAGCACTTTTTGGGAGGATCACCCAAGGTCGGGAGTTTGAGACCAGCCTGGCCAACATGGTGAAACCCTATAGCTACTAAAAATAAAAAAATTAGCTGGGCATGGTGGTGCACGTCTGTAATCTCAGCTACTTGGGAGGCTGAGGCACGACAATCACTTGAACCTGGGAGGTGGAGGTTGCAGTGAGCCAAGGTCATACCACTGTACTCCAGCCTGGGCGATAGAGTGAGACTCTGTCTCAAAAAAAAAAAAAGCAAAGCCCCGACTACCAGCTAGGAAGGGTATGAAGGAGGTGATAGGAGGTGTGAGTTGAGGGAGGAAGAAATCTGGGAATGAAAGAAATGTCATTGAGTCGAGGTCTTTGGGGCCTGAGCTTCTGCGAGGTCTTTCTTGCTGGTAGGAGTAGGGAATGGCTTTGGGTTCAACATTCGCTTTCCTCGAGTACGTTTGTCGTATGTGATGGGTAGGCAACAAAGCCCTTTCTTAAGAGTTAAATCTTGCTACGCCACTGAGATGCTAGCAATTTAGTTTCTCCACTTGTTGATCTAAGTTATGTTCTGGGCAGTTTGGCACTTTTGAGAAGCTAGAAGACATATTTCAGAATACAACATAAACATGAGCCATTGACCACAGCCATCTAGGCTTTATTTTTTTAAGTTAATTAATTTAATTTTTTTCTCAAGTTGGGGATCGTGTTATGTCACATAGCCTGGCCTGAAACTCCTGGGCTCAAGTGATCCTCCCGTCTCAGCCTCCTAAGTAGCTGGGACACCAGCATGCACCACCTCACCCTAGGTTCTAATTCTTCTTTGAAGCCTTTTAAAATGTTTTCAGTAGAAGTTAATTCCTTCCTCCTGATAGTTCCATATTGCCTTCTGAATTGCCACATATTAGAGATATTTATGTAATTATCCTGATAATAAAGTTTAATTTCCTCAGTGTTAGAGAACATATGTTGTTCATCTATCTGCAAGCCCACTAAAGTGTCTAGAAATGACTTTCAATATAGAAAGGCTTCAATAGCTACTTATAAAACTTAATCATGTGATTTTATATAAAGAAAGGATACGGAAGAATTGAGTGACGGGATTTTAGGATTTTTGAGATTTTTTATTCTCTTGCATTTATCATTCAGGTAAATCTTGCACTGTTTTTTTCTTGGTTTAACAGTCTCTGTGGGCCAGAATTCTCCTTTTGATGTAATGGCATGGGATTAGTTTATTTGGTAATATAGTTATATCAACTTGGAAGCAGAGAACAGTGACCCAGAAGGGGAAATGAGATGAAATTAATTTTGTTTGGGGCAGGGGATGGCTAGGTAGATTTAGAACGGAAGACGACAGGTCCTATGGCAGAGGTGGCAGAGGAAAAATTTGCTTTATGAGTTGACCCTTGGGCAGGTTCGATTCTAGTTATGTAAACCCTAACTCAGATGGGTCCTCTCTGTGAGTCTCTTGATATGGAGCAGCTGAGGTCCTTGGCTGCCCCATGTTACCAAGAACTTTCCATAAGTAAACACCGATTCTGTCTTGTGATTTGGTCAAACTTTGGATAATGATATATGTTGTCAGCAGATCCTTCTGCTGCAATTTTACCATGTAATTCGCTAAGGAATATTTACCTTTGCATTCAATGTATTCAGAAAGTAGAGGTATAAGGTTGTATTTTCATGTTCTTGGTAAGGTAAAGGACAGCTTACTGACCTCAAAGTCATGTGTTTTTATCTTACAGTGAGAAATACGTAGAATCAAAGAACAGAAGTGTTCTAGATCTGCCTCTGCCTCAAGAAGTTTTCTGGGCCGGGCGTGGTATCTCACGCCTGTAATCCCAGCACTTTGGGAGGCTGAGGCGGGCAGATCACCTGAGACTGGGAGTTCAACACCAGCCTGACCAACATGAAGAAACCCCGTCTCTACTAAAAATACAAAATATTAACCTGGCGTGGCGGTGCATGCCTGTAATCCCAACTACTAGGGAGGCGGAGGCAGGAGAATCACTTGAATCCGGGAGGCAGAGGTTGTAGTGAACTGAGATCGCGTCACTACACTCCAGCCTGGGCAACAAGAGTGAAACTGTCTAAAAAAAAATAAGTTTTTTTTTTTAGTTCCCCCTGTCATTTCACAAATGAGGATACAGAGGCCCAGAGCGGCTTAAACAATACCAACACAGCAAGACAGGGATCAGAGCCCATGTTTCTGGCTCTGAGTCCTGGATATTATTTGCTATTTTTTCCCCCATGTGGTATTGCCTAGCTTAAATTCATAGAGGTGACTATATTTGTTTGAACTTATGTTTTCCTTCATTCATTGTACCACATACAACTAGATACAATTGAACTTTTTTTGTTTTTGTTTTTGTTTTTTTTTTGAGACAGAGTTTTGCTCTGTTGCCCATGCTGAAGCGCAATGGCACGATCTTGGCTCACTGCAACCTCTACCTCCTGTGTTCAAGTAATTCATTTGCCTCAGCCTCCCGAGTAGCTAGGACTACAGGCACGCACCACTATGCCCGGCTAATTTTTGTATTTTTTGGTGGAGATGGGGTTTTACCATGTTGCCCAGGCTGGTCTTGAACTCGTAACCTCAAGTGATCTTCCCGCCTCGGCTTCCCAGAGTGCTGGAATTAGAGGTGTGAGACGGTGCATGCCCGGCTCCCTGCTAATTTTTGTATTTTCAGTAGAGACAAGGTTTTGCCATGTTGGCCAGGCTGGTCTCAAACTTCTGGCCTCAATTGATTCGCCCGCCTTGGTATCCAAAGTGTTGGGATTACAGGTGGAAGCCATAATGCCTGGCCTGATACAATTGAACTTTGTTGAGATTGCACTGGAGTCATTGTAGTAAGGTTATTAGGCTCCTTCTAGCCCAGAACCCACATGGCCACCCCTAGAAGTTTTAACTTAGTGCATTTAGAAGCTAGCAAAGGATTTCTTAGAATGGTTTCTTAATATATAATACAAACCATTTATTTTTACTCTCATATTAATAAGGAATGCTTTATGTTGCAAGTATGCGAACCTAACTGGTTTAAGCAATAAAGACTCACAAATAGGTGAGCAGGGTTGGGTGTGGTGGCTCATGTCTGTAATCCCAACACTTTGGGAGGCTGAGGTAGGTGGATCACGTGAGGTCAGAAGTTTGAGACCAGCCTGGCCAATATGGTGAAACCCAGTCTCTACTAAAAATACAAAAAGTAGCTGGGTGTAGTAGTGTGCACCTGTAGTTCCAGCTACTCGGGAGGCTGAGGCAGGAAAATCGCTTGAACCTGGGAGGCCCAGGATACAGTGAGCCGAGATTGCACCATTGCACTCTAGCTTAGGTGACAAAGCAAGACTCTGTCTAAACGAAACAAAACAAACAAACAAAAGAACAAATAGGTGAGCAGAAGTGCAAAAATGTCTTCAAAGTCCAAGATTCTTCTTTCATTTTGTTTTTTGGGTTTGTTTTTTTGAGACAGTATATCACTCTGTCACCTAGACTAGAGTGCAGTGGCATGATCACACTGTGCCTGGCTAATTAAAAAAAAATTTTTTTTAGGGATGGGGTCTCTCTTTGCTGATGAGCTGGTTTCTGAATCTTAGGCTCAAGTGATCCTCCCACCTCAGCCCCTCAAAGTGTTGGGATTACAGTCATAAGCCACCATGCCTGGCCAAAGTCCAATATTCTTTGTAAATTTCTGCTCCACCATCCTCAGTGTATTGGCATACTGACTCATTGTCTCAAGACGGTTGCTTTCCACAACCGACATCATACTGAATGGGCAAAAGCTGGAAGCATTCCCCTTGAAAACTGGAACAAGAGAAGAATGCTCCATCTCACCACTCCTGTTTAACATAACACTGGAGGTCCTAGCTGGAGCAACCAGCCAAGAGAAAGAAATAAAAGGCATCTAAATAGGAAGAGAGGAAGTCAAACTATCCCTGTTTGTAGATGATATGATTCTATTCTATACCTAGAAAACTCCATAGTCTCTGTGCAAAAGCTCCTTGATCTGATAAACAACTTCAGCAAAGTTTCAGGATACAAAATCAATGTACAAAAATTGGTAGCATTTCTATACACTAATAACATCTATGCCAAGAGCCAAATCAAGAACACAACCCCATTCACAATAGCCACAAGAAAAATACAATACCTAGAAATACAGCTAAACGAGGAGGTAAAAGATCTCTGCAAGAGAATCGCAAAATACTGCTCAAAGAGATCAGAGATGATACGAACAAATGGAAAAACATTCTATGTTCATGGATAGGAAGACTCGATATTGTTAAAATGGTCATAGTGCCCAGAGCAATTTACAGATTCAATGCTATTTTTATCAAACTACCAGCAAGATTTTTCACAGAACTAGAAAAAAACTATTTTAAGATTCATTTGGAACCACAAAAGAGCCCAAGGCAATCCTAAGCAAAAAGAAAACAAAGCTGGAGACATTACATTACCCAAGTTCACACTATACTATAGGGGGCTACAGTAACCAAAACAGCATGGAACTGGGTACAAAAACAGACACATAGACCAATGGAAAGAACAGAGAGCCCAGAAATAAGGCTGCACACCTACAACCATAATCTTTGACAATGCCGACAAGAACAAGCAATGGGGAATGGACTTCCCATTCCATAAGTGGTGCCAGGATAACTGGCTAGGCATATGCAGAAGACTGAAACTGGACCGCTTCCTTTATCACATATAAAAATCAACTCAAAAAGTATTAAAGACTTAAATGTAAAACTTAAAACTATCAAAACCCTGGAGAATAACCTAGGAAATACCATTCTGGAGTTAGGACCTGGCATTTCATGCTGAGGATGCCAAAAGCAATTGCAACAAAAATAAAAATTGACAAATGGGCCTTCATTAAACTAAAGAGCTTCTGCACAGCAAAAGAAACTATCAACAGAGTAAACAGACAACCTATGGAATGGGAGGAAATATCTGCAAACTTCATTTGACAGTGGTCTAATATCCAGAATCTATAAGGAACGTTAACAAATTTACTAGCAAAACCCAAACAACTCCATTAAAAAGTGGTTAAAGAACGTAAACACTTTTAAAAGAAGAAGACGTACATGTGGCCAATAAGCATATGAAAAAATCCTCGACATCACTAATCATCAGAGAAATGCAAATCAAAACCACAAAGAGATACCATCTCACACCAGTCAGAATGGCCATTATTAAAACGTCAAAAAATAACAATGCTGGCAAGGTTGTGAAGAAAAGGGAATGCTTATACACTGCTGGTAGGAATGTAAATTAGTTCAGCCATTGTGGAAAGAAGTTTGTTGATTTCTCAAAGAACTTAAAATAGAATTATTATTCAACCCAGCAATCCCATTATTGGGTATATACACAAAGGAATATAAATCATTCTACCGCAAAGATACATGCACACATATGTTCATTGCATTATTCATAATAGTGAAGACATGGGATCAACCTAAATGCCCATTAATGGTAGACTGGATAAAAAAATGTGGTACATATATGCTGTGGAATACTATGCAGCCATAAAAAAGAATAAGATCATGTCCTTTGCAGCAACATGGATGGAACTGGAGGTCATTAACCTATACAAACTAACACAGGAACAGAAAACCAAATACTGTATGTTCTCGCTTGTAAGTGGTAGCGAAACTTTTAGTACATGTGGACATAAAGAAAGGAAGAACAGACACCAGGGCTTACTTGAGGGCAGAGGAAGAGGATCAAAACAACTACCTATCAAGTACTATGCTAATATTACCAGTGTGCCAGGTAATAATGATAGTAATACAGATTACGGTAATGCAAATTATTTTGTGACACGCAATTTACCTATATAACAAACCTACACATGTGCCCCTGAACCTAAAAGTCAAGGGAAAAAGAAAAACAAAAGATGGTTGCTTTGTTCCTGGGATCACATCTGTATTGAAGGCAACAACAAGGGCAATGGGTCCTTGTTGCCCAACTGTTTTTTTGTTTTGTTTGTTTTGTTTTTGAGATGGAGTCTTGTTCTGTTGCCCCAGCTAGAGTGCAATGGCACAATCTTGGTTCGCTGCAACTTCTGTCTCCCAGATTCAAGTGATTCTCCTGCCTCAGCCTCCTGAGCAACTGGGATTACAGGTTCATGCCACCATGCCCAGCTAAGTTTTGTTATTTTTTTAGAGATGGAGTTTCACCATATTGGCCAGTAGTCTTGAACTCCTGACCTCAAGTAATCTGCCCACCTCGGCTTCCCAAAGTGCTGAGATTACAGGCGTGAGCCACCACCCCTGGCCCTGACCTTGTTTTCTTTTTATGAACATAATAAGTATTCTTTTGGAAGCTTGTTCACTCCCTTTAGACTTCAGCTTGCTTCTCATTGGTCAAATGTGTGTCGTATGGGTACTCTTGTCTTAAAGGGGGGATGGAAAGAGTTACACAGCTTTTTTACCTCTGTATTAGATGTCAGCAAGAGAAGTATGCTGGTAATAAATATTAAGAGTTAGCCATGCTCCAATATAAGGTTTCCCAAGAATAAGCATATACAACTATCTAATTCTGTTTCATTGCCTGGTCCATCTTCCCTGATGAGGAAGGAAGAGGTAGGCTTCTCTCTCTGGTTAGACTCAAGAAATTTACTGGCCTGTGGCAAATGTGTCCAAACTGAGGGACATGTCAATAGGCAGGCTAGGATCAAGATGTGGGTGAAAATGGGTCATCCAAAAGGGAGAAGGGCCGTGCATTGGCTCACACCTGTAATCCTAGCACTTTAGGAGGCTGAGGTGGGAGGATCACTTGCGGTCAGGAGTTCGAGACCAGCCTGGCCAACATGGTGAAGCCCCCTTTCTACAAAAAAATGCAAAAAAAATTAGCTGGGTGTGGTGGCGGGTGCCTGTAATCCCAGCTACTCACGAGGCTGAGGCAAGAGAATTGCTTGAACCTGGGAAGCAAGAGGTAGTGAGCTGAGATCACGCCATTACACTCCAGTCTGGGCAACAGAACAAGACTGCGTCTCAAAATAAATAAAAATAAATAAATAAAATAAAAGGAGGGCTGTGGAGCCAGATTGTTCTAAGCTTAAGTTCTGGCTCTGTCAATTCCTGACTAAGTGACATCATCAAGTTATATAACCTCTCTAAGCCCCAGTTTCTTCATGAGTTAGGTGAGGATAATAATACCTTATTCATTAGGTGGCTGTGAGGAGTTATATTTATGAGTCTTTGAGCATAGTCTCTGGGTCACAGTAAGTGTTCAATATCATCACCATCACCACCATCATCATCACCATCATCATCATCATCTTCATTCTCATTAGGGTTATCATCAAAACAGGAGGTGTTTGAAGTATAGGTATTAGGAATTGATAGGCATTGACGTACAGCATAAATAAATACCAGAGCCTGAGGTATGAGAGCAGGTTATGTGGAAAAGCAAGACAATAAATCAGGCAATACAAATTCCCCACAATGAGGGTGAACTGCTTTTACTCAAAGGACTTCCTATTGCCAGAGTGTATGAGTGACTCACATGCGGTGGGTATATCTCTTGCGTTGAGGCTTAAACTACCTCCTAGAAGGTGGCATACAGTATAGGACATCAGGGCATGGAAATGGATGGTAGAGGGGGAGAGATGCTGGCAATGGGGCTCCAAGGGGTTGGGTGGGATCTTCTGGTCATGTGTCTCCTGCTAGGAGTCCCACAGGTCTATGAGAACCATTTCCTACAGAAACCATAGAGCATTAGCTTCTCCTTTGATCTTCTGTGACCTGCTTTGATTGTGTTTGTGTGTTCTATGAGTCACCGGGGGATGCCCATTTGTAGTGCCCACTTACATAGCAGTAGCTTTAGATAGGGTGGATATTTGGGCTTACTGGCATGTACTGTGGTTCACAGACCTGTGTGAGTTCACTTCCATCAGTGGCTGAAATTTAAGACCTGGTAAAGATGCAAAATGTAAGTAGTTTTGACCCTCCTATGGGGCTGGACAACATCAGACTACCAAAAAGATGGTGTTCATCTGTATCAACAACTGAGAGTAGTCTGTGATATGGCTTCTGCCCCTCCCAGAAAAGACCGGATGCAAATGGCAACATCAAACACATACGCTAGACACCGTTCCTCATGTTAACTAACTTAATTCACAAGACAAGCCTTGTGAGGTAGGTGCAATGATTTTCCCTATTTTTATGGATGAGGTAACTGAGGTCAAGAAACTTACAAATTCATAAAGGTGTCTGTTGTGTTGGAAAGGAGATGTGCCTAGTTCTAAACTTGTACATCTTGACTTATGCTAACACCTATGCGTTCAGAAAGTCTAGAAAAATTGGTCTGTGGTTGTTCTTAGCTTGTTTCAGTCTAACTTTTGATCAAGAAGTGGAGTTTGATGCAGCATGGAACCAAACTCTTTCTTCTATGATAGAGACAGGAAAGGAAGGTGAACCCACGTCTGGGCTTTTCCTGACACGTGTCAGCCAAAGACTAGGCAAGGCTCCTCCTTCCCCCAAAAGCACACACACAAGCAAGGTAACTGGCAGATGGGTAGATCTCCCCTTCAGTTTGTAGGGTGTCAATTTTTAGAAGTTCGACCTTGGCCGGGCGCGGTGGCTCACGCCTGTAATCCAAGCACTTTGGAGGCCAAGGCGGGTGGATCACCTGAAGTCGGCAGTTCAAGACCAGCCTGACCAACATGGTGAAACCCCGTCTTTAAAAAAAAAAAGAAGTTCGACCTTGATGGAAAGGTTTGCAGTGAGGGATATTGTTGAGGAAAAAGTGATGAAGATTGAGCCAGATCTTGTGAAGGATAAGTGGAAAATGGTGAAGCAGGAAATCCCCAGCATTGGCAAAGATATGGAAGCAGAAAAAAAGTACAAGCCCTCAACAATAAGCAATTCAATTTGACTGGAATATAAGGTGTTCGAAGAGAAATTTTGGAAGTAAGAGGGGGTGGGGGGATATAGAACATGGAAGACTTTAAATACCAGGCCAAGGAGTGTAAATTCTACTCAGTGGGCAATGAGGAGCCCACTAAATAAAATCTAAGTAAAAATCGGAGCCCTGCAGGGGAGGAAAACTTTTATTTTGTTTTTTGAGATAGAGTCTCTTGCTGTCACCCAGGCTGGAGTGCAGTGGCACAATCATGGCTCACTGCAGACTCGATATCCTGGGCTCAGCCTGGGACCACAGGTGTGCACCACCATGCCTGGCTAATTTTTTAATTTTTTTGTAAAGACGAGGTATCCCAGGCCGGGCACAGTGGCTCACTCCTGTAATCCCAGCACTTAGGAGGCTGAGGTGGGTGGATCCCCTGAGGTCAGTAGTTCGAGACCAGGCTGACCAACGTGGAGAAACCCTGTCTCTACTGAAAATACAAAATTAGTTAGGCGTGGTGGCGCATGCCTGTAATTCCAACTACTCGGGAGACTGAGGCAGAGAATCGCTTGAACCCAGGAGGCAGAGGTTTCAGTGAGCCAAGATTGCACCATTGCACTCCAGCCTGGGCAACAAAAGTGAAACTGTCTCAAAAAAAAAAAAAAAAAAAAATGAGGTATCCTAGTCTTGAACTCCTGGGGCTTAAGTGATCCTCTCTCCTTGGCCTCCCAAAGTGCTAGGATTACAGATGTGAGCTACCATACCTGGCTGAGGACAACTTTTATTTCATTTACACACACCTTCATATAAACTCAACTGGAGCTATTTATAACTGCATGACTTGTGATTGCCTATTGAAGATTGTGGCAGAGTATTTTATTCCCATTGTTTTCTTCCTGACTACCACTATGTGTCTGAAAGTAAGACCAAGGCAAAGAACTGTTAGACAGATCATAAATGAGTGGAGTTTATGTTTTCCAACTCTTAGGTCAGTTGGTTCATTTAACAAACATTTTTGAGCACCTTTTTAGATCCAGTAGATATAGCCATTAATGAATACAGTTTTAGGGGAAACGTTGGTCCCTGGCTTTTATCAACTGTATATCTTTTTTCTTATTTTATTTATTTGAGACAGTCTTGCTCTTGTCGCGGAGTCTGGAGTGCAGTGGCGCGATCTCAGCTCACTGCAGCCCCTGTTTCCCAGGTTCAAGTCATTCTCCGGCCTCAGCCTCCTGAGTAGCTGGGACTACCAGTGTGCACCACCATGCCTGACTAATTTGTATTTTTAGTAGAGGTGGGGTTTCGCTATGTTAGCCAGGCTGGTTGTGACTTCAAGTGATCCACCTGTCTTGGCCTCCCAAAGTGCTGGGATTACAGGTGTGAGCCCCCACTCCCAGCCTTATTTTTAGATATGGGGTCTCAGCATGTTGCCCAGACTGGAGTGCAGTGGCGTGATTATAGCTCACTGCAGCTTCAAACTCCTGGGCTCCAGTGATTCTCCTTTCTCAGCCTCCCAAGTAGCTAGAACTATAAGTCCGTGCCACTAAGTCCAACTTCTAGTGCATATCTTATTGCCTCAGTGTTTAACTTTTTGGATTTGATGGCTTTATAGTGATCCTTATAAAGTCCCTGGTCTGAGCTGTCATTAGCTTTTGCCTTTTTCATAACCTCTTAACTGGGCTCATGGCTTTTATTCTTGGGACTACCCACACAGAGAATCCAGAACAATGTCATGAGAGCAGAAATCTGATCTCATCCCTCACCTTCATAGAACCCTTCCATGGCTTCCATTCCACTTAGATTAAAATCCAAATGTCTCTGCCCCCCCACAATGTCCTGTGTGTTCCCACCCCTGTCAAGACTTCTGATCTTACCTCCTGCCTCTCTCCTCTGTTCACAGTGCTCCATCCTCACTGGCTCCTGGCTATTCCTTGAACACTCAGTGTATTCCAGCCCCTGGACCTTTCTTCTTGCTGTTTCCTCTAACTGGAATGTTCTCCTCCAAGATTCCAACATGGCTGTGCCTTCCCCCACCCAATGCCATTCAAATCGCAAATGACAGCTCTTCCAGAGCCACCCTCCAACAAGCTATCCTGATGGCACTCTACTACCTGAAATTAAACTTTTAATGGCTTATTTGCTTTTTGTTTTCTTTTTGAGATGGAGTCTTGCTCTATTGCCCAGGCTGGAGAGCAGTGGTGCGATCACGGCTCACTGTAGCTTCCACCACTAGGGTCCCAGTGATCCTCCCACCTCAGCCTCCTGTGTAGCTGGAACTGTAGGCACATGTTACCATGCCTAGCTAGTTTTGTTTTGTTTCTTAGTAAAGAAGGGGTTTTGCTGTGCTGCCCAGGCTGGCGTCTTGTTTATTTCATGTATTGCTCATTAAAATGTAAGTTCTGTAAAGGGAGTATTTTGCCTAGTTGTTCATTGTGCTGTCTCCAGCACCCGGAACACACCTGGACAGTAGCACACAGTAGGTATTCCTGAATGAATGATGATTATTACTGGGACTTCCTTTACAACTTGGAAAGAAAGCTTGTTTCATTATTCCAAAAACATCATCTCTACCTATATATGTTTTCTTCACTTATCGCATTTCCACATTTGCCCCTTATGACTTTTGCAGTTCCCAAATAAATGACATCCATTGTAGGTATATGAATGGCAGTCTGCAAGCAGTAAAGTTCATTTCTGATTTGACTTCTTTTGGCTGCTGTGAATAGTTTTTCTCTGGTTGTTAGTAATTAAAACAAACAAGCAGAAAGACTCATATTATTCTATCTCATTGCCAAATTGGATATTGCTCAACTCAAAATTAAATGTACACACACCCATAAAACTAGCCAAACTGGCTATTACAATTACATAAAGTTCCTTGTGTTCATTAGCAGTGTTGCCTTTCATGGGTTTATCCTGTTTGGCATATACATCAAAGTAACAGTCATAAAGACTTCTACAAAAATTTGGAGCATGTAGATGTGGAAAAATTTTTAAGATTTTTTTTTTCCAGCTAAATTGCAACAAAAGCATACCTTGCTATTGTGATAAAAAGCTTAAGGCACAACATAGAAAAAAATTCAGTATTTTGTCAAAGCTTGGTACTCTAAGCCCACTGCCAGAGTCACCCAAAAATGGCAGATATGCTTCAGTTTTGTATTCTGCATTTTGAGAATTAGTGTCAGAATACCAGCCCTGATGTCTTTAGTGAATGATTTATTCACTAACATGATTAACAATTCTGAGAGCCAGCAATGTTGGCCACTTATATCAGATTTTTAGAAGCTGCCTAGGTTTAATGGCGTTGCGGGTATGTTCGTTTCAACTGGGGTGGGGTGGGAGGTCCTAAATCTGCTGTTCTGATTTTTAGTGGTTTTATTTGAACCCAGAGAATGAACTTCTTATGATTTCCACAGCAGTACATTTTCTTATGGGTGGTTCCTATTCATGAGAAAAATAAAATAATAACAGAGTTTAGAGGAATTAAGAATAAAAATGAGCGATGAAGCTTCACTCATAGATTGAGTTCATAGAGGTTTGGGGGAGTGTGTTGAGTTAAAAAAAAATTGGCTTCAGTTCATTGATCCAAATATATATGGCTCTGTATCTTTCTGAATATAAGGATTTCAGAAAAATTGGGGCAGAAGGTCAGATTGAGTTTGTTATATTATTATTTGTTTACATGTCTGTGTCTTTTTTTGTGTGTGGCAGGTGGGGGTTTCCAGTAAATACTGGAAACTTGCTAGTCAAATTTTAAAAGACCTATAACACATATATGTTTGTTTCTTTAAAAAAACTTTTTTTTTTTTTTTTGTAGAGACAGGGTCTCACGATGTTGCCCAGGCTGGTCTTGAACTCCTGACCTCAAGCAATCCTCCTGTCTCAGCCTCCCAAAGTGTTGGGATTAGAGCATGTGTGTTTCTAAGAGTAGACTGTGAGCTTCTTGGAGGCAGAACCTTATTCATCTTTCTTTCCCATTGTCTGGCATGGCACTGTGTGTAACTTAGTAACAATGACGGTTGTGATGACGCTGGTAATGGCTACTATTACTCAGCTTCCCGTATGCCAGGCACTATGCTAACTGCTTTGCATACATTACCTTATTTAATTCTCATAACAATCCAGGTGGAAAGTAACAAGCAATATATTATGTCCACATGTTGTTGGGAAACTGAGGCTTAAAGATATTCATGGACATGCCCATGGTCACACAGCTGGTGAAGTGTTGAACCTGGAATCTAAAACCATATCTGTTCTTTGTCCCAAGCCCATGTTGTTAATGACTATACTCTATGTTTGTTGCCTGAATAAATGAGAGCGTGGCTAACCAAGGTCCCCTGTCCTATCCAGGCCCCATGACTCAGTAAAGAGTTAAAATGTGACAGACAGAACCGGACAATGGTGATGTCTTAGAATGAAACAGTTTTATCCACCAGTAGGAGAAGAGAAACTTTCCATGTGGGTAAAAAGAGATTGAGGGGATGACCCATGTCAACGGATAGTTCCAAATGGGAAGAGGGCGGTTTGTTTTTGTTTGTTTTTTTCCCCCAGAGTCTTACTTTGTAGCCCAAGCTCCCAAACTGGAGCGCAGTGGCAGGATCTCAGCTCACTGCAACCTTTGCCTCTGGGGCTCAAGCGATTCTCCTGCCTCAGCCTCCCAAGTAGCTGGGACTAGAGGTGTGCGCCACCAAACCCAGTTAATTTTTTTTTTTTTTTTTTGTATTTTTAGTAGAGGCACCGTTTCACCATGTTGGCTAGGCTGGTCTCGAACTCCTGACCTCAGGTGATCCACCTCCTCAGCCTCTCAAAGTGCTGAGATTACAGGCTGAGCCACCTCGCCCCAAGGGCAGTGGGTTTAAGAGAAAAGGGGAGAGAAAGAAAGTGCCATAAAAGGGAAACCTAAACAAAGAGCAAAGTAGAAAAAAAATTTTTTTTTAGAGGAGGTCATTTTTCATTCCCAGAAACTTCCAAAGTGATGCTTTTAACCCCACATCTGGTTCAGATTCCTGCTCGAATGCTCAGAGGTAGAACAACAAAGCAAGTGGAAAGGTTTGGGCATGCCTCTGAACGTGAAGCTGCCCTCCCCGCACCCCTTCCCCCTGAGGAATATCTGCTTTGGAAGCAAATGATGGAAAGTTTTGTCCACGTTGCTTTCCCTCACTTTTGCGCGTGGGTGTGAGTTTGTGTACCCGATTCTACCGTGAGGAGTTCAGGTTGCTTTACCCTCAACAGGGTGAGACATGTGCCCGCGGTTGCAGGCCTGTCCCGGGAGAACTTGTCCTACTGGATATGGAAATCGTTAAGCTAAGTGGGAGGCTAGGGTGTCTCATCTTCATGCTGATACTTGGGTTGCTTTGCCGAACTGAAGCATGAGAGAGAGAGATGGGACGAGAAGCAAACCATTTACTTGGGTCACGCCTCCTGCAGTTCTTGAGCTGATGGCCCAAAGTGCCGTTTTCACAGACAAAAGGCAGGAAAAAGAAATGTTCCCCATCAACAAAAAAAAAAAAAAGGAAAAGTAATCACAGGTTTTCCCAGCTTTTTCTGTCTTCCTAGCTCTGGGTCTTACAATTCTAATGGCTCTTCAGCTTTTCAAAGTGTTTCTTTTCAGATTTTCTTCTTTCATTCTTGATTCTCTGTTAGAAGTGTACTCTGGCTCTATTTGACCAATGGTTTTTGATAAACTGACTTCAGCCTCTGTACTGGCTTGCTACAGATTTGCTACAGGAAAAGGTAACTCACTTTCATGAGGCCAATATCAGCATCCACTAATGCAGGGTGTTTTTCTAATGTGATTATGTAAGAATTAATGATGGGTAAACACCAGTGCGAAGAGATTTAATTTGGATAAACATTATAAAGCTTGTCTCTGCTTAATCAGGGTTTATCTCATCTTTTCTGTTTTGTTTTTTTTTTCTTTCTTTTCTTTGTGCTGCAAATTTTCCAAGAAGAGGTACCGGTGTACTATTCCACCTACTTCCTTGAACAGGGCAGATAGGAACATTGTGAGACCCAGCATTCTTGTGATACTTTAATAACTTTCACTTCAGGGGAAACAAAAGAGGATACAGAGGCATGCAAATGCAGAACTGAGCAAGATACCAGCTCAGCTGACTTAACACACCCGCATGAAGGTGCGGGTGGGGAGAAGCAGTTCTTTGGAGGAGTTGCGGTAATTCTCTCAATCTTGGCTTGCTCTCGACTAGCAGGTAGCAGTGGACCTGTGACAGCTTTTTGCTTTTGAGAGCTTTATCCAGAGGATAGCCTTATTTACCATCCCCTCCCCTCAACTCATAGGCCTTTCCTTGTTTCTTTCTTTCTCCCTCTGCTCTCTTCTCCTCTCCTCTCCTCTCCTCTCCCCTCCTCTCCTCTCCCTCTGTCCCTCCCTCCCTCCCTCCTTTCTTTCTTTCCTTCCTTTCTTCTTTCTCTTTCTTTCTTTCTCTTTCCTTCCTCCCTCCCTCCCTCCTTCCTTCCTTCCTTTCTTCTTTCTTTCTTTTCTTCCTTCCTTCTTCTTTCTTTCTTCTTTCTTTCTTTCTTTTCTTTCTTGACAGAGTCTCGCTCTGTTGCCCAGGTTGGAGAGCAGTGACACAATCTCAGCTCACTGCAACCTTTGCCTCCTGGGTTTCAGTGATTCTCCTGCCTCAGCCTCCCAAGTAGCTGGGACTACAGGCACCCACCACCACTCCCAGCTAATTTTATATTTTTAGTAGAGATGGGGTTCCACCATGTTGGCCAGGCTGGTCTCCAGCTCCTAACCTCAGGTGATCCACCTCCCTTGGCCTCCCAAAGTGCTGGGATTACAAGTGTGAGCCACTGCACTGGGCCTCACAGACCTTTCTGAATCCATTTTTTAATTTCCTGAAATGCATAGGGGTCAAAAATAATACGTATCAAATGCATATCTAATTTATAGGTATCTTTTCCAAGAAGGATGATTAGCAAAGAAATAATCATTATTCCTAGCCTCCCAATGTGATGATTTGTTTCTATGACAGAATCTAATTTCTCACATGTCTTCTGTTTACTGATTGGCAGTCTACTGTCCTAGACTTCCTTTCTGCATTTTATGCTTCTGTGCCTATGAAAAGAGGTTGAAGGCCAAAGATGAGCAGCCAGAGAAATGGGCTTTGGGGGAGGAAACTAGCTTGTTATTTTTTTGTTTGCTAACTGGAGGGAATGCTTTTTAAACAGTATGTTCTCCATTGGAACAATTGGAAGAACAGTGACATTCATTTTATAGTTTCTGCTTGTTGGTTACTTATTCCTTTCGAAAAGAAAGGAAATTCCATACTCCAAGAGTCCATCTGTTGTTACGTTTCATGAGAACTAAATGCACTGGAAAATATAGCTAAACACACTTCGTTCACATTTTCACCACCTTTGAACTTATACCAGTCATAAAACTCCATCTTGTGTAGATAATCTGTTAAAATAAGTTACTAAGAAACCCAAACAGGTATAAAGGTCACTCTCAGTGTGAATAGGATTTTTTTTTAATTTTCTTTGCGATGGTTATGACCACCAAAACTCGCTCTGAGTTGGTATTTTATAGTCGATATTTTAAACTGTAAACCATGTATATGACTGTAGAACCACACCCAGTAGAGTCAGTTTTCCTGTTTAGGAACTCTCGTGCGATGCAGCACATCGGTCCTGCTCATTCGTCATGGTCTCGCTTTGTTCGGGGCCTCAGAGTTTATGAACAGGTTACTCCACTGCATTTTAAACATGTCATCTCTCCCAAGGTGTCTTTTAAGAAATATGTGTGCAATCAAAAGGACGCCAAATGTGTCCTTAGTATAAGAGACAGAAGATGTTGTTAGCAAACTGGAAGGAATTCTACTTCTGGAAAGTCTGAGGAAAAGTTATCAAATTATAGGAATGGCTCTAGATTTGAGGGCAAAAGCAAGTACATTAAAGGGAAGAGGCTGCTCTCTCTCTCTCTCTTGTTTTCTAAGCATCTATTATTTACCAGGCATTTTGTGAAGCATTTCACTTATATGTCTCGTTTTATACTTGGTGAATCTCTAAGCCATGTCAAGAAAATGGCTTAAGAAAGGTGAATGGCAGGCCAGGCGTGGTGGCTCACGCCTGTAATCCAAACCCTTTGGAGGCCAAGGCGGGCGGATCACCTGAGGTCGGGAGTTCAAGACCAGCCTGACCAACATGGTGAAACCCCGTCTTTTAAAAAAAGAAAAAGAAAGGTGAATGGCTTGCTCAAGTTCACACAGTGAAGAATTCGATGACATAGAATATTCCAGAAGGTGGTTTAGCCCCACGCAGCCTTCATCCCGGGCCACCTACTGGATGGAGCCCTCTTTGCGGCGGGTTCCTATATCCCTGCTCCCACAACTTTACTGTTGCAAGGGTAGAACAGATGCATCTCTTTGGATCTGGCCTGACTTTTCAAAGATAAGATAAAGAAGGGCTGGTAATAAGGCTGGGAATTGAGATGTGCCTGGTTGGCTCAGCCGAACTTAAGAGTTTCTATTCTCATCTGGATAGACAGGAAACAATGCGTGACCTACAGACAGCTTGTTTTGCTCTAAATCTGAGCAATGGTGAGTCATTACTTTTATTAAAGTTAGAGATGATCCTTTCTTTTTCTGTGCAGAAAAATCTATTGTTTTTCACACAACCCACTCCTACTTTTAAATAAATCAGTTAAATTGCCTATATTTTAAATGAAACTTTTTCAAACTCCTTTACCTACCAGCCTAGAGGCAAGAATGTTTTCTTTTCTCCTTCAACCTTGCCTAAGGAAAAATGATTTTTTTTTTTTTTGAGACAAAGTCTCACTCTGTTGCCCAGGGTGGGAGTGGCATGATCTCAGCTCACAGCAACCTCTGCCTCCTGGGTCCGAGCAATTCTCCTGCCTCAGACTTCCAAGTAGCTGAGGTTACGAGTGTGCACCACAGGTTTCACCATGTTGGCCAGGCTGGTCTCAAATTCCTGACCCCAAGTGATCCACCCGCCTCAGCCTCCCAAGGTGCTGGGATTACAGGCGTGAGCCACGGCACCTGGCCTTCTGCAGTTTTCTAGGCCTGGTTAGAGAGAACAAAACAAATGCTGGGAAGACCTCTAGCTGGCCACCAGCAAGCTATGGGAGGAGGATACACTTCTTAATTTTTTTCTACTTTCCACATCTTTTTTGTTTAGACACAGTTTCACTCACTCTTTTTGCCCAGGCTGGAGGGCGATGGCATGATCTCGGTTCACCACAACCTTCGTCTCTGGGTTCAAGCCATTCTCCTGCCTCAGCCTCCCGAATAGCTGGGATTACAGGCTTGCACCACCACACCCAGCTATTTTTGTATTTTTAGTAGAGACGGGGTTTCTCCATGTTGGTCAGGCTGGTCTCAAATCCCGACCTCAGGTGATGTGCCCACCTCAGCCTCCCAAAGTGCTGGGATTACAGGTGTGAGCCACCACACCCAGCTTCCTTTCCACATCTTAATGCCAGGCATGAGTCTCTCTAGCACTACTGTTGCTAAGAGAATAAGTAGCTGAATAAAGTGGCATATGTTATAAGGACAAAATAGCTCAAATGAAGACCCCACCGAGTAGCCTCGGCCTCAACACTGTTGGCATTTTGGGCTGGATATTTTTTTGTGGGGGACGGGGAACTGTTCTGTGCACAGTAGGGTGTTTAGCAGCACCCCTGCATACCCACTAGATGACAGTAGCAACACCATCCCCCAATCCTACCACTACCCCAAGTTGGGAAAACCAAAAATATCTCCAGACATTGCCCATTCCCCTGTGGGGGGCAAAATCATCTCCAGTTGAGACCTACCACTTTATAGTAGATAGCATGACCTGGTAACAGGCATGGTTTCTTTATGCCTGGAAACTTGCTGGGCCAGGGTGAAGATTTATGACCTGAGAACAGGCAACCACAGCAGGTGTGGAGCTTGAGAAAGGAGGGTGTCTCTGCCCTGAAAGGACCTCAGGGTCAGAAATATGTCTGTTCATCTTTGAATCCGCTCCCTAGGGCCTAGCACAGTTCTTCAAATGTAGGAAATGGTTGACAAATGTTTGTTGGATAAGTGGGATGTTTGCTTAGAGCCCCTGAGTTTGTCTCCTGTGCTTGGAGAAAAAAATCATAGGAACAACAGCTATTTATTTGTAGCTGTATCCACTTATTGGCTTATTGTGTTCTATTTGAGGGCCTCTTGAATACTGCAGAAGTAACCAAGGATACCAGAATGATCACATGCAGCAAACATATGGGGAAAAGAATAGAGCAACGAATGTCACAAGGCCTGTTTTTCAGGTTTATTGCCAGAGAGTGTAGGGTTTGGAAGAGAGAGAGCATAGAAGGAATGGGACGAGAACCTTCCTTATACTAAAGATTATTTCTAGTCCTCATCTGTGCAAATTATTCATTTGACAACCTCTCTTACCCCTGAATTTTGCATCTTGTCTTAACCAGAGGTTGATGTATCTTCCTTCCTGGGGAGCAGGTCAGCATTGCTGAGGTCTGAATTGTGGAACTTCTGCTTTGTTAGAAAGACTTGGGGAGTGGGGAGCGAGGGGGTGGCACAGTGGTGAGTCCAGGATGGGAGGCGAGCTTGGTGTGGCAAAGACATAGACGTCCAGTCTCTATCTGACCAAGTGATGGCAAAGTAAAGGATGAAGACAGCCAGCTCAGTTTTCCTCCTTTCAGGACTGTTTTATTTCCCTTTTCCTGCATATCTTTGTTTTTTTTTGAGTAACACATTATTTTGTATTCGACATATTCTTCATGACTAACCACTAGTCTCAAAACATTCAGGGTGAGGATTTAAGGGA
Organism: Ateles fusciceps; assembly: GCA_036589455.1. Taxonomy (NCBI): domain Eukaryota; kingdom Metazoa; phylum Chordata; class Mammalia; order Primates; family Atelidae; genus Ateles; species Ateles fusciceps. The sequence goes on from JAZHEH010001378.1 coordinate 2,636,767, forward strand.
ACTTCTCTTTGGAAGACCTTTATACCAAAAGCCTCTGCTTGAGTATCCTCCAGGGGCATGCAGCTTTTACTGATTCCTCCAGAGGGGGCCAGGGCAGGCACCCCTTTTTCATCTCATGATACTCCATCAAATCAGTATCTCCTGTATTCCAGACTCACGTGCTCAAGTGCTTAGTTGGCATCTCTACTTGGGGACCTTGGCGACAGCTCAAACATAACATATCCAAGATCAGTGATTTCCTGCTTCTTCTCAAAACCCACCCATTTAAAGGCAATTATATCCTTCCAGTGGCTCGGGTCAAAACCCTGGGAGTCATTCTTGACTTCTCCCTTTGTCTCACACCCCATTATTCCACCCCAACAAATCTTGTTGGCTTTACTTCCAAAGCATATCTAGGATCTTAGCATTTCTCACCGTCTGCATTGCTGCCATTCTGGTCTGAGCTACCATAAATTCAACATGGTAGCTGGGATGACATTTTGAAATTGTAGGTCAGATCTTATTACTCTTTTGCCTCCGATGTCTCCTTATCTCATCGTAAAGAACAAATTCTAGCATGGTTTTACAACAGCCCCTGACTCCATTAACTTTCACACTTATTTCTGCCTACTCTCTTTATCAATTCTTCCCCAGCTCACCTCCTTCTTGCTGGATCTTAAGCACATGCCTATTCCTGTGCCTGGACCCTTCTTCCCCCAGATATCCTGTGGTTCCATTTGACTCTTTCAAATCTTTGCTGAAATATCACCCCACAATGAGATCTTTCCTGATTATGCTACTTAAAACTATAATCTGTGCTCCATATCTCCCTCTTATCCTTTAGTACTTTTTTCTTTTTGAAACGGAGTCTTGCTGTGTTGCCCAGGCTGGAGTGCAGCAGGGCGATCTCGGCTCATTGCCACCTCTGCCTTTTGGGTTCAAGCAATTCCCCTGCCTCAGCCTCCTGAGTAGCTGGAACTACAGGCGTGCTCCATTATGCTCACCTAAATTTTTGTAGTTTAATGGAGACTGGGTTTCACTATGTTGGCCAGGATGGTCTCCATCTCCTGATCTTGTGGTCCGCCCGCCTCAGCCTCCCAAAGTGATGGGATTACAGGCATGAGCCACCGCGCCTGGCCCCTTTAGTACTTCTTAAAAATTGCGCTCATTAGCCTCTAATACTATATCATTTATTTATTCGCTACATTAAAAAAAAAAAAAAACCTCTCTTGCTAGAATGGAAACCTCACAAGGGCAGGGATCTTTGTTTATCCCAAACACCTAAAACAATGTCTTGTACATAATGTGCTTGCATAAATATTTGAGGTTGAACGAATGTCTTTCCAAGCACGTATTAGCTGTTGACTCAGTCTGTCTTCCTGCACAGACTGTAAACCCCTTGGGAAAAATGATAAATAGAATGCATTGCATTGCAGTGATTAATGTTCTTTTTCTTGAAGTGTGTTCCTCAAATTGTATGAGTTGCATGCTCCACAAAACCTGACCTGCCCCTGACTTACTATGAGAATTAGTATGAGAATGAAAAAAATCATATATTCTAGAACTTAGAAAAGCATCTGGCAATTTAAGGGTAAAGACTGTTCTGTTTGCCATGCCTCTCCTCTCCCATTGTCTTTAGCTCAGTGGCTGGAGCAGAGTAGAAGGCAAAAGAAACATCTTTATTAATAAACACATCAAACTGAATGAATGAATGAATATATTTCCATGTGCTAATTTGACAATCTGTTTGAATTTTGACTTCTAAGTGCCACCTTTCTCCCTTGTTAAAATTAGATATCTATGGGCCGGGTGTGGTGGCTCACATGTGTGATCCCAGCACTTTGGGAGGCCGAGGTGGGAGGATCACTTGAGGTCAGGAGTTCAAGACCAGCCTGGCCAACATGGCGAAACTGCAGCTCTACTAAAAATACAAAAATTAGCTGGGCATGGTGGCGGGCACCTGTAGTCCCAGAACCTCTGGAGGCTAAGGCAGAAGAATTGCTTGAACCAGAGAGGCCAAGGAGGCTGCAGTGAGCCAAGATGCGTCACTGCATTCAAGCCTGGGGGACAGAGCAAGACTCTGTCTCAAAAATAAAACAAAATAAAATAAAGTAAAATAAAATAAGGTATCTATGTTCAGGGGTTTGTCAAAAGAGTCATAGAAAAATATCCATGTATGGAATTGCTTACGTTTTATTATGTACCTATCAAGATTGTATCAGAAAGATAGCCAGGTACATGACACCTGCCTGTAGTCCCAGCCACTTGGAAGGCTGAAACAGGAGGATTGCCTGAGCCCAGGAGTTAGAATCTGTAGTACGTAGTGATGGTGGCTGTGAATAGCCACTGTGCTCCAGCCTGGGCCACAGAGTGAGATTCTGCCTCAAAAAAAAAGTTATATCAGAAATCAGAATGACATGGTATTGATTACAGTTTTTTTTTTTTTTGAGACGGAGTCTTGCTCTGTTGCCAGGCACCAGACTGGAGTGCAATGGCGCGATCTCAGCTCACTGCAACCTCCGCCTCCTGGGTTCAAGCAATTCTCCTGCCTCAGCCTCCTGAGTAGCTGGGATTACAGGCGCGCGCCACTACGCCCAGCTCATTTTTGTATTTTTAGTAGAGACGGGGTTTCACCATGTTGGCCAGGATGGTCTCGATCTCCTGACCTTGTGATCCACCTGCCTCAGCCTCTCAAAGTGCTGGGATTACAGGTGTGAGCCACCGCACCCGGCCACTTTACGGTTTTAATCTGTAAGACTGAAGCTCAGAATCATCTGTTACTAACTCAGCAGTCCTTAACATTATGTGCTGCTAAAACACATGGTAAACATAAACACATGATTAATGGCAGTGAGGTTGAAATGAGACTTTTTTTAATGGCCCCTTTCTTAGTTTGCTATGTACCTATGTTAACATTATTTGCGTTTTTCTAATGTTTCTGCCTTCAGCCTTATCTTTTCCATTGTATTGATTTCTTGTACCTGTGGTGTTTATATTTAACACACTAGCTACATAAATATATTTTAAATATCTACCTGTGATGGTTGTTGTTTTACAGAGGAAAGCAAACTCTCTGAAGTAAATCTCATAGAAAGAAGTAGTTGAGCCAGGCACGGTGGCTCATGCCTGTAATCCCATCGCTTTGGGAGGCTGAGGTGGGCAGATCACTTGAGGTCAGGAGTTCGACACCAGCCTGGCCAGCCAACATGGTGAAACCTTGTCTCTATAAAATTGCAAAAAATAGCCGGACTTGGTGGTGGGTGCCTATAATCCCAGCTACTTGGGAGGTTGAGGTGGGAATCGCTTGAGCCTGGGAGGCAGAGGTTGCAGTGAGCTGAGATTGTGCCACTGCGCTCTAGCCTGGGTGACAAAATAAATAAATAGATAAAATAAAAGTAGTTGAAACAAGGGCTTAGGATTGAGCATTGAATTGTTTTTACTTTCTTCCTTTCCATTTACCTCTCAATACGATATAATTTGGCTTCTGACTTCGCCATGTACTGACCACAAATGCTCTCTTAATGGTCTATAGCTAGCTCTTAACTGTCAAATTACCTTCTGATGAGCCCTCATTCTACTTGGTGTCTGCAATATTCCAAACTGTTGACTATCTTCTTGAAACAACCTCTGAATTTGGATCTCTGGCAAGTTTTGTCCTCTTTTCCTTCTTAGTATCCTACATGGGCTCCTTATTGTTCTCCAAAGACCTATGTTTGGCTATCTTCTTGCTTTATGTACTTTTGCCACAGGCTAAGTTCAGACTAATCTATATTTCGAGTGGTTCCAAAGTCTATATATTCAAATTTAATATGGACTTCAGACCCAAATTTCCAATAGCCTCCTAGAAATGTTTGCAAAGGATATCTTTGCAGGTATCTCAAACTCAGCATGTCCCTAAGTATAGCACACTGTTCTCTACCTCTAGCCCAAGTTTTCCTGTCTCTGTGTTCTCCATCTCAGTTAATAGCATCACCATTCACCAGGTATCCTAAGCTAGAAACGCTGGAGTTGTCTTTGAGTTCACTCTCTCTTGACCCCTCTCCTTTCTGATATACCTCTGCACAGTTGCTATTTAACTCAAAAACACCAAAATCATCTCCTGTTTAATAACCTTCACTGTCTTTCCATGAAAGGACATTTTAAGCACCTTAGGAGGGTTTGGTGGTGAAAAAGTTCTGGTAGAAGACAACCAAAGGCAGCTGGGCATGGTGGCTCATGCCTGCAATCCTAGCACTTTGAGAGGCCAAGGCATGGCAATCCCTTGAGGCCAAGGGTTCAAGACCAGCCTGGGCAATGTGGCAGGTTTCACAGAGTGAAACCGTCTCTAAAAGTAGCATAAAATAACCAAAGGGAAGACCACAAAACTTTTACAAAGGTAGAAAAAGAAGGGCTTCTGAATATGGAGTGATGAGATTTAGAAAAATGTTTCTAGAAGATCATGTTTATTCCCTCAGACTGAGAATGAACATAAACTCTCTTTAGATTTTGACCTTATAGGCTAGAGGCTTAAAAAAAAAAAGTTCTTTCTCTTATTTCCTTGGTTATGTGCAAGAGGATTTGAAACAAAGAACACCTGTAAAAAATGTTTTGTTTTCTTGTTATTTTTACTTTCCTCCAAGATACGAACACCTGTTGGTCCTCTGTGGGCTATATCTGTAGCAGTATTCGCCAGATATAACTTTTCTGCAGTTTAGTAAACACCTCAATTCTCCACTTCAGATCCTTGGAGAGTGGAAGATGAGAGAGGGGTTAGAAAGAAAGGAGCTGGACAGAATGACCACACTAAGGAAGGGGTAAGAGAGAACCAGGGGAAGGGTGGTACCATGTAGCTTCACTGGTGTATACCATGTGTTATCACATCAGAGTAAAAGGTGAGCGATCCAGTCCGCTACCAGGGAATGCTGGATTTCCATTTATTTGGTAACTTACGACATCATGTGAGGCAAACATAAGACCACAGAATTTTCCTATGTTACGTATGTTGTGTAGAAAAGACTTTGTTCACCATAATATTATTCTAGATCACTTAACTCTGAGGAATTTAGCATAGAGAGAATGCAACCTCTTTCAAAATTCATGCACCATGGAAGAAAGACTCTTTCACCTTAACTGATTATTCAGTGTGCTGTGGATTTTCTGATCCACATCTTGACCAGCACAAAACTAAAAAGAAAAAAAGTTATGCATCTGTCTTTTTCCACCTGTGGGGTTAGCTTGTATAGCCCTATTCTATATAAAGGCAGTTCTATCATTCAGGAGTACAGAACTTGTTAATGTCATTCCTGATTTGTGTTTTGCTATCAAATGGACTAGGTAGTTCACTTATTTTGTTCTTAAATACTGAATGTACTCCTTCTAGTCTTCATAAATCTTGACCCTCTAGAAAGTTAAAACAAAAGATATCTACAAGTTTTAATCTTTCTATAGAGGAGGAGAATGTTTTCACATCATATAAAGTATATATATATAGTTCTACTATATATAGTGCAACTATATATACAGTACAACTATATATAAGTAGAACTATATATATATACTTTATATATACAGGTGTGATGACTCACACTGTAATCCCAGTACTTTGGGAGGCCGAGGTGGGTAGATCACCCGAGGTCAGGAGTTGGAGACCAGCCTGGCCAACATGATAAAACCCCATCTCTACTACAAATATAAAAAGTTAGCCGGGTGTGGTGGTGCGCACCTGTAGTCCCAGCTACTCAGGAGGCTGAGGCAGGAGAATCACTTCAACCCAGGTTGTAGAGGTTGCAGTGAGCCTAGATCACGCCGCTGCACTCCAGGCTGGGCAACAGAGCAAGACTCTGTCTCAAATAATAATAATAATAAAGTATATATGTATAGTAGAACTGAAAGTAAAATGCAGGTTGGATGGCATGTATCTGTGAAGTTGTCCTAAATCCTTTCTGGAGCAAGGCAGTTATACGTAAATGAATAGGCGTAAGAGGACACACTGAAAATCCCTGACATAAAGTCTTGTTTATTCATCTACTGCAGTGGATAACACTGTGTTAGCTTATAACCTTATATCCAAGGGTTAGTAAAATAAATTTTCATAGTGAAAACTAGGTTCCTCCTGTGATGTGGGAGGTTGAATATTTTACGTACTTACGCTGTTAAGACATTCTTATCCAGTGTTATGTACTAGTGACTTCAGTAGAGCCCAAACACCCATTAAATTTCAAAAAATCCATTAGGTACCTACTATGTACTACACAATGTTTTAAGTGCTGACGATTGAGCTGTGAACAAAACAAAAAACCTTGCTTTCATTAGGGATGACTAACACATAGTACTTACTGTTTGTCGGGAACTGATTTAACCTCTTTACGTGTATTAACTTTTTTTTTGAGACGGAGTCATCTGCTGTCGCCCAGGCTAGAGTGCAGTGGCACAATCTCGGCTCACTGCAACCTCCGCCTCCTGGGCTCAAGCAATTCTTCTGGCTCAGCCCCCCAAGTAGCTGGGATTACAAGTGTGCACCACCACACCCGGGTAATTTTTGTATTTTTAGTAGAGACAGGATTTTGCCACGTTGGCCAGGCTGGTCTTGAACTCCTGACCTCAAGTGATCTGCCTGCCTGGCCTCCCAAAGTGGCGGGATTACAGGCATGAGCCACCGTGCCGTACTGATGGTCTTACATGTCATCTGTTATTTTCGATTAGGAAGATACATTGAAGCTTTAAAAAATATTCAAGGGGAGCTGAGTGTGGGGAATCACATATGTCATCCTAGCACTTTGGGAGGCTGAGGCAGGCAGATCGCTTGAGCTCAGGAATTTGAGGTTTGAGACCAACCTGGGCAACATGGAAAAACTCTGTCTCTACAAAGAAAAAAAAAAGAATTAATTAAAAAATAATATTCAAGGGGACTGATAATGTTTGCATTTAGACTATAACAAATATATTATTTTATCACTGTATCGTGTACAATGCCCATGACAACTGGCTAGGTTTTTTTTATAGAGACCAGGGTCTCACTGCATTGCCTAGGCTGGTCTTGAACTCCTGGGTTCAAGTGATTCTTCCGCCCTGATCTTCCAAAGTGCTGGGATTACAGGTGTGAACACTCCACCCATCCTGCCTAGTTTCTTCAGTTATAGTAAAATGAAACTTGTCATGGCTTGATTGAATTTTAGACCAGCATGTGGAAACGCAGTGACCTGACAGACCACTGGGGAATGCTTCAAAAAAAACAGCTCTTGTTAATAATGTTCACAGTGATCTCCTTTAAAGGAAATATGTCACTTGTGTTATACATTGAAAGTGCTTTCAAATGAAAGTCAGTTTTGCATGTAACCTTAAGGAGAACACAACTTAATTCATGACCAAATAGCTCAGTCAGTAAGAAGATAGAGCAGATGAGGTCACATACGGGCCAGTCAACTTTACGCTATGGCCTGACACCACACCCCTGAGCCAGGCAAACCAGGAAAATGAATATGATCAGTGGAAATCCATTACTCTACCAGAAAAACAAATCAAATACACGCTTTAGTGATGAATAAAGTTTTTATTTTTTCTTTTTTTTGAGACAGAGTCTCGCTCTGTCGCCCAGGCTGGAGCACAGTGGCATGATCCTAGTTCACTGCAGCCTCAACCTCCAGGCTCAAGCGATTCTCCCACTTCAGCCTCCTGAGTAGCTGGGACTACAGGCAGGCAACGCCATGCCTAGCTAATTTTTGAAAATTTTTTTGTAGTGATAGAGTCTCAATGTGTTGCTCAGTCTGGTCTTGAACTCCTGGGCTCAAGCAATCCTCCTTGAGCCTCGGCCTCTCAAAGTGCTGGGATTACAAGTGTGAGCCACTGTGCCCAGCCAAAGATTTTTCTAAGTGGAAGAAATTTTATATTGTACCAGAAAGCTTAGAATTCTTTAATATATGTGGGGTTTCTAAAAAAGAAAAAAAAAGTCATTTTGATGCATCTTCAAGTCAGTTCCTTGGCTTAGTTTTATCAAGGTCAGATAAGTAGATTTAATGGATTGTAACTACAAGCATGATAAATTTCAACAAAATGTCATGAGTGTGATTCTTAAACGTCAGATACTATACCATTTCAGGCTACAAGGCTATTAGGATAGACAAACTAAGGTTAGAATTGTTCTAAAATTGGCCCCTCCCTCATTGTAGGCCTAACTGGTCAGTCTTTTAGGTGGAGGCCAAAGTGTGTGTGTGTGTGTGTGTGTGCGTGTGTGTGTGTGTGTGTGTATGTGTGTGTATGCACATATATATGTGTGTAATAGGAAGCCTCCTATTAATGGTATCAGGAAATAGGGAATACGAGAAATGTATCCAGTAAAGAATTTCATGGTTGTGTTGATGTAGTATTGTGGGTTGAATTTGTGTCCCTCAAAAAGGTATATTTATTGGCAGTTTTCAGACAGGGGGGAAAAAAGTATGTTTAATATTTAACTTCTGGTACCTGTGACTGTGACCTTATTTTGAAATAAGACTATGAAGATGTAATCAAGTTAAGATGAGGTCATTTTGGAGGCCGGGCACAGTAACTCACACCTGTAATCCTGGCACTTTGGGAGGCTGAGGTAGGAGGATTGCTTAAGCTCAGGAGTTCAAGACTAGCCTGGACAATATAGTGAGAAGCTGTCTCTAAAAAATAGGAAAGAAAGAAAGAAAAAAAAAAGGGACCATATTGGAGTAGAGTGGGCCTTAAATCCAATTATGACTGGTGTCCTTTTGAGGCAAAGAGGCCTTAGACACACATAGAGAGAATATAATGCGATGAGGTGTATGGATCCACCCCTGCCACACACACACACACGGGAGGTGGCCGCTTGATAACTGATGATGCTGCAACTGTAAGTCAAGGAGTTCCAGCGTTTGCTGTAACCACCGCAAATTAGGAAGAGGCCAACAAGATCCTCCCCTAGAGCCTTCATAGAAAGCAAGGCCCTGCAGACACCACACATGTGGCTGTCTAGCCTCCAGAACTGTGAAAGAATTCATGCCTGTTCTTTAAAGTGGCCTAGTTTGTGCTGCTTAAAATTATTATTTTTTGAAACAGGGTCTTACTCTGTCACCCAGGCTGGAGTGCCCTGGTGCAATCATGGCTCACTGCACTGTTGACCTCCAGGCTTGATCCTCCTGCTTCAACCTCCTGAGAAGGTTAAGCTCAAGGACTACCAGTGCCTGCCACCATGTCTGGCTAGTTTTTTATTTTTATTTTTTTGTAGAGATGGGGTCTCACTATGTTACCCAGACTGGTCTTGAACTCCTAGGCTCAAGCCATTGGCCCACCCTTGGCCTCCCAATGTGCTGGGATTACAGGCATGAGCCACAGCTCCAGGCCTTTGTGCTCCTTTGTTATGGCAGCCCCAGGAAATGGATGCAATTATCACTTCTCGGTGAGGCCTCCCGGATCAGAATAGGAAAATGGGAAGCTATCAGCATGAATCCTGAAATGCAAACTAATGGTAATGTTTTAAGCTCACCGAGCTTGCCGGGAGAGTGTGAGTCTACCAGAAGTCCTGCTTGGGCAGCCTCTCTTTTATTTGGAATCAGTTCTGAGTTTGCATGATGGACCTTCTGAAGTGGGAGGAAGATCACTCTGACCCCTGTTCTGGCTTGCCACTCTCCCAGGGGACCATTTCTGTGTTTGATGCTATCAGGTAGAGCATGGGTGTACTTACAGAGGGTGGGGGTGGGGAATTGTTGCAGGAGTCTTGGCCACATAGGTGTAGTTGGGAGTGATAACAATGCATTATGCAGTGAATTGATAGACTAAAGAAAGAAGGCGGCTGGGCCTGGTGGCTCACGCCTGTAATCCAAGCACTTTGGAGGCCAAGGCGGGCGGATCACCTGAGGTCGGGAGTTCAAGGCCAGCCTGACCAACATGGTGAAACCGCATCTTAAAAAAAAAGAAAAAAAAGAAAGAAGGCTTACTGGCTAACGATCTCTGTAATCTGAAGAGCTCTTCTCACTTTTGGCAGGGATGAGTGGTGTGTATATCAGAAAGAGAGCCAAATGGTCTCTTCCACTCAATGCATGTTTTTTTTTTTTCCCCTGGGACTTTAGAACCAGTTGCCATGCTTATCATGCCACGTTTTGATGAAGTGGCGTTGCGGCCCAGGGTTTCTGGAAACAGCCACTGAGATAAAGTTTAGTGCGCAAGATGTTTATCAGGAATTCGCACTTGAGGAAGAAAAGTGGAAAAACAGAAACGGGCAGAGGAAGAGGTCAGATTACAGCTGTGCCCTGCATAATGACATTTAGGTTAGCATTGGCCGCATACGCAATGGTGGTCCCGTAAGATTATAATGAAACTGAAAAAGTCCTATCCCTGTAGCCATTCCAGTGCCACAGCATAACACATTACTCATGCATCTGTGTTTGATGTTGATATAAACAGACCTACTCTGCCAGGCACATGAGAGTATAGCACACAAAATTATGTACAGTACATAATGCTTGATAATCATAAATAAATGACTATGTTACTGGTTTATATATTTACTGTATTATGTTTTTTAATTATTATTTTAGAGTGTAGTCCTTCTGTTTATTAAAAAAAGTTAACCATAAAACAGCCTCTGATCGGACTTTCGGGAGGTATCCCAGAAGAAGGCACAGGAGATGACAGCTCCATGGGTGTTACTGTTCTAAAGACCTTCTAGTGGGACAAGATGTGGAGGTGGAAGACAGTGATATTGACGATCCTGGCCTTATATAGACCTGGGCTAATGTGTGTGTTTGCGTCTTATTTTTTTAATTTTTGAGACAGAGTCTTACTCTATTGCCCAGGGTGAAGTGCAATGGTGTGATCTCAGCTCACTGCAACCTCTGCCTCCGGGGTTCAAGAGATTCTTTTGCCTTAGCCTCCCAAGTAGCTGGGATTACAGGTGTGCACCACCATGCCCAGCTAATTTTTTGTATTTTTAGTAGAGATGGGGCTTCTCTGTGTTGGCCAGGCTGGTCTCGAACTCCTGGCCTCAAGTGATCTACCCGCCTAAGCCTCCCAAAGTGTTGGGATTACAGGTGTGAGCCACCACGCATGACCAGTGTCTCAGTTTTTAACAAAAATGTTTAAAAAGTAAAAAGAAAAAAAAAGTTTTAAATAGAAAAAGGGTTGGACAATAAAGCTATAAAGAAAAAAGTATTTTTTATAGCTATGCAATGTGCTTGTGTTTTAAGCTAAGTGCTATTACAAAAGAATCAAACAATAAAAAAGTTTATAAAGTGAAAAAGTTACGATAAGCCAAGGTTAATTTATTATTGAAGAAAGAAAATATTTTTATATAAATTTAGTGTAGCCTTAGTGTCCAGTGTTTATAAAATCTGCAGTAGTGTATAGTAAAGTCCTAGGCCTTCACCTTCACTCACCACTCACTGATTCATCCAGAGCAACTTCTAGTCCTGCAAGCTCCATTCATGGTAAGTGCCCTATACAGGTGTATTATGTTTCATCTTTTTTATACTATGTTTTTTACTGTACCTGTTCTTTCTTTGTTTGTTAAAGTATACACAGGGTCTCACTATGTTACCCAGGCTGGTCTGACTCCTGTGTTCAAGCAATCCTTCTGTCTCGGCCTCCCAAAACGTTGGGATTACAGGTGTGAGCCACTGCACCCAGCCTGTACCTCTTCTATGTTTAGATACACACATGCTTACCATTGTCTTATAACTGCCTGCAGTATTCAATACAGTAACAAGCTGTACAGGTTTGTAGTCTAGGAGCAATAGGCTATACCATCTAGGTTGGTGTAAGTACACTCTATGACAGTGGAACCCAACCTTTTTGGCACCAGAGACCTGTTTTGTAGAAGACAATTTTTCCACAGATGGTGGGGAAGATGCTATTGGGATGAAGCTGTTCCACCTCAGATCATCAGGCATTAGTTAGATGCTCATAAGGGACACGCAACCTAGATCCCTCGCATGTGCAGTTCACAATAGGGTTCCCGCTCCCATGAAACTCTAATGGCGCTGCTGATCTGTCGGGAGACAGAGCTCAGGCAGCAGTGCTCACTCACCTGGGACTCGTCCATGGCCCCTAAGGTTGGGGACCCCTGCTCTATTATGTTTGCATAACAATGAAATAGCCTGATGACATGAGGTATTTCTCAGGATGTATCCTGTCTTTAAGTGATGCAGGACTGTGCAATATAGACCCCATTAAGCCTTGGCCAACTCTGCAGGGAGCTCTGGAGTGAGTACTGCCCACCAGAGTTGTCCCATGTTGGGCCCAAATGACTGAGTCTTTACATCCCTGCCTTTCTTAGTCAGCACATGTGGGCTGCATGTGAAGGGCCTGATCTCAGTCAAAGGGGTTCTCTCCAGGAGGAGTTGATAGCTGTAGTTGTTCTGCTGATAACACCCCTATAGCTGGACAGCAAATCCTTCCTTGAAAGGAGATTGGGTAGTGCCTCTGTGTCTACTACAAGTGGTGGTCCACTTGATGACTTGGGCCCCTAAGGTCCTGGAAGAATATTGAAGAGCTGGTGGTGTTGGGAGTTGTGGGGAAATCATAAGGGAGTATTCTGAGTAAAGAATATACTCATTTGATAGGCAGACTGGTGATGTTGTGTTGTGCAGGAGATGTAAATACAGAGATGTATTTTTTTTTTTTTTGGTGAGAGTCTTGCTCTGTTGGCCATGCTAGAGTGCAGTGGCATGTTCTTGGCTCACTGCAACCTCTGCCTCCTGGGTTCAAGCATTCTTCTACCTCAGCCTCTCGAGTAGCTGAGATTATAGGCATGCACCACCACACCCAGCTAATTTGTGTAATTTTTAGTAGAGATGGGGTTTCACTGTGTTGGCTAGGCTGGTCTTGAACTCCTGGCCTCAAGTGACCCACCCGCCTTAGCCTCCCAAAGTGCTAGGATTACAGGTGTGAGCAACTACGCCTGGTCAATATAGAATTTTTCTTCTAGAACTTTTTTGTTATCTGGTTACCTTGGAGCATAAACAGTGAGCAGATGAAGGAAGCACTAACAGCCCCTTCAGCAGTCAGCATATAAGTTGGGAGAGCAGATTAGTAATCAGGTGACTAAATGTGTAGAGGTGGAGGATCTCTTCATAAAACAAGGTAAAAGAGATGGATGTGGATTAAAGCAATATAAAGGCAGAAATGTCTATTACAGGATGGCATTAGGGTCAGAAGAGAAGAGGAAGTCTTCATTAATTTATTCAAAAGATGAGCCTTGCAGAGTGAGTGAGGATTAACCAGGTAAAGAAGAAGGAGAAGAGAATTCTAAGCCAAGGGCTCCGAGGCATGGGACCCTGTGCCTGTGTCATGGTGCTCTTGCTGCCACTCATATCCAGGTCTTCCTATGTCTTTGCATTTACTGAAGAGAATAGACATGGGGGTGATGGTTGAGTACAGCGTCTATGGCCTAAGGGAGCACCTGTGAGAACTTAGAGCACTGAGGATGAAGGCACATGAGGGGCCAGGTGAGGTGGGGGGGTCAGGCAGGGTGCAGACATGGAGAGCTTTATGTACCGTTTCAAGGGGTGCAGACTCCTGTGGGCAAAGGACATCTTTGCAGGCCTTAAGCAGGAAAGTAATATGAACAAAATTGTGTTTTGGAAGGGTCATTCTGATAACAGAGTGAAGAATGAATGGGAAGGAGGCATGACTTGAGATGGGAAGACCGGCAGTATTCAGCAGAGCAGAGTGAAGTGGGCGGCACTGAGCTGGAATCAGCAACTGGCGGTAGATGGGATTGCGAGGTCAAGGATGGATGTGATTTCGGGTAGAGGGGCCTGGGTAAAATAAGCTCCTCGAGCATTTGTGAACTTTGCACTTGGTTTCATCCTCTTTATCCGTGGCCGTACGCTTCCTAAGGGGATGATAATAAGCACAATTATTACAAAAGTCTTTTCAGTTCTTCCTTCTGAACTGAAGCAAATGTAGAAGTGTGGAGTTCAAAGTTAGAAGAGCTTGATGACATGGGCAATTCAATTGCCTTGGAGTCTCAGTTTCTTCTTTGGTAGAATGGAGATAATGCTGCCTACATCACTGGACTGGCATGACAGTTAATTGAAATAATGTATTAATGAACCGGGCGAGGTGGCTCACGCCTGTAATCCCAGCACTTTGGGAGGCTGAGGCAGGCAGATCACGAGGTCAGGAGATCGAGACCATCGTGGCCAACATGGTGAAACCCCATCTCTATAAAAATAAAAGAAAAAAGAAATAACGTATTAAGGTATAGAAAAGCTTTTATCATTACCTGATATAGAGCTGGCATTTAGACCTCCATTCATTCAATGTATTGTGCAAGAGAGAAGTTTATTTAAACAACACAGTCTTTAAAAATATATGTATTTTAGTATAGTGGCTCACGCCTTTAATCCCAGAACTTTGGGAGGCCAAGGCGAGAGGATCACTTGAGGCCAGGAGTTTGAGACCAGCCTGGCCAACATGGTGAAACACTGTCTCTACCAAAAATACAAAAATTAGCTGGCATGGAGGTGCACGCCTGTAATCTGAACTACTCGAGAGGCTGAGGCACAAGAATTGCTTAAACCCAGGAAGCAGAAGTTGCAGTGAGCTGAGATCGTGCCACTGCACTCCAGCCTGGGCAAGAGTGAGACTCTGTCCTCCCTTCCCACCCCCAAAACACATGCACACACACTTATATATATATTTTTTTAATATTAACATATATATATATTTACACACACATATAACATCGTATTACAATCCAGAATTTATTGAAGAATTATAATCTACAAGGCACCATGAAGGATAAATAAATGTAAGACATTGTTTCTGTTCTTCAGGATTTTTGCAGTCTGAGAGAGATAGGATTTGTATGTGGGAAAAGTGTAAAATCAGTAAAATATTTAACCTTTTTTTTTAAAATTTAATTTAATTTTTATTTTGAAAGGAGTTTCAATCTGTCACCCAGGCTGGAGTGCAATGGTGCCATCCTAGCTCACTGCAACCTTCGCCTCCCGGGTTCAAGTGATTCTCCTGCCTCAGCCTCCCAAGTAGGTGGGATTACAGGCGACTGCCAGCACTCCCAGCTAATTTTTTTGTATTTTTAGTAGAGACAGGGTTTCACTATGTTGGGCAGGCTGGCCTAACCTTGTTTTAGAGGCCAGGGAACAATAGGGAATATGAAACAGGTAATAATGAGAGTTATCAGATGTGTTTATCAGAGATGTCACTTTACCCTAGAGTACTTACAGAAGGCTGTAGGGAAGAGGTTGAATTTGACCTAGATTTTGAAGATGAGTTAGAGTTTATAATGTAGGTGTTGGCAATCTACTGCCCAGTACAATTTCTGTTTTAATATGGCCTATGAGCTAAGAATGGTCTTTAAATCATGGAGAAAAGTGTTTTAAAAGAATAATATTTTGTGACACATAAAAATTATATGAAATTCAAGTTTAGTGCCAATAAACAGAGTTTTATTGAAACCCAGTCACACCCATCCTTTTAGTGTTGTCTGCTCAGATACATTTGAGATATAATAGAGAAGAGCACTTGTAGCAATACCCTATGGCCTGCAAAGTCTAAAGTGCTTTCCATCTGGTCCTTTACAGAAAAGCTTACTGAGCCCTGGAGTGGAGGATGCAGCGATATTCCAGGTGCATAGAAAGCCAAGATTAAGAATGGCTCCATTGAAGGAAACAGAAAATGGTCACAAAGAGAGAAGGAGTGTGCAGGCTTTTCCTGGCAGCCACAGAAGGGAGAGAGAGTATCTCAGGGGGTAAGGGGTATCCGTAGTACAAAGTGGTACCAAGAGAGAACACAGAAATGCAACTGAGGAGAGGATCCAGGCTTTTGCCTTCAGCCATCACTCTCGAGTTTTGAATCCCACGGCAGGAGAGAGGCAGAAGGAGAGTGGGAGGTGGGGAAGCAGAGGCAGAGCTTAAGAAATTGGGTGCAATCAATCAGAAAGGTTTTAGTAGAGAAACCCCCATGTTGTTTAAGTTTAGTATGAAATAGAATAGACCTATGTATATTCATATGCAGAGGGAGAGTAAAGCAATTAGAGAGGGAGGTTTTGCAGAGGTTATGAAGAGGGTCGGGCACGGTGGCTCACACCTGTAATCCCAGCACTTTGGGTGGCCTAGGTGGGAGGATCATTTGAGCCCAGGAGCTCAAGACCAGTTAGGACAGCATAGGGGACTCCTTCTCTACCAAAAAATTAAAAAAAATAAAAAAATTCGCTGGGTGTTGTGTTACATGCCTGTGGTTCCAGCTGCTTGTGGATGGAGGGGGGAGTGAGGTGGGAGGATAGCCTGAACCCAGAAGGTCGAGGCTTCAGTGAGGTGTGATCACACCACCGCACTCCAGCCTAGATGACAGAGTGAGACCCTGTCTCAATAAAAAAAAGGGGGCGCTATGTAGATATGTAGAGAAATGCTATTTAAAACAGTGAGGTCGGAGAAACATTGAGACAGCATTCTTTTAGCCAGACTTCTCTCAACTGATTATTCTTGGCCTTGGAAAAGTTGTTTAACATCTTGGCATGCTTTGCTTATCTACGAAGAGTGGATAATAATACCCTCATCAGAGGATCATTGTGAGAAAGAGTGAGATGATTCTGCTTGGGCAATGTCAAGAGCATGGAGTCTGCACTTAATACGTTGTCAACAAAAAATAACCTTTTTTTTTTTGAAATGGACTTTTTGCTCTTGTAGCCCAGGCTAGAGTGCAATGGTGTGATCTCGGCTCATTGCAACCTCTGCCTCCTGGGTTCAAGCGATTCTCCTGCCTCAGCCTTCCATGTAGCTGGAATTACAGGTGCCCACCACCATGCCTGGCTAATTTTTGTATTTTTAGTACAGACAGGGTTTCGCCATGTTGGCCAGGCTGGTCTCGAACTCTTGACCTCAGGTGATCTGTCCACCTTGGCCTCCCAAAGTGCTGGGATTACAGGCGTGAGCCACCGTGCCTGGCCAAGCAATAACTCTTAATGCTGTGATGTTTAAATTTTTATGTCAACATGGGTAGGCCATGGTACCCAGGTTTGAGTCAAACAGGAGTCTGGATGTTGCTGTGAAGATTTGTTTTAGATGAGATTAACATTTAAATGAGTGGACTTTGAGTAAAGCAGATTACCCTCCATGAGATGGGTAGGCCTCATCCAATCAGTTGAAGACCTTAAGAGAAATGACTGAGGTCCCCTGGGGGAGAAGGGATTCTGCCTCTGAACTGCCTCTGGACTTGAGCTACAACATCAGCTTTTCTCTGGGTCTCCAGCCTGCTGGAGTCTAAATTTTCAGACTTAGTAGCCCTCAGAATTGTGTGAGCTAATTCCTTAACATAATTTTTTTTTCTCTTTCTCTCTCTATATTTCCATTCTATATATTGGTTCTATTTCTTTGGAGAACTGTGACTAATTCAAATAAATCTGAGTTAGACAGTAATCACTAACAATGAAAGTGTTGCTATATTAAGGGACAATTGCTTTATACCCCGGAGACGGCACATACAGTGCATTGATGTCACCACGCTCACCATGTCCCATTTCTGTGCCTGTGACAGACATTGTTAATTGATCACAGTATTCTTTATTGCTGAAACTAGATGTGACCTCTGAATTTTTTAAATGCAGGGTTCCAGAAGTGACTAACAAGTGATTAGAGTTGGCACTTAACTTGAAATGGATTTAATTCTGACCTAATTCATATTTAGGTATCTATAGCACTTTGCAGAAAATTCTTCCTGGAACTTTGCCACTGGGATTAATAGATCTGAACTTGTAGTTTAGAAGTTAAAATTTCAATTTCTTAAGTACGAGTCTACAAGCCAGTAAAGTCTTTGGTCTTATGTAGTAAGGACCATGTCATATTTGCCTTTTAGATAAGTTTTAAAAATATGTATCTTTTAAAGGTATCAGTGACTTTGAAATTCCAAAATAAAGTTAGAATAAAAAAATAGTCTGAAATTATACTTTTTAATTTCCTCTAAACCTCAGGGAACATTTATATATAATTTATAAAGAAAGACTTAGTTTTAATCCTTGGTTAAAGTGTTTTGACCAAATATTCTACTCCCTTGAATATGCATAATGTTTATTGAAATCAAATAAGTGCACCTAGCAGAGGGTTGAATTTTACATTCTCTAAAGCTCTTGATAAGAGATTTACTCACAAAGCAAGTAGGAATTCTTTGGCTTTTCAAATTTTGGGGGGTCTGTTATGGAAAAATTTTGTACCGTGTATGAAGAAAATATACACTACCTTGGAGTGCGGTGGCAACATCGTGTTTCCATGCTATCATTTTTTTCCAAGTATTTAAGCATTTTAAGATGTTATCTCTTTAGTTTTCACAGCAAGCTAGGAAGGAGGAAGGACATGTTGTTCTCACCTCGCATTAAAATTGAGGTAAGCAGCGAGTTACTCACTGTCTTGCATAAGCCACAGATTGAGCTGGGGATGTGATACCCAACAGTCTTCGATTCAATCGTCCATTGTGACCCTGCAGCATTTCCCGTCAACCCATTAATCCCATTTTCTTTTTCTTAGTTAATAACTACACAGTTGATTCTTGCTTATCTGCTCCGAGGGAAAGGGGAAGAACAGGGCATAATCTCAAATGGTAGATGATACAAAAATAATTTGGATTTGGCGTGGGATATGTTTTTGTACTTGCATTGGAACCTGGGTGTGTCTGGTGTTCCAGAAATTTATAGCATTCCAATCCAACTGAAGAAACTGTGCAAGGAGACCCAGGGTGGGGATCGTCGCAAGTGCACCTCGTTTGTCTCCCTTATTTCCCAGCCCGTCTCCTGCCTTCCTCAATCTCTTCCCCTGCTGAGATCAGGCGGCATGATCTCTCAAGTCAATGTATCGAAACAGCCTAAGGAAAGCTGTTTTTCTTTCTCTCTAATTCCCATTATGAGGCATTCATCTTATCCTTCTCTTGGGAATGGGAGAAACTGGTATCTTGCATTAGAAATTGTTAATCATTTCTTAAAGTTTTTTCTTTAAATGCAAAGGTACTGATAAGATAATGTACTAAGAAAAGTCGGAACAAGATTTTTTGAGTGTGTAGTAATAGGAACTATGTAAGAAAGACATCGAAAGCCTTTGATATTGTGTGGGTATCAGATAATGACAAGTGAATGAGAGACTTTATGGGAAAGTGAAAGTATCTCTTTACTTTAAATTTTGTGATGAATGGGAATAAATTCTCTAGTTCTTTTGCAGCATTTGTTTGCTTGTTTATCCAAAGAAACAAACACAAGTATTACCAGGGTTCTGATTTTGTGTATCCTCGCTTTCATCCTGAATTGTTAAGACTTGGTTGCGGTGTTAGAAGCCCACTTTATCTTAAACAACCAAAGGGAATGTACTGACAAACGGGACCAGATTGAAATGTCTCACAGGCTTTAGTGACAACTGGAGCTGTGAACCTGCATGATGTCTGGGCTCTCTATTTGTCTGTCTCGTCTCTGCTTCCCTCGGAGGCCAGCTCCATTCTCTTCCATGGCAGGCTGGCTCTCTCTCTTCTGGAGGAGGGGAGGGAGAGGGTGACATGTCTGGCAGGCAGCCCTTGATTTAGTGACTTGAGAAATCAGAGAGTCGTCTTTTGGCAGCCCAGCGGAGACATTTTGGGAAGATTCCCAGTAGTTCTTTTTGGTTCATGTGTCCATCCCTGAACCAATTGCTATGTCCAGGAAGAGATGAGACTCCAAGATGGGTCCCATAAAACGCTGCTGTGAAGTTGGTGGTGCCTGTTCACAGAAGGAAAAGCGGAGAAAGAGTGGCAGATGGGCAAAAGTAATAGCTACTATGCCTCCATTCATGTTGATTTTCAAATACAGGGTTTATTTTACAACAAGCTTATTACTTTTTTTCAGAAAAAAGCAAAAATCTGAAAAACCAAAAAATATCTAGTATTCACAGGATAATCTTAATATTCTTGGTCAAAATTCTTGGAGGGCATCTCACTGCTATCCCATGTAGGATTTTGGAATCGAAAAGGGCTGATTTACTGGGTTCACCAGGTCGCAAAGTACCCAGGCGTCAGTTATATAACTTGTGTGACAGAAAACAGTCTTGACTTGAGTATTTCCAAGTAAGCCAAGTTTTACATACAAATGAAGTAGATTTAGTGGATTGATGATTGAAAAGGGAAGTACTGTTGAGAAATCATCACCTGGGGGAATCTCATCTTTTCCATGTGTGGGATAAAGATTCCCAGAGCGGGGTAGGATTGTTAGTGCTGTTGAAAGGATGAGAGAGAGGAAGACTGTGAGTTACAACAAAATTCCAGGGAAGTATGAGCTACTTAAAAAAGACTTAAAAATAGAAGAAGTGAGCTTCACGCAGTGACAGTATCATAGCCGATGAGGTTTATCCAAGGAGTGATTATTGCTAATTGAAAACTTTTCCCAGTACCCAGCCGTGACAACTTGCAACATAGTTGGCATTGGCAATTTTTAACAGTCTTTATGGAGACTGAATATTTCAGTATTAAAAAAAAAATAGGAGAAATGAAAGTGCCCTCTATTGGCAGGTTTAAGTGCTTTATACTCTCTTTCACTATTCTGTTGGATGAGGACCCATGAAGATTAAAGAAAATAAAGAAGCTAGATTTTATTTGCACATGTGAGTAGCTTAAATTGCAATGTTGCTGATATCAGATTGACATTAGTTAGAAATATAATTCTGGCTATTGTTTTGAAAATGAATTGGGGAATGATGGGATGAATGGCAGGGAGATATTTTTTCCCTTTTATCGATATATAATAATGTACATATTTATGGGGTACCTGTGAGTGTTAGTTATGTGCATAGAATATGAAATGATGAAAGTCAGGGTATCTGGGGTATCTGTCACCTGAGTGTTCATCATTTCTGTGTTGTTGTCATTTCGAGTCCTCTCTTCTGGTTACTTTGACATATATATGATATTGTTGCTAAGTCTAGTTATCCTAGGCTGCTATCAAATATGAGAACTTATTTTTCTATCTAACCCTATATTTGGACCCATAACCAACCTTTCTTTATCCTTGCCCCATTCCCAGTCTCTGGTATCTATCATTTTATTCTCTGTGTTCATGGGATCAAGTTTTTTAGCTCTTGTATATAAGTGAGAACATGTGGTATTTGTCTTTCTACCCTGGCTTATATCACTTAACATAATGACCTCTAGTTCCATCCATGTTGCTGGAAATAACATGGTGTCATTCTTTTCATGACCAAATAGTATTCCATAGTCATGTGTACTGTGTTTTCTTTATCCACTCATCCGTTGATGGACATGGGGTTGATTCCACAGCTTTGCTATCGTGAATAGTGCTGCGATAAACATGTGCGTGCACGTATCCCTTTGACAAACTGATTTCCTTTTCTTTGGGTAGATACCCAGTAGTGGAATTGTTGGATTGTATGGTAGTTATATTTTTAGTTTTTTGAGAAATCCCCATACTTTTTTCCATGGTGATTGTGTTAACTTACATTCTCATCAATAGTGTCTAAGAGTTCCCTTTTCTCAGCATCCTTACCAGCATGTGTTATTTTTTTGTCTTTTTAATAATAGCGAATGGCAGGGAGACGTCTTAGGAGTCCTGTGATAATTGAGACAAGAACTGAGAGTAGCCTAGATGAGGGAAATAGCAAAAAGTTGGGAAAGAAGTGGGTGGACTTGGGAAACAATAGAGAAATATTGTAACTTAGCAATATATTAGAAATGGGGCTGTGGGAAGGGAAGAGTGACGAGGCATCATCCTCCATCTAAGTTTCTGGTTTGGACAACTGGAAGAATAAAGATACCATTTACTAAGATAAAGAACCAAAAGGAAGAATAGGTTTGGATGAAGTGAGATTCCGAGCTCAGTTTTGGACATATTGAGATTGGAGGTTTATAGTTATATTTATGAATATATCTAAGCGCTGTCTCAAATTAGTCAATACACAAATCCAATGGATTCTTTCCTTGTTTTTTTTTTTAATATCTTTTACTTTTTATTTTTTTAAAAACAGAGTCTTGCCCAGGCTGGGTTATAGTGGTGAGATCACAGTTCACTCCAACCTTGAACTCCTGGGCTCAAGTGATCCTCTTGCCTCAGATTCCTGAGTAGCTAGGACTACAGGCATATACCACCATGCTTCGCTAATTTTAAATTTTTTTATTTTTTGTAGAGATGGGATCTCACTATGTTGCCCAGGCTGGTCTCGAACTCCTGGCTTCAAGAAATCCTCCTGCCTCATCCTTCCAAAGCATTGGAATTATAGGGAGGAGCCATCATGCTTGGCCTCTTTTCTTGTTTGTTTGTTTGTTTTTTCTATTTGTTCTTTTCTATTTTTTTCCACTACCAGCAAACATAATTCTGTTAAAAGATAAATTTAGTCACATTAAAATTTTAATGAGTTTAAGTATTCAGCAATTCGTGAATTGGGAGTCATCAGACCTCAAGTGGTTCAGCACTCCAAAGGTGTGTGAAGTGTGTGAGAGAGGAAACAGTATGTATTCTTGGAAGCAAGACAGAGAAAATATATTTGATTGGCCCATGTGAAAAGTCCCGAGGTAGAGGTCAGTTGCTGGTTTCTGATTGGTCAAATTTCTAGTTACAGGTTATTTGGTGGTTTCTAATTGGTTAAGCTTAGATTTTGTTTTATTGTTTACATTAAATTGGGATTTGGTTTGCTTATGTAGGAACCTGAGGCACTGGAGCCATCTCAGCCTAATGACCTCCTAATTAAGCATTTTTAATAATTTAGATTCCCATCGCCTCACATCTGAAAGTCAAATACCCTCTATCCTATACTTCTGTGATATTCCTCTGTACAGGGTTGCAGTAGGAATGTGCGCAAAAGTTGGTTTTGCTGGGTCATCTCCCATCTCACAACATTTGAATGCTTTTCTATTGTCTGCATACTTCCAAGACTGCCTGAAAATTTGCTCCCAGCTACTCCAGTTTTATCCCACTCTCCCTAATGGAGAGTTTATCTCAGTTTGGCCAAACTAGAACTTCAAATACAATCTACCCCTTCCTGTCTCTGCGGCTGTGCTCATGTCATTGCCTGGACTTGTTTCTTCTCTCTACCCATCTAACCCTTTAAACTCATCCCCCAACAGCTGAGATCTTCTCTGGAGGCCGTCATTTCCCTCCACTCTAGCTCAACCTGAGCCCTTCCTTATCTGAGTCTGCAAGTTGCTGTCTGTGCCCCTCCCATGCCATGAACATTTATTCTCATATTGCATTGTTTTGCAATGCCCCATTGATTTGATCTCTCTATACAAGGTTGAGGACAAAGGTCAGGTATCATGCTACTTTCATATTCTCCAGAGCACCTAGCATAGTTCTGTGTACAAGATAGGCACTCAATAACTATTTGTCGACTTGAAATAATAAGGTACGTTTTTCTCTTTCCCACTGGTCTTATCTCTGCTTGAGTAAATGAGGTTGATATGTGAAGGCAGTTGAGATTAAACATGTAAAATGGAAGAATAAACAAGAGACAGAGGAGATTTTAATAAAATTTTATGACATAAAAAATCATAATTACCTGCTAAATCTATTTTTTAAAGCTTTTAAAGCATTCAGATTGCTCCTCTCAACCTGGTAGCATTTTGGTGTATATGACTAAAAAGCACACAGGTGCTAAAAAGCAGAATTCTTATTTTTAAAATATTTGACAACAAAAAGAAACTTGTTTTAATTCAAAAATTCTTGTGATTTTTGTTTCCTCAAATGACTTCATAGCAAAACTCTTCATGAAATTTTAGTGTATATCATCTATTTTGACTCCAAATTGACTTTGGATAGAAAAATCTCATTTCTTTAAAAAAATCAATGATAAATAAATAAAATATGTAGATCAAGTTTGTTGGCATAGTGATAGATTTAGTTATAAATCTAAGACTTCAATAAAATAAGCTTGGAGTTAGAAATTACCAAGACATGCTCTAACAAAAAGATAATAAAAAGAACAAAAGCACTCAAACTGTGATTCAATATGAACATTTCCCTGTAACAAGCTCTGCTACTTTTATTACAGAATTAGAGAAGTAAACTTACAGCATAGTTGAGTCAACAGAAACTGTTCTAGGTAAATGAATTTAATCTTCATGGTCAGTGACACACAATATAATCTTGTTTCTTTCAGAATTTTATTCTTTAAGTAACGAAGTGACTCACAAGCTCAGAAAGTGTTTTCTGGTACAAATAAGTCTGAGCATAGCATAAAATATTCTGAATATTTCTTCTCTTCAGATGAGTACTTCAAAAATAATAGCTCCTTTCTGGAAGGTGTAATTGGCTTTTGATTATGCATGCCTACAACTGATTGTCCTTTTGTAGAATATATTTTAGGATAAGCTAGAATACAGCTTTTCCTTTCTTCATCAAAATCCTACCAATAATTTAGGTTTAGCTCAAACGTCACCTCTTTTATACAACTTTGCTTTATTTTTTAGGCAGAATTGATCACCCACTATACTTTTTTTTAGGGGAAGGGACACAATTTTTTTTTTTCTTTTTTTTTGAGATGGAGTCTTGCTCTTGTTGTCCAGGTTGGAGTGCAATGGCATGATCTCTGCTCACTGCAACCTCTGCCTCCCGGGTTCAAGTGATTCTCCTGCCTCAGCTACCCAAGTAGCTGGGATTACAGGCGCCCGCCACCACACCTGGCTAATTTTCATATTTTTAGTAGAGACAGGGTTTCGCCATGTTGGCAAGGCTGATCTCAAATTCCTGACCTCATGATCCGCCTGCTTCGGCCTCCCAAAATGCTGGGATTATAGGCGTGAGCCTCTGTGCCCGGCCTGGACATACAATTTTTAATGTTTGTTTCAGTTTACCAAGTTCCATAGTTAATGTGTGTATTTTGGTTACACCCCAAAGTTTGGGTTATAAGTTCCTCATTTTATTTTATTTTTTCTAATTTTTACTTTTATTTCTTTATTTATTTTTGAGACAGGGTCTCACTCAGTTGCCCAGGCTGGAGTGCAATGGTGTGATCTTGGCTCACTGGGTTCAAGTGATCCTCCTGCCTCAACCTCCCTTGTATCTGGGACCATAGGCATACGCCACCACACTTGGCTAATTTTTTGATTTTTTTTTTTTTTTTTTGTAGAGATAGAGGGTCTCACCTTGTTGCCCAGTATGGTCTCAGATTCCTGAGCTCAAGTCATCTTCTGCATTGGCTTCTCAAAGTGCTGAGATTGTAGGTGTGAGTCACCATGGCTGGCCTGATTTCTATTATAGGAAATGGCTGTTATGAGACATGAAAATTTATAAACTTATATCTTCATCTACCTTTATTCTGTAAGTAATTTGCTTTTATTTCTCAAAGATTGCATCCAGTTTATGGAATAAAGGAAATATTCTTGGATACTTTCTAGAAACCGTCTGTCCCTTGGCTGCAATCTGGTCGGTCCTCCCCACCCCCACTCCAAGGCAGTTTCCCAGCTGGCATTTGGGACTTCTCTCTTCTGTTCTGCTAGGTTGAATTGACTGTTTTCTAAATATCGTATCTTCTTCTTTTCTTGCTTTTTTTATCCACATTTTTTTGTAGTAAATCCTTGAGAAACCTAATAAACAATGCCTGGAAGGAAAATGTTTTTATTCCCCCTCGATTTATGTTTGATTTATAGTTCCATTGGATAAAGAATTCTGTGTCAAAAATCATTTTCCCTCAGAGCAATGAAAACAATGTCCCAGTGTCTTCAGGTGTCCAGTGCCAATGAGCCATCCTACATGAGGGTGATTCTCATTCTTTTGTAGGTGAGAATCTCTGTAAGATTTTCTTTATTTGAGCATGATCTCGGCTCACTACCACCTCTGTCTTCTGGGTTCAAGCAATTCTCCTGCCTCAGCCTCCTGAGTAGCTGAGATTACGGGTGCCTGCCACCCACCTGGCTACTTTTTGTATCTTTAGTAGAGATGGGGTTTCAGCATGATGGCCAGGCTGGTCTCCAACTCCTGACATCAGGTGATCTGCCCAACTCAGCCTCCCAAAGTGCTGGGATTATAGGCATGAGCCACTGTATCCAGCCTCTGTAAGATTTTCAAATCTTCCTTTTATCATTAGGGTTTGGAAATTTTCCAATGAGGTGGTTTAGGGGAGGGCGTTTTAATTTATTTACTGGGTACTTGGTGGGCCCTTTTAATCTGGAAGCATTGGTTCTTCAACTTTGGTTCTCAGTCTTCAGTGAGATATAATTCACATATCATAGAAACCACCCATTTAAAGTTCACAATTCCGTGGATTCTTTACATACTCTCTATCTTTAAGTGATAGCAATATAGTACTTAATAAAAATTTGAATGTGGAGAATTGACCTCATATAGAAACTACTATTACAGCCATATGCATAACCTTAATACCTACAAGCTTACAACTGTGATTTAGACTTTTCCTTTGCTTCTAAAACAGTGGGATGAAAATCTTATGGTATTTTTTATTTGCATGGAGTTTTCTGTTAATTCATACTATGACCAAAGACAAGTCACTTCTCTTTTTTTCTTCATCTGCCAAGTAGAATTTACAATCTCTTTGGCGTATAATACTGTGAACTCACTGGCTATTCAGGATTAAAGAAAATAAGTTTCTGATGTTCAAACAAGTCATCTAAAATAACATAAGGCTGGGTGCCATGGTTCATGCCTATAATGCCCGCACTTTGGGAAGCTGAGTTGAGAGGATCACTTGAGCCCAGGAATTCAAGGCCAGCCCGGGCAATATAGTGAGACTCCATCTCTACAAAAGAATAAAAATAAAATTAGGTGTGGTGGTGCCTGCCTGTAGTCCCAGCTGCTTGGGGGGCTGAGACTGGAGGATCACTTGAGCTCAGGAGTTTGAGGTTGCAGTGAACTCTGATGATGCCACTATATTCCAGCCCGGGCAAAAGAGCAAGACCCTGTCGCAAAAAAATAAAAAAATAAAAAAAATAACATCAGGTTGGAATCAATTTTTATATGGAGAAGGATGCTAGTCTGTCCCCTGTTCATGATCACTACCTTGTCCTCTCCTGGGAGACTGTGTAACTCTAAGAAAATGACTGACTCCTTGCTGTGAAAGGAAGTCATTGCATTGCTCTCAGTTTTGCCCACTGATTCTTTTACAAGGCGTTTCACAGTTGGAGCTGCCCGTCAGAAGCATTGATGCTCTCTGCCTCTTAGCCCCCAGGATGGTTTTCTTATGATTAAGTTGGGCCAAGTTACGTAGTGGCTGGATGACCAACACTTGCTTAATACACTACTTGTTGGGGATGTGCTTACTAGGAATTTTGTAGTGAATGGTTAAGTGGGTCTGACAAATGCTGGATGATTTCTTTTTTCCAAGGTTGAGCTCAGTTTCTGCAGGGATGTTACGTGTTTCTATGTGTGGTCTTAAAAAAGACTTCATTATTCATCACGATTTCCTCATTGGCAAATAGGGAGGCCTATAATGGCTTAATCAAATAGCCACTGTGGCCTGATCAAACAAGGAACTTCAGAATACAAATGCTCCAAATGGCTTCATTTGTCAACACCACTATATTCATGGGTGCGACAAACACACACACATGTATGCACACATACACATGCACACACACAGTTGCTAGTGTGAGGCCTCATTCCTCTGCCAGCCTTAGCATCTATCATTGCATTCCAGACCCTATGTTATTAAACTGATAATGAGTTACAGGCTTAAAATTATATGCCATAGGATGAGTCATTATGCATAGGCATATTTCTAGTATCCAAGTGGGCTTCATTAATTAGATATCTGAGAAACTTTAAGAATGTGGAGTCTAAACTGTGGGAGAATAATTCTTCCCTCAGTGAGTTCTGAGTTGAGTGGCACATGATGTTGGTTGTGGTTGTTGCCAATGAATTGCACGTTCACTTATTTAGTTTTTAGTCAGTGTTGGTTTGATGTTGATGGTGTT
Source organism: Ateles fusciceps (assembly GCA_036589455.1). NCBI lineage: Eukaryota > Metazoa > Chordata > Mammalia > Primates > Atelidae > Ateles > Ateles fusciceps. Next base: position 2,664,565 of record JAZHEH010001378.1, read on the forward strand.
TGAAACTTAAATCATCGTAGATTTTACGATGCATTGATTTTCCAAGAGGACCCATCTGATGCAGGATTTCCACAGACGCAATTCCATCCAGAAATTTTGGAGAGAAATAAAACTTGGGTGTGATAGCTCAAGCCTCCAGTGTGTCCTAGCTACTAAATTTCTTGTCAATCCTTCTTTTCTACCTTTTTTATTCTTATTTCTCCCAACGTCCTTTCAATAATCTCCTTCTCTTTCTTCTCCTTCAAACCAACACTATGGTGTCCTTAAAATGTATTTAAACCTCAAGAAATAAAGGCACTTTGTAGTTCTTAGAGGTAATGTCTTGTCTGTGAATTGAGACCAGGTCATCTCAGCTTTCAAGCCTGTCTTTTTTTTTCTTCTTCTTCTTCTTTTTTTATGGTTATAGATATTCTATGTTGAAAAAAGGGTCCCACTGCAGGATGGGTACTTAGCCCATTGCAGGATGTCTAATAACTACTGCATTTTCGAAATCTGGGGGTTGTGAAAAATGAAATTATTGATTCTCTGAATGGTTAGGAAAAAGATATCAAGAGTCTTAAACTATGTATTTATTTGTTCATGAAAAGGTTTAAGGGTTCTGGAACAAATTCAGCCCTTGATTTGGCATGTGAGCCCTCACTGAAGCTAACAGCTACTGTGGTATCTCGACTGAAGTCCTTGGAAAACATACAGAATGTGTTGATAGCTCATATTATATCACACTGTAACTTGGGTGTTTGGCAGGGGAAGCATACTTCTCCCTTTTGAAAAAAAATTAATATTTGCTTGATTTCCTGATAAAAGGAATACTACAAAAGAGTATTGCAAAACCTTGAAGGTTTGGCACACTTTCCCATGTGGGTGGAAAGATGTTGCTCTAAAGCCAGACTGGAATTGCTCGTGAAATATAACATTAAAAATACGTTTTTTAAAAAAAGAAACTTGACCCTGGAAAAAAATACATATACAGTTTATAAAACAACAAAGCTATGGACATCACCAGCACGTATTATAGAAACACCATGACATAATCATGATGTTATGAAAATGGCAAGTCTCTGATATTACAGATAATTGGGATTTCTTTATTATACTGATTTTAATCTTTATCAGAGTCCTACTGTGTTTGGATCTGTGTCTATTTCATGTGACTTGCCTGTATCTTGCTCCTACCCACATTCTCTACCTGTGCTCTATAGCCCACCACACAGCCATGATCGCTTCTTGCTTCTCAAAAAAGAAAGCTACTTAAAACTGGAAGATGTTTTAGGGTTATCTTTATTCTTATTGGGCTTAAAAACATTTACGCATTTGGATGTCCCAAATCCAGAGCCAATATGTCTCCTCCTCCTCCAGCTTCTCTCTTTGAACTCTTGCTATTAGCTGATTTGCACATGTCCCTCTTTTACTCAAGCAGAACCACTTATAAAAGCTTCAGCATAGTAATGTTTTCCCCTTATGCCACACAATAAATTTATGGGACAAGGGAGGATAAAGAGGGTTGTGAAAGGGAGTTGGTCAGACAAATTATTGTTTTCAATTAATGATTTATTTTTGGTTTTGTTCGTTTTTTAGTTGAGGGAGCTAAAGTGTTATTTCCTAAGCTTAGTTTCATAGATCTGTATTAGTGTTTCCATTTGTAACTATCTGTTGTTTCTACAGAACACGACAAATATAAGGGATGTGGTTTCAGAAATTCCCGATGAAGGAAAGATGGCTACTGCACATCACCATTCTTATCTCATCTCATAGATTCTGGGTGTATTAGTGGTGTTTCTTTGTCAATGGTATGTGGTTAGTCAATTTCCCCTAAATTAGAGAAATGGTTTCTTACTAAATGGGGGAATGAAAAGAGCGAGTTGGGAATTGCACCAAACAAAAAGTAAACTATAGTTTAGCAGAAGTGGGCCAAATAGATGATTAAATTTCCTGAGTAGTAGTTAATGAGCAATCCATGAAGCGTTTATTGAGTCCTTCCTATATTCCCAAGAGTAAAATAGGGAGTGTGAGAATCAATGACATACCTGACATGGTATTTTGCCTTAAAAGAAATTAATGATCTGGTTAGTAAATACATATAATGTATATCGAATGAAAACAAAGCACGCTTTTTTTCTCTAACTTTTAAGTTCAGGGGTACATGTGCAAGTTTGTTACACAGGTAAACTTGTGTCATGGGGGTTTGCTGTACCGATTATTTCATCATCCAAATATTAAGCCTAGTACCCATTAGTTACTTTTCCTGATCCTCTCCCCTCCTCCCACCCTCCACCCTCTAATAGTCCCCAGTGTGTGTTGTTCCACTCTACATATACATGTTTTCTCATTATTTAGCTCTCACTTATAAGTGAGAACATGCTATATTTGGTCTTCTGTTCCTGTGTTAGTTTGCTTAGGATAATGGCCTTTAGCTCTATCCATGACCCTGCAAAGGACACAATCCTGTTCTTTCTAATGGCTGCATAGTACTCCATGGTGTATATGTACCACATTTTCTTTGTGCAGTCTACCATTGATGGGCATTTAGGTTGATTCCATGCCTTTGCTATTGTGAGTAGTGCTGCAATGACCATACACATATTTTTATAATAGAAAGACTTATATTCCTTTGGGTATATTCCCAGTACTGGGATTTCTGGGTCAAATGGTATTTCTGTTTTTAGGTCTTTGAGGAATCGCCACACTGTCTTCCACAATGGCAGAAGTGACTTACACTTCCACCAACAGTGTATAAGCATTCCCTTTTCTCTGCAAGCTCGCCAGCATTTAAAAAAAAATTTTGTGTATTTTTCGAGACAGGGTTTTGCTCTGTCACCCAGGCTGGAGTACAGTGGCACAGTATCGGTCTCCACCTCCTGGGTTCAAGTGATTCTCTTGCCTCTGCTTCCTGAGTAGCTGAGACTACAGGCATGCACCACCCTGCCTGGCTAATTTTGATATTTATTTATTATTATTTTTTATTTTGATATTTTTAGTAGAGATGGGGTTCATCATGTTGCCCAGGCTGGTCTTGAACTCCTGGCCACCAGTGATCCACCTGCCTTGGCCTCCCAAAGTGCTGGGATTACAGGTGTGAACCATTTTATCTGGCCCTTTTAAATAATCACCATTCTGACTGGTGTGAGATGGTATCTCACTGAGGTTTTGATTTGCATTTCGTTAATGATCAGTGATGTTGAGCTGTTTTTCATATGGTTGTGGGCCATATGTATGTCTTCTTTGGAATTCAGAAAGAGTTCAGAGAAGAGAGATGCATAGAGAAGCAAGAAGCTGAAGGAGGCTTAGGATGGACGTTGGAGACTTTTAGGTGGACATTGAGACTCCTGGCCAGAGAGAGAAGGCCGAGTGGGCACTTGTGAAGTTTGTTGAGGAGGTGAGTGTTGATACGTAGGGGTATTTATGACTCTGTCAGCAGAGGATAGACTAAAATGAGATAGGAAGCTTTTGGAGGTTGGTGGACTTGCTGGAAGTTTATTAAAAAATAGTTTATTGAGGTGAAATTTACATAACATAAAATGAACCATTTTATTTATTAAATACATTTTTTAAATGAGATGGGGTTTCACTGTGTTTCTCAGGCTGATCTCAAACTCCTGAGTTCAAACGATCTGCCTGCCTCAGCTTCCCAAAGTGCTGGGATTACAGGTGCGAGCCAAAATGCCCGGCCCAAGTGACCCATTTTAAAATGAACAGTTCAGTGGTATTGAATACATTCACAAACTCTTTGTCTATTAAAAGCAGTTGCTCCCTATTCTCTCTCTCCAGCCTCTGGAAACCACCAATCTGTGTTCTGTCTCTATGGATTCATGGATTCTGGGTATTTCATACAAATAGAATCATACGGCTTGTGATCTTTTGTGTCTGACTTCTTTCATCTGGCATAATGTTCTCAAGATTCATTCACCGTGTAGCATGTATCAGTACTTAATTCCTTTTAATGGATGAATAATATTCCGGAAGTCTATTTTTGACTAATGGGGAGGTATGTACTGAAGTGACTAACCTAAAATGTATATTGATGCGGTGAGTGACCATTAAACTCAATAGTTCCATTTTGTCTACATACACAAAAAAAGAATCTGAAATGTTTATTCTGGGAGAACAGAGATCTTACCTCACTGATGGAATAGTTAAAGGGAGGTTAATTTTAGAGAATACAGTCTGAAGTTTAGGGTAATAGTAAAAATAGTCAGTAGAGATATTCCACAGAGATCTGAAAATTCAAGGTTGAGGTCTAGAGTTAAAAAAAAAAAATGAAGTCATCTCTTACATTTAAACTGATATTGGTAGATTACGGAATAGCCTGGGCACAGGAATTGAATACGCCACAGAATGTCATGGATAAATTTTATTTCGGCAAAGTGTGTTGCACTGCCTGTAATAAGACGAAGTTGAAAGCTGGAGACAGAGGATTTATGGAGACAAGGAGACAGGCTGCAGAAATGTCACCCAGGCTGATTCCAGCAAGTGAGGCACTGGAAATAAATGAGGATGAGAGGCTCACAGAGTAGTGTTTCAATCCTGGTAGATGTCAGACCCTCTGGGATCAAAAAGTTGGGCGGAGTGGTGGAAAGACCATAAAATTTTGAGTTGGAGAGACCTGGGTTCAAATTTGGGTTCCTCCACTTACTCTGAATGTGCTTAAATATGTTAAATTTTCTGAGCCTGGGGGGGGATTAAATAAGATAACATTTGTGAAGGTGAATGATACATGGTACTTAGGTAGGGAATTACATATATATTTTTCAAAAGGGGGGATGAATATGCATTTTTTTGCGGGGATGGTGGGGGCAGGCAGAGAAGCATGCTGAAAACTCTATGTGGAGCTCATGCCTTGGGAAGGGCAAATTGCTGAACCTTAGAGGGAAAAAGTGAACACAGTGTCAATTATTTATCTATTTATTTGTTCTTGTTCACTTATATATATATTACTTTGTCTTGTTCCTAGAAGGATTTTTGAAGACAGTTTGCAAAGATTGTTTTATGATAGTTTGCCTATCATAAAAAGAGGTTTACAAGGATAGTTTGTGAAGGTACATATAAGATCAAAAATAAGTAAAAATTAGGGTTGAGAAAAATGAGAGCAAAGGGAAAATGAGAGTAAGAAGATAAGAAACCTCAGAAAGCAAGTGACATGAATTTTACACCCTTGTAGACACAGACTATAAATTCGGCTTGAAATTGAAGATACTGTTGTTTCATTTGATACAGTCATCTAAGAGGAGCTATCCAGCCGGTCAAAGGCTGAGGAGGGGAAGCAGGTGTGGAGACTGATGTGGCAGTTAGTTAAAGATGTGAAATGGTTTTCTTCTGATGGGCATTCTGCTTTATTGCTGCAAACATATCTTGCTGTTACATCTGTTAACAGCTTATAGAAGACTTGGCTTAATTTGTTTTTCAGGGGTGTGCTTAGGTAGGTAAAGATTTTGTGAACTTTTTATGCTGTTTCTTTATTACTATGCATCTCATTAAGTAGTTTTCTGAAACCCACAGACTGAAGTCATCTGAAAGAGCTTTGGAGAAAGGGTGGGCGTGTTTGGCTTGGGGAATGAAGGTGGGCATTGGCTTGTTCTTTCCCAGGATGAAATTGTTCATAGAAAGGAGCTGAGTGGGGTCAGAAGGAAGAGAATGGGCATTTTGGCACCTTCTGGGTGTGTCTTCAGTTTGGCATGCATATTTTGTTCGAACTAAATTGCCAGAATTTATATATGTATTTGGGAGGCAGGGGCAGGAAATTATTTATGGTCAGGAGTTTGAGACCAGCCTAGGAAACATAGGAAAGCCCTGTCTCTACAAAAAAATTAAAAAATTAGCTGGGCATGGTGGTGTAGTCTTAGCTATTCTAAAGAAAAAGAATATATAAGGCTGAGTGTGGTGACTCACACCTGTAATCCCAGCACTTTGGGAAGCCAAGGCAGGTGGATCGCCTGAGGTCAGGAGTTCGAGACCAGCCTGGCCAGCATGATGAAACCCCATCTCTACTAAAAATTACAAAAGTTAGCCAGTGTAGGTGCCTCATGCTTGTAGTCCCAGCTACTCAGGAAGCTGAGGCAAAAGAATCACTTCAACCCGGGATGCAGAGATGGCAGTGAGCCAGGATGTTGCCACTGCACTCCAGCCTGGATGGCAGAGCAAGATTCAGTCTCAAAAAAAAAAAAAAAAAAAAAATATGTATATAAATATTTTGTTTGAACTAAATTGCCAAAACTTCTATATAAATATGGATGTATCTATATAAATATAGATACTATATAGACTCATATTTATTTTATTTATTTTCTTTCTTCCCCTACTCCTGGCTTTACTGAGGTATACTTAACAAATAAAACTTATATTTGTTTATTTATTTAGTGATAGGGTGTTACTCTGTCACCCAGGTTGGAGTGTAGTGGCATGATCATTGCTCACTGTTGGCTCGAACTCCTAGGCTCAAGAGATCCTCCTGCCTCAGCCTCCTGAGTAGCTGGGACAATAGGTGTGAGCCACCATGCACAGCCAATTGTATATATTTAAAGCATTACACGTGACATTTTGATAGATGTCTACATTGTTAAATAATTAGCACAATCAAGCTAGTTAACTTGTCCATCACCTCACATAGTTTATTTTACAGTTAAGATCAACTCTCTTGACTATAGTCACCGTGCTATACATTACATCTCCAGAACTTACTCATCCTGGGTAACCGAACCTATATTTAAATATAAATCTTCTTAAAAAGTACATTTCTAAGCCAAACACACATAATGTTTTATCTAGTTGTGTTATTTAACCACATCCTAGTTCTACTTCTATTAGCAGTAAGTGATAAAGAGTCAGAATTAACTCACAAAAATTCAGCCCTATGTTTGTACAGCTTTAAATATTTCAAAGTGTTTCAAGGCACCCATACACTACATTTGTGATTCTTACAAAATGATCTGGAAAAGGTAGAAGTCATATTAATATTATTCTCATTTTATGAATGAAAATATGTTTCAGAGCTTTTTCTTTAATTTTAAATTTATATTTCTGAGAAGTGGCAAAGGTAGGCTGAGAATTTTGCACTCTGCTTTTCCCATGAAAAGTAGAGAAACCTATGGTGTTGTGGACTGGATCCTGGAACAGAAAAATCCAATATTTGTGAAGAAATTGGTGAAAACTGAGTTTAGTTAATAGTAGTGTACCAATGTTGGTTTTGTGTTTTAACAATTGTATCAGGTCATGAAGCTAGAAACAAAGGCGGCAATCTGAATACTCACTATTTCATGGTAATACAGAATCTATAGGAGGCGTAATTAAGAATTTTAGAAAAGGATGTTGAATAAGCGGTCAGAGAGTTATGGGAAAAAGAGGAAGATCACCTAAAAGCGTAAGGTTAGAAAGGACTGAAGAGAAGTAGCAGTGTCAGAGGCAATATCCCATTGCCTGTAAGTCCACAGCTAAATTCATTCCTTTCTCCTCAAACGTGATGCTCCTTTGGGGCTGCCTGGCTCTGTGAATGGCACCACCACCCACAAGTTGCTAAGACAGAAGCCAGAAACTCTTCTCTCCTGCTGAGCCCTCTGTCTAGTCAGTTTCCACCGCCTGTGGATTCCATCTACAAGGATCTCTTCTTACAACTCTATAACCAAGTTCATGCCACTGGCATTTTTCCCCTGAACTCTTTTCCTGCAGTCTCCAATTTGGCCTCTCCACTTCCCATCTTGTCCTCTTCCTTCCTATTCTGGGAATATTTTCTCCCCCCTCTCCCTTTTTATTTTTCTTTTGGATTTTTTTTGTAATAGTAGTAAGATAATGTTTATTGGGAAGAGAGCTCTTTAGACCATTACACTTTATATCAGGAAAAATATACAATTGTCTATACATTTTATTCTGACATTTCTCCAAAAAATGTAATTACCAATTGATATCACCAGATTGTATTAGTGAACCAGGTTTTGACTTCAGTGCTTCAGCAGTTTCTAAGCCTCTGGCTCATTCTCTGTTCCTCCACCCTGAAAGACTAAGCCATCTTGGCAAAGGACCTCTACTCATGAAAATGTGCCATTTCACAGGTGGTTTCTATAACTAATGACGAAAAAATTCTTTATTTTTTAATATTCATTAAAAAACATGTCTAAAAAAAGTACTTGTTGTTCCTCTCCTAAGAAATATATTTAAGTCATAAGATTGTCCACTAAAATTAATATTTAGAAAAAATTGAGAAATTGTTATGATCCAAACATTACCTTTGCTGAGTGAAAATAGAGGTTTTTCATTCATGAGAATAATACTTAAAATGTAGAATATAAAAAATTGCTATGATATCATGAGTAAGCTGACCATTATAATTGTAATGATTGGATAAATCTGGCCACTATAAAAAGTGATTATGAATCCTCAATTAGACAGTAGGGTCAGAATGGATGTTGCTTTCCCACCTTTTAACACAATGTGATATCCCATGACGTCCGGCGCATAAAGACACTGGCAGAGCTTCAGGTCAGTCTTCCTTTTAAAACTTTTTGTATTTCTGGAGGTCTGATGCCCCTATAATGCTTAGGAACTTTCCTTGTATAGAGTAGTGGCTATTCACAAAATGTTTATTGAAAGCATCAATTAATTAGTGAGTTTATATTCACTTAGATGTATCCTGGGTGTCAAATGCTAAAACTGTGCATCTTTAGGCACTTAGTAAATATTGCACATTAGATTAAGGGATATATAGGCACTCATATCCTTAATTAATTAATTCATTCATTCGAGATGGAGTCTTGCTCTGTTGTCCAGAATGGAGTGCAGTGGTGTGATCTCAGCTCACTGCAACCTCTGCCTCCCAGGTTCAAGCGATTCTCCTGCCTCAGCCTCCTGAGTAGCTGGGATTATAGGTGCGCACCACCATGCCCAGCGAATTTTTGTATTTTTAGTAGAGATGGGGTATTCACTGTGCTGGCCAGGCTGGTCTGGAATTCCTGACCTCTAGTGATCCGCCCATCTCAGCCTCCCAAAGTGCTGGGATTACAGGTGTGAACCACCACACCTAGCCTGATACCCTTAATTATTTTAATGAGTATAAACTATGTCATTGAAGCTTTGTCTTAACTATGATCATGCCATTGTTGACATGATAGCCTTGAGTTTTTTTTCCCCCCGGATTGTTTCCATTAACACTTTGTTAGCTATACTAAGCAGTGCCATGGTATAGACACAGGAGCCAGTGATTCTTGAGTTGTGCCAAAATTAAATATATTATTCTACAAGTTTAAACATTTGAGAAAGAGAACACATATTTCATGAGTGTGAAAGCTCAAAATTTTAAATATTTAGAAATATGGGTGTCCAAGCAGATGGTTGGTCCTTTTCATTCCTATGCTTTAGAATTCTTGTTTCCCTCTCCTTTCGTTTTTCTTTTTTACTTTTGGAATTTTTTAAAATAGAGAAAAATCCAAGAGAAGAAAATAACAATCATCCATTTTTAATCACCCAGAATTAACCACTGTTGACATATTATTTATTTGCTGCCAGTTTTTATTTTTAAAGAAAAAATTGATCTTTTGGTTTTAAAAGAGAAAATGGCCTATATTCCATATAAAGTATTTAAACAAGACAAAAGAATTACAAAGATAAGCGTGTAGAAACCTCCTCTGGTCTCATATTGCAAAAATGATCTCCATGAAATTATTATTATTATTATTAATATTAATATTATTATTGTTTTGAGAAGGAGTCTTGCTCTGTTGCCAGGCTGGAGTGCAGTGGCATGATCTCGGTTCACTGCAACCTCCACCTTCTGGGTTCAAGCAATTATCTTGCCTCAGCCTCTGAGTAGCTGGGATTACAGGCACCTGCCACCACTCCTGGCTACTTTTTGTATTTTTAGTAGAGATGGGATTTCACCCTGTTGACCAGGCTAGTCTCAAACTCCTGACCTCAGGTGATCCACCCTCTTGGCCTCCCAAAGTGCTGGGATTACAGGTGTGAGCCACTGCGCCTGACCTCAGAGATGTCTTCCTTAATGAAAACTTTATCAGTGTCATTTCCATACTTGAAAGCCTTAAATGCTTCAATCTCATCATGAGAGAAACATCAGGCAAACCCAAATGGAGAGACAGTCTGCAAAACATCTGATCAGTACTCCTCAACACTGTCCAGGTCATGGAGAAGGAAAGACTGAAAAATTGTCTTAGCCAAGAGGTACCTAAGGAGACATTCTTACTAAAATATGATGAACTATGCTGGTTGGGATCCTGGAAAAGAAAAGAACAAGGTTGAAACACCTGTGAAACCTGGAATTTAGTTAGTAATAAGGTATCAGTGCTGGTTTCTTAGTTTTGACATATGTACCATGGTTATGTCAGATCTTAACATTAGGGGTCAGGTGCAGTGGCTCGCACTTGTAATCCCAGAACTTTGGGAGGCTGAGGTAAGATGATCAGTTAAGCTCAGGAGTTTGGCACCAGCTTGGGCAACATAGCGAGACTCTGTCTCTACAAACAGTAAGGAGATTAGCCGGGCGTGGTGGCACCTGCCTGTAGTCCCAGCTGCTCGGGAGGCTGCACTGGAAGGATGGCTTGAGCCTGGCAGGTCGAAGCTGCGGTAGCTGTGATCGTGCCACTGCACTTCAGCTTGGGCGATAGAGAGAGAGATCCTCTCTCAAAACAAAACAAAACAAAAAGATGTTAACATTAGGAAAAACTGAGTAAAGGGTATACAGGAACTCTCTGGACCGTCTTTAGAGCTTATCCGTAAATCTAAAATTATTCAGAAAATACATGTACATGCAATTTACACAGAAAAAGAAAACGTGTAGTCACAGACCTTAGCTTTCAAGAGGAAATGTATACTCCTTAGATTAACACACAGGCTTTTCATGGTGTGGGGCCTGGCTTTCTCTAGTCTCACCTCCCCAAAACCCATCCACACCGATACCCTCCCTTGGGGTCATATGGAACCCTGTGATCATGTCGTGCTCTTCCTTGCAAACTTGTTTCTCCTCCTGTGTTTCCTTTTTAGTGCACCTCCTAATTTCCTTTTTATCGTCTATGTTTTTTTTCAAATCTGTCTAATATCTTCCTGTGCCACCACACTGATGGAAGCCACCATCACATCTTAATTGAATTCAACTAAAATAGCTTTCTAACTAGTTTTCCTGCCCCCAGTCTTGTCTCTATCCAATGTGTTCTCCATTCAGCAGCTACAGTGATCTCTTAAAAGTACAAATTCAATCTTGTTCTTCTTAAAGCTTTTCACTGGGTGCTCTTTGTTCTTAGAATAAAATCTCCAAAGCTTCGGCAGCCTTGTTGCTAGAAGAGCTCGGGGGCAGCGTGTCTGTAATAACCTTAGTGGTGGGGTACAGTGGTCAGAAAAGAAGTCATCCTTCAAGGGCTGTCCTTCCCTTGGCCTATTCTTCTTCTGTCTCCTTATCTGGTTAAATCCTACTAATTATTCCATCACCATTTAATCAAAACTTTCCTCGGTCTATCTACATCCCATTCCTCCTCTAACTACTGATTTCTGTTTTTCATGGTTAAGAGTCAATCTGTCTGGGTTTGAATTTGGCTCTATTCTTTACCAGCTGTGTAACTGCAGGCAAGCAACTTGGCCTCTCTGTGCCTGTTTCCTCATTACTTGTGAGGAATACAAATATAATGCCTAGAACATCACTTGGCAACAGAGAAGAGTTCAGAAAATCTGGTAGCCAGGCTATAATCTGTTCTGTGCCTTTGTAACCCCAAACGTACATGTAATTAATGGATTATGTTGGCACCACTGGGTCTGCAGTGTCTAATACAAATATTTGTTGAATGACTGTTGCTTCCCTTGTTTGGAATGCACTTGTACCCTTTCTGCTTACCTTTTCTCTATAGTCAATCAATACATGCATCTTGTTCCAACCTCAGCTCAGGCCCTGCTCCACCAGAAGCCTCCCCTGATCGTGGCATCCCCTCTGAAGCAGAGAATCCTTCTCTGGCTCCTAAAGCTCCTATTGTTCCCACTTTATTCGAACTGCCTGTCTCTCTCATTAGACTGTGGTCTCTGTGAGCACTATAAGTTCAAAAAAAAGTTCCCAGTGGTGTTGATTCATTAGATTGGTGTCTCCAGGTCACTGTGCTATTGTGAGGATCAAATGGTAAGTTCTCAGTAATTTTCCTACCTCAAGAGTCAACCTGAAGTTTCGCAAGAAAAGTGAAAGAGTCAGGATTCTCTGATATAACTTGGCAGTAAGTAAAGACTTAGAACCCAGTGATATAAGGGGCTCATGGGCACAGGAAAATGGAAATGTGTTTGAAAACTTTTAGGTGAAAGGTTGACAGCTGATAAGGCTGGGGAAGTTTAAGAGGCACATACTTGTATTGTGTGTGTAGGAATAAAATTGGAATGAAAACAGGTAGTGTATGCCTCTGAAGGGCTTTATTCTTTTAAATATCTCAAGATATCTTGTATGTTGCTGGTACACAATAAATGTCTAGTAAGTAGTTATTGGATGAGCACAAAGGAACAGCAGAACTAGAGCAAGAAAGAACTTTACATGTGTCTGGTCCAATGCCTTCCTAATGAATGAAAATGATTTTTCTGGCCTGGCACGTGGCTCATGCCTGTAAGCCTAGCACTTTGGGAGGCCGAGGCAGGTGGATCACAAGGTCAGGAGTTTGGGACCAGCCTGGCCAATATGGTGAAACCCCATCTCTACTAAAAATACAAAAATTAGCCAGGCGTGGTGGTGGGCAACTGTAGTCCAAGCTACTTGGGAGGCTGAGGCAGGAGAATTGCTTGAACTTGGGAAGCAGAGGTTGCAGTGAGCCAAGATTGCACTCTAGCCTTTTTTTTTCTGTTTCAAAAAAAAAAAGAAGAAGAAGAGAAGAAAAAAACAAAAAGAAAAAGAAAAGGATTTTCTTAGAAGGTTTAAAAATGAAAGATAAAAATGTTTGTGTTTTAGGGATATTGTTAAAAATTTAACTAGGACTCTACAGACCAAGGGTGAAGATCATTTTCTAAGCACAGTCAGAACTTGAATGGCAGAGGAAAAGGGCTTTCTTTACAAATGGAGGATGGGGATTTTTATTCAAAGGATGTGTTCCTTTGAATTTTTGAACTAATCTGGAATGGCCAGTAAGTTCTGAATCACAGTGGGAAATTCAGCTCACATCTTTCCCACCTGTGGCAAATTCCCCACATCCCATGGGGAAGTCTTTAAACACTGGATGGCCCTGGGTCTCTGTGATTGCTCAAGTATTAGCCCTACTGGCCATGGGGCAGTTTCAGAGTCATTTGCTTCCATTTTTGTTTTCACACCACAGTAGAGACTAAGGTTCAAGTCATATGACTAGGAAAGGCCACAGCAGTTGAGAACCATTTAGTACAGAACATATACATTTAGAAAAACAACAAAGAAATCAACCAGCCAACCATGTTTTTGGCCTTGATATGCCAAAGGAAGATTTAAAAAATAACTAAATTACTTATTAGTAATATGAATGTGTGTTTGGTTGTCACTCAGAAAAATTATGTGTTTGTGAGTAAAACTGTGTTTTCAGGAAATTTTAAAAAATTCAGTACCAAAAATATATCTCATATAGGAACCAAATATTCGGCACTGAAACCTTGGTCTTTATTTTTTTTTCTGTTTCAAGGAGGAGCAAACAACTTGTTGATAGGAATTTTGGCTAACTCCAAATTTTCAGCGTGAGCAGTACTGTTTATATTACAAATACCAGTGGAATATTGTGCTGTTTATCCATTAGTGTGATGAACATGTGATCAAAAGGTAGTCTGTGGCTCAAGCTTGTAAACCCAGAACTTTGGGAGGCCCAGGTGAGAGGATCACTTGAGCCCAAAGTTCTAGACCAGCCTGGGCAACATAGTGAGATCTCATCTCTATAGAAAGTAAAAAATTAGCCAGACCTGGTGTGCATGCCTGTAGTCCCAGCTACTTGGGAGGCTGAGGTGGGAGGATTGTTTGAGCTCAGGAAATTGAGGCTGCAGTGAGCTGTGATGGAACCACTGCACTCTAGCCTGGGCAACAGAGCAACACTCTGTCTCAAAAAAAAAAAAAAAAAAAAAAAATGGTGGCTTGCATTAGGGGAAAGAGAGTTAAGGTGTTACAATGTTGTTTTGGCACTAGCAGCAACCTCTGCAAAGTTGTAGAGAACTTTCTTCAAAAGTATGATCAGTCTAACCACAAAAGATTATATTCCTCTGAGATTTAAAAACAGTTTTCATGAAAAGAAACTGAGTAATTGAAATCAGAGAGTGCCAGCTCTCCCAGCAGGGCAAGCGTGAGGCCATATTGACGCTTAATTTTCTTTTTTTCTTTTAAATACTTTAAATGAGAATTTGGATTTACCTGAGATTTAAATCTGATTGACAAAGCTCTTGAGGAGTTCTCGTAGGCTTCAGAAACAAGAGTTAATTGGGCAAGATAATGCAATCAATTTTGTTAATTCCTCAAGTATTACAGTTTCTTTTCTTTTCTGTCATTTTGGGGGGTAATTATAAAAGCAATAAAAATCAGATTTACAAAGTAGAGTCTTTCTAAGTGATTTAAATACTATTAAGAGATGACTGGGCAGCATAATAAAACCAGCAAGCATTAGAGCCTCAATAGCCTATTGAAAATGTAGAAATTTTTCATAAAAAAGTTCACAAGTTAAGTTTTACAAAGTTTTTAGTATGTATGTATTACTCCTGAGCATGACATGGAATTGTGTGACACATCATCAATTGTCACTGAAATTTTGGTCACATGATAAAATGGAAAGCTGCTATATCATTTTTGTTGATAAAGAGAGCCATATTTGTATGTATTTATAGGCGATACTAGAAGAGGAAGGAATGAATTCAAGATTAAAAGGAAAATTATATTACTTATTTGGTAGTAGCTGTCAAAACTCAACAACTGTGTCCCTATCGACCTACAGAAAGACTTGCACAAATGCACACTGTTGTAAGAACAAAACTGTCTGTTTCTGTGTGGTTTATCGTAGTGAAAATTACAAACACGCCAATTGTCCATAAGCTGGGAATTAATAAGATACATAATTTGCGTCCATACAGTTAAATAGGTACATCTATGGCATAGATATACAAATGCCTACCATATGTTTTTCATGAATTCATTCAAAAGATTATATTGGATGTCAATTACATACTAGGTCAAGATGCTAGGAATAAAAGATACTAGGGAATAGGACATGTGTGTGGAGAGGGAAAAGAGAAAATAAACAAGTGAGATAATTTCAGAAAGCTATCCTATCAAGAAATCCTACTAGGCAATATGGTGATGGAGAGTAATTTAGTCAAGGAAAGCCTGGATGTGACATGTGAACTGGCCTGAATGGTGAGGAGCCCTAGGATCCAGGAACTCATGTTCTAGGCAAACAGAAGAGCTTGTGCAACAGCTCTCAAGTGGAATGAGTTTACTGTGCTCAAGAACTGAGAGGACCCATGCAGCTGGCAGCACCTGAAATTGGAGAGGTGCTCCGGAGACAGATCATGGAAGACCTTTAGGCCATGGTGAGGAGCTTAGATGAATTCTACATGCAATGAGAAAGGACCCTCCTTTGTTGGAGGGTTCCAAGCAAGGCAGTAATACTATCTGATAAATGATATAAAAAGATCAGCTGGCAGTGCATGCCTTAAGGGGAAGAATGGAGACAGGGGAGGGGGTATCGTGTCAGAACTGTAAGAGTCGAAGATGACAAGGTAAGAGTCGGTGTAAGAGATGATGTAAGAGTCAGAACTGTGAGAGTCGAAATGATGATGATTTGGGCCATCATTTGAGCTATGGGGATAGCAAAAAGTGAATTCATTTCGATTTTCTTTCAGGGTATGACATTATTTAGACCCAAAGCTTCAAATCTTTTGATCTGGAACCACATCTGGGTTCTTAGATTGTCTGAAGTCTCATTTTCCCCTCTGAATATGGGAATGAATCGTGTCTGCTATATTTTTCAGGAGGCTATTGTTAAGATTAAATAAGACAAACCCACTGAAGGCATTTGGTAACTATGAAAATGCTTTGTAAATACGAGATGTTACCATTATGAATTCAGAGAAATTCCACATGGAAAACATGACCAGAATAGAGGTTAGGGCCACTTCCATCCCCAGTGTCAGAGTGGTAGCACTGACTACTTCAGTGAAATCTCTTGGCTCTCAGTTTCCCTAATGTAAAGTAGATAGAAGGCATCTTCTAATCTTAGTCAATGAAAAACAGTGAAGTGAAACTGGGAGAGGACAAGCTAATTAGTAATTACAACGGAATTGACAAATGAGCTGCTAAATAAGTGATAAAGTGAATAAAATATTTTCCAATGTATCTCTGGCATGCTGGAGTGATTTCATTAAGCCAAGATTCTCCTAAGGTCTCCATTCTTCCTGCCTCTTTCAATTAGCCTCTTTGGGTGCTACTTTCTCTGTCAGGCACTAGGGGAAAGATCAGGACGTTCCAGAAACCCAGGTTTTTAGTAATCTCTGTTTCTTTCTTTCCTTCTTCTTTTCCTTTCTTTCTTTCTTTCTTTTTTTTTTTTTTTGAGACGGAGACTTGCTCTATTGCCAGGCTGGAGTGCATTGGCGCAATCTTGGCTCACCGCAACCTCCACCTCCTGGGTTCAAGCGATTCTTCCGCCTCAGCCTCCCGAGTAGCTGGGACCACAGGCACGTGCCACCACGCCCGGGTATTTTTTGTATTTTTAGTAGAGACGGGGTTTCACCATGTTGGCCAGGATGGTCTCGATCTCTTGACCTCGTGATCCACCCACCTCGGCCTCCCAAAGTGCTGGGATTACAGGCATGAGCCACCGTGCCCGGCCTCTTTCTTTCTTTCTTTTTCTTCTTTCTTTCTCTTTCTCTCTCTCTCTTTCTTTCTCTTTCTTTCTCTTTCTTCTTTCTCTTACTTTCTTTCTTTTCTTTCTTTCTTTCTTTCGGAGATAGGGTCTTGCTCTGTTGCCTAGGCTGGAGTGCAGTGACGCAGTCATAGCTCAGTGCATCCTCGAACTCCTGGGCTCAAGCAGTTCCCCTGCTTCAGCCTCCTGAAAAGCTAGGGCTACAGGTTTGTGCCACTCTGCCTGGTTAATGTATTTTTTGTAGAGATGAGGTCTTATTATGCTGCCCAGGCTAGTCTTGAACTGCCCAGGCTAGTATTGACTCAAAGCAATCTTCCTGCCTTGGCCTCCTAAAGTGCTGGGATTACAGACATGAGCCATTGTGCCCAGCCCGGCAACCTGCAAGTTTCTTAATTGAGAAACGGGAAATGGCTAGAACCTACAAGGAATGTAATTCATTCCCTTCATACTTGAAGAACCACAGCTTCAGGGGAAGGAATGAGAGCATTGATCTTAGGCATAATTGTTGTGATCATGAACATATGACATGAAATGTGAGCACTGGCAAAGACATCCTGTCAATTCACTTAATATATTTTTTGATTGCCTTCAAGAAGAAGATATGGAAGGACATTCAAATCATGTTTTACAACCAGTACGGGAAAAGATTGGAAGTATTTTAAAACACTCCCCTCTCCTTTTTTTTTTTTTTTTTTTTTTTTGGACTTGGGGCATAAGGAAGAAGGCACTTTTTTATTTGAATGGCCAGGTGGTGAGTAGGGGAGGGAAGAGCTGTTTGATCAATAATGATTTATTAATCCAGAGGCCACATACTATAGTCATTTCTTCGGTAAAATTCTAACTGACGTCAATGACTTCGAACATGCATTCTGATTGCCTTTGCGTTTGGTCTTATCTCAGTTTCATCATACCCCTAACCACCTCCTTTACCTTCAAACAATGGCCTCACCAAGTCACTTCTGAGCAAGCCCCAGGCTTACTTTCCTGGGGGAAAATTAAGGATTACCTTACTTTCCAGAAAACGTGTCCAGCAGTAACAGAGCACTTCTTTCTATGAAAAGCAGACAGCAATATTAACATTTGCCAGTTGAGTTGGTGATTTGCTCAATTCAAGGACCACAGAATGTTTGTAGTAGGGCTAAATGTGTAACCGGGTAGTTTTGGGGGAGGCTGTTTTGCTCTTGTATATATTTTTAGCAAGTGAGAAATAGTGATCTTTCATATAAAACAGATGCGTGGTTTGCACAAAATTAACATGATTTGTCCTTTGCTAGGCAAAATGGAAGTATTGAGTGGTGCAGTATTTCAACTACAAGATATATTATAGAACATTAACATATCAAGTTAGAAGAATGTTCTTTGCAAGCAAAAATATTGATTCATTAAAAAAACTTTTCAAAATAGAATTGTTCATAAGTTATTATTGCTGTTCCCATAAAAATATTTTCTGTTTAAATTCATAACAAACATTCTTAGGAGGCGAAATGTCTTTTCTATGTCCCATTTAACAATGTAATAACTTTGTTTTCAAAATCTCATTTTATTCCAGCTGGAAGATATATGATCTCGTTATACGAAACAATCACTTCATCTCTCCAGAAACTTATTATTGGAATATATGATTGTAAGTTTCTACAGAGGGTGGGAAGCATAACCTTTGTCTAGTTTAGATTACTTGCCATGCAGCTGAAACCTTGTCTTCAGAAAGATTATACAGAAATTATTTCAATAACGTTATAAACACAGCTTGTATGTTAGGACATTACAGCTTTATTTATTTTTTTAAATACAAATTCCAAAGTCCCATCCGTAGAAATTCGGATTTGAAGTAAGTCGGGAATGGGACCAAAGAATCCGAATTTTTGTTTTTTTTCTTTTGAGAAAGGATCTCCCTCTGTCACCCAGGCTGGAGTGCAGTGGCATAATCTCAGCTCACTGCAACCTCTGCCTTCTGGGTTCAAGTGATTCTCCTGCCTCAGCCTCCTGAGTAGCTGGGACTACAGGTGCCCACCACCATGCCCAGCTAATTTTTGCATTTTTAGTAGAGACGGGATTTTGGCATGTTGGCCAGGCTAGTCTCGAACTCCTGACCTCAAGTGACCTGCCCGCTCAGCCTCCCAAAGTGCTGGGATTACAGCCGTGAGCCACTGTGCCTGGCTATTTACAGCTATAATAGAAATGTGTTCATTTGTATTATTCTGTGATGAGACTACTAAATACTTTTATTCATAAGTGACCCATCATAATAACACATGCTTAATAAGGAAATGGGAAAAGATAGAATGTGAGAGGAAATTGTGGGTGTGTGATTTGACAAGGGGAAGTGTCACGGAGGTGTAGATGCTACAGCTTGAATATGTGACTTTTACAAGGTCACTTGACAGGTGGTTCTGTGATGTTCCCGAAGGCTCTGCAGATCATCACACATGAACACCACTGACCCAGGCTCCTCCTGCCTCTGTGTCTTTGAGATGCTCTTCTCTCGGACTAAAACCCTTCTCTTTTTCTCCCTTTCCTCTGCCTTCCTCTGACAAAATCCTCGTAATAGTTCAGATCTTGCATCAGGCCGCCCCTTCCCCTGAGGGCTCCCCTGAGTACCCCCTCCCTCTAATCCCTGCTGACCAGGCTGGGCTCCCTACCTCAGCTTCCGGTACATGCGGGAGCTGCTTCGTTTCTATCACCTACATGAAATTTATTACTGTTTATTGTCTCCAAACAAGGACAAAGATTGGTTTGTCACACTAGATTCTATACCCAGCTCCTAACACAGAACTGGGGAACAGTAGACAATTGAATGCATTGAATGCACAGATCTTTATTTTGTGTAGAATTCCTCATGATCCCATTGTTACCAGGCCATCAGATATTAGCACTTACTTGTTTAATTAGAAGATGGATAGTTTAAAGAGAAAAAAAAAACCACGCTTTTCATTTCCTGATTATATCCTCTTAAACTTTTGGTTGATAGATATATTTAATAAAGATTCTAGTTGTAAGTGGCAACTTTATTTATTTAATAAAGACTCTTAAGTTCCCACCTAACTGAGAAGTTCAAAGCACGAACTTGGGCCGGGTGCAGTGACTCATGCCTGTAATCTCGGTACGTTGGGAGGCCGAGGCAGGTGGATCACTTGAGATCAGAAGTTTGAGACCAGCCTGGCTGATATGGTGAAACCTCGTCTCTACTAACAATAGAGATGGGGCATGGTGGCGTATACCTATAGTCCCAGCTATTTGGAAGGGTGAGACAGGAGAATCACTTGAATCCAGAAGGCAGAGGTTGCAGTGAGCTGAGACTGCATCACTACAATCCAACCTGGGCAACAGAGCAACACTCTGTCTCAAAAAAAAAAAAAAGCATGAACTTGGCTTTGGCAATGAATGGATTCATATCATGCAATTATAAATTCATCTCTCTTGTTCTTCTTTTGTCACAGTTATCTTCTACATTGACTTCATTCTCAGGCAGAGAATGAAGAGCAGGCCACTTGAATTGTCTGTATAGAGGAATCCCAGGGAAAAAAAAGAGAGCCTTTCCCCTACGAATGCTGTGCAGCTTCTCGAGTTCCTGACCAACCCTGTGTGGGTCACAGACCCACGCCAGGATCCATTTTTGTAGCCATAGTAGTGTAAAACTGGCCAATCTAGAAATCATGTTCACCTGGTGCAGGTAAGGAAGGATTCCCACAACAAAGACTAATTTGTTAGCTGAAAAATGAAGAAAGGGAATATGTGCAGGCGGACAGAAACTTTCGCTACCATGATTCTGTGCCAAGGAAATACAGGGCATCCTGGAGAATCGATCATCAGCATTGGTTCTGATCAGGCACCTTGATTTCACTTGCATGGTTTTTTTTAGTAATGCATGGAAGCTAGTGAGAGAGCACTTTAAACATTGCTTCTTTCATGTACTGACTCATTCTAATACAAAATGTTTACCCCAAGATCTAAGGATACAAGAATGAACAGGACACACAACAGGCCCTCCCCCTGATGGAACTTACATTCCATTGTGTGTGAGTTGGGGTGAGGGAGGTAGACAAAATTCAAACAAAGAAACCCATAGATCATTAGAAATTGTAATAAATGCTGAGGGAGGCCAACTTGGGGGTAACTATCATTTCTATCAAGTGCTCTGTGCTCTCTTTTTTTTTTTTTCTTTTTTTTTTGAGACGGAGTCTCTCTCTGTCATCCAGGCTGGAGTGCAATGGCATGGTCTCAGCTCACTGCAACCTCCGCCTCCCGGTTCAAGCAATTCTCCTGCCTCAGCCTCCAGAGTAGCTGGGACTACAGGCGCGCACCAGCATGTCCAGCTAAGTTTTGTATTTTTAGTAGAGAGGGGGTTTCACCATGTTGGCCAGGATGGTCTTGATCTCCTGACCCATGATCTGCCCTCCTCGGCCTCCCAAAGTGCTGGGATTACAGGCATGAGCCACCGCGCCCAGCCTCAGTGTCCTCTTTTAAGGAAGTTTACCCTATTTCTCCTATTTCAAATTACAGCTCACTCCATCCTGCCTCTCACATTTCCCCTTCTCCTCTCTTTGTTCATAGCTCCTCCGACCTTTTTTTTTTTTTTTTTTTTTTTTTTTTTTTTTGAGGCAGAGTTTTGCTCTCATCTCCCAGGCTGGAGTGCAATGGCACAATCTTGGCTCACTGCAACCTCCACCTCCTGGGTTTAAGTGATTCTCCTGCCTCAGCCTCCTGAGTAGCTGGGATTACAGGTGCCCACCACCACACCCAACTAATTTTTTGTGTTTTTAGTAGAGATGGAGTTTCTTTTTTTTTTTTCTTTTTTTTTCTTCTTTTGGAATTCACTAGAGAACAAGAGATGGAGTTTCATCATGTTGGCCAGGCTGGTCTCGAACTCCTGACCTCAGGTGATCCACCTGACTCAGCCTCTCAAAATGCTGGGATTACAGGCATGAGCCACTGCGCCCGGCCTGCTCCTTTGACCTTCTAATGTACCCTATAGTTTATTTATAATTTACTTAAGTTTGCATTTTTTTTTTTTTTTTTTAGACAGGTTCTTGCTCTGCCACCTAGGCTGGAGTGCAGTGGCATGATCACAGCTCACTGCAACCTTGAACTCCTGGGCTCAAGCGATCCTCCTGCCTCAGCATCCTGAATAGCTGGGACTGCAAGTATGTACCACCAGGCCTGACTAATTATTATTATTATTTTGTAGAGATGGGGTCTTGCTATATTGCCCAGGCTGGTCTTGAACTCCTGGACTCAAACAATCTTCCCACCTCAGCTTCTCAAAGTGCTAGGATTATAGGTGTGAGCTACTGCACCTGGCATTAAGTTTGCACTTTTTAAAGTCATCTGCCATCCCCCCTCCATTAGACTGTAAACCCTGTAAGGGCAGAAATTTTTTTCACCTGGTACAGACAAGGAAGGATTCCCGGAATAAGAGACTGTTATTTTCACCTCTGTGTCTTCCAGTGCTGCAGACATAGTAGGTGCTTAATAAATGGTATAGAGTGAATGAATAAATGAAACAGAACAGAGGGGATAGGGATGAACTTTGGACATGGAAGACAGAGATGGCCTCCCTGAGGACATGAGATTGTGGGACATCAATAGTGAGGATGCATCCTTGAGATAATATGGAAGACAAATGCATGGTGTGCCTCCTGATTCCGGTCCCTTGGGGACACCTTCCTTGTCCCCTCCCCAGGTCATGGCTGCGGTTACACACACTCATAGTATCCTGCAGTTTTCCTCCTTAGTGCAGTGTAGGTACTTGGATAATTATTTTTAAATGTCTGTTTTGGCCAGGCACAGTGGCTCACACCTGTAATTCCAGCACTTTGGGAGACCGAGGCGGGCAGATTACATGAGGTCGGGAGTTCGAGACCAGTCTGACCAACATAGAGAAACCCCGTCTCTACTAAAAATACAATATTAGCTGGGCGTGGTGGCGCATGCCTGTAATCTCAGGTACTAGGGAGGCTGAGGCAGAATTGCTTGAACACGGGAGGCAAAGGTTGTGGTGAGCCGAGATCACACCATTTCACCCCAGCCTGGGGCAACAAGAGCAAAACTCCGTAACAACAACAACAAAAAAGTTTGTTTCTCCTAATACTATAATCCCCACAGGGATAAAAGAGAAGGTACTTGGAGAATTTAAGAAATGAAACCATGACAGACGGGCTGCTGCTCAGTGTGTGGTGAACAGGGGTTGAGGGGGGATGGTAAAGCTGGAGAGATATACAGGGGCCAGATCATCACAGGGCCTGTGGCTTGTGATAAGGAGTTTGAATGATTATTCCAGTGTGATGAAAAGCCACACTGGATTGCATGGTTCTGAAAGCGAGGAAGCACAGGATCCGAGTTACATTTTCACCTAGTGTTTCTTGAATCAGTCCAGAGTCATTTTCCCCGCCCAAGCCACCTTCCCTTCTCACTGGAATTACGTGTAATGAGTTTTCCCTCATCCACCGGTGTCTCTCTGCAATCCTCTTCCCACACACCAGCACTAGAGGTCAAGTCTGGAGTCACTCTGCTGGAATCTGGACGGGCTTTGCGTTATCCCTAGGGTAAAGCCCAGTCATCATGAGCCCTCCAAGGGAGACCAGGGATATCTGTCTCTCCCGCTGGTCTCGTCTGCAGGGCTCCGTCTCTCCGGCTCACTCCTCCACAGCTGTGCTGGCCTTGCTGTAATTGCTAGAACCACCAGCCTGCTTCCTTCCTAGAACCTCCCACATGCTCCGCCCCTGCGTCCTCCACACCGGTAACTGCCTCCTTCCGCTTCCGGTTTGTAGAAACGTCACTTCCTCAGGGACACCTTCCTTGCCGCCTACCCAGGCCGTGACTGTAGCTACACATACGCAGAGTACCTTGCACTTTTCCTGCTTAACGTTGTGTAAGTATTTGGATAATTATTTTTAAATGTCTCCTTCTCCCAACACGATAATCCCCACGGGGGCTGGGACTGTGTCTTCTGATTCGCCGTCTAGCACTGAACTGATTCTCGGTGCTTAATACATATTGATTGACTGATGGAGTAAATTAAATAGGACTGTTTAAGCAACACCCAATAGATTTGCCTTTTAAGCTGGGTGCAGTGGCTCAATTCCAGCACTTTGGGATGCTGAGGCAGGAAGATCGCTGGAGCTCAGGGGTTCGAGACCAGCTTGGGCGACATAGGGTGTTTCGGGTTTACTACTTAAAAAAAAAAAAATTAGCCAATGCTTGAGCCAGGGAGGTGGAGGCCGCAGTGAACCATAATTTCACCACTGGTTCAGCCTGGGTGACAGTGAGACCCTGTTTCAAAAAAATAAACAATTACAAAAAAGATTTGCCTTTTAGTTAGTTCACTCTAGACCTTTTGTAGTCAGACCCATTCAATCTTGTTCTTCTGCCATTTTCCTTTAGTATTTTTTTCTTTCTTTCGTTTTCATTTTTTTTGTTGTTGTTGTTGTTGAGACAGAGTCTCACTCTGTCACCCAGGCTGCTGGAGTGCAGTGGCATGATCTCTGCTCACTGCAACCTCCGCCTCTCAGGTTCAAGCAATTTTCCTGTTTCAGCCTCCCGAGTAACTGGGATTACAGGTGTGTGCCACCATACCCGGCTAATTTTTGTATTTTTAGCAGAGGCAGGGTTTCACCATGTTGGCCAGGCAGGTCTCAAACCCCTGACCTCAGGTGATCCGCCCGCCTCAGCCTCCCAACCTGCTGGGATTACAGGCCACCACGCCCAGCCTAGCATAGTTATTTTCTGATTTATCGTGCTTTCTTTCTTCAATCTGGTCTAGCAGTCTTTCTTCATCCACTTTTTTCACCCCCATAATGATAACGCAATGTCTTATGTGAGGACTTCTCAGGGCCACCTAAGTCTCCAAGAGGTGGCAATGTTACCCTCACCTCTTCCTTTCTGCCTTGGGAACAGCGGTCCTCCTGTCACCAGCAGTCAGGTCAAGCCCTTCACCAGGTCTACCACTGCAGAACTCCTATTCCAGAATAGATCGATGGCTTTTTGAATTATTATTATTTGAGATGCAGTCTCGCTCTGTTGCCAGGCTGGAGTGCAGTGGTGCGATCTTGGATCACTGCAACCTCCACCTCCCAGGTTCAGGTGATTCTCCTGACTCAGCCTCTCAAGTACCTGGGATTACAGGCACATGCCACCACACTCAGCTAATTTTGTATTTTTAGTAGACACAAGGTTTCACCATGTTGGCCAGGATGATCTCAATCTGCCTGCCTAGGCTTCCCAAAGTGTTGGGATTACAGGCAGGAGCCACCGTGCCCAGCTGATGGATGGCTTTTTAATGCTAAGGGAAGCGACTCCCTCTGGAATTCTAGGTGTTTTATAGAGATCTCCTCACCCTCAAAGTCCAGGGAGAAACTCCACAGTAGGAAGGCAGTGACAACAGCATCACTCATGGGGATGGCTCAGGCAGAGGTGGTGTCTGCTGGTGTGAGACCCTTTGTCATGAAAAAGCCAGGCCAGGAAAAGGTGAGTGCACTGTGGCATGATAAGGCTACGGTCATTATTTCTCAAGGAGTAAAGTCAAAGTCATCATAGGAAAAATAAGTATTCCTCATGGAAACTAGATTGGAGGGCTTTAGCTTTAGCAGTCAGGGTGAACAGGTGTTCAAACACCCACAAGCCTCCTCCTTTGGCAGGACGTGGAGCTGCAAGCTCCCCTGAATAGAGTCAGTAGGAAGCCCAGTGGCACCCAGGTGATGCGAGAGAATCAGCTACTCAAAACAGGACCAGGACCATAGAGAGGTGGCCCCCTTCAGAGGGGGGCTGGGAAGGCTGACAGGGAGAGTTGCAGAGGGACAGAGAGAGATCGAGAAAACAAGAAGTTAGCCTTGTGTGGCTTAGGGGTCAAGTTCATCACATGAGGCCCAGCCACCGGCTGTGAGACTTGGCTTCACAACGCCTTCACCCAGCATGGGTGCCCATAATGCAGTTTCACGTGATTCTCCCTTAACCACAGAGCGTGGTTGAAGATGAAACCTGTGTGGTTTTCAAAAAGCGCCAGCTCTGGTTTTCAACAAAGAGACTTTTAATAAAGCCATAAACTGGGTGAATCATAGTCCTCCTTGGCTTCTCTTTTCTTCTCCGGTGTAATTTTAATCCTCTTGTTTGTTTCTGAGCTAATTTCATCATTTTTATCTACTTGTCTAACCCAAACTCCTAAAAAACTGCAAGTTAGTTTTTGTTAATATTTAATATTTTATTTCAGGTTTCCACATTGGATTCAGGTAGGTTGTAAAAAAAATTCACCATTATTACCACCACATCTGGCTATTTGGGCCATTGGAAGCCTCTTTTAATCAGGAAGGAAGGCCCATGGCTCACGTTCCATGGTGGTCAGGGAGTGATTCCCCCTGTCTCAGTGGCTTCTGCATTGTAAGATTAGAAGTTTCGTCTGTGGGAGGGTGATTATAGAAAGGAAGTTGTAAAATGATTAAATGTTTCAACTATAGTGTTTTGATTATAAGCTCTGAAAAACTGAAGAAAGAGTAACTAGAATTCATTGCTTAAGAGAAACAAAATAGAATTGAACTGTTACCAATAAAAGATTCGATCTGCTTGGGGTTTTTCTTGTTTGTTTTGTGAGTGGGTTTCTTTTTTTGTTTTTTTTTTTTTTTTTTTTTGTTTTGAGACCAAGTCTTGCTCTGTCACCCAGGCTGGAGTGCAGTGGCACGGTCTCAGCTCACTGGAGCCTCTGCCTCCTGGGTCCAAGCGATTCTCCTGCCTCAGCCTCTCACGTAGCTGGGATTACAGGCGTCCACCACCACAGCTGGCTAATTTTTGTATTTTTAGTAGAGACGGGGTTTCACCATGTTGGCCAGGCTGTTCTCAAACTCCTGACCTCAAGTGATCTATCTGCCTCGGCCTTCCAAAGTGCTGGAATTACAGGTGTGAGCCCTGTAAAACCGTGCCCAGCCTGGGTCTGCTTGTTTATTTAAGTTAGGAATGAATTTTTTTTTTTTTTTTTTTTTTACTGATTTACCTATAGCCATGTGGAGATACATGATATTTCAAAATATCTTCAATATAAGTGATTTCTATTTAGCCAAAAATGTCGCATGCCTCAATTCTATATTTGAGCATATGCTTTACACTAGGTTTGTGGTAAAATGGAGCATTCCCTCTAGTGTTATGTAATATGGCAGTGGATGAGAGAGTGAAATTTTGTATCTTATTACAGTAGAGTACTAAAGAAGACGAGAGTCTCTCCTTATTTGGAGAACAGGAAGTGGTCTAGGATTGAAATCCAAAAAAATCAAATTTGTTTGATGTTACCAGTAGTGACCTACCTTGATGTGGCTTCTTCAGATGCAGCTAGAACCAAAAATTGTGACATCTGAAAGTGGTGGGAGAATTTGAGGAACATGAGTCAGAATCTGTTACCTAAAACTTCAGCCTCTGAAGTCACTATTCCCAGGATGAATGACTGGCTTTACAGAGTCTCTGCAGTTATTGTCACTTGGAGTAGATGGAGAAAAAGGTCGTTTGAGAAGACTAAAGCTTAATTGAAAGAGCATTTTGAAGATTCTTTCTGAGCCATTCAGATTTTCTTACTTGATCTCTGTAACTGCTTCAACTTATCTAGAGAGCAGTTCTGTTCTTTGTGCTCCTTGAGTGGATAAGAGAAAAGCAATTTGTGGTTTACTAACATCTGCGTCAGGATTATCTGGTATTTGTTAAAGATGTTTAAATCCTGGGTGCCACACTGACCCATAGAATTGAAGTTTTGGGAACTACATTTTTAAAAAGCTCTCTGATTTTTTGGCATCCTAAAATTTGGAAGCTACTGGTCTCTAGTATGGGAGCCAATAGCCACATAAATAATGAATGTTTTTTTTGATACGGATGTTATTACCAGAATTAATTTTAATGAAAACCGAAGCTGATTAAGACACTCTTACTGCCTATTTCTGCTTAAAGAATTCTCTTTTCCTCTGGTCTCTGTCACCCAGGCTGGAGTGCAGCGGAGCAATCACAGCTCACTGTAGCCTTGACCTCCCAGACTCAAGTGATCCTCCTGCCTCAGCCTCTTGCGTAGTTGGGATTACAGGTGCTCACCACCATGCCCAGCTAATTTTTATTTATTTTTGTAGAGACGGGGTCTTGCCATGTTGCATAGGCTGGTCTCAAACTTGTGGGCTCAATCGATCCTCTTGCCTTGGCCTTCCAGACTTCTGGGATTACAGGCATGAGCCACAAAGAATTCTTTAAAAAATGTATGACAACTCTGGGTAAAGAAAAAGATATTATTTACTTTAACTCTGTCTGTTCTTGGGCCATAATATTCTTGACCAGTGGTTCTCAAATTGAGCAGTGCATTAGAATCACTTTCAGAGTTTGTTAGAATACAGATTGCTGGGCCTCATCCCCAGAGTTTCTGATTCAGTAGGTCTGGATGAGCCCTGAGCCCTGAGAGTTTCCAAGTTTCTTACAAGTTCCCATATGTTTTAGTCTGCTAGGGCTGCCAGAACAAAATATTGTAGTTGCTTAAACAACAGAACTTAATTATCTCATAGTTCTAGAAGCTCAGAGCCCTAGATCAAGGTGCTAGTAACACGGTTGGTTTCTGCGAGGCCCTTCTCCCTGGCTTGCAGATGGCTCTCTCTTCATACAGTCATCCGTCTGGGCACGCATGCATCCCCGGTATCTCTTCGGGTATTCAAATATCCTTTTCTTATGAAGACGCCAGTCATATTGGATTAGGGCCCACTCTACTGACCTCATATTAGCATAATCATCTCTTTAAAGGTCCTGTCTCCAAATGCGGTCATATTCTGAAGTATTGGAGGTTAGGACTTCAACATACAAATCTCGAGGGGGACAAAATTCAGCCTGTAACATCATATAACTCTGAGGCTTAAATCTAGGGACCACACTTTGAGAACCCCTCTTCCAGACTTGACTGGCCAAACAGGAAATATCTTCTGAAAATACATTTCTCCATCTTGTTAAGCAGTTCTTGGCCTTCTGCTCTTTCTAACAACTTTCTCATGATGATCCTTTCGACGTCTCTGTTGTAATTATTATCCTTGGCGGATAATCCGGTCTGCCGTCTACTTCTCTCTGTCCTCAATGACTCTACGTGTCAGAAACCAACCTGGTTGTCTTGCCAGCAGCTCTCACTTAGTATATTCATCCCGAGCTTGTTTTGGTTGTTATAGTTTTGCTCTTCATCCCGTTTCCCTGTTTCTGAGACATGACCACTCACTGGACATTTAAATGGGACCATGGGGTCATATTTTGTATTTTCCTTTCCTCTGCACCAAATTGAGCGGCATCAACCTTTGCAAGTTTCTGTCCCCATCGCCCTTTCTCATTTTGCATCCAGCTTCGTTTAGGTCTCATTAATTCTTCTTTGAATGTTGCAACAGCATCCTAGTCAGAATACATCCTTTTAGCCTCTCCCCTCCTTTAATGTAGACTGTCTGCTGTTGCTGGAGTCATCTTCCTAAAGTATTATTCTAATCAAAATTATCAAGTGTGCTTGGTCCAGAGATAGTGAGTTATCTCAATTGATTATTCCCGGTCAGTGACAGATTGAACTCCTTGTTCTATTCTTTCCCTACTTCTCACTACTGCACTTAACTAGTCTAAAAAAAAAAAAAATCAAGTGTTTTTCCACTGCTTGTTCAAAAGGTAAGACGCCCAGCTAAAAAAATCTCAGGGTTCTGCTACAAAAAGAAAGAGTGAGTAGGAAACTATCAGTCTCCTCCAGCCTGCTTCACTGATTTCCCAAATATTCACTTACATCTTTCCTCTCACACAGGACCTTCACCCTTCTCAATGCAGACACCCCGAAGTGCAATACAGTTAGAATCTCCAGCTCAAGGTTAAGGATTTCTGCATGTTGTGCAATTGGCTCCATCAGATCTCAGTGTGGATCGTCATGATCTGGCAAAAAATTATCTGCCCATCACATGAATATTCGATGGTACAGTAGAAACATAGTGACTGCA
Source organism: Ateles fusciceps (assembly GCA_036589455.1). Taxonomy (NCBI): domain Eukaryota; kingdom Metazoa; phylum Chordata; class Mammalia; order Primates; family Atelidae; genus Ateles; species Ateles fusciceps. The sequence goes on from JAZHEH010001378.1 coordinate 2,694,320, forward strand.
GTATAGCATCTGTATTAGTCTGTTCTCAGGCTGCTGATAAAGACATACCCAAGAAAAAGAGCTTTAATAGACTCAGAGTTCCACATGGCCGGGGAGGCCTCACAATCATGGTAGAAGGCGGAAGGCAAAAGGCACTTCTTACATGGTGGCAGGCAAGAGAGAATGAGAGCCAAGCAAAAGGGATTTCCACTTATAAAACCATCAGATCATATGAGACTTATTCACAACAGTATGGGGGGAAACCACCCCCTTGATTCAATTATCTCCCATTGGGTCCCTCCCACAACAAGTGAGAATTGTGAGAACTACAATTCAAGATGAGATTTGGGTGGGGACACAGCCAAATTTTATCAGTATCCATGCAGAAAAGGAGAAAAATCAAAGATTTGAAGGCCGTAGCAAAGAGTAATGCTTCTAAATAATGCTGAGCCAGAATAGTGAAGGCTCCAGTCTAGGCAGTGGAGTGATTATCCTGGCTATTGTCCTTGGTGGCCATTGGCTTTGCCTTCTCAGACGCTCTTCCTGGTCCCCTCTCCCCTGTGGTCTTTCCAAGGTGGGCATTATGAAGTACACTTTTCTTGGGGTCTGCATTCACACCCACCTCTTTTTGGTGTAAGTTTGGAGACTTGGATTGTTTTAGGGATTGCACCATCATGATGCCAGGCTTGGGGTTTCATTGGCAACACAGTTCCCTTAAAACCTGAGGGGCTTCCAGTCTACTTGCTGCTGTTCCATCCTATATGTGAGTAACCAGAACCAGAACCAGAGGTCCTTTTTTCGTATAGTTTTTGAGCCTAGAGTCTCTAGTTTATGACATACGGACCTCTGTGCCTTGCCAACTTCTCCTCCCCCAAATTAACTTGAGATGATGTGAAAAATAGGCATGGGAATCTTTACAAATTAACTGCTTCCATGTTTTATAGAAAATTCCTAAAGGGAGGACTTGAACAAGGTGTGGGGTCATGGTCTCATATCTTATGAAGGTGGCTTGCGCTCTTGCCTCTGGCTGTGGCTCACTGTAGTTTCACTTTGAAGTAAGGATGTAGTCAGCTTTTTCAGCCTGAAAACGTTCCACGTTAGACTTGTTAACCTAGCTGCTGGCTGTGGCATCTCAGCAAAATTGTATTTCCTTCTACTCTGCTGGCAGACTGACTGGCTCTAGCCTAGGTTTATCTCTTTTGTGTAATATTTTGTTGAAAGTATCAGAATCAGCCAAAACACACCACCCTTCTGAAACTTTCCTACTATTTTCATTAATGCCACAGCCTTGGTTGGCACCTTAGAATGTTCTGCCAGTCATTGTTTTTACTAGGATCACCACTTTTGTAGTCTGCAATAGTTTTTGTTTTCCCTCCAAGAGATGATGTCTTGCTAGGTTGCTGAGGCTAGAATGCAGTGATTAGTGACAGATGCAATCATAGTTTTGCCTTTTCTATGTCACTCAGCCATCTCCTTTAAGCGAATCCTACATTTTAGCTAATGCAGTAGCTCTCTTTTGGTATTGAATTTTATATTAATTAGAAATAAGTTTGGGTGCACCTGTCAGAAAGCAAAAAGTAACAATGGTTTAAATGATGCTGGTTTATTTCTCTTTCTTGTAAAAGAAGTTTGGAGGGAGGCAGTCTAGAACTTGTGTGAAGACTCCCAGCATCATTAGTGTTTCAGGCTCTCCAGCTTTGCCCTCCACCTGCATAGGGTGAGGATATTGACCTTGTGATTTAAGAAGGCCGCTGAAAGTGCAGCCATCACATCTACCTTCCATACACAAAGAAATAGATGTGTGCCACACATTATGACTGTGTGGCCAAGATTTAGTCAATCATGTGGCCACTCCTAGCTTCAAGAGAGGCTTAAAATATAATCTTTTCGCTGAGTAGATGTATATCCATCTATTTATCAAGGCTTTGTTACCAAAGTGTAAAGGAAGGTGTACAGCAGAGCAGGAAACTAACAGCCTGTCACAGGTAAATGTATAAGTAATAAGAAACATGGTAAAGAGGCCACACATGGTGGCTTACACCTGTAATACCAACATTTTGCGAAGCCAAGGTGAGCAGATTACCTAAGGCCAGTAGATTGAGACCAGCCTGGCCAACATGACGAAACCCCATCTTTACTAAAAACATAAAAATTAGCCAGGCGTGGTGGCTCATGCCTGTAATCCCAGCTACTTGGGAGGCTGAGGCAGGAGAATCGACTGATCTTGGGAGGTGGAGGTTGCGGTGAGCCACCTCTGCCGTTGTACTCCAGCCTGGGCAATAGAGCAAGACTCTGTCTCAAAAAATAATAAAATAAAATAAAATAAAATAAATAATTTTTTTAAAAAAGGAAACAAGGCAAAGAGCTTAATGTGCCTCAAGGGAGCTCCAGGTAGATGTCAGTGGGAATTCTGCAGAGGGTGAGGTAGCAGTCAGCTACCACAGCCATGGAGGGCTTTCAAAAGAAGATATCATTTAAATTCAGTTTTAAAGAATGAGTAGGAGAGAAGTAGGGCATTTACGTTGGAGAACCAGGACAATTAAAGGCAAAGATTTGAAAAAATGCAAGGTCGATACCCATTTGACCAAACAGGGCTGGGTGTAGGGCGAGGTGAAGGAGATGCACGGGGTTCCTGAGACCCTCAGTTCCAGGATCTTGCAAGCCTGGGATGAGCACCTCTGCAAAATGTATGCTCCAGGTGCCTCACTTACCTGTCCCTCGTCCCGGCCCTGCACTTGAATACATGATCCCTTAAGGGGACTGGTGGCCAGCCAGGCTGGGATGTAAGCCCTTTCAGATTTCAAGTAAAGGAACTGAAGTCTGCTTCCACACGTGTCCAGAAGAAAGCCTAACATCTTCTGCCAGTTCCAGATGACAATCTGGCAATTCTCCCACCAAAGGAAGGATTTTGCTGTTAACTAGCATGGTAATTTCTTAAAGACCGCACATCAAAGACAAATTGCAGTGTTTTTTTTCTTGCCATGGTTATTCTGAGATTCTGAGTCGTATTTTTGTCTTTCATGATTAGACCCACATCAGATCTTGATGTGAAGAAAGATTCAGGACATTTGCTATGATGTTAATATAGCTGACACCTGCTGTAAAGCCACACAAAATGAGGATGGTGGGAAGTCCCCCCGCATTCTCCTAGTATGGGCCTGCAATGCACATGCTCTCACAAGTCAGCGGAAGACAAGTGGTTACAAAAGCCCTCACTCAAAGAAGTAAGTTAGGAAATGCAGGAAGCTGATTATACTGTGTGGTTATAATATTTTGAAAGCAGTAAATATCATGTCACCTCTTTCCTAACCTCCCTAACTATGGAATTGGAGTTCTAGACTTATCGTTCCCATAATCATGTGTCCTAGATTCCGATTCTCCTTCCAAAAATAGTGAAAGATTACTGGAAACTCCAGACATCAGTTGGTTTACCTGCAGCTCTGTGATAGTGGGGTAGGGAGTAGGTTATAGAGAACAGATTAAAAATAATAGATGCAATTTATTGAGGTACCTTCTAGTTGCTAAGCTCTTACCATGCATCATTATCTCATAAAGCTCTTTGTTCTTACCTTTAACTATAGGTAGAAGAAATAAAAGTTCATATAGAGATTTAAAGAATGTTTTTTGAGACAGGGTCTTGCTCTGTTGTCCAAGTTGGAGTTCAGTGGTGCAATCAGGGGTCACTGAAGTTTTGAATTCCTAGGCTCATGTGATCCAACCACCTCAGCCTCCCAAAGTGCTGGGATTACAGGCAAGGACCACTGTGCCTGGCCCTTTTTAATTTTATTTTTGAAAATTATTTTAGAGCTGGGATCTTGCTATATTGACCAGCCTGGTCTCAAACTTCTCCCACTTCAGCCTCCTGAGCGGCAGGGGCTACAGGCACATACCACTCTACCCGCTTATAGAGATACTAAGTTTTCTATACCTTCTGCTTACTGATTTTTTTTTTTTTTTCCTGAGACAGGGTCTTGTGCTCTGTCGCCCAGGCTGAAATGCAATGCCACAGTCTTGGCTCACTGCAGACTTGACCTGCTAGGCTCAACCAGTCCTCCCGCCTCAGCCTCCTGAGTAGCTGGGACTACAGGCCCTCTGCCTCCTGGGTTCAAGCGATTCTCCTGCCTCAGCCTCCTGAGTAGCTGAGATTACAGGTGCCTGCCACCACCTGCCTAATTTTTTGTATTTTTAGTAGAGTCAGGGTTTTGCCACATTGCCCAGGCTGGTTTTGACTAATTTTTATTTTTTTTGTAATGACGGGGTCTCTTTATGTTGCCCAGGCTGGTCTCAAATCCTGGGCTCAAGCGATCCTTGAGCCTTGGCCACTGAAAACGCTGGGATGACAGGTGTAAGCCGCCACACCTAGCCTGGTTACTGGTTCTTCATTCTATCCCTGCCATTGAAGGCCTTAAAATATGCAAAATAGTTACCAGGTTTGCAGGTTTTCCTTATCTCTTGATTTAAAATTCACATTCCTCACATGGCCTGATTCCAAACTTCTTCCTCCCTGGGGGTGCCATTCTTTTGTTATGTCCCAGTTTGTCTGTAAGCTCTAAAAGAACTGAACACAGTAACCCACCTGTGGGTACTAAATGTAGTATTTAGAAGGACTGTCACCTCCCTCATTCTAGATATTATTTGTCTTTCTTTCTTCCTTTTCCCTCCCTCCCTCCCTCCCTTCCTTCCTTCTCTCTTTCTCTCTCTTCCTCTCTCTCTCTCTCTCTCTTTTCTTTGACAGAGTTGACAGAGTCTCATTCTGTCATCTATGCAGAAGTGCAGTGGTGTGATCATAGCTTACTGTAGAGTTAAACTCCTGTGTTCAACCATCCTCCTGCCTTAGCCTTCCCACCTGTAGGCTACAGGTGCACACCACCACATCTGGCAAATTAAAATTTTTTTTTGTAGAGACGGGGTCTTGCTGTGTTGTCCAGCTTGGTCTCAAACTCTTCAGCCTCCCAAAGTGCTGGGATTACAGGTGTGAGCCACTGTGCCAGCCTAGATATGATATTTCTATTAATGGAATGTAGAATTCTGTGGCATATTTTAGGGTGTCAGGGACTATATATAAACTATATATTTTATAGTTATATACTTCCATTAAACATAACAGTTGATGAAATCCCCAAATTTTTTTTCTCGTTTGCTTTTGCTATGCCTTGTTTCCTCCCTACTCCATTTCTTCACATGGGTTTTTTGGATGCAAACACAGACCTTAACATTTGTTTCAGTGAAATAACATTTTATTAAATTCAATACATTGCTCCAGGTGCTTAAGATTTTTTTAGATTGATTTCCAGCTTCATTGCAGGTAATATGAAAACCTGTCCTCTATATCTTCTTTTTTTTTTTTTTTTTTTTTGAGACAGAGTCTCATTCTGTCACCCAGGCTAGAGTGCAGTGGCGTGATCTTGGCTCACTGCAACCTCTGCCTCCCGGTTCAAGCAATTTTCATGCCTCAGCCTCCTGAGTAGCTGAGATTACAGGTGCTCGCCACCATGCCTGGTTAATGTTTTGTATTTTTAGTAGAGGCAGGGTTTCACCACATTGCCCAGGCTGGTTTTGAACTCCTGAGCTCAGGCAATCTGCTCAGCCTCCCAAAGTGCTAGGATTACAGGCGTGAGCCACTGTGCCTGGCTATATAGCTTCTGTTTTATTTTACTTATTTATTTATTTTTGAGTCAGAGTTTCGAGTCAGAGTTTCACTCTTGTCGCCCAGGCTGGAGTGCAGTGGTACAATCTCAGCTCACTGCAACCTCTGCCTCCCAGGTTCAAGTGATTCTTCTGCCTCAGCTTCCCAAGTAGCTGGGATTACAGGCGCCCACCACCACACCCGGCTAAGTTTTGTAGTTTTAGTAGAGTTGAAGTTTTGCCATGTTGGCCAGGCTGGTCTCGAACTCCTAACCTCAGGTGGTCCTCACACCTCAGCCTCCTAAAGTGCCTGAGATTGCAGGCATGAGCCACCATGCCTGGCCAATACTTGTCTTCTATATCTTCTAAACAGTGCAACTAACAAACTGTTGACATTGATCCATCAAAAGGAGACCACTCTCCAGCATCTGCCTAGACTGTCTGTTCTTCTTTTGCCATTCAGATCCTTGTTCATCATGTTTGCCCTTCAGAAATTTTCCCATCTTTGAATGTCTTCAAGGTCTACCTGTTTTTCAGGGCCTAATTCACAGCCCATCTTCTCCACGAAGTCTGCTCTGATCCATTGTGATTTTCCCATCTTGGAAATTCCTTGGCATATTTTGACTCTTCATTCCTAACCTCCCAGTTCCCTTCTGTGAATGTAAACTCCACCTTCATCCAGTCTCCTGAAGGCAAGAACTGTGTTATTTATTAACCTTTAGCCTCTGGCTGTCATAGTGCCAGGCTGAGAGTAGTGTTTAATTGTCACTTGTTTGGATTGATTAGGCCGGTAGTTCTCAACAGGAGATGGTTTTGCCCACCTCCTCCTCCCTCCCCAGGGAACGTGTGGCAATGGCTGGAGACATTTTTTATCATCCTACTGAAAGAGTGCTACTGGCATCTATCTAGTGGGTAGAAGCCAAGGATTCTGCTAAACATCCTAAAGTGTACTGGATGACCCCACCCCCAAAGAATCATCTAGAATGTCAATAGTGGTAATGTTGGGTAACTCTGTCTTAGACAATTCAGTCGTGTTTTGATTGGCTTTTTAAAAGACTACATCTTTTTGTTAGGAACTACATTTCATGAGTTTACTTTCTAGGCTGCTTGCTGTGGCTCACACTTATAATCCCAGCACTTTGGGGAGGCTGAGGCAGGCAGATCACCAGGTCAGGAGTTCGAGACCAGCCTGGCCAATATGGTGAAACCCCATCTCTACTAAAAATACAAAAATTAGCCAGGCATGGTGGTGCGTTCCTGTAGTCCCAGCTACTCGGGAGCCTGAGGCAAGAGAATTGCTTGAACCTGGGAGGCAGAGGTTGCGGTGAACCGAGATCGCGCCACTGCACTCCAGCCTGGTGACAGAGTGAGACTCCATCTAAAAAAAAAAAGGCACTACATTTCAATGACAGAGATGACAGATAACATGTCTCCCTTCCTGGAATGAATGCTGCCTCCACGTAGTCACCTCTGTGGTTCCAACCAGGACAGTCAGTTTGGCTTCGTCAGGTTATTGAAAGCAGACAATTGTAGGCGTGTTAGCAGGTATAGACATAATAAAACTGATTCCACAACCTACAACTAAAAATTAGTTTTATTAGTTTCTGGCTATGCCCTCTATAAATGTCTAGGTTTTGGCTTCATTTTATTTGTACATTAGAATGAGATAGTAATAACTTTCCCCTAGCTGTTTCATAAGGATATTTTGAAGAAAAAGGACATAATTTAGGTGAAGAGTTTTGAATTGTCTGGGTGGGAAAATGACTATGAAAGTGGATATCTTGGGTACACGGGAACAAAGTACTTTATATGCGATGCTTTAGACTGCAAAGAAAAGAAGCAATTAAAGCAAACATGTTGTTCTGGTTCTCACTTATATTTCTGTGGCCAGGCCTGATCTCTATAATTATACATACACCTTCCCATCATGACCTCAGGAGACCCTGCCGGGAGCTCTCTCCCTGACCCATTGACTGTGGCCAGGCTCAAGAGAGTAGATGAGAAACAATAAGAAAATATTTGCTGATCTTTATTATTATTTAAAATGGAAACTTTATGGGATTCAGAAAGCCATCCCTTGATAAACTTGGCTTCTTTCCATGTTTTTTTTTTTTTTTTTTTTTTTTGCATAGCTCTGAAGGAGTTTTCAATACACACAAGGAGTTAAAAGACTTCTAAGCAGCGACAGTACAGCCGGTCACAAGCATGTGTCCCTTTGGCATGCAATCGCTCGTCTCCAGGACGCCAGCCCACCTCACCTACTATTTGTCTGTGTCTCTGTGGCTGTTGTGTGGCTGGCATCTACCCCCATGCTGGCGTGCCAAAGGAGTGAATGAACAATGGGTTACCCTGGCACTGGCGGGTGTTTTAATAACTGTGGAAAATGAGGAATTTACAGATGCATGATTCAAGCTCCCACTTCAAAGGTCCTCCACCAAAATCCTCCTGAAATTAGAAGCAATACTACTGAACATAATGTACCCTTTTGCATGGCTGCCCAACATGACTATAAATCTGTGTGTGCAGCGTTTGGGAAAGTTACATGGCTGGGAAACCGATGCCCTGCTTTCATCCGGAATTTATGTGCAGTGTTCAGTAGGTAGGTCTTGTCTGGGAAATACGAGGATGTAATAGGAAGCAATTTGCTTTTCACTGGCAGTCAAGACTCAAAGCAGTACTGGGCTCATTGACCAGGGGTTTAACCAGCAATGCCACATGGCTAGATCCTCTTAGGCCTGAAGTGCCTTCACTCCGAATGGAGAACATTCTCTCCCCGCTGGTCTGAGACTATACTGGGAAGGAGGAGACATAGCCCTCTGTGTTCCACTCCTTTCTTCGTCTTCTCTGGTTTCTCATCTGCTCCTCAGTAGATATCCCAAGCCCTTTCAGTGCTTTCAGTGGATGCCATATCTCCTGCAGTGGCTCCTCCTTCAGGCCTGTTCTGCTCCAGATCTATTGTTTTTCCTTTCATTAGTAATGACTACCATTCATCTAATGCATAGTGGGTCCCACACTGTGCAAGTACTCATTAAACCTCACTTCACCTTGAGAGCTAGATTTTGTTTTTAGAGATGGGGTCTTGCTCTGTTGCCCAGGCTGAACTCAAACTCTTAGGCTTGAAAATCCTGCTGCCTCTGTCTCCTATAGTTGTTGGGACTAACGGTGTGTGGGCTACTCCACCTGGCTGAGAGGTAAATCTGCTTTCTTCCTAATTTTGATTTTTTAAATTTTTATTTTTTTTGAGACAGGCTCTCGGGAGTGTAGCAGCGTAATCATGGCTTGTTGCAACCTCCGCCTCCCAGGTTCAAACAATTCTCCCACCTCAACCTCTTGAGTGGCTGGACATATAGGCGCATACCACCACTCCCGGCTAATTTTTGTATGTTTTGTAGAAACAGGGTTTCATCATGTTGGCCAGGCTGGTCTCGAACCCCTGACCTCAAGTGAACCGTCTGCCTCTCCTCCCAAAGTGCTGGGATTGTAGACGTGAGCTACTACACCTGGCATATTCCTAATTTTTACATAAGCGAATAGCTTCAAAATGTATAAGTAACTTGCCCACGGTCACACAACTAGAATGAGAAGTAGAAATTTAAACCCAGGTCCAACGCCCAAACTCATTCACTATATGATATTCTTCCCACTTCTCACCTTAAAACTCAATGATAGCATTGCCCATTCTTTCAGATTAGCAGCAACAACGCTATTTACCTTGAACATATTTCACAAATAGCATTTATGTTTTAGCTGGGTCTCTTGGACATGGTGCCTCAATAGAAAGTCCTGATTGTTATTGTTAGATTTCCCATACTGTGGCAGATGTTGACAAGAGGGTGGCAGCTTCCGCTTGCCTATGAAAAATACCACCCAGATGGGGAGGCCTGTGGTTTGCTGGCCTGCTTCGTCCAGGCAACAGAGTGGGGTAGCTATTACTGCGAGACAGGATAAATCCTGGACAGTGTTCTCTGGGCACTGTTGATATTTACCTTGATGATTCTTATTTCTTCCTGTTAAGATGGACCAGTGTTTTATTCTACGTCTCCTTCTGATGCTAAAAACCTTCAATCCAGGCCCGTGTCAAGTGCTTTCTAAAAATTCTTTTATAAAGTTCCTCTTAGGCAGATACTAGGTATGAAATAATAACTACCAGCAATAGCCAAAAGACCCTGTGCTATATTATTTTTATCATCTCATCCTCACTATAAAATATTTGAGAAATGTAATTTTACTTTTGAGATATTTAAATGAGGAAACTGAGATAATTTAAGTGATTTTTCTAAAGCCACACTGCTTAGCAAATCTGGACCTTAAACTGACGAAGCCATCGAGCAATGTTGGGAGTCTAGTTATGGCTGATGTGGTATATGATTCATTACATTTTACCAGCTCCACAATTAGAAACTGGGTGGTTATGCATGGTTTACTGTGGTAGAGATTGATGATGGTTCAGTTAAAGATCAAAGAAAAATCATTTCCCAGTTCTCTATCCATTCATATTGTTTTTTTTTTTTTAAATTCTTCCTAATTTCCTTTTTTTTTCCCCTTCTTTCCCAGAGTGAGTGCAAGCCAAGAAATCTTTGGAGCGTAACTCTGGGGCCAGGTAGTGTTTCGGTGCCACATAATGATAGAGTGGTGCATCATCCGTTGCTGGATCTGGGTATCCTTGGGTGATGGAGTTCTCTTCCTGGAAGTCTAGGGCAGCGGAAGGAGCCCGGGGGCATGAACAAAGCTCTCAATGTTCTATCAAATTGGTACAAAACTTTTAAAAGTTCTTTTATTTTTTTCCTTTCTTCCTATATATTGAAAATATTTGAAGGATATGTATTGCTTTTTAAGTTTTTGCTTTGATTACAACGTTTTATTTTTCTTCAGTTCTAAGTATTTGAGAAATTTCCATATGAGTTTTCTGCATCTCATAAGTTATTTGGGAGTATGTTTCTGAATTTCCAATTGCATAGACTTTTTTTTCGTGAGGAGTCTCACTCTGTAGCCCAAGCTGGAGTGGCAAAATCTTGGCTTACTGCAATTTCTGCCTCCAGGACTCAAGTGATTCTCCTGCCTCAGCCACCCAAGTAGCTGGGACTACAGGCACATGCCACCATGCCCGGCTAATTTTTTGTATTTTAGTAGATGGGATTTCACCATGTTGGCCAGGCTGGTCTTGAACTGCTGACCTCAGGTGATCTGCCCGCCTCGGTCTCCCAAAATGCTGGGATTTGTGAGCCACCACACTCGGCCTAGATTTCTAATGTATTTACTTTTATGTTTGATGTCTAACTTGATTATAGTGTGATCTGAGAGCATGGCCCCTCTGTTCTGAGTCCCCGAAATATGTTAAAACTGGTTTTAGTACATTGTTTTTTGGTTCATTTTTGTAAAATTATCGTGTATGTTTCAGAAAAATATTTACTCTCTAATGGTTTGGTCCAAGGGTCTATGTTTGTCTGTAATGTAAGCTCTTTGATTTTATCATTGAAATCTATTTCTTTTTCTTTTTTTCCTTTCTTTCTTTTTTTTTTTTTTTTTGAGACAGAGCCTTCCTTTGTTGCCCAGGCTGGAGTACAGTGGCACAATCATGGGTCACCGCAGGCCCGACCTCCTGGGCTCAGGAGATCCTCCCACCTCAGCTCCTGAGTAGCTGGGACTATAGGCACACACCTCTATGCCCAGCTAATTTTTCTGTTACTTTTTATTTTTATTTTTATTTTTTTTTATAAAGACGGGGTTTCACCGTGTTGGTCAGGCTGGTCTTGAACTCCCAACCTCAGGTGATCCGCCCGCCTTGGCCTCCAAAGTGCTTGGATTACAGGCATGAGCCACCACGCCCGGCCTAATTTTTCTATTTTTTTTGTAGAGACAGGGTTTCGCCATGTTGCTCCGGCTGGTCTCAAACTCTTCCTCAGCCTCCCAAACTGCTAGGATTACAGGCATGAGCCGTCACACCTGGCTGAAATCCATTTCTTTCTAAATTTTTATCTGTTTAATTTGTCAATAAAAGAGACAGGTATATTGAAAGCTCTTACTATATGATGATGAATATATCAATTTTTGCAGTTTATTAATTTTTGCTTTATAAATTTCTAAATTATATTAGATGTGCACAAATATAGAATTATTATATAATACTGGTAAATTTAATGTTTACAAAATTATGATGTAGTAGAGACTCTTTATCTTTAATAATACTTTCTGCTTTAAAGTATATTTTGTCAAGTTAATTTTATGGCCCTAGTTTTTTTTTCTCTCTCTCTTTTTCTTTTCTTTTTTTTTTTTGGTATTTGTCTACATAGTTTTTATTTTTGACCATTCTTATGGATATTTTATAAATCTGTCTCTTGTGAAGAATGTATATCTTTAAAAGAAACAAGTAAACAATCTTTGTCTTTCAATTGGATATTTCAGAAACAATTATGCTTTTACATTAGAGGTGTTTAATAAACAAAGAAAAATAAAGCTCAGAGACTTGGATGGAGGTGTAGGGTGAGGGTGATATTTCAGATTATTTATATTTAGTGTGATTTGGGAGTGTATTTAGACTTGCTTCTTACTTTAACTTACAATTTGTCTTGTTTTTCACATTCCATTTCTGTTCTTTTAGGAATAATATTGGACTTTCATTTCAGAAGAAATGATCTTTATATTTTAATAGGGCATAATATGCTACTGTGTTCATGAAGCCAAGGCACAGTCGGGAATTTAACAACAACAATAAGTACGTAGAAGCCTAAGGTCCTGATTTCAAACACTGCCAAAATATAAATCATTTGTTTGATGGCTGAAAGAAATCCTAAACTTTTTCCTTTATATGGTTTTTGTCTTGTGATATGCTTAAGTTATGAAAACACTATAATCATTTCTCACAAATGGATTTAATAACAGGTTTCCTCTTTTTTATTTGTTTCTCATTTGTACCTTTTCCACGGTGCCTTGATTTATTTCTGGCTTCCAGGTTTCTGCAGAATCTAGATGGAGTACCTTCTCTCTGTTCCCTAACTTCACCCTTACAGGTCCTCTCGTAGGTAGCAACACAGATGTCTATAGCCACTCACAACCCGCAGGCTCTAGCAATTAAAACAAAGAAACAATTATGCTTTTACATTAGAGATGTTTAATAAACAAAGAAAAATAAAGCTCAGAGACTTGGGTGGAGGTGTAGGGTGAGAGGGTGAGATTTTTAAAGTTCACAGAACCTTTCCTAAACAATCAGAGAGACCAGTATCACTACCGGCTTTTTGTTTTTTGTTTTTCTGTTTTTGTATTGCCCCATCTCCCTCTGCCCTTGGATTCCCCGTGTATTTACCTGGTTTTCACATCCCATCAGGTATCCCTGGTCTAAAGAATTCTACGCTGCGACTTAGTCAAGAGCTGTTTGGTGATGTTACAACATAACTCAAATTTTCCATTGCTCAGCGAGAAACATTTTTTAGAAATCACCGTGAGAATTGTAATGGAAGTTGTGAGTACACAGGAGCCCTGGGAAGAGACTTCTTTTAGATGCTCTTCGTATACCTGATAGTATTCAGAAGTTGAAAAAAATGAGTATGAACTTAAAAATACTATCAAATACCTCTTTTAACATTTAACCCCACAATAAGGCATTGCCCTCTATTGATAAACTCTAGTTTATCAGTATTAGTCCAATTGGAATATTAGTCCAGTTCTTCACATGATCTGTTTAGACCTTTTACTTGTGGTTGGCTCTTCTCAGCTCTTGGCCAGTGTGTGCTCAAGGAATGCAAATTAACATTTTATATACATCTAAACAGATTCTAGTCAGGCGCAGTGACTCATGCCTGTAATCCCAGGACTTTGGAAGGCCAAGGTGGTTGGATCACCTGAGGTCAGGAGTTCAAGACCAGCCTGGCCAACATGGTGAAACCCTGTCTCTACTAAAATTACAAAAATTAGCCAGATGTGGTGGTGCATGCCTATAATCCCAGCTACTTGGGAGGCTGAGGCAGGAGAATCGCTTGAATCCAGGAAGTGGGGTTGCAGTGAGCCAAGATAGCGCCACTGCACTCCAGCCTGGGCAACAGAGTGAGATTCTGTCTCAAAAAAACAAAAAGCAAACAAACAAACAAAACAGATTCTTCTAAGGCAAGCAAATTTGCTGGGGGAAAATCCAGTGGGGATAATTACTGGTCTTCCTTATGATGAATGGTCTATGGACATTGGTCTGTCATTAATTATCCTATCAGTTTTTGCTAATTTTGGAACTCAAGGCCATAGGACATCTCTTTCTCTTTAAAAATAGTTTTAGGAGATAAGGATCAAAATTAAATACCCAGAACAGGTGTTTGTCTACAAATGTGTGCATGCATTGGCACATAGCTGCTTGAATGTGCAGTGTGTGCCAACTTGGTAACTGTGGGTGGAATTTGGACATTAGCTCTAGAAAACTCAACCTGCAGAATATTTTCTTATTTTCTCATCTGAACAAAAGCATCAGAGGACTGTGTCTTTTCTGTGAGCGGTAATGATTCAGAAATGAGGGCTGAGGGATGAGTTGTTCCACGTGAGATTAATGCACTTACTCCCTGAAGCACCTCTTTCAAATGCAAATCTTTATAAAATATAGCATACACTTTGCTGCCTTCCTTCATGGAATAGTCTAGATAGAATTTAACCTTGTCTAGATGGGTAGAGTCATTATTAGAAAACTAGTATTTTTCAATGCAAGAATAGAGGATGCCCATGGGGTTATTGAGCTGTGTGGAGACATAAGCCCTGAATTAAATGTCCTGCAGGCTATAGTTATTGAGTTTTTCTTATCTGCTGTCCATAATGTCTCTATTTCTGTCTTACGGTAAAACTGACATTCCTATTTTTAATTCCTGCCCTATTAGCCATTCTTGACATTTATTATTTAAATTGACAGATTGTTGATCATTACTGAAGATAGGCAATGTTTACACAATGCTTATTATCCTACTCTTTTTACTTGGAATGTGTTTGAATATTCCCAAGGTGGATTGGATAGGAGAGAGGAGCAATTTAACTTTAGGGGAGGTGGCCGGGCGTGGTGGCTCACGCCTGTAATCCCAGCACTTTGGTAGGCCAAGGTGGATGGATCACTTGAGGTCAGGAGTTTGAGATCAGCCTGGCCATCATGGTGAAACCCTGTCTCTACTAAAAAAATACACACACACACCCACACACATTAGCTGGGTGTGGTGGTGCATGCCTGTAATCCCAGCTACTTAGGAGGCTGAGGGAGGAGAATCTCTTGAACCCGGGAGGGGGGAGGTTGCAGTGAGCCGAGATGGCGCCATGGCACTCCAGCCTAGGTGACAGAGCAAGACTCTGTCTGAAAAACACCACCACCACCACCACAACAAAAATCTTTAGGGGAGGGAGGGCTTGTGGCATGACACTTCACAAAGATGGCTGCAACAGCCCTCCAGGCCACATCACCCTCTAAACTGTGGCCTTGACCCCCATTGGGAGATGGGGTCTACATTCGATTCTCTTATTTCTGGGTAGGTTTGTGACAATTACAGCAGAAGGGATGCTATGTGTCTTCCAGTTCTAGGCCTTAAGAGGCAAGGCAGGTTCTGCTGTATCACTCTTTCTTTTTTGGAGTTCTGAGTCATCAGTCAAGAGATCTGACTCTACCAAGACTTCCATGCTATGAGGAAGCTACATGGAGAGGCTCCATGGAGAGTAGCATACAGTTAATAGCTCCAGGATATAGTAATAGTACATACAGTTAATAGCTCCAGCTGAGGGCCAGGCTGACAGGCATCAACCTCCAGGCACATGCGTGAAGACACCTCCAGATAATTCCAGCCTTCATCTTCTGAATTCCCCTCCCCCAGCTGTTGAGTCTTCCCAGCTGAGACCACAGACATCATGGAACGGAGACAAATGTCCTTGCTGCATCCTTTCCAAATTCTTGAACCACAGAATCCAGAGTGGTTTGTTAGACAGTAACTGGAACAAGGCCCTAGGGATTCTTCTGGATGTGGAAACCAAGAGTTTCAGTTTATAGTCTTTGGAAAATGCAGTATGGGTTAGTGGTTAAGATATGGAGCTCTGGAGTTAGACAGATCTGGATTCAAATCCTGGATCCATCAGATGTTATACCTTTCTCAGCTTCAATTTCTTCATCTGTGAAATGGGGACAGTACTCATATTCTGTCATAGGGTTTTGTGATGATAGTGTATTGGGTATAAAGTATTTATCAGGCAAATAACACAGAATAAATACTCATACCTTTTTGCCACGTGTGTATGTAATAAGACTGAATTCTCAAAGATTCCTATTACTGCCTTTCTGATTCTCAGATGTGTTCCAGATAATTGAGCTTTCTAGATAGCTGAAGCTCTACTATATTACCATTACGATTTGATGATGCTATCTTCACAACTTAAAACTTGGAAAGAAATAGCAGGGCATACACTCTGAAGCAGAGGTTGTTAGATTGTAAGTCTGAGGAGGGCAGAGACCACATCCCTTATTATTCTGTCTTCAGAGTCAAGCACAACTGAACACCGTTGAAAGTGCTCAATAAATACTTTTCGTATGAATCACCTTAAGATTCTGTTCAGGGTAAGCTTTAGATTACACAAAGGATGGGGGATAACCTCATTATTCCTTATTTTCAGAGGCTTGAAATTTCCACATTGAATTACAATGTTTTTCAGACAACTTAATTTGCTTAGGGCCATGGACGCACACAACTATTAAGATAATCACTTTTTTTATTTGTAGATCAAAAATGTTTTCCCCATATTCTTGGAATATTATGATGGATATTAAATAATTTGTTAAGTAATTAGCCAAATGCATTTTTTTGCATAAAATGCTTACAGTTTTGGTTTTTATGATTCAGAGACCAAACTGTAATTTTAAGCCAGTGATGTGATTTAAATTAATTATCACTTTAAACTTCCCTCATAATTGCAGTCACACTAGGCAGCAGCTCAATTTTCTTGTCACAACATATAGAACTTTAATTAGAGGGAAAATTATGAACTGTGGCAAGGGATTTTGCTATATTCTAGTAACCCAATTTTAATGGAAATACTATGTTCTGATTTTTATTCAGTGAAACAGGATATAAGCTTCTCTCAGGGAGTTACATAACCTTGAAACCTTTAGAATTTTATTGATGACTAATATAGAGGCTACAAAAGCAAATTCCATTTTTCAAGGTCCAGAGTTACCGTATTAACCTCAGGTTAGGTTATGCTGTGGTAACAACACAAGTTTCTGTGTCACACCACGTCCATTTTTGTGTGTGTGTGAATTTTTTTACTGGTCCAAAATGTCAGTCCAAGTCCATTTTAGATTGAGGTGACCCACCATGTGGTGGCTCCACCTTCCAGGCCCTGTGATCTTGGGGCGCCTGTGTCTCAGCATCTGTATTCACCATCACTGTGGCAAGGGACGCCAGCTCAGACAACCTCACTTGGATTCTGGATGCCTCTGCTCAGAAATGACACCTGTCACTTTCACTTCACGCTTCATAGGCCAGGACAGGTCAAATGGCTATGTTTAATTTCACTAGGTGGGGAAGAGTCATTCTCTTGTATGTCAAAGAATGAGAAATGTTGGCAAGCCCAAGTAATGCTATAGCAAGTAACACAGAGGTTGCAAGAACTGGTTCAACATCTTTTTTCAGGCAAACCTTTTTTTTCCCCTCCAACTAGATGAAAATTACATTGAATACAAATGGGATCTTACTTCTCTAATGTGATTAGTACAACTTAAAGTACCATAAAGTACGGTACAGCTTACTGCAGAATGGGATCTGGTAGGAGGTGGTTCTGTCTTGGATTCTTTCCAGGGGGGTGGGGATGCTGAGTGCTGGAACTGCCATTGGGACTTGGTGACAGCATTGCTTTGCTGAGAAGGCAGTTCTGAGGCAGGGACCTAGAGGATGATACCATATGGAGGCTCTCCTTTAATTATCTCCCTTGGTGTGAGACTGGGAGGTAAGATAAGATACACAGTTTGAAAAGTAATCAGGGCAACTACAGCCGAATATTGTTACACTTTAGATAGTAACTACAGGGATTGAAATATTCACCTTTCTTTTCCTAAGAACCATCTTGGAACCACTTCTACCCCCTATCTGTCATTGTTCTGTGCTCAATCAAAAGAACGTACACATAAAGTGAAGGTCTGATAAGACCGAATCTACGAGGTGCATTAAGTCTCTAATCTTTTTTCCCCCTTTAAGCCAAAAAGAGTATATTATATATGTGCTGATTTTTAAATGCTGAATATAATTTCCTGTCATGATTTTCTACTACTGCCTATGGGCTCTGGATCTATGCAAGGAAAGTGTCAATAATTTGAAACCCTTGACACTTCCTGTTATGTCACTAACAGCCTTTGGCCAATAGGTGTCAAGCAAGTTTTTGATGAGGAGGCTTTGGTCCAACGGGTTATTGGTACAACCTTGGGCCAACCTGTTAACGGAAATGCATCATCGTGACATCTGGGTAAAGAGGAGTCAGACACTTAGTGCCCTTTGTGTTTCTCCCATACACAAAATAATCTCTATGTGTAACTAACAAATGAACTTTCCCAGCACACTGTTTTTGTCGTATTATCACAGATTTCACTTGTGAGCATCTACAGGGTTGGGGGGGGGTGTTGGCATAGTGTTGAAGTCTGTGAGAGCGTTTATGCAATTGCCTTTCCCAGTAAGTGGCAGTCATTTAAGAAGCAATCTACATCAGAGAGTGTACTTGAGGTTTAGTGTTTGTCCACATTTTCCATTGTTCTATTATTACCACATGTGCAATTTTTATTCTTAACAGCATTTTGATAGTTTGTCGCCTTTTCAATAAAAACAGGGTCGTGCACTAAAGGATATGGCCCTACAATAGGACCAAGAACAATAACCGTGTACCAGGTGCCCATATACAGCATGTTGGTGTCAATATTTGAAAAACAGAGCATCAGCACCCTGGCCTGAGGGCATTTTAGCACGGATTGTTTACCAGAGTGATGGCACTTTCTAGGAAAGGAAAATGAGAAGGCGTATTTCTAGAAAAAGAAATTGTTGCAGCTAACGAAAAACATTTAATTGGATTTTTTCTTATACTTTCTTGATTTTCTCAGTATATCGTCATACAATGCCTTGTACATGGTTTTATTCTTTCATTTAGCAATCGTATTGGTTACTATGTGACAGGAAGAGGCTAAAGATAAAGAAGTATGATCTTCAAGGATTTGCTGTCGCGTAAGGGATATACATAGATTAGGAATTAGAAAAATAGAGTAAAATAAAAACAAGGTACATGGGAGCACGTAGAAGGGCCTAAAGAAGAGTCTAGCAGAGGGGCTGGGTGCAGTGGCTCACGCCTGTAATCCCAGCACTTTGGAAGGTCAAGGTGGGCTGATCACCTGAGGTCAGAAGTTTGAGACCAGCCTGGCCAACATGTTGAAACCCCGTCTCTACTAAAACTACAAAAAATTAGCTGGGCATGGTGGCATGTGCCTGTAATTCTAGCTACTCAGGAGGCTGAGGCAGGAGCATTGCTTGAACTTGGGAGGCGGAGGTTGCAGTGAGCTGAGACTGTGCCATTGCACTCCAGCCTGGGCAACAGAGCGAGATTCTGTCTCAACAACAACAAAAAGAATTGTCTAGGAGAGGAAGGGGAAAGGAGAAAGATGATTATGGCTTTCTCAGTCTTGAAGGATATACACAAGTGGATCAAAGGGGAGTGAGTGCTCCAGGCAGAGGGAAGAGCTCAGAGACATCAATCCTCATGAGTGTTCAGGGAGTGGGAAGTGACATGTGAGGATGGAGGATCAGCGAGGAAGGCTTGTGGCCCTAGGCGTGGCCAATCACAGTTTGGAAGCCTCACAACCCAGCACTCTGGTGCCTCAGCAAGGAGTGAACTTCGTCCTGGAGGTGCTGGGGAGGCACTGAAAAGTCAGACTGGGAGAGGTAGAACGTGATTCCCATGTCAGGAAGATGACTCTAAAGGCCAAGTGGAGTTTTGACGGCAAGCTGCCCTATTCCAGGTCAGAGATGATGACCAGGGTGACAGTGGACGTGGCAAGAAAAGGAAATGTGGGAGATGTTTAGACTGTAAAATTAAGAGAGCTTGTTAAGTGATTGAATGTGGAGGCTTAAGAAGAGGGATGACCAGGGATGGTTTTTATGTTTCTGACTTGTGTGACTAGCATTAAACAAAGTAAGGAATATAGGGGAATCATCTTTGAAGGAAAGATAAGTTTGAGATGCCTGAAAATTGAAAGTGATATGCCCATTAATGCAGTAATACTGGCTAACATTTATTGAAAGCTCAGTATACACCAAATATTGTCATAAATTGTATATTATAACTGATTTAATCCATACAACCACCCTAACAACTATTGTTAGTTTATTTCATCAAATCTAGGGTACCATCCATTGTAAGACACATCTGGATTCAAAGATGTTAAAATGTCCCTCTTAGAATTAATACAATATAGTATTATTCCTATTTTATAGATAAAAAAACTGAGGCAGAAAGATTAATTTATCCAAAGTAACATAGTAACTGGAGGAGCTGGGCTTCAACTCTAAGCAGTCTGCCTTCCGAAATTTTTTATTTAATCACTATACTACATCTCCTGTTGGTACATATGAGTTGCTACATATGATCTGGGATGGAGATAGAGATCCAAAAAAATTCTTCATTAAATGGCAGAGATGGAGATAGTGTTTATGGTACATAACTAATAAAGTTGTGATAAGGTCCTTTTTTTTTTTTTTTTTTTGAGACAGAGTCTTGCTCTGTCGCCAGGCGCCAGGCTGGAGTGCAGTGGCGTGATCTCGGCTCACTGCAACCTCCGCCTCCCAGGTTCAAGCAATTCTCCTTCCTCAGCCTCCCTAGTAGCTGGGACGACAGGTGTGTGCCACCACGCCCAGCTAATTTTTGTATTTTAGTAGAGACGGGGTTTCACCATGTTGGCCAGGATGGTCTCCATCTCCTGACCTTGTGATCCATCCTCCTCGGCCTCCCAAAGTGCTGGGATTACAGGAAAGAGCCACTGCGCCTGGCCAATCAGGTCCTTTAAATTAAAACTAAAATAACTTTGATAATTATAACCAAATGCCTCTTTTGATACATTAAAACACCTCAAAATATCAGAGTACACATATTTCACGCAATTTTATTTTTTTGCAAGAGAAACTAAAGATGCAACATCAACGAAGTTGATCAGAATTTTCCAATGAAAAATTACAAGTTTCCAAAGAGGAGGCTGGGGCACACAGTAGATTTTCTTAAACTATCAGCTTCTGAGATCCCTAAGCACATGGCCGTTTCCTCACATCACGTGTTTTATGAAATGCCAGTCGAGAGGTGGAGTAGAATGGAAATCTAGAAATCACTGCCATGCAAATGTGCAGAAGCAAAGCTGTATGTTTGCATGTGAAGCGCATGGTATCGGCAGTCCTGGGAAGAATTAAATTCCTTACCTGTGGGCAGGTGTGTATTTGGCCACATGCCTTTACTTATTGGGCAAGACAATGTCCCTCAGTGCAGTGAGTCACTGCTTTTGGATGCAGTCCTTCTGACTCAAGAGTAACAACTTTGTTTTTCAGGCACAGTTTGTTTCCCCCATCTTCCCCCTCCCCCTGACTCCTGTTTCTCCTCCTTTTCCTACTGATTATCGGTTCCTAGTGGAGGAAGAAGAAGGGAGGAATTGATGGGTTTTAAAGACAGAACCCCCAGTTTACAGAGTTGCAAGGGAAATAGGAAAGCAATATTTGGAGCCTGGTGCTCAGTTTGCTTTAAGCTTTAATCAGGCAAGAAGGATAAGCTGGGGAACAGCTCCAAGGAGGTAGGTTGCAGAAAAACAGCGTCTCCATGGCCTTCTCAGCAAGCTCAGGTGCAAAAGATAAGCATACATTGTCTTTGAAAGGAGAATAGTCTTTGAAAGTAGAATAGTCAGGGAAAGAGGACTGCTTCGGCAGCCAGCCTTCCAGATGGGGTCAGTATGGACAGCCTCATGAGCAGCTGCAGTTTAACCCAAACAATCACACATGTTTGTAAGTGCCTTTCGTCCAACTTGCTGATAGTGTAATGACAATAAACAGAGCAAATGAAGTAGCCGCTTCAGCAAGGAATGAGTTTTGGAAAGAAGAAACCCATGTTTTTGAGAAGAGCATTTCTAAACTTCATTTGATTTGCTGCATTTGGGCCCCTGAAAAAAACTGATGATAGCTCACATTTTAATTTGCTGTGGTTATTTAATCTTACTCTAGCTAAATCATCTTCACCAAATTTTTTTTATAAACTTAAAAAGATTGCCTGTTTGTTTACATAAGGGTACTTGGGTAGGAAAGAATTCCATTTCTATTTATTTAGCTATCGTGGGTCTAATACAACTGTCTCCATATTTTACTTTCTCATTTATTTTCTACCATGACCTCTTCCATTAGCTCAGTAATGCATATTAAGTAATCAGATTAGCTAGGTGATAAACTGCCTTATGCAAATTTTTTGAAAAGGTGATGGCTTCTAAATACATTCCAAGATAAATAAAAATAGTGAAAGTATGAAGGCCATCTTTGAGAGGATGAAAACAATTTTCTTTCACTAGAGTTTTTACAGAGAGAAGGCCTGAGACACAGAGAGAAAACATAATTTTCTGAAAAGTAGAAATAGGTGATGGACTGAGAGGTGAGTGTCTGGAACCGGGGGGTTCAGGCAGGGCTTGGGGCAAAAACTTCTTGAGAATGTATCAGAAGTTATATTCTGCAGCTGCTAATAGGAACTGTGAAATAGTGTCCTCCACAAGATGAGGGTTTATATGGACCTCATTTAAGTCCAGATGTAGGCAAGCTGTTCTGTTATATGGCAGTTCCCTAATGTCATCCAGAATAGCCGTCTCTCTCATCCTCAGGCTAACAAAATGGTTGTTGGAGCTCCAGCAATCACAACCATGACTCAAATAGGAAAAGAGGGACAAAAGCATGAGTGAAGGGAACCTGCTGATTAAGGGAGTCTCCTTAGAGAGTTTCCCCTGATGTGCCCCCCACATCACATGCCTGTCTGCGAAAGGGCTAAGAAAGGTAGTTTTCTGGACTGGGTATCTGCCTGCCCCTCCCAGTGGTTCTGCTAGTAAGGAAATAAGGGTAATGCTAATCAGATAAGATTTAGAAGCCTTTGTAATAATGCAGTAGGAAGGATAGCCGTAGATTAACAGTATTGAAGGCAAACCTTGTTTATTTTATTATTTTAGCAAGGATCAAAATTTTCAGGAGGCAAAATGTAAATGCCTTTTTGTTAAGATGATTTAGCTCTGGACACTACATAGTCAAGACTACAACATGTGACTGCTTCCAGGGATGGCTGAGTTATCAAGGCAACAGTTAGAGAAAGTTCAGATCGCTGAAGAATTAAATGTTGATACTGATCTCATAATTCTATAGAGCTATGCTGGCAAGAAGGGTACTATTATTATTACTATTGTGAATGGTGTTTGAGAGTCAGGAGATGAATGTGGAGTTGCCTCATTTTCTTTAAAGCAATTTTTCACAGGTTGCTTAAATAGCTGGATTTGCCTCCTTGGATCCCACTATGATAGGAACAAAATGCCCCAGGGGCCCCAGCATTGGAGAACTTGTAGTCACTAGAACTTTTCTAATTGACATCCACGGGTAATAAACGACTTTGTGCAGTTGGTTGTGGTATTTATGCTCCAAGGAAACGTAAACTCTGATATTTATCTTGCAGCTCTTTGTCTACTGGCAACCATTGATGTCTTCTCAAAAACTTGCAGTGACACACACACGTCCCTCATCTCCACCTATCACACACAAATGGGATTTAAGAAACAAGGTCGCTCCTAAAAAAAGATGTTAGAAAAAGCAAAAAAACAAAAACAAAACAACAGCAACAAAAAACCCCTTTGTTAACTCTAAATAACAACTCTGTTGTTACATCAAATGAAAGTAAGTAGAAGTTGTCAGAAATGTAGTTCTACCGTATTTGAAATATTTATTTTACCTAGAACGGGGGCAACCTTATGGGAACAAGGAGTGGGTTTGATGATGGCAATTACTTGACATGGTGTCAGTGATCTAGCATATAGCCCCGAAGATTTGGTTGGATTGTAATCACCGACTAACTCCAGAAGCCTCTGTGCTTGGATTAGCTTCACTGGGCATGAAATAAGGCACAAAATTAACTGTTCTTTTCTTTTCTGGAGAATTTTATACATAGCAACACCCCACGTGAAAAATAGAAATAATTTTTGTTTTTAATACTGAGCCAACTAAAAAAATGTGAAAGAAATAAATTCAAGTGTGTGAAAGCGTAAGGAGGCAAAGGAAATAATTCTGTTATATTTATTTTTCAACAAGGGCTTACATCTGTTTCTAATTTACACAGATTATTGACACATCTGGATGTTTGGCCTTAGGAATTGTAAGTTGCTGCAGTGGCATTTATTTTTTGAATCAACTCCTCAGACCACCCTGGAACTCATGCACTAGTTTGGAGAGGAGGTTGTGATATTTTAAATAAAGTTACCTTCTGGCATTTTGAAACCAGTGCAAATTGGATTCTGTCATCTTGCGTTTTATAAATTGTGGTTTTGCATTTTTGACACCTGCAGGAAAAATAAGACCGAAGCCAAAGGCCTAAATGGCTTGACAATGACAAATTATAATGGCCAGATAAAGCTATCAGGGAGACGCTGGAGAATGGTGTAGTTAGCCACTCACTTTAACTGTAGGAGACCCCAGATTCCAGCAGAAACAAAATAGTTAAAAGAGCCAGTGACTGATGAAAATGCTGTTTTAACGTGGCCTGATGGGAGCGTGCATTCTAATAAGGAGAATGGGATTGTTCAAAAGTAGGTTTGATTAATACTCTACCTCTTGGACTGATTCCTTTGTAATCTGGGACCTAACTTTTCTCCCTATGTGGTCTGATTGTAGTAATTTATTCCAAGGGTATGAACAATGGGAATCATGAAGTAGACCTTTCAGATTTGAAAAAACAAAAACAGAAACATGATGAAACACTTATTTCATGGCAAATATTTCTTAAATGGAGGAGCATGATTTTATTAAAAGCAACAGAAGACCATACATCAAAATCCTAATGCAAATTGGGGAAAACAAAACCAAACCCTTCTATAGTTCTTTAGTCTAAAGGTGCAATAGAAATAATTAAGCACACAAAGTGGTGTGATTAGTTTTGTTGAAGAAGCCTCTTTGGAGTTCTCACAGTAGTTTTGATTTTTTGTTTAGCTGTCACAGCAAGCCTTAAAATTCTCTCCCGTTGGAGATAAAGAGTTACTAGACTGGGTAATATTGCACAGCAGACTGACAGAAGAAAAAATGACATCTGGCTTTATCATTCCTTAGAGGCAATTACTGTGCTTTCCTTTGAAAGGAAATGATCACATTTAGAGAGCATCTGATATATCCTAGAAACAAACCTATCTATTGTGCTGACATTCTTGTCTTTAGAAATTATTTTGTTACATCTTCACAAAGCAAAAGCACCAAATGTATGTCAATGCCTGAAATAAATGATAAAATGTCCCCATGTATCAACCTAAAATCAATTTATAATGTAGAATGGAGATTCACTTCTTATAACCTTCTAGTAGAGATGGCAGGGAAGGAATCAGAATCGGAGACCAAGTCCAAAGACTCTACCTTGCATAAAAGAGTTATGACATTAACATGTTCCTTTCTCCATTTAAGTACCGTCTTCGATATTAAGAGGTTATTAGATGTCCACTGGGATCAATTAATGGCCTCTGGGAATGGCTTCATTGCAACTAAATAGAGTGTCACCATAGTATTGTACAGTATTGACCCAAATGACTTGAGACCTGTCTTACTTCTAGTAATACCTATAATCCTGTCATTTTCAAGCCTCAAATCTTCTGAATATGGGAGTCCCAAAGCTAATCTGAAAATTTTCTAGGTAAATCTTAGTGTTGGTCTTGATAAAGAACCAAATGGGCCTTTAAGAGATGCTTTGATGATGGAAGATAGGAGTACACGTGAAAAACTGAATTCCACAGATAACACAAGGATTGCATTTAAGTGTCATTTTGCCTTTCTTCTAACTAGAGTTTAAGTAAGTCACAGTCAGCTACTGTGACTGACTTAAATAGTAACTGTAAGCTGACTTGGGAGTTGGCCGTGGCAGGGACCAGGGATTTTTGATCCAGTGTCTTTAATGACAGACCTTTGGAAATGCACATGGACACTGACCACTAAATAATGAGCTGGTAGAACTGTCTCTTTAAGACATTTTGGGGCTGGGCACGGTGGCTTACACCTGAAATCCCAGGGAGGCCTTGGGAGACCGAGGCAGGTGGATCACCTGAGGTCAGGAGTTCAAGACCAGCTTGACAAACATGGTGAAACCCCATCTCTACTAAAACTACAAAATTAGCCAGGTGTGGTGGCACATGACTGTAATCCCAGATACTTGAGAGGTTGAGGCAGGAGAATAATTTGAACCTGGGAGGTGAAGGTTGCAGTGAGCTGAGATCACACCATTGCATTCCAACCTGGGCAACAAGAGCAAAACTCTGTCTCAAAAAAAAAAAAAAAAACATTTTGGAAGGGCGTCTGGTCAAGTGTGGAAGTGTTTCTTTTCCAGGTGGGTCATTTAGTTGGATTGGAATGCCCCAAACGTAGTCACCCGTCACAGTACATCTAAGGGAATTTGTTTCTCTTTCAATAAGCCTTTCCTTGGTTTATTTCAGGCCTTTGTTGGAGCTACGAACCAAAGAATAAAAAGAAACTGGAACCAGAGAGGATCAGATGTATAAATGCCAATTCAGAAAGGCGAGCCAAGCAGGAGAAAAGAAAGAAGGAGGGGGAGACCAAGATCAGAACTCGGCCAACTCCTGATTCTCCAAGGTACAAATTCTCCGCTGTGTTACCTACCCAAGCCTCTCTTCCGCTCCTCTCTTCTGATTGGAAATAGAGAGTTGGAGGAACATGTCTTGGGAAAGATGCCATCACGTGCTTAGACTGAGGCAGTGCCAGAAGTCTGGAGCTGGAGGATAATATTAGAGGTCCCTAGTCAAGTTTCCTTATTAAGTTTCTTTATTATACAGATGAGGACTCAAGGCCCAGAAAGGTGGAGGGATGAGTGGACATCTCTAAACATGACCCAGAGAAAACAAATGACTTTGTTTAGTTTTCTGATCTCAAGTAGGAGGAAAAAATTAGAAAAAATATTCCAAACATTTAAAAAGCTGTTTCTTAGTATTTATTGACTATGCATGATATGTTTCATCCTGAATTTGATGCAGTGGTGTAGAAAAATCATGGGCTTGAACATATTTCCTCAACAGACAAACTCGACACATACAAAACACTCAGCCAGTGGTGTTAGAAGCAAGGGTGAACGTGGACGACCACACTCTGAGGGTGATAGTGTGTCACTCAAGAAAGGAATGGCTTTCCTCTCCAGCCTTCTGGGGCTTACAGGCTAGATGGAGTTATACAGGAATCGTGTGAAGCCCATGATCAGAGATGCTCCACATTGATGGAAAGGGGAGATCCTCTGGAGTTTTTGGTTTGTGGAGGTAGGAGAATCCTCTCCCTTCAGCCATTCCAGAGGGCCTGTTGCTCACGAGGATTTGGAGTCTTGAGATGGTTACAGATCATTACCTGAGTCATCAGGAAGAAGTCCCTGACTTATTCTCTCTTCCTTCTTCCTTTTCTGTTTTCTCCTTATCACATCGTGGCTCAAGGCTTTCTAGAAGACCTGTTCTGATTTCAGCATCTATTGTCCATGATCTTTCTCAATGTTTTCTTTTCTCTTTTTGCTGGTTGGATCACAGTCAGCTTTGATCTCTCATTAACCAGAAATTTCTATTCCTTTGACTCATTCATTTCCTTTACCAGGAAATTAAAAATGAGCCACTGTTTTATCAGGTATAACCTGTATATGGTTTTCTTTTCTTTTCATCCAGTGTTTAAGTTCTCATTTATATTTTAAATTTGTTTTGGACCTATTTCGAAAAGGAGATACTTTATTTCTTAATTAGAAAGATCTTTATTCCTTAGTATAACTTGAACCTTTTGCTTTTCTAGGTTGAGGACTTAGTACTTTATAATTATATAGAAATATAGAATTCTTTCTTTATAAATATATTTTGTTATATAAACTCATATACACATTTTTGTAACTCATTTTTTTCATTTAATATGAGTTTTGAGCCATTATATTTTATTTGGCAACATCAATTTTGCTGTTGTTATAGAATACCTCTAAAGTTCAAGTTTTGGGTTTCTAAGTATGACCTCCAGTTGTCTTGATGAGAGAATATACATTCCGTATCCAAAATGTCACTCAGGGCCAACTGATCCTTTGAGATTTGTCTCAAATACCTTGTCCCATGTGCAGTGAGAGACTCAGTCTTTCTGAATGTCTCAGGTCATTGAGTGGATAGGGTGCCGCCATTTCTCCTGCCTCCTTCTGGCCCTGGGGTCCTGCTTCTGTGGATTAGTGCAGTTCATGGTTTACTCACATTTGTGTGCTGTTTTTTTATGAACTGTGCACCCCCACATAGAACATTGTCCAAGTCCTTTCCTGTCTGTCCACATTCCCAGGCTGTGTGTATAGTAGACATTCACTGAAGTTTTGGGACAATGCAATTGTTTAATTAAAAGAAGTTTAAATTATAGCATCATTAAAATAAAGTTAATAATGGCTGGGTGTGGTGGCTCACACCTGTAATCCTAGCACTTTGGGAGGCCGAGGTGGGTGGATCACCTGAGGTCGGGAGTTTGAAACCAGCATGGTCAACATGGCAAAATCCTGTCTCTATTAAAAATACAAAAATTAGCCAGGTGTGGTGGCATGTGCCTGTAGTCCCAGCTGCTTGGGAGGCTGAGGCAAGAAAATCGCTTGAACCAAGGAGGCGGAGGTTGCAGTGAGCGGAGATAGTGCCACTGTACTCCAGCCTGGGTGACAAAGCAAGACTCCGTCTCGAAAAAAAAAAAAAAGAAGTAGTAGATAATATTGCAGCTCTTGCAAATGTTTGGTCTTTAAGTGCTTCTCACTGTCTACTTTTTTCAGCAGGCTGCCTGGTTTGTAATACTCCTTTATTCTCCATCCCTCAATCCCACCCTGATTCCTGCCATTTTCTCTCTGGTTTCAATTCCATCTCTTGTTATTTCGTTTCTTTTCTCTTCTTTTTCTTTCTTTTATGTTGCTTCTCTTCTCTTCCTTCTTTTCTTTTTCTTTTTTTTTTTTTTTGAGATGGGGTCTCGCTCTGTCACTCAGGCTGGAGTGCAGTGGCACCATCTCAGCTCACTGTAACCTCCGCCTCCTGGGTTCAAGCGATTCTCCTGCCTTAGCCTCCTGAGTAGTTAGGATTACATGCATGTACCAACACGCCAGGCTAATGTTTTAGTAGAGATGGGGTTTCACCAGGTTGGCCAGGCTACTCTCCAACTCCTAATCTCAAATGATCCGCATGTTTTGGCCTCCCAAAGTGCTGGGATTACAGGTGTGAGCCACTGTGCCCAGCCAAATCTTGTTATTTCTTATACTGAGAATTTAATTCTTTGGGTAAGTCCTGCCTTCCATCAAGGCATCACTTTAAGACCTCAGTTTACACCCAGTGTTTCATCTAGGTATATTTCCAGTCAAGACACATATTCCCCCTTTGAAGAACTCTAGCACCTCTTGTCAATCCTCTGTGTCAACACACCTCTCATCTCTCCTTCCAAATTACATGAATTTAAACACAAGGAAGCCAGACTCTCTTTGAAGAAATCTTTTCATATTCTTACTATTTTAAATACCTTGTCTCATTTCATTTGAAAATATTTTAATATTATGTCTTATCTTACATAAAAAATCCCACAAAAATGAAAGCTATATATGTTGTCAGATTTAATACAAGTGAGTCTAAGTGAAAATATCAGATCAGCTTTTACAAAAATTGTTTGTCATGTATTATTTAAAAAAGTTTTACCATATTGCTGCATTAAACTTTGTTCATTTTTTCCCCCTCTAGTGATTTGAAGTTATACTTTACATTTTTATCTCTTATGATTAGGGTCAACTTAAAATATATATGTAAACCTAGTTTTTAGTCAATTAAGAATGAAAAAGTTTGAATTTTCCCTGAGCTAAATGAGAAATTTCACATACCTCATCAATTTCCAGATATTGTTGAAAGAATTTGAAGTTTTAGTTCCAGATTAGTATTATTTTATGTCACACATTTTCATTTTTTCTTTTTTTTTTTTAAATTGAGACAGTCTCTCTCTCTGTCTCCTAGGCTAGAGTGCAGTGGCGTGATCTTGGCTTACTGTAACCTCCCACTCCCAGGTCCAAGTGATTCTTGTGCTTCAGCCTCCCAAGTAGCTGGGATTACAGGCATATGCCACCATGAATGACTAATTTTTGTATTTTTAGAGATGGAGTTTCACCACGTTGGCCAGGCTGGTCTCCAAATCCCGACCTCAGCTCATCGCCCGCCTTGGCCTCCCAAAATGCTGGGATGACAGGTGTGAGCCACCACGCCCGGCCATAACACATTTTCACTTTCACTTTCAGAAGCCCCTTTATCTTTTCAAATAAGTGTATCGAGTGTCATAAATTCATTGGCAACAATTGTGTACCACCTCCATTGGTCATTACTTTTATTTCTGGGAATATCGTTTTCTTGAATTTTTTTTATTTAAGAAGCAAAAAAAAAAAAAAAAAAAAAAACCAAACCAAACAAACAAAAAACCTCCTCTCTCTCTCTCTCTATATATATATATGTATATTTTGGGAGACACTCTTGCTCTGTCCCTCAGGCTGCAGTATAGTGGCATGATCTTGGCTTACTGCAACCTCTACCTTCCAGGTTCAAGCAGTTTTCCTGCCTCAGCCTCCCAAATAGCTGGGACTATAGACACATGCCACCACACCTGGCTAATTTTTGCTCTTATTTTAGTAGAGACAGGGTTTCACCTTGTTGCCCAGGCTGGTCTCAAACTTCTGGGCTCAGGCAATCCGCCACCTCGGCCTCCCAAAGTGCTAGGATTACAGGCGCGAGCCACCGTGCCCAGCCAAACCTCCTCAGTTTTGTCTGCCTTGGGCATCAAATGCATGCCAGGGCTAGTTTCCTCTACCTTGGTCAACCCTGCCTTTGATTCAGAAATGGCACACTATGGTTGATGACAGGTCTTCCTTACTCTTCATGAATGTTGACACTCAGTCTGAAGTTTGAACAGGCCTTGAATGTGTTCTATTGATTTCTGTGGTCCATCCTTGCCTGTAGGCCTCATCTCATCGAGAGAGTCTTGGTCCGGGTGTGGGTGGAAGACAGACCCAGTGGGCCTCTCCTCTGCTGGGTAGCTGGTATGTTGACACTCACCATCACCTGTGCTGTTTATTGGTAAAGCATTAAAACTCTCTAGTTTTCTCTTGGATTATTTCAGGAGAATAGGAAGTGACATTCATGTGCTTAGGAAACGTGGTAGTTTTAGGTTTGTATCTTGAGCTGCCACTTGTATTTACCTTTCTATGCTTTTCTCCCCCACCACTTCCCATATCTGTTGATTTTGTTCTCTGCAAAAGATATGGTAGGGGTAGATAAAATAACGTGAGGAATTATCTCCAGGAACCTATGTCAGAACAGTCAGGAGCTCACAGGATAGTTGGGGAGAGCTGATGAGCACACAGGAAACATCACACAGTGGAAAGAAGCCAAGAAGTGGAAGAGCTGAGGTCAAATTCCCACTCCATCGTCAGTCGTGTGAACTTGGATAAGTCCCTTAAGTTTTCAGAGTCTTATTTATGATTTCCTCTGACAAAACAGATTTTTCACTAAGAGCCACATAGTTTGGCAGGAAGGAAGACAGAAAAACATAAGAAACAACTACCCACTGACTAGGGAGGCAAGTCAAGCACACCAGATAGCGTAAGAACGCTAGTGTCCTGTGCGACCAATGACCACTCTGTTGCACTCCCAAGAGGTCAGGGAATGACATAAGATAGAGGGAGAGGAGAGATGTTACTTAACTTTCAGATAGTGAGCCCCCCGAATACTTGTTTTGATCTTTGATCTCAGTTTTAACATAGCAGATGGGACACACATTTGGCAAGAGTGCAAAAGGAAAGTTCTGGAACAGGTGGGGCAGCTGGCCAGTAGTAGCCACATTCATCCCCAAACAGTGTATGTGACATTGAGTCACTGAGGCTGTGAACATTCTGCTATCAGACAGGATGTGTTCCCATCTCATACGGTGTCTTCCATATGTCTCAAAATGTTGACAGCCTTAAGAAACCACGGAAAGAGCAAATAAAAGGTGAGGAAGAGAGAGATTACCCAGGACAAACAAAGGGATGGAGGCCAGCTGTTCTCCAGCCTCCCTGAGGACAAAGGGTTCCTCCTGTGAACTGTCCGAGCTCATGATCCATAAGCTTATTCCGCTTAGCACTCCCTATTGTGGAGTGTGGTTGTTTGTATATGGGGCTAATGTTTCCTACTGAATCGAAATCATCTGGAGCCCACAGCCTGCCTCTTTTGTCTTTGGGTCCCCTTAAGATGGGCCTTGTACTTAA
Organism: Ateles fusciceps; assembly: GCA_036589455.1. NCBI lineage: Eukaryota > Metazoa > Chordata > Mammalia > Primates > Atelidae > Ateles > Ateles fusciceps. The sequence continues at coordinate 2,726,444 of JAZHEH010001378.1, forward strand.
TAGGAACTCAGTGACTGTGTTGAAAGCATAGGCGGGCTGGAAAGCGCAGTGGCAGGAATATAAATCACATAGAATTAAGGTCCATTTTCTTGAGGGTTGTTGAATCAGGGAATAATTTACTGAGGGAATGTTATCTCCTCTAGAGGTCTTAAAAAAAACTCCTCCTCAATTTGAAATGATTTAAATATGGTCTTGCGTGTGGCCAGAGGAAGTGAGCAGCTGAGCTCTCAGGATTCTGTCCAGAGCCCAGAGCTCTGATCTATGATGAGAAACATCAGCTTCAACTTCTCCCCTCTTTCATTTTTTCTCTTCCTCCACTTCCTAGTCAGCCATGTTTGAATCCGATTGACAGTGATAAATGAACAGTAGGATTCTTGCATTTTGTACTTTCATGAGAGTCTCTGAGTAGCTGAAAGAGAGATCTGGGCTTGGGATTATTCACCGGAACAAGGTCCAACCATTATCTGAGGCTGTGGCAGGTGTCTGTTTATGCCGCTATGATGACTGGGCACTTAGGAGCAAATCAGATGGCAGGGCTGCCTCCTTCATCTGGCCTGAATGAAACTGAGGCTGTGCATATGCAGTTTTCTGGAAATCTTCCAAATAGGAACTCTAACCTTAGCATGAAGGTTTTTTGCTTTTTGTTTATTTTTTTTAAAGGCATCTGAGATTTTGCCAATAGTCCTTGGACATAGCCCTTCGTGCCGTCCATCATATGCAGAAGCCAGGGGGAAGCTTTCCCCCTTTTTCTGCTCTGAATCTGTGACACTCAGTGAAAATAAAGGGATTTTTGACAAGGGAATTACATTTTTTTCATTTGACAGTGAAATCGTGTTTCTCTACTTAAAAGGAACTTTGAATTCTAATTTTTAAATAGTTTTGGAATGAGATGTTCAGGACGATTAAAAGTGCATTTTAATTTTTGATTTCTTATTTTGTTTGGGCTCCAGAGCTTCCTAGTTTTCTTCTTTTTTTTTTTGAGACGGAGTCTTGCATTGTCGCCTAGGCTGGAGTGTGGTGGTATGATCTTGGCTCACTGCAACCTCCACCTCTTGGATTCAAGCAATTCTCCTGCCTCAGCCTCCTGAGTAACTGGGACTACAGGCGCCCACCACCACGCCCAGCTAATTTTTGTATTTTGTAGTAGAGTCAGGGTTTCACCTTATTGGCCAGGCTGGTCTCGAACTCCTGATCTTGTGATCCACCCGCCTTGATCTCCCAAAGTGCTGGGATTACAGGTGTGAGCCATGGTGCCTGGCCCTTAGTTTGCTTATTATGATTATTTTTTATGAGTGTTAATACTTTATTTTGGTGTAAAGATGGAAAGCTGGAAAATACACTGAATTTAAAATTTTCCTGTTTCCCCTTCATGTTGTAGAAACTCCCATTCCTTCAGAGCTGATTTGTTCAAACTCAAATACTTAAAAATCACAGCAGCCAAACAAAAGACAGGGGTAAAAAAAAAAGAAGGTAGCCTAGGCCAATAGTGTCACTTGGTGTAGACTTCGGAGGTGTTGAACAGGAGCCTCTGTTTCTGTTTTCTTCTTTTCTTTCCTCCTTTCCCTTCAGAGAGGGAATCTCAAGTAGTTGGTGTCACCATTTTCATGAAGCCTGCTTCAGTAGCTTGCCTGAAGTAGTTTGCTTCTATTTCTTAGAATTTCCTTTTGAAAAATGGTGGTAAAGGGGTGAAGAACTGTTGGTGTTTTGATTAGACCAGGTTCTTTATGAAAGAAAAGAGAATGGGTGTTCAACATTGACCAAAAATGTATTGAGCCCACCCTCTGGGTCAGACACTGGCATTGAAAGCTGGGAGTGGCATCTGCATCTTGCTGCTTGTCCTGTAACTCCAGGTCTCCTAGGGAGAAGAGGCGGTGAGCATGCTGGAGGTGTGTGTCTGAATCGCAATAGGACACTCAGGGGCAGGCATGTTGGGTTACTGAAGGACAGGTTTTCAACTTCATATTCTGGGAGTTTTAATTGTATAGACCTGTTCTCCAGAATGGCATCACTAGCCCCATGTGGCTGTTGAGCACTTCAGATGTGGCTAGTCTGAACTGAAACGTGCTGTGAGTGTAAAATACATATCCTAATATCTAAGACTTTGTATAAATAAAGGAAGTAAAATATCTTGATATTTTTCAGTAACTACATGTTAAATGATAATATTTTGGATTTAATATAATAAACTACTGAACTTAATTTCATCTGTTTCCTGTACTTCTTAAAATGGGGCTACTAGAGAATCTAAAACTACACATGCAGGATTGTCCTTACTTCAAGAGGTTACTTTCTTACCCAGGACTTCACATCTGCAAAGTTACACATGTGACTTACATAATATTTCTACTGATGGTGCTGGTCTAGACATGGCATTGGAAAGAAATGGGGACAATTCTCATTAGATCTTCTCTTTCATTCTATTTCTTATAAGTGCTAGAACTGTGAATTTTGGCAATGATATGTTGCTTTGAGCGATGCACATGGCCTTCTCCATGTGCCTCTTGTTTTTCTAACAAGATTATAAATATCTTGAGTGCCTTTAAATCGTAGCGTCAGCAAACTCATAATGAGTGATAATTGGTGTGTCAGGTATGGTGCCATAATTGTTGTGTCAGGTATGGTGCCGTGTTCTGGGATTGCAAAATTGAATAAGACCTGGCCATTGCCCTAGGAACTGCTATCTAGAGATAAGGCAGGTGTAAGTATGCAGCTACCAGAATTAAATGCAAGCCTGGGGGCTGCGGCATTCCCATCATGGGAAGAGGAATCCAGAAGGATGGGGTCTGAGTCAGATATTTCTATAATATCCCCAGCTCTACTAAATGATTTTTATATATAAGTTGTTTTTATCACGCAAGTACAGTCATGCATCACTGAACAATGGGTACATGTTCTGAGAAATGCATTGTCAGGCAATTTCATCATCCTGTATGCATCATAGAGTGTGCTCACACAAACCTAGATAGTATGGCCTACTTCTCACTCAGGCTCAATGGCACAGCCTATTGCTCCTAGGCTATAAACCTGCATAGCATGTTACTGTACTGAATTTGGTAGGCAGTTGTAGCACAAGGGTAAGTAGTTGTGTATCTAACATATCTAAACACAGAAAAAGTACAGTTGAAAACAGTATAAAAGATAATAAATGGTACATGTATTCATCTATTCTTGCATTGCTAGAAAGAACTACCTGAGACTGAGTAATTTATAAAGAAAGAGGTTTCGTTGGCTCACGGTTCCACAGGCTGTTTAGGAAGCATGGCTGGGAAGGCCTCAGGAAACTTACAATCATGGTGGAAGGTGAAGGGAAAGCAGATGTGACCTACATGCTGGAGCAGGAGGAAGAGAGCAAGGCAGGAGATGCCACACATGTTCGAACAACCAGATCTCATGAGAACTCACTCACTGTCATGAGAACAGCAAGGGGAAGCTTGCCCCCATGATCCATTCACCTCCCAGCATGCCCCACCTCCAACATTGGGGATTACAATTTGACATGAGATTTGGGTGGGGACACAACTCCAAACCATATTAGTACACCTGTATAGGGCATTTCTGGGTGAATCAGTGAATGAGTCGTGAGTGAATGTAAAGGCCTAGGACATTACTGTAAACTACTGTGGACTTTATTTTTATTTATTAATTTATTTTGGAGACTTGATAGCCTAGGTTGGAGTGCAGTGGCACGATCATAGGTGACTGCAGCCTCAAACTCTGGGATCAAGTGATCCCACCCCTCAGCCTCTGAGTGGTTAGGAATACAGGCATGTGCCACCATGCCTGGCTAATTTTTAAATTTTTTGTAGAGACGAGTCTTGCTATGTTACCCAGGCTGGTCTCAAATACCTGGCCTCAAGTGGTCCTCCTACCTTGTCTTCCCAAGTGCTGAGATTACAGGTGTAAGCCACTGGGACTGACCCTACCGTAGACTTTATAAACACTGAATTTAGGCTACATTAAATTTGTAACAAATATTTTTTCTTCAATAATATGTTAAACGTAGCTCATTGTAATTTTTTTTTTTTTTTTTTGCAAAAATCCTACACCATTTTATTTCAAACTTTATCCAAAAATGTAAAAAGTGTTAAAAATGTGTAATTCTGAGCTTCAGGCACCAACCTCCAATCCTCACAGGCAGGTGGGAAGAGAGGCTCCAGGCATGGTGCAAGACCAGAAAACCAAGGTCCTGTGGAGCACCGGCCCTCTCCTAGCACCAATGCCCAAGTCCCTCCCACCCAAACCCAAGCTCTCCTCTTCAAGGAAGAAGAAACATATATAGTTCTTGAAACTTGTTGGGGAACAGGCTGCATGGCGGTGCATGGAACTGACCAAGGAGGACTAGGGCCTGCCCCTCTGCTTTTGGCAGGAAGGATGGGGCACAGCTCAGCTTCCTCCTCCTCACTGTCCTCTTCCTCAATCTCCTCCTCAGAAACATCATTGCTAATCGTAACAATCTGGTGCCGCCCAGTGATCCGCACAGGGCCAGAGCCCGACTTCAGGCGGAAGGTTACAGGTGGTTGGAGCTGGATATCATCCAGGCTGAGCATGGGTTGGCAGGACAGCTTGAGGTTGGCCACAGGGACTGCGATCTCCTGATGGTCATGGTTCCGGGCCACAACTTCTACCACATTACACTCGTCTTTGGCTCCCTCGGTGAGGCAGAGCATGGTCAGTGCCAGCACGTGCTCCGCATCATCCTCTTCCTCTACCTTAAAGGTGAAGGAGCGAGTGTGGCCGGAGAGCTCACAGCCGAAGAAAAAACTGTCCATAGTGACCGGGGCCGGGACTCGCGGGCCCCCAACACCCCCAGCCCGAGTTCGGCTCTCCAGACTCAAAAACGCTAAGGCAGCTGCAGTGCCGACGGCCATGCTGCAAGGCACTCATTGTAATTTTTTACTTTTATAAACTATTTTTTAACTTTTTGACCTTTTAGTAAATGCAGCTTAAAACACAAACATATTGTAAAACTATGTAAATAGTTTCTTTCTTTATGTCCTTATTCTGTAAGTATTTTCCTATTTTTAAAGCTTTTAATCTATTTCCTACCTAATTTTATTGGTGGTGGTGTTAAAAGGTAAACAAACACACACATCAGCCTAGGCCTACACAGGGTGAGGATCATCATCACTGTCTAGCACCTCACCTCTTGTCCCACTGGAAGGTCTTAGGGGCAATAACACCCATGAGGCTGTCACCTCTTACGATAACAACGTCTTCTTCTGGAATATCTCCCGAAGGGCCTGCCCAAGGCTGTTTTATAGGTAACTTTTTGTTTTTGAAGTAAGAGGAACACACTCTAAAATACTGATAAGAAGTACTGTGTAGTGAAGACATAAACCAATAACATAGTCCTTTATTATCACTGTCAAGTATTATATGCTATACATAATTGTATGTGCTTGTCTTTTATCTGACTGGCAGCACGGTAGGTTTGTTCACATCAGCATCATCACAGACACGTGAGTAACATGTTGTGCTACAATGTTAAGAGATGGTAGGACTTTTTGAGCTCGATTTTAATCTTATGGAATCACTATCGTATCTGTGTTTCCTGGTTGACTGCATTGTCATTATGCAGCACATGACTGTAAAAGATAATCATGGTAAAAAAATAAAGAAAATACAGATAAAGCAGAAAATACAGACCTCACAGTTGGCATGGTTAGCATTTGAATACAACCCTTTCCAGTAATGTTTGTCAAGTGTCAGAACTGAAACTCACATTAGGCATAGCAGAAAAGGGTATTTGTGGCTTTTCAATGGCTGGATCTAGAAAATCAAACAATAATCATCTCTATCTCTCCATCTTTTATCTGTGCTTTCATCTGTTCTGGCTTCATTCCCAGACTGATTTTCTGCTCATTCTGGAAAGATGGACCCTGACAGTTTAGGCTTATGTGACCCTTTGTGCCCATAGTCTCAGTAGAAGAGAGAGAGAGAGGCAAGGAGAGACAGAAACAGAGTGGGAACCACCAGCTCCATTATTGTGTTCAAAAAGGGTTAATCTACTTTGTCTGTCCAACAAAATCCATGGATTAAGAAAGGGAAAGACTGGTTTCCCATAGACAGAGAAGCAGAAAAGAAGATACGTCTGTGTACTACCTGCCCACCTACTTATTAACCTGCTTATTCATCTGGCACAATCAACTATTTGGGAGAGATGAGAGAGATAGGAAGGTGCCTGCTACTTCTCAGCTTAGTAATGAAGGCTCATTCACTGAAGGATGTATGACCAAAGCCAGGCTTATAGGAGAGTTATCCTTACCTCAGTGTGACCCTCGTCCAAGCTTTTTCCGAGAACAAGATTATGGCTCCTATTGCTGAGGTGTGCTTATCTCTTCTTTGTTGACATTTCTAGTAAGGAAATCAGTTGCAGCTATCTTTGGTATGGACACTGAACCACACTTGGAGTCTCCACATTCATTCTTGCTCACGATCTGAGGGCCCAACTTCCCTACTTTAGTGAAAGAGAGCTGTCTGACTTTCTAGTAAAGGCTGAAGGTGCTGCTAGATTTTGCTAGAAGCAGGAAAAACTTCAGTGTGGAAGCTCCTGCTGCTGTTGGAGAGCGAGAGTGTTGCATTTCCCAAGGGAAGGAAATGGAATGGTGGGCACAGGACAGAGACTTAAGGAATGGGACACAATTGGGTGTAGGGTGGGGAATCTGGAAAGAGACTGTCCAGGAGGAAGAGAGCAGTTTTAGAGGGCACTCTTGTTGCAAAGCCCTAGTTGCATAGGGCCTTCTGTTGTGGTATAAGGAATAATGGTGTTAAATGGAATTTTTGGTTTTGTTCCTCACGCGCTGCATCCTAAAGTTTCAAGATGGACTTGACCCTGCAGTAGCTATAACGTTACCTGGAGAAGCAAGGTGTGGAAAAGGGAGGGTTTTATTCTTTTTGGGGGATCTGATGGCGAAAGGGTGTCAGGTCTAAGCAGAAAAGTGAGAGACCCATGTGGCAGCAATGGCTATAAAGACTCCCTGGGTATGAGAGATGATAAGAGTCAATTCACTAATCTCTCTTTTCTGCTGAAAGGGTTCATGAGCTCCACCTCTGGACCCCCCAAAAGAGGCCCTGACCTTTCCATATATACAATAAATGTCACCTGGAAATGTCGGGATCTCCCCCATAGATCCCTTGCACATCCACAGGTACTTGGATTTATTTCATGCTTTCATAATACTGGCCAGTTTTAGCAGAGAGGCACTAGGGTGGCAAATATGGAAACTGAGTGTCTTGAATGGCAATAGATTCCATAGCCTATTCAGGGTGCTCCGAAAGCTGACTGCATGGCATCCTGAAAAGACATCTCTCTTGGTCTACTCCAGGATTCTTCTGGCTCCTAATAAAATAAACACAACATTTTTAGACTGCATAAAGGTCAAATAATGAGTGTGTGTATTGAATAAAGATCAACCTTTGCCTCTAAGCTTGATATACCACCTCTTAATCTGATCATGTAGAACATGGTTCTTAGACTAACATAGGACATGATAAAACTTGATTTACAGAACAATGTACTTTGTAAAATAGATGATTGCAAAACACGTTAAATGTAGAAAGTATTATATGGACGCTTAATGATCATGGCAATTATTTTACAACTTAATTGTGGGAAAATGAAAGGAATAGAGTAGTTTAATAATGAATTCAAAAATTTATCAGACTGTGCACTATGAGGAAGATAAAAAGGAGAGTTTGTAGCTTAACATTACCTTTTGTGAATGTTAAACCTGCAATCAGACTTCTCAGCATTTTTTAAACCGGAGACATAGTGTCCTTAGAGTTACAACATGATTTTGATTATGCAGATAATTAGCTTTAAGTAAATTATATTTTACATTTAATGAGAATCATATTTAAAAGAAACAACAAGCTGGGCACGGTGGCTCATGCCTGTAATCCCAGCACTCTGGGAGGCCCAGGTGGACAAATCACCTGAGGTCAGGAGTTGGAGACCAGCCTGGCCAACATGGTGAAACCTCTTCTCTACTAAAAATACAAAAATTAGCTAGACGTGGTGGCACAAAACTGTAATCCCAGAAGGCTGAGGCAGGAGAATTGCTCGAACTTGGGAGGTGGAGGTTGCAGTGAGCCAAGATCACACCACTGCACTCCAGCCTGGGCGACAGAGTGAGACCCCATCTCAAAATAAATACATAAATAAATAAAAATAAAATAAACAACAAATGTTATGGTGTGGCACTATCACAGCAGAGCTGATGAAATATATGTGCTTTAGAGAAGTAGAGAAGACTTATGTGCCTTTGGGATGTGACTTTTTCCACAAGTAGAAGCTTGTGGAGAGGCAGCCTGTATCCAACTCAGCCTTCAGCACAGCTGAAATTGGGTGAGTTCCTTTTGTTAAAGTTTGTATATTGCAGTAATAAAGTGATATAATCCTGGGCTTTGGAGTGGATTTACTAAAGGCAATAATGCATGCTGTACATTTTACATCGAGGATTTCAAAACCCTGGTTATTTGTTCTATCCATTGACTGTCCCTTCTGGCCCTGAGAACTGTATACAGTGAGCTGAGTGCAAATGGATGCTTGAATTTTATTATATTTGGCTACTAAGTCAGTTAAAGAAATCGCTTACCCTGCCCACTCACTAGAAGTGCTATTGGCCTTGGGATTTTATACCTTTGGTCCTTGGCTACAATAGTTTCTACATAATAAATTGAGATTAAAGTTGTTTCCCGTCATGAGATGAATAATATTTAACATAGCTATTCAACGTATCTAACTGGTAACCTTTGACCAAATCACTGGTATAATTTAATTTTTTAAAATCAGATTTCATCCTGCTTTGAAGCAAATTGATTCACCACCTCAAACTAAAGTTTGAGATAAGCATTTAGGCATAAGCAGCTTTCCTAACCTACAAGGGAGGTCAGTTCCCAAAGAATCTTCCATTTTTGTGGTTTGGATTTACTTTCTCACAATCATTTTGTAACCTATCTGTACAGAGTTTACACCTCTGAGGTATAATCCCAAGTAATTTATCACTTTTTCTATATGCTAAAATGAAATAGCTTAATTCTCAGGGGATTAGTTGAGAAAACATTTGCTGTTTCGGCCCACCTTCTGTAATCTATATTTCTTTAAGTTGTTAAAATGTCAAATTGAAAGAGGGTCCAACAAAGCAACAATAAAGTTCAAAGAGAGTAAACCATATTCTACCCAGTTATTGCAATTTTTTAATTGATCTCATTGATCCTGGATAATAAATGCACATTGCTGTAATTTTCAGAATCTCAAGAAGATTTTAAGACAATCAATTTAGGAATAAATATATTATTAAAAAGACAGTTTTACTGGTCAGGTCAAGAGCTGGCTCTTTCTGGAAAAAAAAAAAGATGTGCTTGTGTTTTCAGTATTCACACAGATCCTTGTTTGATGATTTCCAAATGTTCAAAGTAATGTATCTTTAGTATGTCTGAAAGGTTAATATCTGTAGTTGATTAGCACAATTGAGGAATTAATGAATTCACTTTTTATTTATTCTGAATTATAATTGCTAATTTTTGTTGGTTAATCTAAGGCCTTGAGCCTTTATTGGAAGTGTCTGCCTTTGAAAGTTGGCTGCCTTGAATTTCCTCGGCTACACTCAAGACCTGTGAAATTCAAACACACTTGTAAAATCTAGACATCTATTAATGCCCATCAATAAGCTGTAATCAAGGCTTGAATCTATTAGCAAAACAGATAAACAGCCTTTGAAATGAAAAGATAAATATAAGAAATCACGAATATACTAATTGATCTTGCTCTTTGATGTTACAGCTGTTAGACCAAATTTGGCCCCTAGCAATGAAGAGAGACCTCTGTGTGTGTGTGTGTGTGTGTGTGTGTGTGTGTGTGTGTATAGCTGTGCATGCACACATGAACATGTATAGATATGTCCTCTCTGTGGAATTCAGCCTTTTAAGTAGTTCTGAAAAAGAATTATAACAGTTCTACTTTTATGTGGGATATTTGCATACACACAGTGCTTTCCCCACCCATATTTAAACAGCTTTTTTCCTTATTCCTTCTTAGTCATTTCCTGCTCTTCTCCCTGATACTACCTTAAATACCCAGACATTTCTCTACATTGCCTGTCTGCCCCCACCGGAGCCATTCTCCTCCTATCATGGCTCTGCAGGTCCCACAATGGCAGAATCTGGATGACAGCCAGTGGCCCAGCAGCTGTTGCTAATGAGCAGCAGTGGAGTCATCATTAGCTGGGAGGACAGAATTGCTTTAGGGATGTCTTGTTGGGGCCTGAGAAACAATGGCCTGGATGGCCAGCCTAGCCAGCCATCAGGAGGCTCTGTGCTTCCTTTCTCTTTGAGCAGATACCAGCCTTGAGCCAGCTGTATCTATAATGGGCTCAATTGTAATTGTAAAATGCAGCAGATTCTTCAATTGCAGCTGTGAAATCACAGGACACTGTACAGCAAGATTCGATTGCTTAAAAGTACGTATGCATTTATGATTTTACGTGTATACAAAAATGCATGAAGTAGCTACACCAAATTATTGACAGCGCTCTGGGACAGGTAACAAGGCAGGTGCTGAAGACAAAGGCCAATCCTGCGTCATTTCAGGATTGTATGGTATAGAAGGGAAGACACTTCCAAGGCCATGCAGTAATAAAGCCAGTATGGAGAGATGTGCAGGCTGCCAAGGGAGCATTCCCGTCTGATAGTCCATGGCTCTTCCTCTTTGTTCATGGGTGTGTGATGTGTATGCAATAGCACTTTATGAAGGTTCAGTGGGCCAGGATTGCAAGAGAGACTAGACTTGAGGGAGCAGCATCTGGGGTCAGGAAGGCCAATCTGGAGATGACCATAAGAGTCCAAGGGTTGAGGAGGACGTAGTCTTGATGAGCTTGGTGTCAAAGTAAAGAAAAGGTTAGATTCAGATATTTTATAAACACACACACACACACACACAGACATGATTTTCTCACAAACATAAATTCCTTTGAAACACAAACTATGAAGCCCAGAGTGATTTTATAGGGGTATAAAGCTTATGGAATTTTAGACCCCTTTATAAGAAAAAATGAATTAAAAATATAAAATTTGTTATAAAAATGAATATTGTGAATGAGCAAAAAATATTTAATCTGGCAAATATCACAAACACCATAACAATTTAAAATATGACATTATTTTTATTAATTAACTGCATGAAATACTTTTATAATACATTTTTTGGCTTCATTTTTTTTTTATTTATTTATGTATTTTTGAGACGGAGTCTTGCCCTGTCACCCAGCCTGGAATGCAATGGTGCGATCTCAGCTCACTGCAGCGTCCGCCTCCCAGGTTCAAGTGATTCTTCTGCCTCCACCTCCTGAGTAGCTGGGACTACAGGCACCCACCACCTTGCCACCATGCCCAGCTAATTTTTGTATTTTTAGTAGAGACAGCGTTTCACCATATTGGCCAGGCTGGTCTCGAACTCCTGACCTTGTGATCCACGAGGCCTCCCAAAGAGCTGGGATTACAGGCGTGAACCACCACACCCGGCCGGCTTCATATTTTAAAATCACTTTTTATAACAAGATTTTTATAGTAGTATTTTCTGTATGGAGACTGGAAATATAATGTAGTCTTTGCTCTAGCGTAGTTAATCAAACTGTGTTTGTTGTTGTTATTGTTATTCTTTATAGGATGCATAAAAACCATAGTCTTACTGCTACAGAGTTGTACCTTACTGTTAAGACTGAATATTTACCTTCCCTACCCAAATTCACATGTTAAATCCTCATGCCCAGTGTGATGGTATTTGGAGGTGGGGCTTTTGGAAAGCAATTAAGTCATGAGAGTGGAAGCTTCATGAATGGAATTAGTGACCTTATAAAAGAGGTCCCAGAGATCTGTCTTGTCACTTCTGCATGTGGATACAGAGAAGTCAGCCATCCGTGCACCAGAAATGGGCCCTTATCAGACACTGTATTAGTTCATACTCACACTGCTATGAAGAAGTACCTGAGACTGGGAAAAGGAAAGAGGTTTGATTGACTCATGGTTCTGCATGGCCTGAGAGGCTTCAGGAAACTTACAATCATGGAGGAAGAGGAAGCAAACATGTCCTTCTTCACGTGGCGGCAGGAAGGAGAAGTGCAGAGCAAAGCGGGGGGGGGAACCCCTTATAAAATGATGAGATGACATGAGAATGCACTATCATGAGAACAGCATGGGGGAACCTCCCCCATGATCTAATCACCTCCCACAAGGGCCCTGCCCCAACACATGGGGATTGCAATTCCGATTACAATTCAAGATGAGATTTGGGTGGGGACACAGAGCCAGACCATATCTGGCTCTGCCAGCAAATCTGCCAGCATCTTGATCTTGGACTTCCCAGCCATCAGAATCATGAGAAATAAATTTCTGTTTTTTATAAGCCACTTAGTCTATAGTGTTCTGTTATAGCAGACTAAACTGACTGTGAAACCTAAAAATAGAAGAATTTTGATAAGTTCTTTTGTGTAATTCCTATCAATAAGGAAAAAAAAAAGTTATGACGAAGCGTTATTATACTTGTTCCTTATTAAAGCATATTTCTGAAAAACATCTCTCCTGATGTTTAGAATTAAATTATCTACTTAAAATTTTACATATCTGAAGACTAGAAAAATTTCAAAGACTAGCGCTTTAGCTTTGTAAAATCTTCCTCATTCCCCACTAGTCGTGAACTTAGAACAGATTAGGACACATTCCCTGTTTTATAGAGCAAAATAACTTTTGGTCTTGCTCCTTTGTGGCATGGCATAGGATGATGAGTAGCACAGTGGATGTTAGGGGCATTCTTTCTATGCAAGGAGAGTAATGGCTGCAAACCAAGTAAATGTACCCACCAAATCCAAACTAAATATATCCTCCTCTGTTTAACCTCCCCTGAGCCCAGGGTCTCAACCGTGACACTACTGATGTTTTGAACTGGGTAATGCTTTGTAGTGGGAGCCTGTTCTCTGTACTGTAAGGTGTTTAACAATACCTCTGGTCTCTAATCCTTAGAGGTCAATGACATGCATTTGGTGGTGACAAAGAAAAAGGTCTCCAGACATTGCCATATATCTCCTGGGGGGGGAAAATATCCCACCATTGAGAACCACTGCTTCAGACATATCCCTCAAAATGCCTGTGGCCTCTCCAATGTCATCTAACAAGAGGGCACTATGACATTGCAGAGTTGCAGTGGAAAGATGACAGTAGTCTTTCCCCATTGCAGTAAAACTATTTTATATTCAGAAATTTCACAAAAACATGTCAACACATTGCTGGGTGCCTCCCAGGGCCTTGGCAGAAGCCTGCAAAAGTGAAGTGTAAATATGCTTCTGGGGGAAAAAACTTGTCAACACAATGACAATGGTGTGACATTTGTAGTAAATGCCATGGTCCAGGACTGGGTAGATTCTTGCCTCGAAAGAAAGAAGTTTTCATGCAAATCCATTATTTTTTTGAATGGGTCATAGATAGGACCTAATTATACATGGATTAATCCATTGCAGAGAACCCTGGAACGCCTCAGAAACTGACAAAACTTTCTTGACCCAACAGGAAAGCATAAGATCCCCATGCTTCTTGGGATTGGTTGGCAATGTAAAATGATTTTTAGGATTAAGAGTAGTAAGCCAGTATATACCCCAGCCTTTAGCCGTCAGTGTGAATTCTTATTTTAATGGTACCTTATGTATTAAATTTTGCCTATCAAACAATAAAAATGCCACCACTTTGTAGCCTACCAAGTTTATTTTTTAATTTATGCTCTGTAAAACCTTCTCTTAAGGCATCACTTTTCTACCATAGTACAGATGTCTCATGCTTTCATGTAATGAAGTTTCCCATAGAACTGGATGTTCAGATGGGTTGTGAGTCAACATCCAGTATTATCTGCATATTTAAAATGTTGACTCCATCCTCTCCCATGGTTTCCAGGGGCCTAGTGTGCATGCTCATGTTTTCTATTCTGATGTTCAAATAACACATCATTTTCTTTTTAGTTAAACTGTGATAAGTTTGAGAGTTTCCAAATGAGTGTTTAATAACAAACTAGAAGAAAGTAAACAAACCCAACACACATAAAGCATAATGAAGTTTAATCAAGTATCATTATAGAGGTTTATAATCATAACAATTAAGGTGCAGCCATGAATTGACTGAGCTAGCTGAACTTAGGGGTTCTGCTGACCCCCAATTACTTTCTGTTGTCTCAACCCTATCTAGTGAAAGCCATCCCCAAATATCTCCTTTAGTCTTTAGATAGTCACAACTTTCCTATTACCTTGGTCCCTTTCTTTTCTTTTCCTTTTGAAAAAATATGAGACAGGATCTCACTCTGTCATTTAAGTTGGAGTGCAGTGGTGTAATCATAGCTCACTCAGTATAACCTGGAACTCCTGGGCTCAAGTGATCCCCCCCGCCTCAACCTCCTGAGTAGCTAGGACTACAGGCACTATATTGACCAGACTGGTCTCAAACTCCTGGCCTCAAGCAATCCTCCTGCCTCAGCCTCCCAAAGCTCTGGGATTACAGGTATGAGCCACTGTGCCAGGCCTCTTTTGGTTCCTTTCTTATGAGCAAGGGTCAAACTTTTTTTAAAAAAATGTATTAATGTATTTCTTCTTTTTAAAGTTATCTCTCACAGGAAGAAAAGGGTCAAACTTTTACTGAATTCTAAGCCTACTTAGAAACAAACTTATACATTGGTTTATGAGCCTAGATTTCCTTCTTACTTTCCTTGTGAGAACAAAAATGCTTGCTCTGATAACTACTCATAGCGCTAACATAGGATAGTGCAAACCCAACTGAAAATTCCTTCCTCTTATGTAGGGGGATGTTATCCATTTTCATTTTGTGTTATTCCTTATTCCTGAAAAAATGCCTCCTCCACATCTCCATCTCCATTACCCTCATCCTCATCACCAAGATTCAAAAAGCAGACACTCTGGAATGTCTCTCATGATTGACCTTAGCAGGTCCTGAGCTCACATACAAATGGTTCATTCAGCAAACATTTATTGAGTGTATACTATGTACTAGGCCCTAGAAATATATCTATGAACAAACTGCCAAATTTCCCTACCTTCATGAGTTTTATATTATAGTTGATTTATGCTATATTTATTAAAGTGAATTTATAAGAATATCTTATAGTAATTTTAAGTGTCTTTGTATTTTATGCCACATAATAAATTTTTTGTTTGGGAACATAAACTGTTCCCTACATAATTTCTGAATACAGGAAGCACTGAATCAGTCCTGGTACATCTCTGTAAGTTCTTTCTTCTCTATTTTAGCCAGCCTACATCTGAGACAATTGTCCTTTTTTTCTTGAGCTGGAGCCCATCTTTGCTCAAGAGGTCTTCATCCTCAAAGACCATACCATCTCTAAGGAATTTTAAGTGTTCTATGGGATACTAATGAAGAGACACATGTTCATTTCCACAATGCACCTGTTCCTATGATGGCCTTCCTTTCCACTCAGCTCAGTCAAGAGCACCACCTAAGCACTATCCTTCTCTACTCCTTCAGAATAGCAAAAATAACTTGTATATAGTAAGGGCTTATCAAGAGCCCCCAAATGTCCTGAACATTTTTATGTGCATCACTTGTTTCATCCATACAGCAGTCCTGTAAAGTAGGCAGAAGGGAAAATTGAGGCTTAGAGAGATGAAGGCACTTGCCCAAGGCCACCCAGTTAGTAAATAATAGAGCCAAGGTTCAATCTAACTCCAGCAGTCAAACTCCAGAATCTAAAGGCTTGACTTTCATTATGAACATTGTTACATGTAAAACTTCTGTGTGAGTTGAGTCCATATGAATGCAAAGCAGGTTCTGGTCATTAGACTAGAAAGGCCTTTGTAAATTCTCTTTTACTGCATGTCAGGCAGCAGCACCTCAGTGGGATGTCTTCAACACAAATTGCCCAGTGGCAGTGTCATGATGAAATATGATAGAGAACAATGTACCATAAAATTTTTAAACTGGAGAGAATCTGTTAGGCCATCTATATTACATATATACATACATGCATATGTGTATATATATATATGTGACATGTAGATATACATATATGTGTGAATGTAAATTTGTATTCAATAGTATCAGAGATTCTTAATTCAAGAATATACTTGACTAGATATAAATAGCGTTCTTTGAAGGTGACATCTTCCTGATAAGACACTTAAAGGATGCTCTCAATTTTGTATATTAGGAATCCTCTGGAGATTTGTGCATGTATGTGTAAGTGCATGCATACTTCCATAAGACTAATTCTTTTTCTTGCTACTCGTGATACTGTCCTTATAAACCTATGATTCACAAAAGGAATGTAGCTTGGAACTCCTGCTATGTAAGCAGCTGCAGATACTTCAAATACCAGTGTACATGTGATCCAGGACTTGCTATAAATTTGCCCCTAAAAATAAAGTAACAAGTGACTGAGCAGCAATAGGAATTAATCACTGCAGTGCGTGAATGGAATGTGCTAGGCTCTACCTCAAAATCCTTTTATAAAAAGACTGATATAATTAAAACCCAAAAGAAACATCCAAAGATGCTATATTTGAGCAAATGTGCTGTGAAATTTTGGAAAAAGAGATTTTTTTTTTTTTAAAGAAAGACATGGTAGAAAAGTGTTTCCATAACTTCTATATCATTGGAAATAGGATTATATTATTACATCACTGAAGAATTTATCATACAAAGGAATTTAAATTGGATTCAATCTTGGTACACTGAAATTTTTTGAAGGCCGAGGGGGATAATCGAGCCTCTCAATTAAGCTGTTTGCCATGAAGGGAAATAACTTCACAGTTAAAATATCCACCACAATTTGTAGCAAAGATTACTTTGGTGATTCAGACATGTGAATAACCATGTGAAAAAATCAGACATCTCAAGCTTTCAAAATTAAATGCGAACGATGGACTTTGTTAAAAAGCAAAAAACCGACCAAAGAAAAAAAGAATATGATTTCTTGGAACCTGTTTTTCTATGACTATAAACACATTCAGCATCTAAATCCAATGGCCCCCTGTTCCTCTAACACCCTAACATGTCCTCAAAAAGGAGAAGGGAAAGAGAAAGAGAGGAAGGAAGGGAAGAAGGGCAAAGGGAGGGAGGGAGGGAAAGAAATTACTAACCAGAAGGAAAAGAAAAAAACCCCACTAACCAGCTCTTCTTAAAAGGTCATTAAACAGATGGCCCAGAAAGGCCTCTCTGACTCTAAGTACATCATAGGTAACAAAGTGTTTTAGTTGTTTGAAAGAGAATTTGATGGAAGATCAATTTTTGGACATAGGGAAAGTGGAAGAGATTTCTTAAACCCACTAGAATTACCGAAGATCAAAGGTTAAAAGCTTTAAAAACCAAAAACTACATTAGCAACTGAACAGCAAATACCATCAACAGAGACACAAAAGAATTTAGCAAAACAAATATTAAATGAAGACAAGAAAAAAGAATTCATTTCAAAAGCCAAAAAATTCCTTTTCTTTGTATTTCAAAATTGATTTTGCAGTTTTAGACGGAAGTACTAATGGGTAGTTTCTATTTAATGCTTTCTAAACACATGCACAAAAATCACTCTAGCTCCAAAAGGTCAAGGATCAAAACAGGTAGACTTTCTTGGACAGTTTTGCCACCACTCTACACTGTATTAGGAGCTGTGAGTGTTTCTACAATGAAAGATGATGTGTTATGATCTGCAGCTCTCTTAATCTTACATGAATTAGGCTTAAAACCACACACTAAAAGCTGGTTTCTGTGGCAGTTTTTGGTTTCTAAAATAGCTGTGTTGCAGGGGGAGAACCACTAGGGTGTTGAGAAGCCCAGGTGGTTATATCTTATTAATCTGACAATAAGAGGATCTTTTCAGGTAAGTGACAGATATTTATTTTACATTGAATCTTAAAAAAGTTCATCATTATTGTTAGATGCAATAATGCATTTTCCTTCCTGCTGCAAGAGGAGAATAGACATGGTTAAACTTTTTTGAGGAGTCAGGGTTCTCATTATAAACTTAATTTGTTACTGATATAACATGATATTGCCCTGGCTGAAGGGTGTTTTCCCTTACATTAAAAATTATTCAGCTGATCCAGAAAAAGACACAGGAAAAGAAAACTATAAACCAATATCTTTGATGAGTATTGATGCAAAAATCCTCAGCAAAATGCGAGGAAACTGAATTCAGCAGCACATTAAAAGGATTATACACCATAACCAGTTGGGATTTATCCTGGGATGCAAAAATGGCTCAGTATACCAAAATCTGTCAGTGGAACACACCACGTTAACAGAACAATGCACAAAAACCACATGATCATCTAAGTTGATGAAGAAAAGCATTTGACAAAATTCAGTGTCCTATCATGATAACAACACTCCACAAATTAGGAATAGAAGGAAATTACCTCAACATAATGAAGTTCACATAGGAAAAGCCCACAGGTAACGTCATACTCAATAGTGAAAAACCAAAAGCTTTTTCTTTAAGCTCAGGAACAAGACAAGAATGCCCACTCTTGCCACTTGTACTAAACATACCACTAGAGTCCTAGCTAGAGCAATTAGATGAGAAATGGAAATAAAAGGCATCTAAATGGAAAAGGATGGAGTAATAGTGTCTGTGTTCACAGATGACATGATCTTATATATAGACAACCTTAAAGATTCCACAAAAAATTAGAACTGATAAACAAATTTAACAATGTTGCAGTATACAACATCAACCCTCAAAGTCAGATATATTTTTATACACTAATAATAACGCAAAAGGAAACTAAAAAAATCCAATTTACAGTAGCATCAAAAAGAATAAAGTACTTAGTAATAAACTTAACCAAGGAGGCTGATCTGGTTTGGATGTTAGTCCCCTTCAAGTCTCATGTTGAAATGTGATCCCCAAGGTTAGAGTGGGGCCCAGTAGGAGGTGTTGGATCATGGGGGTGGATTCCTCATGAATGGCTTGTTGCCCTCCCTATGATGATGATTGGTAACAAATTCATGCCAGATCTGGTTATTTAAACGAGTATGGCACCTCCCCTACCTCTTGTGCCCTCTCTCACCATGTAACATGCCTGTTCCCCTATCACCTTGCACCATGAGTAAAATCTTCCTGAGGTCTCACCTGAAGCCAGGCAGATGCAGGTGCCATGTCTGTATAGCCTGCAGAACCATGTGCCAAATAAGCCTCTTTTATTTATCAGTTAGTTTAGGGAATTCCGTTATGGCAATGCAAAATGGACTAACATAGAGGCAAAAGATTTGTACACTGAAAACTACAAAACATTGCTGAAAGACATTAAAGACACTAATAAATGGAAAGACTCCTGTGTTCATGGATTGGAAGACATAATATTATAAAATATCCACACTACCCAAGTAATATATAAATTTAATGCAACACCTATCATAATCCCAATGACTTTTTTTTTGCAGAAATAGAAAAAAAATTCTAAAATTTATATGGAATCTCAAAGGATCTCAAACAGCAAAAACCATCTTTGGAAAAAATAAAGCTAAAAGCCTCACACTTCCTGACTTTGAAATGTATCACAAAGCTACAGTAATCAAAATAGTATGATACTGACATAAAGGCATATAGACCAATGGAACAAAATAGAAACCCTGGAAATAAATCCTTGCCTATATGGCCAAATGATCTTCAACAAGGGTGTCAAGACTTACACAATGGAAAAATGATAGTCTCTTCAACAAATGGTGTTGGAGAACCTGGAAACCTGCACGGAAAAGAAGGAAGATGGATGCTTATTTTACATCAGATGGAAAAAATAAAATAAATAACTAAACATAAGACCTGAAATTATAAAACTCTTAAGACAAAAACACAGGGAAAAGGTTTGAGACGTTAAAATGAGCAATAATGCCTCGAAGAAAACAAAAATTCATAAGGAACAAAAGCAGAAATAGACAAATGAGACTACATCAACTGTGCAACAAAGGAAACAATCAATAGAGTGAAAGAGTGAAAAGGCCATCTGTGGAACAGAAGAATATATTTGCAAGCCACATATCGGATAAGGGGTTATCTAATATCTAGAATATATAAAGAACTACTACCATTCAAAGACAGATTAAAAAAATACTTGATTAAAAATGGGCAAAGGACTTGAACAGACCTTTCTCCAAAGAAGGTATATGAATGGCCAATAAGCGTATGAGAAGATGCTCAACATAACTAATCATCAGGGAAATGCAAATAAAAATCACAATGAGATATCACCTCATACCCATTAGGCTAGCCACTATCAAAGAAACAGAAAATAACAAGAAAGAAGATGTGAAGAAGTTGGTGAAGATGTGGAGAAATTGCAATTCTTACGCATTGCTGAAAGGATTGTAAAATAGTGTAGCCCCTATAGAAAACAATATGACAGTTCCTCAAAAAATTAAAAATAGAACTACCATATGGTCCTGCAATATATACTTCTAGGTATATACCTGAAATAATTGAAAACAATATCTTGAAGAGATATTTGCATACCCATGTTCATTGCAGCATGATTCACAATAGGAAAAATGTGGAAGCAACCTATATATTCATCAACAGATGAATGGATAAAGCAAATAGGTATATACATACAATGGAATATTACCCTTAAAAAGGAAGGCAATCCTGACATACACTACAACATAGTTGAATCTTGAGGCCATTATGGTAAGTGAAATAAACGAATTGCAAAAAGACAAATACTGCATGATTCTGATTACGTGAGTTATCTAAAGTAATCAAACGTATAGAAACAGAAAGTAGAATGATGATTATCAGGGGTTGGGGAAAACAGAAAATGGGAAGTTATTCAATGAATACAGAGTTTCAGTTATAGAAAATGAAAAAGTTCTAGAGCTCTGTTGTAAAACAATGTGCATATAGCTATAACAATACTGTACTGTACACTTAAAATTCTTATGAAGGTAAATTTGTGTTATTTTTTTGTCACAATTTACAAAAAGTTCAGCTACTGCATTTTTACCACTCTTCTAGCTTTTACATGTAATTTATATTTCTCTTTGGTGCTGTCAGTGATTACTTCTTATGTCTGAATGTTGCAGGGTTTTTTTTTTAATCTAGTAAACCATTCCTTCAACTTGTAGGTGTGTCCAGTTTCTCATCCTGTCTTAATTAATAAATAATGTTTGGGGTGAACATCTGAATATTCATGGGCTTTGTGTAAAGCTGCTTGCATCTCAGAGGCCTATTTTCCTGCTTATTTTTCAGAAATATGTTTCTGAGGATTGGGATTGCCAGATATTTAACTTTGACATACTAAGCTGGATATTATTGAGCCTGTGCACTTTTCTAATAAAGGGGAGGACAGCCAGGTAGTCAAACAACCGGGGACTAGCTTAGAGTCATGGAAATTCACATCATCCTGTTTAAGAAGACCTTGACATGTGGCCTAAACAAACATAACACCCCTAGATCAAAATGATCATGTCACTGCAGACACCTCAGTCTTTCACTGCTGGGCTGAAGCTAGTTGAGAACATACTTTAAGTAGATGTTAAGCCCACCATGTTTGGATGACGGTGATGTCACTTCCTCCATGGTAGAAGCTACATCTTGCAAGACTACTTCAATTTCTAAGCTGATTGAACTCAAGTTTTAGCTTTATTGTTACTTTTTGTTTTAGTTTTTGTTTTATAGAGAAGAGGTCTTTACATGTTACTTTTGTTTTTCTTTTCATTTTTCTAAACAGAGGTCTTTAAATGTTCTTTTGGAGGCAGAACACACTTTAACTGTAAATGGTTTATAAAAAGATCACAGATCTATAGGGGAAAAAACTATACAAAGTCTGTACAGTAGAGAGTAAGTCTCCCTTTCATCTCTGTTTCTCAGCCCTCATGTCTTCCTCATCAGAACCAATTTTTGTTTTGACAATATTTTATATGCTTCTAGAGATATATAGCTTTTTTAAAAAAACACAAATGGGAAAATTCTCTAAAATTGTTGTATAGTATGGTTTGTTCACTAAATAACAGGTGTTGGAGATATATTTATCTCATATTTGGATATATCTCATTATTTTTTATGTCACCTAAATAAGACACTTTGTGGATAAATGAAATTAATTGAATTAGTTATTTTTTAATGGATGTTAAGATTGTTTTTATATTTTTACTATTATGAACTCTAGAAATGCAATAAAGAAGAAATTTCAGGTACAACTCCAACGCATTAAGCGAGTAGTGTGTAAGCGTATTATAAATCTAAGTCAGATACGTTAAAACTATTCAATCGTAGATGCTAAAATTTTCTATATTAGGATGTTGATGCACTGCTATGACACAGAGATGAGCACAGAGGCTGATGGGTGACAACTGTGACATCTGTCTAGCATGATTGATCCAGGAACACAACACAAATGTAAATCTGAAAGTCTGAAGTGTAAAAAAAAGAACAGTGGAATCCATTATATATGTATAAGTTCGAATACATGTAGAAAAATGTCAGCAAAAGCTTTTTTGCAAGTTTATGCGGGATACATTAACACGTTGGAGATATGTAATGTGTCAAATTTAGCATTTTAAAATTGTGAGTTGATTTTTATTACAGTTTGAAAAAATTTAAAAGAAATTCAATTTTAGAATGAAATCTCATTTCTCACTTCTCAGGCTGACAAATGTAGAAAAAGTTAATAATGAAAAAATAATCCAAGGTTTGGCAAGGATGTGGGGAAATAAGCATTAACATGTATTGTTTATGGGAACATACACTTGTAGAAATTTGGTAGAAAAGCTTGGCAGTTTTAATGAAAAATTAAAATACATATATCCTTTTATCCACCAGTTACACATCATAGGACTTTCCCCATATGTACAAAAGTATATTTGTAAAATAATTTTTTATTGTAGCACTGTATAACAAGAATTAGAAGCCATCTAAGTGTCCAAAACTATGGGATTAATTAAATAATTTTCAGTCTGCATATACTTCGTAGCTGATTAAAAGAATGAATATATTTGCATATACTAATTGGAAAGGTTTTCAACATATTCTACAAAGTGAACACAGTAAGGTAGAAAACTGTGTGTATAAAATTGTCATTTCTTGTGTGGGAGATAAAAAAATATGTGCTTATCTGTGTGAAAAACTTCACAACAAACTATTGATAAAATTTCCTTGTGGGAAGTGGGTTAGGGGATCTGAGGCAGAAGCGAGACTGAAATTTTGTTTTACTTTTTTATGGAATTTCTTTATACTCATAAATACATATTTCAAAAGGTGAATTAAAATATTTATGGAAGCACTACAGTGTTTTATGAAAGAAGATTTGAAAAACAGTTTTCAAGGAATCCACTTCTGAACAGCAAACAGTGGTGAGAATTCAGAGGATGCCACCATCACTTCCTGCTTAGTAAATTATGGGAAATACAAAGACTTCCAGTTCCCTGCTTTTCAAAACAAAGTTTGAAATAGATGCATTTTCTGAGATTTCTTCTGATATTATCAAGAAAGACGAGGGTAGGAGATTTAACTCCAGAAGAATCCGAGGTGGCTAGGAATGAGATGGAAGAAACATCAATAGAGCTGTCTCCAAAGATGTACCTTTGGTGGGTAGAAGAGGGAATTTTGTAGGAGCTTTTGTAACCCACTCGCACAGAATCACTAGGAGCCCCATTTTGTTAGGTGGCAAATTGATGACACAGGGTGTAATAGTCTCTCCCAGACTTCTTGCACCAGTGTACAAATTGTACTAATTTTGTAGTTAAGATGTGAAGAAATTGCCTAGGATCTTAATGATTTATTATTATCATTTAAAAGATTATTTTATTTTGTTTTTTAAAAAATCCATTGTAAAAAGGCATCAATAACATAGGTAGCTTAAGAAATACAGAAAACATTCCATTTCTCAAAGATAACTATCCTTAATGTTTTGGTACATTACTCTTCCATGGTTTTTTGTTTGTTTACTTGTTTAATTTTGGCTTTTATATGGATGTGATCACACAACCTCTACAAATTCATTTCCTGTTCAGACACGCCAAAGAAGTACTCATCAGGACCCTGAATCAGAACCCTATAATAAAGACGTAAGGGGATGTGAATTATTATTATCATTAAACAGCTACAACCAACCAACCAAAATAGTCATAAAAGTTCTTAGGAAGTTATGGTGACAGATATTGAAGGTTGGTTTTGAGAGATAGACTGACAAGGTCTATGGATGTAACAATTAAATTCAGGGCCAAGAAAGGTTCTTGGTTTACAATATGTGATAACTTTTCAACTTGCAAGGAGGAAGACTGAAAATTTATTTCCTTATTGTATGTCTGCTTGGCCACAGCAATTCCAGATCTGGCTGAGCGATTCCAGTGGGGAAAGAACATCCGCTAAGCTTGGCTTGGTAGAATCAAGTTAAGAATGCTTTAACTTCTGGTAACAGAGAAGCCAGCTAATAGTGGACCAAACAAATAGCAGCTTAGTTTTCTCACATGACAGATAAGACTTCTGGAGGTAAGCTGCTACTGGCTATGATTCAATGGATAGATGCCATCAGGGCTAGCACTTCTGTGATGCTTCTCACTCCCTCAAGCCAGCACTGTGTGGTCACAAGATGGTGGCCACACTTCAGATACCAGGATGGCTTCTGAGATAGGAAACCGGAAGAGGATAGCACCAGCCGTAAGTGCTTCCTTTTATGGAAAATCAAAGGTGATCTCCATACCTCCTTCTGGTTTCTTCTCACTGGCCAAAATTATGTCCAGTAGCCACCCTGAGCTGCAGGAGAAGCTAGAGAGAAAAGTATGTAGCTGGCCACATTGCCACATCACAGAAAAATTGGGGTTCTGTTAGCACCAAAGAAATGAGGAGTAGGTATAACATAGACACATCACCTTGTCTGCCAGAGGGAACAATCTTTATCCGCTTCAAGTTCTTTATTTCCAAGATGTATGTAGAATGGACCTTTCCTTTGCTTGCTGCCTTAGAGCTGGGGTGCTATAGAAGGTTGATGGGAGTGGGACTTCAGGTCTGCTGAGGACCACGACAGCACTAGGCAAGGAGACATGCCGGTAAGGGAATATGGGTGTTCCTGCCAGACAAGGGTGACCCAGAGAGGTAGATGAATCTCAAAAGAGACATCTCTGCCCAGGAGAATGGCCATTTCACATGCACTTTGAGTCTATGTCTGCTCCTGTAGAAAAGCTCATTCACAGATGTCACCATTTATGGACACCTGTCAATGAGCTTTTCTACAGGAAGCAGACATAGACTCAAAGTCATTCTTCGTATGACTGTGTGCAGTCATATGAAGAAGTGATGTGCATTTTCCTCTTCCTCCATTTTAACCCAACACCAGAAGGATAAACTCCAGGGAAGAGGAGAGGGTGTGAGACAAAGCGGAGTGTGCTCCTCACCCACAGACTGTGGAGGCTTCAGAATAGACTCTGACTGGGTGAGAGATGCAAGGTTTGGATTACACATGATTACGTCAGCTAGACCTGAATCATAAAAACTTCAATGGAACTACACTGATAAATCTGACGGCCTGAAAAACTGTAGAACTTGACTGAGATATTGTGAAGGCAACTGCTACTCAGTATATTGAAGTCCCAGCCTCCAATACCTGTGAATGTTACTTGATTTGGAAATAAGATCCGTGCAGATGCAATCAAGTTAAAATGAAGTCATAGTGAATTAAGGCAATCTCTAATCCAATATAACTGAGGTCCTTATAAGAAGAGAAAAAACTGGACCTAGAGACACACAGGGAGAATCCTGTGTGAAGACAGGGGCAGAGATAGGAGTGATTCAGCTGAAAACCAAGGAATGCCAAGGATTGACAGCCACCACCACAAGCTAGGAAGAGGCAAGGAAGGTTTCTATCCATAGTCTCGGAAGGAACCCTGTGGATACTTTGATTTTGAACTTCTAGCTCCCTTCAGTGTAAGAGAAGAAATTTCTGTTGTTTTAAGCTACCCCTACTTTATTAAATGCTGTATCAGTTTCCTCGGGCTGCTGTAACAAAGCCCTAGGAAACTAATCAGCATTCAGTTTCCTAAGGCTGCTGTAACAAAGTTCTAGGAAATGAATCCAGCATTCAATAAAGTAGGGGGAAAACGGTTTTACATAGATACACCTAAAAATTGACACTATTCATGAAACCAATAAGACACATACTATATGAGGCTGTTCTATAAAGAAATGCTCGAGACTGGGTAATTTATAAAGAAAAGAGGTTTAATTGGCTCATGGCTCTGCAGGCTTTACTGGAAGGATGGCACCAACATCTGCTTGGCTTCTAGGGGGGTCTTTTACTCGTGGTGCAAGGTGAAGCAGGAACAGGCACATCACATAGCGGGGCAGGAGCAAGAGAAGAGGAGAGGGGAGTTGCCACACTTGATGACAACCAGATCCCACAAGAACTCACTCCTTATCCTGAGGACAGCACCAAGCCATGAGGGATCCACCCCAATGACCCAAATACCTCCCCCTCAGGCTCCACCTCCAACACTGGGGATTACATTTCAACATGAGATTTGGACGGGGACAAGTATACCAAGTTTGGTATGGATTGATAGCTTTGTCACTGTACTGTACTTTTTTCAATAACAACTTAATGCCATCTTCCTTACCTGGGCTAGGTAGATAATTTTCTTCAATTGCCTTGAACCTTTTCCCAAAGCAGAAATTTGTCATGCTATTCTTGCTCAGAGAATGCACTGTGCTTTTGCTTTGATTGTTAAGCATTGTTCATTAGCACCATGGAGCGTATTAAAGAGAAGGCATTAATTGCTTCCTTAGCTCTCCCGATATTATTTGAGTGAGGACATCTTTAACTCTGTCTCTTCTGTATCTCTTTACAAGGAGAGAAAAATTTTATTTTCATGGGTTTGAAACCCTTTTTGTTCTTTTATTCTTATTGCAAAGCTGTACTTGAAGGAAAATTGAGGAGAAATTTCAGCCATTCTAGTTGTCATTGGTGGTCTTATCCTGAGACTGTTGGTTACCTTGGCAACAAGGCTTGGGTACCAGCCTCTCTCCTAGCTCACCTACGTAGTAAACATATTTGAACATCTGGACATGGTGTGTGTTATGGGTATGGGTGAGAAATCTACACTTATGAAGGATTCATAGTATTCACAGAGTATTTGTGCTCCGTGCTTTATTTTATTTGGAGCTTTCTGGCTAACCTCTTTCAGCATTTTGCAACTTGGCTTCCACTTCTTACACAACATTAACATTTTTCCTAAACATTTTAAATCATATTCTAACACAACAGAACTTGACACTTTTAACAGCTTACTATGATTTCCTATCTTTTTTACCTTAGAGAGTACGAAATCAAATTTTAACAAATCACATTATGAGTTCCCCCACACATGCTATTTCTTAAGAAAAATGGAAACACGATGAATCATTATGTTAACATGTCCCAAATTTTTGGTTTTAAAATTAAAAATTTTTTGGACATTTGATTTGTTTAAAAGAATATTCCTATAATTATGGCAGGCTAACTATATTGGGATATTTCTTCATATTCTAAAGTCTGTGCTCACGGAAATATGTTTGTCATTTTGAAGATGTTTGAGATATCTGTTACAGGAGACAAGTTTTTAATTGGAAAGTGTAAATACTAATAGTTAAAATTTCTAATTATTAGAAAATTCAAGTTAATACTTAACACATAAAAGAAAGTAAAAAATAAAAGATGCTTTAAAGTTTTCTGAACTTAATTTGAACCTTTATTTTCATTTAGACACCATTAACAAAGTCTCTGAAAGGGGAGTGACAGAAGCTTTGTTTGAAATTTGCCTCTAAAACAACTTTATCCTTTGAATGCATATTCTAGCACAGTATTAGCAGGCAATTATTTCTGGAGCCCCAGTTCCTCTGCCTGGCATTTGTTCTCTTCCTACCACATACCTGTAGTTGGAGGTGCATAGGTTCCTTGGGGATAGGATGAGTGGCAAGGCCAGTCAACAAAATAAGAAGAAAAACATGATTTTTCTGCCTCACTGGCTTTTTTCCCTTCTTCCCTTTGCCTCTCTTGGTGACTGGCTCTGCACTTACCTGCCACCCAAATCATGAACCTGAGAATGACTTTCATGATGCTTCTATTGCCTGTCTACCCCATTCCCATTCTCATCGGTATCGTCAGTATCCAAATGTGATGTGTGATGTTACCTCCTTCACATATGTTATCTTGTCCCTTCCTCTCTATCCTTTGGAGTTGCTCACAAGGACACTTATGACAGGCTCTTCAATTAGCCTTCCAGCCCAACCTTCTCTTCAATCTAAATTTCATGATGATGCCAAGAAATCTCTCCAGACCACGAATTCGATCGTGTTACTTACTGGCTTAAAAAAAAAAAAAAAGACATCAAGAAAG
Organism: Ateles fusciceps; assembly: GCA_036589455.1. Classification (NCBI taxonomy): domain Eukaryota; kingdom Metazoa; phylum Chordata; class Mammalia; order Primates; family Atelidae; genus Ateles; species Ateles fusciceps. Next base: position 2,754,805 of record JAZHEH010001378.1, read on the forward strand.
TTCTCAATGCTTTTAGGATAAATCTTAATTTCTAGAACCGGTCCTTAAAGTCTGACCAAACCTAACCTTCCACCGTGGGCCATTGAACCTTGCCTTATCTCCAGGGTTACTGTGTCTGATGTGGTTACTGGCATAACTCTAGGGGGCGGCATGCACACTGGCAGTCTATGCGACAGATGTCCCCTCTGCCTGCAATTCCCTTCCCTGCCTGTCCTTTAAGACACAATTTTTCTTGAATTTCTCCAACTACTTTACTTCCTTAAAATCGAAGCCCTCTTCCTCTCAGTGGACTCTCTACCTTTACCTATTTAATCATCTACTTACTTTCCAACTCTCCAGTCTTAAATGCTTGTTCCCATGTTTTTCTGTCTCCTTTTCTTGCCTGCCCTTCACTGAAAAGTAAGCCCCTGGAACACAGAGGCTGTTTTATTTGTTTTTATAGCCCTCACATTTAGCACTTTACCTGGCACAGAGAGGCACTTAATATTCAGTCTAAGAGTGCATGAGTGAATGAATGAATGCAATGCAATGAACTCGGGATTGGTTCAGGCAACCCTGGGTTTCTTTTTTCTTTTCTTTTTTTTCTTTTTTTTTGGAGATAGTCTTGCTCTGTCACCCAGGCTAGAGTGCAGTGTTGTGATCTCAGCGCACTGAAACCTCTGTCTCCTGGGTTCAAGCAATTCTCCTGCCTCAGCCTCCTGAGTAGCTAGGATTACAACAACATCCAGATAATTTTTGCATTTTTAGTAGAAACAAGGTTTCACCATGTTGGCCAGGCTGGTCTCGAACTCCTGACCTCAGGTGATCTGCCCACTTCGGCCTCCAAAAGTGCTGGGATTACAGGAGTGAGCCACTGCCCCCGGCCAACCCTGGGTTTCTGTTTACATTTTTTCTGTGTGGATCTGGACTGTATTTCCTTCTATGCTAGCCCAGACTAGCCTAATAACACCTGCCCTTCCTGATTGTTTTCTAGTTGCTTTACCTACAGCTTCTGTCCCTAGCAGGATCTGACTTTCTCCTGGAGCAAGTGTATCTCCCACTATATCTGCTCCCTCATATCCTATTTCCCCCTCTGTGGGGACGACCAAGGGTTTATCATGGCTGCAGTGCAATTGGCAGCTGTCAGAATCAAAACTCATTAATAAAAAAAGATAATGTTTCAAAGTACATTACATTACTCCTTCAAAGTCCTTTGTGAACATTATCTTATTAATCATCACAATAGCTCAGGGGAAGATAAACATTGTTGGTTATCTTACCTAGATCTTATTTTGAAGGAACTATTTTTTTCTTGTTATTGTTTGATTATGCTATGAAATCTGGATAGCAATTTTCATATTGGCTATTTGGATATAATTTGATATGCTGATGTAAAATTTCCCTGGATCAGTGAGGTGGTTTTTATTTTTATTTTGGATGTCTCATTCGTATTCCTGTAGAATTCTTTCCAGAGCTGAGCAAAGAATAACAAGCAAAAGACTCAGATATTTCTGCTCAAGGGTTGAAATTTTCTGGGTATCTTGAGGCTCATTAAATCATTGGTTCATGATGTAGAAAATCAAAAGATGAATTACTTATGCACATAGTAGGTACTAAAATAACAGTTGAATGACTGAATAAAGTATTAATTTGAAACCTGGAAGTTTAAATAAGGGGCTTATGTAAAAAATTGGTATCCCAGTCGGGAATCCCATTAGTAACCAATAGCAAATAGATAAAAGAGAATTCTTTTAGGAGAGGAATTCTACTTAGGAAACTAGTTTTAAAAATTTCCTCGGCTCTTCTGTCCCCGCCTCACCTCGAGCATCCTATGTTTACTTTTCTCATAGCGCTTATCACATATTTTATCATGTATTTGTTTACGGCTTTAGTTTCCCTTCCATGGCGGGCACCACTTCTGCTTGACACACAATGGGAGCTCAATAAATGACTGTTGAATGGAAAAAAAAAAATAACTAGAGAAATCTCTTCAATAAAAAGTAAAAAGTGGAATAAATTCCGTTTCAAAGTTACAGGAAGTTACAGGAAGAGATGGTATAAGCATTGGGCACTACATTCAAGTTGGTGTCAGGTATCCTCAATGTGCCGCCTCTGGAAGATTTTCTTCTTTCAAGACATGAGCGAGGTCACAGATGACATGGGCACTTTCTGTGTTCTAAGATGGAGTCCTATTTCATGGGAGTGTCTGGGTGGAGTGGCCCTCAGAACAACTAGACTTATTCATCTGTGGGGCTGGGAGAGTGTCCTAGAGGGAGGTTTCATGAGGTTTACATCAAATTTCTTTCCAGGCGAAAGAAACATTTTTGACTTCATAGATTACTGTCAACTCTATGTCCGCCCCATACGGAGAGAGCTAAAAGGCCAGGCTGAAGTCAGGCTGTGGTGTAATCAGGCATCTGTCTTTTCTCATCACAGTAGTTTTGTGGCATGGGGTGTGGCGCTGAGTGGAAGGGTGGGACATTTCTCCGGCCTGTACTTCCTCTTCCTGATCAAGCGCACACACTTCCCACTGGCACCTTGTCTTCCCACTCTTCTTACTGTTACTCCAGAAAGTGCTGGTGTCGAGCAGAAGCTTCTGAAAACTCCCCCCAGTTTATAAACACTCCGAAATCTTTCCTCCAGCCTCCAGGAAATTGTGACCCATTATTAAGAAATGCCCCAGTAGAACATGCAGGCTTCTAAATGCCACCCTTTAAGATTTGGAGATAAAACACTATCATCTCTTTAAAAAACTTGTACACTCTTGCCTTTTCTCTTTCAATAAGATAGTTGGTGTTGACATCTCTTATAGAGGAAGCATACCGAAGAGGATTAAAAGTGGTTCGAAAGTCTAATGATGAATGTATACTTTCAACAACTCTGTGCTGTAGAGGGAAGAATCTTAGCCAATGGCTTTCCAGAAAAGTGATTATGCTTTAAAAACAAAATTCAAATCCTTAATAAGTCTAGGTTCCTCAGCTTCAGCTCTTAAGTGTTGCACTAGTGCTCACACCAGCATCTGTTTCATTCTTTTAACAAAATAACATTGTTTTGATGAAAATCTGTGCCTCAGTTGGCCGTGTTTTGCGCAGCAGTTTTAGATTGGGTATTCACAGCAATGATGACTGTGATTGCTTTCCTAAGTAGTCTGCTCAGCATGAATATCTCCAATGTGGAAACTTCTCTCGGAGATTTCTGTAGCTTTCAGGACTACGGAACTGTTTGTGTAACTTCATTCTCAAAGGACTTTTTTCTCAAGCCCTGGAACCCTATTTTTTCTTAGGAAAACCCTAGACCAGCTCATGGTTTGGGTGGAGAAGTCCAAGAAGTTGATGATAAGCAGGTAGGGAAGGCGGCCCCCTTCCCTTCAGTTGTGGTAGCTCCCCTGGGAATTGGCTTCTCTCTGTCCTGAGGTGGGGAAATCTGGTAATCAGCAAATCAAATGGTTTCTAGAATTTGTGAAGCTCTTCCCCAGAAGCTGAAGCAACCACATTTTGAAAACCACTACAGCAAAGCAATTAGGAGACTAAACAATTTCCCAAACGGTTCACTTTCTTTCTAAAAGTTACAAATACTCCCTATTCTGGAGGAATAATTGGACCCATGAAGCTTGGAAGGCTGATTTTAGAGCTGGAAAGTTTTGTGTTTAAATATCTGTTACCTTCTTCTGAGAAGGAAAGCTTGTACTTGGATTGTGATTCTGTTCTACCATCTTTGAGGTAAACTTCATTGGATTTATCAGGTCAATCCTTAGCTTTTTGAGTTGTCAAATTAGTTGGAACTAGTTCTTTTATTTTTAAAGCATCAACTATTAGACTTCGAAGTCCAACAAACTTGTCTCTTGTGTGCCTTGGTTTCCCCCATTTCTAATCTCTCCTCAACCTGAGGTGTTAATTACAATTCTAGCTCTGCAATTAATGGAACAGTTACTTAACCTCTTAGGATTCAATTTTCTCTTCTGTAAAATAAGCAGTCGTTGGACTGAGATGATCAATAAGGCCTTTTTAGTTGCTAACAATTGACGATTACGTGAGGTTTGGTCCTCCACAGCCACACAGCCATGTGACAGTGCCCTACCATCGCACGGGCCACCCTTCTCTTGGACTCCAATATACCTGACCCTGGAGTTGTACAACACAGTGGCCCTACATGCAGTGGTTTGAGAGGTGTGTCCAAGTTTCACCTCAGCCTTAAAAAATCTTTCCTTCCCAGATGCTTTGAAATGTTGCCATTAGAGACCCAAGTTTAAATATTATTCTCTCCAGTACAATTCTTGGACAGAAAACACATTAAATCATTAACAAGTCCTGTGAATTGCTTTTATTTCTCCCATGACAGGAAGACCATGGAAAAGTGGGAGGGCTCTGGGTAGATGGGGAGGTGGTGGTGATGGAGGGAGCCTCAGCCAAGGCTTTTGAGGCAGAAGTAACCAAATTCAACTCTTGGATCCATTTATAAGTTGTGTGACTGTGGGTTAATTAATTGAGCATTGGGTCTCAGTTTCTATATCTATCAGGTTGTAGTATTTACCTGTGGAGGGCTGTCGTCAAGACTGAATTCAATATTGTGTAAGCATCTAGTGTATAATAGGCACTCACTAAATGGAGCTATTACCTATGACTTCATAATTTTACCCACAGCTAGATCTGCAATTAAGTGTTCCGATCACCTAGTTGATAACAAAACTCAAATAGAAGCTCTGGTATTCAAGGGACAAGCAGACATACCTTCCCACTTGAAGAACAACTTTTTATTTCATAACTCCTCCGTGCCTGTGGCACAGTGAGGCTCGGATGCCAAGAAGCGCTTGTTCTCTCATCGTCCTTACGCTCTCTCCAATACCTCTGAGTTGTTTGGCACATGTTTGGAAACGTGAAAATGGGATGGCACTTCTAAACAGTAAAATCATTATGTTAAAAGCTCAAATTATTTTCTTCCATTTGAATGTGAACTCCAGTGCTGGAGATAATCTTTGTTTTTGTTAGGGAGTGGGTTTTCTCTCTCTCCCTTTTTTTTTTTTAATCTGTCTTCCATTAGAAAAGTATTTTTTGATTGCTTGCACGGTTTATTTTGTGGAAATAAGAGTCTATTGTTCTATCAGGGGGAAAAAAACATCCACCGCAATCACCATTTAGGACAAGGAGAAGGAAGGAAGGAAGGTATTTTGGAGAAAAATAATTCCTTTCCCATATTTCTCTTAAGTTGTATATCTTGGAACTAGTTTTCCATTATAAGAACCTTCTCTTTTGTTTATGAAAAAAAAATCTCTAAGAAGTCAAAACCCATAGGATTTGTTCTTTTTCCTAGCTAATTTTCAAGCAAGATGCAAAACTGCCATTAAGAATCTCTGTTCCCTGTCCAGTCCAATTTAAAAATATTTCTTTAGAAGTTACAAAAGATTTCAAAAACACGTTAAAGGACTCTTCTTGAAAAGTTGACTCCTCTTGGGAACTTGAAAATCGGATTTTTAAAAAGTGCTTCTGAGCTGTCTCTGAAATTTCTTCTTGAATAATAGCATTATACTATCTTCCTAGCAAGGAGTGGTTTGATCTCATTTTCCAGCAGTGTGATGATGGAGGTATGAGCTAGTCAGACAGTGCACCCGAATTGGGGGTTTTATTCACAGCTTTCATTTTAGTTCATTGTATAGATTGTGGAGTTAGATTCTTTTTTAATGGAGATTATTTAATTTTCTCCATCTAGAAATATTTTTACTGAAGCATATTTAACAATTTTCCTGTATATATCTCCGGTGTGTTCATGTTTTTCCTCTGCAAATAGATGATAAGTTCCACTTAACTGGAGGACCCTAAATAATAATCTTTGGAATTTCCTATGGTGCTTGCTCCCTTTGTAGCTGTTCCATAAATACTATAGTAGTCCATTTATTGGTTGATTATCTGTAAGTGCAATCTGTAATCCATTAGAAAATTAGAAAGAAGGGTGAGGCCCTCTCTACTCAACTCAGCTAACAAGAAAGAATTTCTAAAGCAAAATATCCATGTATTTCTCTACCTCTGTTACACACTGCTTCCCTCCTAATTATGTAAGAACTACAAAACAAAAAGGAAATGAAGACGACAGAGTTCAGTTCAGACTAATGTTTTGAATGATTGAGAAAGATCTCAGATCTTCTTCCGTTGGATCTGCTGATTGTAGCTTCATTTCATTCTCATTAAGTCAGCAAAGAGACATAGCTTTTGGGTGATTTACAGTAATACTTTCCTCATTAAAAGAGATCACCAAGAATTGGCTGCATTTATATTTCACTGTATTTCGTTGAATTCTCTTTTAATAGAAGAATGCAATCAGGCATATTTATTAAGGTTAGTTTGGGAGAGGGCATCAGCATTCATCTAATTGATCTAATCGATCTCCAAGGCTCAGAGAGTTCACATGACGTTTTTTTTGAGACAGCGTCTTGCTCTGTCGCCCAGGCTGGAGTGCAGTGGCACCATCTCAGCTCACTGCAACCTCTGCCTCTCAGGTTCAAGCGATTCTCCTGCTTCAGCCTCCGAACAGCTGGGACTACAGGCGCAAGCCACCACGACTGGCTATTGTTTGTATTTTTAGTAGAAACGGGGTTTCACCATGTTGGCCAGGCTGGATAAGCAGGACTAGATTCTTTGTTTTCAGCCATCCCTTGGTATCCACGGGGGACTGGCTCCAGGATTCTCTGCAGATATCAAAATCCACAGATGCTCAAGTCCATGATATAAATGATGTAGTATTTGTATATGACCTAATACATCTTTCTGTATACTTTATTTTTGAGATAAGGTCTAGCTCTGTTGTCCAGGCTGGAGTACAATGATGCAATCATAGCTCACAGCAGTCTTGAATTCCTGGGCTCAGACACTCCTTCTGCCTCAGCCTCTCTAGTGTCTAGGACCATAGGTTCCTGCCCCTATGCCTGGCTTATACATATATTGCAGAGACAAGGTTTCGCTTTGTTGCCCGAGCTGGTTTTGAACTCCTGGCTTTAAGAGGTGTTTTGACTTCAGCCTTTCAAAGTACTGAAGACACACATTGGGACAACAGGTGTGAGCCACTGTGCTCAGCCTATCTTTCATATACTTTAAATAATCTCTAGGTTACTTAACATACCTAGTACAAATGCCTACCTATCAGTTCATTCGTGTGGATTCAGTGTAGTACTTAGTGCATGGTGAATTCAAGTTTTGCTTTCTGGAACTTTGTGGAATAACCCCCCTTCCACCAAATACTTCAATCCATGCTTGGCTGAATCCATGGATGAGGAACCCACCTATAGAAGGGCTGACCATAGTTCCCTTCCCACCTTACTTCAACACTTCTCTTTAGTAAATAAAGACCAGCTTAAATTTTTTTGCTGTGATTTTTTCCTTTTTATTCTGATCCATGTTGCTTACTTACAAAATTATGTGATGATAATGAAAAGATTTCCCATTTACACCTGTAACTCTTATGGAATTTAATGTTGAAAGTTAGGTAAAAATGTGAGACACTTTAGACTACATAGCAGAGATTCGCATATTCTTGAGATGAAAAAAAAAAAAGAAAGAAAGAAAATGGACAATCATGGAGAAAAGTCAGAGAGTGAATATCTACCTTTTTTTTATCCAATCACATCATGTTTATAAATTTAAATGTGTCTAACAATGAACACACGATTTTAAGGAGATATATAAAAAAAAATAGCTCTGATGAAGCCAAATAACACAGGCTTGTTATTGTTCCCGTCACCGCAGTTTGAAAGGTGTGGCAGGAGAAAGCGAACACAGAATCTCAGATGAAACACAATATTGATATTTGGCATGCTCAGATGATTTTCCACCCAAAGATATGAAATCATTTTACCCACAGTCATTACGCCTCCCCACTAGGGCCAGCCCTTGGTACCGCCAGGAAGTCAGTGGAGGTTGACTTTGGCATCTCCAGACTCCCCATGCTGTACCCCTTTTCCTTTTTGATGCCGCTCTCATGATTCCTCAGAGTTGGTTTAATGACTACCTGCCATAAAGCACTTACCGTTGACTTAAAAAAGCAGATTCCGAGGTACCACACTAATCTATTGAATCAGACTATCTGTGTGTGGAGTCTAGTAATCTGCATTTTAAACAGATTTATGACCTGTACATTGAGCTTTGGAAATTGTTGACCTGGCTGGGCATGGTGGCTCATGCCTATAATGCTAGCACTCTGGGAGGCTGACGTGGCGGGATTGCTTGAGCCCAGGAGATCAAGGCTGCAGTGAGCCATGCTTGCACCACTGTGCTACAGCCTGGGCAACACAGCAAGACCCTGTCTCAAAAACAGAACAAAACAAAAAACTCCTGAGCTAGTAACAACCAATCCAGCCTCCCAGAGATTTGTTTTTTTCTATCTGACAGATCCACTCTTTTGAAGTATACAGAGCAGATTTGATGTAATATAAGTGCTCACCAATGATACAAGAAAAACTTGTTTGTTTTTTCTTTTAATTAAAAAAAAATGTTTTATACAGGGTCTCATGCCACTGCCCGGGCTGGAGTATAGTGGTGCTATCATGGCTCACTGAAGCCTCCACTTCTGGGGCTCAAGATAGTCCCACCTCAGCCTCCTGAGTAGCTAGGACTGCAGGCATGTGCCACCATGCCTGGTTAATTTCTTAAAATTTTTATAGAGATGCGGTCTCACTATGTTTCCCAGGCTATTTTTGAACTTCTAAGCTCATGTGATTCTCCTGCCTCAACCTCCCAAAATGCTATGATTACAGACGTGAGCCACTATGCCTAGCCAATATATATATATTTCTTATAATTAATTTTTTTTTTATAGAGACAGGGTCTTGCTATGTTGCCCAGGCTGGTCTCAAACTCCTGGTCTCCAGTGATCCTCCTACCTTGGCCTCCCAAAGTGCTGGTATTACAGGTGTAAGCCACCATGCCCTGCCCAGAATATACTCTCTTTACTGGTGCTGTAATACCTGGTAAGCTCAAAGCAAATTCTGTTAATTGAGGACATCCCAAGTCTCATTTTTAAATATTTGAGCTTAAATATTTGAGCTCAATTTTGTTTAAAGTTATTGTCTTTTTCCCCTCCATTCAAATTAGCTTTCTTTTCAAATAATTTTGTGGCAAAACTCTAATATACCCATCTCAATTTATAATTCTCTTGATTGTTGTACAAATTTTATGCCATAAAACCATAGGCCTTCTCAATTTCTTTTTACCTCTGTATAAAGTATTAATTTATTCAATAAAAAGGAAGCTCTATCAAAATATGCTCACCAGAAAGGTAAGACAGTCTAGAACACAATTACAAAATTTCACAATCAGATCTTGTATAAGAAATGGGGTCATCACTTAATATATTCATTTTCTCCTTGCATTTGTAGGTATCAGTTTCAATGCCTTCATATTTATAAGCTTTATTTCAATCTTTGAAATTTGTGAAAAGCCTAAAAATTTGAAGATTTTTTGGTTCTTCACTGATTGTTTTGTTTAAAGACTTTCTGCTGATTCCAAAGAAAATACAACCACAATTTAAAGGGTTCATTTACAAAAAGCACAATACCATTGTAGGACACTTTGATTGACAAAGTAATCTTTCAAAAAATACTTCTAAACTCCAGTTATGTCAGGCAGTAAAGAAATAATTTACTGCTACGCTGAAATATTTTAAATATTTAATTATTTAGTAGTCCAGTTACTTTCAGTAAATAAACAAAGTCTCCATTATGATCATTATACTATTACACACTTTTTAATGTAATTTTGGTGCTCAAAGGAGTGAGAGTAGTCTCTCTCTCTCTCTCTCTTTTTTTTTTGAGACAGAGTCTGGCTCTGTCGGGCTGTGTCGCCCAGGCTGGAATGCAAAGGTTGCGGTGGTTGACCTCGGCCCACTGCAACCTTTGCCTTCTGGGTTCAAGCAATTCTTCTGCCTCACTCTCCTGAGTAGCTGCGATTACAGGCATGCACCACCATGCCCAGCTAATTTTTGTATTTTTAGTAGAGACAGGGTTTCATCATGTTGGCCAGGCTGGTCTTGAACTCCTGACCTCATGTGATCAGCTCACCTCAGCCTCCCAAAGTGCTGGGATTACAGGTGTGAGGTACCATGCCCAGCCATAGAACACTCTTTTTAATCATGACACTATGCTCCACCAAAATTTGTTTCTGTATTATAATCACAAAAACAAATAATTTGATTTTTAATGTTGAACTTTAACTGAATTTGCAATAGCACTCATAATGATGTCAAGTAGTTCATCCTTTACAGAATGACCCTCTAAAAATGTTACTATATTACATAGAATGCACTAAATAACTAAACCATTAATGGAATTAACTTGTTTGATTTTTTTTTTTTTTTTTTTTTTGACACAGAGTTTCCCTCTGTCACCCAGGCTGGAGTACATTGGCATGATCTGAGCTTACTGCAACCTCCACCTCCCGGGTTCAAGTGATTCTTGTACCTCAGCTTCTTGAGTAGCTGGGATTACAGGCATGCACCACCATGCCCAGCTAATTTTTTTGTATTTTTAGTAGAGAGGGGGTTTCGCCATGTTGGCCAGGCTAGTCTAGAAATACTGGCTTCAAGTGATCCACCCGCCTCAGTCTCCCAAAGTACTGGGATTACAGGCGTGAGCCACCGTGCTCAGCCCTAACTTATTTGACTTTTTAATGTGGAGTATCTAATAGAATTGATATAAAACAAGGATCATTTTAATGTTTGCAAAACTCTTTTGCTAATAAAATCAACACATTACTAGCTATCACTTTCCTTTTTACAAATGTAAAAGAAAACTTGGAATGAAAATGGGCAAAATTTATTTATAAGAACGTTTGATCAAAATGAAAAGTCGTGCCTCATAGAATGATATGCAGATTCATCTTCTGTAGTACAGAGTTGGAATTGTTTTGGGGCATAGTCTTTTAAAAGTCATTATTTAACTCTTGCAATGGATGCTGAGTTTTTTCACTTACGTATCTTCTGTTTTGGGCCCCCATGATAGATGTTAATGACAACAAACATTTTGTGAAATTTACATTCTGTGTTAATGTCAACAGACATTCTTTACTAAGCGTTTTCTGAAAAATGAAAATTCAGAACTTAATTTTTCATTGAACATGGCATTTTCATTATTTAGTTCATTGTTACTAAAAGAGTTTATTGAAAATTAGACAGGACTTTATCAAACAATAAAATAAATAAATGTATGCTGTTTCGATGCTTTGAGGTAGGACTACTCTGTTTTCATTACTTTACGTATTTCAGCTATATCTAGTCTATGATTTCTCACATTCCTCGACAACACTGCCATTTGGAGACCTGGCAACTTTGTGATTCTCTTAGCTCATGGTGTAGGCCACAGATGAACTGGCTGGTGCACCAAAGCCTAGCAGGGGCAGCAACTCTACCTGGAAGGAGAAGGAGTTATTTGTCCTTAGCAACTCACCTGTGAGCATCTTTGTTTTGCCAGCCAGCAAATGGTATGTGGTTCCTGAAGGCAAGGTGGTACTTGCATACCTTGACAAAAGGGTCAAGGAGAAAAAGATGAGTTATCACTTCCATCTTTCAGATTTTACAAGAGTTAAAATGAGAATTCTCTTCACTGAGCATCTGGCTCACATACTACAAGCTGGGCCTTCGACAGTTGCTTAATGTACAAAATGAGAGGTTGATCACAGCCATTTCATCAATGCATCCATTACTAGAGTATATTACCTCATTCTAATGAGCGAAGAAACCTGGGGCAAAGGCTAAACCAGACAGTACACCAGGACAACAGGTATAAAATGGGAATGTTCTGGGGAAACTGGTACCTCTGGTCACCTTAGTCATGAAAAGAAGCAGGGATATGGAGCTGTAACTAAAAAAATGATGTAGGGTCAAGGGAATGTGTGTATTTTCTTGTTTTTAAGATGAAAGAGCTAGGGAATACCCTGAATGTTACAGGATTTAGGATAAAATTCATTTAATGCAGACTAGAATCTTCAAGAAGAACTTTTCTGGCAGATACCATCCTTGAACTAGTTTTGAAGAATAGAAGAGTAGCTACCTGAGGAAAGTCTGAGGATGGATCATTACAGTGGAGGGACCAACTAATAAAGACATGTTAAATGCAGTGAAACCCTAAGAATAAAAGCTCACTTCTTGGGAGAATGTACATAGAGGAGCAGAGAAATGGATCAATGAAAGACTCCTGAGAAATGTAACGGTAGAGAAGAAAAAAAAGAATTAGCTAGGCAGATTAAGAGAGGTCAGAGTCAGAAAGCCATGGCATCACTGAAGCCAAAGAGGGATTCTGAATGGGAGAGAATGGTCCACCGAGTCAAGTGCAGTAGAAGGGCAGGAATGTGTGGCATTACCCGCAAGAAGTAGGAGACAGCATGAGATGTGAACACGTGGTAACAGAAGTACAGACTGTGACGCTTGGCTGCAAAAGATAAGGAGAAAATAAGACATCCATCAGCAGAGGGTACATGATCCTGGGACAATGCCATTGCTGTTGCTTCAGGATGAGAGGCTTCAGTCTACTTTTACACAGAGAGAAAGGATTAAGTAGAAACAGACAGGTTCAAGAAATAAGAGAGGAGATATGGCTAGAGAAAAGCTTCAAAGGAGACCATAAGGGATGACAGGGGCTGGTGAGGAGGGCTGTTTTTGAACTTGATGATGAAATTGCAATTTGCAATTATAAGTTTATTTTAATGTTTACATATTTATCATTTTTGTCACTAATTACAGAGTAAGCTCAGGATAACTGCTTCTCCTTCTGTTTTATTTAATCCGTGTGTATCTAGTGCCTAGTGTACTTGTTAAGTGCTCAGATGATTTTTGCAAATGAATCAGGTGAATTAAAAAAATCTGTCATTTTCTGAGGCTAAAGGAGACTTCAAAATATTGGCTTGGACAGTCCAACAAAAATTATAATAAATATAAGCATACCATATAAATAGTAAATTATACTATGATCTTTAGTGATTATTTTTATTCACAGACTAGTATTACACAGACTAATTCAACCTTAGGAGGCTGAGATTATGCCCTCAAAATATGTATACACATTATTCTTTCTAATTATTTCAATAACTGCATGCTAAAGGAGTGGTACTGTGTTTACTGATGAGAAAAGTCAGCAGTTTGCCTGAGACAATCTCCAACCCAGTAGGTAGTAAGGTAAGATTTGAACCCCATTTGGTTGGCTTTCAAAGTCTAGATTTACATTCTCCCACAGATGCTCTGTAGATTCATAGTTTTCAGTTATTTCTGGGCATATTGATGCTTATTTGTACTATGAAGTATTTTTTCAGGTGACTGACAATTGGCTGAAATGCACCCTGGAATGTAAACTCCCTAAGGGCAGGGGTTTTTGTGTGTGTCAGTTTTATTTCCTGCATGTGCAGTCATTTGTAGGTATCCAAGGGGAATTGGTTCTAAGACACTGTTGGATACCAAAATCTGTGAATGCTCAAGTCCCTGGAAAAATGGCACTGTATTTGTATATAACCTACGCATATCCTCCTATATGCTTTAAATCAACTCTAGATTACTTATAACACCAAATACAATGTAAGTGCTATGTAAATAGTGGTTATATTGTATTGTTTAGGGAATAACGACAAGAAACAAAGTCTGGGTATGTTCAGTATATGCTCAGTACAGACACAACCAACCAATTAAAGAAATATTTTTGGTCCGTGGTTGGCTGAATCCACAAAGGCAGAACCCACAGATACAGAGGGCTGGCTGTACTCCTAGCATCTGGAGTGATATCCATGTCATGGTAACTGCTTAACAAATATTTGTTGAGTTGGTGTAAGAATGAATAAAATATTCCTGAAGGAGATCCCTTCTTCTAGGTTAAGTTTTGAAGTCTGTTGAAATATATGCTTCTAGGGATGGTATTAGTTTCCATGCTTGCTGTTCATTGAATAAATAAAGAATGTCAGGGTAGGGAGGAGACGAAAATTTGAGGAGTGGGCAGAAGGACACTGAAATGTGAATGAGCTTGGTTTGGTGGATACAGTGGTTAATTTTATGTGTCAGCTTGCCTGGGCCATGTGGTGCCCAGATATCTGGTGTAACATTATTTCTGTGAGGATGTTTCTGGAAGCGATTAGCATTTGAATTTGTGGATTGAATAAAGCTGATGGCCCTTCCCAAGGTAGATGGGCATCGTCCAATTCATTAAAGTCCTGAAGAGAAAGAACAAAAGGCAGAGGAAGGTTGTCTCCCTCTGTCTGACTGCTTCAGCTGGGACATTGATTTTTCCTGCCATCAGTGTTCCCGGTTTTCAGGCATTCAGACTCAGACTGGAATTGACGCTATCAGTTCTCTGGCTCTCAGGCCTTCAAATCACACCAATTAAGGAAGGTTTTCCTCTTCCTTCCTTAATTGGGGAAGATGGTGGGACTTCTCAACTTCCTTAATTATATGAGCCAATACCTTGTAATATCTATAATTATCTATCTGTCTGTCTGTCTGTCTGTCTACCTACCTACCTACCTACCTATCATCTACCTACCTACCTACCTATCATCTACCTACCTACCTACCTACCTCTCTCAGTTCTGTATCTATCTATTTCTGTATCTATCTACCTACCTACCTATTTATCTATCTCAGTTCTGTTTCTCTGAAGTACCCTGACTAATACAGAGGAGTTCACCTACTCTGAAGTTTGGCCAAGGCCCAGCATACACTGCCGGTCTTGTTGTAGCTTGTCACTAACCGTGCCAGTGAGATTTTAACTATGAGTGTTTGAAAATGGTTGGCTCATACTAATCTCCGATCCAATTTGTAAGAACATGGTTACTTAATAAACTTCAAGTTGTAATTCTCACTGTAATAGTTATGATGTTTATTTATAAATAAAACTAATGTTTCAAATAAATGATAGCAACCAATATATGGAAACCTGTCATGTATTTATATCAGCATAAGACAGTGGAATATTTACAATGATTCTTTTGATCATTTGACAAATATTTATTTAACATCTTCTATGGGCCAAGTACTACCTTTAATGAGAAGTACATTACTATGCTATTGCTTGTAGACAGAGAGAATGTTTGATCTAAAAATGGCTTTCAAACACAGTAACTAGAAACTAATTACTGGTGCAGATTATTTGAAGCTAATCGAATTTAGTTTAAATGCAATCTATCTGTGCTATCCTTGTTCCCCTTCCTAACAAATGACTGTATTAATATGGGAATTCACTCAGACTCTCACAGTTGGTATGAAGATTATTTTATTATTATTATTTTTGAGATGGAGTTTTACTCTGTCGCCAGGCTGGAGTGCAATGGTATGCTCACTGCAACCTCTGCCTCGAGGATTCAAGTGATTCTCCTGCCTCAGCCTCCCAAGTAGTTGGGATTACAGGCGCCTGGCACCATGCACAGCTAATTTTTTGTAATTTTAGTAAAGACAGGGTTTCACTGTGTTGGCCAGACTGGTCTCGAACTCCTGACCTCAAGCAGTCCACCTGCCTCGGCCTCCCAAAGTGCTGGGATAACAGGCGTGAGCCACTGTGCCTGGCCAAGATTATTTTAAATGAGAACATTTGAGTTACAGAAGATGCAGGAAAAAACTCACCTGAATGTCCCTTTATCTGACTGAGCATAAGCTCCCAGAACTACAGTTGCCATGAACCCCTCTCCACAGTTCTTCCAATTCAGCTGCTGTGAAGACAGAGTGCCCATTCCCAATGATATCAAAAGCACCTCTATCCCATGAAGGCCTTAAAAACCACCCTTTCCTTTTCTTTTCTTTTAAGATGGAGTTTCGAGACTTGTCACCCAGACTGGAGTGCAATGGCATGATCTCGGCTCACTGCAGCCTCCACCTCCTGGGTTCAAGTGATTGTCCTGTCTCAGCCTCCTAAGTAGCTGGGATTACAGGTGCCTGCCACCATGCCTAGCAATTTTTTTTATTTTCAGTAGAGATGGGGTTTCACCATGTTGAACAAGCTGGTCTCAAACTCCTGACCTTAGGTGATCCACCCACCTCGACCTCCCAAAGTGCTGGGATTACAGGCGTGAGCCACCGCACCTGGCCAAAACCACCCTTTTCTTAAGTTGATATACAAAGATCTTTACTCTGCATTATTCTGTGAGTTACTCATTGCTAAGCAACTCCCACATGCTCATGTAAATAAACCTTGTCTTTTCTCCTGTTAATCTAGTTCCAGTGAATTTGTAGGCCCACAAGCATTAGACCCAGTGGTAGAGGAAAAGATTTTCCTCCCAACATTAGCATATTCTTGCTTAGTGATTCATAGTAACTGTAGGATTTTTAACAATATAGTATGATAATTCCAAGTTATCCTTAACATTTACAACTTTCACCAGTGGTTATAGATGAGAAAACATCCCAGGAACATAGTGTTTAACACCATCTGGCTTGAATATTGACTGATCCACTCACTAGCTGTGTAACCTTGAGCAAACAAATTAATCTTTCTGTGCCTCAGTTTTTCTACCCATAAAATGAGCATAAAGATAGTACTTATTTCATGGGGTGGCTAACAGGATCACGTAAGTGTAAAGCACTTAGAATAGAAGTAGGTGTATAGCAAGGGCTCAATTAAATATCATTGTGAAATCTCCATAGGGGCAGGGAAGGGTGTCTTGACCACACCCCATTCTGAAACTCTCTAAACACCAGTTGTCCCCTGGTTTAGAATTACATTAAGATGCTTCTAGGTCTAAGGAAACATTTCTGAATTGATGTCACTGTTGTGACATAGAATGTTCTTTTTTTTAGGACACTCATGTGCAATATCTCCTTAACTCCTCTCTTCCCTGTTCGCCCAAGGATAAAGCTACTAAGTAGCTCAAAAATATTCCTTATTTGGAGAAGATATAATGAAAGAATGATGTTTTTTATTTTTCAAAGTAGTTTATGGTTTCTGAATATTTTGGGATCACTGTGGAAACTTGTAAGATTTTGGACCTTCATAACCAACCTAAATGCCAGGACACTTTGAAGGTTTATTAGTAATGCAAGTGTGAAGCCACCAGTGCTGTAAATAATTACAATAATGAAAACAGTTGTACTCACTAAATGACTCTTGCAGTCTCTTCAGTTTTCCCAGAGCTTGGCTTTGACAAGTTAGAAAGGTGGAAGAAAAGAAAGACAGAATAATCTGTTTCTAACTGTACAGAGTTTTGCTAATCTTGCTTATCTGAAGTAATAGTCAACACTTATACAGTTTTCATGGTGATAATAATGGTTATCATTTATTGGTTACTTACCAAATCCTTGCCAGTTTTTTTACAGATATTATCTCGTCTGACCTTTAATACATTCAGTAAGATAGCTGTTATTAGTTCTGATGAACAAATGAGGAAACTGAGCATTTTAAGGTTAAATTCATGTGTCTAGTAAGCGGTGGTGGTTCTGTTAGAAGCCACCTAGGAATATCTAACTCTAAAGCCAGACTTCTTAACCACCATACTGAGTAACACCTGTGGTTATAGTGTTCTTTCAGCATTTGGATAGCTTCTCTAGTTCATCTACAGATAGACTACACTTGGAGCCATATTTATGCAACAAAAATGTTAAAGATGGGTATAAATGTATACCTATATAAGGAATATAAATATACGCTAATAATACAGCTTCACAAAACTCCTTTGTCTTGGCAAATGCAAGATATATTAATTTCTCCTCCTTGTTCTCATTCTCTTCCCTCTTCCTATTCCAATTACTACAACTACAATTCTCTTCCTCCTTCTCCTTTTATTTTTTATTTTTATTTTTGACACGGAGTCTTGCTCTGTCACCCAGGCTGGAGTGCAGTGGCACACTCACAGCTGCAGTCTTAGCCTCCTGGGCTCAAGCCGTTCTCCCACCTCAGCCTCCCAAGTAGCTGAGACTACCACGGTGCACCACCATGCTTGGCTAATTTTTTCCTTTTTCTTTTTTTTAGAGACGGGGTCTTGCTATGTCTCCAGGCTCATCTCAAACTTCTGGGCTCAAGCAATCCTCCTGCCTTGGCCTCTCAAAGTGTTGGAATGATAGGCATGAGCCACCATGCCTAGCTCCTTCTTCTTTTTCTTTCTTTCTTTCTTTTTTTTTTTTAACCACTCCACAAAAAGACTAGAGGGCCATGAAGAGAGAATATCACTTTGGTTTCAGAGGCTGACCAGATGATAGGGAAAGGAATAACTTGCAAAAGCAGAAATGGTTTTGACTGCCCTGATGTTCCCGTGCTTTGCCTTGCCAGCATTCATAGTTACCTGCGTCTTTCTTCTAAAAACCTCATAGGCTTGTCATAGAGTTGTGACTCAAATATACCCAAATATATTGAAGGGAGAGTGATTAATTTAGGTCTTGCTTATTTGGTGCTTACTTGCTTCTTTTTCCTGTGATGAGCCTGAGTTTTCTGAGTCAGCAAGTGTGTCCCTCTTTAGTAGGTGGGTGACCTGGCACTTCTCTTTGCTGAATCAGAGGATGCTGCATGCTCACGTTTCCTCTGGGCTGAGTGAATACATGAAGCTCTGTCATGCATACTTCTTATTCATGCAACATATCAGGTAACAATCAGCAGCAAACATTAATTCCCAGGGAATGCCAGCAGGACGACTCACGCAGAGGAAATAGTTTGTGATATGGAATCGTCTACTGCTGAAGGCTTGAATTCCCCTTCCAAACTTGTTTTATGTTTAAATATTGCTTATGTGGAGAAAAGCTAGCAATATTTTGAGGGTTTTTTTTTTTTTTTTTAAGTAGAGGTGATTCTAATAGGATCAGCAGAAATGGTGATTCTAATATGATCAGCAGAAATCATGAATGACTAATTTGGGTTCTGCTTGTTACAAAAACATCTGTGTGATTTCTTTTTCTGATAAGCACATTTGATTGTGGGTATTCCAGAAAATTCTGATTTTTACATTTTAATGCTCTTGGTAGATATTTATTTAGTGCTTATCGCAGGCAAAACTTTGTAGTAGACACCAGGAAGGAAGATTATTGGAAGAAAAGAGGAAAGAGACACAACGATGACTCAAACAGAGACTCAGACCCAGGAAGGAAGCATCTCATACACACGTTATCACAAGGGGGAGGTGGTTAGTCTCCGATAGGGGATAAACGTGATAGGAACTGCCCTACAGTTTCCCAACAGGAATCCTACGGCTAGAACTGCAACTATATCTAGTGTTAGCAACATCCTTTTAGATCTTTTGATTCCAATGTCCACGCAAACCTCACATTTCCTTCATCAGCCCACACTTGGATTAACATTGTCTAAGTTAACTGGAACTAATAGAACATCTTATGAAGAAGAGGAGGAAATTACTGCCAAGCAACTTGAAATTTTTCTATTCTTTAATATTAGAACTATACTAGTGTGCTTTCAATTCTGAACAATATCTTCTTAACTCCTTTCTTCCCCTGTTCACCCATAACCCAATGATAAAGCTACTAAGTAGCTCAATAAAAATATTCCTTAATTGGATAACACAGAATGAAAGAATGATCATCATAAAGAAGAAGGGAGGAGGAAATAATTTTTCCAGGAGAATGTTAAGTACATTTTCATAGACTTAGAATCAAGAGGAATCTTAAAGATTGAGTTGAACATTCCTCCAGTAGAAATTCCCTCTGTCCAGTCCCTGCTAGTTGCTCTAGTTGTTCCAAAAGTTACAAGTGCTTCAAGTGATTTTTGGCTGACTACTTTTGGGATTCCCACCCCATCAAAGCTTAGTTGTTATTTTATTTTATTTTTTCAGTTGCAAGTGACAAAATGTTGATACAGTATAGCTTGAACAAAAATAGGAATCTGTTGCTTTATATAAGTGGGTAGACATAGTTGAGCCCAGGAATTTAGATTGTCGTTAAGCATCTTATCTTTATTTTTCTCTGAGTAGGTTCAGTCTTAGGCACCCTCTTCTCATGTTGTGGTAATGTCAGCTACCAGCAGATAAAGGTTTATATCATCTCTTCAAATGGGATTGTAGTGAAAAGTCTAAGCCTCTTTCTTAAAAGAACTTGGGGGGAAAAATCCCAGGGAAAGCTCTGATTGGCTCAGCTTGGGACGTGTGTTCACTCCTTTACCGGGAGGATGGGTGACTCTGGCTAGCATGATGGGTTTGGCCAGTCCCACTTGAACTGTATGAACTTATAATGGGGCAGAGTAGTTTTCCAAGGTTTGTTTGGTTTCTGAACACATATACGTTTACCATGTATTTCTTATTTATTTATTTTATTTATGAGACAGTGTCTCATTCTGTTGTCCAAGATGGAGTGCAGTGGTGTGATGTCTGCTCACTGCAGCCTCTGCCTCCTGGGTTCAAGCAATTTTCCTGCCTCAGCCTCCCACATAGCGGGGACTATGGGTGCCCACCACCATGCCTGGCTAATTTTTTCGTATTTTTAGTAAAGACGGGATTTCACCATGTTGACTAAGCTGATCTCAAACTCCTGGATTCAAGTGATCCACCTGCCTTAGCCCCCCAAGGTGCTGGGATTTAAAGGCATGAGTCACTGTGCCTGGCTGTTTTCCATGTATTTCTAACTATCATACATGCCCCAAATGGAATTCTTCATCTCTCCTTCTTCAATCGGCTTTATTCCTTTCTCAGGGAATGTTTATGCCATCTATCTACCTAGCTTACCAAACCAGCACACTTGAAAACATCCTAGATTCTCATTTTCTTAACATCCATAATCAATCACCACATCTTTTCAATTTGACTTTAATATTTCTCAAATCCATCTACTTCCATCCAATCTGGTTGTACAATCTTTTTTTTTTTTTAAATTAAAAAAATAGAGACAGAGTCTTGCTTCGTTGCACAAGCTGGTTTCAAACTCCTGTTCTCAAATGATCTTCCTGCCTCAGACCCCCCAAAGTGCTGGGATTACAGATGTTTGCCACCATGCCCAGCCTGGTTGTAAAATCTTCATTCAGGTTCATCATCATCTCTGTATTCTGTAAGCCTCCTAACTGGTCTTCCTGGCTTTGATCTAAAGGGGTGTTCTGCAAACTAAATACCTTCCTCTCTGGCAAACACATTGATCTCTTCAAAGTAAAATTCTGACTGTTTATAATGCATTTTAAATTACTTCAATAGCTTTTTATTGCCCTCAAGGTCAAGTGCAAAACTGTTTGCATATCTAAAAAGATCCTTCATGATTTCACTGCTGTATGTACCTAGTGCCATAGAATAAAAATTTATTTTGGTTGTCACTTTTTCTTGGTGGTAATTTAAAACTTTATTTTTATAATAATGGATTTATATGAAGTAGAGAGAAAAATCTTAATAATTTTAAGATAGAATAATTAGAGTAGATATGTGGCACCTACTGAGATCTAGCTGTCTTCTCTTCCTGGGCACATGGATAGATTACACTTCTTGGCCCCTAAACTTGGATGCCTAGTTCTGGCTAATGATTTGTGAGCAGATTGTTTAATTGCTAGTTTGGAGCTTTCCAGAGCTCACTTCTTTTTGCCAAAGTGACTTGGCAATATTTCAGACAGTGGCTTCTCCATCAGTTTGGATATTGGAGTGCGGATGACATAAAGCAGATTCCCCAGTCATCTTTTAATCAACATGAAGTGGGAGTGAGCAGACTTTTTCTATTTTATGCAAATATTGGGGGATGTCTCTTACTGCAGCATAACCTACCCTATGCTGCTTGAGCAAAGTAGATCTATCCCCTCCAATTCCATGGAGGTAATTCCTTCTATTCTGTTGTTAGGGGTTGGAGTGCAGTTTGGGAAGCACTGCTTTATAGCATCTAGCTTAATGCAATATGTATATTAGCTGCTCAATTGCTGTTCTTGGAAGAGAATTAATTCTATGTTGAATGATTTAAATGTGCTATTTTTTGAAGTTAGAAAGTTTTTTTGGCCTTTCTGTAAAATGATCATAGAGAATGAATTATTAAAGTGTTCCATAACCCATTTTATTTCTATTTTTTCCTTCACAAAAGTACTATTTTTTGAAAACATATCATAATTCAAACATATATTCTAATACTATTTAGAAGTATATGCCACATCCTTTTTCCAAGTTTATATTATAAATACTTGAGGAATTTTCAGCACATTTTAATGTGTTTCCTTTCCTATGATAGAAATGGGATGTTGCCAATTCTATGAGAAGCACAAAGATAGCTGCCAGCAGAAGTGTATATTACACATATATTACAGTGTCTGTGTTTAAAGTTAATCTTTTCCTGAACAGGTTTAAGAGACCTAAGTGAATGCTTGTAAATCTGAGTCAGTGTTGGAGAGCAGTAAAAAAATAAGCAAGGAATGAGCATATTTCAACAAGATAGTCCTTTATTGCTATAAAATTACTCCATGCCCACCCCACCCTAAATGTTATTGCAATAGGCAACTGTAGGACTCATAAAGAACCGAAAACACTTACATTGTACTACAGCAAACTTTGTGACTGACAGTGCTGAGACAGGCTATAAAATTCCCCAGTGCTGGTCAAATTCTCTTTCTATTTGAGTGAAGTTTCTGTGTTTAGGTTTGCATATATTTATCCAGAGAGTTGAATCTCCTCTACTGATTTTGGTTGCTATTTATTGTTTCATCCATTCATGGAATACAAATTCAATTTTTTTCAAGACTAATCTTTCCGTATCTCAAAGTATGACAAGAATTCTACTCTGGGAAGCATAAACTCTGTTAAGATATTAGTATATTAGTCACATTTTTATAAATGCCTCTTAAAAGAGTGGTGCAGTGATAAAGATAAGTTCATACTGAGTAATGTCATGTTTAACCTTCAAATTTGACCTTTATGTACAACTTCAATTACAGTATCTTTATTTTTGAATGCTAATATTTGATTCATTTTATGACTAGACATTTGATTCAGGAGCAAAACACTCATTTTTATTTATTTGTAGTATAATTAACTGCTTCTTTCTCCAAAAAGTTTTTTCTACTTCATTATATCCATATACTGATTAGTCAGATTAATTTTTATGCAAGTGCTCTCCATTTCTAGTTCTCTTTCTTTCCCACCACATATATACACACCCAGTCCAAGTAATGAAAATAGAAATGATTTAAACCTAATTGTATTGGTGGTAAATTATGTATGTACTATTAAGAGAATTTTATACTAGTGTCTCTTCAGGAAGCTTCCAGATTTTTTCAAATGTTTAAAGGCTCTATCTTTTTGTGGTAAAGCCTCTTTTATAATAACCATCATCTCTTTCATCAAAATGGCCTCATAAAATTCCCTCAAGACCAGCACTATATGGTTTTCCTCTCCTCCATTTCATAGACCCTAACACAGAAATTTCAAACATTTAAATAATCAAAAAAATTAAATTGATCAGAAATTTTACTTTTTTCTCATGAAGCTTGTTTAGGCGACACTAGTTTTAACATCTTAATAAATTAAAGCTTTAATTCACTAGTTTTAAAGCTAAATTTCTATAATCATAAGTTCTATAAGATCCATACTTTCATTGGTACTTGTCATCATTATTAATAACTCAAGATGCTGCTCATAGTGTCTAGAATTTAGTCAAAGTGTAGTTCTTCTTTTGCAGCAGAATGTGAGGGGTGGGAGTAGTTGACCCTAGGTGCAGGCAATAAGGGGTTACAATGTCTGTAGAGAACTTTATTATCAACTGAAAGCCAGTCTACTTTTCATCATGGACATGTACTAGCACTTCTAAATGATATCAGTAATAAATGATTTCTCTCCATTGCGCTACACTACTCTAAAGCCTTCCCCTCATCCAGTATGCTATACTGATGCTTCAGACTATAACTTTTCAAACAAAATTGCTTATTAGTTTGTAGAGCTTAAGTACTTCAAAGCACATTTTATTAAAAAAAAAAAAGCATTTACAGACATTCGAATGAGCTTAGATTTCAGAATTAAGTCATCTCAACAAAGGGAGCAGTTTTGACTTCATTTGGTGATGATAAAGAACAGCCATGTACTGTGATCCTGGGCTCTGAACACTGAAGTCTTTGGAGGTGGCCTTTCTAGAGGTAACTTAGCCCCTCGGAATGAAAAAAGGCTTTTCAGTATCTTCTCTGATTCCTACCCCAACTTCTCTTCTGTATCTGTTTTACTGTGAATGTAGGCAACTACATTTGTCAATTAAAGATAAGCGAATTTCTGGCTAAAATTGTGAATTTGTTCACAAAGAACACATGCTTGAGTAATTAAGGTAGAAATACATCATTATTATAGTTCTCATAATGTGTTTGCTTAGGACATTTCCACAAGTTATTCACAGTATGTGATTTGACTTCATTGAAAACATTAAACGAACAATCATAATAATGCTCTTTTTCTGTCACAATTACTCTATCATTTATTATGCCTTTTAATAATCTAAAAACAATATATAAAAACTTAAAGCAACTGACAAGGTGATTGGAATACATTTACTCTGCATGTATTTAGAAAGGCAGTATTTTATAGTAAAAAGATAATGACTCTAGACCCACCATTTGCTACTTGTGTGGTAACTTTCAGCAAGCCAATTAACCCCTTAGAGCTCACATTTTCTCATCTGAACAGGGGGAATGACAGTAGATAATATAACCCTATGATGGGGCTGTGGTGAAGTGCAAATGAATCATGAATATAAAATAACTTTGAGAATTCTAAAGCAGAGTTGGCAATCTCAAAAGTCTGCAGGGAACAACAGACAACACAAACGTCTGAATCAGGCTCAGTGTAACAATAAGGGCAGGGGAGCTTATGTTTGGCCTAGAGAGTGTGGACCATGACTAAAGCCATTAAAATGTGCTTATTTATTTTGTAAAATGTTCCCGTCCAATAAGGCAGTCTGAGTATCACTGGTTGTGACATCAGTTAAAAAAACTCTTTTACAGATATAAGAGTTATATTTATGGGATGTATACTATGCCCATTTCCTGAAATAAAAGAAAAAAATTAGCATCAAACATGCTTATGCAGCAGCAGGATGGATTTAGATTAATATTATGGAAACTTCACAAATGATTCAAAATTATATTATCTATATTATCCAATATAGTAATAGAGTTCCCACATGTCTGTGTTGGCAGAAAGCCCTCTATTTTGCTCCTGAGCCCTCCCTACCACCAAAACAACAATCTAAGATCCCTGAGAGGTACCCTGCATGGATCAGGGGTTAGGAGAGAGAGTGAGGACGACCTGCTGCTCTTTGGCTCTTTACTGTGTCTTGGTTGCTGCCCCATGTTATTGTTGAACACAAGTCCTGCACAGTCTGGTCAACATTTATCCACTGGCTGTTCTACCATGTGCTGACTGATTCCAAGCCCTTCAGCCATCACAGTAATATTCCATTCCTGATAGGCAGGTTATAGCTGCCTTGTTTTTTACTGATAAGCTCAGATAGTTTTCTCTTTATGCACAACTCTGTGCTGGGTATTAAAAAAAACCCAACAAAGAACTGTCTGAAACAAAAATACAATGGATGAGGATGAAAAGGTTATGTAAGAGGTAAGAAAAAATAAATTTGGGGAAAAAAGGAAAAGTGCTATACTGAATGTTTGTGTCTTCCCTAAATTTATATATTGAAGCCCAGTCCCCAATACGATGGGTGAAGACTTCAAGGCAGGATTAGGTCATGAGGATGGAGCCCTCATGGATGGGATTAGTGCCCTAATAAAAGGATGGTAGAGAGCTCTCTTGCCCCTTTCACCATGTGAGGACACAGGGAGAAGACAACTGTCTATAAATCAGGAAGCTGCCCCTCACCAGACACCAAATTTGCTGGCTTTTTGATCTTAGACTTTCCAGCTTCCAGAACTGTGAGAAATAAATTTCTGTTGTTTATAAGGGACCTAATCTAAGGCATTCTGTTATAGCAACCTAGAGCCTCCACCCAGAAACTGTTACAACTGATATATGAATTCAGTAAAGTTGGTACTGAAGCAGGATACAAAAGTAGAACACAAAAACCAGTAATATTTCTATATGAAAACACCAAACAATCTGAAAAGAATTATATTATTGTAGAAGAACACATTTTATTAATGTAGAAGAAGAAATATCAGAAAAAAATTATTTAACTTAAATATTTGTTACTTTAGAAAGGATTAGAATAATTAGAAAAGAAACCAATAATCAATGATATAATGGAAGAAAAGTTTTCTCAGCTAAAACTAAATATGGATATATAAATTGAAAACATTTACAGCATTTTACACAAAATCATTGACAAGAGATCCACACCTAGAAACGTTTATGACATATAAAATAATGATTTATTTCTTAAGATATTCACATAATCAAAATGTAAAATGTGTAGTGTTATGAGGCAGAGAATAGAACGGTGGTTACCAGGGTCTGGAGAAGGGGAAATGAGGAGGTATTAGTTAAAGGGTACAAAGTTTTAGTTATACAAGATTAATAAGTCCTGGAGATCTGTCCAGCATAGAGCCTATAGTTAACAACATTGCATTGTTTACCTAAACATTTGCTAAGATGACAGGTGTTAAGTGTTCTGATCACATACAAAAAATAATTGGCTGGACACAGTGGCTCATGCCTGTAATCCCAGCACTTTGGAAGGCTAAGGTGGGTGGATCACTTGAGGTCAGGAGTTTGAGACCAGCCTGGCCAACATGATGAAACCCAGCCTCTACTAAAAATACAAAAAATAGCCAGGTGTCGTGGTACATACCTGTAATCTGAGCTACTCAGGAGGCTGAGGCAGGAGAATTGCTTGAACCCAGGAGGCAAATGTTGCAGTGAGCTGAGATCACTCCACTGTACTCTAGCCTGGGTAACAGAGCAAGACTTCACCTCAGAATAATAATAATAATAATAATAATAATAAAGAGGGTGAGAGAAAAGTTTTGGAAGTGATGTGTATGTTTTTGACATAGATTGTTGTGATGGTGTATACTTTTTTTAGGTGTATACTTACTTCTAAAGTCATTGAGTTGTATACATTAAATATAAATAGTTTTTTTGTATGTCAATTGTACCTCAATGAAAAGGTTTAGAAAACTAAAAATATTCCGTATTTCCTAAATAATAGAACTTTTCTACCTTTTCTTTTCCAATAATTGCATAATGGGCTTTTATCTTTCTAAAAAACAGTTCAACCAGATCCAAGTCAGTAAGCCCTATTCATTTACTCAGAACTTTCGAAGTATTTTAGTTCCTCTTAATTATGAGAAGACAACTAAGGGTTGCCACACATTGAAGGGATTCTTCTGATATGAAAAAAAGAGACTAGACAAGTAGAAAAAAAGGAGACTGGAGGAAATAGAAATTATTCATGAAAAAGATAACTTTAAAAAGATAGCATTTATAACCTGAGAAAGATAAAAGGGAGGCAAAAAAAATCCATGATATAATAATCATATGATGTCAACATGGAACATTCAGAGGAGAAAATGGGTTACTAGATGTTAGTAATATGTTATAAAAATGAACATCTCAATAAAGTATGGTAAACTAAACTTGAACAAACATTCTAGAAATTGTAACAAAAATATAAAGATTTGTAAAATAAAAAAGCAAAGGTAAAAAAAAATCATAGGATCATCTCAGAAGATCCAATACCTGAATAGTACAAGTTACAGAAATGGAAAACAGAAAATTGTAATTGATACAAGTCAGGAAAATTTCCTATAACTCTGAGTTTCTCAGTCAAGAATTCTATTCATGAAAAGCAGTAATAAAAAGTCTCCCATCAAAGAAAATCCAGAACCTGATGGCTTCACTGCTGGATTGTATCAAACACTTAAAGAGTAACTAATACCAATTCTACTCAAACTATTCCAAAAAATAAAAAGGAGGGAATACTTCCAAACTCATTCTATTGTGCCAGCATTACTCTGATACCAAAGCCAGGCAAGGACACATACACACAAAAGAAAACTACAGGTCAATATCCCTGTTGAATATAAAAGCAAAAATCTTTAACAAAATACTAGCAAACTGAATTCAATGACCCACTGGGATTAATCCTAGAAATTTGAAGATGGTTCAACATATGCAAATCAATGAATTTGATACATTATAGTAATAGAATCAAGGACAAAAGCCACGGTCATTTTAACGGATGCAGAAAAAAATTTGATAAAATTCAACATCCATCATGATAAAAACTCTCAACAAACTAAGTATAGAAGGAATATACCTCAAAACAATAAAAGTTGTTATGACAAACCCATAGCTAGCATCATACTGAGTGGGGATAAACTGAAAGCCTTTCCTCTAAGATCTGGAACATAAAAGGATGCCCACTTTCACCACTTGTATTCAACATAGTACTGGAAGTCCTTGCCAGAGCAATTAGGCAAGAGAAAGAAATAAGGGCATCCAAACTGAAAAGGAAGAAGGGAAATTGTCCTCATTTGCAGATGATATGATCTTACATTTAATAGAACCTAAAGCCTCCACCAAAACTGTTAGAACTGATACATGAATTCAGTAAAGTTGGTACTGAAGCAGGATACAAAAGTAGAACACAAAAAACAGTAATATTTCTATATGCCAACAGTGAACAATCAGAAAAGAAACCAAGAAAGCAATCCCATTTAAAATAGCTACAAAAAATAAACCCTAGGAATAGACTTAATCAAATAAGTGAAGGATCTTTACAATGAAAACTATAATGCTCTGATGAAAGAAATTGAAAAGGACACAAAAAATGAAAAGATGTCCCATGTTCATGGACTGGAAGAATTAATATTGTTACAATGTCCATAGTATCCAAAATTATCTATAGCTTTAGTGCAATTCCTATCAAAATACCAATAACATTCTTTACAGAAATAAAAAAATGCTGTTCACAAAAAGAGCCTGAATAGCCAAAGCAATCCTGAGCAAAAGGAACAAAGCTGGGTGTACCACAAAATGTACTACAAAGCTGTACTAATTAAAACAGCACAGTACTAGCGTAAAAATAGATGCATAGACTGGTAGAGAACCCACAAATAAATCAGTACAGTTATAGCCAAATCATTTTTGACAAAAGCTACAAGAATATTTATTGAAGAAAGGACAGTCTCTTCAATAAATAGTGCTGAGAAAACTGGATATCCATATGCCAAAGAATAAAACTAGATTCTTGTCTCTCACCACATACAAAATTTAACTCAAAATGAATTAAAGACTTAAATCTAAGACCTGAAACTATGAAAGTACTACCAAAAAAATTGGGGAAACACTTTAGGGCATTGGTCTGGGTGAAATTTCTTGAGTAAGACCTAAAAAACACAGGCAACCAAAGCAAAAATTGACAAATGGGATCACATCAAGCTGCAAAGCTTCTGCACATCAAAGGAAACAATCAACAAGTGGAGAGTGAGTCCACAAAATGGGAGAAAGTATTTGCAAACTACCCATCTGACAAAGGATTCGTATCCAGAATATATAAGGAACTGAAACAACTCAATAGCAAAAAACAAATAGAAGACATGTAAATAGCCAACAGAAATAAAAAACAAAATGCTGAACAGCACCCATTAACAGGGAAATGCAAATCAAAATTACAATGAGATATTGTTTCAACCCAGATAAAATAGCTATTATCAAAAAGACAGAAAATAACAAATGCTGGTGAGAATGTGAAAAAAGGAAAATGCTCTTACACTGTTGGTGGGAATGTAAATTAGTACAACCATTATGAAAAACAGTATGGAGGTTCTTCAAAATCTAAAAATAGAACTACCATACGATCCAGCAATCCCACTGCTGGGCATATGTCCCCTAGAAAGAAAGCTGGTATACCAAAGAAATATGTGGACTCCTGTATTGCAGTGCCAGTCACAATAACCAAGATATGAAATCAACGTAAGTGTTCACTAATATATGAATTTTAAAAATGTGAATATTATTATAGAATATAATTCAACTATGAAAAAAGTATGAAATTCTGTCAATTGCAGCAAGGTGGTTGGAATTGGAGGGCATCTATGTTAAGTAAAATAAGCCAGCACAGAGAAACAAATATCACATGTTTTCACTCATATGTGGGAACTAAAAAAATTGATCTCATGGAAATAGTGAATAGAATGGTGGTTACCATAGGGAAGGATATGAGATGGAGGGGATGAAGAGGGATTAGCTAATGGGCACAAAAATACAGTTAGATAGAAGGAATATATTCTAGTGTTCAATAGCATAGCAGGGCAACTATAATAAATAATTTATTGTCTATTTCAAAATAGAATATGGCACAAAAAATGATAAATAATTGAAGTGATGAATATACAAATCACATATTATATGCTTGTATATGTCTCCATAAATATGTACAACTACTATATATCCATAAATAATTAAAAATTAAAAATTTAAAAAATAATGCCTACCAATGGATGAAAATGTATCCATAACAAGGTAAGCACTGCAATATTTCAGACACTGGGGAAAAAAGAGAAGGTCTTACAAGCTTCAAAGGAGAAAAGAATATTATAAAGGATGAGAAGGGGAGAATGGCTTCAGATTTCTTAATAGCCACACATAAAGTTTGAAGATAATAGAAAATTGCTCTCAAAATTATGGAGGAAAAATAATTTCCATATTTGAATTATTTTATTCACCAATCAATCAAGGTTGAAGGTTGAATAAGAATTTCAAGCACCGTATTTTATACATCTGTTCTCAATAAGCTTCTGGAAAAGGTACTCTATTAAAAACAAGAGAGTAAATGAAGACCATGAAGACATGAGACCCACCACAGGACAGAGGTTGAAAAGTGATGGGAGATTTCCAGGATGGCAGTTATGCAGGAGACCTGACTAGCAAACAGTCTAACCTAACCAGAAGGACAATGTCAGTCTCCAAGAGGGATGTTTACAAGGTGATTGACCTCCTGGAAGACTGCACTGAGATCCTACTAGAATGTGCTTGGTACAATAAATAGACTTAGCTAAGGTAAAAAGGAAACTTAAAAAAGAAAAAAAGGGAAAAGCTATAAACAAAGCAATTTATACATGGAAGAAAAAGAAAACACAATAGTATATCACAATGTTCAACTATGAATAATGTTTGCACGGTTTAATTATATAAAGTATAATAATACAAACACTAAGTATGAGTTTACCACAAAATTATCTTAATTTGGAGATGCAGAGAGGATTGTAGAGGCCTAAACATACTCCAAAGATGCAACACCCACAATATGAAGACAGCATATATTTGAATAATTACCCTCTGTAATGATGAAATTTCCAGAGAGAAATGAGAAGGTCCAAGATTGTATCCCTTGGTAGTTTAAGCCCATAAATAAAACAAACCAAAAAACTCTAAAGGAATTCGACTTATCTTTCTCACCCCATGAATTAAAAATCTAAGGATATTAAAGTCTTTCTTAGTTTCTGCACTGCTAAGTTCTAGCTGGAGGGGGCCCTGTTTGCCTGGTTAGAGGCACAGTTCCATCCACAGCCACAGGGCTCTGTGGGATTTTTTCAGGACTCTAGAAATTAAATCAGTTTCAGTTCAAGTTTCTAATATGTGCCTCACTTTTAAGAGTCTAAATAGTTAACAATCCATGAGATTATCACAGTTCTAGCCTCACACTTACAAAGGTGCAAAAATAAGTGGGCTATGTCCCAAAATCAGCAATGCCAGGCAAAACAATGTTTCTAGTACTCCTCTTTTTTGGATTGCCAAACACTGGAGCAAAAGCTCAAGGAATCAGAATGAAGAAAAATATCTTGGTTTTATCTTCACCTTTTTAAAGGTGTCAGTCGATGTACGTTAATTTTCTGGAATGATAACCTAAAACTTAAAGTCGGTTTGAGAGAAATTTCCCACAAAGACGTTAACATTGGCCTATGTATTTAGTGGCTGTTTGGCAAAGGTCACATTGCATCCTGGCTCCTCTAGCAGAAGGGACATTTGAGACACTCTTTCTGCAGAACGTAGAGGTGTCTCCTTAATCTCTGTGTTTATTTCAGGTTGACAGTCCCCTCAGTAGACTCCTGAATTGTGGCTTCTGCTGATGCTTCTGGGGCTTCTGTCCCTGAGACCTAATGAGGAAAGACACTTTTTCCATGTGTTTCAAGGTGCTGTATTTCCTTTGCTTTTGGATATGGCAGACCACTTGTATAGCATTTCTTCTGGCTGTATTGTTTTCTGCAATCACAGGATCAGCTTCTAGTGTTTTATTTCTCCCTGCTCTTCTTTTGCTCTGTCCAAGAAGACTCAGCTGAATTTGGGGACTGGCCTGCTAAGCACCTTTCCTATTCTTTTTCAAAATTTCCAGCCATTTTGAGAATTTTAGGGGCCCTGGCTAAGTTCTCAACCAATGGAGAAATAAGACAAAAGAGAGCAGAGACAGCACCCAAATCATCTTTATCACTGCCAAAGACTAAAACTGGAGACATAACTGTATGCATTCACTAAGGCTGCCAGAACAAAGTCTTACCAGCTGGGTGGCATAAAACAACAGAAATTTGTCTCACAGTTCTGGAGACCAGAAGTCCAAAATCAAGCTGTCGTCAGGGCCATGCTTCCTCTGAGACATGTACAGAGTTCATTCCTTGCCTATTCTAGCTTCTGGTATTTGCTGGCAATCTTTGGTGGCATTCCTTGGTTTGTAGACGGGTCACTCCAATCTCTGCCTCTGGCATCACATGGCTGTTTTCTCTCTGTGTGCCTCTTTTCTTCTTCTTATAAAGACACCAGGAATAATAGATTAAAGACCATCCACACAAAGACCCTTTCAGATAAGGTCACATTCATAGGTACTGGGGTTAGGACATCAAAATGAATTTTGAGGATATACAATTCAATCCATAATATGACTCAGGGTGAGAGACTAATGGACCTGCTACTGAACCTCAAAATTAGGCAAATTTACCTGTCCACTCATAGCATTCTACTTTGGGGAAGATTCCCTATGACAAGTAAAACTTATGGCATGGATAGCAGCGAGGAGCTCTTACTCCTTGGGATAAGTCAACTCCCAGGCAGAAAAGACATGGGACATAGCTGAGCATGCCTGTTTTTTCGAAAGAGACTAGTTTAAGCCACTTTTGTACTCCACGGAAATGTGAATAAAAAGTGGAAGAAGACAAGGAGAGTCATACATCTACATGAGAGGAAATGTTGGGGGAGGAGAAGAAAAAGAAGCCTTCCCTCAACACAAATGTCAAACAGAAATTTTAAAGGAAAAGGCACAAAATGTAAAATAGCAACTCCATAACAATAACTTGACTTTAAAACTCCAAATTAACAAGATTAGGAAATCATAAATGAATTTCTGATCTTGTGTCGATAAGACTCAAAACTTAATATTTTATTCTTGACTTTGATAACCAGATTGTAAAATATGTATATATATTATATATATGGTAAAATATATGTTATTTTAAAAACTGAAATATTATCACTATAAGAATTAAAACATTGGGTATATACCTTTTAACAGAATCCTAGAGAAGGTAAAAATAAACAAAACACAGTTCTAATTTTATAGAAATAAAATCAAAGGTGTAACAAGGAATAAAGTAAGAAAACGAAAAGTCCAAGAAGTAACAAGGAAGCATAAAACGCATACATTACAAACAAGATGATTAAACACATTTGTCATATTATTAAATTTAAAAGATTTTAAAACGTCATTATGTATCCAGGATTATTGGTTAATTGAAGATCAAAATAAAGATGGTCAAAGATTTATCAACCAATATAACAGAGGTAACACTATTTTATAAGACAAAATCACTAATGGAAAGAGTAAATATATATTGAAAGGTAGAGTCAGTAACAATATATTCATTGCAACTTTCTACTGGATAGCAATGGGTAAAGACATACACATAAAAACTTCACAAATAAGAGAGAAACTAACAGAAATAATAACTTAATCTTTCAATTTCCCCAGAACTTTCTTGTTATGTCTTACTTCAAAATAAGAGCATGCAGAATCTGAACAATACAATTAATGAAGTCGAACTTATCATTATATATGAAATAAAATAAATGACACATCCTGGCCGGGTGTGGTGGCTCACACTTGTAATCCCAGCACTTTGGGAGGCCGAGGTGGGCAGATCACAAGGTCAGGAAATCAAGACCATTCTGGCCAACATGGTGAAACCCCATCTCTACTAAAAATACAAAAAAATTAGCTGGGTGTGGTGGCGCACTCCTGTAGTCCCAGCTACTCGGAGGCTGAGGCAGGAGAATTGCTTGAACCCAGGAGGTGGAGATTGCAGTGAGCCGAGATTGCACCACTGCACTACAGCCTGGGTGACCAAGAGAGATTCCATCTCAAAAAAAAAAAAAAAAAAAAAAGACACATCCTTTTCTTGTCTTGTCATGAAATACTTCCAAAAGTTGATCATATGTTCATTTACATGCATGCACACACAGTCCTAAAAAATGAACCACATTTTCTGAGTGCAAGGAATCTGTTGCATTGCTGAAAGTATGCTTTAAATATTGAAATATAATACATTGGAATTCTAAACTCAAAAGGATTGAGAACATTTGAAGTCTACTTACTATTAACTAGAAATGAATAGTAAAATGGAAAACAAAACTAAATTTTCCAAATATTTAAAAAGTAAGAAATACTTTTCACATCAATACTTGCTCACATTATTACAATCTAGGTTAAAAATAATGAATATGAACCTGTTTGGAAAAATTGAATGGCATCAAACTCATTATCAGAAACAAATCCAGAGTTCTACAAGAATAGAAGGAAACAAAATATTCATCTCAAGGTGGGAGAAAAAGAACAATGAAGTAAAACTAAACAAACAAAATCAAAATACTCCAGAGAAGATTATTATTCTAATGCTGAATGTAATGAAGCCATAACAATAATTCCAGGCAATCATGTCTAGTTACTAAAAACAATTATGGGTCTAAAATGGGAACAGTGGGACTGACAAGTGATTTTATGTACTGTTCCTCCTTTTTACCATTTCATAAGATTCTCTTGTGTGAACTCTGAGGTATGCTCATTTAGTCAGAAAACGACTTCTGGAGCAATTGAAAGAATGACTCATTTGGGTAAGGGCAAATATGGAAACATGTAAGTTAGTAAATGTGAGAAGGCCACTACAAATTCTGCATACAATAGTTTAGGTCTCATTGATGTTGAAAAGAAAAAGCACTTGCAAATGAAAAGCCTTGCATGTTAAAAAGATTAAAAAATGGTAGTACATTTCCAGTGTAGATGTAGTGGTTTCTGGGGTAGATACCAACATTTCTGGTGTTTTGTCTAGCATCATTTACAGTAGGATACCTGATCCAGGAATCTATTGCATTGCTGAAGGTATACTTTTTAAAATTATTATTATTTATTTATTTTTAGTTTTGGAGACGGAGTTTCACTCTTGTTGCCCAGGCTGGAGTATAATAGTGCAATCTCAGCTCACTGCAACCCCCGCCTCTCAGGTTCAAGCAATTCTCCTGCCTCAGCCTCCCAAGTAGCTGGGATTACAGGCATGTGCCACCATGCCTGGCTAAATTTTGTATTTAGTAGAGATGGGTTTCACCAGTTGGTCAGGGTGCTTTTGAACTCCTGACCTCAGGTGATCCACCTGCCTTGGGCTCCCAAAGTGCTGGTATTACAGGTGTGAGCCATTGTGCCTGGCCTGAAGTAACTTTAAATATTGAAATATAGTACATTAAAATTAAAAAGGCTAGGTATAGTTTGAAGGCAAGAGCAATTATCATTTTTTATGTTTAGATTCCTAGTGATTAGCACTCTAAATGTGTGCTACAAGTAATTATTGAGTGAAGGCCTCTTCAGCATGTGTTTACTTATTTCTCAAGCAAAGGAATAAATGAAAATATAAAGAAAAGCCAGTTACATTACAGAATTTCCTTGATGAGGAAGGGCCCTAGTGATCTTTCTGAGGTAATGAAAATAGTCTGTTTCTTGGTTACTGGGTATGTTCCTAGCTAAAAATTGCTCTAGCTGCATACTAAAAATTTATACATCTTACTGTTGTAAATCATACATCAAAAACCAAGACCAAAACCACACAAGAGAATCTGAGTGTTCCAGAAGAAGCTTACTCTTTGGAATGTTTGATCAACTTTTGCTTTTTGTTTCTTTTCTCCTATTAAGCAAAGCAACTTAAATTTGATTCAGATTGGGTGTAGAATATAGTACCTATGTCAAATTTCTTAGTATAGGTGTCTATTTCCAAATAGCATATAATTGTTACCACTGGCAATTTTGATAGCAAGTGAAGGGTAAATATTCAAAGCTATACTTACTTTGTCACCTTTCAAATTATTCCCTGCACAAGAACCAAACTACATGATGAAAAAAAATTTTAATCTAATCAAATTTCTATTTTTAGTTATACTTCTGTAATTCTCACAATACTAGCTGTATTCTTGGGTCGTATCTGTGAGCAGAGTTGAAAGAGCACAATTAAGGCTGTTCAAATGACTTGAACAGGGTGATAATATTCTTCTTTGGAGATAGCTGCTTTAGTCTCTCCCCTCAAGTGTTAGTACACTTAAACTTAAACCCATTTTCTGAAAAAGATGGAAATAGAACCACAGCTTATTTGTAGACAGCTCAGATTTTTCACCCATTTCTGGTATTTTAGGTCCAGTTATCATTTGGCATTAATGCCATCTCAGAAGCATTTTTGCTATGGTCAAGTTGGGTTTCAAAGATCATGTATTTATCAAGTCTTAGAAATTGACAAATGTGTTTAATCATGGATGTGTGTAACTGTTCATGCCCTTGACTCGGCGCTTTCATATGGTGTTTTCATTGGAACATAGTACCCAACTGGGTTGTATACCAGCACATGGTAACTGTTGAGGTCATTTTTTACCATGGATCTGATGCTGCTGAAAGGTAAATTTTCTAGTTTTTGAGTGGCTATGTTGGGGAGAGCAGGAGGACAGGCATGGTACAAAATAATTTCTTAAAAATCAAATGACAAAGACAACATTTGACTAATCAAATATTTTCATTCTAGACATGATTTATTCAGTAAGTATTAAAAAAAGAAAACTTCAAAATGTATTACCTCAAACTGAGAACAAAAAGATTTGCCAGGACAATTAAGCACATGTGAATTTAATTGTGGCATTAGCATGCTACTTTGTGAAGGTAAAAGCATTTTTTTCCCCAAGAAATTTAATACACTTCATGTCTGAGGTGGTTGCTCCTTAGCACTTCACTGACTCATTTATTCTACCTTGCTCAAACTCAAAACTCATCTATACTTCTTGTCATCTGAATCTGTTTGAATAACCTTATGGGAGAGTTTTCTAATTCTCCAAAGAGCTGAACATTAACCAATTAATTCATCATTTTTTTTAAAGATCAAATAATGGGCCCAGACTGTCTCTCAAAGAAGGAAGTATTCAATCTGTAGCCATCAAGGATATTAGAGAAGATCGATCTATCTTGGGAAAACTGTTAGAATCAACGTTCAAGACCTGGGTACTATTTAGGACTAAAATAACCAGCCTGTGATGGCAGGGTTCGTGCCTGAGGATCTTCCGGGCACAAACCCTTTTACTTCCATTATCTCTAATCCCTGAAACAGTGTGGTAAGGTTGGTATTATTATCCCTGTTCTACAAATGAGGTCACAGAGACTCAGAGAGGTTCATTGAACTAGTGAATTGTTTATTAATGATACAAAACTAGGTCAGTCTGATTGCAAGGGTTATACTGTTTTGGTTACACTTACACTGGACGCTGGAAGGATTCTGAGAAAGGACAACGGTGTGAAAGGACTTAGCTTTCCATTATTTCGTTACGCTCTTTTTTGATGCGGTTAAAGCGAAAAGCAAGAATGGCTTGCATCTAAAGATTTCCCCTCTCTCACCCAGAGCCTGCTCCCCTGTGTCCTCCCGTGGCCTCCAATTTTATGAGGCTCTGTATGTTAAGATGGGAGATATCCTAGTTTCTTGCATCATCGGCCTTTTGAGCTGCAACAAGGGTCAGGAAGTACCCAACATACAACCCAGCGTCTGCATGTGAGCGGGTTCCTAAGGATACAGAGGGCCACCATGGTGCCTTTCAAGGGGAATCCATGAAGCACATCATTTTGCACCTTCTCTCATGAGCTCAGCCCACACCCTCTTTGTCAGCTGTCTCACTGGCCTTGCATGTGTCTTGGTTGGGATTACTTTGTTTTGTCCCTCACAGTTGGGAGTAATTGGGCTCAGTTGATAGTAAATCATCATAACCCACATTTTAGGTGGACACAGAGAGATGTTAGTGGGCTTTAGGGCACCGCAGTTCCAAGGTTCTAATTCTCTCTCTCCTGACGGCAGATCAGATAACATGAAATTTAATCAAACCAAAACAAACAACAAACAAAAAAATTCCCATAGACAATGGAAACAACCTTTGATATCTTTACAAAGAAAAAAGCATTCATCTTCAAACAGTATGGAAAGAAACCACCACCTCTTGAGTCAGTCAAGCCAGTCTGTATTTGAATCCATCCTCTCCATTTACTGTTTTATAATATCAGTAAGTCGTTTAATAGTTCTCAGTCTTTGTTCTCTATCTATTAAGTGGGGATAATAATTTTGACCTTATATGGTTGTTATGAGAAAAAATGAGACCCATACTTCAAGCAGCTAACGTGATAGCTGGCAGTAAGCCCTTAGTAAATACTGGTTCTTCCTTTCCTTCCTGTCTGTAGAGCCCACTGATTTTTCTAGGAAAAGATCATTTTAGAAGTTGAAAGGGTTTTTTCTTCCCGTTCATTTCGGGGTATCAAATAGTCCTCGACTTTTAAGACTCTTGAAATTGTGTTATATGAGTTATAAAAAAAAAGCTTACTTAGCAATTCAGGAACACAATTACAAAAAGTGAATCTAGGCTCTACCATGAGGGTGGTGGAAAAAAAGAAAAGAATGAAAAAACTTTTAAAGAGAAAGAGACAAGGAGAATGCTGTGTACATAATTTACGAACAGGAACACTCCCGACACACAAACTCCAGGCACCTCATCACTCTGTGAACTATGTATTCTACCCAAGTATGGGGCAGTTTAAGTTAATGATGTGATCCATTTACCTTGCTATATTTTATTTATGTTTTCTTCTGCAGTGAAATGAATAGTCAAAAACAATGACCTGCTTATTCTGTGAAGAAGAGGAAAGGGAAGAGGCGTGTGTGTATGTGTGTATGTGTGTGTGTGTGTGTGTGTGAATTTTCCCGACGTTTTAGGAGTTAAGGTGATTTTTAACCAGTTCCACCACGGGTTTATTTTTAAAACCTCTTAATAATGTTTAGAAAACAAAGCCTAATACTAAACACAGCTAATGGCAAAAACACTGTGAACCTCTCTGCGGAGGACCAACCCTGTTCCCCTCCTGCTCTGGTCTGATTACCTCTGGGGAATGTGCTGTTCCTTGGAACGAATGCGCTCAGTGCAAAAGAAGAGAGGTTGAAAAGTTTAGGACATGGAAAATATGTGGAATTTGCTCTTGAATAATGATTTGTAGTTTTCTTTTGCAATAAATATGACCAATGACCCAGATAGGAGGATGGCAATTACTTAATGAATTAAGCTTTAGAAATGTAAAAACACTTCATAATGAAAATGAGAGCAATAATAGTAGGAAGCCAGGT
Organism: Ateles fusciceps; assembly: GCA_036589455.1. Lineage (NCBI taxonomy): Eukaryota > Metazoa > Chordata > Mammalia > Primates > Atelidae > Ateles > Ateles fusciceps. Next base: position 2,794,265 of record JAZHEH010001378.1, read on the forward strand.
TAAGTAAACAAGTAGAATGCTCCGTGTATCTGTAGATATACATTTACGAATTCCAAAGCTATGACTGTAAAAGGGATTATTCTAATGATACCGGTGTTCTCAGTTTCCATTGCTCACTGAATTGATTCTTCTGAATTTGTAGATAATGTTCCATGCTGATTTTCTGCACCTATCAGGGAGTGAGTTAGCTGGGACAATGTATCACTTTGTGTAGGACTGTGACTTAGCAGGTCCTTGGCTCTGACAATCATTTACCTTTATGCAAGGCGCCTTTGCCCTACAGTCTCATGTGTTTCAAAGTAAATCATTTCCAAATCTGTTATAGCCAGCATAGAAACCTCTTTTGGTGTTCAGTTATATATTTAAAATCTGCCCTTTGTGTGAAGTTTTTATCAACTAGACCATTTTTCTAATTTGTGAAGTGGGATGTGTTTTTAAATTTCAAAGAAGAGGAAGATGAATTGTTTTTAATGGGGTTTTTTAATAGACAAAGCTGTGTATGCACAAATGCTGGCCAGTGTAGGGTTATGATCTTCACGGAGCCACCAATGCAAACATTTTTACCTTTTAAAAGAAGAGTAATAGCTATTTACCCTGCAATATATGGTGCCACCAGGTTGGTAACTTTGGGAAAGTTGCAGCCTTTCTTTCTCATAAAACAAAGAATTGAATTAGATGATATTTAAGAGCCTTTCCAGCCCTAAGACACTGTGAGAGCAAAATGTTTTCAAGGTCAAGAAAACATTAGAAAGCAGAGAGCTATTTCGATGTTAAAAGAAACAGAAAAAGAAAAGAAAACAACACCCCCCAGCTTCAACAGATTTACCTTCCTCTCTGGTCTCTGAGTAAATGGTAGTAGGTAGGAAATTAACCTGAGTAATTTGATGGCTGGATCTATAGTTATCCCTTTTCTCCATGCCAATTCCTCCGTGCAAAAGGAGCACCTGAGAAGCTTGTTAAAAAGGCAATTGCAAGGGTCACAATTCTAGAGTCTGATTAGGTAGATTGAGTATGAGGCCCAGAAATCTACATTTTAAAGACATCCCAGAGATTCTGATGAAGGAATGATGTGTAAATCAATAAAAAGGTACAGTATTCTTAAGGGAGAGGAGAAGTCTTTCTGGGGGTTATCCAGCTAGTGGGGGAGGGAGTGGCATCTTTTATTAGCCTATCCCTGCTTAGGGAGGCTCCCCCAGCTGATACTGCAGGTGGGAAATGTAAAATATTCCTCATGTGGGTTGAAGTTAAATCACTGCCAAATGCTACTGGGTCAGTTTCAGCTGAAAGCACCAAACAAACCAACCTACTGAAAAAAAAATACGATTCGAGAGGAAAACAGCTCTAGTAACTAACCAATTAGAAAGTAGGGGAATTCATTGGAGGAGCCTCAGTATGGGAAAGAATTCTTATTAAATTTCTCAAATATGCCAGGTGCTTATATAACACATTGTCTCCTCTAATCCTTACAATAATCCATGAGCAAAGAATTAGTCTTATTTTGCAAATAAAGAACCTGCAGCTGGTGGACCCAGCAGTTCTCAGTCTGATTGCACATTAGAATCACCTGGAGGGGCTTGGGCAACTTTGAAACGTTATCTATGCCTGCCCCTGACCCCCAGAGTTTGCAGTATTATTGGCTGGGCAGTGACACCTTTAAAAGTGTCCTGGAAATGTGAATATGCAGCCAGGGGTGAGTACCACTGGTATTAGCCAAACCTCCTAGGATTAAAATGATTCCCAAATCACAGTGTATCTCTTTTGACGTATTCTAGGAGCAACTAATAATGGTCTAACTGAACCTCTGAGGAGGGATTGTTTTATGAAGATCTGACTTTATTTAAAATGTGCTTAGGTCATATAAATAAAGTCTTAGAGGGAAATTTTGCATGCTGTAACGTATTATTTGGTCATTCCTATAATCTGAGAGGTCTGTGATCCTCCTTATAGTGAGGAAATTGAGGTCTCATGAGTTTGTATCTTTCTCACTCTCAGGGACAACAGATGAAATTAAACCCAGGATGTCAGAGTCTTTGGAGTGTAGCAAACTCTTTGGACTGTACCACTATTCTTACCTCAGATGTTATCTCAACTGATCTTCAACTTTTAAGCCACTATGCTTTTATTACCCCAGGAAGTAAAGAACTATCTAGTTTCAAAGACCTTCTGAAAAAACGAAATCTTTAATGTATTTATTGAGCCCATGGAAGGTCATTTAACCTCCTGAAAGTCTTAGCTTTCATGATTGTTAAACAGAAGCAATGACATCAAACATATTTATAGATGTCATGGTGATAAATAAATATATTTCAAATGCTTTCGGGAAAAAAATTCTGCTTCACAAAGAAAAAAAACCTTTCACTTAGAACACATTAATATTACAGAAATGCCTTAATATTGATATTAAAATACATAATTAACTTACCAGCTTCTCAGTACTTTATTTAAACATTTGTACTTTTATTTTAAAAATTGTGCTTTATTTTAAAATTAACACCAGCTTTCATATTTGTAACATGATACAATTTTTTTTTTTTGGTAAGTGTCTAGTATTATTTTAGTGCTTTTAATCCTATTGTAATCGCATCTATTTAGGGAAAAGGTGAGCAGAGTTTTCAGGTAGGCAACAGGTGAGATGAGGGCATTCCAAGTAGAAGGAACAGCATATTAAGAAGTGGAATTAGTACAGTGTGACGAGATGTCAAGTATGTTTGGGTGAGAGGTAGGATGGGAAGCTGGAAAGGTGAGCCGAGATGGATCATTAAGGACAACATATGCCAAAGACTTTTCTTCTAGATCTGCAGTGTCCATTACAGTAGCCACTGGCAACCAGTAGCTACTAAGCACCGGAAATGTGGTTAATCCAAATTAAAGTATGCTGGAAGGGTCAAATACATGTTGGTTTTCAAAGACTAGTGTGAAACAAGTGAAATATCTAATTAAAAATTTTATATTGATTATGTGTTGAAAAAATAACGTTTTGACTATGTTAGACTAAGTAAAATATATCATTAATAATAATTGTATCTGTTCCTTAAACATTTTTTTAAAATGTGGCTACTTGCAAATTTAAAATTACACAGGTGGCTTGCTTATATTTCTGTTGGCCAGGGCTGTTGGTGAAATAGATATCAGCAAAGCACAATCTACAGGTCAGTACTCTGTTTTGTTAAGGCCAATGGGCAAAGAAAGGTTTTCACATATTAAAAAGCAGTCTCCAAAGCAGCAGCAGCATCGGAGACTGCTTATGGTGCTTTACCGTTTACTACTTGGCTCTTTATAATGAAAGTTTTCTGGCCTCTGCTCTAGGGCCTTACCGCTCTCACTGCAGTCCATAGACCAGCAGCATTGGCATCACCTAGGAACTTGATGGAGATGCAGAACCTCAAGCTCTAACGCAGACCGACTGAATCAGAATCTGCATTTCAATGGGATCCCCAGGTAATTCATACACATATTAAAATGTAAGAGGCACTAGTCTGGATGATAGAAAATCATTGAAAGATATTACAAGCAGGAGAGTGATGGGTTTAGTCTCCTATAGGAAAACTCTTTCTTTACACTTCAAATTATCTAAGAGAGTTATAATATTTTTAGTGAAAAAATGGTTAAATATTAAGTTGAAAAGATATTAATCTTGAAAAACCATCTTCTGAATTGACAGCATCTGAGGTGAATTCAACTCTACATTTAAAAAATCAAGGCATGTGTTTTGATCTGGTTCAATGACTTCTAAACATTTTTTTGACTATGAAGGACAAAAATGTATATTTTACTTTGATATCCAATACACATATAGGCATATTCAACTGAAATAAAAGTTTTACAAAATAGTATTTACCTTTACTTAGACACATGTTGCCATATATCCCATCTTATCCTAGCCCCTTCTGTTCAGTTAAATTCAGTGCTATTTCTAGCTACGATGGAGTGTCTGGTACTGACTTAGCCTTTCCACTATAAGCAACTATGGAATTGAATGAAATATATGAGGTAATTGTTTTTAGGTAGCTAGATCTTAGAGAAGAAAGCTTGTGAGATATATCCCACATAGAATGCTTATGCATTGCGGATGTGAGTATAAGTTAGTTCAGCCATTGTGAAAAGCAATGTGACGATTCCTTGAAGAACTTAAAACAGAACTACCATTTGACCCAGTAATCCCATTATTGAGAATATACCCAAACAAATATAAGTTGTTTTACTGTAAAGACGCATGCACATGTATGTGTATGTTCATTGCAGCTCTATTCACAATAGCAAAGACATGGAATCAACCTAAATGCCCATCAATAGTAGACTGGATAAAGAAGATGTGGTACGTGTACACCATGGAATAGTATGTAATCATAAAAAAGGACAAGATTATGTCCTTTGCAGCAACATGGATAGAGCTGGAGGCCATGATCCTAAGCAAACTAACACAGGAACAGAAAACCAAATACCACATGTTCTCACTTATGAGTGGGAGCTAAACAATAAGAACATATGGATAAGAGGAGGGGAACAAAAGACATTGGTGCCTACTTGAGGGTGGAGGATGGGAGGAGGGAGAGGATCAGAAAAAATACCTATCAAGTATTATGCTTATTACTAGGGTAACAAAATTATCTGTACACCAAACCCCCATGACATGCAGTTTACTTATATAATAAACCTGCACATGTACCCTAAACCTAAAATAAAAGTTAAAAAAAAAAAAAAGAAATAAGACAGAAATTAAATTCCTGGTATTGCTAATTCATAACAGGTTTAAATATAATATTCCTTTAAGTATTATAATTATTACTTTGCATATGGTTTGTCTGTTTAAAGTATCTAAAGTAGTCCAAAGAATCAGTCCTATTAAACCATGATTACAGCTTAAATTGTATTAATGAAATAAGTTTCATAAACAATGTTTAAAAGTTTAAGAAAACTTGACTTTCCAAGTTGTGTTTAGTAGAAATAATTAATAAATTGAGCATGAAACAAAGTGCAAAAAACAGAGAGAGAGAGAGAGAGAGAGAGAGAGATACTCCACAATTACCTAACATTTTGCTTGGGGATAATTTCTTTGTAGTACAGGCAACTGGAGTCTGAGCTGAGCGTAGTGATTCCACTGAGCCAATGCAGTAGAGATCAGAGTTTGGGGTAGTTGAAATGACTGGAACTGTGAGTCACGGCATCAGAAATGAAAGAGCTTTCCAGCAAGAAGGCCCAGAAGTCCATGTTGAGGTCATTCATGAGGACTGGGCTATTGCTGTGCAGGATAAGACCACCTGAAACTTACTAGAGAGTAGCTACTATAGGATTGAGAACAGAATAGACAGAGGTTAAGCATGCTGCAGGAAGGGTCTACAGAAAGACATGGCAGTTCCAGTCCTGCCAGAGACGGATCACAATAACACTTTGGTAACATCCCTGGAACCCACAGAAGAAAACACCTAGATTGAAATCAACTCTAGACTTGCCCTAACAAAGCCTAAAGCCAAACCCTCAAAAGCTTCAGAAAAGACAGTGTGTAGGACACTGGTCTGGTTGGCTTTGACCACAAATTGCATCCAACTCCTGTCTGGTCAATTTGAAAAGTGTAACCTTGATAGAATAGTGTAGATGACTAAATCAACTGACGACATCAGCTATCATACCTGAAGTTGAAAGAGAACGTCAAAGTACATATTCTGTGGCAGCCGTGGTATTTTCATACATGGTATTATTTTGCTTTACCTCCAAATAATTCATTCATTTATTACTTTGTTCATTGAATAACTTTTGAAGAAGTACCTATAGTATGTGTCTTAAATTGAGCTGACACTAGGGATATAAAGATTTAAAAAAGGAAATTCTAACTCTCATGGTGCATATAGTTAATGGGAGAGATCATGTTTATTATAACATGAAGTTATTCCAACAGATAAGTACCTTCATAGTTTGTAATTTCATTATATTTTCAAACAATAGTTCCAGTCATATTATTTCTTGGTGTTATAAATAGATAAATGTGATTTTTCCCCCCCCTCATAATTTTAAGTTTCACAGAAACAAGAATTTTTTTTGTTTATGGTTTTATTGAGGTATGATTGATGTACAATATACTGTACATATTTAAAGTGTGCAATTTGATGAGTTTTGACATACATATACAGCCATGAAGCCATTGCCAGTCAAGATGATGAATGTATTCATCACCCTAGAAGTCTTCTTGTGCCCTTTTATAAACCATCCCCTCTTGCCACTCTCCCATCTCTAGACAACCATTTATCTGTTTTCCGTCACTATACATTAGTGTAAAATTTCTGGAATTCTATAAAATGATATCATACAGTATGTGCTCTTTTAGATCTGGCATCTTACACTCAGCATAGTTATTCTGAGATTCAACCATGTAACAAAAATTCATGCTTTGGAATGCTATGCAGCCAGAAAAAGAATGAAATGACATCCTTTGCAGCAACATGGATGCAACTGAGGTCATTATCTTAACAGAATTAATGTAGGAACAGAAAACCAAGTAGTGCATGTTCTCACTTATCAATGGGAGCTAGGCAAGGTGGCTTATGCCTGTAATCTCAGCACTTTGGGAGGCTGAGGTGGGTGGATCGCCTGAGGTCAGGTGTTCGGGACCAGCCCGGCCAACATAGTGAAACTCTGTTTCTACTAAAAATACAAATAATTAGCTGGGCAAGGTGCCAGGCATCTGTAATCTCAGCTACTCGGGAGGCTGAGGCAGGAGAATCGCTTGAACCTGGGAGGTGGAGGTTGCAGTGAGCTGAGATTGCACCATTGCATTCCAGCCTGGGAAACAAGAGTGAAACTTCATCTCAAAAAAAATAAATAAATAAAGTGGGAGCTAAACATTGAGTACATACGGACTTAACAATGGGAACAATAGACACCGGGGGCTATTAGAAAGGGGAAAAAGGGGAGGGGGGGGCTGCAAACTGAAAAACTACTTATTGGTGACTATAATCAATACCTGGGTGATGGGATCATCTGAACTCCAAACCTCAGCAACACACAATATACCCACATAACAAACCTCCATATGTATCTTCTGATTCCAAAGTAAAAGTTGAAAAACGTCATGCCTTATTTACTCACATGAATAATAATTTATGAAATAGCAGAAAATCTGTTCTGCTCAAAATTTATTGATTTATTATTTCAGTAGTATTCTAAGATAATTATTCAAGTTAGTTTCCAAAATATCTTTGTTTAATTTTTAGTTCTGTATTACTATATCTTTTTTACATTCGAGATTTCACTGGAATATAAATATGATACTTTATTAGAGCACAGCAGTGAAGATAGTTTGCACTATTGTTGTTTTGTGATGCTGGAAATTTCTCGTTAAGATTGTTTAAATGGTGATTCAGTATGAGATGGATTCATCTTGTATTCCATACAAGGATGATAATTTCCTCAAGTACAAAAATAACTCGAAATAAGAAAGCCTCATAGACATGTTACTCTGGTGGCATGTACTTGCAGACTGCATGGTCGGAAAACTCAAGTTTATTATGAATAATTATTAAAGCTCTGCTGTATACAAACTTTATTGAAAGTTATGGTCCATGTAAAAATGATAGACACAGGCTCTGCTGTCTCTGATCTCTCACTATAGGGCGTACACGGAACAGATAAGCATTTAAGCTGGAAGAAGCATTGGGAAACAACTCTTTAGCGATAGCATCGCCCTTACTCATTTTGTTTTTCAGACAGACTCAGTTAAATCTTACAATCATGTGTCTTAATGTGCCTGAACTGTGTGAAAGTCTATAAGCCATCTGTTGTAAGGAGGCAGAGCGTAAAATGAAAAAAAATATATATGGTCTGTTGAAAAACAATTTCAAATGAAGACCTCTTCTGTGACCTTCTTCGACATTCTTCCACTTTCTGAATTTTTTCTCTCCACCATGATCTTAATTTTGGTTGGAAGGATAGCTTAGAATAAAATGCTAAGAAAGATTACTATCATTATCTTAAAAATTCAGTTGAATTGGTTTCTGCCTACTTCTGCCTCGGTCTCCAGAGAGACTACTTGTCACAAATGGTCTTTGTGGCAATGGAAATGGTCTGATGTCCTCGAGTTCCACTGCTTTGGTGCTCAGAGCTCAAAAGGAGTATAAATTATCTAGATGTTGAATCCCAGGTTTTTGTTTTGTTTTTTTTTGCAGCTTTCATACTTATGAAAAGGCTGTGGATTTGTAGCATGTAAGAGAGATGATGATTTTACTTTGTTGGAATAATTCAAACATCTGCTCCTTACTTTGAATAGATTCTGATTTATGTGCCTGTACAAACTTGATATCTGTAAAACCAACTAGCAGTGTCATATTTTGAAATTCTATTCTCTCTTTGCTTTAGGGAGCTCCAGAACCTAGGAAGTGACTAATGATATTGCACGAGATAGATTAACTTAATTCTTTCATCATCAATTTTTGTTTGTGACTACATAGTAACCATAAAAATAGAGACTAAGTGCTCGTTGCCTGGAGCGGGTCCTCACTTTCCTGCTGTACAGCAGCAAGATGTAGCTCTGTTCCATAATTTAAAGAATGTCTATGTCTTCCATGAGCATCACGATGATTCAGCATTTTAACCTTCTGCAGTGGAAGCAAAAAGAAGAAAACTAAAATATTCAGGTTCTGACTTAGTAAGGTGTGAGTGGGGGGACTCCCTAAACCAGCAAATTAAGCTTTAAATTTAGTAGAGTACCTTTATAAGAGCTATATGATATTTGATGAATGAGTTTTGGCATGGTCAGTACTGTTAAGTCTTGACAGTTGTAAATTTTACAAAAGAAATTCTTTACCGTTTCTTCTGGCTGGATAGCCCTATACCCTTTCCCCTAGGAAAAGAGTATTATTTATTTTTACTCATGTTGGTGACTCCAGTGACCTCCATGGAAGATTTGCAGAATTTCATTCCCGTTTTAGATCTATTTCTCTTATTTTTTTTTTTTCAAATCTAGTGTTTCATAATGTCTAAAAGAAAGTGTTTGCAAGTCATTTTTTTTTTTAATCAAAGTATCCCTCATTTGTCTCACTGTCTCTTGCATTTTATTGCTCTTTCTCCAATTCTTTGCTTTCTCATTCTATGGAACCCCATATGAACTTGCTTTAGTTAGGCTATAATTTAACTCTTAATTTCATAAGCCGATTACTGTGGGACCAGATGACAGAGAAACTCCCAAAAGGGCACACTTAATACAGGAAATGGGGTTAATGATTCAGTGGGCGAAACTCTTACTTCTGACTCACTGTACCACTAATAAAATGCTACGCTCACAATGGAGATTTAGTAAATGTTTGTTGACTGATTACTATACACTGATAAATCCTGAGTATAAGGAAAATGTCATGTAGAAATCACCCATTTCAAGTCTAAAGATTAGGAAATAGAAGTACGAATAAATCAAATGACATGTCTGATGTAGTACGGGAAGAACTTTGTAGTAGAAACATTTCTGTTAATGGCCCCATTTTATGTCTCTGCATGTTTTCTGTTTACCCCCCATTAAAAAATTTACATCATCTCACTATGCCTACTTATCTTTGCAAGCCTTCTTAGATGGTTTTTGATACAAGGCAGTACAAAGAGTAAATACTAAGCATGTACCAAGACTTTAGACGCAGAAATGGGCCTTTGCCATATGACCAAATTGAGTATAACGTGAATTGGAGGCCAGGTTTCATGTAGTTGATTAGAAACAATGTGGTAATTTGTGACTAGTTGAATCTGTCAAAGACATAGAACCTGTTGGGCATGGTGTCTCCTGCCTGTAATCCCAGCTCTTTGGGAGGCTGAGGTGGGTGGATCGCCTGAGCTCAGGAGTTTGAGGCCAGCCTGGGCAGCAGTGAGATGCTGTCTCTACAAAAAATACAAAAATTAGTCGGATGTGGTGGCATGCGCCTGTAATCCCAGCTACTCTGGAGGCTGAGGTGAGAGGATTGCATGAACCTGGGAGGCTGAGGCTTCAGTGAGCCATGATTGCACCACTGCATTCCAGACAGGGTGACACAGCAAGACTGTGTCTCAAAAAAATAAAAAAGAAACCAAGACATAAAACCAAATTTGCTATCACGTAGTACTTTTTAATTATGCTGGCAGCCTTAGAAAAGTAGTTCATTCTCTGAAACATACTCTCTAAATTATCTTGTATGATTTAGCAGTGAAAATTTTTCAGAAGGTCAAGAATATCATATGTATGAGAATGCATACACACACACACACACACACACCATTTTCTGTTCAGTTACAGTAAGTTTATAAACCCCTGGAATCTGTTTGTCAACTCTCTATGGCACCATGAGCTAGAAAACAAGCATCTCTGATTTAGAAAACTGGTGTGTTTCTATGTACCCTGGTTTGTTCATTTGTCTGATTTCTGCTTTTTTTTTGACCAGCTTGTCAAATCTTTAAATCTGTTTTACAAAATGTTAAAGAAGTATATCTTTTCAAAGAAGAGAGTAAATTTTAAAGAATCTGTGTCATTCTACAGATTCCATTTTCCTTCTGGAAACTAGAGATCCTGCCTCGTCTTGGATATATTCCTAAAGTTAGACTTCTATCAAAGAGTCATCATGCCAACAGGAATTCTTTCCAATTCAAGAAATAAGAATTTGAGGAATCTCTAAGGGCAGAAATGTCTTCTATCAGGAGACAGCACACTAACACAAGAGGACCAACTGGGTCCTGCCACCTGTATTTGTAAATAAATTTCATTGGAACACAGCCACGCCTGTTCACTATTGTCTGTGGCTGCTTTCTGTTACAAAGGCCAAGTTGAGTAATTGCAGCAGAGGTTATATGGCAGCAAAGCCTGAGATTTGTTATCTGGCCTTTTACAGAAAAAGTTTACCTACCCTTGTTGTGTATCATTCCAATTCGCAATTTCTCACCCTCAGCACTACTGACATGCAGGGCTGGGAAGTCTTTCCTGTGCGTGTTAGGGGAGTGACTTGTGCTTTATAGGATGTTTAGTAGCATCCCTGGCCTCCTCTATGCACTAGATACCAGAAGACCCCTACCCTCACCCCAGTGGTGACAATCAAAAAAGCCTCCAGATGTTCCCAAATGTCCTGGTTGAAAAACACTATTCCAGCTAGACAGATTCTGTCTTTTCAACTAGAGAAGAGACGAGTCCATACCTACTTCATGCCTTAAGAATCTCTTTCATCAGAAAACTTTGCACTAGAATGTTCTTTCAAAGGATAAAATGTCTTTGGCTGTTTTATCAATTCCTGTCTTTCTTTCAGTTTTTAAGAGAGGAGCTCTTCATTGCTTGAATGAAAGTTCCTCTAGAATCTTTGTGCTTATTAAGAAGTCCTTCCTCTCCTCATTATTATTCAGTGTGACCATCACTTCAAGCCCAAATAAATGGAATAATTTGGATTTCCTACTGTAGAAGAAGTAGAGTCGTGTACGTGCAAGCTATTATCACTGTTACAGTTCCTCCTCTGACTTGAGATCAGTGTATACAACTATCTCCGTTAAGAAATCCATTAAGAAATTTAGTGAATGAGAAAGATTTATGGCATGTATCCTAATCAGAGGAGATCACTGTCTGAGAATGTGAATGATTCCCTTTCTAAACTCTACAATTAGCTGATTCTGTTTCACTGCAAGTATTGCCTTAACAATATAATTATACTGCAAGTGTTTTTCTTTTCACATCTTACCTTCACTTAATGACAAAGCTGTATATATATATATATATATATATATGAAATCCTGAGTGTCTCTTCCATCTTCTTTTAAAACAAAGGGTGGCTTCAACTAACTTAATTCAAGGAAAAACTTTTTCTCTTAAAAGCTGACATCTAAAAAATAGATCTGTATTTCTTTTAAGTAGTTTAACAGAATTACGATTTTAACAATCTAAATAATATTGTTGAACCTGATGGTATTTCTACTTTCTGAACTAAGCAGATACTATCTTTTAATATTTATCTTAAACAGATATGGGTGAACTGATTTTTATGAAGTCTTGTAGAAATTAAACAAGAAACATTTAGTTCCTCCAGAGTGTAATCTAAGGTAGAGGACGATTATACCTTCTATTTCATCATTTCAGAATAACTGACATGATTCATCACTGCAAATAAAATAAAAAAAATACAAATTCTTGAGAAAATGTAATTTAGAGGTCAGGACTAGATTTATTATTAAGAAGAGTGAGAAGTGAGTTTAAAATAAATTCATTAACTCCTAAACTAGGATGATCTACAGTTATCCTTCCTGAATTTTACCTGATGAGGTAAATATGACATAATTTTCTGGAGGCTTGTTCTATACGTGTGACGACCATGACATTGCCATGGATCTGAGCAAAATATTGTTTCTTTGGCACTGTTCGTGCTGTCGGTACCATTATGCAACCTTAATTTTCATGTAGTTTGAATTAGAGAACCAGCAGAGTTTAGTCAAGTTCCTGTTAAACAATCCAAAGATCATTTAACTTTCTGTTTGTCTGGGGAGGTATGTTCCTTTCTAATTGGGAAATAAGAAATAACTTTTAAAGTATCAGGAAAATAAACATTCACATCATATTTTCTCCAGCACCAATTCCAAAGTGATCAAAATTCTTTATAACATGCACGTTGGAAACATGCACTGTTTTCTTTATTTTGTCTTCTGTGATCCAAGGTGGTCTTTTTTTTTTTTTCTTTTTGTTTAAAAATCAAATTTCCCATGCCGGAAACTATTATTGTTTCATACTTGGGTTAATAGTCACTCTGACCTTTTTACAAAGAGTAAAAAAAAAAAAGTCAATTCAAACCTACAAACCAGTGTTTGTATTTTGAAGAAAAACAAACTTTCTTTTTTTCCATGAAAGGGACCAAAAAAAAAAAAAAACCATAGCAAACAAGTGTTTTGTGATTCCCAATTGCATGCTCTTCACAGTCATGGCAGTTATTATCCAATTATACGTGGTTTCTCTTGTATCATCTTGTCTGTGTATTTTACGGGGTGTCATTTTGTTTATTTTTTCTTTGATTATTTTAGAATTAGTGCAACATATAGGATGTCTGAAAGCATCAGTTATTTTTAAGGCTCAATCTTATAAATCTCCACACCCATTTTGTATAAAAGCTTCCACAGATCATATGAAATCCTGTGTTGATGACATGTGGAATATAGTTGCCTGAAGAAAGTTCTGACATTCTTCTTTCCCCTATTTTCTCTTAGTTGTTTCACTTACATTCACTCCTTCATGTAATGATAAAATGTTTGGGTCCTCCTAATGTGCCAGAGGTGGTATTTTCCCATTACTTCCTTCTTAGGTTGATTCTGTTGTGTCAGCATATGTATCCCCATTTTACAGATTTGGAAACTGAGGCTCTAGGGAGGTAGTGTAGCTAGTAACTTTGGCTCTATGGTCTGATAATTTTCTGCAAAATATATTTGCATATCGACTTAGGAGGTTGTATTTGTACCTATAAGTGATGAAAATAAAGTAGTTTAGTAATTGAATTACAGTGTTTGCTAACTGAACCACTGTGAGGGAAAACCATAAAGGTGGAATAATTGGTTGTGTCTCAGAGTAAGAGCATAAATTTCTCAATTCTTCTTCTTTTTTTTTTTTTTTTTTTGGGATGGGGTCTCCCTCTGTTGTCCAGGCTGGAATGCAGTGGTGCAATCTTGGCTGCAGCCTCTGCCTCCAGGGCTAAGTGATCTTCCCGCCTCAGCCTTCCAAGTAGCTAGGACTACAGGTATACACCACCATGCCCAGATAATTGTTGTATTTTGGTAGAGATGGGGTTTCATCATGGCACCAAGGCTGGTCTTGAACTTCTTCTTGGACTCAAGAGTCAGACTCCCAAAGTGCTGGTATTACAGACGTGAGCCACCCCCAACTCCACCCCAGCCAGATTTCTCTGGGGTGTGCAGTTCTTAAGCTGTACATTTAAGACAATGCCTGAAGAGTGAAATATTTACTCAAATTATTATTATTATTTTAATGTGCCATTGTTGTGGCTTTCACTGATCTTCTGAAGTGGTGATTTGACCTTACAAAGACCACGGCCTCAGGCTAGAATATCTGTAGCCTGAGCTTCTGCGGCTTGCTTCCCCAGGTCCTTTCTCTATGCAACAAATAGAGAGATTAGTTATGTACATGGCATTTTACTTTATTTTGAATAAGTTGCATTGCACTTCTTTATATGTTTAATTTTTAAAATTGCTGTAATATATACATAATATTAAATCTAGCAATGTAACCATTTTTAAGTGTGCAATTCAGCAGCATTAAGTAACATTCAGGAACGTTTTCATCATCTAAAACAGAAACTCTGTACCCACTAAACGATAGCTTCCCATTCCCCTTTTCCCCCCAGCACCTAATACCTCTGTTCTATTTTTTATCTCTATTAATATTATAGTTCTGGGTGCCTTATATAAGTGTAATCATGCAACATTTGCCCTTTGTGTCATTTCATTTCGTGTAATGTTTTCGAAGTTCATCCATATTGTAGTATGTGCCAGAATTCCATTCCCTTTGAAGATTGTATGTAGTTTTCACATTTTTCTTATACATTTTTCTGTTGATGGACATTTGGGTTGTCTCCCTTTTGGCTATAGTGAAAAATGCTGCTATGAACACTGATGTGTAAGAGTCTGAGTCCCTGCTTTCAGTCTTTAGGGTATATATCTAGAAGGGAATTGCTGGATCATATGGTAATTCTATATTTAACTTTTGGAGGCATCATCAAACTATTTCACTGTGGCTACACAATTTTATATTCTTATGCACAATGGACAAGGTTTCTAATTTCTCCATGTCTTTGCCAAAACTTATTTTCTGTTTTTGTTTTAAAATAATGGTCATCCTAATGGATGTGTCTTTAAATTCTTAATAAAACATTTTCCATGAATTATAATTAAAGTATAACAATTTATTTCTAAACCCATTTATTTTAAATAATGCAATCTCTCAATTTATTTTTGTTTCTGAGCAGGGGTAGAATATTCTGGATGGGTACCTGCTTTGAAACATTGAGCCTGTCTATTGCTACTTTTTTTTTTTTCTTAGCCAGAGTTTCACTCTGTCACCCAGGCTGGAGAGCAGTGGCACAATCATGGCTTACTACAACCTCGACCTTGCCAGACTCAGGTGACCCTTCCACCTCAGCCTCCTGAGTACCTGGGACCACAGGCGGGCACCACCATGCCCAGCTAATGTTTGTATTTTTTTTTTTTTTTTTTTTGTAGAGATGGGGTTTCACTATGTTGTTCACTCTGACATCGAACTTCTAAGCTAAAGTAATCCGCTAGCCCCGGCCTCCCAAAGTGCTTGGCTCACAAGCGTGAGCCAAGTCGATTAGTACTTCTTATAGTCAAACACAATCCTCAGCCCTCTGAAATTAATTTTTATATTTTATGACAACCTAATCTTTGTCTGGGCCCGGGTATTGGGTCTAAACTATGTTTACTGTTAGAACACATTCTGGGAAACAAAAATAGCAGTAGCATTTGCAGGGTAAAATTCTGGGGTGAATCAGAGACACACAGACTGCTGATTTTTTTCAGGTGAGTCACATCTTCCCTTCTGCTTAAAATACAAACCAGATATGAAGATGCAAACAACACTTAGCACAGCCATCATAATTATGCGCAAGTGGTAGGCAAAGAATGCCATCTATCCTCACCCTGCTGGCAGGGGCAGGCAATGAATCAGATGAATGCTGGAGATGCTAAGAGGAAGCAACTACTTGGTCCCTGCCCCATCCTTTCCCACCCATGTAATTTGCTGAGAAAAAGACAAAAAGGCTTTTGGTAAAATGTCCAAAGAAAACCAAACCTGGCTGGGTGCTGTGGCTCACACCTGTAATCCCAGCACTTTGAGAGGCTGAGGCAAGAGGATCGCTTGAGCCCAGGAGTTGCCAGTCTGGGCAACATAGTGAAACCCCTTCTCTACTAAAAATACAAAAGTTAGCTGAGTGCAGTGATGCAGACCTGTAATCCCAGCTATTCTGGAAGCTGAGCCGGGAGAATTGCCTGAGTCCAGAAGATTGAGGCTGCAGTAAGCTGTGATCATGCCACTGCACTCCAGCCTCAGTGGACAGAGCGAGATCCTGTTTGAAAACAGAAGAAAACAAAAGAAACCTAATAATTTTTTACTCACCACACACCTAGGTTTTAGGAAATTGTGCCAAGAAAAACATTCTGGGGCCTGACTGCAAAAATGGTGTTCTCATCCTACTGTATGTTTTGAGAAAATAGAATTTTCAACAAACAACAATAAAAAAGTTTATGATCTTTTATCTCTTTTATCTAAATTGCACTGAAAAACACTTCTTTAAAATTATTAAAAAGTTAAAGCAAAAACAAGTACCTGCCTGACTTATTGTAAGAGTATGTTAGAGCTAAAACCTGAAGTTTACTTGGATTCTTAGGTGGATGGCAACGTTTTCACAGATGTTGGGCCAAGTTTAGCTTATAGTAGAGATTTAATATGTTTATGACTCATGGTTTTGAAATTTCTGAAATATCAATTCCCCCTTCATAGCAAGAAATCTGCAGTAGAGACAGAACTATTTACTTATTTACATTGAGACAGGGTCTTACTATGTTGCCCAGGCTGGAGTGCAGTGGGTGGTCATAGCTCACTGTAACCTTGAACTCCTGAGCTCAAGTGACCTCAAGGCCTTGGCCTCTCAAAGTGCTGGATTACTAGTGTGAGCCACTGTGCCTAGCAAGACAGAACTTTAAATTGTAAGATTCCTTTCTCCAATAATTAAAATTAATGAATTGATTGTTTGGCCATTGTATATACGCAACAAGTAAAGCAAATGCTTTCTCGAGTCCTAATCCTAGCCAGCACAGAGCCTGGCATGTGCTCATCTGCTGCACAGAGAAAGGACCTGGGAAGGAAGTTGGAGAAAATCAGGCTACAGATAGGCTATTCTGAGGCTGTGGACTTTGTAAGGCCAATCATACCTTTAGAAAGATCAGTCAAAGCCATAACAATATATAGAAAAAACACTTTTTTTTGATTGACTAAATATTTCCCTTTCCAGGCAGTTGTCCTAAAGGTACAGCCTAAGAATTGAGAAATGTGTGCTCTTACTCTCAGATACAACCAATGGCTTTGCCTTTGTGGTTTTCCCTAACTGATTGAGTTATTGAACACTATAATTGATTTATTAAACCATTTTATTTTCATCACATGCAAGTACAAATATAACCACCTAAATCAATAAACAAACATATTTTGCAGAAAAGTATCTGTAAAATTACATTTGGCATATATACCAGTAGTATGGGTGGGAATAACAAACTTCTTAATTTAGACCTAGAAGTTTAAGGAGGGAAAATGGTATTTTTCATGTTATTGTGTTAGGCATAGGGAGGTTCTGGGATCAGGAGTGATTCCTAAAAGGCTGGCTAGAAGGGAGGGCATTCAAAGGAACTCTTTGTGGGGTCAAGGTTGGAGTTGATAGAGTCAGAAAGATTTTTTTTTCCTCCTCAACTTCTTCAGCCCAGTCCCCAGTAGATAAAGTTGTCTTCCTGTCTGACGTTCATGCTGCCCTTTCTGCACCTCTATCACACCTGTGCCTTCTCTATCATGACACTTACTCTACTGTCCTGTAGATGGGGGTCCTGGCAGGTCACAGATAACCTCTTGGAGTAGTACTCTCATTCCTCTATGGCAGGGGTCCCCAACCCCAGGGTAGTGACTGGTACTGGTCTGTGGCCTGTTAGGAACCACAGCAGGAAGTGAGCGGCAGGCTAGCCAGCATTACTACCTGAGCTCTGCCTCCTGTCAGATCAGCGAGGCCTTAGATTCTCATAGGAATGCAAACCCTATTGTGAACTGCGCATGGAGGGATCTAAATTGCATGCCTCTTATGAGAATCTAACTAATTCATGCCTGAGGATCTGAGGTGGAACAGTTTCATCCTGAAACCATCCCCCGCAGCCTGTCTATGGAAAAATTGTCTTCCAGAAAACCAGTCCCTGGTGCCAAAAAGGTTGGGGACTGCTGCTCTAGAGGCTCCTACCACACTGCTTTTCAGCCACCACTGCTTAGTGGCAAAAGCGATTGATTTTGGGGTGGGTGAAGGGTGAATATGTTATATATCTAAGAATAGAACAATCATGCACCTGCGATATCAAAGACTGTGACTGCCTGTAGGCGTTTCAGCGTAGGTATTAAACCCAAAGTACTTACTGATTTCCTTTGGTTGGTGTGGAATATTTGTAAAAACCCATGTCTAAAATGATGAAAAATAGATGAATGGAAATTTAGGAAGTCATGTGTGAGAATGCATTTTTTTTCAAATTGGAGTTTAGGGATTTATTTCAGTAATATAATCTATCAGTGAATGGAAGGTCTGATTCTTGAGAATCTTTTACCACTTTGAAGGCATTTTGAAATGCTTTTGAAATTTGCATGAAACTGTCTCCCAACGCACACCTGTATTGTAGCCTCCTATCCCTCTATCCCACTTGCCTCCATGCTGGGTTTACTGTAATCTACAAACTGAGCTACTTTAGAGATTGTTTATATCAGATATTTCAAGAAACATACCTGCCCATGAAGCTCCCATGGCTGCATGGTAGACATGCATCTGAAAAGAAGCAGTAGACTTGCATCTGAAAGGAAGAACGTTGTCACTTCAAGATAAATGTGTGTAAACTTCTAAAATACGTTCATTAAGTGAAAGGCTCTGTGTGAATCCATTTGTCTCTTTTCTTCAGCTTTCAATATTTAAAGCTTATTAGAGTTTTTTAATGAAAGACTTACCCATGTATTGTTTAAATGGATGATGTGTTTTTAACCTAATAAAAAGTTAACCAAGCAACTTCCCAATGCTTTGTTTGAAAGGAAATAAATGAAGTTCAAACACTGACCCATTTTCCAGCACAAGTAATATAAACTGGGCTGTAATTTTAACTATTTCCATTAGAATGGAATGATATTAATTTATAAATTACTTTTTGGCTTAACAATATATTTGTCAAACCAACAAACAAAAGGATCGAGAGAAGGAAAAATAAAGAACAAACATTAATCTTACTAAGCATCTATCTCCAAGTCCATCTCTATCTCTATGTCTGTACATAGGATAATGACCATTAATGTAAAGTTGCTGCCTCATTACTCCGCCTGATCACCTTTAAGAGAAGGCAGTGCTTTTCTTTGGTTTTCTTTTTGGCAGTTATGACATTGATAAAATAGTGAAGGCTTGAGTATGCTCTTGAGAACAAAGTTACTAACTGTGGGAAGGTACACATTGACCATAGCCATGATCTGTAGGAATTCCACTGAATGTTGTTCACGGGGAAGGACTGGATGATCTGGACCCTGGTTGTCTGACTGAGTAAACATAAGCCATGCCATCTTCTCGAAGGGCATTTGAAAGGGGAAGAATTATCTCAGACCCCTCTGCTCTCTGATAAATTTGGGATCTTTTAGGATCAAATTGATAATATTTTCCTTTTAATCTATTTTTAAAATTTCTATTTTATATTTACTAATATCCCTCTTCCATTTCTCATTTTAACTACTTTACACTCTATTTTTCAAGATCAGTCTCTGAGATTGCCAATTTTTAATATTTTTTTTAAAGAACCAGGTTTTGATTTATTGACCCTTTCTATTAAATTTTAATTTATTATTTAATTTGCTACTTACTATTTTCATTAATTTTAAATTATTTTCTATTTTTGGTTTATTTTATTGCTATTTTAATAATTTCTTATATTGAATACTTGGCCCTTTAACTTTTAGCTCTTCTTTTGTAAAGTAAGCTCTTAAAGTTATATATATTTTTTTCTAGTATTACTTTAGCTGTACCTCATGAGTTTTCCTATACAGTATCTTTTAACCATTCACCTATAAATGCTTTCTAATTTCTATCATATTTTCTTCTTTGACCCATGCCTTATTTTAAAAACTGTTTTAAAATTCCCAACTGTATGAGTTTTATTTTATTTTTTTACTGATTCTTTGAAATGCAATGAGATTTGCTTTATAAAACTCAAGTTATATGGTCAATTTTTGAAAATATTCTTATGTATTTGAAAATAATATATTGTCTAGTTGATGGACATAAAGTTCTTTATGTTCATTTAAAAAATTTCTGTTCAAATCTATATGTCTATGAATTATTTTGTCAGTTTCTCTTCATATATATTTTAAAATGTGATTAAATGTTTACAAGTTTTAAATTCTTTCAGGTGAATTAAACCTTCCATCATTTCTATTTCTAGTAATGCTTTTTGCCATAAAGTCATCTTTCTCTGACACAATCATCTTTCTTTTGGTTAATATTTGGTGTAACATTATTCATTCCTTTGCCTTCAAAATTTGTCTTATGTTTTAAGTGTCTCTCTTATAAACAGCGTACAGCTGAATTTTTAAAGAACCAAATATGTTAATCATTGTTTTTTTTTTTTAACTGATTTTAATCCACTTTAATTCTGATGACTGTTAGGCTCAAAGACATCTGTCCCATCTTGTACCATGCTTTCTATTTCAAATTGTTTTTAGCATTCTGCTCACTTCTTGACATCCTTTGGTTTGTTTGAAAGCTTTTTTTTTTTTAGACCATTCTGTTACTATTTCCAAATCTATTCCTATTATATTAGTGATTAACTATACATTTCAACAAAATTTAGAGTTAATCGATACTTGTACCATCCTCAAAAGAATGCGATAATCTTGGAAAGATGAACTGTAATCATCCCTTTTCTGGAATCAATCTTTCCCTTTACTCCCCATAAATTAGACACTGTTATTGTTCTTTTATAGAGTAAACAAATATTTGACAATATTTGTGTACTCTTTCTTCTTTATCTCACATCTTCCTTTTGTAATTATTGTTTTTGTTCCTAAAAAAATCCTTGTAATTTCTACTATAGTAGTTCTATTATAGATATATTTTCTTATTTTTCCTGTGTCTAAAAAGTCTTGCATGTTTCACTGGGAATTCTAGGTTAACTGTCATTCTCCTATTTTCTTGCTCCCGTTACTGTATTGATAAGTCAGCAGTTAAGATAATTGCTGTTTTTTGTAGGCAGTACATGTTTTAGTCTTTTTACAATTTTTACTTTTGCCTTTTTGTTCATTTTAAGATTGTCCATTATCCTTGGTATTTTGTAGTTTCATTGGGTGAGTCAAAGTGTGGATTCCTTTTTATTTGTCATGAAAGGGAGTAGCAGATTTCTTGAACCTGAGGATTTGTGTCTTTGATTAACTCTAAATTGCAGCCACTCTAAATATTGTCACACCTCATTTTATTCCATTATATGTCTATAAGGGTGTTTCTCTATCCTTCGAGGCACCAAATGTACTTAAGGATTTTTCTTCATTCTGTCTAAAAAGGAAAGGTCATCATATCATTTTATGATGTAAAAATATTTGTCAACTTATTATTGTTTATTTATTTACTTAATATTATTTTGAGTACCAACTAAATACTAATGTGTAGATCTACTGCATGCTGAACATACATTGTTGAAGAAGAAAAATACAGTTCCTATCCTTATGGAGCTTAGCATCTACAGTACTAAAAATAGAAAAACATTAAAAGAATATCTATTGTCAGGGATTTTAATGAATAGGATAGCTGCCACTTGTTTATATTTAGTAGTTGTCAGTTACCATTCTAATTGTTTAAATACATTGTTATGTCATGTATTATTACATGGTAAAACTTCATATGCCTTAATTAAACATACAAACGTTCAACATTCTAGGCTTAGTCTTCTTTTCCAGAGTAATTGTCTACCATTCTAATCCACACCTTTGCCCAACCTCCTTGAGCTACTCAGTATTTCCAGAATCAACCACATCCTTCCATGATTCCATCTTTCATACCTCAGAAAATTCCCCAAGTACAAAGTTAACCCAATTTCACTCCTTTTCCAAGTGTTATAAAAATTTCCCAGGTTACAAATCTTTCCCATCTTTGCATCCCTGTAACAGTTTATTCAAAGCTATATAATAGGAATTTCTGCTTCCAGTCTAGAAGGAGTAATATCTAGACTTTCTAATATTCATACCAGATTTACTCTCCTGCATTACACAACCAAAATATGGACAAAAAACATGAAACAACACTTTCCAGGGAATTAGACATTAGGCAACAAAGAATAGTGATTCCTGAGAGACATGAAATAAATGAGGTAAGCCCTCTGATTTTCCTACCATACTGCCTTGAGAGTATTTCCAGGCTGTTGCACAGGGAGGGAGAACCAAGATGGAGCCCAGGGACTTCCTGGGTTGAGAATACACAGCTGAGAGTCAAGAACACCAAGGTGGCTAGAGTTCTCAGAACCAGAGACAAGGGAGCTGCACGGAGGGAGAATTTCAGAAATCAGCAAAGCACCTCCCTTGAGTATCCAATTGAGGACTGATTAGGAAAGTGCTAGAGGTTAGGGAAAGAACCACCCAAAAGGTTTAGAGGAAATAGTGCCTGGCACTCACACAGGGCTGAGAATGTTTCCACCAGCCAAACTGGACAAGCTCATGATTCACAAAATTAGGTAGAGGACACGGAAAGGCTTCTCATCTGTAGTGGGAAATAATTAGCCCTAGACTGAGCACCACCTAACAAATCTTAAAAGACAATTCAAAAGCAGTGAACTGTGTCCCAGAACAAAGCGCCATAATATTTATAGGAAAGCAAACATATCAAACAAAGTAAAATCCATAATATCTATCAGCATCAACAATAGAAAGATCCATGGAAAACACCTAGATATTTAGAAACTAAATAACACATTTATAAATATCAGTCAATTATATTTACCGATAAATCAAAAAGGGAAATTAGAAAACGTTTGGAACTGAATGAAATTGCCAACATGGCATATCAAAATTCACAGGATGACACTAAAGCAGTATTTAGAAGGAACTTATAACACTAAATTCCTATATTAGAAAAGAATAAAGATCTCAACTCAGTGACCTCTGCTTGCCCTTCAATTAGAAAAACAAAAGCAAATTATACCTAAATTAAGTAAAAGAAGGAAAATAGTAAAGATCAGAATGAAAATAAATTATCTAAAAAAAAGAAAAACAGTAGAGAAAATCATTGGAACCAAAGCTAGTTTTTTGAGATTAAAAAATTGATAAATCTCTAGTCAAGATTGATAGAAAAAAGGAGCAGGCCAATTATCACTATGAGGAATGAGAGAGGTAACATCAGTAGAGATTTAAAAGACATTATGATGATAATTAGGGAATATAATAAACAACTTTATGCCAATAAAGTTGGCAATTTAGATGAAACATACAAATTTTTTGAAAGACGAATTATCAAAGCTCATGTAAGAATAAATGGTTAACCTGAATAACTATGTCACTAAAAAAAAGAATTTGTAATTAAACATCTCTCTACAAAGAAAATGCCAGACCAGATGGTTCCACTAGTGTATTTTATCAAATATTAAGAAAGAATTAAAAGCAATTCTACACATACTCCTTCAGAAAATTGACAAGGTGTGAATATATAATTTTATGAGGTCAATTCATCTTGATATCAAAATCAAAGACATTATAAGAAAAAAAGAGCCCTACAAACCATTATCTTTCATGAACATAGATGCAAAAATTCTGAACAAAATTTAGCAAACACAATGTAATAACATATACAAAATGTAATATATCATGACCAAGTGAGGTTCACCCTAGGAATGCAGAGTTGGCTTATCATTCCAAAAATCAATCAATGTAATTCACCATATTAAGAAACTGAAAAATAAAAGATATGTAATTGTTGTCAGAAAAAGCGTTTTATAAAATCCAACACTCATTCGTGACAAACTCTCTACAAACTAAAAATAGAAGGGAACATCTTCAAGCTAATACCAAGCATCTGCAAAAAAAAAATAAAAAAAACCCTACAGGTAACATCATAGTTAACAGTGAAAGACTGAATGATTTCCTCCTAAGATAGGGAACAACACACAAGGATGTCTGCTCTCATGATTTCTGTTCAACATTGTAGTGGAGCTTCTAGGCAGTGCAGTAAGATAAGGAGAAAAAGAATAAATGTCATTTTGATTGGAAAGGAAAAAGTAAAACCGTTTTTATTTGCAGGTGACATGATTGTCTATGTAGAAAATCCAATGGACTCTATGAATAAGTTAGTAGAACTAATGATTGAGTTTAGTGAGGTTGAATGCGTTAAACTGAGATATAAATATCAATTTTATTTTTATACAATAGCAATGAACAATTAGAAATTAAAGTGAAAATTATATTATTGCCAAGAGTATCCAAAAATATGAAGTTTACTTGGGGGCAAGAGATGGGAAGGTAGAAGGCAGGAACTACAAAGGAACACAAGAAAACTTTATAACTTTTAAATTTACTTTTTAATTGACAAATTAAAATTATATATATTCATAATCTACATGGTATTTATAGTATACAACATGGTATTTTGATATACGTATACAATGTGGAATGGCTAAATTAAGCTAATTAACATATGCATTACCTTACCTACTTATCAATTTTTTTGTGTTGTGAGAACACTTAAAACCTATCTCTTAGCAATTTTCTTTCTTTCTTTCTTTTTTTTTTTTTTTTTTGAGACAGAGTCTTACTCTATCGCCAGGCTGGAGAGCAGTGGCGCGATCCCAGCTCGCTGCAACTTCTGTTTTCTGGTTTCAAGCAGTTCTCCTGCCTCAGCCTCCCGAGTAGCTGGGACTACAGGCACACACCACCACACCTGGCTAATTTTTTGTACTTTTAGTAGAGATGGAATTTCCCTCTACTCCCAGGTCTTTGTAACCACTCTGCTTCTATAAATTTGACATTTTAAGATGTTTTTTAGATTTATCTTTCTGTGCCTGACTTATTTCACTTAGCATAATGTCCTCTATGTTTGTCCATGCTGTTGTAAATGACAGGTTTTCCTTCATTGGGAAGGCAGAATAGTATTATTCCATTTTGTAATATACCACATTTTCCCTATTCATTCACCCATTATTAGAGATTAAGATTGATTCCATATGTTGGTTATTGTGAATAATGCCACAATGAGCATGGAACTAGGAAGCTTTTAAGGGTAGTGGATATAACCATTGTTTTCATTTTGGTGATAGTTTCATGAGTGTATGTATGTGTCAACACTTAACAAATTGTACAATTTAAATGCGTAAAGCTCACTTCATGTTCCTTATACCTTAATCCAGCCATTTAAGAAATCCATAATATAGCATTTTTAATAATACTTTGTCTATGCATATCCCTCTTTAGAATATGATTTCCTTTGATATGAGGATATAACTAATTAATATTGACTTCAGTGCTTGAAAGTAACAGGCATCACATGAACATATGTTAAACGAATGAATGCAAAAATATTGCCCTGGAGAAAATACTGACCAGCATTGGCAGTCTAAATTTTTGTTTCTCAAAGATCTTAAGAAAGATAATAGTACAAAAAAGGAAAGGTGATTTTGTATTTTCTTCTCAGGCAGCTGATTAATCTCTTACAATGTTTTGATAACTGCAAAGTATCTTCATGTACATTGTATCATGTATCTAAGTCTGAGAGCTGGATTGGCATTTTTATTCTCATGTTATAGAAAAGAAAGGTAAAGAGCAGTGAGATCAAGTGAATTGTCCCAGGTGATATTGCTACTGATGAAATTTTCCTTTTAATAAAATATTTGATATTTAAACAGCTGTAATGTTTTATTCCTTAGGAATTGGAATGAGTTATCCAAAATCACATCTTTTCTTTGACACTTAAATATTACCAAAGATGGCAGAGGATAGAAACTGCTAATTGTTCCTTAATATCTTCTGTTTCATTCATCCTTTAGTAAGAGACTCTCCTAAGACTTAGCTGCCCATTCTTTTTGTAGCTAATTATGGCCCTGTGGCTTAGTTTGAGCCAATAGTGTATGATGGAATGAAATATGTGACCTTTAGGATGTATCTTTAAGACAATCAGGAAGAAAAGAGTTCCTTATTTTTTGGAGGGTCAACTTTTTTGTTCTACTTAGGCTTTCAACTGAAGGGGTGTGGGTTACTCACGTCAAGGAGGACAATCACCTTTATTCAGTCTATTGATTTCAGTGTTAATCTCATTCCAAAACTTCCTCACAGACACACCCAGAGTAATGTTTAACCAACTGTCTGGGCACCCTATGGTCCAGTCAAACTGATGCATAGAAATAACTACTGAGAGTTCACTCCTTGTCAACTTGGCACACATACGCATCTTCTAAAACCATACATAATTCCTGAATAAAGACAATAACAAAGTCATAATTCTGTCTAACATCCTACAACTATTCTGCATACAACTGAAAATGCACTAACCCCTTTCCCAGAAGAGGAGGTGAAGTCCTTAAGTGCTGTTTACTCTTTTCTTTGATATCCCACAACTTAAACACAGTGATGTAAAATTAACAATACTTAAATACTATAAAAAGCCAATGCATATTGTTACATAAAGGAATAAGAAAGAAAACAAGAATATGTGCTCACACACACACACACACACACACACACACACACACACACACGTATATATCCATTTATAACAACATAAAGGGAAATACTCATGACAATCACAGTCTTCATTTCTGTAACTGGTCGCACAGACCACTATTTATAACCATCATCTTCCGTTGTGCCCAGTTGGTATTACCTTTGCCTTCAGCAAGCACCTCGTTTGTCATGGTTCTTTGTCTGGTGGGGATGACCCAAATATTCATTCATGGCGGGTCTGGGTCACAGGTAGTACCACCTGGATTGGGCTGTTGCAGTTTTCCTTTGACCTAATCACAGGGCATGGTAATTCCAAAAGATGTCCTATGGGATTGCCTGTATTCTAGACAGGCAAGAGACTGCCCTTACCTCCATTGTGGAGAAATAGTTCAATTTCCCTTTGGTAGTCAGGATAAATCACCCCTACCGGTACAGTAACTCTTTTCTTTGCCTGTTGATTCGGAAGCATAAGGAACCCATATGGTTGGGAGGCAGTCTTCTGGTCCCATGGAGTCACTGTTGTGTCTTCCGGTAGAAGCATTCCTTCCTTTGGGACCAAGACTTCTAGGCCAGCACAGCATACATTTGCAGGAACAGGAAGCAAAAGTTTTGCTAGTGGGTCATTAGAAGTAATAGCAAATGGTGCCACTTCCAGTTCTACCCCTTGATTGCTGGGCTTATGAATTCTGGCTATTGGAGAAGAGAACCATAGGTGGAACACGAATTCAGAGGGTACAGAGCCTTTTGGAGACCCTTGTGCCAGGCCTGCAAGGTATTGTTACCTAGCTGGCACTGTCACTGAGTCTTCAAAAGGTCATTCCATTGTTCTATCAAACCAGCTGTGCTTCAGGATGGTTGGGAACATGGTAAGACCAGTGAATCTTATAAGTATGGACCCATTGCCACGTTTTTTTTTTTTTTGCTATGAAATCATTTCCTTAATCAGAAGCAATGTTGTCTGAAATATAATGACTGTGGATAAGATATTCTGTAATTTCATATAAGTTCATGGATGGTAGCTTTGGCAGAAGCATTATGTGCAGGGAAGGTAGATTAGTAGCCAGAATAAGTGTTTTTTCCAGTAAAAACAAAAGGCTGTTCTTTGCGTGATAGAAACAGTTCAATGTAATCAACCTGCCACCATGTAGCTGGCTGGTCACCTGAGAAATGGTGCTATACAGTATTTGGGACTCATTGTTGGTCTGTGCTGCTGGCAGATTGAGTGCTCAGCCGTGGCTTTAGCTAGGTCAGCTTTGATGATTGGAAGTCCATATTGCTAAGTTCATGCATAACCTCCAATCCTGCCACTGTGGCCACTTTTTCACTGACAAGGGTGTCTGGGGAAAGAGACTGATTGATATTCACAGAACAGGCCATCCTATCTACTTGATTATTAAATCTTCCTCTGCTGAAGTCACACTTTGCTGAGTATTCACATGGAATGCAGATGTCTTCACATTTCTTGCCCATTCAGAGAGGTCTATCCACATACCAATTCCTCAGATTTCCTTGTCATCACTTTTCCAATCATATTCATTCCAAGCCTCAGACTGTCCAGCTAAACCATTCGCCACAGCCCGTAAATTGATATATAGTCACACATCTGACCATTTCTTCTTCTAAGCAAAGTGAACAGTCAGGTGCACTGCTTGAGGTTCTGTCCACTGGGAGGATTCCCCTTTACAACTGTCCTGCAGGGATGTCCCAGAAAGGGATTTTAGTGCTATAGCTGTTCACTTTCAGGTGGTGCCTGCATATTGTACCTAACCATTTGAAAACTAGATGAGTCTTCTTCTCCTCTGTCAACTGATGGTGGTGAACGCACCATAAGGCTGCAGGTGCAGTCTGAGAAAGAGAAGGCAGTGTAGCAGAAGTGGGGGACAGTGGACATTTTTGCCTCCTCTTCATGTAACTTACTTGGCCTTCAGGGCCTGCTTAGGCTGATGGGAAATATATCACTTGTAGACTGTCTTTAAAGGCCATTCATGTAGCGCGTTTTCCCCTCAAATCTTCTCTTTTTCAATCTGCATCTTCAATCCTGATACTGTTGCACACATAAGAAGAAAATCTGTACAATTTCCAAATGAACTTAATTTTCTTCTTGTTTTCTTAATTTTAGATTCGGGGGCACATGTGCACTTTTGTTACCTGGGCACACTGTGTGATGCTGAGGTTTGGATCTCCAACCCTGTCACTCAAGTAGTAAACACAGGGTAGTGTTCAGCCCTTGTGCCCCTCCTTCCTCCCTCTTTTTGGAGTCTCCAGCGTCTAATGTTTCTATCTTTGTGTTTGTGTGTACCCAGGGTTTAACTCCCAATTACAAGTGAGAACGTGCAGCATTTGGTTTTCTGTTTCTGTGTTAACTTGGTTAGAAAAATGGCCTCCAGCTATATCCATGTTGCTGCAAAGGACATGATTTGGTTCTTTTTTTCATGACTGCATAGTACTATATGGTATATATGTACCATATTTTCTTTATCCAGTCCACCATTGATGGGCACTTGGGTTGATTTTGTATATTTGCTATTGTGAATAGTGCTATAATAAACACATGACTGCAGGTGTCTTTTTGGTAGAATTATTTGCTTTCCTTTGAACTTATACTCAGTGGTAAAATTACTGGGTTGAATGGTAATTCCACTTTTAGTTCTTTGAGAACTCTCCAAACTGCTCTTTATTTTGAGTTCTTCCGAACAAAGCCAATATATTCAGGAACAAAAGAAAAACACAATTGTGATACCCGTTAAAAGGCTGTTAACAGAAAACAAAATAAGGATATTTTGCCAAATATATGACGGAGTGTGATGTAGGGGCATCCACATGAAATTCTGTCTGGAATTCCTAGACCTCCTCCTGTTGTGCTGGAGAAAAATGTAGCTATAGTAGCTTCACATTGTGGCTCTTGAGCCAGACTGGGCTTTGACTTGAAGATGAAATATTTGTCATGAATAATCTTACCTTAGAGTGTTGAGATTTACATGTGTGTTTACTTTTTGTTAGGCATGTACTGATCTGACTTGTTTGAGTTTTATTGGCACTTAAAACCGTGAGAAGATAACTGATTCATGACAGCAGAATTTTAGGTGATTCATTGGATTCATTAATCAAAATGATTAGGTCAGCAATAATTTACATTGGATTAGTTAGTAAATAGCATGTCTTGTTTTATTTAAAGGTACCTGAATTACCTGGTATAAAGCCACTGAAATCTTCATATTTATTGAAGTATAATTTACATAAAATAGAATGGATATATCTTGGGGGTTTCAGTGCCATGGATTTTGACAATTGTATAAATCCATGTAAACTTCACTCAAAACAACCTTTACATCACCATGGAAAGCTCTTTCCTGCCCCTTTCCAGCCAACCTGCTCTCCCCCAGTGAGGCGACCATTTTCTGATTTTTATCACTACAGCTTTATTTTGCCCATTCTTGGACTTTGTATAAATGGAATCATCTGGACATATTTAAATACTTATTCTCTATTTTATAAAAGTTTTTTCATTTTTCACATTTGACCTCATCAAAATACTTTATAAAACAACCCCAAAGCACTTTGCTTTTGAGATCACTGTTAGTATTGTTTAATGGCAGTATATAGATATGGTTTGAAATAAGAGGAGACAGGATTTTCATTGGTAAATCCTATTAGGTTACATTTTGCTACTTTTGTTTACTCTGAATTCCTGTAACATGTAGTTGGCCTGGGTCACTCGTAAACTCGTCAACTTCAGGGCTGGAAGGGCTTTCAGGAATCACATATCAGATCAGCAGGTAGCTATTGAGTTTGGTCTCTCAACTAGCCATTGTGCTAGCTAGACCTTGCAGATAGAGTGGGGAATCTGAAAGGCAAAGTCTCTGCCTTCACGGAATTTGTGTTGTAGCAAGAGAAGGAGAATACAAATAATCATGGCAATAATGTGTGATGAGTGTTATGGTGGGGGCTGCAGTGGCAGCTTTGCTAACCTCACTTTGTCAGAGGGTCAAGGAAGGTACTCTGGAAGAACTGATGTTTAGACTAGGACTGGAAGGATATGCAGGAGTAAGCCAGGCAAAGGGATATAGAAAGGGAAGAGAGAGAAGAGAAGGGGCAGACTGATCCAGAGAAACCAGCATGGGCAATGCAGGGAGTGGCAGCATGGCACCTATGAGGTACCCTGGGGAGCTGCCAGAAGCTCAGTAATGGCTGAAAGTGGCCAAGGAGGAAAATGGCAGTAGTAGCAGGAAACTCTGAGCTAGGGTAAGGAGTTCTGGATTCATTCGAAAATTAAAGGGGGCCACCAAAGGGTTTTAAGTGGGTTATCACATGATCAGATCTCCAAAATTCCTCTGTCTATGTCATGGAAAATGGGCTGGGAGGAAGCAAGACTAGAGAAAAGGAGATGTGTTAGAGGTCGTTGCTTAACCCAGGGTGGTAAGGTTTGAGAAAATGGAATTGAATTAAGGGATATTTCAGAGGCAGTAATATAAGGTTTTGGTGAATGGGTAAGGGTGGTGAGGAGGAAAAAGAACCCAAATATTTCTCCCCAGATTTCTCGTTTAAGCAACTAGTACTATTTCCTGATACAGGGAGTATTTGAGAGGAAGGTCACATAAGCATACGTGGTGGTGGTGGTGGTAGTGTGTGTGTGTGTAGTGGAGGAAAGCATAGATGGAAACATTGAGCCTAAGTTTTGACATATAGATTCTTTTAGTTGCTTGTAGGACATTTAAATGGTGATGTCCAAAAGGTATGTCTGGAGTTCAAGAGAGAAAGAACTCAATTGGAGATATAAATTTGGTTATCAGCAGCTAATAGTCATTGAAACATGGCAGTGAGTGAAATTGCCTACAAATAGGTGTGTAACCCTGGGAAATAATTAGTATATTGTTTCCTGAAATGGATTCCATGGTGGACTTAGTTCTGTGAGATGCTTTGAATGAAATTACTTTGTGGCCAAGTAATTTAGAGACTACATCACATAGGCTAGGCTCAGTGACTCACCCCTGTAATCCTGGCACTTAGGGAGGCCAAGGTGGGTGGATCACTTGAGGTCGGGAGTTCCAAACCAGCCTGGCCAACATGGTGAAACCCTGTCTTTACTAAAAATAC
Organism: Ateles fusciceps; assembly: GCA_036589455.1. Lineage (NCBI taxonomy): Eukaryota > Metazoa > Chordata > Mammalia > Primates > Atelidae > Ateles > Ateles fusciceps. The sequence continues at coordinate 2,825,808 of JAZHEH010001378.1, forward strand.
AAAAAAATTAGCCAGGCACAGTGGTGGACTCCTGTATTCCCAGTTACTCGGGAGGCTGAGACAGGAGAATGGCTTGAACCTAGGAGGCAGAGGTTGCAGTGAGCCGAGATCAACCACTGCCCTCCAGCCTGGGTGACAGAGCAAGACTCGATCTCAAAAAAAAAAAAAAAAAAAAAAAAAAAAGGGAAAAGGAAAAGAAAATGCATCACATAGTATGTTTCTCTTAAGTACAAGGCACACTATTAGATGAGACTCCAGGAAGTCCAGAAGTATCAAAACATGTTTCAATTTTCTTAATGCTGTTTCCCAAACACTCCCAGTTGTCACACTGTGGGAAAAGGAAACCAAATCCTGCCAGTCTTCTGCCATGCGGTTTCACCTTGTGAATGACCTATACCCAGCTAGCTTCATTCTGGACAATTGGAGTTCTGCTTCATTTTCCAACAGTAGAAAGATGTAACACATTTTTGTGCATACAGTTACAGTATAATCAAGTCTTTTTGTTTGCTGGATGCTTATCTAAAGCAAATTTTGGGCGCAATGCCCTATTCATTTTACACTTGTTTTATTTTTTTAACTCAGTTTAAAATTTGATGGTGGTATTGTTGAATACTAAGATAACTATAATTTCGCTTTATTGTAGTATAACATAGTGAAGGACATGAAATCACTTAATGATGCTTTACAATGTAGTCACTGTCTTTCTTTCTGTCCCTCTTACCCAGTGTATTTATGGCATTGGAAAGACTGTAGCAGCGGATGGTTGCTAAATCTTTCAAATGGCACAATGAACCCAGGCTGTGAAGATATGCAATGCCTAATCAATTAAACAAGATTGTTTTTTAGTTTAACATGAAAAAAAAGGCATCCAGGTATGGTATTATTTTAAAAAGAGATATTCTCATTTACTCCACTGATTCATCTAGTGCCTCTGTGTTGTTGACCTTCGGTATCATTAGGGTCTCTCTGCTAAGTATTGGGCCCCTATTTCAAATGTCTTACTGGGCAATTCTACCCAGATGTCTGGTAGCACCTCAAGCATGACTTATCCAAAATAGAGCTTGATATTGTATCCCCCCCTAAAGGGGATATGGGAAAGTTCCAGTCCTTTCTATCAAATCTGTTTATCTTGGTTTCTTCTCTTGCTTTATGGCATTAATTGATGGACTCATTCAGCAAATATCTATTGAGTATCTTCTAAGAGGCAGGCATTGTTTTATATCCTGAGATAGAGCAATGAATGAAAGAGACAAGGAGCTTTTCTCCAAGGAACTCATATTCAGCTGATATTTTTCTCAGTCCAGAAATTTAGTGTAGTATCATGTCACCTTGATGCTTCTCTCTCTGTCTCTCTCTCTTTCAAATCCAGTTGGTCACCATTTCAGTGTGTCTGAATTGCTTTTACAATTCAGACTCCACCCCACTCCTTTGATGATTGATTGTCATGAGTCAGATCATCATCTCCCACCTGAATTGCTGCAATACCCTTTATCTGGTTTCTCTGCCTTTCCTTCTCTCCTTCTTTCAGCTTTTCTCCAGCCTCTACCCTCCTGCTAGAGTTATCTTTCTAAAGCAGATCTGATCAAGTACTTGTGCTTTAAAATCATTAATGACTATTGTGTACAGGAGACACTTGATCTTTAAATAGACCCCAAATCTTCATCTGATTTTATGTGCTTTCTTAATCTCTTCTCCCACTTCTTTCTGCACTCCTTACAGAACTTCTCCCAGACACACAATGGGTTTGTCATTCTCTGTCCCTATGCTACACTCCCATTCACCATAACCTGGCTTAGAATCCCTTTCATCAACCTTCACTGCCTTTCTTAACAAGGTGAACTGAAGCACAAAAAAATTTTAGAGTTTATTTGAGCACACGGTGATTCATGAATCAGGTAGCTTCAAACCAGAAGTTGTTCGGGAGCTTCACAAGTGGGAAGCTGTCATAGACTGGACATAGAAGTAAAGCAAAGAAAATATTTTGTTGGTTACAGTTACACAGTTGCTGATTTGAATGATCCTGCTGGAAAATCCCTAGTTATATAATTATAAGTATATTGGGTACTTCTGGTTGGTTGAGCTTAAGTTCTGTTTTCCATTAATATAGTCATTTGCAAAAAAAAAAAAAAAAAAAAAAGCTCAAGTTAAGTTTTGCTTATGTTTGCAAATCAGGCAAGGTTTAGGTCACTAATGAGGCCTAACTGGTTTTGTCTGCTCAGAGATTCTCCAGCTTGGTTTCTGTGTTAATTTACTTTGTCACCTTCATTGTCATTAAATATACTCATTAGATTCAAACTTCTCCAAGTAGAAGGGATAACTTTTCCTGCTGTTACTATACCTCTCTTATAGTACTAGTGATATGTTATGAAAACTAAGTATATACACGGACATAAAGATGAAAACACTGAGGACTACTAGTGTGGGGGAGGGAGGGAGAGGCAACAGGATTGAAAAACTACCTACTGGGGACTATGCTCCCTACTTTGATGATGGCATCAGTCATACCCCAAACCTCAGCATCATGCAAATACCCATGTAGCAAACTTGCACATGTGCCACCTGAATCTAAAAGTTGAAATTAAAATAAATAAATAAATAAAATATGATTGTTATATTTGAAAAAAAAAAAAACTAAGATTACGTTTATTTCTGTCCCCCCCTACAGATTGTCAGCTTTTAATAAAGCAAGGTTTGGCAAAGATTTTCTGTAGAGAGTTTTGCATGTCATATGGTCTCTGCCAGCCTCAACTCAGCCATTGCAGTGTGAAAGCATTCATAGATAAAATGCAAAGGAATGCTCATGTGGTTGGTTGTGTTTCCACAAAACTTTATTTATGGACACAGAAATCTGAATTTCATATAATTAATTTTCATGTGTTGAGGTTTTTTTTGTTTGTTGCTGTTTTTTTTCCCCCCAACAATTTAAAAATGTAAAAACGATTCCTAACTTGTGGGCCATACCACACAGGCTCTGCCCATGTTCTGTAGTTTACCCATTCTGGTCTCAATGATAGGGCTACTTCATATTTATTTTCATAAAACAACACACCAGGCACTGAATGAATATTTACTAAAATGAACCACATGGAGAAAAATGATTATCATTTTATGTTCTCTTCCATCCCAAATTGCACTCGTGTGATACTGTAAAATGGTTTTCATCAACTGAAGATTAACTAGAAAACCATTTTTAAATTTCAACCTTCGTTAAAAAAAAATCTTCCTGAAGTATGTTATTCCAATTTTCTGCCCTAGTAAGTACAGTTTAGTGAACACATTTAATGATTGTCTTGCAGTGCCCCCAGGTCATGATTAAAGATAAGAATTCTCATTGGGTAGCCAAGTAAATGTAGATACAGAAGGTATAGCTAATTGAGCCCAGAATGCATACAGACTGGGGTTTACTCTAGAAATTGCTTTTTGACGCAGAGATTAAATCTCTTACATATACTTGTTTTCCAGTGATATCTTCTTTTCTCTATAAAAGGGAAGCATAGGAGACAAAGTCAAAAGAAACAACTATTTAATGAAAGAAAGGTTCTTATTAGTTGGTCCAGTTCCACTGCTCCCTATGTAGGGAACTGTGAACATTGGTGGTGTTGAGTTCTTCAGTCTTTCTTCCTACCCCTTCACACAAGGAAATTAAAGACGCAATGTTGGTTAAGGCGAAAACATTGAAAATAAGCAAAGTGTTTGTAACGTTGACCTAAAGGGGAAAAATCACAGTTATCTGTAGTGTGAATAGCTGCCTTAAATGAAGTTTTCCTTTAAATCGCACATTCTAGAAGACACTAGACCCATCAAGGAGTTCCTCCATCACAGAGCCTTCTGTTTTTTTCCACCTCAAATTCACCTGAATGCTTTCTTCTTTCCTAATCATAGTAGATTCTCTACCTTTTTGTCCAGCATGGTGCCATGGAAAAAGCACTCATTTGGCTCAGAACTTGGGAACGTGCCTATGTTTGTTCTACAAATTCTGAAACACATATGCTCTTTCTATCTGATGTCTTAGCTATCTAATTATAGAACAGTAAGCAGAGTACTGATTTATATTTCTCATCTGTTGTCTATTAAGAAAGGACCAAAAGAGGTGGTCTTGTTCAGCCACTGCATTATACTAGAAGAGGCATCATTTCTATTTTTACAAATATAACCTCAAAGGTATAAAAAAGGTTAACATCGGCAAGGTCAACTGCATCCTTCTATTCCAGCTGTCAGTAATTAAATGCCATTCTTGTGACAGTTATCATTAATGGGAGAGGCTGATGTGGACCATGAATTCTGAAAAATAAATGCAGTGAAAGAAAGTTCCAGAAAAGGGCTGTTCTGGGATCAGCAGTAGCTCTTCTCCATTCAGGATACAGAATGCGAATATCAACAGCCAGATGGTCATCCAGGTAGTATGCTTTGAAAGGCATCAGGGAGGACCCTCTGGCAAAATTTGTCTTTTATCCCAACTGTCACTCTGTTTGGAATTACATAAAAATTCAAACTTTTGGGTTAAGCAGTGTCATTTTTTTTCTTATTTTCTCTATTTATTCAAGAATTATTTATTAAACATTAATGATGTATCAATGAGTACTAGATACTGGAATTTAAAAAAACTGTCTTAGCTATTAAGATGTCCACAGTCTACTGAAAGAGACAGAAAACAAGCAATGACATAATAGCTAACATGTATCACATGCTGGACACTGAAAAATAGCTTACTGGTCTGCTCTAATTCTCATAAAAAACTTACATATGAAAGGCCAATTTAATTTTTTTCTTTTTAAAATAGAGACAGGATCTTTCTGTGTTGCCCAGGCTGGTCTCAAACTCCTGGACTCAAGTGATTCTCCTGCCTCAGCTTCCCGAAGTGTTGGGATTATAGGTGTGAGCTATGACATCTAGCCTAGAAGCTAATTTAAACCTTCATGTTCCATACAGAAGATGAATCCCAAAGAAGTAGATAATATTTTAAGGAAACTGACCTACTAGGCCATGGGAGAAAAAATGGAGAAGAGAAGATAAAGAATCAATTAAGAGGGTTTTCTGTTACCTTACTGGTTACTCTTTTCTAATACCGTTTGCAATTTCTTCTCTTGTCGTCAACTTTCTGATGTTGGAATATCACAGTACCCAGTCCGTATTCTTCACTTTTCTATTTTTACTGTGTCCTTTGGCGAACTCATTTAATCCAACAGTTATAAAGACACGTATATATACATAATGATGATTACTAACTTAATTTCTCTAGCTGGGCCTCTCTTCCAAACCCCAAACATATATCCAATTGCCTACTTGAAATCCCCATGTAGATACCTTATAGACACCTGAAACTGAACATGTTCAAAACTAAACACTGATCTTCCTCTAAACCTGTTCCACCTATACCAGTTGATAACACTATTATTCCATTTGCTCAGAACAAAAACTAAAGTCATTCTTGATTCCTCATATTGTCTTATTCCCCATATTTTAATCTGTCAGGAAATCTGATTGGAAGTTAATACTACCAGTTAGTAAGACACACTGATGACATGGATATCCTGATGTAATGCATTGAGAAGGACACACATCATTTCTGTAATGTTCTTGACAAAAAAAATGCAATCCAATCATGAGAAAACAGCAGGCAAACCTAATCATGGGTCATTCTACAAAATGACTGACTGTTACTCATCAAAAATATCAAGAAGAAACCCAAGGAAATACTGAGGAACTGTGTGTCACAGATTGAAGAAACCCAGGGAAACATGATTACTAAATTCAGTGTGGGAGCTTAGAATGACCACTGGAACAAAAAAGGACATTGGGGAAAAGCTAGAGAGCGTAACTTGAATATTACATAATGGTATTGTGTCAGTGTTAATTTCCTGAATTTGAACTTTACAAAATTGTCACATAAATTAACATTGGGAAAAGCTGAGCGAAGGATATATGGGAATTCTCTATATTTTTGCAGTATTTCTATACGTTTAAAATTATTTCAATACAAAAAGGAAAAATAAATCTCGTTAGAACTTCCTTCAAAATTTATGCAGAATTTGGCCATTTCTTATAACCTCTGCTGAAACCACTTGGAATTATGATATTATCCTTTACTGGGATTATTGTAAGAACCTCCTATTTGGTGTTCTTGCTTCTGTTCTTCCTCTCTTAAAGTCTGTTTTCAATACATTGGCCAGAATAATGATAAGTCAAATGTAAAATTCTACCACCCTCCTCATCCCCCACCAGTAGACTTAGGGTGAAAGCCAAAGTTCTGCCATTGCACACAGGCCTGACACTGCTTGGTCCTTGCTTTTCCTTCTGGTCTCACCTGGTACCACTCTCCTACTCATTCCCTAGGTCTCATCTCACTGGCTTCTTTGCTCTTTGCTGGGTATACTAGAAATATTCCCACTGTAGAAACTGTATGCGCTGGCTGTTCCTTATGCCAGGAACACTCTTCCCCCAGATACAACCTTGGATGATGCCCTCATACTCAAATATCACGTCTCAAAGAAGCTTACCCGTCCTCTCTGTTTAGAATTTCACCCCCTTACTGGGCGTGGTGGTTCACACCTGTAATCCCAACATTCTGGGAGGCTGAGGATAACTTGAAACCAAGAGTTAGAGACCAGCCTGGGCACATAGCAAGACCATGTCTTAAAAAAAAAAATTAGCCAGGTATGGTGATGGGTGATGCATGCCTATAGTCCCAGCTACTCAAGAGGCTGAGGTGGGAGTTGAACCCAGGAGTTTGAGGTTACAGTGAGCTGTGATCATGCCACTGCACTTCAGCCTGAGTGATAGAGCAAGACTCTGTTTCTAAAAAAATAAAAATTAAGAAACCTTGAATTTCACCCTCTACTGCCCACTGCTCATCTTCACCGGTATTCCCAATCCTCTTAGTTCTGATCTACTTTAAAAAATTGTTTTCCATCGCACTTCTCATTTTCTAAGAGACTGTTTATTGACTTATCGTCACCATTTTCACCACCATTATCACCCTCATTGCTGGTCTATTAAAACTTAAAACTCCCAAGATGGCAGGGATCTTTCCCCCATTTTTCTTGCTGTCATATCCCAAGAGCCTAGAAAAGTTCCTGGCCCAAAGTAGAAACTCCATAAATACTGGATGAATTGAATAAAAGTTAGACTAGACGGGACTGAAAACTACTATGTTAGGTAAGGTATAGTGTGTAGTGCAACTCTATAGCTATTGACTGGGGTAACAGGAAGGAAGACTGCACCAATAGTCAATACAGAAGAACAGGTTTATAAGGAAAGATGTTTGCTGGATATTCCTGTGAAGATGTTCCACAAATTAATTTGTAGCTCTGCAACTCAGGGTAAATATCTGGGATGGAGAGATTTGAGTCTTCTCCTGTAATTGAGGCATGAGAAGAAAGACAAAAGGTAGGTGTCTTGCAATTTTGATATTCATATCCTCAATAGGAGGAAGCGTGTGTGCCATGAAGCTCGGGAAGGCTAGAGGTGGGTGGGGATGGAGAAGAGATCAGAACTGAAGGTGGCTGGGTGCCAGAGACACATTTTACCTGCTTCAGAACTTGTCATAAAGCAAATCTGTTTATGGTTGAGGGAGGGGGAGGATTAGAGAAGGCAGACAAACAATTCCTTGTCATTTAAAATAAAGCAGAATCAAAGGATGGCAGGGCATAATTTCGAGTGCCTTCCCCAAAACAAATCAGTCTCAATATATGTGCAATTTTGCTATTATAACTGGGTCGGAGTTGGGGCAGGGTGGGGAACAGTAATGAGGTGCAGAGGAAGGATCACGGCTGAGGTCTTCATTTTCTAAACTCTAACAGTTGAGGGAACACTCAGTGGTGTTTTTCTTAGTCTTTTGGACTATCACCTTGTCCCTTCTTCGGAGCATAAATTTGTCATTAAAGCTTTCACTTGGCAAAGATCCGATTCATCAGGGAAGACAGAACTCTGTGTTTGCATGCTTCAAGGCAGAGCTTGAGTCTACTTTGGCAAGTGTTACAAGGAAAGGGAGAAAAGAAAATAAGAGCCATAAATCATCTGGAGGCCAGAATACAGGATTAAAGACACTCGATCCATTTCAGAAAGGACTTCTGCGAGCATGTGTTTACTCAATGACCCTGTAGTCTTTCAGCCTTTAGTCCCTCCCACTCCATTAGAGCTAGAGAAGTGATACTGTGCATTAGAGCCTGCCCTGCTGTGGGGAAAGACCTGGTTCCATGCAGACTGGTGGAAGGCTTACTCCTGGTGGGGGCTTGTTCTTAGGCAGTATCCACTTTGAGAATTTCCTGTTCATGTTTATGTGATAGGACATCTTCAGAAATAATAAACACTTGTAATGCAGCCCCCTGTTGGTCTGTGGTAAACAGAGGAGAATGGCGTGATTCCCATCTTGTAACTAATCTGCACCTCTCACATGACTAATTTAGCTGTGCATTCACAGTCTTGGTGAGAATCTGATTCTAAGGGAACATACACTTCGTGAAATCGGGCAATTTCTAAAAACCTAAGCTTTCAGATTTGTGTTCTCTACAGCTGTACTTTAAGGAACTGTTCTTCCTTTTTAGATAGCCTGAGAACAGTTCTATACCTCATCATGAGTCACCTGGGTAATTATTACCCGGTGATTTTGTAATAAAATGCTACCTATCAAATGGATCATGCCACTCTTTGCATTACAAAGAAAAAACAGTTTCTATATGCCAAATTAAACCTGAAAATAAAAAAATGTTGCAATTTGTTTTTAAATGTAATAATACTCGCTATCAAGAAATACTGTAAGGAAACTGTTTGGATAGTACAATGAGCTTTCCTTCTCAGGTACAGAAAGGTGTCTTACCTTAATTCTGGTTATCAGTATCCACTTGGAAATGAGGTAACTTGAAAAAGGAATTGACACTTTGGAGCCTCCTATAACCCTTTGTGCTAAAGCTGGAATTTAGTTGAAGCCAGTCCTCAGATGATGGCTTGTCAGTTCATTGTTTTCAATTAGAATGTATTTATCCAGAGAGAAGAAAGAAGGAAACTAGCATTTATTTAACGAGGGTTTCCTGTTACAATGTTTCCAGTGTAATGATGCGTGTACCCAAGAACTAGGTATACTGTGAATAAATATTTGTTGAATGAATAAATAAGCAATTAGCCAATAGCAAAGTGTTCTCTTTGATTCCAGGGACAAGGGGAACCTTTCAAGCACATTCACCTATTGTTCCCTGGAGCCGAGTGACATTAATAGGGAAAGCACTCACGGACCTGCCCCTGGAGGCTCCTGTGCCTCAGCAGTAGGGCTGGAAAAGTGTCCTGGCATTTTCCTGCATGCTATAGAGAACTAATCTCAGTTTTTCTGGGAATGGAAGGTTAAGGGTTGTAACTGGGTAATCTTTCTGAGATTCTCAACCTCCTGTCTTAGTCCATGGGTGACATCCAGGGAAACTCAACAATTCCACACTGGAAAGGAGTCTCCAGTTCCAACACTCCCTCCCCCAAACACTCACTAATCACCTGGAAGTCTGATTGCCGAGTTAGAGCATTTGGTGTAGTTTTGAAATACTATACATAGCAATAATGATTTTACATCAGTTTTTCATAGCCTATGTGATCAGAATGACCTAAATCAGAACCATTCACCAGCCAGGTAGCCTTCATGTTTTTCATAGCTTATGATCAGAATGACCTAAATCAGAACCATTCACCAGCCAGGTAGCCATCATGTTTTTCATAGCCTATGTGATCAGAATGACCTAAATCAGAAGCATTCACCAGCCAGGTAGCCTTCACGTCACAGGAGTGGAGTGCTTAGGATTTTACTCACCATCTTTATTTGTATAAGTCACAAAGACAAAAGCTAATCCTGTTGCATAGCTGTGGTTCAATTCATTCATGATAGGCCCTGAGAGGTTTGCCTGAATTTCAGCTATATCTAAGCCATGACAATTTGCTGTAAGAGAGAACAAGATGTGATTGATGGCATTTACTGTGGATCTGTAGAGTAAGCAGTAAACTCTTCTTTCTAAGGTGCATTTGGTTACTTCAGGTCAAAGAGATTTGCATGAGAAATTTTTGCAGCTGGCAATATAAATTGCATACTTAATAACTGCATGCGTGGTAAAGGAAATTTTAGTAAAGCCTCGGGGCAGATTGGACTTACAGACCATACATGCTGACACTGGGAAGGGGTAAGCACGGGGGCTAGTTGCAAAGGATGACAATCTGAGTCTAGGTCTGACATCGACTGCGATTCTGAGCAACACTTTGTATGGTTTTAACCAGGAGTCAGGGCTGGGAAATGCCTCTGAGCTAAACGAGCAGAAACAGAAATCTGGTACTTGTCTTATATATATATATATATATATATATATATATTAATATATATATGAAATTGTCAGGTTTTGTGGGATAAGATTAATTAAGCCTAAGAAATCTAAGAACAGTTTGAACTACACTCTAGAAATCTGGGGAGATGAAAGGTGAGTGATTAAGGAGGTTTCGGTCTACACCACAGTGAGTGTTCAGCACTCTCTTTGGCACAGACCAGTTTGCCAGTATTGTTACACCCTTCCCAGAAGCTTGGGGCTGAAAGATTAAGGATGGTACAGGTCAAAGGTTAGTTATGTTAATGTATTTATTTGGGAAAGTATACAAAAGCCCTGATTAACCTTGGCTTTTGAAGGCTGAGCTGTCAGTCCTTCATGTTCATGATCAGTTTTCATTTGAAAATGTTTTCAAACAGTCTAGTATCAAAACAGAATCTATGTTCCTCAGGTAGAAACATGTTGAACTGCGTGGTACCTGTAACACTATGTATACTGGCAGCTTCATTGGGTAGATACCTATCATGTGAGCTATTCTTTTGTTCCTATAAATTTAGTTACTATTTTAGGAGAGAAAGTAATTTATTTAAAAAAAAAAAAGAAAAGACAGGGTGAAGGGAACCTTCTCTATTATTTTTAAAAAATCCGTTTTAGAAATTAAGCTTTCAGCTCCTTAATCTGTTAGGAGAATACTTACTAAAAAAAAAAAAATGCTAGATGTCTTTTAGTCTTAGGGGGTTTAGCAACAAACCATTATTGTTTGCAGACTGATTTTTCTGTGAGAAGGCAAGCTGCCTTAATGACAGCTTATGCAATAACAATCCGTGATATAGTATTTACCTGAATGTAGCAACAACTGTGCTCTAAGCCAAGAAGAAAGAGGGAAAAAAGTCAGTATCTTGTGCGTGAGAAGCTTGTAGATACCCTGAGGTGACTTCATATAATTCTAAAATAGCAGGTAGCTTCTTGCATAGCTAATCAAGGTATCAGCGCCCGGAGCAAATGGAGGTGGCTGACAGCGTGCTTTGGTTTCAGATGCATTCAGCTCTTTTTGAGTGATACGAGCTTTATTCACGTTCTAGTTTCTATACTAAAAGTTTATGCATTCTGATTTGGCAGATATCCTCTCCTATAAACTGACAGTTCTGTGCTTTGATAAAACCATTGACCTTAACGTCTTACTTGTATTTATTCATTGTATGTGGTGAGAAAGTTAGTATAGTTTAAAAAAGGGAACAGCCTTAAGAAAGCATGTGAATTATATGCTCCAACCCTCCACTTTTATTCATTGTTTAGCAAAGAGGATCCAGGTGGCTCACCTGAAAAACTTGAAATACACATTGTAGGTTAAGTGGAAAGAGCTTAAAGAAAAAGAAGTCAAAAAAAAAAAAAAATTAAAAAAGGGAGAGAGAGAAAGGAGTTATCTTGATTTTGTAAGGTGGATGGGTCATTTCGGAGAGAGAGCACTCTCTGGGTCAGAGTGAAGGTCACAGAGTGACAGCCTTTGTTAATTTTAATTGCTAGTGTCTTGAGGTTTTCTAAAGAAAGTCTAACATTAGCAAGTGACTTTCATTTCTCATTTTGTCTATCCAGTATCTGTGCTCTCCAATGTGGTGAAACCCTATCTCTACAAAAAATTAAAAAATAAAAATACAAACAAATTAGCCAGGCATGGTGGTGCACGCCTGTAGTCCCAGTACTCAGGAGGCTGAAGTGGGAGGATTGCTTGAGCCTGGAAGATCGAGGCTGCCATAAACCATGATCATGCCACTGCACTTCACCCTGAGTGACAGAGTGAGACCCTATCTCAAAAAAACAAAAAAACAACTCTGTGTTCCCTTTCTGAGTCCCTCTGGATTTAGTGCATAGAGGAAACAGTTTTTCTTAGGGACTATTGGCCACTAGCAAGACAATCACTAGCCTGAAGTGGACCTGCCTTACAAAAAGGAGGCTCTGAATCACATTTATTGCTTTGGTGCACAGGAAGCTACAAGTAAAAATGCTATGTGCAAAGAGCCCATAATTTTACTCTACTAGATATTTAGCAGCTTAAATGAAATAACAAGAAATACATTCACCCAGGCGCCATCCAGGAGGATTTGGTGGGTATTTTACATTCCACTCTTTGAAAGGAAAAACATAATTTTTGATACTTTCCCAAGATATATGAATATTTCAGCATGCAAAGCAATAATACATAGCATACGTTTAAAGTTGAACCAAATTCTGTTTGGCCAGAAGGATTTATTGCTGTCACTGTAATGCAAGCCAGTCAATCAAGTTGCATTTTTCTTCCAAATCAGTTGATTAGAGCTCACTCAGGCAGCTACTTGCTTTCCTGTTCGTTCACATGCTGCTGATTTTCTTGTGCTAAGAGGCATGGAATCAACAAATATGAGAGCTATAACTTGCCACTCTGTGCGTGTTTCTCCTTAATCCCTGGACCCCAGCTCTCTCATGGATGGTTTGCATTCCTGTAGTTTTTCTTCCTAGCCACTCAAAATTCAGTGGGTCTAAGGAGAGTTTATGATCCTTTTTCCCTCATCTAATCTCAACCCCTTCAAGTTGCAATCCTTAGAGCCGCCTTTTGATTTTTTTTTTTTTTTTTTTTTTTTGAGGCAGTCGCACTGTCACCCAGGCTGGAGTGCAGTGGCATGATCTTGGCTCACTGCAACCTCCACCTCCTGGGTTCAAGCAATTCTCCTGCCTCAGCCACCCGCTACCCCCCCCCCCACCCCCAGGTAGCTGGGATTACAGGCACACACCACCATGCCCAGCTAATTTTTGTATTTTTAGTAGGAATGGGGCTTCGCCATGTTGGCCAGGTTGATCTCAAACTCCTGGTCTCAGGTGATCCACCCACCTTGGCCTCCCAAAGTGCTGGGATTACAGGCGTGACTTCTTTGATCATTCGCTGGCACCTTCATTCATTGCCCTCCCTCCATGGCTCTTGCCATCATGCAGCTCCTCTGTGTGTCTGCGCTAACTGCTGCCATGCTGACAGGATGACTGTGCAGTGGTTACCCTAGTAAAGCACCCAGGCTCTCCACTTAGAACAGAGCAGGATCAAATCCCGCCTTTGTACTTGATGTAGGACTTTGGTTGATACCAAAGTGATACAGGAATGAATTATAGGACTTCTGTCTTAAATAAGAGCATGCAAATCAAGGACTTAGCATGTCTGTCTGGCTAGTCAGTGCTCAGCACATGGTAGTTACTATGATGTCCGCTGGTCTCCCTGCCTCTCTGCCTCATCTTCTTACAATTAGTAAAGTGGTCTTCCTCCTACGAGGAGTCAGTCAGTCCCCTGCACTCTTCAGACATCTCTAGTCATTGCTAGTCCTGATGGTCCAGGCTTTTACATGCACTCAACAACTTTCCTACAAAACAGAGGAACCCCAGTTCTTTACACCCAAGTCTTCAGGTCCGTGTCCTGCATCCCAGTCCCACGGAACATTTCGTGCTGTCCAGCCCACTCTTGTGCCTCTGGGCCTTTGCTCATGCTGTCTGGAATGCCTCTTTCTTTCTTTGTCATTTGTTAAAATTCTACTCCTCCCTCGAGGTCTTGTTCAAATGCCATCTCTTCCGGAAATATTTTTGTCTAAATGTGTTTTTAAATCTTCCCTGGCCATTTAGTTAGAATTGATTCCTCCATTGGCCACAGTCTCCACCCCACTTACCCCAAACCCTTGATGGGATAGCAGATGGGATGTGCTGATGGACGGGAGTCATCTGTTACTTGAAGAGGTTAAGGGAGAGGGGTTTCCTCTTCTACTAAGAGGATGGAGAGAGGAAGAGCTACTTTTACTTGGTGCATAGCTCCAAGTTGTGGTTCTTGGCCAGTCTGTGGTGCGATCTGCTCAGGGAGTTGGGATTCATTCCTGGATTCCAAGCAGTTTCCAGGTTGTGCTGATATGGCAGAGGAATTCGGCTTCCAGCATAGAGCCATGCTTTCTCCGTAGCTAAAAAAGTGCAGTAGCTGTGCCAATGGGGAAGGTGTTCAAAGTGTCTGTGGTCAGGATGCTACTTGTCTGCTGAAACCTTCTTTTTCTTGTTCCTGAATAAAAGTTGCAGGTGGGATATGGCTGCCTGCCTCAGCACCTCAGTTCCTAGCTCTGCTTACATCTAGGTCAGGCAGAGAAATGTGCTCAAGAGTGTTGAATGCAACTTCCCCGCTCTCTTCCTAAAGGAAAGTCTCTGGTGCTGGAGCTCCACTTTTTCCTCTCTTCCTGTTGCCTGGGATGGAAACCCTTAACCTGGCCCTGGAAGCCATTTGTTGAAGATGGCAGAGCTCTGTCGGCCTGCCTCCCTGAACTCCTGTGTGAATGTGAGCCTCCTGATGAGGCTGGGAGAGTTTCAGCCATTGCTTTGCAGTTATTTTAGTAGCTGTCATTTCTGCAATACACTGTCTTCTTTTTCCATCTTTATAAAGCTACCAACAAACATTTATTGAGCAATGACTATGTGTTAGGTCCTGAGGGAGATAAACATAAAAGCATGTTTCACAGTTCCTGTCCTTAAGGAGTTTATAGTCAGATTGACCAGAAGAACAAAAAAACAAACAATAATCTAGATGAGAGTAAAATGGACTGTGTAGGCAGGCTATCACTCAGATCACAGAGAATGCACTCTAGGATAGAAAGATTCCTTCAGGCTACAGCAAGCTAGGAATTCTTTTGAAGGAGGTAAGACTTGAGAAATTTCTTGAGGATTGAGCAGATTTGGAAAGATGAAGAGAAGTCAGTAGAGCACAGCACATGGGCAAGTGGAGTATGTGTCTTGAGACTGGGCAAGGTGCTACAGTGAGTCCCCGAATTTGGGTAGGTGAAGCCATTAGTTTGCATCAAGGAGTAGTGGTAGTTACCTTTGGAGAGATGCTTGGGGTGATTAGGAGAAGTCTTAAATACCAACTGCCCAGGAAATTGGTTTCTCCCCCTGCAGCCAATGGAGAGGTGCCTAGGGCAGCATCGTTGCATACCAGTGTGGATCTACCAGTGTGAGTGTAGTCACCGGAGCAACTTTTTGTTTGTTAACAGATCTGTTGTCCAGGCATCTTGTAGGAGGCTGTGAAAAGTCTGGGGGAGGTCTCCAAAGTACAGTTTTCCTACAGATAGCTGGTTTGTGTACCGAGGGCCTAAGGCCATTCTTCAGAAGAAACTGTAAAGGAAGAAATACATGGATGGTTGTCCCACAGGTTCAACTCTTCCCTGTTAACCCCACCTTTAAAATAAACTTCCTTTCAGCTTCCTGGTCTCTCATTTTCTACACCAGTGACTTCTCACTGTACCTGTCTTTGTATAATTACTTAAAAAAATGCAAGTAAACTTTGCATGTTTAATCTCATTCTTCTTACCTCATTCACTGGCGTTTTGTTGATTTCCCCTGTCCAAGAAGTCATGTTCAGACTCGGTTCCTCTGCAGTCAATCTGTTTTGCTTTTATTTATCAACCACCTAGCAACACAGTCTTTAAGAGAGTCTCCTTAACGATTGGTATTCTACATGCCTTTCTATGGTATTGTGTAGATTTTTTTTCCAGCTGCATGCAAACTTCTCCTCCATTGAAACTGATGGCAATTGTATCAAAAATTGAGAGGGTATCACTGGCTTGTCTTTCTCTTCTCCTCTAGGGAAAACCAGGCTCATGGAACAGTTACATCTAGGTGTTTTTCCTTGTCTTATCTCCAAAGAGTTGGACTCTGTTGTCTTGAAAGGTGCAAAAGTTTAATTGAAGGAGAGTTTGATTGCATCTGGCAATATTTGAATCACAGCTGTCAACTTGGGCGGGCTCTCATTAACTGCAACATGTTTCCTAAATATGGGAGGGTAGAGGGCCAAGATGCCAGAACGATTTTCTGTGACCTTTTGTCCAAGAGTGACCTTTCTTAAATTACTAAATCTGATGTGGGAGAAAATAGTATAAAAATAAAAAGTCTTCTCAGGTTAAAGTGTTTGAATTGTACAAAATATTACTCCTTACAATATAATGGAAAATGTTGTGTAATTCTTTTCTACAGCTAAAAAGTTAGGAATAGGGGCTCCTTTTGGGCTATAGAAAAAGATTTTCAAACTCTTCCATATCAACAACTTCTTATAGAATATTGTATGATTTTGGTGAACAGAATTATGGTCAACAGTCTGGTAATTTAGCTTCATTTTTATCATATTCTGGCAAGTTGTGTTTAAACAGGTCATGATATTGCATTTTTAAAATACTGTCTCTGTGTTTTCTCTCCTTATAAAAGTGAGATTATCAGTTAGGAAAATGAACCCACATTGCTGTTAGCATCCCTAGGATACTTGCTGAAATATGGATTTGAAGTGAACAGCATGACTATTTAGCTCCATCCATATGGGGCTTTGCTTATATTTTCCTATCCCTACTTTTTGCTGTTTCTTCTTTTAGTTCCCCCATGTTACTTTTCTTGGTCACTACATGCCATTGTTTGTAAAGTTTATGATCAGGGTCTGGGGGAAGAACAGAGATTGGCTGTTGATGAGCACAGAGTTTCTTTTTGGAGTGATGAAAATGTTCTCAAATTGATTGTGGTGATGGTTGTACTCTGTGAATATAGAAAAAGCATTGAATTTATACTTTGTGTGAATTGTGTGATGTATGGATTATACCATACAATAGAGCTGTCATTTTTTTAAAGTTTATGGATAATCAGATCTTTGAATTTAAGTTTTCCAGAAGATATTGTTCCTTCTTGTATTTCCAACTCAGCTTGTCTTTATTGCTATATTAAGAAGTTCATCATGAAATCAGGTTGACACTACCAATCTTCTCCAAGTTCTGCATATTTTATTCAATTTTGGCTGAGACATTGCAATGCGTAATTGAAATCAGTGATATGTGGGATATTACCCATGGAGCAGAAAGGTCATGTTTTACCTTAACATTTTGCTACAATCTTACCTTATTTAACCTTAATTTCACCTATTGATTTAGTCACTTTTTCACCATAATCTGAAAAATTGACTTCAGAGATAAAATATTAAAAATCTTGGGTGATTTTTTTCTTTACTCCAAACTTTGCACATAGATAGATAGATAGATAGATAAAACTTCTGTTAAAAAGTAATTGAACCTGGCATGTATATTTGTATTTCCATTCACCTGCTAAGGCAAATGACCTTGGCTTGGTGACTTCATCAACAATTATTCAAATAAAACCCCTTCTTCAGTGCCTAGCACAAACCTAACCACCTCTTAGAACATTTGATGTGATCTCCAGCCTACTTCCTCCCAAGTTACAAAATATTTATAGCTTTCATTGTCAGAGCCACAGCATGGCAAAATATTTAACTTCAATTTATTTGACTTTGACAATAGATGTTCAGTATGTCATGAGACTTACATTCTTTAAAATTCAAATTTGTATACAAGTAAGATAACTATCCTTCGTTATCTGAATTGAATTGGTTCCTGAATTAAGATGGTTAACTTTCAGATTTAATCAATACAACAGTATTTAGAATAAAACAACAAAGTTCTGTTTCACATCCTTTTTTTTTTCACTTCTATCATCTCATTCCCTCTCAGAAATAACCACCATTAACAATTTGGTGAAGAATCTCCCAGATCTTTTGCTACATACATGTGAACCTATACACAAATGTATAGGTTTTCATTTTTCAAAAAAAAACAAGAACATCCTATGTGAACTATTGGGCCCCCTGCTTTTTGGTTTTTATTTTTGTTGTCACTTGTATTAGTCCATTTTCACACTGCTGATAAAGACATACCCAAGACTGGGTAATTTATAAAGGAAAAGAGGTTTAATGGACTCACAGTTCCACATGGCTGGGAGACCTCACAATCATAGCAGAAGGCAAAAGGCATGTCTTACATGGTGGCAGACAAGAGACAAAAGAGAACCAAGCTAAAGGGGTTTCCCGTTATAAAACCATTAGATCTTGTGGGACTTATTCACTACCATGAGAACAGTATGGGGGAAACCACTTCCATGATTCAGTTGTCTCCCATGGGGTCCCTCCCACAACACGTGGGAATTATGGGAGCTACAATTCAAGATGAGATTTGGGTGGGGAGACAGCCAAACCATATCATTCCACTCCTGGCCCCTCCCAAATATCATCTCCTCACATTTCAAAACCAATCATGCCTTCCCAATCATCCCCCAAAGTCTTAATTCATTTCAGCATTAACTCAAAAGTCCAAGTCCAAAGTCTCATCTGGGACAAGGCAAGTCCTGTCTGCCTATAAGACTGTAAAATCAAAAACAAGTTATTTCATACGTCCTAGGAAAAAACAACAAGTTAGTTACTTCTAGATACAACGGGGGTACAGGCATTAGATAAATGCACCCATTCCAAATGGGAGAAATTGGCCAAAATGAAGGGGCTGTAGGCCCCATTCAAGTTCAAAATCCAGCGGGGGAGTCAAATCTTAACGCTCCAGAATGATCTCCTTTGACTCCAGATCTCACATCCAGGTCATGCGGATGCAAGAGGTAGGTTCCCATGGTCTTGGGCAGCTCCACCCCCTGTGGCATTGCAGGGTAAGTCTCCCTCCCAACTGTTTTCATGGGCTGGTGTTGAGTGCCTGTAGCTTTTCCAGGTACATGGTACAAGCTGTCAGTGGATCTACCATTCTGGGTCTGGAGGATGGTGGCCCTCTTCTCACAGTTCCACTAGGCAGTGCCCAAGTGGGAACTCTGTGGGGAGTTTCAACCTACATTTCCTTTCTGCACTGCCCTAGCAGAGGGTCTCCATGATGGCCCCGCCCCTGCAGCAAACTTCTGCCTGGAAATCCAGGCATTTCCATACATCCTCTGAAATCTAGGTGAAGGTTCCCAAATCTCAATCCTTGACTTCTGTACACCCTCAGGCCCAACACCAAATGAACGCTGCCTAGGCTTGTGGCTTGCACCCTATGAAGCCATGGCTGGAGTGGCGAGGATGCAGGGCATCAAGTCCTGAGGCTGCACACAGCAGGGGGGCCCTGGGCCCAGCCCATGAAACCATTGTTTCTTCTAGGCCTCTGGGCCTGTGATGGGAAGGGGCTAGTGCAAAGGTCTCTGACTGCACTGGAGACATTTTCCCCATTGTCCTGGTGATTAACATTTGGCTCCTCTTTACTTATGTAAATTTCTGCAGCCAGCTTGAATTTCTCCTCAGAGAATAGGTTTTTGTTTTCTATGGCATCATCAAGCTGCAAATTTTCCAAACTTCTATGCTCTGTCACCTCTTGAATGCTTTGCTACTTAGAAATTTCTTCTGCCAGATACCGCAGATCATCTCTCTCAAGTTGAAAGTTCCACAGATCTCTAGGGCAGGGGCAAAATGCCACCAGTCTTTGCATAGTAAGAGTGACCTTGACTCCATTTCCCAACAAGTTCCTCATCTCTGTCTGAGACCACCTCAGCCTGGATTTCGTTGTCTGTATCACTATCAGAATTTTGGTCAAAGCCATTCAACAAGTCTCTAGGAAGTTCCAAACTTTCCCACATTTTTCTGTCTTCTTCTGAGCCCTCCAAACTGTTCTAAGCTCTGCCTGATTTTGTTTAGAATGACTTCGGAGACCTATTCGATGGCTGTTACGTTGCTCTAAATGGGAGATGATGTTTATATTATGGTGAAAGTAGTAGAGATGTAAGGCATGCTTGATTTTGGAGGTATATCCCAGTGTCTGTTTTTTAAATATTTCCTACCGTAGTGTGACAAACACAATGGACATTCTGTTGAATGAATGAATGTTTGGAGAAGACCATCTGAGAAGAGATATCTAAGCAATTACAAAAGGCCATTGATACATTGGGCAATGAAATGTTGACATTTGAATTTACCAGTAGTTGTTGAGTTCATGGAGGATGCCGCTATGGGTTGTAGTCTGAACTTGTGATATCAGTACAGACAATACAAGGGTAATTCCTTTGTACTTCACTGTTCATCACAATGCAATGCTGAAAGAAAGGATCCATTTGAGGTTAAAGATATTGTGCAATTGGAAAGTAGGGGTGATTTGACTTTTAAGGTAATCTCTTTTCTGTACCTTTATATCTTCCTATTATTGTCTCTACTTGTCCTGATGATATTTGTTGAGTTAAAAATACCATTTATAAAAATGGAGACCTAGAACTTAGAGAGTCAGTAATATTGTAATAATATTCATTGGGGAGCTGAAATGGGAGCTGTGAGATGTGGAACATATTCTCTGAACAATCTATCTCGTTATTCAAGATATAAGAAGGCTGTAAGACCTGCTAAGAATCAGTTCCATATTTGGATTTCTTGTTTCCTAGAAATTAACTGTGTCACAACAGGTACATGTGTCTCTTCTGGGAAGCAGCTGACATGGAAGGGGAAAGACTATGTCCTTTGAATATCAGTTTATATCCTGGTTTTGCCACATACTGATTTCAAGAGCTTGGGAAAACTACTTCACTTCTGGACTCAGAGTTCTAAGCTGCAATATGGTAGCAATCATCTACTATTTTCAAAAATAACTACTTTTGAATGCTTTTTATACGTGAGATCATGTATATGAATTAACTTAAATTTATTTATGGTTTCTTTGTTTCCTTCCTAAGTAGTTGTCAGATATAATTTTATTGCTGATCAATATTACCGTCTTGGGAGAACACAGAGGACTGAGAGACCCCAAGACGAAGGCTCACCATGCTATTAAATTGGGTGTAGAGTCCTGGCTTTCCCTTAGGACATGCAGAGACAGCCACAATATCCACGAATTAAGTAAGCTAATGGGTTTCGATGATTAACATAGAATCTGGGAGAATCAAAAGTCCAAGCCGGCTATGTTATAAGTACATTTGGATGAAGGCTGCCGAGAACGGGAAAGTACTATGCCTCCATTTAGATGTGAGCCTTTGACTTGGTTACACTGTTTCCTCTCCAAACTGGCACTTTATTCTCAGCCCTCAAATAAAGAGCAACCATTGGATTTTGTAATGTAAAAACCATTATTGCCCTTAGGAAAAGGATTACTGAACTTTCTGTACCTAGTGTTTATGCCTTTAATAAGCACAGTGTTTCCAAGAGAATTGAATGCCTTTTTGTACTACGATGTTTTTCTATTACTAGGTCTAAGTTTTGTACCTTAATGTCTGGGAAGCTTGTTTACATAAATTCACAGAAACCTGACAAACAGTAGGAATTTGTTCCTGTAGAGATGGGTAAATCCCTAAAGAACTTGTTGGTTTCATGCTAACCACTTTGCTGTAGCCAGGCGCCTTTCCTTTTTAAGGAAAAGATTTATAGATGGGGAAAAGGTTCACGGGAAATAACACTCAGTTCACTGCAGCTGCACCGCACATTGAAGGTTCATCCACCTCTATATGAACATTCTTGCATGCTCTAACATTTGATTGAGGTTTAAGGTTTTATATAGCATTGCATTTTAATTCTAAGTATGACTCAATGAAGGGCAATAGCATAAAAATACTTAGTATTCTCCTAAATATTGAAAGCCAAAACATGAGGAGGAAGAATTTAAGCATGGAGAGATGAGAATGAAGAGAAAAGCAGGAGTCAGAGGGCAAAGGGCTTTGTATGCCAGCCTCGAGGGTTTAAACTTTATTCTCAGGAAACTTTGGAAGATTGTGAGAGGCTTGTAATACAGGAGATAATATTTTTAGAGATACAATTTAGAAAGGTATCTGTTGGGGATCAGTGGAGGTTTAATTTGAAGGGTGAAGCCTAGAGGAAGGTAGACCAGGTGGATGGCTGTAGAGGACTCAAAGTGAAGAAAGAGGCCATGAAGAAAGGCCATGGTGGTAAGGATGGAGAGATTGGGACAAGTTTGGGTGGATGAATGAATAAAGAAAAAACCAGGGCAACAAAATACTGGCAGTTAGAACACATGATTAATTTACTCCTTTGGCCAATTTCCTAACAAATCAATAGATTGTACCATATTCAAAGAAACATGTTTGTGTAGCATTTTTCAAGGATATTTAGTTGGGTTGTGGAGACTTTGTAGACTCCGGACAGAGCTACTTTTCCATTCACCTTCAAAACACTGCTTTATCATCATTTAGAGTGCTTTTTAAGGGATTCTCCTTATTAAAATCAACCAAAGGGAAATTAAAAAGAGAGGTAAAATATTATATATTTATTTTACTTCTGCTGTTGGATTCTTTGAAGATCTACTGTGATTTCCTGCTTCCAGTAAGTTTTTAATGCCTATAAAAAGAGTTCATCTCATTGGTTACTTTCATAGGAAATAAAGGAGGAGATTTAAACTGAGGAATACAGTAATAGTTGTATTCCTTTTTTAGGTTATAAAGATTTATAAAATATTAAAACTGATGAATGCTTGGTGTGGAATTAGATATTATTTGGATATTTTCCACCCTGTATCCTCTTTAGAAAGCATATACAGTTCTTATTTACAGCCTCCTGAGATAGTTAGGTCACAAATGCAGGAGTCATACTGAGTCAGGAGAGTAGGGTCTGGAGGCAGGGAACCTAAGGCCAATTCATGCTGACTTCCTAGATAGAAATCAAAAGGAAAACCCCAACTTTCCACACCCAAATAACAAGAGGACCAGAGGCTACTCCCTTTGCCCCACCCCCACTTTTCTGTATGTCAGATGAAAAATTGAAAGTACGTCTAATTGGGCCCCTCCCACAACCAATCACACTGGTCATGGGCCAAGTCTTCATTTGCAAAGGAGTGTGACTTGCAACTTCACTTAAGTCTCTGATTGGTCACCTTCTGCAACCAATCAGACTGATCTTGGGCCACTACTTCATTTACATAGGGTATATACAAAGTAACCAATGGGAAACCTCTGGAGGGTATTTAAACCTCAGAAAATCCTGTAAGGGGACTCTTGAGCCACTTGCTTGGGCCTGCCTCTACCCTGTGGAGTGTACTTTCATTTTCAATAAATCTCTGCTTTTGTTGCTTTATTCTTTCCTTGCTTTGTGTGTTTTGTCCAATTCTTTGTTGGAGACGCCAAGAACCTAGATCCCCCTCCACCAGTAACAATATATATCATCTATGGATAACATACATTGCTATGCATGCAGGCAGGAAGTAAAATGAAATTGCTAGGGTTTAGTTAGAAAGACTCATAGGGCAGAGCCCACACCTGGGAGAACCTCACACCTAAAAGAGTGAGAAGGGACAGAGGAGGCCATAAAGAAGGCAGGTGAGGGCAGGCAGGAGTGGGAGGAGAAACCTCGGTAAGAATCCGCCACAGAGAAGGGAACATCAGCAGGAATGTGGGGTCTAATCTATAGACCAACACTGCAAAAGAGCCTGAGGAATGTGCCAAAGCCTCTGAAGTTGTCTGTGGAGGTCATGG
Source organism: Ateles fusciceps (assembly GCA_036589455.1). Lineage (NCBI taxonomy): Eukaryota > Metazoa > Chordata > Mammalia > Primates > Atelidae > Ateles > Ateles fusciceps. The sequence goes on from JAZHEH010001378.1 coordinate 2,849,390, forward strand.
TCAACCCTTGAGAAGGTTGTTTTCATGCTTTAGAAACATGGTGGGTGGGAAAGAGACCAGGGTGAGAAGAGATGTCAGCAGTAGGGACAGAAGACTGCAGGTGAGAAGTCTGACAACTAAAAGCATGAAGCAAACTGTAGGTTATCAGGAAGGCAGATGGCTTTTCAAGATGAGTGATGCCAGCGCCTTTAGGCAGGCAGAAGGCATAGAACATTAAATGGAGAACCTCAGTGTGCTGGAGAGGCAGGCACTAAGAAAAAAAGTAAGTTCTTGGAGGCGGAAGATGACAAAATGGAAAGAAGGCAAGAAATTGGGTCATCTCTATTAGATAAGTGAGGGGAAAATATGATAGCTATAAAAACAGGTATCTTGAATGGGGACTTTTCATTAGCTTTGGAAAAAATGAAATTTGAAATTGTCTCCAAATTAGGAAGTGAGAAGACAGGAACCAATAATGGGAAAACGAGAGATGTTCTTTTCAGAAAGAATCATGGTGTTTGGCCTTTACTAGGAAGGTGAAAGAACAACAAACCTCATGTCCAGTGTTGTGGTATGAGCAAGGGCATGGTCAACTAGTAACTATAATAACCCACAGTAATTCGTGAAAGCATCTCCATCTCATCACAGAATTCTAAGATAAATTAACAAAGGTGATGACAAATTCAAGCTAAGATGGTGTTGAAGAAAAACACTGCTTTCAGTGATGGACTATCCTGCATTGTGGGAGGCAGAAAAACTGGCATTTCCTGATTAGGTGGAACTATGAGACATGGAGAAACAAAAAACAGTCAGATACAACAGCTTACAGTGTTCTTAGGTCAGTCAACAACCAGTGGGATTCTCCAGAAAGAACATTTAAAGAGCCAATGAGAGTGATCCAGAGAATAATAAACTCTTATTTTAAGTCGCCCAATTAGGAAGTGACATGAAAGCATATAAACAGGCACTATGTCAGCATTTCATCACCAAACATCCGAAGTTGACAAACCAACCAACTGAACAAAATGTTGCAGAGTGGGACAGGCCATTGTGAAGGGAAATTGCTCGCAGGCCAGAACAAATACTGTTATATGTGACATTTCAGAATGGTGAGCCTTCAAAAGAATAGCAGATGAAGAAGCCCTTACTGATAATGAATGCGAAGAAAGAAATACCTGAGACCATGAAGGAAAACAAACATAAGAGAAGGCAGAATTTAGATCAGTCGTAGTTGAAGAGTGTGGACTGCCTTTCGAAAAACCTGTTATCTAATGTCTTTTTTTCCATGAAGGTACAAACTGTAATTGGCAGTTGAAATATTTCCTTGGCCTTATGTGGCAGTGGGACCCTATGTAACAGTTTGCTTTTTCCAAAAGGATTGGGCTGAAATGATGATTACGATCACTTCTAGATGTGAAGTTCTGTGATATTTGACGTTCAGGCAGCTATTTTCATGCAAGAATTCAGACACTATTGGATATCACAAAGAGCATTGCTTTAGGAATAGAAGAATCAGAAACCATAGCTATATGGCTTATGACAAGGCATCTGACTTCTCAGTATCTCATGCTACTTATGTAAAATAACAAAGAGAGGGCTAAGTACTAAGATCTTTATCAGGTTTAAAAATTGATGTTTCTACAAGGGAGGAGCATCACACTTTTGACTGTTGAAATCAGGTTGTTTTAGAACTACCATTTGATCCACCAGATCCCATTACTGGGTATATACCTGAAAGAACAGGAATCATTCTATCATAAAGACACATGCATGCATATTCATATCACAGCACTATTCACAATCGCAAACACACGGAATCAACCTAAGTGCCTATCAATGGTAGACTGAATGAAGAAAATGTGGTACATGGCTGGGCACAGTGGCTCATGCCTGTAATCCCAGCACTTTGGGAGGCCGAGGCAGGCGGATCATGAGGTCAGGAGTTTGAGACCAGCCTAGCGAACATAGTGAAACCCCATATCTACTAAAAATACAAAAATTAGCTGGGCATGGTGACACAGACCTGTAATCCCAGCTACTCAGGAAGCTGAGGCAGGAGAATCGCTTGAACCCTGGAGGCGGAGGTTGTGGTGAGCCGAGATCGCGCCACTGTACTCCAGCCTGGGCAATAAGAGCAAAACTCTGTCTCAAAAAAAAAAAAAAAAAAGAATGAGGTTATGTCCTTTGTAGCAACAGGGAAGAAGTTGGAGGCCATTTTGCTAAGCAAACTAACACAGGAACAGAAAACCACATACCACATGTTCTCAGGTATAAGTGGGAGCTAAATACTGAGTTCAAAGGGACACATAGAAGGGAACAATAAGCACCATGGCCTACTTGAGGGTGGAGGGTGAGAAAAGGGTGAAACTACCTATTGGGCACTATGCTTACAAAATAATCCGTTTACCAAGCCCCTGCTGCAGGCAATTTACATATATGACAAACCTGCATATGTACCCCTGAATCTAAAAGCTTTTTAAAAAATCAGGGTTTTTTTTTTTGTGCAAATATCAGCCATAGAACAACTATGTTGTGGGTGACAGAACCTGTATCACCCTCTAGAAAAGAAATACTTCCTTCCTATCAGGAGCGGATCTGGCGCTTAGTGCGAAAGCGTGATGACTGATGATGGCAGTGGGAGGCCTTGCTGCTCATGAAAGGGGTTGCTTGTTGGCTTTGCTGAGCTGACTGCCAGGCCGTTTCCTCAATTAGGTCACAGGGAATGGTGCTGGAGGTCTGGGAAGACTCCAAGGCCTCCGGAGACTCCAACACTGTAGCCATGTACTGAAGAGTGGATTTTTACTTAGGCCCTGAAACTGGTCAAGGTTACCACGTATATTGGGGGAGGCATCATGGGTCATGCCAACCTCTCAGAAAAGGTGACATACACTTGCCAGTCTTTTGCCGTGATATGCAGAAGGTTGCTTGAAGCCATGGAACAAATATATCACGTCTTCTTGGAATATCAATGATTCCTCGGAGATCTTGAAGAAGAGTAAGTGATTTATATTGTTAAGGCAAAGGTAGCAGCTGTAACAAACCCCATAATATGCAATGACTGAAGTATGTAGACATGCTTTCTCACTAATGTAATTGTGAGCTTGGCATATAGCGTTCCCTTCAAGGGGTGATTCAGGGACCCAGGCTTTTTCTGTGTTGTAGCTCTGTTATCTTCAACATGTGGCTTCCAAGGTCAGCATGCTCTTTTTTTTTTTTTTAGAGAGAGAGAGATGGGGTCTTACTATGTTGTCCAGGCTGGTCTCAAACTCCTGGACTCACGCGATTCACCCACCTCAGCCTCCCAAAGTGCTGGGGATTTCAGGTGTGAGCCACCACTCCTGGCCGGCATGCTCTTTTACATAAAGTCACTCAAAGGACAAAGGGCCTAGAGGATTGAGGTTTAAAAAGTTTCTCAGTAAGGTTTAGAACAGGGTCACATGTCAACAACTGACACTCAAGAAAATGGTTACAGATAATTGCAAGAAGACTACTGGGAAAGTGACTTTAGCCCCATACGTAGATAAAATAGCTTTGGAGAGAAGCTATGTAGCGTTCTAACAATAAATGATAATTCAAATATATCCAGACATTATTTTTTTATTAAAGCAAACACGCATATGATGTAGGACACAAATTCACATAGATTCTGAGGCTAGAGTAACTCAAATACAAAGATGCTTTCAGCTACCTTCAGGCTACTTTGTGTTTACTATACCCAAGATCCTTTGAACTTCACGTTCAATTTTCTCTACCTAATTATTAAAAAGGGGCACAAACTTCATTCTACCTAGTTTATAATGGACATTTAATATACATGTTTTGGTTAAATAAATCACTGGATGCATGAAATTCTAACAGTCAGTACTTGTCTGATTCATAGGAAGTGGACAAGTGAGTGTCAGAAAGGCCTCTTGAAAGTACCTTCCCTTGGTCAGCTTGCAAGTTGTCACCTGGATAACTTGGAATAACTGGAATTTTACTTTAGAGACTCATGCTGGTTAAATTCGATAACTTTTAGGAGTCCTACTAAAGGGATAGTATGTTAGTAGTTATTCATATCTAATCAAGGCTTAAGTTACAGGTTAAAGAAGAGGGGTAGGCCAAATGGCATCCTCAGTCTAGGGAAGGGAGGGGAAGGTGCCTATGAGCAGCAGGCCTCAGGTGGAGCACTTGAGCATAGAGATGGCAATCTTAAACTTTCACTGTGGAACACGTTTTTTGTTTTGTTTTATTTTTGCTTTCCAGAATAACCGTACTTTTAAAAAAAAATTATTTCCATAGATTTTTGGGGAACAGGTGGTATTTGGTTATGTAAGATCTTTAGTGGTGGTTTGTGAGATTTTGTTGCACCCATTGCCCGGGCAGTGTACACTGAACCCAATTTGTAGTCTTTTATCTCTCACTCCATTCCCACCCTTTCTCCCTGAGTCCCCAAAGTCCATTGTATCCTTCTTATGCCTTTGCATCCTCATAGCTTAGTTCCCACTTATAAATGAGAACAATGTTTGATTTTCCACTCCTGAGATACTTAAAATAATGGTCTTCAACTATATCCAGGTTGGAGAATGCCATATATCAAGTTGTGAATGCTATTACTTCATTCCTTTTTATGGCTGAGTAGTATTCCATCATATATATACACATATGTATACATATACATGTGTGTGTGTGAGTGTGTGTGTGTGTGTGTGTGTGTATCACAGTTTCTTTATCTACTCATTGATTGATAGGCATTTGGGCTGGTCCACATTTTTGCAATTGCAAATTGTGCTGCTATAAACATGCATATGCAAGTATCTTCTTTGTATAATGATGTCTTTTCCTCTGGGATTGCTGTAGTGGTATTTCTGGATCAAATGGTAGTTCTACTTTTAGTTCTTTAAGGAATGTTCATACTGTTTTCCATTGTGACTGTAGTAGTTTACATTCCCACCACCAATGTAGAACTGTCCCCTTTTCACTGCATTCATGCCAACATCTAGTATTTTTTGACTTTTTGATAATGGCCATTTTTGAAGGAGTAAGGTGGTATCGCATTGTGGTTTTGATTTGCATTTCCCTGATCATTAGTGATGTTGAGCATTTTTTCATAAGTTTATTGGCCATTTGTATATCTTTTGAGAACTGTCTGATCATGTCCTTAGCCCACTTTTTGGTGGGATTGTTTGTTTTTTTCTTGCTAATTTGTTTGAGTTTTAAACTTCATCATGGAACATGTTAACAATACCAACTTCGAGGTCCAAATGTCAAAACTCTGATTTGGTCATTCTGGAAGAGGGTTAGGAGTTTGCACTTTTAACTTGTGTATGACCTGATTCCAAAGCATGTGGTCCAGGAACCATACTTTGAGGATAGTGCTAATATTAGAACATTTAAAATAGCTCATGTTTGCTGAGTGCTTACTGTGTAGACCCAAAGCTTTTTGTTTCTGTGTATATTTTTAAAATGTTTTATAATAATCACATTGTATTATTATTATTGTTCTTATTTTACTGGAAACAGAGGCATAGATGGTTGCATAACTAGCTGGGGGTCACCAGATGGCAAATGGAGGAGCCAGAAATGAAGCCATGTGGGCAGAGTGAGAAGCTCCTGCTGAACTGGGGTATGATTGCACTCTAATGCTGTGATCTGGGAGCTGTGTGGGAGAGTACCAGAGGAAAGTGAGAGTGGGCCATGTGGAAATCTCACATGTGCCCCAGTGTGGTTCAGGGCGACATGGGCAAGTATGAGAATCATTACTCATAAATGTCAGATATAAATGCTACATGGAAAAGAAGACTGGAAAGGAAAATCAGTGAATTTCTAAATACCACTGGAAATGTGTGTTCTACACAGCAATGACTGTGGATAAAAATGCTGAGATTAAAGCTGCTCAGATAATGAATCCCTTTAAAGAGCTTCCTGTTTTGGCTGAATTAACAAAGCAGTTTATAAACAACTTACGTCAGTTATGTAACTGATGTGATAATAATTTCCATGTAATTGATAATTTGACAGATTAATCACCCTTCCCCCACACCCTTTTGTTACAGTTACTTTTCACCTGAATGACTTAAGAAGAAAAAGTCCCAGCAACCAACAGAATGGGAAAACATTTTTGCAATCTACCCAACTGACAAAGGGCTAATATCCAGAATCTACAAAGTACTAAAACATATTTACAAGAAAGAAACAAACCCATTCAAAAGTGGGCAAAGGACATGAACACTTTTCAAAAGAAGACATATATGAGACCAACAAACATGAAAAAATGCTGATGATCACTGGTCATTAGAGAAATGCAAATCAAAACCACATTTTGAGATACCATCTCACACCAGTTAGAATGGCGATCATTAAAAAATCTGGAGACAACAGATGCTGGAGAGGATGTGGAGAAATAGGAACACTTTTACACTGTTGGTGGGAGTATAAATTAGTTCAACCTTTGTGGAAGACAGTGTGGCGATTCCTCAAGAACCTAGAAATAGAAATTCCATTTGACCCCGCAATTCCATTACTGGGTATATATCCTAAGGATTATAATTTGTTCTGTTATAAAGACACATGCACACGTATATTCATTGTGCACTGTTTACAATAGCAAAGACCTGGAACCAACCCAAATTCCCATCTATGATAGACTGGACAAGGAAAATGTGGCACATACACAACATGGAATACTATGTACCCATAAAAAGCAATGAGTTCGTGTCCTTTGCAGGGACATGGATGAATCTGGAAACCATCATTCTCAGCAAACTGACACAAGAACAGAAAATCAAACACCACATGTTCTCACTCATAGGTGGGTGTTGAACAATGAGAACACATGGACACAGGGAGGGGAGCATCACACACTGAGGTCTGTTGGGGGAGACTAGGGGAGGGACAGTGGAGGGTAGGGAGGTTGGGGAGGGATAACATGGGGAGAATTTCCAGATATAGGTGACGGGGATGGAGGCAGCAAACCACATTGTCATGTATGTACCTATGCAACAATTCTGCATGATCTGCACGTGTACCCCAGAATCTAAAGTACAATAAAAATATATAGTGTGTGTGTGTGTGTGTGTGTGTGTGTGTGTATATGTATAAGAAAAAGTTATCAAAACTGGCACACATTAATGTAACTATGTATTCACAAAATATAATGCAGGAAGAAGCAGGAAGGAATAAGAATGATAAGTGATATAAGAATAAGAAGAAAATTCCAGCAGAAATTTAAAACAAAAATGTACTAATAGGATAAACTCTCAACAGTAGTCAAAATTTGGGATGATATTTAGAGGATGCCAGAGATGTACAGCTTTTGAACTTTATACTTACCTAATATCAAAAGTGCTATTGATTTTCCCTCAAAATATCTTTTACTTTTTCTTTCTGATGCATTTTCATCTGCACAACACTCACCCAAAGTCTAATTTGCGGCACCATGTTCCTAGCGGCCTTATGTGTCAGTCTCAGTGCTCTGAGAAGTAGAAAACAAGATACAATTCAACATGCAAGAAATTTGTTAAGGGGAAATGGCTGTGGGAAAACATGGGAAAGTCCAGGGAGATTAGGAGAGGTTTCAGATCATGATATCAGTTTAACCCCAAGTGAAGGAGAGAGGGAAGGGTGGAAGGTTTAGTGGAAGCTTCTCAGATGGCAATGTAGTTCCAAGCAAAGTTTGTCAAAGGTATTTGAGAGTCTTTAAGACAAAGTTGCCCATCAGAGGGGTCCTGTGTCTCCCAGGAATTGACCTGCATTACTATCCCATGATGCATTGGTTGGGAGCAGGCAGGGGACACATGGCCTTGGTACAAACATGGTGTTAGATCTCAGAGCACAGCACTTGGGACCATTGGTCAATTATGCTCCCTACAGGTGGAGAGCTGAGAGGTGTTTTTTCATCATTGCCACACCTTACTAGCCGCTCTACACATGGTCATGAGCAATGTGTCATCATATACAGTGGATTTCATCAGTCACCTGACTGCTAAACAAATATCTAGTGATTTTTGGGAAACTATAGAATGAGACACTCTTTCCTTAGTTTCCACCATAATTACCAATAGTCATTCATTTGTATGTTTAACCAGTACTTTGTATGTGCAACTACTATCTTAGGAGGTAGGCATATATTCATTCATTCAATAAATATTTGTTGAGTACCTATCATGGGTTAGCTACTGTTCTAGGAGAGGGTATATAGTAGTAAGCAAATAGGCAATAAAATAAATACAGACTATGTCTGGTGAGGTAAGGACAAAGAAGAGACATAAAATACCATAAAAGAATGGAGAGTGATGAGGACGTTGGATAGGGTTAAAGAAAACTTGTCTGTAAGGTGATGTTTGAGCAGAGAGCTGAAAGAAAGGAGGGAGAAAACCATTCAGGAATCTGGGGATAGAATGATCTAAACATAAGAAACAACAAGTATAAAAGTCCAGAGGCAAAATACCCTTGGTGAGAAAAAGCAAAGAGGTATATATACTTGCACTGCAGTGAGGGGGGAGAGAGTGCTAAAAGACTTGATAGGTACTGGGAGGTGGAGGTGGACTAGATTATATATGCCCTTGAAGACAATACTTAGACCTCTGAACTCTCTTCCTTTGGAAACTGGGTTGATCTTAGTAACTTGTTTGACTAATCAACTGCACTAGTCAAATGACATGCTGGGATATCTGATGATACTGGATCAAAAGAACTTTGCAGATTATGCTTGCTGTGGGGAAAGTGAGCAGCCAAGGAAGACATCTGGATACTGCGAGACTACCATGTTGGATAGGCCACAAGTGGGTACTCTGGTCAAAAGTCCCAGCTGATTAAGATATGGAGAGCCGGGTCTACAAGTGTACAAACTGTGTGGTGGCATAGGGCTGTGCTATTGCCTTCTTGAAAATCTTTTAAGAATTATCACAGGAGCAGGCTAGTTATTGCAACAGTAGGTTGTTATAAGGCAAGCCCAGTTCCTAGACCTCCTGTCTTATGCACATATTCACTTGCCCTTTTGTTCTTCCAGCAGGGGACAGAACAGCATGAAGGTCCTCACAAGATGCTGGTGCCATGCTCTTGGACTTCCCAGTCTCCAGAACTGTAAGAAATACATTTCTTTAATTTATAAATTACTCACTCTGTGGTATTCTGTGATGGCAACAAAAAATGGACTAAGATAGTCCCATAGACCTATCTATTCACTAAAGTACCCTTAAATGTTATTGTGGGGAACAGAAGAATCACCCAGCTCAACCAAATTTGTGACATATAATGAAACAGTTGTTGTTTTAAGTTACTACTATGAACAACTTTTTATGCAGCAGTAGATAAAAAGATCAGACATATTATGAGTTGTTTCTGTGATATCCAAGTGGAAATACCCAGTAGATACTTCTCTGGGTTGAAAATGCATACTTGAGAGCCATAAGCATATAGATGATATTGGAGCCACAGGATTGAATAATGTGACCTGGGGAGTGAATGTAGATTGAGGAAAGGCCAGATGATTTTTTTACTTTTTGCCCTCCAAGGCTGTAAGGACCTAACAAAGGAAATTGAGAGCAGCTTTGAGGCTAGAGGAAAACCAAGAGGTAATAAAATCTAGAAGGTCAAGGAAAGTAACATTTACAGAGGATGCAATGATTAATGTCAAATGCTACTGAGCAAAAGAAGATGTGAATGAAAATTGTCTACTGGATTTGGTAATATGGGGTCATTACTGAAAAAGATAAGAGATGTTTCATAGAATAATGGCCATGGGAGAAAGGAGAGCAGGAAATAGATCTAGCAAGCACAGAAAACCTTTCAATGAGTTTTGCAGTAAAGGGAAGCAACAACTGAAGAGAAATATAGATAAGGTCAAGGAGTTCTTGTTTTGTTCCTCAGTGGGAATGAGAATGATGCAGTCGAGTAGAAAAATGGATTATTCAGGAGCAAATTGGCAACAGAGACACAAATAACTAAGCAAAGTAATTTTTGATTGCAGTAAGTGCTGTGAAGAAACTACATAGAATGTAGGACTTAGACAAATGTTGGGATTTTACTTTAGATAAAGTGGTGAGAGAAGACTTTTATGGGATGTTGGAGTTAAGATCTAAAGATTTTCTTCAATCACCCAGGGAGAAGGATGAAGGAAGGAGAGAGAGAGAGAGAGAAGAGAGAAAGAGAAAGAGAAAGTTCAGGTGACCCAGCTGAGCTTGGTTGGGCATTTGGGATGTGGGGGAAGGGGGCTAGTACTGTTAAAGAAAACTGAGCAGAGATAACTGAGCTAAGGAGTAGGCAGCTTCCAGATCTTGTCATTGTTTGTTGATTACAATAAGTTTAGATTTTACTGTAAGTGCAAAGGGAAGTCCCTGGAGGATTGTAAACAGCAGAATAGTTTAATATAATTATTAATAACATGATTAATAACAGTTTTGTCATCTTGCATTTTTAAAGTGCTTTATGATTTGTAAGTGCTTAATCTCATAAACAGAGACTCACAGAGTTTGAATCATTTGCCTGAGATATGAGCACAGATCTGAATAGTCAGCTCATTGGTAACTGCAGAGAATGGATTCAAACCCAGTCCATCACTTGCAAAGCCAGTGATTTTTTCCACTACTCTAGTCAGCTATTCTCATCTCTTGTTTACACCCTTCGCACATTAGAATTCACACTGATCACTCTGTGCCTCAACAGACTCTCTACTGCTGTCCCTTATGTCTTGTCTTTGATTCTTAAACACATCAGAATCAGTCCACACATTTCACATTTTATGCCTCCTGCCACCCACCAAAAAGGTCAAGTGTCCCTTCTTCCAGCTCTCCTCCTTCTCCATCCCTTCCCACACCAAGCTCTATAGTTGTTGTTGTCTGTTGCCCTTCATTTTATGAAATTATAATGACTTCTTAGAGGTCAAGGATTTATCTTAATCCTTCCTTCAATTAATCTTACTATGCACAGAATAGGCAATAATATATGCCTCAGATAAATGAAGCAATGTGTTTCAAGGGCCAAAACTTGTTTTCATTTAGAGCTATATAATTTCTCACCTATGTGTTAGGTCTTAAACATAAGACCTAACACCATAAAAACCCTGGAAGAAAACCTAGGCAATACCATTCAGGACATAGGCATAGGCAAGGACTTCATGACTAAAACACCAAAAGCAATGGCAACAAAAGCCAAAATAGATAAATGAGATCTAATTAAACTTAAGAGTTTCTGCACAGCAAAAGAAACAATCATTAGAGTGAACCAGCAACCAACAAAATGGGAAAAAATTTTTGCAATCTACCCATTGGACAAAGAGCTAATATCCAGAATCTACAAAGAACTAAAACAAATTTACAAGAAAAAACAAACCCTTCAAAAAGTGGGCAAAGGATATGAACAGGCACTTTTCAAAAGAGGACATTTATGCAGCCAACAAACATATGAAAAAATGCTCATCATCACTGGTCATTAGAGAAATGCAAATCAAAACCACACTGAGACTACCATCTCACACCAGTTAGAATGGCAATCGTTAAAAAATCTGGAGACAACAGATGCTGGAGAGGCTGTGGAGAAATAGGAACACTTACAATTGGTGGGAGTGTAAATTAGTTCAACCATTGTGGAAAACAGTGTGATGATTCCTTAAGTATCTAGAAATAGAAATACCATTTGACCCAGCAATCCCATTACTGGGTATGTACCCAAAGGATTATAAGTCATTCTATTATAAAGACACATGCACATGTATGTTCACTGTGGCACTGTTTACAATAGTGAAGACCTGGAAGCAACCCCAAATGCCCATCAAGGATAGACTGGATAAAGAAAATGTAACACATATACACCATGGAATACTATGCAGCCATAAAAAAGGTTGAGTTCATGTCCTTTGCAGGGACATGGATGAATCTGGAAACTATTATCCTCAGCAAACTGACACAAGAACAGAAAACCAAACACCGCATGTTGTCACTCATAAGTAGGCGATGAATAATGAGAACACGTGGACACAGGGAGGGGAGCATCACATGCTGGGGTCTGGTGGGGGTTGGGGGGCTAGGGGAGGGATAGCAGGGGTAGGGAGGTTGGGAAGTGATAACATTAGGAGAAATACCTAATGTGGGTGACGGGCTAATGGAGGCAGCAAACCACCATGGTATGTGTATACCTATGTAACAATCCTGCAAGATCTGCACATGTACCCCAGAACTTAAAGTATGAACAACAACAACAAAAAGAATTCCTCACCTGTGTATTCTGAGCAAGGTCAATGGAACAGTCACAGAGGGTGCTATTTCAGAATCTCTGGTGCAAGTAGCCCTGGAACTACTGGATGGCATTGTGTGTGATAGGAACAATGTTCTACAAGACACTAAGGACATTTATGTTTACTGAAAAGATAAGCTTTTCAAATTTGATAGATTGAGAAATCAGAAATGTTTTTACTATCTGCAATTGAAAATACAGATTTTTTGGTATTTTAAAAATTGATATATCATCATACTTATTTTGGTTGTACATGTGGTATTTTGGTGCAAGTACACAATGTGTAATAATCAAATCAGTGTAACTGGGATGTCCATCATCTTGAAAATACTAATTTACAATGAGAAATTACTTTTATTGGTAGATGAAAAAGATTTGGTATTTCAAGCAGAAGAGATTAAGAATTATGCCAGCTATATAAGAGTAGGTTACTAGAGACCAGTATATTTTATTAAAATCAATGAGATTTGTGACTGAAATATATTGATTGTATTATAAAAACCTGTAATATAGTCACTTGTGACTATTTAATTCTCATACTACATTTTCAGACATTTCGATCATTAGTTTTTGGCATAAGTCAATGAGCAAAAGGATTTTAAATCTTTGCAACACAGGAAGGATTCCCAAATTAGAGACTGTATTTTAGTCAGTGTATAGCTAAGAAGTCTTGCTTGTTAATATTTACTTTTCTGTTTGAAATTAGTTGCATGTGGTTTTGTTTTGAAGTCTAAAAAGCACTGACTATAAAATAAAATAAAATATGATGAATATCAGCATCAGCCCTTCACGTGGGCACAGGGCTGATCTAAGGGAAACTGTGATCGATCTAAGTGGCTCAGGAGCAACACAGAATTTACCTTATGACTGGAGTCAGGGAGATAGTGACTGAACATGTTCCGTTGGTTCCAGTGGTCCCAACTCATGAAGAAGCCCCAAAGGGAAGAGCTGCTGAGTCCAGGTCTCTACCATCTTCACCATCTCCGCATGGACATGGGCCAAAGTAAATAAAATTTCCCTAATATTTCATTTATTTTCAATAAGCTGCTGCCACATAGAAACAATACGATGGCAGCCAAATTTATTGCAGAAAAGTTTAAATTATTTAAGATTTGGCATCAGAACACCTGTATTAAATCATTATTTATATGCAAAGATTATTAAAAATTTAACATGGAGCATAAAATTAGTGCAGCACAAGATTCATCTGCAGTGTAATTATTTCATTTTGTGTGGGAATGAGATTATTCCTTTTGAGTTTAAAGTCATCAAGAGGCAAAAGGAAAAACCTCACTCTGAAATTGAAATGGCTTTACTTGCTAAGATGGAAGCATAATAGAGCTACAACCTTAGCTACATATAGATTACAAAGCTAAGGAATTACTTTTACAGTAAGTCAAATTATTATATAATATTTTTACACCACAAAATCCTAGTAATATAAAAAAAAAATGTCAAGAAATCTATAAATGATTCAACAGCGAGTTGAGACTTGGGAACGAAAAGAATTGCATAGTACTCACCTGTATCAGCTTAGCTATAATTATGTAGGTAAAACTGTGTAATTTTTTTTCATTCAGTAACCATTTATTCAATTCAATTCAATAGATAATAACGGAGAACCTGCCACATAACAAAGCACTCTGTTCAGCACCACTAGGGAAGCACAGATAAGTAAGATATGGTCTCTGTTCTGAAGGAGTTTATGGTCTGGTGGGGAAGGTGGGAAAAATACACAACTAGATGTAATACAGGTCTGGCTGTGACCAGCATTACATGATATAATAGCACAAAAGAAAATGTCATTAATTCTACCCAGAGGAGTCAGGAAGGCCTCACCATTCACCTTAGTGAATAGAACTTCTATAGGCAGAGGGGGAAATAAAAGCTTTCCAAGTAGATGAGTAATACAATGGAACCTGTTTAATTACGGCTGAAACACAGAGCCTTAATAGGGAGTGATTAGAGACACATCTACATGAGGGATGGGCTGGAGATGGAAGATACTGGACCTGAGGATAGAGGTTCGAACTAGGATATTGGCAGTCGGAATGGGAATGAAACACGGGCTTTGGGCCATTTGTAATTCTGCCTTGATCGGATTCTCTTTGGTGCCTAAAATGATCTCTGGGAGACTTTCTGCTTATTTTTCAAAAATCAGCTCCAATAGGCTGTTACAAAGGAAGCCTTCCTCCACCTTGTCAGGCAGCAGGTGTCCCTCTACCTTTGCGGAGTCCCATAGCATTTGGATCGCATCATTCACAGAGTTCTTATAGGTGACAGCCCATATGAGCAGTGGGCTTGGAGGAGGGCTTCATTTTGGATCCATTGTTTGCAAGGTGGTTTTAGGTGGAGGCGGCCAGCAGGCAGCTATAATCTCATCTGTGGCTCAGAAAAAAACAAGGTTTAAGGTACAGATTTAGGAAGAATTTGCATAGAAATGGCCATAGAATTGAATAAAATTTAGGAAAAGAAAAACCTCTCTGTTTAGTATATGTTGAGTTTCAGATGTCTATAAGATATTCATACTTTATTTTTTATATTCAGGACTAGCTGTGGACTTATGTCTTTGGTGAACTTACAATCTAGAAATGTGTGACCAAAAATAAAGCATGCTGTTTGGTGGTAAGCTCAATATTTTTATTGCAGAAATTTAAAACAAGATAATATAAATTATTCTTAATATAAAGCAAACAAAACAGTCTCAAAAAAATTGTAGGTGTCAGTATTTTAATACAAAATTGAATCCCTAACTGGCTATGTACTGCTTAAGAGGCTATAGCTTATAATTATCAGCAGAAGGATGTGCTTACGTGAAAATCAACAATCAGCTTCCAAATGTAAGTCAATTCTCAACTCAATAAATCCTGTTATAAGAATAAATCCAAATGTGTATTGAAAACAGTCATTGGTCCTCCACCCAATGCCAAATCATGAAGTCAGCCCAGAAAAAAGGGCGGGAGGATCTGTAAAATGAGATGTGGAAGACATAGTTGGTGAGCCTACGGGAAAAAGTTGTGAAGTCACAGAACTTACATGAAGTTACAATTACAAGAGAAAATCCAGAATTATTTTGTTGCCAACAATATTGGGGATGTTATTCGGAAATGAGTTTTTTTTTTCTAAAGGAAAAAAAAGTAGTTACAGGTTTGCTTTTGTCATCTGTTGATAGAGTTGGAGTTAGGATGACTTTTTCCATGTTGTATTCCACACATCAGGAGAGAAGAGAAATATATTGGGGTAAAGGAATACATAGGCAGATCTTATAGGTGAGGAAGCGAGGCTGAGAGGGAGTGAAAAACGGGACGTGGGAATGAAGAACTCCTGGGAATAGGATTAGGATGTGGGTTCGAAGTGCTCACGGAGAGAAGATACTGAAGGAACAATCATAGAAGGCTATTTACGAAAGAAACTGAGCGGGAGTGGTTGCCAGGGAACCAAAAGCGGGGAGAAATCAGGGAATAACGTTGACAGTTCCTGGTAGACAGGATCAGTATGTTTTTATGGAATGCATTAATTGCTTGGGATGATGATAAAGATGTTCAGAAAAGGCGCAGAGACACAGAAACTTCAAATATGAGATGGTTAGAGATCCCCAGGTTGATTTTAAAAGTGATGGCACAGGATGAAGATTGGAGGGAGTCAATGAACAAAGAGAAGAACCTAGCAAGAGAAGAAAGGGATTCACTGGAAATAGAGTGATGAAGTTGACTGGTGGGTGTGTCTGGCTTTCTTTTGTTTTAGAATGGAGAAGATCAGGGAAAGTTTGAATGAAGGCCAGCAGGCAGGTATCAGCGGAACCAAGAAGGACGATAAAGCTTCAGACCAGAAAATCTGCCTTCTAAGAGCACAGAATTTAGTATGTATGGCAAATTTAGTAACAGTAGCTCAGCATAGTATAGCTCAGCAATGACTAAGATTTTTCCACTGTGCACACATGATCGAGAATGTTCAAATGTTCTATGTTACCATGGGAGTATATGATTTCTGGCAAATTACCTGTAATTTCATCTCATTCTCACCCACTCACAAAAAGCCTATCAAGGTAAAAATGAGGAAGAGTGACATTGAATCCCCCTCTCATTTATACAAATCACTGGCATGCATGAGCCCCCAAACAAGAGAAAGGGAAGCTCCAAAGCTATGGATTAAGAGGATAATAAACCAGGAAAGCAGACAGAGAGGATTTTGTGTCTCAGCCATTTCAGGTTAAAGGGGAAGAGCCCTGTGGAACCTGTGGCCCATAAGACAGTCTGATCAAGAAGCTTTCAAATAAATGTGTCTTGAGAAGTGAAAAAATATGTGAAAGAGAAAAACTGAAGTGAGGGGCAAAAACTAAAGAAGACTGAGAAGACGGAGAGGCTGTGAACAAAAAACCAGGCAGGGTCACAGGGAAGAAACGATGGGGAGACAGAATTTGGAAAGGGGTTCTAGGAGTGGGAGATGGGGCAGTTTGAGTCTTCAGTGTTTCAATGCTGGCCAGAGAGCAGGCATCACCCCAAGATGATAAGAGAGGCTGGGCAGGGTGGTCAGGCCGATGAGCAGGGGCAGCTCATAAAACCAGTCTTTTTGTTGTGGAGACAAGAGACTGGTCCGTCAGATAGACCAGTTTTTTTCCCTTTGTCCCCTTTCTTTGACTTTTGAAAGCTTCGTGGGCAATGCACATTTTTAAGTCTTTAAGTACCACTCAATCATAGGGGATTTTCCACAAGGACTTACAAAAATGCAGATTACACTGTAAAAATGCTTCTCAGTCAATAAAAGGCCGTTTTTTACTGAGTAAATTTCTTTATGATGTTTAACTTTAGTTCAGGTCCTGATTCCGAGAAGTGAAATTTGGTGCAGTGAGGAGGAGAAACAACACGGAAAGAGGAAAACCCTGCGATAGCCATTCAAAACCCCACAGTCAGACCTTGTTTATGTGATATGGACTCTGAGCTTTCTATTAAAAAATGCATGTGATTAAGAAAATACTTTGAGAACCTAATAATAGTTCCCTGAAACCTGAGATCCACCTCTCATCTCTCTAACTCTTGGGAACACAGCTAATAAGAATGTATGTTTTTAATACACTGATTCTTAGCAACAATGTAGTTCTTTAGTACAAAACTTGAATAATGCATTGCCTATTACTGTTCATGGCACATAACATTCGGTGACTTGTATTGGCATATTCGAATATATATGTCACTGCTGTACCTGTAATTTAGTTTAATTCCAGATCAATGTGCTGTGTGTGTGTGTGTGTGTGTGTGTGTGTGTGTGTGTGTAAAGCTCTTCCCAACAGTCATTTCATGGGACTTCTCAGTAGTAACTAAAACAGTGTCCATTTCAGGAAATCACAATCAAAGTGCCCGTCTTTTGCAGGTATCCACAATTTTCTTTACTCACGTAGGGCACTGAGTGGCTTACCAATGGTTTTCCTTTAGGAAATTATCTAATATTATCTTTTAAAAAGCGAAATGCTTGGCTGAAGGAGCAATTCCTTGTCTATAGTTTTGCCAAGAAAGGTGTTGAATTTTGAGTTAGGTAAATCAAAATAAAAGCACAGGACATGAAATCAGCCTGTGAGACCCAGTCAGATGGTTGATTCAGAGGAAAGACCAGATGCAGATGATCTGATTGAACTTTTCCAGTTTTAATTTTTCCCATTTCTCATGTTGAGACATATAGTTTCCTGATCCAGGGAGTCATTTCTTCTTAGCAGAGAAACTGAGTTTTTTCCCATGTGACCAACTTGCCCAAAAGAAGGATGTCCGAAAAACAGTGCATGCCAGGTCCTTTCTCTATCAATATCAGTCTCAATCAAAATCATCTTGTCTCTGCAGGTGTTGCAGCTAGAAGCTTTGGATGAAAAGGGATTCCAAAAAAATGAGGCAATCTCATCTCAAAACTATTTAAAACTCCTCTCCTCTCTCTTGATGAACTGTCAGTGTTGTTTATTCCCTCACTCCACACTGGATTCAAATGGGCAGAGAGCAGCAGGATGACAAGTTTTTTTCATGATGAGTTAAGTCCCTAAGATTTAGAGTATTTTGTTTGTCTGAATGTCTAACCAGCACAAACCTCAGCCATCCATATTAAAATAGAGAATTCCTCCTTTCGGTATTCACAAGCATAACATACATAATCCTTTATCTTTGGCAAAGCTATTCGCTTTTTGGCCTTTGGCTGGTCGATGTGTACAGTATCTATAGTTATTGCATGCAAGAGTTCTCAACTGACTTGCAAACTCTTTGATCAAACCAGCTAAACTTGATTTTCCAGATTATTCAAGAGACAAGGCACACAACTATCAGCTTTACAAGTCCTGGCAAGCAATCAAGACCCCATGCTCCCCACTCCCTTTATCAGAATCAAAGGTAAACAGGGAGCCAGTTCTCATTTAAATACGTAGCATCGGGATCTTGCCTAGACTTTCAGGGTTGTAGGAGCAGAAGAAAAACAACAGTTGCAGTAAGAAAAAGGTTTCTTTGGCATGGATGCCAAACTAAATAATGACACCCAAAGCAAAAACATGCTTCACTGAAACTTGACTTTAGTCGATTCAGCCTACTTAAAACAAAGCTTTTTTTGTCATTTCAAAAGTGAACATTGTACTTTGCTCTGGCAGCCATTTATACGTTTTTGAATGATTCGATTATACATAAATCCCCGGCCTACAGACCTTTCAGCACCTCAGACCCATGAGTGATTTGAAAACACGGCTAAAAATGTCTGTATACGGTGCCTGCCCCTTTCTTCCTCTTAACCTTTTAAACTGTCCACTCTGAGTGACAATGTTTTGATATACATTGTCATTGCACATTTCTCCCCTCTCCGGCTTTTATTACCTTGGGTGTATTTACAAGTGATCAAGGACTGTATTTCCTTTTCCGAGGACCATACATTCTTCCTCACCCCGTCGTCTATTTCTTGCTTCGTGGATGCCACCATTCTTTTGACTTCACTAAGGCAGAATTATGGGAAGACATCATAGGTGACCACCTTTGTAATTTGTGCAATCTGTAATAGGAAGGAAGGAACGAATGTAGTAGGAAGGAACCAATGAAAATCAGATGTCTTTCTTTTTTTTTTTTAAACTAAAGTAGCACTATCAAGGCCTTTATTCAAACACTGGTAAGTCTGCTGGGTTAGTGAGCAGTTGGTCGGACTAGCAGAGAGTAAACGGTACTAGTTTGAGAACGCATGGTGATTTGGAAGAGGTTGAGGAAGCAGAGGAACACTTTCTTAGCCCCTCTTTTCTTTGGAGGAGTTCAAAGCTGCCACTGCTGGCATAGTGTTTGGTGAAAGTGCCCTTCTAGAGTCAGTGGTTCTTGTTACATCCTGAATTAGGTCATAGCACCTTTTCCAGTTGACTTCTTTTTTTCTTCTCAAATTGGCAGAGGTTGTCTCTATCATTTTGGCTAAATTTCTAAATGTGCCATTGCCTTCCGCATCTCAGAAGTTTTCACAGATGTTAACAGGATACTTTCTTTACCTCTCACTATGGCATCATCTGCTAGCTCTTGTTTGGCACTGCAGAGCAAGTTAATTGGGGGGTGGCCTCTTGTACTAAAACCATACAGGTGTGACTGAGAAGCATGGTGAAGTCAGAAGTGACACTTTCTACTAGGGTAGATCCTCCTAGGGGACTGGAGAAATGGGGTCAAGTTCTCCACAGGCCGCTCCAATCCCCAGTCTAGCCATAAACTGATCTCTTAAAGCCAATTCTGGGATAGGGTAGGTCCACCAACCATTATGGGACTTCCTTGAAAAGTCATTATTGCTAAGACCTACCTTTTAGGGTAGATAACCATATTTAGAGATAGAAAATTCTTGTGGCTCTCAGCAGCTGTTGACCCTGTTGCTTACTTTATCTATGAGTGTGTGTGAGTGTGTGTAAAACTGCACCCTTTTTTAAATCCTGCCCCTCTGACAACTTCTTCCTAGTTTCCTTTGCTCTTTCTACTTGTTCTAGAAGTGCCAGCCAGATAACATTATTTACTAGTAGACTTTCAATTGCCAGCTCTAGGGTAATGATTCCTAATCTTGAGGCAACACTGTTCTTTAGGATTTTAGAGTCCTTTACTCAACTAATAACTAGGTATCTGTGCTCAGATGTCCCCCAGATATCTCAAACTCAACCTGTCCAACACTGTCATCGGGTACACAAGCGCTTCTGTTCTGTGACGTGTGACCTGCATCCCCCCCAAATAGCACCATATTTACCACGTTTGTTTAAGCCACAAACCCGAGACATTCTGATTCTTTCTCTTTACTGACCTCATACATCTAATCAAACCAGGTCCTACTGATTCTATGTCTCCAAAATTTCTTAGATTTGCCCATTTCACCCCATCCCTTTGGCACTCAGTGTATAACTCTATGCCACCTTCTGCCTGGGTTTTTATTTGGACTTCTTGTTCTTGGCCTTGGAGCTAGACCTTTCCAGACTATAAGTCAAACTTGCCCTTCTCTTTAAAGCCATCAATAGCTCTCCTTTCTCTTCGGATAAAAATCTAAGCCCCTTTACAGAGCCTGCGTATTCTTATACCCCTCTCACGTTATCTCCTTACTCTTCACTTCTTGAATGCTAGCCTTCAGATACTGACTTTCCATTCTTTCAAATGCTCTTTAAGTTCTGTACCTTTCCTTATGCTGTCTGTAGCTTTTTGACTGGTTATATTTGCTCCTCCTTATACCTGGATGATGCCACTCAACCTTCAAGTCTCCTTTAGACATGGCTATTATTAGGTATCCTTCTTCAATGTCTCAACTCTGGGTTATAGCGCCTCCTATTGCCCCTCTATACTCCTGCACATAACACTTACCTGTGGATTTGATTGTCTCTTTAAGAGTTTCTATTTTTTAATCTCCCTTAAGTTTTGTAAGGTCAGTGACTTGGCAAATGTCTAGTATGTAGTAGGCAGTTAATCAATAGTGGCCGGGCACAGTGGCTCATGCCTGTAATCCCAGCACTTTGGGAGGCCAAGCAGACATATCACAAGGTCAAGAGATCGAGACCATCCTGGCGAACATGATGAAACCCTGTCTCTAATAAAAGTACAAAAATTAGCTGGGTGTGGTGGCACGCACTTGTAGTCCCAGCTACTCAGGAGGCTGAGGCAGGAGAATCACTTGAACTGGGGAGGCAGAGGTTGCAGTGAGCCGAGATCATGCCACTGCACTCTAGCCTGGAGACAGAGTGAGACTCCGTCTCAAAAATTAAATAAATAAAAAGAAAAATAAATAGTTTGGGGAAAAAAAGAACAAATAGATGCATCAAAATAGGGTTCATCAATACTAGCAAGCCCTCCTTGCTTAATGAGACAGATAATGTGCCTTTTCCATTCCATAGCCCCAGATCCGGTGCTGTTAGAATCATATTTAATTGAGCAGGGAGAGAAGGTCAAGGAAACATGAGGGTTTGCAGGATCCTTAGGGATTATATTTATTTTACAGATGAAATAACTAAGGCCCGGAGAGATTAAGTCACTCATTATCATCTCATAGGATAACTCTTGTGATTCCCAGCCTAGCATCCTCTTTCCTCAGACTTTTAAATTTCTGCCACCTTGATATGCCATCTTGATATGTATCTGCCACCTTGATATGAAATAGCAGCCCACTTTGGGTTTTTTTGTTTTAATTTCAATTTCCCT
Source organism: Ateles fusciceps (assembly GCA_036589455.1). Lineage (NCBI taxonomy): Eukaryota > Metazoa > Chordata > Mammalia > Primates > Atelidae > Ateles > Ateles fusciceps. Next base: position 2,871,223 of record JAZHEH010001378.1, read on the forward strand.
GATTACTATTGAGTTGAACATATTTCTAATATTTAACAGCAAACTGGGTTGTTTTTTTTTTTTTAGTTGCCTGTTTGTATCCTTTGTCCATTTTTTATTGGATCATTTATTTTTCTTACACATTTTAAGGAATTGTTTATATATATTCTGCATACTAATTCTTTGTTGATTACATGACTTGCAAATATCTAGCAAATGTGCAGATACGTATAACCTGTGGCCCAGCAGTTCTATGCTTAGGCATATACTCCCTCACACATGCCCCAGGGACTATTCACAAGGATGTTTTCTGTGTTGCTATTTGTAAAAGCACAAAATGTGAACTAGCCTAAATGTACATTCGGTGAGTGAATGACTCATCAAATTATGGTATATTCACCCAACGGAAATAAGAGTTTAAATGAATGAACTGGCTCTACATGTTATCGACAGAGATGATGCCAGAAAATATTATGTTGACCAAAAAAGCAAATACAAAATCAGTACATACAGCATTGAATGTATACAAGTTTATAAAGTCCTGCAAAACAATTCTAAATAATATTTATTGGGAAATACATACAAGACAAAAGCAAAAAAACACACACTGCAGAATAGTGTTTGCTTCTAGGTAAGAAGATAAAGTTAGCATGTTCAACTGGATCTGCGGCACTTCTTTAAAAGAGATTAGTGAAAAACACCAAAATATTAATATGTGTTAAAAGGTTGTGGGTAAATGCATGCCTGTTATATTGTTCTCTGTAGTGTTTGTGTTTGAACTATTTTCTAATTAAAGGACTGAAAGGCAGAGAAGGTATGCCTGAACCCTCTTCCAGGCAGACATGACAGAATCTGCACACCTCTGAGGCCTGGGGGAACAGGATCCATTTGAGGAATTATAGAAGCAGTGAAGGGTTCCAGTGATGGGGGAAGGTTCTGGTTAAGCAGGTGGTCAGAGAAAGGCAGATAATGAACCCAGAGTTGGGAACAGTTGTCAGTCTGTGAACATTATAATCCCTGGAATGAGAAATACATCAGTGGAAATAACAAGCTTCCATTAAACCTTTACAGTTTGTTAATATATAAACAATATATAAAGTTCCAATTATAGGAGCTTTAAAATAACTCAAAGTTTATGTAGTCTGATGCCTTCTTTTAATCATGAGGAAAATGAGGCCCAGAAAAATGAAAATAATAGAAGACTTTGGGGTAAGAACAGTGAGATGCAACTAATCCAGTGATTCTATATGTTTACATTGGCTGACCTGTTCACGGATATGACAACTCACCATACTGTAGAGTTAGTAGGTTTTTGAGAGAATGGTACAAAGGATAGATACATTTTGGTTAGGAGGTATGGACATTGTTTTGACTCATGGGACTTAACAATGCAGACTTCTGGGCATCGAATAGGTAACACAAAGTGGGCTATTGCTGTTAATGGAGAGAATGGAGAGACTCCTAGGAAGACATTGGAGTTAAACTGCTACTACCTCACTGTTGTGCCTGCATAGGCTGATCAGTATCTTGCTGGGATCTCTCAGGCTTTTGCGGCTTCTATAAAGACTATGTTATTAGGTAGCTCAAGGCCAAGGGATAGCTGTAAGGATCTTCTATAATGGTCTACAACGGTGATCTAAGGTCATCACCACTAAGGTAGGTCCCTGAGTTTTTTCAAGGACTTTCTTCTGGTTATGGGCAAGATGTGAGACCTAGAAAATCCAAGGATGTCTGCCTGAGGATCACTGCCAGGTCTCAGCCTGGGAAAGATAAAGTAGGCAGCAGATTGCAGTGTGAAGCACTCTGTCCAAATTAGCCCATCTATCAGCTTTCCCATCATAACTGATCTCACATTTCCCCAGTTAGAAATACTGATCTATGAGGCTGGGCACGGTGGCTCATACCTGTAATCTCAGCACTTTGGGAGGCTGGGATGGGAGGATCCATCGAGCCAAGGAGTTCAAGACCACCCTGAGCAACATAGGGAGACCTTGGTTCTACAAGAAATAAATTAGCTGGGCTTTGTGGCCTGCACCTGTAGTCCCAGCTACAAAGAGGCTGAGGTAGGAGCATAACCTGAGCCCAGGAGGTCAAGGTTCCAGTGATCCATGATCATGCCACTGCACTCCAGCCTGGGCAACAGAGTGAGACTCTGTCTCAAAAAAAAAAAAAACAAAAAAACCCAAAATACTGATTTATGGATACCAGAGGGGCTTGATGTCTCCCTTGACATAAACATATTGGGCTGTTCAGAGAAGAGGGTCTTCTGAAGGCCTCCCAGGAGCTTTTATTCCACAGCATATCAATACTACAGTGAATTTATTAGATTAGCTAATTGCATCTTTAAAAAGAATAGGGAGCTTTGTCCTCAAGAGGTAAGATGGAAGACTGGCAGGTTTCAGCATGTTGATCATAGGCTAGACTAAATAAAAAACATCAGAGCCTTAAACAACTCTTGGCCAACTCCCACTCAGACGTTTTCAGATTAGTTTCTTCTATCTTACAGGTCCTCAGAACTCTGTGTTTGCCTTTGTAACACTTATGAATATTTTAATTAAAAACTCATTTGTGTGATGTGTGTTTAATGTTTGTCTTTCTAGATAGCCTGTAAACTTCATGAGTAGAGGAACCACATCTTTTACTGCTTACAACAGGGTGTCCAATCTTTTGTCTTCCCTTGGCCACATTGGAAGAAGAAGAATTGTCTTGAGCCACACATAAAAGACACCAATGCTAACTATAGCTGATGAGCTAAAAAAAAAAAAAATTGCAAACAAAAATCTCATGATATTTTAAGAAAGTTTAAGAATTTGTGTTGGGCCACATTCAAAGCTGTCCTGGGCCACATGTGGCACACGGGCAGTGGATTGGAGAAGTTTGGACGATATCCCAGGGCCTAGCCTGGTGTTAAGTTTATAGTAGGGGCTCAGCATATGCATGTTGGATGTATATGTGAGTAAATGAGTGAATTAAAAATGAGCACATCAGTGGGTGGTATCGGTGGAGCAGCAAGAATGTTAATGAGAAGGGTGGCCTACATAGGCCATCATGGGTGAGGTCCTGTCCTTCAAGCAATCAACATGAGACAGGACTAGGAGTAGCAAATGTTTTAGGGTCAGGAAGGAAAAGTTCCCAAGCAGTGGGGGAATCTAGAAGCTGTTTCTGAGAATAAAGAAAATAAGTTACTCCTGGAGGTGTTCCAAAGTTAGATTTGATCTATTTCTTCCTTTTCCCTGGGTTGACCACATCAGAATACACTGAGTGATTACTGCAATGTCATCCTACAACCTCAAAAGACAGTATCTAGAGAAGGGACATGACAGCGTCTCTTTAAATATGTATTTAGTCATTACAGAATTTGTAAGTTGGACTTGGGTGATCCTCAAACTCTTCACACAATGGTTTGTTGTAACTGACATCATCTTTTATACTTAATTGAACTACCTGTTCTTAAGATGATTCAGGACACAAAGACATTGCATACATATGAAACATTGCTATACCATAACCATTTGGTTCTTGATGACTTACCCTAAAGAACAGTTTATTACTTCCACTTTCCCATGACATTTTAATCTTGGCTTATGAGATTCCCAGAAAAGGAAGTACAAAAAGATCCAGAAGGACTCAGAATTCAGTTGTCTGTGTGATCCAGCTGCCCCTCCCATTACCTGTAAGTTATATGTAGATGGGCTAAAAATATAGAAGTCTTACAGGATGTAAAATATTTCATCTTTTGTTCTGGGCTAAGAAATAGAGATATAAATTTCATGGTGATCATCGTGGATCTTTATTTTAAAAACTGATACTTCATACTTCATTTTTTGGTTCAAGATAGATTAAGAACTGTGATATTGCTCTTTTTGAGCATATCGCTCGTACACATAGGCTCAAGGAAAAGTCATCATCAGGCTAGAATTTTATATACTGCTTCTGCAATAAGGGGATATCATTAGTATTTTCAAAGAATATAATCTCTTTAGCTTTTGTTCAAATATGATTGAAATTTTAAAAAGTATACTTTATTTTTAAGAGCAGTTTTAGGTTTCCAGAAAAATTAAGCAGAAAGAGAGTTTCCAGTACTTCCTCTATCCCCACCCCCACACTTTCCCCTATTATTAACATTTTGTTTTAGGGTGGTACATTTTTACAGTTGATGAACCAATATTGATATCTTGTTAAAGTTCATAGTTGACACTAGTTTTCTCTCTGTGTTGTCTAATTTTATGGGTTTTGACAATAGCACAATGCCATGTATCCACCATTATTAATAAAAACTGTCCTAAAATTTACTGTGCTCCACCTATTTATCTCTCCCTCCCTTCAACCTCTCAGTGATTTAATTTATACAAAATTATAGAGGTGTGCAGACTACCATGGAGGTCTCTACATGGGATTCAAGTCATGTTCCTTTAGTTATTATTATGTTTCTGGCATTATGCTATTTTGCTATAAACTTAGCCAGGGCTGCCACTCGGCCACTGAGATATTTGTCAACTTTATGTTAAAAATATTTTGCTTCATAGGCTGGACACTGTGGCTCACGCCTGTAATCCCAGCACTTTGGGAGGCCAAGGAGGGCAGAAAGGTCAGGAGATTGAGATCATCCTGGCTAATATGGTGAAACCCCATCTCTACCAATAATATAAAAAATTAGACAGGAGTGGTGGTGGGCACCTGTAATCCCAGTTACTTGGGAGGCTGAGGCAGGAGAATTGCTTGAACCTGGGAGGTGGAGATTACAATTAGCAGAGATTGCGTCATTGCACTCCAGCCTGGACGACAGAACAAGACTCTGTCTAAAAAAAAATTTAAAAATTTGCTTCTTGCCAACCCAAAAGACCTTCCTTAAAGAGAGAAATGAAGTGTCAGGGGCTTGGTACCCATGGCCCAGGAAGAGTTCTGGGGCAACATAAGAGTAAGTCCCATAAAAGGCTCTCAGCATTTCTCCTTCTGCAAATGTAGTGCTGAAACCAAAGTTGACTATATTTAAGTTATGTTTGTCATGCAGTAGGATGTTCTGTGGCTTCAGGTTCCAGTGAATGATTTTCTTTCTGTAGCCGTACTGCAGGGTGGACAATGTCTGCCGCTGGGCCTTCTTGTCATCCTTGATGTGGCTGTGATGGCATATTTGGTGGAAAAGCACTCCTTCTAGGGCATATTCAATCACCAAATAAGAGAGTGTCCACCTTCCAATCACCTGCTCGAGTTTAATGATGTTCAGGTGATGTGGGGTCTTCGTGATTTCTACCTCTTTCTGTAGAGAGAGGCCAGGAAAGCCATTCATTTTACAGATGATTTTTGTAACCACCTGCTTCCCGGTCAGTATGCGTCCTGACAGCTTCACTTGACGAACATGCCCCTGCCAATGATCTTGAGGAGCAAGTTCTTTTTGATCTCCCTAGGTGAGATGGAGGCCAAGCTCTGCTACAAGGTGCCTCCTAACTACAAACCCTATCTATGCAAACTATACTAACTAATGAAAAATGCCAACTATACTAACTAGGCTAACGATACTAACAGACTCCACCAACTGTATTAACTTTGCCAACACTACTAAGTATGATTAGTGTGCTAATAATAACTGTGCTAACAATATGACCAACATACTAACTGTACTAACTGCACTAGAAATCCTAAGAAATCAAATGGGAAAAAAGAAAAAAGTGAGAAAAATTCCAAAGAAAATAGGTGAAATGGGGAAAAGAAAAAATAATAAAATGAGAAATAAAAATAAACATGAGAAAAACAAAAATAAAGAAAATGAAAGAAATGAGAAAGGAAAGAGAAAAAATAAATTGAAAAATGAAGAAGAAAGAAAACAAGAGCACAAAAGAAAAAATGTAGAGAAAAGAGGGGGAAAAAACAAGGAGAAAATGAGCTAGAAACAGTCATGGAGTCCACAGGTCACCAAAAACAGCTTCCTGGTCTATACGAACCAATAACCTAGGCCCATTTGGGGTCTTATATAGATGTGTATAATTCCATCACAGTGGCTTTTTATGAGGTGAGGGCAAAACATGGAATGATCGTGGCTGGGGATAATTCATAAGTGACACAGTTTTTGGCATCATCATCATTAACATCTTTACTAAGCACCTAGACGTGCACAATACTGATACTGTTAGGTGTGACCTATCAGAAGCAACTGTTTCTGGATCCCTAAAATTTGCCCAGAGCTTTCCTTGCCACTCAGAGAGGATGCCTGAAATAGAAAACTCTTTCACGTGGCTTTCTCAAGCAATCAGGCTCAGATCCCTGGATTAGATACTCTTCCCTGACATTGCTGACATGTGTCATAGAAGTAAAGCACATATAAAAGATGGTAGAGGAGACATCTCTCTTCTCTTGACCAAAGGACCAGGAATTTCCCAACTCTGCAGTAACTGAGCTCTCTAAAGAAGAGCATGACTAATTCATGTGAATATTACCTTCTTTAGCTTTCATGGAAGCTCTAAAGCATGACACTTAATTGTTTTTCTTATTAGTTCAAAAATAAAACATGTTGAAGACATTACCATAGCTACTCCTTTAATTAATAAAAAGGCTGTGTTGAATTTAAAAACAACTAACTCTTTTCATATCCAAGTTGCTTTTAGTAGCTATTATAAATTATTACCTTCCTCTACATCAGAAGTGTCTTATGACTAAAAGCCGAGCCAGCCCCCATGATGCTCTTTAACAATGACTCTTATGTTTCTTTTGGTAAACTCATAATGTTAATTACACTGTGCAACAGATGGAGCGCCTTCCATCAAGGACCTCAGTGCACCTTACAAACGTCATGAGTCATCAAAGCCCTTCTGTAGTGGAGGTAAATATCCACAGCCACAATTTTATAGTTAAAGAAGCACAAAGAAGGTAAGCGCTTTTGTTATTTAAAGCGACATGTGTTTCGGTGAAGGCCTTTTAAGAAGATAGAAACACTCAATGAATATTTATTGGACAAAGAAATGAATGAAATGGCTCATCAGCAAGATTTGGTTCCCTCACAATAAACACCTGAACGATATTATTTTGATGAGTCATGGATAAATAGATCAAAAGCTATCTACTGCTAGTTTATCAGTCTTTACAATGATTGGTGTAGAAAATGGCTACTTGACTACCCTAGTGATAGAGTAAATCTAGAAAATAAAAATGGCCGCTTTTGTAACAGGACACAGAAACACTGAAATTTAGAGCTAAAAGATTCTAAAGGTTGTCCAGTCAAGCACTTTAACATTTTAGATGAGAAAGTTGAGATCCAGAAAGGTTAATAGGTGGCATGCATGAAATCGCTTGCTTTTGAAACCTTAATTTAATTTAATACTTCCTCCTGTTTCAGAAAGGGTTTAACTGGCTCAGTCCCTCAGCTGGTTAGTGGCATTTGATAACTGGAGTCCAGGCTCCTGACCTTAAGCAATCCATCTTCCCACCAAATTCCATTAAAAAAAAACTTTTACAAATGATTGTTTTCCTACACCCTAAGTATCATAAAAATCATAGAAAGTGAAATTTGTTAGGAGGTTACTTTTGTTATCCTCTTCTTTAATTGATGGGGAATCCGACATTCGGGGAATCCAATACTCAGGTAATTGAAGGGAGTTACTCAGGGTCCCATGGCTGGTTACTGGCATACAGAGGCCTAGAGTCCCCACTTCCCCCTCCTTTCCACTACTTCAGAATCTGGAACTTTCATCTGTTAATCAAGATCCCAATAACCAAAACCACCTATATAATTTCATTCTGATTTTTCTGCAATCTTCTTTTACTAAAAACAAATGAGAAATAAACAAGGTAATATTAGGGATTTTTAAAATGAAACAAAACAAAACAAAACAAAAACAAAACACTTCAGGATATACCATTAGATCAGTAGTAATTGAAATTACATTCATTTATTTAATACCTTTCAAACCTGTGAATCCAGATAATAATTTATTCTAAGGACATTGAGAGATTATAAAATGCCAAAGTGCTTACCGACTTTACAGAGATTAAACTATTTTTATGAAGGTTTCAAGGTTGTATAGTTTTTATTTATGATGAAAACTGGCAACCACATGCAAAATACATGATAATCCTCATTGAGCAAGAACATCTAAATAAAACAGCACATTGATTTTTTTTTTTTTTTTTTTAAGAGAGGCAGGAGCTCACTATGTTGCTAAGGCTGGTCTTGAACTCTTAAGCTTAAGCAGTCGTCCCACCTCGGCCTCTCAAAGTGTTAGGATTACAGGTGTGAGCCACGTTGCCCAGCCTACACACTGATTCTGAATCATCATTGATGAGTAAGTGTTTCTAGCATTTTTATGTATTTTGAGTTTGCATCATCCCATTCTACAATCACAATTCTTTAATTAAATGGAGATCACTCAATAAAACAGAAGAATGCTTGAATTCGTTTTCAAGATAGTTTTTCCACAATTTTACATAGCCATTCCTCCTGTGGAAGTTAGCATGCAAATATACACTTTGGATTGTCTAGTCTATTTTTTTTACAAAAAATTCTAAACTGAAAGCATCCATGTTATACAAATCTTACAATACAATAACACTTTACCCTTATATGGCATTTTTAACTGAAGTTGGTAAGGAGTGGGCAAGTCTTTGGAGAGCTCTGTGAACAGGTGAAACAAACTCCTTCTATTACAGAGACAGAGAAGGTGAGGACTGCGGGTGGAGGTGAGGAGGAGAAGACTTTTCTTGAGCACAGTTCTCAAGTGTTCCTTGTATGTCTTCAACTTCAATGGCAGACACAGTAGAGCCAGGGAGGGAGCGTTGGACTGGGATTCTGGAAATACTACCTCTAGACTTATTTGCTGTTGTTAATATTTATTCTGCTGTCTTTACATCTCATTTATTTGACACACATAAGCTTACCATATGAAAATGGTTCCCTGTTACTATATGTATTGGAAATCATTCATAGAGCTTTGCATTACTCTGTTTATCTCCCTGTGTGTACTAGGGTCTTTGAGAGGTTGTACTGCGGAATTTGTACTGTGAGTTGAATATTAATAAGATAAGAGAAGAAATAAGTTTTCCCCTTCCTTTATAACCCCACACTGGCTCTGTGAGCAGGAAACACAGTTCACATGGGTAGGCCTTGACATCCCAGCTCTGCCCCCCATTCTCCATTAATACTCATGACAAATGGAGCGGCCGCTTTATGACAGTTTTGGATTTTCTAAGTAAAACATTCAAGAAGTCAGCATCCTCTACTTTAATTGAGTGCTTTATTTATTAGCTGAACTATGAAATTTTAGCCTGTTGCTCTTTTTACCTTTTTTTAAAAAGTATAGTCAAGGATTAGCAAAGACTTTTACCACGAGGAACAAAGCATTTCAAACTCCTTAAAGAGATACACTAATGGCTGGGCGTGGGATTACCCCTGTAATCCCAGCACTTTGGGAAGCCAAGACAGGCGGATCACGAGGTCAGGAGATCAAGACCATCCTGGCCAATATGGTGAAACCCCGTCTCTATTAAAAATACAAAAATTAGCTGGGCGTGGTGGCATATGCCTGTAGTCCCAGCTGCTCAGGAGGCTGAGGCAGGAGAATTGTTTGAACCTGGGAGGCGGAGGTTGCAGTGAGCTGAGATTGCGTCACTGCACTTCAGCTTGGCAACAGACCGAGACTCTGTCTTAAAAAAAAAAAGAGAGATACACTAATATCTACTTTATTCCTTTTTATAAGTACAAAAACTAATTTCTATAGATTTTTTCCTCTGGCAGGCTCTTATCTTTCTCTCCTTGTCTAGGCCCTTAACCTCAGTGTAAAAGAGGCAAATGATCTATAGAAAAATATTTTAGGTGAGTATACAAATGAAGCTTAGAATGAGAAAGTTGAGATGAGAATAGCTGATTGATAGGGAAACTCAGAGGCCATGATTTAATCAGTGGTTATGGTCCTTCACATTCTTACATCTAGTATACCATCTGAGAATACCAAAGTGTTTAATGGCAGTTAGAATGGAATCCTCATAACATCTTTTCAAATTAAATAGATGGCTTGAATTATCAGCCTCATTTTTTTAGAGAAAGAAAGGATATTAAATGTGAATTACATGAACCAAAGAAAATTGGTAGCCTTACTAGTAACTGAAAGTCTAAGTTCAAGTTCTTGCCCTAAAAATTTGAATTCAGGTTAGTTCAACAAACTGGAAGGAGTATCTACCATGTGCCATGTACAAGGCTGCCTAAACATTGTAGTATAAGTGGGAATGGAGAGTAAGAGTTAAATCAGGGTTAGTTTTCAGGCCACTGACCCCAGCTTTTAAAATTATGATGGCTTGAACTTACAGACTTTTCTGTTTATTGTGTTCTGTAGTTGGAAAAAAAAGTATAGACAGTGATGAGGTGCCCAGTAAATGCTCAGATATGGGAATGGAGTCAACAATTGGTAACTAAGTTATTTCAAATTTATTTCTAAGCAATAGGAATTTTGATATTTATTTACCAAATCTTCTGAAAATCATTATAACTTTTAAGAGCCATTCTATCAATAGTATCAACTGAATCTTTATCATATGCAAAGCATGGTCCCAGGTGCTATGAGGATCCAGAAGTAGGAATCCAAAGGGCAGTATTGACCACTAGAAGCTAACATGGAGTATGTGCTTGCAGAGTCATGACCTCTGGTTTACCAATTATGAAGTCTTAGCTCATTTTTCTGCATTAGTCCCTCAGTCGCTTTGGTTTATATGGCTTCCCACTTTCAGTAGAATTTATATTATAGAATATTCCCATTTACTATTTTATTGAATCTCTTTAGCATCCTTGAGATTGCAGCAATATAGTTGTTATGATCTCCATTATATAGACCACAAACTGAAGTTATTCATAAGTTAAATGAATTTTTCAAGGTCAAGCAAAGAGCAAGGGTGTCTCCTGTCTGCCCCACTCATTTGCTTTTCACTAAATTGCCTTGCCTGAAGGACTATTTGAGCTTCCTAGTAAAAAGTTGAAAGGCATTTCATAATTTTTTCTTCAGTAAGTTTTCTCTTATTGAGGTATTTTATTGCACTATCATTGCAAAGAAAATAAGGAAATAAAAATACATCTCATCCCACTCACCCAATTTATTTTCATCAGTGATCTTCTATACTGATATGAAGTTTTAATAATGAGATCATATCACATTAATTGCTGTATACAGTAAATGTTGAGTGATTATTGTTCTAACTGTAGGAATGACTATAAAAGAATTTTGCCCCTTCCTTATGTATATATCGTCTGCCTTCGATCATTTATTTATCACATTTCTTGTCTTCTGAATTAGGTTTTAGTTGTTGGGGGATAGAATCCATATCTGACCTACTTTTATTTTAAATTTCCTCAGCACTTTGCACCATGAACTGAACTGAAGAACATGCTCAATAAACATTTGCTTAATGAATGAATGATTACTTCCGCTGAGGAAAATGAAACATGAACACACTGGCAACAATGGATCAATTTTCTGCTTGCCTTCTTCTCTCCCTCTTCCTTTTGTTTGAGCTCCCCGAAGGCCCTTGCTGAGTCTTCTTTCAGTAGCATAGCTGGTCATTGAAAGCTTACTTTAAGTCCTGGTCTCACACTTCTAGTGTCTCTCTTGTGGCTTCCTGGTTCCACACAAGTACTCTATAAATGTTTGTAGAATGAAGGGAGCAAGGAAGGAAGGAGGGGGAGAAAGAGTAGCTAATGATATGCTTAACAATTGTTGCTTGTTTTCTAAGGGCTGGGAACTGCTTTAGATGTCTTATTTGGATGAAGTCATTCACTCGCCTCAACAGTCCTACTAAGTAGATCCAATCAGTAGCCCCAATTAACAAAACCAAAACATAGAGAGGATAAGTAATTTGTCCAAGCTCACTTAATTAAGTGGTAAAGGCAGAATTCAAACCCAGTTTTTTTGTTTTTTTTTTTTCCAATCACTGTGTTATATTGTGTCTTGATATAGCCACCTGGAGTAGTTTCAGTACAGCACAGGATAAAAGAGGGAAGGAAGGAAACAATGGTCACTAACAGAGCATTAGTGACAACCTACATATTATAGTGGAAGAATACCCTAGAGAAAAAGCCAAAAATCCTATGTCCCAGTAATAATGTTTTCGTATTCGGTTAACTTCATCTAATGTCTCTAGACTTACTCTTCTAATCTGCTAAATGGGTATAATTATCCTAGACCTGCCTTGCTCAGAGTCATAAATTTATGCAAACACATTTTGAAATTAAGTTTATAATGTGCTATGACTAAGCTAAGTATTTTAACAGCTCTTATAAACATGGCACAGCATCTTTTACCTGTTATTCTCAACAAATCTCATACAACAAATATGATTAATTCAACTGAATACAGGCACAAGACAGGCATTATTAAACTTTGTATAGACTCTGTGCAAATATACCTTGATAAAAACAGTTTTAATAGTATCAGAGGCTTTTTATATAAAGTTTTATGGTGGCGCTAGATGGAGTCTCATTTGAATATTGGACATATCAAGCATTATCCAACGAACTCACAATACAAGGTGGAGGAAATGGTTGTTGGTGGTGGTGGGGTAAATATATAGTGAGAGAAAAGAGCTCCACCTGCTGATCAGCAGTGCCACTTCCTACCACACCCTTGGAAGTCAGCCTCATGCACAGTGGATCATAGCCTGTGGAAAACAGGCTTTGGAAAATAACGTTAGGAACATAATTACCATCACCACATACACGCAAATGCACAAAGCCTACCACTTACTGAGGACTTATTTTTTCCCAGGAGATTGAAAGTTATTTCTATTAATCCTAATAACACACCCAACAGTAGTGATTCAGAGCAGAGCCTGAATCCAGGCCACTTGGCTCAAAGCTTGAATCTCCCATTTTCTAGGTGTGGCCGTGGGCAATAAATGTCCCTGGGCCTTCATTTCTCCATCTGTAAACAGGGTTTATAATAACTTCTACTTCACTGGGTTGTTACAACGATTCAATGAATCAATGTTTGTAAAGAATTTACAAAAATTCTTGGTGTATAATAAGCATTTGTGAGATAGATATTTTTAAAAAGGAAAAGAAGCTGAAATTTACAGAGGTTTATCACAGAACTCTTAAAGTGGCAAAGTCAGGAGTTGAAGACAGACTGTCTGACCCCAATGCCGATGCTCTTAAGAGCCAAGCTATGTAGCTTCCCAATACGTGACTCTGATGAAATACAACCTAAAGGAACTAAGGACATGTGCTTGAGTTAGTTACAGGAATGATGATTTGCTATTTGAATTACATCAAGTTTAGCTCTTTCTTTGATTTTAATTCTTATCTTGGATTCCTAATCATTGTCTCCCCCAATCCCTTAGCTTCAGCCAATTGTTGCTACAAGAATTTTCACAAAACATAGCCATAATGACCCCAGATGATGGCAATCATGAAACACTTCTCTTTTGACTTTTCTTATGATTTTGATGGATAAACACCTCCTTGGCACTGCTTGCAAATTTCTCATTTCAAGGTTCTGTCTCAACTGGATTGTTCAAATCATGTATCCAACTCCTGACATAAAGGGATGTAGTAGTGATCATCTGTTCACTATGTTGAAGCTGCTTATGGGAATGTTGATGGTTCAGAGAAATCATGAAGAAAAGACTGTGTGTTTAACATAGTGTCCAGTTGGCTCCAACTGCTGAGGCAATGACTTTAGACTCATTGGAGAAATTTGAAATTTGGGTTGAAGGGTGGGACATCCTGCTTTGAGTTGACTGATGATTCCTATCTGAGAAAAGCAGAGAGTCTAAAGGTAAGAGGAAATACTGGAAAGTTCTGAGCATCTGTAATCCCAAACTGAAGCTGAAGACGAGACACAGCCAGAGAGCCGTCTGCGTATGTCAACATATTACAAGATGTCACAATTTAATGATATGGGAAGTGGAATATAATATTTATTTGGAGAAATGATTGGAAATTTATGACACAATTTTAAGTATAATTGGATCTGTCTGTATTTTACATGACAGATTTAAAAAATTTGTTAAGCACCCAAAAAGAAACAAAGACAATTAAAATGTTGGGAAATAGAATAGATGAAGAAAAGTTAAAGGGCTGTGGGAAATATAATTTGAAAAGAAAGCAATTAGGGATAACTCAAGTGTTTTCAAGTCTATGGAATGTGATTTATTAAAGAACCAAGTGTCTGTTCTCTATTTCCACAGAGATCAGAAATAGAAATGGACTTAAGTTGCCGCAAGAAAGTTTATGTTTACACACAAGAAAAAACTTCTTGATTAAACTCTAGAACTTACTAGGGAGGGAAATTGTGGGTCTTTGCTCCAGGAAATCTTTAAGAATAGAAGAGGTAAGCCCTGGGTAATCTGAGGTGGTGTTGGGTTAAAGCAGAAGGCTTAACTGGAATTTCTTTAGGTCTCATCTAGTACTTAAATGCCATGATTGCATAAATAAGAATTTGTCCACAAAGCAGGAAGGAAGCAGACAGAACACCAGGCATGGCTCATTTAGCAATGCAGTTGCTGTTTCTGAGGGAAGATTTCTGGAAATCTGTTTTGAAGCAGAGTTACAATGTCATAACCAAAACCTTGTGAACAACTTAGGTCTCAGTCAGACATTCACTTTTTTTTCAGCCTTACCGCTAGAGTCAACTTAAGTAACACAGCATATATTTATAATTTTCCTTTTGTGTGGGAATTTATGACTATTTTGAGAGTCCCTGTGTATCTACAAAATAATTCATGTTATAATAAATAGAATATTTTGATGAATTTGTATGAAATGGCTATAATCTAGGCAGTTGCTTTTTGGTAATTTTCTGATGGTTGTTTTTAAATGGAAATTAAAAGCTGATGTCAGTGTGTGAGGGTGATGGTAAGGTATCCCCCCAAAATTTTGAAAATAAGTAGTCTTTTTTAAAACATTAACTTTTCTCAAAGTTGGAATTGCAAAATTCTTACCCAATGGATATAATTAGCCATCTATATATGGTGAATGGAGAATTTGGGAAAAACTATCAATTCAACCTAGGTAAATGAAGGAGGAATATGAGAAGGAAAGACTGGAATGTAACTGTAACTTAGTACTCTGGAAACTCAAACATTTGTTTCCTCTCCTGACTTGGAGAAAACATCTCTGATAACAAGGCTCATCAACTACGGAGGCTCAGAAAATGTTGAGAGTCACAGAAGCCAAAACTAGCAGGGGAGACTTGGCAAGACTCTCTATTGGCTGAGGATCGCATACCATTTAAAATCAGCACAGTCCTCCTGTTCTGATTCCCTCCATGCTCCTCACCATGCAACTTTCAGATGATTTGCATTTCCATGTGGCTTGATGGCGGGAGAAAGTGTACTGATCTTCTAACCTTCCTGACAGTTGAATTTCTTTTTATATTTTATTTTTTTTAAATTTCAATCGCTTTTGGGGTACAAGTGGTTTTTGGTTACATGGATTAAATATATAGTGATGAATTCTGAGATTTTAGTGCACCCATCACCTCAGTAGTGTACACTGTATCTAATGTGTAGTTTTTTCAATCCCTGGCCCCTTCCCACTTCTGAGTCTCTAAAGTCCATTGTATCACTCTGTATGCCTTTGCGTACTCATAGCTTAGCTCCCACTTATAAGCGAGAGCGTATGGTTTTTGGTTTTCCACTCTTGTGTTACTCACTTAGAATAATGGCCTCTAGCTCCATCCAAGATGCTACAAAAGACATTATTGCATTCCTTTTAATGACTGAGTAGTATTCCACGGTGTATAATACCACATTTTCTTTATGTAGTCATTAGTCAATGGCCACAGAAATTGGTTCCACATCTTTGTCATTGTGAATTGTGCTGTTACAAACATATGTGTGCAAGTGTCTTCTTCATATAATGACGTCTTTTCCTTTGGATAGATACCCAGCAGTGGGATTGCTGGATCAAATGGTAGATCTACCTTTAGCTCTTCAAGGAATCTCCATACCTGACAGTTGAATTTCTCATAGTAAAATGATTCATAGATTTACATGAACTCAGTTCCTATGAGCTGAGTTCATGTAAATCTACTCATGAGATATGGCTTGCCCATTGGTATGCTGGTATCGGGATCTGAATCTGTAGGTTTCATATCCTGGTGTTTTTTTTTTTTTAAACAGTGAATGCAAACAAGGATTGTCTAAGCAGTCTCTCTCTCTGTGTGTGTGTCTCATTGCTTGCCCTCCTCAAGCTGAAACAAAAATATTATTTTAAAATATTTTCCATTCAAGTAATGATTCTTCTCCAGCTCACACAGACGAGATCTCCCTCCCTTGCCCTAGAAGATGGAGATGATGACATTGGGTTAAGGCTTTGTGGAAGGAGGCACTGAGAGGCTCTCATGCTGTCCAGAAAGAATAGTTCTCCTGTGAGAACAGGGATGGGATTGATGACTCACAGGAGCACCGGCCACATTTAACAGACACTTTGTACCTCAATCATTTTGAAATGTTAACAACTCCAATATTCATTTGGACATGTACTGGTAGTTTCCTGCATTGCTTTCCAGTGCGTCAATAGGAAGGCTTTGTCTAGGTGACTGCTAACAATACGGTTTTATACATCATAAAACTGTGTAGATAAATGTGTATTGGTTTTAGATAGTCATGGATTTCCTGACTCTTACACCAGCACTCTAGTGAATCTCACTACCACACTACCTCTGGTTGTGACCTTATCAGATTTCATGAGCTGAACAAGCTTTGGCTGGGACAGTTTGTGAGTGGCAATGACCCAAAGAAAACCAGGTGCTACAGGAAGTGGAATGGGTGATTCAGTCAGGTGCATTCTTTCTTATGATTCAGGCTGACCCACTAACTAATCATTGTGAGTGGGCACTCTGCTTTCAGGGGTGCTTGTGAATAAGACGTACAGTAAAGGTCTTAATCACTTTTGCTGACTGAAAAGCTTTCACAGAGATTGTTCTATCTAATGCCTTCAGAATTTCGAAACGGAGAAATCAGTTCTATTGTAGTAATAAAAGTTACTGGTAATCCCATTGTGGATATGGTGTATACTCTATTTCCTACCTTTACTCAATATTGCAATGTGCAATATATTATTATGTACCCAAGGCATTTTGATCCAGAGTTACGTTTGCATTTGGCAATGAATGCATTTGTTCTTTTTTTTTTTTTTAAGTTTATTAGGTCTTTGAACTTTAAAGTATTATATAAGTAAAGTTACTTTTTTATTTCATTTATTTGTGTTCTCTCTGCAGGATTTAATAAGGACTAAAAAAATAGAAGCAACAAGTTAATAAATGAGAGTACTGAGGCAAGAAGAAAATACAACCAAGAAAGTAAACATAAATGTTAATTATCTATAGCATATATTATAGCTCATATATAAAAGGTAGTTATAACAAAACCATCTAGCCTAATTCAGAGGAGAAAGTGTCATTATTAAGCTCTCACTGTTTGCCATGAGACAAATCTGATTGGCCTCTCAACTCTGCCATTTACTAACTGTGTCACCCTGGGGACATGTGAAATGACAATAGGCATTATATCTACTCTCAAGAGTTATTAGTGAATATTAAAGGAGATTGATCTGTGAAATGTATAGTGTGATGCCTGGTACATTATAAGGTTTATCAAATGGCAACTATTTATATTATGATAATGATCATTACATTAATTTCCATAAATTTTTGATAGAAGAGTTCCCAGTTGCCTTTGAAAAAAAAAGCTTTAATGCGACCTAGTTGCCTTTTAAAATACATACGTGTCCTTTTGGAGATCAGAGGGGGCATGACTTCAGCAGGCCTTGGAGCAGATGACGTTGCTCATGTCCATTGTCTTCCCAAGCCACAGAGCAGAATTCCTCAGTGATGGCCCGATTTGCTTCAGGGTCCTGCTATAGTTTAAGCCTCCCCCGCCTTCATCAGTTCCAGCTTTTCAGGGGTGATATGTATGCCTCCTCACGGTTTTGATAGCCAATACAGGCATCAGTTAACAATATATTTGTTCATTTTATGAGCAATGTGAGTATGTAGGCACGTTTTCTGGTTCAGCTTCACTCGGAGGTGAGGAGGAGATCCACTTGTCTTGGCTGTTTCTCACTGCTCATGGCCTGGAGAAAATGGAATGTTCCCAGGGCTTTGACAAAGACCTTGTACAACCTGCAGGGTTCTTCACCTAATCCCTCAGTCTGTTCTTCCTTCATAGGGGCTGTTCCTGATTCACTGCCGCAGGCACAGCCACCTACAATGCTTACTTAGAGTGAAACTTCGATCCTAAGATGCAAGAATCATCTTAATGATGCTGCAGCTGCCCTGGGCAGGATGGCGGCTCACTATGTATTTGGGAAAATAAAGATCTGCCAAGGAAGGTACATCTAAGGAGGCCAGGGCCTGGCTGTAGGGAAGGAGAAGGGCCTTCGCTGTCCTTTTTGTTGTTGTTTGAGATGGAGTCTTGCTCTGTCACCCAGGCTGGATGGAGTGCAGTTGCACAATCTCAGCTCCCTGCAACCTCTGCTTCCCGGATTCAAGCGCTTCTCCTGCCTCAGCCTCTCAAGTAGCTGGGACTACAGACGCATGCGACCACACCAGGCTAATTTTTGTATTTTTAGTAGAGACGGGATTTCACCATGTTGGCCAGGCTGGTCTAGAAACACTGGCTTAAAGTGATCTGCCCGCATCAGCCTCCCAAAGTGCTGGGATTACAGGCGTGAGCCACGGTGCCCAGCCTTCACTGTCCTTTCTAAAAATATTTCATTACCATAAGAAAAACATTAGTTATAAATACTATTTATTTATTGAGAACAGCTACTATAAGCAAAAGAAATTATTCTTCAAAAGCATCTTTTTTAGGTATCCCATATTTTTCTTTTTAACATTTCTTCTTAAAATAATTTAGGTAAATTCAAAACTAGTAGAACTTTCCATCTGAAAACAGGTCAGATGAATAGGGGTGACAAGCTTAGTTCACATTTCTGAAATGAGCTCATCAAGTGGTCCTTTACGTTTCCCCAGCATCTTTTGTGAACCTTTGCCCCAGATAGATATTCAATTAAGTAGAGTAGCTGAACTGCTCAAATAACATTCTGGACTGGATTTGTTTGTCCTAGCAAAGTCTTACCTGAGTAAATTCAGATCTTACATTTCAAACTTTTCTATAGTTTCTAAACTTGTTCTCTTTCTCAAATTACTGAATATGATTACTTTTGGTGGACCCTGGAGTCAGGCTAGGTTCAAATCCCGGCTCAAACACTGACTAGTTGTATAATGTTAATCAGGTCATCTCATCTTTTTAATCCAAAATTTTCTCATCTGTAAACTGAGTATTAATAATAAGGTTGTGAAGAGTAACACATATCAATTGCTTAATGCACTGCTGAGCATACAATTCATGTTAGCTACTACTATTATTGCAGTCATTATTTCAACACTAAATGATAACTTCAGAAGTGATCAATTCAAAGGATATAAATGTACAATTTACAAAGGAAAAAAATTCAAGAGGCACATACATTTATGAAGAAATGTTTAAATATACTAAAAGTGAGATAATGCAAATTAAATGTTGATAGATAATTTTACTTACAGGATTGGAAAACACTTTTGAAAATGACAGTCTTCTCTTTTGGCAAAAGTACAGTCAAACAGGTGGGTACGCTGAGACCCAGGAGTGAACTTGAAATTGGTATAGGCTTTTGGTAATGCAATTCAATATGTGTCGTGTTTTAAAAGGTTTCACACTCTTTGACCTTATAGTTGGATGGATCTTTTAAGGAGTCAGTGAGGCTGTCAAAGATTTTTGTTAAACCACAATACATTAATAATAATAAAATGAAACTAATGTGTAAAAGTAGTTGAATGTTAAAATATAGCAAGGGATATTACAAAGTTTGAAAATAATGTTCTCAAAGAACATTTAAGATAAGGAAAAAATACTTTTACATATTACAAAACTGAATATTGCTTATGATCCCACTTTGCTAATTATATATGTATATAATATACGCCTATCACTGATCTCTTTTAGACATCTCCACATGGATAGCCAATAATCATCTCAAACTCTACCTGTCTACATTTAGATTTTTAAATTTCTAGCCATAAATTGTTAAATCTGTTCCTCCTCTAGTCTTCCCCATCTCGACAAAGGGAAACTTCATCCCTCTAATTGCTCAAGTCAAATATCTGGGGGTCTGTTTTGATTTCTTTCTTTCCCTTACACCCACATTCAATCCATTCACCTCTCCTTTCAAAGTATCCAGAATCTGATCCCTTTCCACAATCTCCAACTTCTCTGGCTCCCGCCTCCATCACCTCCTGCCTAGGTGACTGCAGGGATCTCTTAACTGGGATCTTTGCACTAACCCTTCCTCCCTCCATTCTCTTTCTCAGTACAACAGCCAGAAGCAGAGTGAGTTTTTAAAATACATCAAATCACGTCCTTCCTCTGTCCAAAGCCAGTTCTTTGTATTGGCCTGCAAAAGTCTTCCTGACTGACGTTCTGCTCTCTCTCTCTGAACTCATGACCCACCACTCTTCTCAAGCTTGGGTTTTCCAGGGTGGGATGGCTCATGCCTGTAATCCCAGCACTTTGGGAGGCTAGTAGGGCGGATAACCTGAAGCCAGGAGTTTGAGACCAGCCTGGCCAACATGGTGAAACCCCATCTCTACTAAAAATACAACAATCAGCCAGGCGTGGTGGTGCAAGCCTGTAATCCTAGCGACTTGGGAGGCTGAGGCAGAATTGCTTGAACCTCAGAGGTGGAGATTGCAGTGAGCCGACATTGCACCACTGCGCTCCAGCCTGGGCGACAGAGCAAGAGTCCATCTTCAAATAAACAAACTTGGTTTCAGCCTCACTAGTTCTTTGTGTCCCTAATTCTCACTGAACACCTTTTTCTTTTCACCTACAATTACCTCGGCCTGGAATGCTCCACATGGCTGGTGCTGTCACCTCCTGGAAGTCTCTGCCTAAGGGCCATCTCCTTGTGTGTATTCCCATGTTTAAAGACATCCCAGTCTCACCCCAGTATTTCCTCTCCTCCTTAGAAAGCGTCCCCACGCGTTTTTTTTTTAATAGCACTTAGGAGCAAGTGACTTGTTTATACTTTCCCTATTCATCCTTTCTCTCCTCAGTAAAATGTAAGCCCTCTGAGCTGGAGACATTTTCTTGATGCCCGCTGCTGGATCTCCGTGACTTAGAACAGTGCCTGGCTTATGTGTTGAATGAAAAGATACATATTTGTTGAATAAATAAACAGAATGGGCAAGCACATGATGTATGTCTAAGTAAATTTAATGCTTTTTATTTTCTTGCTTAAGCTCTTCTGTATTTAAATTTTGTAAATTGACATTATTTTTCCATCTTTATTATCAGGAAAAAACCCACAATAAATGTTTTTTTTTTAATTTTTAACTTGGTAATTACTGGGATTTATGGGCTAACTAAATGTATACCTATTCCAGTCTTTTTTGTTTTTTGGATAGCTCACTATGAGGGATAAATCATCTTGAAAAAGGATGAAGTTATTTGCTTTTCTGTAATTCTCATTTCCTCTTTTTCATAACTATTGAAAATATATTTTCTGCATTTTCTAACTCTGAATCAGTATTAGGCTGCTCGGCTAGCTCCTGGCCCACTCTTTCAACGTCTTATTACTACTGCTATTGCTACTACTTCAGTTATTTTGCTAGTAGTGGCCTTTTTCTATCTTCTCTCTCCATTTCTTCCCAGTACATCAAATCCTGTTTTGAGGCCCCTGCATCTATGTACATTGGAAGAGCACCAGTATCTATAGGCCAGCCCACGTTCTGGGAACCTGACCAAGTCATCTTGCATGTACTATATCTATTCATCCTCAGAGTAGCCCTCTTAGCAGCTGTTATTACTCCATATGACAATGGGAAAACTGAGGCTGGGAGCTCGAGAAACTTGTCAGAAGGCACACAGCTAGGAAGTGGCAGAGAGCAAATGTCTGACTCCAAAGTCCATACTCTTTCTACTTTTCATAATGGTCGCCTCCCAGCTCTAAAATGTGTTTATTTCTTCATTTATCTACCCTGTCTTTTCAGAAAGGATTTGAGAGAGATGACACTGTTGTCACTGTTCCTGAGCTCTGGCTTCTGCCTTCATACTGCGTAAGCCCAGGAGATTGAGGAGGATGGCGTGGGCTGGAGGCGGACTGTGGGAGAAAGCTCTTCCTGTCACCACAGCCCTTTCTCGTCACCAAGTGGCCCACCTGCAACAGACTCCAGGATGTCCCAGCCAGGGGGAGTGTTGGAGTTGTTTGCGATTGGGTGATCCCAGGCTTAGCCTGGCGAGTGTAGGTTGTTTGGTAACCACTATAATAGTAGGTGGTCTTTGATCTAGAGTTTTCATTAGTCCTTTAGTGATTCTTTTTTTGGCAAATTATTTTTTCTGTTGAACTTTTTTGAAAAATGTCATATATATCCTTATTCAATCTATTTTTGTGGTGAAAAAACTCCATTACTTTTTAAGAAGAGAAGAGGATGTTAACGAACATCTGCAGAATAGCTCTTTAAATGTATTACCTTTTTTAATATTCACAAATGCTTGTGAGTAGAGCTTATTATCCTTTTTTAATAAAATAGATGAAGAAATCTTGGCAGAAGAAAATTATGTGATTTACCTAACAGGGACATTAAGATGTTTTTTTTTTCTACCTGTGAACTCATTCTGCTATTACATATGCATATAATGAGATTGATTGGACTGCAGCTCTGACACTCATGGCCTTTAAACAAAAAGAACTCATAGTATAGTTTTAGAATTTGAGGCTGCTGAGGAAAATGGCAATGTTTCAGCCAAGCAGAGAAAGGCAGCCCAGCTTCCTGGGCTCTAGGGGGGATGCTCTGAGCATTGGTATGTTATTGATACATGTATCTGTGACTTATTTTTTGTAATTTGAAACCTGTTTGTCGAAGAATATCAAGACATGGGTATTCCTCACCAATGTTAGCATTACCAAGTCACCTTACTGTATAAACATCTGTTTAAATATTGATTTGTCGAGGGGCAACATGGAGATTAACAAAGGGCTTTCTTAGCTCCTTTTCTGATTTAGATGGATACAATTTTATTGCTAAATTCCCACTTAGATTGTACATTATTCACGCTATCTAGATGTGATTTTCTAAGAGTTGCTTGTACTTAGGAAGAATCAAGTTAGTCTCTGATGGTATTTAAGGGGCTGCAGAAGTAAACTAGTTCCTCCAGTGTCAGGAAACTGTGAGTCATCTCAACTCTTCATGCTTTCTGACTCTGAATGAAGAGGGCAATGTTCACATAGAAACCGTATAATTTGTCACATTAGAACAGACTGATCTTGTTCTAATGCGCTTGCAGAGCTCCAGATAGCCTTATATAAGGAGAAACTTTCAGAAATTAATAAAATGAAGTTCAGCCTTAAGGAATGTGACTAATACATCTGAGATGAGTGACTCAAACACTAGAAGAGGGAGATACTTGCAGTTTTAGCATGAAACAATTTTGAGTTACTTGAGATTTTTTAAAATCATCAGAACTCATTGTTTTCATATTTGAGATATGAGAAAAGTTCTTCATTTTGTAGATTTAAACGAAACTCTTTGGATAGAAATAGACCAAAAATTTAGTCCTTAGATGATAATATTTTAGTAGTACTATCTCATAAAGAGTAAATACTTGATGGAATTATTTGTATGTTGACTTCAATGCATGATTTTAACTCCATGATCATTTCCCAAGATAATTTTCTAATGTCCACATTTCCCTGAGTGCTTACTGCCACTCCCAGACAAATCTGTGTGATTAGGTCTGCAGGCCTGTGGGGACAAGTGTGTGCACAAGTGCATGCACAGGTAATAGGAGCCCTTGAGGGATGTCAGATGTGCTGAACATTGGAAATGGGAAATGTTCTGTTTGATGACCTTTGCCAAATTACAAAGCACAAACTGGCAAAGTGAGTTTCATCACTCAGAATCACAGTTTTGGAGATGGCAGAGATACATAATTACCTAGTTAAATTCCTCATCATATCAAGAAATAAAATGAGGTGGCCGGGTGCTGTGGCTCATGCCTGTATTCCCACCACCTTGGGAGCTGAGGCAGGTAGATCATCTGAGGTTAGGAGTTTGAGACCAGCCTGACCAAGATGGTGAAACCCTGTCTCTACAAAAAATACAAAAATTAGCCAGGTGTGGTGGCCTGCGTCTGTAGTCCCAGCTACTTGGGTGGCTGAGACGGGAGAATCGCTTGAATCCGGGAGGTGGAGGTTGCAGTGAGCCAAGATCGTGCCACTGCACTCCAGCCTGAGCGACCAAGCAAGACTCCATCTCAAAAAAAAAATGAAATGGGGTTTTCTTATGGAATACATCTATCTTTTCATAATTATACACTCAAGACATTTCTACCCCTCCACTGTGTTCAGTCCTTACTGCTCAGTACATGATTTCTAACTAAATATTTGTAAATGACTGAATAGATGAATGAATGAATGGGTGAGTAAATCATGGAATAGTCTCAGAGAGATTGTGCAAGTACGGCACCAGGAAAAGAAACCCCAGGTGTTTATTTTTCTGTTTTTCTAGTCCCTGCAAGTTCTCTTTAGGTGAGCTAATCAACTCATTATCTTTTAATCCTTAAACCCTATTTCTGGACACACCACCTATTCTTAGTTGAAGTAGGCCCCTTCTTCCCCTATTTTCACCTCTTGCCTAAAGCTTTGCTGGGTAACTGGAAAAAGGTGATTTCTTCCTCAACGGCTCTTTGTCTGAACATGCAGCAATGCATGAGTCACTCTTCACTCCTGAGATACAATAGAGCTTTCCATGGCTTGTATTTGCTGTAAATATTTACTGCCCTGATCTCTGATTTCGTTATTATCAACACAATTGTCTGGGTAGCCTTAGACCTTTGGTATATATACTAGTCTTAGTGTTTGTCTAAGGTCCCAAACTACCTGAGGGTTCTAAATTTGGTAAATATGGATCCATTCCAACTGAGGTTACTGGCAAGGTTGAAAACATTATGTCATTTCTTTCTGGAATAATAGGTATTTTTCTAGAGAATGTCTGTCTGTCTATCTACTTAAACTTCAATCCGCCTAACAATCTTATGGGTAGTAGCTGTTACTCACGTTTTTTTTTATCAGATGAGGAAGCTGAGACTTCAAGAAATGAAATGACTTTTGAGAAAGTACTAAAGCCAGTATTTAAATTGAGATTAGTCTGACTCTTCAGACCAATTTGTGCTCACCACATTACTTTTCTCATCCCATAATCATGAAGGGCATTTAAAGGCATCAGCACTGTTAAGAACAGACTACCATGTCTAACAGGCATAAAATTTTTGCTCCATTACTTCTTTCAGCCTTTAGGTTCTGAGAAGGCCTAGAGAACATGCGAAGACAATGATAGAAAAGCTGTTCTCTTGCTATGTCTGTGAGACCAAGTTCATGGTATCACCAAATGGAGAATAAAGGGAAATGACATTTTCATATTTCTCAGAATCAAGGTTTGTTAATCTCCCCTCCACAGCTATGAGGATACTTTTTCTCTTTTCTTTTTTTTTTTTTTTGAGACATTCTTGCTCTGTCACCAGGCAGAGCACAATCTTGGCTCGCTCAGCCTCTGCCCCCCCCGGGTTCCAGTGATTCTCCTGCCTCAGCCTCCTGGGTAGCTGGGATTACAGATGTGCGCCACCACACCTGGCTAATTTTTGTATTTTTAGTTTGAGAGGGGTTTTGCCATGTGACCAGGTTGGTTTCGAACTCCTGACCTCAGATGATCTGCCCACCTCAGCCTCCCAAAGTGCTGAGATTACCGGCGTGAGCCACTGCGCCTGCCCACTTTATTTTTCTTAATTCAGCTCAGAATATCAGGTTGAGGTGGGAAGTTCAGGGCAATTGGTCAGTTGTGTCTCAAAGGCATCCACCTATTCTGTTGACATCACCCTTCTTTTCCAGTGGAAGTAAAAGACATGTAACTCCTGCAAGTTAGACTGTGATCAATACCTTAAATTGGTTTATTCATCAACAGACATTTATTAGACTATACTATGAGGAAAACATGAACTATCAGGATAAAAGGTAGACAGTGATAATTAGTTTAAAGGACACGCAGAGATGGAGGTTTAGAAGAGACAGGAATTAGAGTTGGAGAAGAGGACATGAAAGGCTCCTGGAGAGCATGGTGTTTGCACTGGATCTTGGTATGTTGGAAAAGGAAAGCAACCTAAGTGGAAGTTGGTATAAAAGGAGTGGGAGCCAGGTTACAGAAAAGAAATAGCAAGTGGGCTAGTTTGAATGGAAGACTTTTGAAGAAAAGAAGTGGAGAATAAGGCAATAGAGGGTTAAGCTCCTTCTGGAAGACAGGGACCATATGTCTAACAAGATTGCTTTATGAGGGCTCAGTATATTCTTGGGGGGCAAGCTCAGTCTCACAAATCACAAGAGTAGATCAACATGCCCGAAAAATAACATGGAGGACT
The DNA here is from genome assembly GCA_036589455.1 of Ateles fusciceps. Lineage (NCBI taxonomy): Eukaryota > Metazoa > Chordata > Mammalia > Primates > Atelidae > Ateles > Ateles fusciceps. The sequence goes on from JAZHEH010001378.1 coordinate 2,897,623, forward strand.
TGGTGGCAATGGTAGCGGCAGTGGTGGCAGTGGTGAAGGTGGTGGTGATAATGGCAGAGGTGATGCAGATTGTGATGATCTGGTGACAGGGGTGACAGAATAGGAAGAGAATACTCAGCAGGAAGAGCAGGTTATTTGAAAGGAAATGAAGAATTCACCTAAAAAAAAATAATAACATTACATCATTGCTGAAAATCTATCCTAAGTCTACATAAGGAATGCAGCATTAACTATGGTTTTAGGTATGGAAGGAAACCATGAAATTGCTAATTCAGTAGATTTCATAGTTAGCTAAGCTAATTGAAGAAGGCATACTGTTTAATTATTTAAATGATTAAATTAAAACACCCAATTTAATGAGGGTGATTGGGCCTCTTTGAAACAAAAGAAAACCCAGTTAAAAATAAGTAAAATTAGTAACAAGGAAATGACCTAAGTTATATAATTAACCTGCAGAACTTAATGTCATAGGATTGAATTAATGATAGTATTTATTAAAGTAGAACTGTAAGATTGTAAAAGCATTTGGCACTTACATGAATAAGCAATGTTATTAGCATCTAATATCCCCAGAGATAAGTATCATTATCATTTGTTAATTTCACTTAAGTGCTGAAATATACATTCTATAGCTTGCCCAATGAATATGAGAATTTTATATTTTATAGTCTTGAGTTAATTAGGAGCCATATAAATTCTGTAGTAGAACATCATTGAAATAAATAGAATCAACATGACAACTAATCAATGTTTTTGCTGCCAAGACCAGTGTTCTTTTTTCAAAATCCTCATTAATATTATTTCAAGGGGGGATTTCTGTGTTCTTATGATAGCTTCCATTACTGCCCAAGGGAAACTGTTCTGTAAAATAACAGTTGTTACTATCTAACAACTTTTCTTTTCTTTCTTGGTTTTTTTTTTTTTTGAGACGGAGTCTTACTCTGTTGGCCAGGCTGGAGTGCAGTGGTGCGATCTGCTCGCTGCAACCTCTGCCTCCCGAGTTCAAGCTATTCTCCTGCTTCAGCCTCCGGAGTAGCTGGGATTACAGGCACTTGTCACTGCGCCCAGCTAATTTTTGTATTTTTAGTAGAGACGGGGTTTCACCATGTTGCCCAGGCTGGTCTTGAACTCCTGACCTCAGGTGATCCACCTGCCTCGGACTGTCAAAGTGCTGGGATTACAGGCGTGAGCCACCGCACCCGGTTCCAACTTTTCTTTACTTGTAGTCTTCTTTCTCTCTCTATCCATCAACCACATCTCACTACCAGATACATATTTTCAAAAAATGCAAAATTCTCATCCAAGTCTTAGATACATTTCCTCCTCCTAATAGTTGCATCCCATATTTTGGAGTCCTTTTGTCCTGTACCTTCTCATATTTATGCATTAGTTTGACAAGTCTTTTTGGAAAACCTACTCACCACACTGGCAGGTAGTTTGGAATGGCAGAGAGGACAATGGCTTTGGAATCTGATAAATTAAGGTTTGAATCCTGGCTCTGGTATGTAACAGCTAGTGACCTTGAACAAGTTGTTTCACCAGCTTGAGCCTCAGCCATCATCTGTAAAAGGGATGGAAGGATGAAAATGCTTCCCTAGCAGGATCCTTGTGAGGAAGTGAGAGAATGTCTGTCCGGTATCTGGAACGTGGCAGACACTCATTCTGTGGCAGATGCTCTGGGCTACTTTAGTTTTGCGCTACTGCGTCGTAGGAGAGAACGCAGAGCTAAATGTCTTTTAGCTCTTCCCCATTTCTGCTGATTCTTCTTGTATTCTATCTGTTTTACTTCTGGAATCTCATTTCATGCCTAACTAAACTCTGACTTTCCTTGGTTCCTCCCACTACTCCGCCTATTTTCCAGAATGCTGTGTACTTGCATTGACCAACAAGGCTACACGGAGAGCCACCAATGAGTCTTCAGTGAGTTCAACTTGATGCAGAAAGTATTTTCTTGTCTTTTTTTCCTCCAGATTTAAAGAATATCACGACAGGAAAGCAAAAACCTTATTTTATGGAATAATTTTGCTTATCTGATTTACAGGAAGGGAGTAGTTTCATAAGAAGGGGCTTGCTTGTAAGGGTACTAAAAGGCATGAACAGTATTTCTGGAATAGTAGAAACAAGTTTTATCTGTTTGCTTTGTGGCTGGCCACAGAATAGATAAAATATTATGAAACTACAACGTTACATAAAATTTACCTTGTTTTTCTCATTGCTAGCTTATATTTTTAGGACTTGGCTGTTGCTTTAGCCTTGGAAATACATCAAATAGGTATTGCACCCAGATTTGAAAATGGAAGGAGAGCATCCCCTTCTCCAGAACAGAGGAGGGAGGAGGAGGAGAGAGGAGAGACAGAGAGAAAGTGAGAGAAAGAGAGAGAGAAGACTCAGGTCATCAGGGAGCTAAGAATCAGTGAATCCATACATTTTACTGAGAAGTCAGAGTTTGCAAAGCACAGGGCTTGACACAGGAACTGAAATGATCTTGATATCCAATGCCTGGTTTAGGACATTTACTCAATACATTTCTGCTGACTGGCTAACAGCAGCCACTTGTTCTCTTCCGGGCCTCTGCATAGAAGAAACCCTTTCCTCCTGCTCCCTTTATTCTAAACCCGCAGGGCAAAAACATCTGTCTTGTTGGAACCATTGGGAAGAAAGCTTCTCTGTTCTTTCAGAGAACATCCCTTTCTCCTGACTCCACCCATTTGCCCTTAAAATAACAGAAACAATTTGCTGAGATAAGGCAGAGATTATGCACATCTTAGCATGTGCAATTTAGATATTCTGGGCTCTCTCTTTTCAGTCTAGCCTACCTGGAGCGTTGGGCATACACTTGTCCCCTCTTGTTCCTCCCATGTAAGGCACATCCTGGTCAAGGCCCAGCACCTACTACCGAAAGACAGGTTGGGGCCCACCTGAGCCTTGGGCCTTGATGGGCTCTCTCCTGGCTACATACTTGGCCATGCTGCTTACAGATTCTCCATACATGGGATTCTAGGTCTAGACTGGAAAAAAATTTGAAGGAAGCCCCTTTCTGATGGAAAAGACAAATGCTATTATTCTTCATCCCTCTCCCCCTCTCCCACCTTTCCAAATCTATTTTTCAGTCCAGGTTTACAACTAAAGTGTAAGATATTTGGATTTCCATCTGGCCTTTGAAGTTTTTGTTCAATAGGTGTTAGTCTTGGAGGGCGTTGGGGAATGAGGTGGGTTTAATGTCCTCTTTGCAAAATATAAACCTCCGATAAAGCTGAACCCCTTGACCAGGGAGGGGAAGGCCGGGAACCAGTGAGCTGCCTGTGCAAAAGTTGCAGAATCAAGAGGGACCCAGGCAGCTTAGCCCCAGAGCTACCACAGTTCTGAAGGAGCTGACAACCAAAAGCCTTATCTTCCCCAGAGATGAGTCTCTAGTTATAGAGCTCCCCTCCAAGTTAATATAGGAGTTACCTTTTAAGAGTCAAGATTTTCCAAGAAATTTTACATTACTATATCTGGGTTATACTCACCTAAGAATATAACATTTTCACCTAAAAATATAAGAGCTTTATCTGAATTTAGAGAATTTAGCCTGCCATCATAATTAAAAACTCAGACTTAATACCATTGCAAATAAACACACATGAAATATATGCATCTGTGTATGTATTACATATATTATACATAGTTATAATAATTACATTTTTTATATATAATGTGTACACACATCTTCACCTTTGAAAATCCCAAATGACTGAATTAATTATACAGTGTATTTTCTTCTTCTTGCTGCTGTAACAAACTATGACAAAGACAGTTGCTTTAAAAAAATCAGTTTTTCTTACAGTTCTGGAGGTCAGAGTTTGAAATGGCTTTCATTGGGCTGTAATCAAAGTGTTGGCATGGCTGCATGGCTTCCTGAAGGCCCTGCGGGAGAATCCATTTTCATGCTTTTCTCAGCTTCTAGAAGCTGCTTTACGTCCTTTGGCTCATGTGTCCCTTCCATCTTTGAAGCCAGCAATTGCTGTTGAGTAGTTTTCATCATGCTATCTCCCTGAATCGGACTCTTTTGCTTCTCTTTCTATTTAAAGCCCACCCAAATAATCCAGGATAATCTCCATATCTTAAGGTCAGCTGATAAGCAACCTGAAGTCACCTGCAACTAACTGTACTACTGCGTCTTCACAGGTTCTGGGGGATTAGGACATGAACATTATTCTACCATCACAAACAGGAACTTTTCCTGCCCCTGAAATGTACTAGTTTTTGGAAAAAAGATGATGATCTTTAACTTTACACATTGAAGTGATCACTGTGACCGTTAAGGACAGAAAGTGAAGGATAACTGTATTAGTCCATTCTTGTGCTATAAAGAAATACCTGAGACTGGGTAATTTATAAAGAAAAGAGGCTTAATTGGTTTACAGTTCTGCAAGCTGTACAGGAAGCATTGAGACAGCCAGGTGGAAGGGGAACCCTGGAGAAATTGCAGCCAGCCTACCCACCGAGGTGGAGCCTCAGGAAGTCCATGCCCTTTGCAGCAGGGAGGAACCTGGCCCCTACTCTTCCTATGTGGAACCTGGGATTTGAATGGCGGGCAGGAAGCACTCTAACAGGGAACTCTGGCCTTGCACAGGATCCATTTCCCGTTTTTTTCTTTCATCCAATAAAACCCTGCTTTACTCACCCTTTAAACTGTCTGTGAGCCTAAATTTTGGTGACCGTGGGATGGACAAGAACCCTGTCCTCAGCTGAACTAAGGAAAATTCCTGCAATATTTTTGGTGCCCAACGTGGGGCTTGAGAAGCAGCGAGTGAAATCGGGACTGAAAACCTCTCACTGTTGCTTCTATGCATTTTCATCCTTGGACTTCTGAGGGTGGGGGAAACATGCCCCCAAGCCCTGTCACTCCCAGGGGTTGGGGTAAAGGCCCTTTCCTTCATTTTTCAAGAAGGACAGGGCAGCTCCTTGCTGCTCGTCCTCTCTATATAGAGGCTGGGACACATGGCCCATGGGTACTGCACAGGCAGCTGGCTGGTTCCCAGCCACAAGCTGCCTCAGCTTTCCCCTTCCCTGGCCAAGGGGTTCAGCTTTATCAGACAGAAACTAAGCTTTTCTCCTGGTGGAGGAACCACTTGCCTAAGAATAAGAGGTTCTTCCCCAGACCTTCTTAAACTGTTCTTTTTTCTTTCCCCTTCTCTACCCCATCAGCAGTTAACCTTTAAAGTTTTTTTTTTTCCTTTTTAAAAGACATTTGATATCTGCACGTTCTCCTAGCCCTGTCTCTTAAAGAACCCCACCCAGGGACTGGGATTTCTTCTGCCTGTGTGTATACTGTGTGCAATGTCTGTTGAAAGAGTTCTAATTAATTTCGCCTAAAAAAAGACAAGCACTTGGATCTAATATTTTTTAAAGGGAAGTTAAAAGCTGTGGAACCTTTCAGTTCACATGACTTTAATCTTTAAGAAATAAAAACAGGCTAGGCGCGATGGCTCACGCCTGTAATCCCAGCACTTTGGGAGGCCAAGGCGGGTGGATCATGAGGTCAAGAGATCGAGACCATCCTGGTCAACACAGTGAAACCCCATCTCTACTAAAATACAAAAATTAGCTATCTCTACTAAAATACAAAAATTAGCTGGGCATGGTGGTGTGTGCCTGTAGTCCCAGCTACTCGGAGAGGCTGAGGCAGGAGGATCACTTGAACTCGGGAGGTGGAAGTTGCAGTGGCATGATCTCGGCTCACTGCACTCCAGCCTGGCACCTGGCAACAGAACAAGACTCTGTCTCAAAAAGAAAAAAAAGAAAAGAAAAAGAAATAAAAACAGCCTTAAAGACTATTGGTAAAATGCAGGTCAGATGCAAGGTTTGCTAAGTGTTTTGAGGTTACAAACTGCTTTTTGGGTTTTGAGAACTATTTGACTTGGCAGCTTCACAACTGGCAAGGCCTGGGGACATATGGAACTAACCATGCCCTCAACTAAGAAAGCAGACCTTAGCTGGACTTAGCACACAATTAAAAGCAACGTACCAAGTTTTACCTTAAAGTTAAAAATTGCTTGGTGTTAACTGAAACTACTAGAAATAGATTTACATGCAAGGTGTGTAATAGTAAAATGTATTTTTTTAGTAAAAGGTTATGAGAAGGGATGGAAGTGTAAACTTTTGTCTAGGGTTAAAGGATTATTTGAAATTAGGAAAAAGCTAAAGGTTCAAAGAAGTGGTGAAAGAATTGTGGAAATTAATCTTGCAGAAGAGGTTCTCTGTCTGAACACATTGACTAAATTTAAAAAAGGGTATTATATGGTTCTTCTGTAAATTGAGCATTGAAATAAAAGCATAACAAGATTTTCCTAAGCTTCTAATATGCTCTTTGACAAAATCTGTAATGGGTTATAAAAGGTTTTTGCTTCTTTAAGATTTTTGCAAAATAAATAATTTACGCCAATCTGCAATTCTGTTTCATAACATCAAGTGTTTTAAATCTCGAACATTTAACAGTCTTCCCAAAATCAAACTTACAGTTTCAAAATTGTCTTTCCTGTCGCCTGGCTTTTCGCAGAGTCCAGAGGGCCCCTGGAATGTGCAGAAAGAGAAGTAAACAGGATTTTATGACATGTTTAGGTACATGGAATTGCCACAGTGATGTATTCTTAACTCACGACAATTTAGTTGTTTGCATCAGTGCAATTAGAATCCATTTTTCTTTTGCAACAGGACACAATTGGGAAAAATGGTTATTTTACCAAGGCTTTGACTAGAAGGGTATGCTTCCCTTTAAGGAGTTCAAGCTCACCTTACAGAGCTGATAAAAGCCCCATGGAAGACTGGCCTCATACCCTCATCTATGACCTCATACCTGACCATTCCTTGGTCAGTAAAGAATGTCACTTCTGGCCTGGCTTGGTAGCTCACCCTGTAATCCCAGCACTTTGGGAGGCTGAGGGGGGGTGGATCATGAGGTCAGAAGATTGAGACCATCCTGGCAAACATGGGAAACCTCGTCTCTACTATAAAAAAGAAAACAAAAATTAGCTGGGCATGGTGGTGAACACTTGTAGTCCTAGATACCGAGGAGGCTGAGGCAGGAGAATTGCTTGAACCCAGGAGGTGGAAGTTGCAGTGAGCCAAGATCGCGCCACTGCACTCCAGTCTGGTGACAAAGCAAGACTTTGTCTCAAAAAAAAAAAAAAAAAAAGTCACTTTCTAACAGGTCTAGGAGCTCCAAGTTTGTCTTGGGACCTTGAGGAGAGATAACCCAACTCACAGGTTTTTGAGGATGCAAACCCATGTCTGGGTTGGGCTTTAAAAGGTCTTATCTGAGATTCCTTGTGGAACACACTTCCATCAAAGCCTATCCAAAAGACCTTTGTGGAAATAATTATTCTTGCTGCAATTTATGCAAATAATCAGGCCAAATATAAAACTAAAGCCTATTTTGCAAACAACTCAGTTCTATCATAATTTTCTTTTAATAAAAATGAGGACTGGAAAGAGAAAAACTATGTTCTAAAACTTATCAGACTTATCATACATTGCTCATTAAATTCTAAACTCGTTAGTTTTTAAGTTTTGCCTACATATTAGACTAAACTGCTTCTTCCTGTGAACCTACTAGCAATCTCTGCCTGCAGCTCAGAAAGAACAAAATGGATGGGTAATGCAGACATACATCTGGATCGATATTCTAGTTTTGAGCAATTATCCTGCAAATCCTGTCAAGTGATGGGAAAAATTAGGATGCCCATCACTTGGAGATTTCCTTTTATAAAAGAAAAAACCAAGAGAGCTAACCAAAGCCAAGCACCGTGCACCCAAATCTTGGCAAGCATAGCTGTAGCCACCAGTTATCTGGGTATGTCACAAGACATCCTTTTCTCTTCTTGCTGGAGGAGGACTCAGTTCCACAGTTTCACCATAGCATTTGGCTTATAATAAGGAGTCCATGCAACACCCCCAAGACACATTGTTGCCCCAGACTCAGTTCCAAGCTTTGGGTCAAAGCCCTAGGAAAAGAAAATTGGATCTGAGGGATCCAGAAGCAGGTGATAATGGAAGTTAAAAGGCACAGTGCAGGTGAGCATGGCTGATTCCTGCTAAATTAGCCAAGCCCAAGCTTCCTATTTCATGGATGCAGCCCTTGTTAGTATCCATGGCATAAATGAGGTCTAGGGAACTCCAAGGCTACTGACCGTAGGTGAGAAGACACCAGGGGAGAGTGGACAATTCCTATTCTCGCGCCCCCGCACCTGCTTCAAGGTGCAAGCTGCTTTGACGCCCATGGTGGCACCTGCCAAGGTCACCGGAACTCAGAAATACATGGATGGAAGAGGGGGAAGAGGATGCTCTTCCCTGTCTCCCTCAAGTACCCTGGGTATCTGCTAGAAAGAGAAGAGAACCAGGGATGCCTGCTCTCCTCTTTCTTCACCTTCAGTCTGTTTCCCTTTTGAATGCGTCCTAAACCCCTGGGATGCCTTTGAAAAAAACGCCTTCTGTTTTTCCTTTTTTCTTCTCTGTCTTCTCCTCACTGATAGGTAATTGTGTCTCTGTAGTATGGGACACCCCCCCTCAGATGCATCCTCCAAACTGAGCTCAGAAAGTCAGCCCGTTTAAAGTTAATTTCCCAAACTTTAACGGGCTGACTAGGACTGGGCTCAGGGGAAGGGAACCCAGAAACCTGACATGCCAGCAAAATAGTGAAGTTTTTTTTTAACCAGTCAGGCTGTTGGCCTCCCTCTCCTTGTGCAAACTGCTAAAAGGCCTCAGAATTTTTGCGCTGTCCTTATTCCTCCCCTTATTTTGTTTTGATATATGTTTTCTAATAAATTGGTTCGTTCTTGCCTTCAGGCCATCACGCTCCATTCATGCAACCAGAGCCTCTGAGGATGGCCCCTTTTTGCTGGGAACCCTAAGATAGGCCTCTGAGGGAGCTCCGACTGCTGTTTCTTCAAAATGGCACCCTCTATCAGCAGGAAGAAGTTAAGACTTGTTTTTGTCCTTATCTTTAATCTAACAGCAGTTAGATGTACTTCTTTAGAGTGGGGGAATGAGACAGCCAGGTGGGAGGGGTCCCTAGAGAAACTCCACCCAGCCTGCCCACTGAGGTGGAGGCTCAGGAAGTTTGTGCCCTTTGCAGCAGGGAGGAGCCCAGCCCCTCCTCTTCCTGTGTGGAACCTGGGATTTGAGTGGTGGGGGGGAGGTGTTCTAACAGGGGACTCTGGCCCATGTGGAGGATCCCAGTTTCCCCCTCTTTCTCTTTCACCTAATAAAACTGTGCTTTACCCACCCTTGAAACCATCAGCAAGCCTAAATTTTCATGGCTTGGGACAGATGTTCGAACCCTGTCTTTAGCTGAACTAAGAATCCTGCAACAGCATGATGCTGGCATCTTCTGGGGGAGACCTCAGGAAACTTTCAGTCGTGGTGGAAGGCGAAGGGGAAGCCTGCACATCTTACATGGCTGGAGCAGGAGCAAGAGAGAGAGACAGGGGAGATGCCGCACACTTTTTAAATGACCAGATCTCCCTATCACAAGAACATTAGCTAGGGGGAACTGCCCCATGAGCCAATCACCTCTCACCAGGCCACACTTCCAACATTGAGGATTACAATTCAACACAAGATTTGGGCAGGGATACACATCCAAACCATATCAATAACTCATCTAATCCAAGCTGGAGGGCAAACAAACAGCTGGGACCTCCACTGATCCTCAGTTGACCAACTTCTTTGGGCTTTGATAAAACCAGCTACATTCTGCCATCATTTTTTTTTTTTTTTAAATTAAGATTTTCTACAGAGACAGGGTCTCATGATATTGTTTAGGCTGGTCTCAAGCTCCTGGCCTCAAGCAATACTTCCATGTCTGGCCTCTCAAAGTGCTGGGATTAAAAACGTGAGCCACTGTGCCTGGCCTGTCATCATAATTTAAATGGAGAAAACATAAATCACTTGGTCCTGAAAAATCTTAATATCAGTGGTTTAGCCGATTATATACAAATATATCCTTGTGCATTCTTTGTGCTATTTCGAGTAGTTTTGCTTACAGGTTTATTTCATACAGTTGTTAGTGTCATTTTTTCAGTACTAAAAAATAGCCTAACAGCAGTAATACACCACACAATTAAAATGACCACACACACACAGAGACATGCACAGGCACATACCTCTCTATTGTCAATTGTCTAGTAGTCAGATTCAAAATGGAGAACTCTGTTGTAAAGATACTAACACACTAGTCTTTATAGATCATTGCTTCCAAAGATGCACTAAAAGTTGAAATTGCGTGCGTTTTCTGGGAAAATTAATATGTAACATTCTGAAAGTCTGCATCTTGCATTGGTCCTTCTAATAGGCTTATGGTTTCATTTCCTTTGTTTTGCTCAAGTCGGTAATGCGAATGTTAAGCTCCCTCTATTAGTGCCCCTTAAAAGTAAGTTGATACTTTGGAGCTTTTAAGTGGACCTAAATGGTTTTTCAGGCATTATCATTTCTGTTTTTCACTAGCCAGGGAGACCCTAAGGGTGGGGGAGACATGGCTTCTTTGTAACCCTCACAATGCCTGTACAGTCCATTATGGGCTTAGTAGGATTTTTGTTATTAACGTGGGAATGCAGTAGTTGGTTAGTAGTTATGGAAATGAACAGGAAATAAACATTGTCTACGGGGGAAATGATGCAAATTTTAAACTCTTATAGTATACTTTTGAAGCCAACTTTAAGTTGAGACTCAGAGTATAGAAAAGTAAGCATTCTATAATGTATCTCTGAACAGGGCTATTTTACTTAAAATTAGTGAAGTTGTCTCCTTAACCTCAAAGGTTGAAGATTCAATGAAAATAAATTAGAGCTGAGCTTTAAACCATTCATTCCTTCCCACCTCCCAAATTTCTAGTTGTTTGGGGTTCCTGATTTAGAGAAAGCCAATAAAATATTATGGCTTTCTAAAGCGATCAATTAATGGGCAATTCAGAAAATGCTTATGGGTTGTCTCCCATCTCCAAACTTGGTGGAGCAAATTGAAATGGATGATTCATTTCTCAGGGATCCAGCATGTTAAATCAATGAGCACGTTTGCTTGAATCTCATCTCCTAATGAGCTGAAGCAGATAGAACATTTCTCATGCATCCAGATGGAATTATTTTGGAAAGTAAACTAACGCACATGCCCACACAAAATTCCTCTGCTGTCTCTAGCCAGGTTCTGTTAGCTGTTCACCAAGATGATTTACCAACAATACGAGGTTGGGCTGCTTCTTCCTATTACTGGCTCCATAGGAATTCTTCCAGAAGACAAATTTTTCTATTTTTTGTTCAATTTAATAATGCCATGTACAATATTTTCTAGATGCTGTGAGTTTGTATGTCTATCTGTGAATCTGGAGGAGGTTTAAGTTTTGTGACACTAGGTAGAATTCACTTATTAAGGTTATTTGACTTAGAATTATTTCTGCCAATACTTGCTAATATTTAAAATAATTTCACTGTTCATTGCCCTTACTATGTAAAGCTCCCTTGTAAGTCACTAAGAAAAAGCATAAACAACTCAAAAAAGTAATTTGCTCTGGTTATGTAAATTGGCATAACTTTTGGAGGGCAGTTTTCCAATGTGTATCAAAAGCCCTAAAAAATATACTTCCCATGCAGCCAGCAATTATACATCTAAGATTACATACTAAAGAATTAATTAATAATGGCCATGTATCAGCTCTTACAAGAAATTTCACTGCAAAACAATTTAATAAAAACAAACAAACAAAATACATAATAGCCTGTGTCCAACAATAGGGAATTGGTTTGTGTTAGCCTGGGTCTTCCAAATAACAAAAACTGAGATAAGATTAGTAATGCAACAGGGCAAACACTCACAAGGGGAAACAGAGAGAGACAGCCATCAAACTACAATGCGGTTCTCACCGTGGCAAAGAGAGAGGGGGAGGAAGGAAGTTTGGGTGGAACAGTCTTACACAGCAGTCCAGTTTTAACAGAGTTTTGGCAACGTTGATCAAGAGTCCACCAGCCAAAGGTACCTATCAAAGGACTCCTGTGTCTCTCAGGAATACCCATTGGAAATGTGGCTTTTGCACAAGTTCAGAGGTGGATTCTAAGAGTAGCAGCTGAAGCCATCAGTCAGTTATGCCCCATGCAGTAAGAGATTTGAGAGGAGCATTTTTATGGCCACCACACATTAAATAAGTCATAATATGACCACACATGGATGTAACCACTAACGTCAAGTAGATGAGTAACTGTTGACAAGGAAAAATGTCTGTAATTTATCTTTATTAATAATTAAAATATTAATCTACTTAAAATTTAATTAACTTTATACTTTTTACCATACCCATAGAGTAATGACAAATAATTTTTATACCTTTTACAATTTGGCAGAGGAAGGCAATACAGAGTAAAAAAAACACAAACCACTAATAGAATGGTCACTGAAAATAGAATTAATTTACTTCACATTCACCCTGATTTTTGCTTTTGTATCCTGGGATGCCTAAGTTATAAATGCAATAAAGAGAAAGAGACATACAATTCACTATTGAACATGGGTCAGTCAACCATGACTATTAGATTAGGGGAACTATTCTAGTTAAAGCATAGGGCTGTAACTGGGGCTATTGCTTTAAAATGTTCTAAATATGAATTTGATTTTATTTTCTGGAAAAAAACTGGTATAGATGTGATGAATAAATGCTGAATAGAAAAACAGACCTTTTGATTATGTAGACTTTCTATTGCTCCAGATGAAGGTGAGAAGAAGAATAGGGTGCAATGAGTAAACTAGTAATGAGTAATACCAGTTCACACTATGGTGAGTCTGGGGTTTTATCTCTCAAACCAAGGCCACATATGCAAAGGAGATCAGCCCCTGAAGGGTTAGAAGAATAAAAGGAGAATAGAAAAATCCTCCCACTGAGGTAGGATTTTATATATTCTTGCTCTGTTTCCATGTTCCCACACATCCACCTGTGAAGCACATCATTCATGATGATTAATCATTGCTGTGATGATGACCTTTGTGTACATGCCAATTTGCAATTAGCTCCTTCAGATTGAAAAATGGAATTTCAGAGCTGGAAGCAACCTTGGAGTACACTATTCCCATGATGCTCTGTGAATGAGTCCTGTGGTCAAATAAATTTAGATGTTGCTTCATAGTATAACTCCCTCCCTGATTTATAATGTAATTAGTATATTAAAAGACATGAGCAATACACTGGTGAAACTCCATTTAAGTTTGTTTCATACAGCATTTCTGAAACATAAAAAAATGTAAAACTCTTTTGCACATAATACCTATTAACCTAGTATACTCATGAAATGCACTGCGGGAAACCAGAATGTTATCCTATCTTTTTGTTTTCATCTACAAACTCTGAGGGGTTAAGTTACCTAAGGTCGCAAGGATGGGTACTGGAAAACTGGATGGTAAGACTAAGGTGCCTGGCTCAGTAGTGATATCAACTATATCTCTAGCTTACTATTATTAAAGTTGGCATGACCATTTCACCATCTTTTTTAGATAAAGGTAGCTGAACTTAGTAGACCTTTGGAAACTTAACTAAAATTCTCCAAAACAGCTACTTCAGAAAGTATTCAAATTATTTTGAAGTATACCAAAAGGACAAGTGGAAAATAAGATTTGTTATCTTTTTCTTCCTCCTCGGCTACTGTTTTCCGGATGTGTTTTAGATTATTGGGCTGAAGAACAAGCTTCCTGGAGGAACTGCTTCTGAGTAGCGATTTATTAATTGCTTCTGAAATGATTTTGAGTTATGTTTCTTTTATTGGATTCCATAGTGGAATGCGACAGAGTATGTTGCTTTTTCTCTGATGCTTTCAGAGTTGTTATGGAGGCATCCCTTCGGCCAAGTGGAAAGCAGATTAAAGAGCAAGCATGGAAATGTGTGCTTTGGGGTGATTGCGGATTCTTCATCTCCTGAGGGGGATGAGCAGCTGTACCCTCAGGTTGCCCCTTCTCCTGCCTTGAAGGCTGAACTAATTTCCCAGAAGATTAGAAATAGATTGATGTAAGGGTGTGCAGCCTGGGGGTCAAACCATAGGCTAACTGGCTCTTCCAGTTGTTGATGTTTTTGTTCAAGTTTCCAGTGATCTTGATGCCTCATGTTGAGTAAGAGATCCAAGAATGTAGCCAGGTCGCTGGACTGAAACCAACTATACAAATTCTGAAGCTCTGTTGGGCTCAAACCAAGAAACACAGGTGGTCTTACCGAGCCACTTCAATCTTAGCCCTGCCTTAGAATAGCAGCAAGTACCTGGGTGTGTTTATTATTCTCCAACAAATATTTTTCCATTTATTTCATTTTTAAAACAACCAAAGACAAAGCTTATTCAGCTGTAAAAATGAATTTATGTCTTGATTCAGTTGACTTTTCTTTTGTATTTTTCTCAGTTAAAGGGAAAAGGGAAAGTGGTAGGGAGCAGCAATAATTTATACAAGGGCATCAATTAGGGAGTCCTTCAGTATAACCTGACATTTTTTAGGGGTAAGGATCTCCTGACTTCCTCAATTATTTCTGGACTTCTCTACAAAGACCCTCTGAATGTTTGTTTCCACAGAGATCTTGACAAACACTAGAGACCCATCAGCCGGAGTGAATTCCCTCAGTGAAATCACTATTCTCTGCCAAGAATCAAAGGTCATCCCAGCGGAGTGCCGTCTTCGTGTTCAGCCACTACGGAGTGTCTGGAACAGAGTGAGAACAAAAATTATCCTCATTTGGTGCCCCCTGACTCTTTGGGAAGAAGCCCAACAAGACTACCACTGGGATTTCAGAAAGCACATTTGGAGACTGGGAATGGGCCAGGCTAAGCAGAAGAGAATGGCAATTTAGAATCAATAAGATAAAGGAAATAAATGACTCAAAGAAGAGTTTTAAGCCAATGTTTACACCCATATTGCCATATTTACAGCTTAAACACTATACACTGAACATGCAGGAAGTACGTTTTTATGGGTCTCTTAATGAATGTTAAGTCAACAGTATCCCAAACAGTGGGCCCCAGTGAACTTTCTTATGAAGGGCATACAGTGACTTACTCAAATGGAGTCAGTCAGTTGAGCTCCGAAATGTACAGTTTTAGAAAACAAGCAGTTTCGGCTGGCTGCGGCGGTGACTCACGCCTGTAATCCTGGCACTTTGGGAGGCTGAGTTGGGTGGATCATTTGAGGTCAGGAGTTTGAGACCAGCCTGGCCAAACATGGTGAAACCCCATCTCTACTAAAATACACACACACAAAAAATCAGCTGGGCGTGGTGGCGCATGCCTGGTAATCCCAGCTACTTGGGAGGCTGAGGCAGGAGAATCGCTTGAACCCGGGAGGCAGAAGTTGCAGTGAGCTGAGATCACGCCACTGCACAGCCTGGATGACAGAGTGAGACTCCCTCTCAAAAAAAAAAAAAAAAAAAGAAGAAGAAAAGAAAAGAAAAATAGCAGTTTTCAAAGTTGGCATTTCTAATATGATAGGCTCTTAAATGTGTCTATTATTTAAAGGAACCATGACACAGAATTAGAATTCTGCTGTATTATCTGACTCAAACTATCTGCACAACAGATTTTATTGTAACAGAGGCAATGGTTAAAGATGCTACCATCACCACTTTCATAAGGGAATAATTATGCAGACAGAGCTAATTAAAGGGCTAATTAGTAAATTAATATGTGCAATAGTGAGTCTGTGACAGCCAAGCAACTGAACAGTAAAATGGATTTTATCAATTGGTTGGTGCCATGGAGTCAGTAGCTGCTTTTTTAAAACCAGTTTTTTCTTTTCCTTCTTTTTATGGGCGGGGGGGTGGCGAGGAGGATCTTAGAGACATCAGACCCACTTAGGCTGTGATTGGCAGGTCCAGATGAACAGTCAATAAGGCAGAAACACTCTGATGTGTAAAACACAAACCCAAGGAAAATACCACGGAGCTTTTTGATCTTAATGAGATGCTCAGACCGCTCTTTTGAAACTTTTATTTATTTTTTTGGGTGCCCCATTGTTCAGCGTCCTCTGGTTGCATTTACAAGTGTAATAGAAAATGACAGCCCTGCTATTCTTTCTTAAAATGTCAAAGACCACATAAAACAAACCTCATTCACAGACATCCCCTACCTTTAAACATCATGCCAGATAACCAGCATGACAGAGCAGACCTTGTATTTTGAGAGCGTTCATTCTTGGAAATTCTGATTTTGTAAAAAAAAAAAAAAAAAAACCTTCTGATAAAAAGAAAAAGAGATAGTATTCTAATTGATGGCTCATATACAAATCAGCAAACAAATTATCGCATCAACTGACAGTCCAATAGAGCAGACATCCAATTTTCTAGCTGTAAAGACACAAAACTCATTATCACACAATTTAGATGGAAATACAAGTAAAGAGAAAGGTTTTTTAAAATAATCATCTAATTATTCAGGCAGATGTTTTAAAGTTGTAGAGATCAAGCCATTGGAGATAAACCTGGGCTCCAATTCTGGCTGTTAGGGCTATGCAGTCCACAGATGTAGAAATTAACTTTTCTGAACTTCAATGCACTCTAGCAAAATGGGCATAGTATTGGTCTCCCAAGTTGGTGGTAACAATGACATATTTGTACATATGAAATTAGGTAGCCCCTTGCCTGGCCACTTACATGAACTGTATCTGAATAACTGTTTCTTACTATCCTGGAGTGCAGTGGCATGATCTCAGTTCACTGCAACCCCCACCTCTGGGGTTCAAGTGATTCTCCTGCCTCAGCCTCTTGAGTAGCTGCATCTTAGAGATTTCTATTGCTAAAAACCTGTGGTGGGTTTCCAAACATGCATACTCATGAGAGGTCATGGGTGAAAAAAGTGATTAATAATAAACATCATGGCCAGGCATGGTGGCTCACGCCTGTAATCCCAGCACTTTGGGAGGCTGAGGTGGGAGGATCATGAGGTCAGGAGATTGAGACCATCCTGGCTAACATGGTGAAAACTCGTCTCTACTAAAAATACAAAAAATTAGCCGGGCATGGTGGCACGTGCCTGTAGTCCCAGCTGCTTGGGAGGCTGAGGGAAGAGAATCGCTTGAAACCAGGAAGCAGAGGTTACAGTGAGCCGAGATTGCACCACTGGACTCCAGCCTGGGGGACAGATAGAGACTCCGTCTCAAAAAATGATAATAATAATAAACATCATAATGCAATTATGAAATTAGTTTTGACCTCATAGTCTCCCTGAAACAGTCTCAGCATCCCTGGCTCAGGGTTCCCCAGATCACCTTTTGAAAAGTATCGGACTAGGGAAATCATTTGAACCTGTTGGCCAGGGAGAAGCCCTAACAAAAGTAATACGGTGAAAAAAGAAAGAGGAAATGGAGTAGAGTCCTCCTACATTATTTTCCCCAAAATCTTCAGACAAAATGTGTCATGGTGTGCAGATGCTAAATAAGAGGTGGTTGCTAAGGAAAGACAAAATAAAATGCATGTTGATGATTCCCAGGATAATCAGACAAGTTGGCAGACAAGAACAGGTATTTTTCTTTCTCCTTTAGGCTCTAGCTCCTTCTTCTTCTTATTATTATTTATCTTACTTTAAGTTCTGGGATACATGTGCCATGGTGGTTTGCTGCACCGGTTGACCCATCTTCTTAGTTCCCTCCCCCTTGCCTCCCCTACCCCCCAACAGGCCCTGGTGTGTTTTTTTTCCCTCCCTGTGTCCATGTGTTCTCATTGTTCAACTCCCACATATGAGTGAGAATATGCGATGTTTGGTTTTCTGTTGTGTTAGTTTGCTGAGGATGATGGTGTCCAATTTCATCCATATCCCTGCAAAGGACATGATCTCATTCCTTTTTATGACTGCGTGGTATTCCATGGTGTATATGTACCACATTTTCTTTATCTAGTCTATCATTGATGAGCATTTTGGTTGGTTCCATGACTTTGCTATTGTAAACAGTACTGCAATAAACATACCTGTGCATGTGTCTTTATAGTAGAATGATTTATATTCCTTTGGGTATATACCCAACAATGGGACTGCTGGGTCAAATGGTATTTCTGGTTCTCAATCCTTGAGGAATTGCCATACTGTCTTCTACAATGATTGAACTAATTTACAGCCCCACCAACAGTGTAAAAGTGTTCCTGTTTCTCCACAGCCTCACCAGCATCTATTGTTTCTTGACTTTTTAATAATTGCCATTCTGACTGGCATGAGATGGTATCTCATTATGGTTTTGACTTGCATTTCTCTAATAATCAGTGATGTTGAGCTTTTTTTTTCCACGTTTGTTGGCCTTTGTCTTTTGAGAAGTGTCTGTTCATATACTTTGCCCACTTTTTGATGGAGTTGTTTTTTTCTTGTAAATTTGTTTACATTCCTTGTAAACTCTGGATATTAGACCTTTGTCATATGGGTAGATTGCAAAAATTTTCTCCCATTCTGTAGGTTGCTTGTTCACTCTGATGATAGTTTCTTTGTTGTGTAGAAGCTCGTTAGTTTAATTAGATCCCATTTGTCAATTTTGGCTTTTTTTCAATTGCTTTTGGTGTTTTTTTTTCTCATGGAGTCTTTGTAGCTCCTTATTATTATTATTTTTTTTAGCTTCTTATATCACCTTTTAAAAATCAATGCTCTTTGAAAATTCACTCCTGTTAAAATTATTAATTGAGTGACATACTTGTGATCCTAAGATGACCTGATTTAGTGAAAGTTATTTACTCCCCACACTGTAGGTGAAAGAAGTTGAATGAGAGGTGAGCTCTGACCTGGAGATGAATGAGCTGACTGGAGCGATCTGTAAAGGGCTTGTGTGAGCTGTGCTGAGAGTGGAGGCTGAAGCCAGGGGTTGGGGGCTCTGAGGGACAAAGGGGATGCAAAAGGAGCGCATGCCAGGGAAAGAAGCCTGGATTAGTACGGCAGAGTGTAAGAGAAGCAGGGGTCTCTGCTATACGTGTAACAGACCAGAAATGATGCATACAGGTTAGAGGGGCTTATCCTGGGAAGGCAGAAATGTCCATCACAAGGATAAAGTTAAACATGGATCCATCATTGTGTTGCAGGTGCACACACCCTTAGTTCTCCATTAAGGGCTGCAAATTATTTATTGAAATGTATTTATTCCAAATTAAGCAAGCATGTTGCTGTGGTGGAGATACTATGACAATTTGAACCTTCAAAAATGTAAGGAAAATCTTATTTCTTTATTTCAATCCTGAGAACATCTTTATCTCAATCATGAGAATTAAGGAAAAAATGACTTTAAAAATTTTCAACTATTTTAACAATTCACAGAATGAACATGAATGGAGAAAATCTGGCTTGGCATATGCAGAAGATTGAAACTGGACCCCTTCCTTATATCATATGCAAAAATTAACTGAAGATAGCTGGGTATGGTGTCTCACGCCTGTAATCCCAGCACTCTGGGAGGCCACGGCAGGTGGTTGCTTGAGTCCAGGAGTTTGAGATCAATCTGGGCAAAATAGTTAAACTTTATCTCTACTAAAAATGCAAAAATTAGCCGGGCGTGGTGTTGTGCACCTATAGTCCCATCTATTTGGGAGGCTGAAGTGGGAGTCTCACCTGAGCCTGGGAGGTTGAAGTTGCAGTGAGCTGAGATTGTGCCACTGCACTCCAGCCTGGGAAACCAGAGTAAGACTGTCTCAAAAAAAAAAAAAAAAAAAAAAAAACCGAAGATGGATTGAAGTCCCAAATGTAAAATTCAAAACTATAAAAACTGGAAGACAACCTAGGCAATACCATTCCGGACATATGTATTAGTCCGTTTTCATGCTGCTGATAAAGACATACACAAGACTGGGAAGAAAAAGAGGTTTAATCGGACTGACAGTTCCACATGGCTGGGGGAGGTGAATCACGGCAGAGGCGAAAGGCACTTATCTTGTGGCAGCAAAAGAAAATGAGGAAGAAGCAAAAGTGGAAACCCCTGATAAACCCATCAGATCTCATGAGACTTACTCACTATCACGAGAATAGCACAGGAAAGACCGGCCCCCATGATTCAATTACCTCCCCCTGGGTCCCTCCCACAATATGTGGGAATTCTGGGAGATACAATTCAAGTTGAGATTTGAATAAGGACAGAGCCAAACCACATCAGCATAGGCACAGGTAAAGATTTCATGAGGAAAATGTCAAAAGCAATTGCAGCAAAAGCCAAAGTTGACACATGAGATCTAATTAGACTAAAGAGCTTCTGCACAGCAAAGGAAACTATCAACAGGGTGAATAGACAGCCTACAGCATGAAAGAAAATTTTTGCAAACTATGCATCTGACAAAGGTCTAATAACCAAAACCTATAGGGAATTCAAACAAATGCATAAGCAAAAAACAAACAACCCCATTAAAAAGTGGGCAAAGGAACCGTGAACACTTTCAAAAGAAGACATACACATGGCCAACAAGCACAGGAAAAAATCCTCAACATCACTATATTATTACAGAAATGCAAATCAAAACTACAGTCAGATACCATCTCACACCAGTCAGAATCGCTATGACTAAAACGCCAAGAAATAATAGATGCCGGAGAGACTGTGAAGAAAAGGGACCCTTATACTCTGCTGGTGGAAGTGTAACTTAGTTCAGCCATAATGGAAAGCTGTTTGGCAATTTCTCAAAGAACTTAAAACAGAATTACCATTTAACCCAGCAATCCCATTACTGGCTATATACCCAAAGGATATAAATCTGTCTACCATAAAGAACACATGCATGTGGATGGTCATCACAGCACTATTCACAAAAGCAACGACATGGAATCAACTTAAATGCCCAACAATGTAGACTGGATAAAGAAAATGTGGTACATATATACCATGGAATACTATGCAGCTGTAAAAGGAACAAGATCATGTCTTTCAAGGGACCATGGATGGAGGCCAGTATCCTTAACAAACTAACACAGGAACAGAAATCCAAATACAGCGTGTTCTCACTTACGTGTAGTAGCTAAATGATGGGAACATGTGGACACATAGAGGGGTCTGTCGGAGGGTGGAGGATGGGAGCAGGGAGAGGATCAGAAAAAAACACAAACTGGAGTCTATCAGAGGGTGGAGGATGGGAGCAGGGAGAGGGTCAGGAAAAATAACTAATGGGTACTAGGCTAAATACCTGGGTAATGAAATAATCTGTACAGCAAACCCCCATGACACAAGCTTACCTGTGTAACAGACCTGCACATGTACCCCTGAACTTAAAATAAAACTTAAAGCAAATCTGGCTTGGTGTATAATTCACAGCCTTATAAACTACGTTCGACATCATAGTTTCTTAATTTTTAAGTACAATTTGTACTCAATATGTTAAATTCAAATAATGTTTCTTAAAAAAGGAAAACTATAGGCCGGGTGCGGTGGCTCATGCCTGTAATCCCAGCAGTTTGGGAGGCCGAGGCGGGGGATCATGAGGTCAAGAGATCGAGACCATCCTGGCCAACATGGTAAAAACCTGTCTCTACTAAAATACAGAAATTAGCTGGGCGTGGTGGCGCGTGCCTGTTGTCCCAGCTACTTTGGAGGCTGAGGCAAGAGAATCGCTTGAACTCGGGAGGCGGAGGTTGCAGTGAGCTGAGATCGCGCCACTGGAGACAGAGCAAGACTCCGTCTCAAAAAAAAAAAAAAAAAAAAAAAAATAGGAAAACTATTACTATCGTATTATCATTCTAAGAAGAATGTAAATGAGTAATCAACAAAAATAAAGTGTATGAAGATATATCATCAATTTTCATGTAAGGCTATAGCCATAATATTGCTTGATCAGGGATTCACTCTTCTGCTAACTTGTAAAGTTTTTTTTCCAATACAAAGTATTGAAGTGAGTTCAAAGTATTGATTTATTAAAATCTTGCACTTTTTGTTTGGATTTTTTTCCTCTTATATACAGATAATAGTTTTCCCACTCTTATTTTTCTTTAAACAACAGAATATTCCAAAAATATGTTTTGTCAATATAAGTTCTACAAGATGCTTATAGATATTCCCCGAAAAGATTTCATTGTTAAAGAACTTTGGAAAACCATGAGTGAAACAAAGAAGTTTCTTTATGATAATACTTTCACAAGCCTTTGATATGACACTGCTCATCAAGAAATTCCGAAAAGGTCATCCAGAAGGAAATCCTCCCAAGATAATTTAGTTTGAAAAACTCAATTTCATAGGGGATCTACCGACAGCTCTTAGAACTAATATTCTGAACAAAAGCACTGGAAATGCTTCTTTGAAGTAATGAACAAAATGTCTGGATTTGTACATAATATTTTTGTAAAGCTATTGGGTTCAAATTTCTGGAAGAGCCTCCTTCAGGATTAAGGAAAATCAAGATGAAACATAAATAAGGCAGATCTGTCACTTCGTATTTTATTGTTTATCAAAATGAAGCTCAACAAGGCTTAAGTTAGAATAACTGAAGTAGGAGTATGTCATAGGAGAAATTACATTCCTTCTGCTCTTCCATGCCCAGGGTGAAAAATAATTGCTAAGAGGGGAGCTTCTACTTCTGTAAAAGAATGTTCTTGTTGTGTTGTGTATGTGTAATTCTTATCCTATATGTGTAGATAAGTAATGTTTTGTTCATGGTTGCCCACAACCGTTTTCTCGTTTGGTTTTGCTCAGGCTAATGCATGTGCAGTAGGTTTTTTTTTATTTTTAAAATTATTAAAAAATTTATTTAAGATTGACACATAATAGTTTTACATATTTATGGGGAATAGCATGATGTTCTGATACAGGTATACTCTGTGTCATGAGCAAATCAGGGTAATTAGCATATCCATGACCTTAAATATCATTTCTTCATGATAAGAACATCTTAGAACCTCTCTTCTAGCTGTTTTGAAATGCAGAACACTACTGTTAATTCTAGTCATTATCCTACTATGCAATAGTACAGTAAAACTTGTATCTGACCAGAGTTTTGCACCCAGTCTTTGTCTATCCCCCCTTTTCTACTTCCCTCCCCATCCTCTGGTAACCATTATTTTACTCTTCTGTAAGAATACCTTTTTAGATTCACATGAGTGAGACCATGTGGTATTTGTCTTTCTCTGCCTGACTTATTTCACTTAGCATAATATGCTCCAGGTTCATCTAGGTTGCTGTAAAAGACAGGACTTCATTCTTTCTAATGGCTAAATAGTATTCTATTGTGTTTATATGCCACATTTTCATGATCCATGCTGTGCAGTGTTGACTGTCAGCACTGTCAGGTTCTTGCACAGAGTGAGGGGTGGGGAGGAGTTGTGCAGTTAATGAATGGGGGAGATGGCCCGTCCTCCACCTTCTCCAGAAGTAGGGCTTCATTAATTTGCTTTAGATATTTCAAATCTGCAGAACTGAGGCATGTCTACAGTAAAATGTAAATACAGAAACACTTTTCAAGGAGGAATATTCAAGATTCATTTATTGTTTTTCTTTTCCATCATTATGCTACCATTCTCCTTTATCGACACAGATACTCAAGAATCGGCTACACAGTCATCCCTTAGTGTCTGTAGGGAATTGGTTCCCTGGCACTCCCCACCTCATCATAGATACCAAAATCTGTGGATGCTCAAGTCACATATATAAAATAGCGTGCAGTATTCGCATATAAGCACATCCTCCCATATACTTTAAATCATCTCTAGATTACTTATGACACTTGATTACTTATGATTGCTTATGATACAATGTAGATGCTAAATAGTTGTTAAACTGTATGTTTTTATTTGTATTGTTTTTATTGTTTGTTATTTTTTCTTGTTTTTTTTTTTTTCTGAATATTCTTAATCCACAGTAGAATGAATCCACAGATGTGGAACCCATGGATACAGAGGGCCAACTGCACTTTGATTATCCAAATATTAAACTGAAAATCTGTTAAGAATCACTTTCCTAAATTAAACTGCTCCTGATTTTTTAAAGTGCCTCCCAAATTCGAAAACACATTGTCACCCGTAAGCTTATTTTGAAAAAGAAAAAAGTAAACCTGAATAGAATCAAGCCTCAGAAAATTCAGAGACCAGGAAAAAAAAAAGCTGAAATTACATTAGAGGGATTAAATCACCAAAATCCCGTCTACGGGAAACCTCACAGGGCAAATCACTCGATTTCTTCAAATTGCAAAAAGCAAAAAAGGGGGAGGGGGGAAACTGTAAATTAAGAGCCCTCAAAGGTATGTATTTTAAAATAGTTCACATATTAAACTTTGTGTATGAGGATGCACATTTAGGGCATAAACCTCGAAGAAAGGGAGGAAGTGATGACGTCAGCGTCTGGACGGTTGTTGCTTTTAGGGAGGAGGTTAAGGGCTGTCATTGGCACAGGGCAGAGAGGCTACTACCAAAGGGTTTGGCAAAGGTCTATTGTTCCTCATTTTAAATGGTCTTAACTAGAAAGGAACATATATTAAACATGAAAAGCACTACAGGGAGTTTATAATTTCATTAAGTCATTGCATCTCCTGAGAGTTTCTGAACTACCACACAACCCCGGGTTCTCTGGAGTCCTTTGTGCGTACTCTAGAAGGGCATAAATTCCTCATCACACTTCAACAGCTGTCTTTTCACATTTGGTCAAAAGCATCAGAAACACCAACTCCTCAAAAAAATAGGAGTGTGGGAGAGGGAGAAAGGTTTAAGTCTAAACCTCGTTTCCCAGTTCAGATAGTTGCCAGCACTAAAGGGCTCCTATTTTCTTTCAACAGAGGTAGCATTTGGTTTTCCACATTGATATTTCTATATACTTGTGTGTACAATGCAAGCTCTGTTTTGCTGTATCTGGCCAGTGTTTCCATCCCTTTACAACAGGCAGTAACTGTAGCTGTGCCTAATGTACCTGACAGTGAAGGTGGCTGACTATTGCAGTCTTCTGTTAGGCAGCGTTTGTGCTGGCACAGTCATGGTATTTTTCTTTCTTCCTGTCCCTCCAAACTTGCTTGGTTTAATGACAGTCTTATGTTTCATCTGTTTCCTCTGATCCAACGTGTTTATGTGAGAGGAGTTCTAGAGTACATAAAAGTCAGTTGCAGGGTGGTAATTACTGACCATGGTTTTGCACAGCACCTCATGTGGTAAGAAGATAAATGCATAATCACCCAGTAATAAGAAGAACTCTGACTGAAGGACCAAAGGACGTTGTCATTTTACTCCACCCTCTGTGAGTCAGTGAAATGGATTGAATTGTAAACCAGAAACCAGCACTTCAATTTGATGAAACTCATCCTAAAGAGGAAAGTGTCACTACATGTTGGCAGTTTGTAAAATGTGATGATCTGCCCTAATCCATTGGAACCGACATGTCCTTAATGATAGCAACATTCTTCGTAAATTAAATAGCTATTTTTTTTAAAACCTGTCAGGATATGCTTATGCAGTTGACGCACATGTGATCCTAAGCGTGTTCACTGTGTCTCGAAGTCAGAAAAATAGAATCCATTTTGGAATTTGTAAAATTAAGCCGGTATCTTGGTCTCTCAAGGCATGAACCCAAACTGAGCTAAAAACCCTGGATTGATTTTCCACATATGAATAAACTGGGTCTAGATGGTGGCATATGTCTCAAGGTTATTGTCCATCAGTAATTAATGATTAATTAATCAGTTAGTAAACATTGATTGAGCACCTATTCTGTCCTAGGCACAGTGCTAGGCTAGGATGCAGCAGAGAAATGACAAGAATCGTTCTCATCTGTTTCCATTTCTCCACTCCTTGTTTAACCCTTTCTAGTCAGCAATATGGTACTCTGGCTTCCTTCTTTTCTCTCCTGTGAGAAGGTTTCCTGCTCTGGTCAGGAGATGACCTTCTCTGTTCCTGCCTTCAAGACTGCCCTTGTAAAGGACACTTCTCCCACAGAGAAACAAGTGACACATGGTTTATGCTGGTGGCTTAGCTGAAAGGGAACATATTTTCAGCATAGTGCTGTTACCCTTTTTAAAAATTTCTTGTAACCCCCAAAAACCTCCAGAGAAATTCCCTATAATTACATTAGAGTACATGAACAATTCTTTTGCAAAGTTATTTCATGACTTGAGGATTATAGCAGGTAAGGATTGCAACATGAAGTCATGCAAGACAGGCTTAAAATAATTTGAAATTTTCTGACGTGTCTTACAAATAAACCACTGTGAGAGTCATCTTAAAGTCAGGATTTATCTTGGGCATATCAGCTTATAACCTGGGTAATGATGTGTCTGAAGCAGACAGGATATGGCAAACTGGGAAGCCAGAGGTTTAATCAGGGGGCTTACTATCAGCAGATCTCACTTTATGGAATGTTATCAGGGTATTGCTGAAGATTGCAAATATTAAGCCTGAAACACCCAATGGTTGCTGTTTTGTTTATAATATTTGAATGAGAAAAACAAATGAAGAGTATAAGGCAGAGCTATTGTACATGTAGGCTGTGCCTCGCATAAGGACACCCAGTGGAGAAGGCAGCAGGCTGGGGCTCAAATCCAGCTTGCACCTTGCTTACTGGACCGTACACCCCAAGATGAGGCTGCATCGGCCCAGAGGGGTGCCTTTTGTGTGTTTGTACCAAGGTGTGCTGTGGGTGGCTCTGGCACTAGCACTGTTGTCTTTCCAAGATAGATTTTTGGAAACTGCTGTCAGGCTAATGGAAAAGGGGGGACAGGCCTGACATGGCTAAGATAGGGGAAGGGCTATCTTACTGCTAGTGGAAGAACTAACTCAAGCTAGGATATATGTTCTTTCCCAGAACAAGCTGGGCACTCTCCAATGATTCCAAGTTACCAGGCAATTCTGGGGGTGGAAGAGCATTGTTGCTCCACCCACCTCCTTTTCCTGGAGAATTGTCAAGATCTAGGATTTCCACAGAGCTAGAATAATTACCGAGCAGAGTCCAGCCCTGCTGAGAAATTGCAGAGTAAATTTCCCCTGAAGGCCATGTCTCCTGCATCCTGCCACCTGCATCTGGGTTGTAGTTTAAAAGTCTTGTCCAAGAGGATTGCTAAAATATAACTGCCCAGATGGACAGCTGCTCTCTGCACAGTGTGAACACATTAGCTTGTAAGAAATCCTAGGTTTCCAGTGTTTACCATCACACACCACTTCCATGGAATTAAGTTGGGTCTCATTAATGTGTGGAATGTTCCATATTTTAATGAAATCCTCTTTTGTATGTGTGTGTGATATGAGGGTGTAACAGCTCAGAAATTACCACAATGCTCCATTCTACATTTCCTAGCTCAAACACACACACACACACACACACACACACACACACACACACCCCCAACCACTATCAATAACAGTAAGTAGACGAAGCTATCAAGTTGTAGATAAGGAGGGCCAGGTACAGTGGCTCATGCCTGTGATCCCAGCACTTTGGGAGGCCTGAGGTGGGCAGATCATGAGGTCAAGAGATCGAGACCATCCTGACCAACGCAATGAAACCCCTGATGAAACTAAAAATATAAAAATTAGCTGGGCGTGGTGGCATGCACCTGTAGTCCCAGCTACTGAGGAGACTGAGGCAGAAGAATCGCTTGAACCCAGGAGGCAAAGGTTGCAGTGAGCCGTGATCGCACCACTGCATTCCAGCCTGGCAACAGAGCAAGACTACATCTCAAAAAATATAGACATAGATATATAAACAAACATACAATAAAGAATTTTTTTTGGAAAGAAAGAGGCCAAGCAAATGAGTTTTAAAATTCTACTTCTATCACTGCACTCCATTTAAAAGCTGAGGCATCAAGAGTTGACATTGCTCATGGCACACCAAGGGAAAATTCAGAAAAGGAAGTATCTATTCGCTCATTACCCAAACGTAAATTATATGTGCTCTTGAAGTATGCCCTTTATTTAATTTTAATGCATTTTAAATTTTAATATGAATTACTGTACATGAATCACCCTCTTTGTTTTCAATGCCATTAGCACACAAAAATTGAGGAAGGGATTCTATTTTCTGGTAATTCAAACTATTTTATGAGGTGTAACACATAATATTGTGTCTTCCATAGAGAAGGAACTCAGTATTTGTTGAAGCAATTTCAGTGTGATATGTTAGCTATGATCTAATGTGAGTAGGTAATGACTTCCCATATCCTTTTTTTCTGCAGCTAAAAAGGATTCTTCTATTGCCATTCATATTTTAAAAAGTCTTTGGTTCACACTAAAACCAAACCGTAGTTTTTTTTAAAGAATATGTTGGCATCACTCTCAGACCTATGCAATCAAAGAGATTCAAAGTCAACATTGTGAAAATTATCATGCTGCCAAAAGCAATCTGTAATCAATGCAATTCCCATCAAAATATCATCATAATTCTTCACAGAACTAGAGAAAACAATCCTAAAATTCATATGGAAGCAAGAAAGGAGCCCTCATAGCCAAAGCAAAACCAAGCAAAAAGAACAAATTTGGAGGCATCACATTACCTGACCTCAACCTATACTACAAGGCTATAGTTACCAAATAGCATGGTACTGGTATAAAACATAGGCACATAGACCAATGGAACAGAACAGAGAATCCATAAATAATGCTAAATACTTACAGCCAACTGACTTTCAGCAAAGCAAACAGAAACATAAAGTGGAGAAAGGACACCTTATTCAACAAATGGTGCTGGGGTAATTGGCAAGCCACATGTCGAAGAATGAAACTGGATCCTCAGCGTTCATCTTATACAAAAAAATAACTCAAGATGGATCAAAGACTTAAATCTAAGACCTGAAACCATAAAAATTCTAGAAGATAACATTAGAAAAATTCTTCTAGACATTGGCTTAGGCAAAAACTTTATGACCAAGAATCCAAAAGCAAATACAACAAAACAGATACATAGAAGGTACCTAGTTAACTAAAAGGCATTTGCACAGCAAAAGAAACAATCAGCAGAGTTCACAGATAACCCACAGAGTGGGAGAAAATATTTGCAACCTCTACACCTGAAAAAAGATTAATATCCAGAATCTACAAGAAGCTCAAACAAATTAGCAAGAAAAAAACAAATAATCCCATCAAAAGTGGGCTAAGGACATGAATAGACAATTCTCAAAAGAAGATACACAAATGGCCAACAAACATGAAAAAATGCTAAAAATTACAAGTTATCAGGGAAATACAAATTAAAACCACAATGAGATATCATCTTACTCCTGCAAGAATGAGTACAATTAAAAATAATAGATGTTGGCATGATTGTGGTGAAAAGGGGACACTTTTACACTGCTGGTGGCAATGTAAACTAGTACAACCACGATGGAAAACAGTGTAAAGATTCCTTAAAGAACTGAAAGTAGAAGTACCATTTGATCTAGCAATCCCACTACTGGGTATCTACTCAGAGGAAAGTAAATCATATGAAAAAGACACTTGCACACACATGTTTTTAGCTGCACAATTAGCAATTGCAAAAATATTAAACCAGCCTAAATGCCCATCAACGAACAAGTGGATAAAGAGAATGTGATGTGTGTGTGTGTGTGTGTGTGTGTGTGTGTATGTATAATGGAATACTGCTCAGCCATAAAAAGGAATGAAATAATGGCATTTGCAGCAACCTGGATGGAGTTAGAGACTGTTATTCTAAGTGAAGTAACTCAGGAATGGAACCAAACATCATATGTTCTCACTCATAAGTGAGAGCTAAGCTATGAGGATGCAAAGGCATAAGAATGATACAATGGACTGTGGAGACTCGGGGGGAAGGGTCGGAGGGGACAAGGGAGAAAACACTACGTATTGAGTACAGTGTACATTGCTTGGGTAATAAGTGCACCAGAAGCTCAGAAATCACCACTAAAAAACTTATCCATGTAACCAAAAACCACCTGTTCCTCAAAACTATTGAATTAAAAATTAAAAAATTAAAGAAATAAACTAAATCATTTTCTTACCCTGTAAAGGCACTCTATAAGGTCTGATTTTTTTTTTATTTGAATAAATCCAGTGATTTGAAAAACCTGTACTTGATGTGTGAACTCGTTAAGTTAGTGGCCTAGAGATAGTAGGAGGCAAATGTTATATTTTTAAAAAACTAGCCAGGCACTGCTGGCTCATGCCTATAATCCCAGTACTTTGGGAGGCTGAGGTGGTAGGATCCCTTGAGGTCAGGAGTTTGAGACCAGCCCTGAAAACATAGCAAGACTCCATCTCTACAAAAAATTTAAAAATTAGCTAGGCATTGGTGGCATGTGCCTGTAGTCTCAGCTATTTGGAAGACTGAGGTGGGATGATTGCTTCAGCCCAGGAATTTGAGGTTGCAGTGAGCTATGAATGTGCTGCTACACTTCAGCCTGGGTGATGGAGTGAGACTCTAGCTCCATACATACATACATACATACATACATACATACCAGACAGACAAAAATATCTGGGTCATGATTTTATGTTCTTTTGACTTTGAGAAGGAGAATGGGGTATATTCTTCTTCAACAAACATACACCTAACTGATGCAAGTTGGAATGTGATAAACATCAGACAAGAAGTTCCAAAATTGAAACAGAAAGTCAGAAGGCAAGGCTGGGGCTAGAGGGAAGACATCATGGAGAGGACTAAAGAAGACGGCATGGGCATGAACAAAGGCAGAGTGATGGGATGGCTTACAGTCATTGGGATAGGTACAGCGTGGTCTCCTTCAGTTAGAGGAGAAGACACGTAAAGGGAGAAGTTTGATGATCCAGCTGCAGGATAGACTGGGACCAGGGTATAAAAGGCCTTGAATACTGGATATGGGCAGTGGCATCATGTGAAATGTTGAATTACCAGGTATTGGGGTCAGGGAGAAGGGGAGCTGAACTTGCAGAGTTCACTGATTTTCTTTCTTTTTTGAGACACAGTTTCACTCTTGTCACCCGGGCTGGAATGCAATGGCGTGATCTCAGCTCACTGCAACCTCCGCCTCCCGGGTTCAAGTGATTCTCCTGCCTCAGCCTCCCAAGTAGCTGGGATTACAGGCACCCACCACCATGCCTGGCTAATTTTTGTATTTTCAGTAGAGACAGGGTTTCATCATGTTGGCCAGGCTGGTCTTGAACTCCTGACCTCAGGTGATCCACCCGCCTTGGCCTCCCAAAGTGCTGGGATTACAGGCATGAACCACCGTGCCTGGCTGAGTTCACTAATTTTCTACTCCCAGATAAGGCCGCTGAATGTGGAATTGGGAAGAGATGCTGACAAGCTGCTCTTGGGAGCTGATACGAGTCAGCTCCAGCACACTAGCACGTAAGTGCTGTAAGAAGGATGAAATTGCAGAGGGAGAGGACAGTAAAAAGAAACAAGCAACAGACAAAAAGACCATGCCAGAGCCTGTGGATTTCCAGTGTGCGAGGACAGTGAAGGCAATGTGAAGTCAGACAAGGGTGGAGGAGCTAGAGATTAGGAAAGCAGAACAGGATAAGCAAGTGTCATGGAAGCCAAAGGAGAGAGAATGCCAAGATTGCAACGTATTGCATGATTTGGAAGATAAAAGAAAGTTGGGAATTTTAGGAGAACAGCTTTAGGAAAAGGGTAGGGATAGACATTAGGACATAAGGGACTAAGAATTGGGTCAGTGGTCTATGAGTTGACATTTATTAACAACTACCATTGGGCTATATTGAAATGATTCCACTCTCTAAAGGAAAAACTGTACAGAGAATTTAAATAAACATACAAATTAGCCCCCCCAAAAAAGTGAAATTAAAAATCCTACAGCAAAGATTTTTGGCACACTCTCTACAGCTTAGCTAGTTTGGGATGCTGCAACGTATTTCACATTCTCCTCCATTTCTTGACTTTGTTCCAAGAATGCCTCCTCAAAGCTTGTCTGTGAGCAGTTAGGTGGGACATGTGATGCCAATTTTTGGTGTAATCTCACACTGAAAATAATTTTAAAATTATAAAATCCAGCAAGTGCATCTAACTCTCATAAGACCCTCATATTTAACCGCCCACCCCTCTCCTGCCACCGTCCTGAGCCTTCTGCGGCTGCTCCTCTCTCTCAAAGCAAGAGTGCAAGAAGTTCAGCTTTTAAGAGTTCTCCAAGTGTTTTGGGTCACAGAGAATCCATAGATATCCAGCTTCTTTTTAAGCCCTTTATCTAGAAACCATAAAGCTTATTTATAAACTAAGACACTTTGAAAAGTGGAATAGTGTGTATTAGTCATTGCCCTGGGACCAGATGCTCTCCCTATGAGAAGGCTGACCAGATCACATGCAGAGCAGCCAATTACACTTGAATTTCAGATAAAGAATGGATGACATTTGGTATAGATATACCCCCATGCAGTATGTGGGATATGATTATAAGTATTCCCATGCAGTATTTGGTACTTATCCTGAAACTGGATATCCTGTATGTATAGTGCTTGATGCATTAAATCATTTAATAAATATGTTTGCTACATTTTGCAACCCTGCCTGTTTACATGAGCAACACACTGTCTATACACAGGGCAACAAAACTGTTCTGACTCAAAACTTGCTATATAATTGGCAGGGTCCAGTGCAAAATTAAAATGTGGGGTTTTCTTGTTGAACAATTATTACAAATTTGAAGATGGTGACAGTAGGGCAGTAAATCAAGCATAGAGCCTTTTTAAGTTGGGGGCTCTGCATAGCAGCATGGGCCACAAGCTCATAAAGCGGACCCTGTTCTTACGACTGATATGCTATATTTTGCTGAAGTAAAAATTTAAAATATGTTGGCCGGGCGCGGTGGCTCACGCTTGTAACCCCAGCACTTTGGGAGGCTGAGGCGGGTGGATCACAAGGTCAGGAGATCGAGACAAGCCTGGCCAATATGGTGAAACCCTGTCTCTACTAAAAATACAAAAATTAACCAGGCATGGTGGCACACGCCTGTAGTCCCAGCTATTCAGGAGGCTGAGGCTTGAACTTGGGAGGCAGAGGTTGCAGTAAGCCGAGATTGTGCCACTGCACTCTAGCTGGGGTGGCAGAGCGAGACTCTGTCTAAAAGAAAAAAAAAAAAAAAACTAAACTAAAATACCTTATTTTCCATGTGTAAAATAAATAGGTAGAACCAGCATACTTTAGACTTAAGATATCAATGAAACATTTTGAGTGCTAACCACATTTGGAGTGGATCTTGATTACAGGATACACAAGCTTAGGGATCATATCTAACTTACCCAGTGCCTTGTATAGTGCCTGATGCAGTAAATCATTTAATAAATATGTTAAATGACTGTATTATGGGTATGCATATAGTATAACACACATAGTATCTATCTACCCTAAAGTGGCATTTAAAATAAATGAAGGACACACTTTAAGAGCAATTACAACTTTCATTTGAGTACTAAGAGATCAGATGGTAAAACTGCAACTTAATATTCTGTACATTGCATGATATGCATGTCTGTATACTATGTAACATGTGTGTAAATCTACCGTGGAATGTTATGTGTGCTCCTGGCTTCTCCAGTTGGTGAATATATTCTCTCTCTCTTTTCATTCCTTTTTTTTTTTTTTTTTTTTGAGATGGAGTCTTGTTCTGTCACCCAGGCTGGAGTGCAATGGTGTGATCTCAGCTCACTGCAACCGCCACCTCCCAGGTTCCAGCAATTCTCCTGCCTCGCTCTCCTGAAGAGCTGGGATTACAGGCAGGTGCCACCACACCTGGCTAATTTTTGTGTTTTTAGTAGAGACAGGGTTTCACCATGTTGGCCAGGCTGGTCTCAAACTCCTGACCTCGTGATCCACCCACCTCGGCCTCCCAAACATGGAGATTACAGGTGTGAGCCATCTCACCTGGCCAATATATTCTCTTTCTATCCACATCTTTATGCTCTGAGTCTGCCTACCAGTTATAGATAGGTCCTGACTTCCTGCAGCTTCTCCTCACTAAATATCTCTGAGAAGCCTTAGAAGTGCTTATTCATGAGTTGACTGTTCCCTAGGCCACCTTGTTGATGTAAGTCAAGTCTGCTTGCCCTTAGAGTCCCAGAAGGGAAACTTACAATGGAAGCTCCAGTGCCGGAGGCCATGTGTGGCCATCACTTCACAACCATCCTGTGATCACACTGCCACTTTTGACTATGGTGTCACTGCTGCCATTCTCCTCTGGCCCAGTGCTGGGACCCTCTGGCATTAAGTATGAGAGTCAGACGACGCTCTGTGTTTACTCCCAGAGTCCCACGTTTCCCTCCCTGGAAGGCAGGGGGCATTGCTTCACACACATCAGTCTAAACCTGAACCCTATGATAGTCAGAGTTCAAGACCTTTCCCAGGGGATCTTGGGTCCCAGGCAAATCAAAGATATATTTGGCTTCTGCTTCTGTGGCCCTGAGTAACCTGTGGTTGGCTACTGAGGCTTAGTTGCCCAGTGCACTTGGGGGACATCTAGGTGTGGCGGTGTCCATTTCTCTAATGCTGCAGGGACAGTGAAAGGAGTTTTCAGCTGGCACTGAGGCCAAGATGAGCTAATATCTGCATTAAATATTTAACTTCCAGAAGCTCCTTTTTTGGTGCCATGCTAACTTGCCGTTAATTGTTTATATTACATAATTTTTCTTCTTATTTTTTTACTAAGTAACTTTTCCATTTTCAAACATTTTCACATGGAAACAACGATCCCAGGTGAAACTAGGTAGGCACTGATCTCTTGTTCTTTAGTCCAGTCAAATCAGGGAGTTACTCAGGTGTGAGCTCAAGTACAGGCATTTTGTCTTCTGAAATGTGATTTATAAACCCTTCAAACACTATCAACCCATTTTAATGAATTGTTATTTATACAATGCATTTAAAAATTATCATTAACATTTCATGGAGTGAACACCAGCTTGAGATGGTACCCAAATCACCCTTTTCTGGTATAACTACATGATATGTTAAGTTTTATATTGCACAGTTTTAAGTTTTCTTGAGTCTATATATTAATACTATATATAGTTTTCTTTTTTCTAAACATGGACTAAATGGAACGATTGCAATAATAAGTTACTACTGCCCACTCAGAATGTTAATGGTAAAGTGATTTTCATGGTGCACTAGGATGTATATTTTCTGGCGAGAGGGTTGTATCTAAGAAATGACTTAGACTTAATTGCTTACTTCCAAACTAGATATACCTCAGCAGATGATGCACATGATGACATAATACTTTTCAAGACTACATCATTAATTTCAAATCTACCATAAGAGTTTAAGACCATACATTTGTCTTAGTGATATACTTCATGCCATTTTGTGAAAGCAAAAAAAAAAGGGCTTTGGCATTCTCAAGCTTAAGGCAGCAGAACATGGTAGAAATAATACTGGTTTGAAAGTTGAGTATTCCTGAGAAGTAAATCCCCAGCAACTACTAACTGTGTGAGCTCGGGCATGTTACTGATCTCCCTGAATCTCTGTTTACTCTTGTGTAAAGTTAAATGTTACTAGGATCAAAGGTGCTAATGCAGGACCCATGGCTCTGGGAACAAGAATATGTGCGATTGGCTGAATAATCAACTTTTCCTCAAATGTACTTAAACATGTTTTCTTCCTATAAGTGTTACTCCACCCTTCTTCATTGGCTGCTAATTATTTCTTCCCAGCCAAACCATAAACTTTTGGGGCCAGCTCAAGAATACAAATGGAGGCCCATATACCATATGTCAAGATGTTTACAAGTTATAAATCAGCCTAACACACTGCTAAATTAAATATATGCTGTCTTCTAATTTGACAAATCTACATTTTCAATGGCCTGGAGGGCCAGTATGAATTTGGCATTCTCAGACTGTTTGTATGATGCAGTGGGGTGGGGAGAGCTGGCTGCAATCTCTCGCCCTTAGTCTGTAAGTTTTCTTCTCCAGTTCCCAGCTTCCACCCACACTGTGAAGATCTGCAGGCATTTCTGTGCAGATAACCCAGCTCACTCTTCCTTGCTTCTTCCACATGTGCCATAAACAGCCACCTCTTGATCACAAGTTGAGCCTACCATGATGAAAACCAGAGGGTGGGCACACTCTGCCCTCAGGAGAACAGACTATGGAAGAGGCCACACAGGCCCTGCGTGCAGATAGGGCCAGGAAGACAGACAGTTATGGGATCCCAGATACTCAGAGTATGGTCTGGGTGTGAGGCTGGGGTGGGCCAGGCTCCTAGTGGATGTGTCCTTCTGGTTCCGTGGACTTTTCATTCTATGGGAAAGGGAACAGTTAGAGGAAGGCCAAAGTCAATTCCTCCAAAGCACAGAGCTCAGGGCTGGAGCCATCTTTTCCAGATCTAAAGGCAGTGCTTTCCAGATCTTATCTAACCACATACATGTCATATTTCTCAAAAATGAACTCCAAAGACATTACTAGCCTTTAATATGGTAATACCTACTGGGAATGTCCAAGACTTTTGACCATGGGCCTGCACGTGTGTGTGTGTATATATGCTTGTGTGTGTGGAACATCTCCAAAGGACAGGTAGCAAAAGCTATTCTAATCTCTACATCAAGTAATACTTACCCTTCTTCCTCCAGCTGCCTCTTAAATGCAGGGGAATTCTATCATCACCTGCTTTTATTATCTTGTTCCATATTCTTGCTGGATGATTTAATCTATATCCAAGACTTAAATCGTTATCTATATTCCAGTGATTCCAAACTCTCCACCTCTCACCTCTTTCCTGAGATTTATACTTACTACTGGAATCTTCACCTGGATACACAAACGCCCCAGGAAACTTCACATGTTGAAAACTCAAGTCTTCCTCTCCCTCCAGTCTTTCCTGTCCCAATCTGCTCCTCCAATGCTTCCCTCCTCTCAGCCAATGCATCATCTAACTCTGCTTCACCAATTGCCCTGGCCATAATCCCAGAGTCATCTTTGATTCTCTTCTTGACCACATCTCCTCTCCAATGTATCCCCCAATTTTGTGGATTCTAGCTTCTTAGTATTCCTCCAAGCTCTCAGCTCTATCATTTTTTTCAGGGGTCTTATCATTTTTTGCCTAGATTCCCACAACTTTCCCTTTCCCCAGTCTTCTTTTTGCATTGCAGTGAGAGTATTCATTTATAAATGATAGGTAGTTATAAAAGATTGAGAAAGTTTTCTATGTATTGATGGGGAAAAATGTCCAAGATCTATTATTAAGTAGAGAATAAAGCAAGGTGGAGAACTTTCAATAGAGTGTTATGTTTTATGTAAGAAAAAAGGGAAATGAGAAATATATTTATATTTTTGGATTTTTAAGCAGCTAATAAAAGTGGCTGTTTATTAGGGGCATCTGAGATGGATGTTTTGGGGCAGGAATGGATATGAGATAATTTATTATATGCCTTTTTGATTGTTTTAATTTTTGAAAATGTGAATACTAAATTCAAAAACTGAAATTTCAAAAATTGTTCAAAAATTTAAAACATATAAAACCATTATATGTTAATTATTAACAAAATTATTACACATTATAGTATATAATATGTAACCACAAAACACTTGAGTGAAAATACATATCTAGTCATGCCATCGCATTGCTTAAAATGTTTCTTGAGTCCACTATTACTTTCAGTATCAAGTGAAGTCTATTTAGAATGACAGAAATCTTTCCAGGACATGGACTTTCTCCACTTCTGCAGCCACATCTCCCCCACATGCTATATATTTCATGTTATTAGGACCAAAGGAGCTCATAGCCATAATGAGCAATATGATTATTTACATCACATATTATGGTCTGATATGCCCATGTGTTTCCACTATTTGGAATCCCCATTTTGCCCAACTTGGCCTGCCTACTCACACCAACTCAGTCTTTAAGACTTGGTTCAAATCTTCTTTCCTCTAAATTGAAGTAAGCAATCCTCTTCCCTACTGCTTTATCACTCTGTAGCTTTCTTTTTACTTGCACTCACCTCTGTGTACTGTAATTATTGACTTACAGAACTTGATCTAGGCTGTGTACTCATTAAATATGAAAACTATAATATATTCCTCTTTGTGTCTGCAGCATACAATGTATAATCTGGCACAGGGCTGGATAAATGAATCTACAGATGGAAAAATATATGAAAGAGTAAGTGAGTGAGTGAGAGAATGAGTGAATGGGGAAGAATGGGTACTATGCAGTCATCTCTCCTATAGGCACCTGCCATGGCCCAGATTAAGCACATGAGAGACTGTTATTGTTTTGCACCTGATTGTTCAGTGCCCCTGACTCACAGAGTCTTGATTTTGGTGTAGCTTCTCCACCTAATCTATGTTGTTGCCAATTCCTCACATCTGAATCAGAATTATCCTTTGAAAGTGAGTTCCAAGTGTTTTCTGTCCTGACCTGAATAGTTTAGCCTTATATTTTCATTCCACTTCAGTTCTGAGAAAGGGTCAGTTTCTCAAATGATCTCTCCAAAATATTCTCTGGAGCAATTTCTGTTGAGGGGAGATTACAAAACTCCAACCTTGGTGTTAAGGTTCAGCCTTGGAATGAGAAGACAGAAGAAAGAAGAAAAATACAGTGAGGGTTTTCTTCATAAATAATGCTCATGTGCAATGATCAAACACAATGTCTCATTCTCTACCTAAAGCTGCCAAAAAGAAGAGGAGGGCAGGTCATCATCATTTTGGGAATTGAGAGTTAAATTATTCCATAGCTCATAGAACAAGTATCCATCTAAACTTAAGAATTCTTTTTTAAGTTTTAAGAATGTATGTTTAAAACTTACTTTTGGAACAAACTTTTTTGGAAAGACATGTTCTCTCCAAATAATACCAAAAGACTAATTTTGATTCACAAAATCTAAAATAAAAGAGATCAATAACTAATCTTTTAGGCCAGGTTCTAAGTATTCTAGATTCCCAAGGAACAGGCAGGTTAATTTGGAACTTGAAGCAGAGTCCAGCCCTCTCGTTTGCTTCACAGACAGCAGATCCCTGATGTGGGGCTGCCCAGAGGCCCTATAAAGATGGCTGCTGCTCTGGTCTTGGGGGTGTAATGAGCCCAAGGGACAAAACCCTGGGCCACTGGCTTCTTTCTCCAAGGATCTGGTATTATTGGATAACATTTTCTGCTTTGATGTTATTTCCCTTAAGTGGGTTCTGGGCCCATCGATCTACCATGAGTTCATAAAGGAATATTGAAAGGAATTCTGTTAATATTGAAAGGAATTCTGCTCATGGACTGCACTGAGAAAAATTATCCTCTTGGACCCAACTACTTGAACTCAACTGCTTATTTTTAGCATTTTAGGTGAAGTCTCACGCTTTGTCTATTATTGTTCTGTTGAGAAGTAAAGACATTTGATTAAGGCCATATTTCCAGTACTATTTAAAACTGAATTAGAGCATGTGTGCTCTGAAAGGTGTTAGTTTTAGGATTTCCAACTTGTGCCTAAAGCTCCCCAGAATTAATAACCTGTCCAAGGCCACTAAATGTTATAACCTTAGAGTTTTGGACTGAGATTTCTGCACTCATTGATGTTGCATCACACACACAGACACACACACACACACACACACACACACACACACACATTCTATTGTACACAGTAGGGATATAGTTTGTAATCTATTATAAGTTGAGGAAAAAGAAAATGCTAACTTTATGTTTTTAAATGTCATAGTCCTCAGGAATGTGAAACCCATACAGCATTTAAGCTTCTATTTTTCTAAAGACTAAAGGATCATTTTAATAAAGATGTCAGCACCCATGAAAGGCATCAGATAAACAGATGAATAGATGATCCATTTATCCCATTTATGCACAGAATAGCTATATAGTTCCTGTTAGCACACATCTTTATGGTAAAGTCAGGGCACTTGAAGCATTTCAGTACTCTGTTGGGAGAATAATTTGTGTTTTAATAAAGGAGATTCCTTTGGGGGGGATTTGAACTAAGAAATTAATTCATTTTCAGGAGGATTACTAAGTAGATCTCCCCTGGAGTACAGAAGTCATAATGACATCTATGACCATACCTTACATGTGACAAGCCTGCTTGTTGCATAACCTTTATGCTTTGCCAACATGGCCTCACCCCTCTCGTCTCACATCCTTGGACTGTCACTGGGGGATAACTGTCTGTGTGATTTTTCTGTGTATACCTTCTTCTGTACTGCAGTAAAGTTGGTCTAAGTGTTAAACATGGATTTCAACCAGTGATTTATTAATTCATCCAGTAGTCCATTATAAACCTCATCTGTAATACTATTTTAGGCCATCTCTTGAGTGGATCCCTTAAGAAAACATTTGTTAGGTTTTAACTCTCCGGCAACTTCTGTCAGGTTTGGGCTCCCTGTCCTTGGCTGTGATGTTGCTGCTGCAGGCCAGGATAGCATGGATTGGAAGAGGTGTAAATCTGACAGCCAGAAGTCAAGAGAAAAGGGAAATATGCAACCATAATAGGTTTGTTTTGAGGAAAAACAGGAATAGTCATAATGAGTCCCCCAAAAGGACATTTACTCAGAAGTAGATTTGAAACCTGGCATGTGGGGAGAGTTCTAGAGTTAAATATAACTTCATTGCACGATTCAAGTATGGATTTATGAGTCAGTTCTGAGAGTTACATGAAAAGCTTTTCATAAAACATGTATTAAACTATAGAATTATTAGTGTTCTCTATGCATTCCATTGAATTATTTAGTTCACGTACTGCGGTTCTGCAGCATTCTCATACACAAAAACAAAACAGACATCCATCTACGCACGTTAAGAAGGCACTATTGGTGCTTTATCATAGAAATTTGCTAGTTTTGTTAATATCCAAACCTTTCTTTCCAACCTTGTGATTATCAGATGATCTTCCACTTAAACTAAAATTGCATCTATGAGGTTCAAGCTGTTATAAAAAATATAGTATTGTTCACATAATGTAAGAAGCCTTGATTTTGGGCTGAGGACAAAAAACAAGCGGAGAATTTCTTGTAGCAAAAAATCAAGCAATGTAGCAATCTAAGGTAACCTTATCTCAGTGGTTATCACCATGAGCATTGCTCAACCCAAGTCCCAATAATTCTAAAATGAGGAGAAAGGTTGCCAGTGCTCCTAAATGGGAACCTTACAGAGAAGAGAGTTGGACTAGGAATTGTGAATACCAACCAGCTTTTTGGTGAGCAGCCAAGAGACTTCTTGTTGGAAATGCCCAAGTCTTTCCCAAACCATTTGGCTCACCTCCTGACGTAATTGCATCTGTGAAAGAAATATTTAAATGGGCTGGACTGATGGTAATGGACGGATTTCAATTACCAGGGCGCATACTGGATTACTTTAAGTGGCATAAATTGGCCGTAAGGCAAACTCACGCATCAGGCCCTGTGTAGCTTTCCGATGCAATATGCCTCTCTGAAGGTAACACTCTGTGCTCTTAGGTAATGTAAAACAAAGGTTAGGAGTCAGGATGTAATTGGAGTAGATACTCTGTTGGGAGGCATATATTATAATTTTAAATGTGGAGTAAGGCCAAAATGGTTGAGCATGCTGAAATAATGATCAAGGTAAGTTTGAAATGATGTAAATAATTTAAAAAATTCATGGAGATATATATTGAGAAATATTTGGAGAAACCAATTAAAAGCAGTTGCAAAGTTTTAGAGCAAAAACATAACATCTTACATATCCAGCCAATACAAAGAAATTAGAAACTTTGCATTTAAATACTTAAGCAAAACAGAATGGAGCTTAGCACTAAAGGTAGTGATACATGTTTTATGGTATGGTCCCCACAACATCGGCTTTGTCATTATTTGAGTGCTAAGGGATTTAGCCGGATCTGTTTCCAGTCACAAAGAGAGCTGGCGCTGTGTAGGTTATACGACACACTTCTCTTTCCTGGGACTTTGCACAGTGTCCTCTCCTTTGCATCTTGCCTCTTTGCTTTCTTCTCACATAGAACTCCTATTGCATCTCCTAAACTCACCAGTCCTTCCTCCTCCTCTTTCTTAAAACTCTATCTCTGTCCCAAGACTGGCTTCCTGTATGAAAACCCCACATTCAGTTGGCTTATTAGCCAAGGCCTCCTCGACTGGACTGGCATCTTCCAGACTTTTCCTTCTTTCCTTCGTCAAGTTGCCTTATGTTCTACCTACTAAGCTCTTTTGCTACTTGGTCAAGCCAGTCAGGTAACACATACACATTTTATATATGATTTTATTTTTAAAATGTGAGTCAAGACCACTGCAACCGCCTATACCAGGAAAATAACAATAATTAAAATCAAATATGATAATGGCACAAAAGCAGGTGTATGTGTTGATAGTAAAAGAGGCCAGAAAGGGAAGCTAATGAATGTTGAACTATATTGTAGCTAACATTTACAGATCACTTACTATGTGCCGGACACTGAACTTACTCCTCTCATGCTCTCAGGGACCTGATGGGAACATCATTAGAGGTGAAGGTGCTGAAAGTCGAAGTAATTTTCCCAAACTAGCTTCATCATCTCGAGCTGGAACTAATGTTAGATCCAAGCCACTGGGCTGTAGAACTGCATCGTAACCTCTACACTCTACCGCATTTGAAAAATGAAGTTTAATAAGCATTTTAGTTATCATTAGCTTTTTGGTATTTTACACCATAAACCTAAATGAACCAGGAAAAGTGTTACACACTTTTTAAGCCATGGAAAAACACTGGAAACCACAATATAGAATTCATTTCAACTCTGTTAGAAATGATAATTTTCTAATTATTGAACAATAGAAAATGTCATTATCCTCAGCAAACTAACCCAGGAACAGAAAACCAAATATGACATGTTTTCACTTATAAGTGGGAGCTAAATGATGAGAACACATGGTCACATAAAGGGGAACAACAGACACGGCGACCTATGGGAGGGTGGAGGGTGGGGAGGAGGGGAGAGGACCAGGAAAAATAACTAAGGGGTACTAGGCTTAATACCTGGGTGATGAAATAATCTATACAACAAACCCCCATGACACAAGTTTACCTATGTACCAAACCTCCACATGTACCCCTACACTCAAAATATAAAAAATGAAAAAAGTTAAAGTCACACACTGTCTATAATTTATTCTTTACACTATTGACTTTTAAACTTTATTACTATTAAATACAATAAAACAAAACTTTAAAAAAGCCAACAGAACAGGAAAGTATTTGTGGTAAATGTGATTAATGAATTCACACTTCTGATATATAAAATGCTGTAATATTTATAAAAATACAAAGATCTCAGCCGAGCACGGTGGTTCAAGCCTGTAATTCCAGCACTTTGGGAGGCTGAGGCAGGTGAATCACGAGATAAGAGATCAAGAGATCAAGACCACACTGGCCAACATAGTGAAACCCCATCTCTAAAAATACAAAAGTTAGCGGGGGTAGTGGTGTGTGCCTTTAGTCCTAGCTACTTGGGAGGCTGAGGCAGGAGGTTGGATTGAGCCAAGATTGTGCCACTGCACTCCAGCCTGGAGACAGAGCAAGACTCTGTCTCAAAAAAAAAAAAAAAAAAAAAAAAAATCTCGATCAGCGGAATTGGCGAAGAAGGTTCACACAAGAGAAAACACAAGTAACCGTAAGTAAGTTTGTATTGGTCAGGCCACATTCAGAATGTTAAAATTATTTAAACTAATTTTATAAGCAGTATAGAACAGTTAAATATGCTACAAAAACAATTACAATGAAGAGACTTGAAAATTTTTCAAAGGAGGAATGAGTGGTGAGGTTACTGAACAAAGAGGAGTGGGAGCCTTGGAGAGGAGCAGGAAATGATGCTGAACAAGATGCCCAGGTGGCCACGTCTGGCTCATAGGAATGCCTGACTTGGAGCTTGGAAGAGGGTTCGGAAACTAGAATGAGGCTTATGGCAATGGCTCTCACACTTTGAGGTGCACCAGAATTGTCTGAGAGTTTGTTAACACCTGGATTGCTAGGCCCCACTCCCACAGTTTCTTATTCAGTCAGTTTGCAGCAGGGCCTATTGCCCATATTTCTAAGAGGTTCTCAAATGATGCCAATGCTGCCAGTCTGGGGCTCGCCACGTCGAAAACTGGTGGCTTATAGAATCATCCACAGACATAACAACTGAAAGTAGGAAGTATAATGAAATCAACAATGGAGCAAAGGAAGGAATGGAAGCAAAGGAGGGAGAGATGAGGCAGGGTAAGGAAAGAGGAAGGGATTGACAGAGACAGACAGGCAGACAGAAATAGTAGGTCCTTAAGGAGCCTGCCAAAAAAAAGAGGGGGAGAAGGGGAAAATTTTCTTCACACCAGAGAATATCTAGCTAGGGCAGTTAAGAGGTGCTAGAGACGATTCCAAAATAGGGCTGAATGCTATTCCTCAAAATTTAT
The DNA here is from genome assembly GCA_036589455.1 of Ateles fusciceps. NCBI lineage: Eukaryota > Metazoa > Chordata > Mammalia > Primates > Atelidae > Ateles > Ateles fusciceps. The sequence continues at coordinate 2,941,791 of JAZHEH010001378.1, forward strand.
CATTGCCATTCCCATACCCTGGCACTGCCCTGTTCCCTTCCCTTCACGGTCAATCATTCTGAATGACAGGTAATCTGCTACAGCTTTTCCCTCCACCACTATGCCACACCCACTGTATTATCCAAGGTGTGTTTATGGAACTATTAAGTTTTGTCTTTCAGTTACAGAAGTCAAAGACAGGTGTGACTAGACTCAAGACAAATGACTATCTCCCAGAAATGGAGAATGTGACTGGTGAGATTCTCTTTCTTCCTTTTAATGGAACAGATTTTAGTTTCTTCTCAAAGAGCCCTCCCTTGATTACTCTATCTAAAGTAGATCCCTACCTATAATGCCTATGTATTGCCTATTTGTTTTTGTCCATTCTAAGCCTCATCAAAACTTGTAATGATTTTCCTTCTTTGGCTGTTATTTTTTATTTGCCTATCCCACCAATAGGGAAGTTTCAAAAATAGTGCCTGTGTCAAATGTACATATTCATATTTAGCACAGTGCCTGATACACAGCAGGTAATTAATACTGTGGATCAAATGAATAAATTGGCACTAGTAGAAATGGTGGGCAAGCGGCTAGTTCAGCAGGGTTTCGGGTCCCTCCGACCTCTACACAGCAGCCTCTGAAACCTGATTGGAAAATCAAATGCTTCAAAGTCATAATAGCTTGCGTTTTGGAGTAAAAGCTTTTAGAATAAATTCTTCTAAGGTTCTCCAAAATCCATTTGTGTTGTACCAGAGGACACAGTATATTCTGCCTATTTGATTAATGAGACGGTAACATTCTGTATTTGTCATGTAATAATATTTATTGGGTATCTTGGTGTACTATGTACTGGGCATACTGCATTGAGCAAGCTTGACAAAGCCTTTGTGCTTATGAAACCAATATTCTAGTGGGGGAGGACGCAGGCAAAAAACTGATCAACAAGGAAATAAATGGGATAATTATAGCTAGTGAAACGTGCTCTTAAAAATTAAAACAAATGGCTATAGTGGACAGTGCCCAGAGGGGACATTTCTTTGTGTTAGAGAAGTCAGGAAGGTTTCTCTGAGGAGGTGATTTTTGAGCTGAGATCTGAATAATAAAAGAAACAAATCAGGTGGAGATTTGAAAACAAAGCCTTCCAGCAACAAGAAGGCCAGTGTGGCCAGTGAAGGGGACATGGAAAGTGATGGGGACAGAAAGATATACAGAACCACATCATATGGGGCCTTGGAGGCTGAGATAGTTTGGATGTTTTCTCCTCTCCAAATCTCATGTTGAAATTTGATCTCCTGTGTTGGAGGTGGGGCCTAACGGGAGGTGTTTGGGTCATGGTGGTGGATCCCTCATAAATGACTTGGTGCTGTTCCTTCAGTAATGAGTTCTCTATGAGTTCATGCAAGAGCTGGTTGTTTAAAAGAGCCTCGTACCTCCTCCCTTTCTCTCTCGCTCCCCTGTCTTGCCATGTGCCAGGCTCACTCTACTTCACCTCCTGCGATGATTGGAAAGTCCCTGAAGCCTCACCAGATGCAGATGCCAGCACCACACTTCCTGTACAACCTGCAGAACTGTGATTTTTTAAAAAATTACCCAGACTCAGGTCTTCCTTTTTAGCAATGCAAATGAGCTAACACAGAGGCCATGATAACATGTTTGGAATTTAGTCTTAATATGATTTTAAAAAATCTAGCGGAGAATTTTAAATAGTAAGTGATATGGTCAATTTTACATTTTAGGATAATTGTTCCATAAAGATGTTAAAGATGGTTGATTGCTTATATGCGGTTTTTTCTCTTATTCCAAAGAGTATGCTGAAATAATAGCAAAGGAATTTAAAAAAAAAAGGCATAAACTTTTAAGAACAATGAGTAGAGGTGAGGAGACAGTAGGAGCTAAAACAGTAACATATATTTTTGGAAAATGGAAATAGATGGACAGAGGAATGAAGAGTGAGCCAATTCTCACTGTCCAAGACTTGAAGGCATGAGGTATTGTGCAGGGCAGGGTGGGTGAGCATCTAAAAACAGGGATTGGATGCAAGTTTGTAAATGAAACTGTTAGTCTCCAGATGCCCGTGCCCATCAGGGATCGAGGTGATGTCACCTATGGCAAGAAAAGGAGCATGTATTCTATGGAGCATTTGGCTTTAAGTGGCTAAGGAACCAGGGCACATGGCAGAGTGAAGGGTGGGTGTGTGCAGCTTGGGGGATGAAAACAGAGGATTTAATCAACAGCCTTCACACTGAGTAGGGGAATTCCCAGGCCCCCTTTACCTGCCTGTTGTGTGAATGTTGGTCCATATGCCACAGGAAAGAGACTTGGGGAAATTCTGCTCAGATGAAACTGAAAAGTCCCAGAGAGCATATTTTTACATAATTTCCAGACTGTGTGGCCTACAGTGGAGCCACTACTTGGCCAATCTTAACTGTGGACTAGATCTGGTTTCCAAGCACCATTCAGTGTAAACAAGGAAATAAGAATCATCAGACATTTAAGAGAAACCTCCAATATAAAAAAGAGAGCTCAAAGCAAATAGAAAAAAAAATTCTAGGGGAAACAGAAATAAAGACAACATAATAACTTTTTAAAATTATTAATATCATTATAAAGATAGAGTATTGCATATATAATACAAGATCAGGAAACTATAAGGAAGGAACCAACAAAGAAAGAAAGAATTGATGGAATACGAAATACAAGAAAGGTGATAGAAAATAATGTTGAAGAAATCTTTCAAGAAGTTGAACATAAAACAAACTGATCAAAAAAGAAGAAGAAAAAAAGACAAGACTTGGAGGACCAGAGTGTTTAACATCTAATTCAAAGTACTACAGAGAAATAATAAAAGAGAGGAAAAGATACTACAAAAAAATTATTCAAGAACATTTCCCCGTTAGAGGATGTGAATCTTTACATTGAATAGTTTTACAGAATTTCCAAGAGAATGAATACAAAAGACCCACTGCAAGACACACCATCATGAAATATAAGAGCATCATGAGACGCTTTTAGAAACTTTCAGATAGAAAAAGGTTACAAAGGAACAAGATTTAACATACCATTCGACTTGCCAATACTAATGTCACTGACAGAAGGAAATGAGGAATGCTTACAAAGTACCAAGAAAAATATTTTCATCCTAGGATTTTATGCCGAGCTGAATTATCAGTCAAGTTTGAGAATAAATTAAAATTATTTTCAGACATTTGAGTCATACGAGGTCCCAAAAATCACATCCACAAATGAAAAGTAAAAATATGTACCAAAATGAAACTACTTGGCTCTAGAGTGAAAAACTAATAATGTAAATGAACAAAATAGTAAGTCACTGATGAATTATTTAGTAATAAATTAGTAACATTATAAATAATAGCAAATATTATTTACTATTAAAAAATAGTAACATTTTATTAAGTAAAATAGTATTTAATAAAAATAGTAACATTTAATATAATTTATTATAATAAAATAGTAACATTTACAATAAATTGGTAACAATAATAATATTACTTTTTAAATAATAATGTTACTATTTTATTACTAAATAATTTATCGGTGACTTACTATTTTGCTGGTTGTTTAAAAGAGCCTCCTACCTCCTTCCGAAGGAAGGGGAAGAGAAGGGGGAAGTGGTATAGGAGAACTAAGTCTTCACCAACCATAAAGGCAGCCAACGAATAATACTGAAAATTCATAAATCAAGAAATAGTAGTTTATTTGTATTATTTAGCGATGTGTAAGTAAACACCAGAAGAAACATGAAAATAAAGGGTAAGGAGTTGTTCTTTTTCAATACTTCACATATTGTATGTTCATGTATCATAGCTTTTTAATACATCACATGTTTTCAAATTTTGTGTACGTATTACTTTCACCAAAAAGAAACAAAATTTAAGACAAAAGTTCCTTGTGGCAGGGTGGACACTAGATTGCAGAGAGACAAGAATAGAAATTTTTAGGTGATAATTTTTGTGGTTCAGGTGAGAGATGGCAGTGGCTTGGATCAAGTGGTAGTGGTAAAGAGAAAGAAGTAGACAGATTCAGAGTGTGGTATGAAGTTGACATAATTTACTGAAGTATCGGCTGTGAGTATGAGAGAATCATCGAGGATGACACATAGGATATTAGATGGTGGTACCACCTGTGAACATAAAAATGCCTAAATAAAATCTTAGTTGGGGGCTGGGTGCGGTGGCTCACGCCTGTAATCCTAGCACTTTGGGAGGCCGAGGCAGGCGGATCACGAGGTCAAGAGATTGAGATCATCCTGGCCAACATGGTGAAACCCCGTCTCTACTAAAATATAAAAATTAGCTGGGTGTGGTGGCACACGCCTGTAGTCCCAGCTACTCGGGAGGCTGAGGCAGGAGAAGTGCTTGAACCTGGGAGGCAGAGGTTACGGTGAGCTGAGATTGTGCCACTGCACTCCAGCCTGGCACCTGGTGACAGAGCGAGACTCTGTCTCATAAAAAAAAAATCTTAGTTGGGAAATCATCAATCAAGATTTCTGTTTTTGTACGTGTTAAGTTTGACATTTGTGTCCAAGAGGGCTGTCAGGGGAAGGCAGTTTGATGGCGTCATGGGTTGAACTGTACCCCTCTTGCCTGTCCCAAAAGCTGTTGGAGACATAATCCCCAAATAGGGTCTTTGCAGTTGATGAAGTTAAGATACGGTTATTGGGGTGGGCCCTAATATATGAATGAGTCCTTGTAAAAAGGTAACATTTGGGCAGACATAGACACACAAAGAGGGAAGTGGAAGTGAAGACACAGGGGAGAACACCGCCTACAAGCCACGGAAGGCCCAAAGCTAGAGGAAGACAGCAGAGAGGAATGGGCTAGATTCTGCCTCACAGCCCTCAGAAGGAACCAACCTTGCCAACACCTTAATTTCAGACTCCTGGCCTCCAAAATTGTGAAATAGTAAATTTTCCATTGTTTAAGCTACTTGGTTTGTGGTACTTTGCCATGGCAGCCACATGAAACCAGTACAGGATAGAGATACATGTGGAGATTTGGGAAGAGGACACAGTGGAGATACACATTTTGGAATCCCATGCATATAAGTTGCATTTAGAGCCATGTGACTGGGAGGGAAATCACCTCAGTAGTGAGAAAAGAGGAAGAAGAGAAGGTTCAGGAATTAGAATGGAGACTAGACCACTCCCATATTTAGAGACCAAGCAGAGGGAGAAACTCACGAAACGAAAATGGAAGAACGATGGCCAGAGGGTTGGAAAGAAACCAGGAGAGTGTGGCATCATAGAAATCAACAGAATAAAGCTTTTTTTTTTTTTTTAAGAAGGCGTGGATAGCTGCCAAGATGATAAGCAAGATGAAGTCAAGAGGGATGGCTGCTTTTGGAAACGTGAGTCCCTTATTGGCTTGAGAATCCCACATTCTTCTGTTCCAAAAGGGATCAAGATAGAATTGAAGGGGAATAAAGTGAGGACCATAATATATAGAAAGCTTACGAGATGATTTGTTCTCAAGGAGATCAGAAAACTGAGAGCTAGAAGGAGATATGGGTCCAAGAAGCAGTTCTGAAAGATGGAGGACACTGGTGTTGGATGTGTTACCAAAACACCAGACGTTTGTCTAGCTATTGCTGCTCCCCCGCACAGAAAACCAGTCACAGAGATGACTGATGAAGAAGGCTGGAATCGGGTGCTGCAGACAAAGAGATAGGAACTCAGTCTCAAATCCATCTCCCTGACTGACTAAAACTATAGCAGGGAAGAAATGTAGCAATGTGTAAGAAAACAGGAACTAGGGAGGGGCAAGGAGGCATCTGGTGCCCTGACCTGGTGAGTTTCAATTCTTTGATACTTTTTTTGAGAGGCCTGAAGGTCCTTTCCTGAGGAAGAACTCAGATAAAACAAATGCAGTCCTAACTGAGCTAAAATCCTCAGGAAAAGAAGGCAAAGGATCAGGGGAGGTTAGTAATAACATCAAAAAGAAAAGGTGGGTATGTGGTCTGGTGTCATGAGAGTCAGAAGGGTGAGGGCTTTTGAAGGAAGAAGGAAAACAAATGACTTAAAACCAGAACTCTGGTCTTATTTCAGGCTGTTGGGTTCCAAAATGAACAAGTACAAACAGCCTCCTTAGAAGGCTGCAGAGATCACTGTGACCTGTGCACAGAACCCCTCAGTTGTACTGGCCCCTCCCAGGGTGGCTGTGGGCCTTTTACATTTCTCATTTTTACTGCTATTGCCCTAGGTATTTTGTAGTTTATTTTCTTTTCGTTAAGGGGGGTCTCCAAATTGTATATGTTTCAGGACTCCAAAAACCCTGGCTTCTCCCTTGCTTGAAGGGCTGGGGTGGGGTGGGAGTGCTGATAGTTTCAGTTGCTTACAGTCAAGAAAGCTTTCCGAGAAAAGGTTGCCAAGTAGGGAATTTGGCAATAGTGCACAGTGAGAATTAAGAGTGTACTAAAGAGACAATCAACTTCCCAGCGCACATACATTCTGCAGAAGAAAATTTGAACACAGATCTTTGAGATTTCCCCTTGACTTCTTCTAAGGAGGTTCCATTTTGAAGCAAAGCATGCCACCTCTGACACTTTCCCTTGAGAATGGCACTTCCCTGGCCCACTGGTTGAATGGCTTGATTCAAAAAGATAGAAATAAACCATTGATAGTTTCATGTCTTGGTGTAAGCAAAAAAAAAGCACCTAGGCAAAGTGCTAATTTAAAGGGGAAAAATAAAAACTGCACATCAAAGGCATCATTTAGGAGGGTAAAAAAGCATGCCACAGATTGGGAGAAGATAGTCCTTGCAATATTATACTGACAAAGGACTTGTTTGAAGAACAGAAAAAACTGCAATCAAAATATGATTTTTGTTGAGTTCATTCCAGTCCTTGTCTGATACATATGTTTTCATTTTATTACTGTGTTTCTGCTTTGTTTCACAGAAATAGGATCACTCTGTACATGTTAGTTTGTACCCTTTCTCCCCCACCTCTGTTTAGTTGTATATTACAAATAATTGAATCTTAGCACTGTAAAACACAGATGAGATCCTTTAGTCTAAACATTCTTGCAGGGTCCTGGAGCAGCAAAGTGACTTGTCCAGGCTTGTGTAATCGAATGATACCAGGAGAGCACTGTGTCTGACCCTCGTCTACTCTCCTCGTCCAGGGAAAGTCTCATGGAAGGCCCTGCGTTCATTCCTTGCTCTCCCTCTGGGTTGTACCCAGTTGGGTGCCTACCTTTAGAAAAAAGCATTTGTGAAGGTAGGTTTTATGATTTCCTTTACTAGCTCATTTTTGGGGGTGTACAGATTCCTGTAGGGATGAAATTTTGATGAATTATAAATATTCCTATATCCCCCAGGATAAAAAGGAAAAACTCTTCAGGAGTAAGAAGGAAGAGAAACATTCACTGCTAAGAAAGGCTCAGGTTGCAAACTTCTCTTGCTTATTTATTGAGGTTAAAAGTTAAACTGGATTAGGACAATCATATTTTTCTGACACATTGAATTGCTTCTTAAGAAAACATATTTAGCTTTTTTCTTCATGAATCATTTCAGTCGAAGAGCCAGGAGTTATGTTCTTACACTGGGTAGAAACACTGAAGGCCCCTTTGTGAAGGACCTAGCTAGCTACATGTATTTATTTGGCTCATTTTTTTTCCCCTGGGTTAACTTTTGACATAAATATTTGTACATGGAGCAGGAGGTAAGGTAGTGAGGCTCATTTTTGTGATTTTCCAGAGATAAAATTAGCACTAAATTTATGGGCCTCGGTGGCATTGTTCTGCAGGCTGTGGCCTGGAAGGTTTTCTTGTGGTTGTCACCATTTCCTTCTCTCCCACTTTCCTCCAACTGCGCTTTCTCTTGGTTCCCAAGAACTGGCTCGCTTTGTGCTGGTGAGTGAGACGAAACAGGGCTGAGAAGCAAATTGAGAGCTGCCCACCTTCAGAAGAGCAACATCGTGATACTGAGAAATATTCCCCCAAATACACTGCCAGTCCTCAGAGCCTCTTTATGCCAAGGCATATGTTACCCTTCATTGCAAGTGATCTTTCTGTGTGCAGAGGTCCACACAGCCACTGGATGTAGGGATTTCCTGTTGACTTTGTCAATGTCTGGAAGTTTCAAATACAGAGCACATTTTCCATTTAGGTTTTCTTAGAATGTAAGTAAGGCTGTTTTTTGAACAGTGGATTAAATTTCACATCTACCTATTGAAAATGGCCAGAAATTACTTACCATGACATCTTCTCCTTCATAATGGGAAAATAAAGGGGGGCAGGAAAATTCCTTTATTGTTTTCATCCTGGTTATAATAATTTAGAAATATAGACAAATATAAAGGAGAAAGTAAAAATTCTTTGTAATCTCACCACTGAAAGATAATGTTGATATAATTTTGGTTTGTATTCTTTTAAAAGATGGGAATCCTACTGTAAATATTCTTCCTGTAACTAGCTTTTTAAATTACATATATATTGGCCTTCTTGTATGTCAATAAAAATAAATTTCCATTCTTACCAAATGAAGAATATTCCATATATAAATGTGCCATTTGATTTTAATTCAGTATTAATGACAGCTGGACTCTTCTCAGTTTTCACCAAGTGGTCAATCCCTGTGTTGAAAATCTTTATCATATCCTGTGCTCTTTTCCAATCCATTCCTAAGCAGTAATTCTCGATTCCATATATAAATGTGCCATTTGATTTTAATTAATTCAGTATTAATGACAGCTGGACTCTTCTCAGTTTTCACCAAGTGGTCAATCCCTGTGTTGAAAATCTTTATCATATCCTGTGCTCTTTTCCAATCCATTCCTAAGCAGTAATTCTTGGAAGGGGAATTTCCATGTCAAATGATTTGTACATCACTAAGGCTTTTAATACATGTTACCATATTTCTTTATAGGGAATTTGTACTGACTTACATTGTCACCAGCAATGCATGAAAGAGACTTGTTGTCTTCCGTCTTCATCAGCTGTAGGCATGATCACTCTACTTTCTTAGTCTACTGGGTGAAAGTGCTCTATCACATTATATATTAATTTGGATTTATTTGATTATCAGTAAGAAAGACTCTTATTTTCTGTTTGGCTGTGTTATGATGTAAATTCTCTTTTTCAAGTCTTTGCCCTTTTTTCCATGGGACACTATTTTAAAAATTGATTTGTGAGAACTCATGTATGAATTGTAGTAACCTTTTGTCCACCAAGTATTTTACATATTCTGTTTCTAATTTTTGTATAGTGGGTCTTGCTCTACAGATTTCATTCTCATGTAGTTAAATCTATAATGTTTTTCATAATGATTTCTGCCTTTGGGTGTCATGCTCAGAAAGTCTTCTAAAACAGTTTTTAAAAATAAATACACAAATAGGCACAAGCCTCCTTGTGCACATGAATAGATAAGTAATAGAAGGGTCTTCAGATGACCAGAGGGCTTCAAGCTGAATATTTTTTAAATATAGAATTTACAGAAATTTTTACTCATGGAAATTTACTGATGGTACGTCTACAAAAGACAAAAAAATCTGTGATTCACAATTTGATTTGTAACTGTGATTATAATCATAATTTGTAATTTGTGATTATAATTTCTTAGGAATTAATAGATTTAAAATAATCTTTGCTCTGGCATTTGGCATTGAAAGCCATCTATTGTTTCTGTCTGTCTTTATTCCATGCAAGATAATCCATTTTGTTTTTCCTGTGAGTAATAATTTCAGTAGAGGTAAGGCTGAGTAAATAAATAATATTGAGAAGCACAATGTTTAACAGTTCTACTTAAAGTGTTATAGTGTCATCATAACCAAAATCAGTACATTTATACTTCATAAACTAATGACGTATAAAGTTATCTTAAGTATTTTTTTCATAACTTAGGTTACAAAAAGTAATAGATTTGAATTTCCTCACAAGCTAAAATTAATCCAGAAATCTCAATTTTTAACTGGCAAAAGGCATAATCACAGTTTCTCTCTTTCTTGAAAATATTATAAATGTAACTAATTAAGGAGAAGAGAGGAGAATAGAGGAGAAGAGAGACAAAATAAGACAGGAATATTTTCCATGTGGCCTCCTTCTTTAATTCTATGCAATGAACTCATCTCCAGGGTACAGGATATCAGAATTCAAAATGTTCAAAATGAGCTGGATGTTAAACTCTAATAGAAATTCTGAAAAAAGTTGCATAGTATTTAGATTTAAAAAAAATCATTTTCTAGACTGGGTGTGGTGGCTGACACCTGTAATCCCTGCACTTTGGGAGGCCGAGGTGGGCGGGTCATGAGGTCAGGAGATCGAGACCATCCTGGCTAACACGGTAAAATCCCGTCTCTCTAAAAATACAAAAAATTAGCCGGGCATGGTGGCAAGCGCCTGTAGTCCCAGCTACTCAGGAGGCTGAGGCAGGTGAACTGCTTGAACCCGGGAGGTGGAGGTTGCAGTGAGCCAAGATCATGCCACTGCACTCCAGCCTGGGCGACAGAGCAAGACTCCATCCCCCCCTGCCAAAAAAAAAATAATTTTCTAGTCAACCAAAATAAGATCCTTTTATCTTTCTTACCAGTTTTGGAGGGAGCTTCCAAACCATCGAGGGCACAGCATAAGCACCCTTGATGCCAGAGTTATCCATCCTGCCCTCGCCACCCATGACTGCCCGCCAGGGACCCGGTCCATCAGTGATTGTGCCCATCCCTGCCTCTACCCACAAGTGACCCTGCCCAGCAGTGACCCTGCCCACCGATGACCCTGCCCACCAGTGGCCCAGCACAGGTTTCCATTTGCTTTGGTCATCTTTTGGTCCTGCAAACCTTTCTTCCTTTATCTCTTTTTGCTACGTTATGATCCATTAATAAAATGCCACTGGAAAATTTCCTGTGAACACTTTCACAGTCTAGGTGCCAATCTGTGTAATTTATTCAGATTGCAGGTAAATGTTCATTATCTTTGGCTGCATTGCATCTAACCTGGGTTCTCAGGAAAAATTAAGTGTAAAATGCTTTATGTAGGATGAATGTATTTATTATCCAAACCAGGACATCTTTGAAAGTGAAGGGATGGAAAGGACTATCAATAAGTAGGCCAGAAAAACAGAAATAAACTGGAAGTGTCCTAGGCATGCTAGGGCATAGGATCCCCTTATTTGGAAAAAGATTTTAAAATACCATGTGTGGATACTGTCATCATTGAGTACAAAATCTTCTTGAGATTGCCTGTAAAATGGATCCCTTTAAAAGGCTCTGATATCTTAAGGAAGCAGGAGATAATAGATGCTTTACACAACTCTTATCTGGCAATCTTTCATTGAATTGTAGGCTTCCTAAGACATAATTTCTTTTACTTTCTTTTTCAAAATGTTGAGGAATAAGCAGCTAAAAAAAAATGGCAGGTTTGTAGAAAGATACCACCACTGTAAATGCTTTTAAAGCATGTGTTTATGCTTTCTTCAATTGTATGTCTGCATATTTTTGATGATTGTGAAATATTTGTAAGTTTTAGTTATTGACTCACTGGATTAGAATGTAGTTTGTATATGATAAATACAAAAAGCAATAAGAACTATTGAGCACTATTTATAAGGTGAAATAATAATAGTTATTCCACATATATTTAATCTTTATAAAAACCTTGTAATGTACCATTAGCCCCATTTTGTAGAGAAGAAAATGAGGTTCCCCAACTGGATCAGAGTCATAATGTTGAGACTAAACAGGCCCACTGTCTGAATCTAAAACTCAAGATCCTCAGTACATGTTGTCTTTTTCTTAAGAAATAACTTGAGATTGTTCTTGTCTCATCTCCATCTTCATCTCAATGAAGATGAAATACTCATTTTAGTAGTATTTCATAGAAATCAACACATGAGTTCCAAGTTACTCTGAATTCACTTTGGAATAAATTTACAACATCTATATAATTTGAACAATGTAGATGTACAAGGCATATTACTTATTCATATTACTTATTAGATGTACAATGCATATTATTCAGTCTACTACTGAAACATACATTATCACCCACTTCTCATATATTCTGGTCTAGTGAACCCCACAGCCACAGCATCTTCCTGAGCCCTATTTAGATCACAAATAGTAACAGGCCCCTGCTTACTGTGGGGGTTGTTCACAGGAACACAGGTCTAACGAGTGGTAAGGACATGTGGGTGGGCATGAACATCATGCCATTGACTTTACAGAACAACATAAATAACCTCATTCATGAATAACCTCACTCCCGAAACCTGCCTTGGTGTGTTTGTATCCAGGAGGAAAGCTACATCAGTCTCCTAAAGGACCAGAGGTCCAGGAATGTTGGGAACAGTAGTGCTGAAAATTCTAGCAATTGTTATCTCGATTCCCATCAAGACAGACCTAGAATCCACCTGCTACTAACTACATTCTAGAGTCACTCTGAGGTAAAGGGGTATGTGCTTGGCTTTAAGGCATTTGTAATCTACCTGAAGGCAAAAGTGACCTTTTTCCAGTTGCTTTCTTTCCGCATCCCATGAAATTGAGCTTGCTGGATTGAAGCATTCATTAGAATGGGTTCCAGTAGTATTTTTCTTTCTAATTCTCCTCTGCCTACCCCATCAAACATATCAACCTTCTCCTGATCCTAAAAAAAACAAAACAAAACAACAAAAAATCATAATAAAAATTTCACATTTCTTCAACAATGCCTCCATTCAAATTCTTGTCTTATATCCAGCTCTTTATTTTTATTTTTACAGACAGGGTCATGCTCTAACCCTGTCGAATGCCTGGGCTCAAGTGATCCTCCCACCTTAGCCTCTGGAGAAGTTGGAACTATATGCATGAGCCACCCCCACCTGGTCTTTAGTTTTTTATTGGTGTCATACATTTTTTTATACTTCCTTTTTTATTTAAAAATACTTTTAAGGAATTTTTTAAATTTGGGAACAATCCCAGCCTTTCAGAAAATGTGCAAGTATAGTATAAAGTACTTTTTCTTCCAGAACAACTTAAGAGTAAATTACCAACATTACTCTTAAATATTTATTACTTGGGAAAGACCCCAGGGATGTTTCATGTTCATCTTTCCCACAGCAAGAAACAACACTGCTGTATCCATAGCTCTGCATTTGGAACTGCCGAGCCTAGGGTGTGTATATCTTAACTTTACTAGGCAATGCCCAAGTGTTCTCCAAAGTGACTGTCAGACTTTCTGAAATAATCTTGTGGTCTCCACTTTTCTCATCAACGAATCTTTCTTAAACTCCAAATGGTGACCTCCTGTTCCCCTACAGGAAGGGTCCCTGTGACGATCATGTCAGATCCCTGACTGTCCACAATATAATATTCTTACTGTCTATCCTCATCCTCCTTGTTTTTGTTTTTGTAGTACTTGCATTTTCTTAACCATCTCGTACTTTTTGAAACTGTTCTTATAATTATTTTCATTCACTTGTCTGCTCAGTTGTTGAACAAAAAATGTATTGGTTGAACACCTGTTATGATTCGGGCATCGCATATCCAATGGTGAATAAAACAGAGAAACTCTCTGCTTTTTGGAACTAACATCAAACTGAATTAACTATCCTAAACCACAGATCAGATCATGTTATCAAATACTTTTGATACCTTCTAACTTCATGTCAGCAAATACTTTTAATCCTTTCTTCTAACTTAAGAGAAAACCTTTACAATCTTTCATTCTGCAGCCTCCTAAAATGATAATATCCTACCAGCCTTGCCCTGTTACTATCCTGACATCAATGAATTCTAAACAGTGGGCCAAGACGCCTGCCTGGCAGAACCAAGTTAGTATGCCAGTGGAGCCATGAATCAATGTATATTCCAGTATATGCCTTGTACATGTAATTTCTATATTGTTCAAATTTATATAGATTTTGTAAATTTATTCCAAAGTGAATTCGGAGTAACTTGGAACTCATGTACTGATTTCTGTGAAATACTACTAAAAATATGGTACTTATCATTTTGGGAGTGGGGGGGAATGCAAACTTTTTTTTTTTTTTGATATTTACAAGTGGACCTACAATTTGTAAAGTCTTAATTTCTAACAAATCGGGATCTTTCTCTTTTCCTTTCCCTTTTTCCCTTTCCCTTTCCTTCCTCCTCTTCTCTTCTCTCCTCCCCTCCTTTTCCCTCCCCTCCTCTTCGAAAGAGTCTTGCTCTGTCACCCGGATTGGAGTGCAGTGGTGTGATCCCGGTTCACTGCAAACTCTGCCTCCTGGGTTCAAGCAGTTTTCCTGCCTCAGCCTCCTGGGTAGCTGGGATTATAGGTGCCTGCCACCACACCCGGCTAATTTTTTGTATTTTTAGTAGAGATAGGGTTTCACCATGTTGGCCAGGCTGGTCTTGAACTCCTTACCTCAAGTGATCTGCCTGCCTTGGCCTCCCAAAGTTCTGGGATTACAGGCTTGAGCCACCACACCCAGCCCAATTCTGGACATGTTTTTTTCTCACTACCCTGCCTCTCAGACTCTGTTAAAGCTCATTGTCCTGTGGCATTAGCTTCACCTGCAAAAATCCCGTCCAAGCTTCAGTTTTTATTTCAGAAATCTCCTCCTCCAAGGTGTCAGTTCATGTTGTAATCTCTTCCAGTGCTATCCTTTCCCATGGTTCTCCCAGTCCTATGTGTAAATGACTATGTTTTCCTTGTCTTTCTATCCCCTGAATCTAGCATAGTGTGGGCACATCGTAGGAGCAGAAAAATAACTGTAAAATCGACATAGAGATTGTCCATGAATAATCAACATCAACAAGTATATAACATAATTACAGTCACCTACATTAGAGCCAATAGAAATTAAGTAATATATTTCAAGTAATGTTTACTTTATTGGAAAAAATAATGCATAAATTCATTATTAGCTTACTTTAGGGCTTTTAGAACTCTAGAATTCACTTGGCTTTTGAATTATTTTTAGCCCTTACACCTAATGCAGAAGAAGGTGAATTATGTTATGCTTATTTCAGATGCAAAATAAATTTCCTCTTCCAGATGATTAATATAATAATATTCTTCTCCCAAGCAATATTGCCTGATAAATGTATTTCTATGAAGGACTAACTTGTGAAAGTTGAAGCAGGAGCTCAGACTTGGCATTGTGTTGTGACAGAAATCTTATCATTGTTTACTGTACAACTTTGATGGATCTTTAAGTTATTATCAGGGACAAAGACCTTTTCGCATTCATCTCTGTATTCTATGCTCCTAGAGAAGCCGTACAGCTTCACAGAGAATATGTGTTTAAATAATCTGTTAGGCAAATACACACATGAATCTGCTAGAGGAAAAGCTCTTCCTGACCTGATGTTGGACCTAGTTAAGTAACACAGATCCCTGTGAGATAATGACTTAAGTCGAGGCCTAATAGGTAAGACATGCCTTCATTTCTACTTACCTAAGGGAGGAACATTTGGCCTTTTTTCCAGCTTATTAAAAGTATCTGATATATCTTTTCCCTGTTCACAGAGAATTCTAACAAATTTTGATCAAAAAAAGATACGTGCCCTTTTTGCATGACCAGCATTCATTCAAACTATCCAGCACTTTCAGATCTGTAACAGTATGAAGGTGTACATCTGAAAATAGGAAACTGCAAAGCAATCCTGGGAAAATGCTATGGTCTGAATGTTTGTGTAACCCACCAAATTCATATGTTGAAATCTAATCACCAGCGTGATGGCATTAGGCGGTGAGACCTGTGGGAAGTGATTAGGTCATGCGGGTAGAGACATCGAGAATGGGATGAGTACCCTGCTAAGGGGCTGAAAGGACCAGAGTTCTCTCCTTTCCACCTTGTGAGGACACAGTGAGAGGCCACCATCTATGAGCCAGGAAATGGTGGCTCACCAGACCCACATCTGCCAGAGCTTTGTCTTGGACTTCTCGGTTTTTAGAACTGTGAGACATACATTTCTGTAGTTTATAAGCTACTTAGTCCATGGTATTTTGTTAGAGCAACCCAAGCAGACTAAGACAGAGACCTTCCAGGATTTCCGAATATTATTTTGGTTTGTATATATCAATCCAGGGAAACCAGTAAAGGGAATTCAGAAATGGATATTTTTTCTTGCTCTTTATGATTCATGTATGTTAGAAGATAGGTTCTTATCAGTTGACATTCAGCAAATCACTTTTCTGTCAATTTAGAGAATAGAAATTGTGACTTTAACTGGTGAGTTATTTCAAAATTGTAAGTGATGCTTCTTCAGAAAGAACAAGCTCTTGTCGCAGTGCTGATAGTGTACTGAAGCAATATCACGAGGCCGCAGTAAGAGACACTTTTTACGCCAGGGTGTAGAAAGGCAAGGACTGATGTTCATGGCGCAGCTGTGCTCCTGTTTCGAAGCAGCTTGATGGACACATGGAAACCAGCCCCCCCTCCCACAGCAGAGCTAGGAGCAGGATTTGGGAAACCTAGAAGAGAGAAATGGGACTACTGTCAGAATGATGGCCATACAGATTTGGAAACGAATACCTCATGGCAGTAGGATTAGGAAATATTCCTGAAGGTCAATTGATTCTATCATCAGACCAGCTATTTTTAAAAGTGTTTTTAAAGCCTCTGTATAGTCTTACTGGGGTGCGGTGCTTATTTCTTCCTTCCTTTATCTTGGCAGAACATCCCTATAATAGATTTCCCACCAGGGGAATGCCAGATTCTAACATCAAACAGTTACACTCGGAGCAAATAAAAATGATTCCACGTTTTCCTTTGCAGAGCAATCGTTACTATTACCCATTATATTTGAATGTATCCAATTTCTTGATGTATTTCTATGCATTTGAACATATATATAGAATCTATCCATATATATATAAATCCATAGATATATATTATATATATGTATATAAATTTTTTTGAGACATGGTCTCGTTTTGTTGCCCAGGCTGGAGTGCAGTGGCATGATCGTGGCTCACTGCAGCCTCCGCCTCCCTGGCTCAGGTGATCCTCTCACCTCAGTGCCCCCAAGTAGCTGAAACTACTGGCACATGCCACCACACCCAACCATGTTTTTTATTTTTTGTAGAGACGGGTCTCCCTGTCTTGCCTAGGCTGGTCTTGAGCTCCTGAGTTCAAGCAATCCTCCCGCCTCAGCCTCACAAAGTGCTGAAATTACAGGTGTGAGCCATCGTGCCTGGCCTAAACATAAATTTTGAAAGATCTTCATTTAGTAAAAATCCAACCAAAAGAGTGAGTAAAGCTTGGCAGTAAATGAGACAACAAATGAGACATACTTCGAAGGTCACGAGGCCTTAACAGAAATAACAATATTTCAAGACAGAGTCAAGATAGAGCTCTCTTCCTGCAGCTTCTAATTTTTTTTTTTTTTTTTTTGCGATGGAGTTTCACTCTCATCACCCAGACTGGAGTGCAGTAGCGCGATCTCTTCTCACTGCAACCTCCGCCTCCCGGGTTCAAGCGATGCCCCTGCCTCACCCTCCCAAGTGGCTGGGACTACAGGTGTGTGCCATCATGCCTGGCTGATTTTTTGTATTTTAGTGGAGATGGGGTTTCACCATCTTGGCCAGGATGATCCCAATCTCCTGACCTCATGATCTGCCCGCCTTACCTCTCAAAGTGCTGGTATTACAGGTGTAAGCCACCGCAGCCAGGCTTGCAGCTCCTAAATCTAAGTGTGGGCTAGGAGGGGCAGGAAGCCGCAAGGTGGCCCTGTCCTGGAATAGAGAGGGCCTGTTTTAGGGTTGATTACAATGGTGGAGAAGATGCCCTGAGAGGAAGGTGGTATTTTGAGTCATCAGAATTTAAAGTCCAGCTTAACACTTGCTTTCATACTGGGAAACAAACACGGAGCGTGGGCAGTCCTCCGCCACAGGTGTGAGCCGTCAGCATCCTGAACTGGTCATTATCCATCTACCAGGTCTTCAGACCTCTCTGAAATGGTTACCTATCATTGAACTCTAATTCTAGAAGGTTGCTTGATTTTTCTTTATCAGTTGGGGAGGAAAAAGCAAGGAACACCTTTCTTCTTTAGTTTCACCCTAAAATGCACTCCACGCTGAATAGATAGAGAGTTAAATGGCACTTGCTGTCTTGAGTTTTGTAGTTTTTGCTTACAGCAAGATGAACAAAGTAGAACATTCAGATTTGCATGTGATATCAATTCAGCAATATCAGTGCTTTTCAGCCCCTTTGGAAGGACAGAAATACTGACTATCAAAATGCTGCTTTATCTCTTCTTCTCATCCTTTCTTTAAAAATACACTCAGAATGTCCATGGTATTTATTATTATTACTACTATTGTGTGAGAAGTGAACCATACTCACTAAGGAAAGATCCAATGATGTGCTGAAGTGGTAAGATAATTTTCTTTAGATTTTATCCTACATTACCAAAGCCCCCAAACTTCAAAGCATGATATTGACAATATTAGTGGTTTCAAAGAGTTGGCAGGTTTTAACAGATTGGTGTAAGAATCATGGGTATTTTAATGACAAATCATTTACTTAAATCCAAGTAAATATCATCTACCAACCTGTGTCAAAACAAGGCATTAATACTCTATTTGATTCTTTAGGCAAAATCACATTAAACTTAAGTAATCTCTCCTGGGGATTGTGCTGAAACACCTGTTTTCGTAAGCAGCATGTCCTCCGTGAGAAATACATTCAAAGTAAATAAATAGGATGCAAGGCCATTTTCTAATTTCTGCCAAGGTAAAACCAAAAAGTATCTCCAAAGTTAAGCCAAACTGAAACAGAAATATGTGACAGGTTTGTTGACTAGTAACCCTATGTTGTTAATGCAGGTTCTCTCTATTTGTCTAAAGTTGTTTGATTTAGTCTCATCTTAAAAAATGTGTGTAACTGAGTTGATGCCAAAGCCTGCTTTATAATGTACTCCACTTTCTTTTAATCTTGTGAGGAATTCAGACAGAAAATATACTTTAAACATATCAATGTTATGTTTATTTTTAGCTTATTCATTTATAGAATATCAGAGCAAATTAATATGGACCCAGAAAAGACTAAATTTTAAGATGGGCATTTTTAAGACCTAATATAATGTTGCTTTACTTTCAAAACAGTACCCCATGTATGCTTCTTAAGGATCTTAGTGTGTTTAGAATGTGTATTTCTTAACTATTTTGTGAACAAAGGTCTGAGAAGGTCCCCTACATATGTCAATACTCAAGTCACAGCAAAGGCATTTTACAGTTCTCTATCCTCCCATTTCCTTTTGCCCTAATCTTTAAGCCATAGCAGGTGTCATACTGAATATAAATTATTACTTGCAGATTCTCTAACTCCTCTCCCAGATTGTCGTATCTGGATGTCTGTACTTTTGTGTATGTCCCTGTATTAGTCTGTTCTCATGCTGCTAATAAAGACATAAAGGAAAGCGGTTTAATTGACTCACAGTTCAGCATGGCTGGGGAGGCCTCAGGAAATTTACAGTCATGATAGAAGGTTATGCAGCCACGTCCTTCTTCACATGATGGCAGGAAGGAGAAGTGCCAAGCAGAAGGGGAAAAGCCCTTTTAAAACCATCAGCTCTCATGAGAACTCACTATCATAAGACAGCATGGAGGTAACTGCCCCCGTGATTCAGTTATCTCCCACCTATCCCTCCCATGACACATGGGGATTATGGGAGCTACAGTTCAAGATGACATTTGGGTGGGGACACAGCCAAATCATATCAGTCCCCTAATGCCTTACACAATGCCAGGCATATACTAGAAGCCCATTAAATTTTTTCAGTGGACACATTAATAAATGAATTAATACCTTCATTATATAAGGGCCTAGAATTGAACCATTTTAAAATCACACGGATAGCAAAACAAATGCAAACTTTTTGTAGCATCTACTAAAATTTAGTGACTACTAGAGATACTCATTTTCATAGATGGAAAGCCTCCTTGCTGCTTATAACCCTTTCGAAAAGCCAAAAAAGAAAGCAAAATAATAACAAATTTTATGGGGTCATCATATCGATTGATTTGGCTTAATATGTAAAACACACAGCAAAACTAGCTAGAACAAGAAAAAGACGTTTGTCCTGACGGTTTGAAATGCTCGGTATCATTCACATTCTGAGATGCACGTCTTTGGTGATGGCTTGTTTTGTTTTGGTAGAGAAAATGTGCTGCTGTAACAAAGCCGTAAAAGGCTGTGCGAAGATGGAATCTGGAGTATCTAAAGGTATTTAAAATAAATATTTCCACCCGAGTTTAGGAATTTTGAAAACAGATGTCTTCTATCAAAGATAGTAGCAGATTTTTTTTCTTCTTAACTTGGCAGGGACGTTTGCATTTTCTATACTCTCAATTCCCTAACAGGGAAGGAGTTTGTTTTTGTTTTTTTTTCTCTTGCATTTTTCCTGATATAAAGCTGTACTCTGTGGGATAGAGATAGTATGGTGCACTGGTTAAGTCTGGTGATGGGTTTTATAGTCCGACAGTACTAAGTTCAAATCCCAGATCACATAATAATAAAAGCTAATGTCTGTGGAGAGCTTACAAGGTGCCCAGCTTTGGTATAATGTTTTTTATATGATTATTTCAACTTCATTTGATTTTCACAACTTAATAGATGTTGTTACGCATATTTTTTAGACAAGAAACTGATATTTAAAGTATTAAGAAAATTTACCAAATACATTCAGCTAGTAAGTGGAAAGATGGGATTTGAATCCAGATCTGTTTAATTCCAGAAATTCCAGTTTTACCCATTACACTCTAGCCACCTACTAATTGTAACCGTGGACACGCTCCTGCACATCTCTGCATCTTGTGTTATTGTAGGAATGAATAAATATTGTAGAACATTTAGGACACAGTGCGTGATATAAAGTAAGCTTGAGTAAATCACCTCAGAATGAGTATGTTTGCTTTGTCTGTTAGACAATTAGAAAAAAATATATTTTATATTTATCCACATATTTCATTTATCTTTCATTCCATCCTGTAATTCTAAATTTTCATCTAGTATTATTTCTCTTTAGCCTGAAATGCTCATTCCTTTACTCTTTTTTTTTTTTAAATTCTATTTGGGCTCTGGGGTACATGTGCACGTCCTGTATCCTGCAGGATTGTTGCATTGGTACATACATGCCATGGTGGTGTGCTGTCTCCATCCTCCCCTGCTCCCCCGTTGCCTACATCAGGCATTTCTCCCGGTGTTATCCACCCCCCCTCCTCCCCCGCCCCCCCCGCTGTCCCCCGTCCCCGCTCCCCCACTCCCCCACTTAGCCCTGTGAGTGCGTTTCCTTCCCTGTGCCCAAGTATTCTCATTGTTCATCACCCACCTACAAGTGAAAACATGCGGTGTTTGGTTTTTGTTCTTGTGTCAGTTTGCTGAGAATGATGGTTTCCAGATTCATCCATGTCTCTGAAAGGACACGAACTCATAGTTTTTTAGGGCTGCATAGTATTCCATGGTGTATATGTGCCACATTTTTTTGTCCAGTCTATCATCGATGGGCATTTGGGTTGGTTCCAGGTCTTTTTACTATCCTAAACAGTGCCGCAATGAGCATACATGTGCATGTGTCTTTATGATAGAACGATTTATAATCCTTTGGGTATATACCCAGTAATGGGATTGCTGGGTCAAATGGAATTTCTATTTCTAGATCCTTGAGGAATTGCCACACTGTCTTCCACCATGGGTGCACTAATTTGCACCCCACCAACAGTGTAAAAGTGTTCGTTTTTCTCGACATCCTCTCCAGCATCTGTTGTCTCCAGGTTTTTTAGTGATCGCCATTCTAACTGGTGTGAGATGGTATCTCAATGTGGTTTTGATTTGCATTTCTCTAATGACCAATGATGATGAGCATTTTTTCATATGTTTGTTGGCCCCATATTTGTCTTATTTTGAAAAGTGTTTGTTCATATCCTTTGCCCACTTTTGAATGGGTTTGTTTTTTTTCCTGTAAATCTGCTTTAGTTCTTTATAGATTCTGGATATGAGCCCTTTGTCTGATGAGTAGATTGCGAAATTTTTTTCCCATTCTGTTGGTTGCCGATTCACTCTAATGATTGTTTTGTTTTGTTTTGTTTTTTTTTGCTGTGCAGAAGCTGTGGAGTTTGATTAGGTCCCATTTGTCTATTTTGGCTTTTGTTGCCGTTGCTTTTGGTGTTTTAGTCATAAAGTCCTTGCCTGTGCCCATGTCCTGAATGGTTTTGCCTAGGTTTTCTTCTAGGGTTTTTATGTTTTTTTATGGTTTCTAGGTTTTTTTCTTCTAGGGTTCTTATGTTTAAATCTTTAATCCATCTGGAGTTAATTTTTGTATAAGGTGTAAGGAAGGGATCCAGTTTCAGCTTCCTGCGTATGGCTAGGCAGTTTTCACAGCACCATTTATTAAACAGGGAATCCTTTCCCCCATTGTTTCTTTTTGTCTGGTTTGTCAAAGATCAGATGATTGTAGATGTATGGTGTTGCTTCTGAGGCCTCTGTTCTGTTCCACTGGTCTATATCTCTGTTTTGGTACCAGTACCATGCTGTTTTGATTACTGTAGCCTTGGAGTATAGTTTGAAGTCGGGTAGCATGATGCCTCCAACTTTGTTCTTTTACTTAGGATTGTCTTGGCTATGCGGGCTCTCTTTTGGTTCCATACGAAGTTTAAAGTGTTTTTTTCCAGTTCTGTGAAGAAGGTCAATGGTAGCTTGATGGGATAGTATTGAATCTATAAATTACTTTGGGCAGTATGGCCATTTTCGCAATATTGATTCTTCCTAACCATGAGCATGGCATGTTTTTCTATCTGTTTTTTTCCTCTGATTTCCTTGATCGTGGTTTGTAGTTCTCCTTGAAGAGATCTTTTACCTCCTTTGTTAGTTGTATTCCTAGGTATTTTATTCTCTTTGAAGCAATTGTAAATGGGAGTTTGCTCATGATTTGGCTCTCTGTTTGTCTGTTATTGGTGTATAGGAATGCTTGTGTTTTTCTGCACATTGATTTTGTATACTGAGACTTTGCCGAAGTTGCTTATCAGCTTAAGGAGATTTTGGGCTGAGACGATGGGGTCTTCTAAATATATGATCATGTTACCTGCAAATAGGGGCAATTTGACTTCTTTTCCTAATTGAATGCCCTTTATTTCTTTTTCTTGCCTAATTGCTCTGGCTAGAACTTCCAATATTATATTGAATAGGAGTGGTGAGAGAGGGCATCCTTGTCTAATGCCAGTTTTTAAAGGGAATGCTTCTAATTTTTGCCCATTCAGTATGATATTGGCTGTGGGTTTGTCATAAATAGCTTTTATTGTTTTGGGATATATTCCATTGATATCTAGTTTATTGAGAGTTTTTAGCATAAAGGGCTGTTGAATTCTGTTGAAGGCCTTCTCTACATCTGTTGAGATAATCATGTGGTTTTTGTCTTTGGTTCTGTTTATGTGGTGAATTATGTTTATAGATTTGCATATGTTGAACCAGCCTTGCATCCCCCGGTATGAAGCCTAGCTGATCGTGGTGGATAAGCTTTTTGATGTGCTGTTGGATTCAGTTTGCCAGTATTTTATTGAAGATTTTTGCATCAATGTTCATCATGGATATTGGCCTGTAGTTTTCTTTCTTAGTTGTGTCTCTACCAGATTTTGGTATCAGGATGATGTTGGTCTCATAGGAAGAGTTAGGCAGGATTCTCTCTTTTGTATTGTTTGGAATAGTTTCAACAGGAATGGTACCAGCTCCTCTTTGTATGTCTGGTAGAATTCAGCTGTGAACCAACCCCTCTGGACCTGGACTTTTTTAGTCAGTAGGCTATTAATTTCTGCCTCAACTTCAGAATTTGTTATTGGTCTGTACAGGGTTTCAACTCCTTGGCTTAGTCTTGGGAGTGTGCAAGTGTCCAGGAATTTATCCATTTCTTCCAGATTTACTGGTTCATGTGCATAGAGTTGTTTGTGATAATCTCTGATGGTAGTTTGTATTTCCGAGGAATCGGTGGTGATCTCCCCTTTATGGTTTTTTATTGCATCTATTTGATTCTCTCTTTTCTTTTTTATTAGTCTAGCTAGCATTCTGTCTGTTTTGTTGATCTTTTCAAAAAATCAGCTCTTTGATTTATTGATTTTTTTCAAGAGATTTTTGTGTCTCTATCTCCTTCAGTTTTGCTCTGATCTTAGTTAATTCTTCTGCTTGCTTTTGAGTTTTTTTGATCTTGCTCCTCTAGCTCTTTCAATTTTGACAATAGGGTGTTGATTTTAGATCTTTCCTTGTTTCTCATGTGACATTTATTGCTATAAATTTCCCTCTAGACACTGCTTTAAATGTGTCCAATAGGATCTGGTATGTTGTATCTTCATTCTCATTGGTTTTAAAGAACATTTTTATTTTTGCCTTCATTTAATTGTTTATCCATTAATCATTCAGGAGCAAGTTGTTCAGTTTCCATGTGACTGTACGGTTTTGAGTGCTTTTCTTAATCCTGAGTTCTAATTTGATTGTGTTGCAGTCGGAGACACTGTTATGATTTCCATTCTTTCGCATTTGCTGAGGAGTGATTTACTTCCAATTATGTGGTCAGTTTTGGAGTAAGTACAATATGGTGCTGAGAAGAATGTGTATTCTGTGAATTTGGGGTGGAGTGTCCTGTAAATGTCTGTTTGGTCTGCTTCATCCAAATCTGCATTCAAGTCCTGGATATCCTTGTTGACTTTCTGTCTTGTTGATCTGTCCAATATTGTCAGTGGAGTGTTAAAGTCTCCCACAATTATTGTGTGGGAGTCTAAGTCTCTTTGTAGGTCTTTAAGAACTTGCTTTATGTATCTGGGTGCTCCTGCATTGGGTGCATAAATATTTAGGATCGTTACCTCTTCTTGTTGCATTGATCCTTTTACCATTATATAATGCCCTTCTTTGTCTCTTTTGATCTTTGTTGGTTTAAAGTTCATTTTATCAGAGACTAGGATTGCTACCTCTGCTTTTTTTTTTTGCTCTCCATTTGCTTGGTAAATCTTCTTCCATCCCTTTATTTTGAGTCTGTGTAAGTCTTTGCATGTGAGATGGGTCTCCTGAATACAGCACACTGATGGGTCTTGACTTTTTATCCAGTTTGCCAGTCTGTGTCTTTTGATTGGGGTGTTTAGGCCATTTACATTCAACGTTAATATTGTTATGTTTCAATTTGATCCCGGCATTTTGTTACTGGCTGGTTGTTTTGCCCATTAATTGACATGGCTCCTTCACTGTGTCATTATTGTTTACCATTTGGTAGGTTTTTGCAGCGGCTGGTACTGGTTGTTCCTTTCCATGTTTAGTACTTCCTTCAGTAGCTCCTGTAAGGCAGGTCTTGCAGTGATGAAATCTCTCGGCAATTACTTGTCTGTAAAGGATTTTATTTCTCCTTCACTTATGAAGCTTAGTTTGGCCGTATGTGAAATTCTGGGTTGAAAGTTCTTTTCTTTAAGGATGTTGAATATTGACCCCCCACTCCCTTCTAGCTTGCAGGGTTTCTGCCGAGAGATCCTCTGTGAGTCTGATGGTCTTTCCTTTGTGGGTGACTTGACCTTTCTCTCTGGCTGCCCTTAGGATTTTTTCCTTCATTTTAACCCTGGTGAATCTGACAACTATATGCCTTGGGGTTGTCTTCTTGAGGAATATCTTTGTGGTGTTCTCTGTATTTCCTGGATTTGAATGTTGGTCTGTCTTGTTTTGTTGGGAAAGTTCTCTTGGATAATATCTTGAAGAGTGTTTTCCAACTTGGATTCATTCTCCCCCGTCACATTCAGGTATGCCGATCAAGCATAGATTAGGTTTTTTCACATAATAATCCCATATTTCTTGGAGACGCTGTTCATTTCTTTTCATCCTTTTTTCTCTAATTTTGCCTTCTTGTTTTATTTCATTGATTTGATCTTCTATCTCTGATATCCTTTCTTCTGCTTGATCTATTCGGCGGTTGAAACTTGTGTATGCCTTGCGAAGTTCTTGTGCTTTGTTTTTCAGCTCCATCAAGTAGTTTATGTTCTTCTCTAAGCTGGTTATTCTAGTTAGCATTTTGTGTAACCTTTTTTCAGGGTTCTTAGGTTCTTTGCATTGGGTTAGAACATGGTCTTTTAACTCAGAGAAGTTTGTTATTACCCACCTTCTGAAGCCTGCTTCTGTCAATTTGTCAGATTCATTCTCTGTCTTTTTTTTTTCCCCGTGATGTCCCTTACCCTTTTTTATGGGATGGATATGCTCACAACAGATTATCTCCACATTTGCTTATCTGAGATTTTCTTTATTTTCTCTTCACTTTTGAAGGTTATTTTTACTGAATGTAAAATTCTAAGTTCACAGGTTTCTTTTTTTTTTTTTAATTTTGGCATGGTGATGCCATTCCATTACTTCCATCCTCTTTTTTTTGATAGCAAGTCAAATGTATTATTGTTCCTCTACATGTAATATTGACTCTGGCTGTTTTTAAGACTATATATTTGGCTGGGTACAGTGGCTCATAACTGTAATCTCAGCAATTTGAGAGGCCAAGGAAGGAGGATCACTTGAGCCCAGGAGTCCAAAGACCATGTTGGGAAGCATAGGGAGACCCCATCTCTACAAAAAATAAAAAATTACTGGATGTGATGGAATATGCCTAAGTCTAGCTACTTGAAAGGCTGAGGTGGAAGGATCAGTTGAGCCCAGTAGGTGAAGGCTGCTGTGAGCTATGATTGTGCCACTGCACTCCAGCCTGGGTGACTGAGTGAGAACCTATCTCTTAAAAAAAAAAAAAGACTTTATATTTGGTTTTCAGTGAATGTGTCTAGGTGTGTACTTTATGCTATTTGGGGTTTGGTATGCTTTTTGGATCTGTGTGTTGATGTCTTCATCGAATTTGGAAAAGTTTTGTCCAGTATTCTCTCATATTTTTTTTTTCTCTTATCTCTCTTTCTCTCCTTCTGTGACTTTAAGTATATGTGTTGTTGACCGCTCTGATACTATCACATAATTTATTAAAGTTCTGTGTGATTTTTCTCAGTCTTTTTGCTTTCTGTGCTTCAGTTTTAATAATTCCTATTTACCTGTCTTTACCTTTACTGATCCTCTACATTGCATTATCCAATCTGCTACTGATCTTAACAATGCTTTTTAAACTTCAGATACTGTATTTTTAAATTCTAAGTGTATTATTTGTTTCTCTTTTAGAGTTTCCATCTGTCTCCTGAAATTACCTGTCCCTTCTTTCATTTTTCCTGAAGGTCTTTTAACATATTTATTATAGTTATTTTAAAGCCCTTGGCTACCAGTCTCACCTGAGAGCTCTGTAGGTCTGTTTCTATTGATCTTTTTCTGAGCTATAGGTCACATTTTAACATTTTTTTGGGGGGGGGTTTTGCATGCTTAATGAATTTTTTTGTTTGTTTGTTTGTTTGTTTTTTGAGACAGTCTCACTCTGTCATCCAGGCTGGAGTGCCGTGGCAAGATCTCAGCTCACTACAACCTCTGCCTTCCTGGTTCAAGTGATTCTTCTGCTGCCATCTCCCTAGTAGCTGGGATTACAGGCATGCACCACCACGCCCAGCTAACTTTTTGTATTTTCAGTAGAGACAGGGTTTCACCACGTTGACCAGGCTGGTCTTGAACTCTTTACTTCAAGTGATCCCCACCTTGGCCTCCCAAAGGGCTGGGATTAGGCATTAGCCACTGTGCCCATGCCATGTTTAAATATTTTTTAAAAGAAATTTACACTGGGCATTGTGCATGGTGACACATTATAGAGATTCTGTGTCTGCAGTTTCCTCAGAAGAGTAAGGAGGCTTCATTTTTAGTAGGCAGTTAAATCACTAGTGGATTACCTTGATCCTTTCACTGTCTGGTTTTAGTTTGGGGCTTTGTTCAGGTGACTCTATTTCAGTTTTGGTCTTTGTTTTGGGATGTGATTCTTATTCCTAAGATGTGGCTATTCTGGTTGGTTTTTTTTTTTTTTTTTTTTTGAGATGGAGTCTCACTCTGTCGCCTGGCTAGAGTGCAGTGGCACAATCTCAGCTTACTGCAACCTCCGCCTCCTGGGTTCAAGTGATTCTCCTGCCTCAGCCTCCCAAGTAGCTGGGATTACAGGCACCTGCCATCGCACCCAGCTGATTTTTGTATTTTTAGTAGACACGGGGTTTCAGCATGTCGGCCAGGCTGGTCTCAAGCTCCTGACCTCATGATCCACCTGCCTCGGCCTCCCAAAGTGCTGGGATTACAGGCTTAAGCCACCTCACCCAGCCACCATTCTGATTTTAATGGAAAGTTCAAGATGTTCACCACGCCCTGTTAACTTAGTAAGACTTGAATGCCAAATTCGGTCTCCCCCCAGACTGGGCAGACATTGAAATCTCTGCCCAGTTCCTTCAGCCTTTGGCATTTGATTCCCACTTAAGACATTCTTTTCAATTGTGCATTTCAGAATATAGCTAAAAATATATGAAGGTTGTTTTGTGCAGATTTGAGGATCTGCTCCCTTTGGTGACTGCTTCATTTATAGAATTTCTTCCCTCAAATTTCAGGTGCTATGGCAGCCCTGAACTCTGACTTCTGAGCTTCTCAGCACAGAAGGATTTCTATTCTCTGACAGATTGCTAGACCCCATATGCTGCATGGACTGGGGATTTCCCAAAAAGAAATGCCAGAACAAATATATATGTATTACTCAACTTGTTTCAGTTATTTCAAGGATCATACCACCTTCATTTTCTGCCTGTTTTTTGTTGCTCTTTGGTAACTCAAGCAGTTGTGTTTTATATTTTGTACAGAGTTTACCATTGTTAACGGCAGGACATTATTCTAGTATATGCTACTTTGCTATAACCAAAAGCCAGGAATGTACATTTTTAATAAATTATGTTATAAATGTTAATTACATTTTTATCAATGAGATGCTACTAATGTTAAATTTTTGGCATAGGACCACATCGGGCATAGAAAGGGCTTTCAAATTGTAAGCCCATCATCATTAGAGGAATGACTTAGAGCTTATCAGAAGGACAACTAAAGAGGAGACAACCACAGAACGTCACAGTGCACACAAAGCCCTCCAGCAGCCTGAACTCGTGATAACCTGCTGTCGCTTGCACAGCATCCACTGCAGCTGTCTGTGAAGTCCTTATAGCCAGATACTGCCTCTGAAAAAGTCACTGTAAAGTTCATAAACTTGGAGCAAAGACTTCTAGTCTCTACCTGGTGTGGCTAACAGACTAATGCTTAGCCAGATACAGAAATCCAAGAAATAGATGTTAGATAGATAATGTTAGTCTCAACCTGGTGTGGCTAACAGACTAATGCTTCAACAGGTAGAGAAATCAAAGAAAAATACAAGATTTATGACATTTCAAAATAATTTAATGCATTGGAATAAACAAATCTCATTGGCTACAGATCATGTTCATACGCTCCTACTTTCACAAGTACGTAGAAAATTGTGTTGCATAATGTGCTCATGTGAAACGTGTGGTACAGCACCTACTCATGGCATCCTAGCTAGTGTTTTAGACTCTGGTTGCTTTTATTTTTATTTTATTTTATTTTATTGAAAAGGAGTCTCGCTCTGTCACCCAGACTGGAGGACAGTGGCTTGATCTGAACTTAACTGCAACCTCTGCCTCCCAGGTTTAAGCAATTATCCTGTCTCAGCTTCCCAAGTATCTGGGACTACGGGAGCACATCAGCACACTCGACTAATTTTTGTATTTTTAGTAGGAGCACGTCACCACGTGCGGCTAATTTTTGTACTTTTAGTAGAGATAGGGTTTCACCATATTGGTCAGGCTGGTCTAGAACTCCTGACCTCAGTTGATCCACCCATCTCAGCCTCCCAAAGTGCTGTGATACAGGTGTGAGCCACTGTGCCTGGCCTCTGGTAGCTTTTAAATACAACTATGGGCCAGGCACAGTGGCTCACACCTGTAATCCCAGCACTTTGGGAGACGAAGGTCAGCAGATCACTTGAGCCCAGGAGTTCGAGACCAGACTGGGCAACATGGTGAAACCCCATTTCCACAAAAAATTTAAAAGTTAGCCAGTTGTGGTGGTGTGTGGTGTCCCAGCTACTTAGAGGGCTGAGGTGGGAGGATTGCTTGAGCCTGGGAGGTGAAGGCTGCAGTGAGCCTATATCATGCCACTGCACTCTAGCCTGGGTGACAAAATGAGACTCTGTCTCAAAAAAATAAATAAATTATAAATAAATAAATAAAACTGAAAATACATACTCACAAAAGCACAGCTGGAAAAAAATCAACAAATATTTATTGTTGAAATATTTGAAAGAAATATGAAATATTCAAGAAATATTTGAAATATCATGAAAGAACCTCTGTAGAGTACCTAAATATTGGCTTTGTTCTAAAAATTATAAATGCAATAGAAACTCTGTGAAGAATCCTGGACATAAACGTTCTAAAGAGCACAGCAAATTAAACTAGAACTTGAGAAGTAAAAGTGGAAACTATAGAAAAGGTGGATAGCATCCAGATATGGAGATAAACGTAACCCAGAAATCTGGGAAATAAGACATATAATGCAGATGACAGCAGGTCAGTTTAATTATGGTGGTGAATACATGGTAGAATATGAGATTGAGTTAATAGGATTGGGTAAGGTGAGGACAGAGCAAGTCAAATGCTGGGGGGGAGGAGTTCGATCCTGCCAACATGACATTTTCCAAGTCTAGAAAATAGTAGATGGAAAATAAAAAGCTTTAATGGAAAGGCATATTTGCTACTATGATATGACACATTCAATTTTACTTGGTATTATTTCTGAAATTTTTCTTAAAAAAAAGAAATCACAGTACAAATAAGCAGCAAAGGAAAATGTCGGAGACAGATTCTGCACTTAATGAAGTTCAGTTACTGTGATAATTATGGAGATATTATTATAATGAAATATGAAGGGAAAGCCCTTTTGCACAACCTGGCTTCATGCATTCATCCCTTTTAGGAGCATATGTCTACTCTGGTATAGTCAGATAGTTTTAAAAGTAATTTCATGCCATATGTGCTGAAGTTGACATAAAAGAGACGTTTATTTTGTGCCCTGAATCATACAAGTTCTCCTTTCATTCATTCAGGTATTGAGTCAACCATTATTATTAATCTACAATGTGCCAGACATCATTCTAGACGCTGGGGCTACCATGGCAAACAAATTGATGATTTTCTTCCTCTATGGAGCCTACTTTTTGGGCTTGATCCTTACCTACTCTCTCTGCTTCTTTGGCGCCACAGCCTTCCTGCCCACTCTTCTTCCTTCAGACTGATGCAGTCTACCGTATTTTAATTTGAAACCTGTTTCCCTGTCTTCTCTCTCCTTTCTTTCCTTAGTTTCATGCAATCTTGGAGAATTTCTAGTGTAAAATCTAGCTTTGAGAATTGCTTCTTTTTAGCCCCGCCTCCATAAAGAGCAATCCCAATTCAGCCTCAGCCCCCTAAATGGGACCCAAGCCTAACACCTTGTTAGGTGTTGGGGAATATAACTAGAAATTAACCTATTTCACTTTGAAGAAACCAGTGAAGATGTTGCTGAATAGATTCAGTTTTAAGATGTAATAAGGGTTTTTTATTGGCATGCATAATATAAAGCCTCACATGCTTTTTCCTCAGTCTATTAATCGAATGTCTCCTCTTTTATGTTATGTCTTTTGTTGAAATAAAACAACAACCATAGCTCCATCGTGTAATTTTTTAATTTTGTTACTCTTTCACAGGAGGACACAATGTTAAATCCTAATGTTCTCTGTCACAAGAAAAATTATATCTTGAGGCTGAGTTATTTTTTATGTGATATGAATGACACTAACTCAACATGGATCCCAAAGCAGTAGAACCCATCATCAGTGCTCTGTCTCCTAGTATTTGAGTACATAAGTAACCTATATGCATGGGGTCAAGAAAGCTATGAGTCAGTTGAGGCCAGTGCTGAAAGCAGAGCTGGTGACCCAGAGCTCATAACCTCTGTGCGTTGATATTAGTAGCTTGATTTCTGGAAATCAGTTTTATCTGAGGCTGGCTGTAGTAATAGCCATAGTTCTAAACATCTTAGTACCTCTCCTATCGCCTTCCAGGTATATTTATAAAATGAATCCATGTAGTGTTCATTCACAGGTATTTAGCCTATTTACCAGCTTTTCTATTGCTGGTAGCAAAGATGTTCTCATGGCAAAAAGACACCTGTATATAACTATGCCAATTTGGTCCAGAAAATCTTACTAAGGTCTGTAAGTAGTAGCGGACATGCCAACAAAAAGTTTTATGAGAATGAGCAATTACACTTTACTTTCTTTCTCTCTTCCCCCCTCCCAAAAAAAAGGGATGGCTTCTACTATAAATCAAGAACAGATTTCAGAATAAAATGTCTATGAGTGGATCAGTTAACACATGGCTCTTTAATTTCTTTTTTTCTTTTTTTTTCTTGAGTTTACCCCATGCTGTTCTTGTGATAGTGAGTGAGTTCTCACGAGATCTGATGGTTTTATAAGGGGCTTCCCCCTTTGCTTGGCACCCATTCTCTCCTGCCCTGTAAAGAGGGTGCCT
Source organism: Ateles fusciceps (assembly GCA_036589455.1). NCBI lineage: Eukaryota > Metazoa > Chordata > Mammalia > Primates > Atelidae > Ateles > Ateles fusciceps. Next base: position 2,974,213 of record JAZHEH010001378.1, read on the forward strand.
TCTGCCATAATTGTAAGTTTCCTGAGGCCTCCCCAGTCATGTGGAACTGTGACTCAATTAAACCTATTTTCTTTATAAATTACCCAGTCTCAGGTATTTCTTCATGGCAGTGTGAGAACGGACTAATATACCCAGGCTGATTGATTTAAGTCCAGTTGATGAACTGGTAAATTTGTTATAAGACAGTAGAAGATAACTGAAGAGCCCCCACTATGAAAAGTTACCAGAACTTTCAGCCCCTTATTTTCCAATACCATAGCCCAAACTACCTCAACCGTGCTTTACTGCCGTGACTGAGGCCAAAGGCATGGCATCCTTAACGTGGGGACTATATTTCCAGGCTTCCAAAGAACTCACCAAACAATCTAATTCATAAAAGAGTCCATAGCTGTGATAAGTGTTAATCCAGTGGAATTACAATGAGAATTTAGATCTATAAGTATAGTCACATTGGGTTATCTGAGGTGTCCTTCTCTGGGATTCCCTTAGCCCCACTGCTGGTCACAGGGGCAGGTTTCTAACAGTCATCTTTAGACATTGTGACAATGCCCATAGGCTCCAGTCTTATCCGTCCCGGGGTAATCAGCTAAGCCTTGCAGAGTCCCTTTCTTGGCAATTTTGAAAGTGGCCCAAGAAATTTCACCCTTGGTCTGTGCTAGTGAAACAAATATAAGGCCATATTTTCTGCCACATAGATTAGGGGGCTGAGGAAATAGCCTGGAAAGACAGAGAGGAGAAAGAAAGAGAAATACATGCAAAAGGAGAAGCAGAGAGATGGCAGGGGAAACACTGGTAGGGAGTAGGGGGCTTGGAGGAGGTTTCCCGCGATGCCTGTTTCTGGTTAATGACTGCTCTGTTAGACTGATGCTCCTAATGTGTTTTTCTAATTCCCTCTGACCCCTTAGGGTGTCATGAGTTTCCTAGTATCCATATAATAAATCCACTTTTTTAAACTTCCACTCTCTCAAGTTGACTTACATTATTTGAGTCCCAAAGTCTAACTAATACAAGAAGAAAAATTAATCCTAAAACATAATTTCTAAGACATTTAAAGTAGACATTTATTGGCTGTGTTCATTTCTTCTATTCATATTCTGCCCATGCATGGGGATTTCATGTCCTGGACTTGCATTCACAAGTGCTGGCTTTTGCCCTTTTTATCTAACCATCAAAATCCAGGTCAAAACATAGGTATTCCAGGAAGCTATCACATCTTAACCCAGCCCATCACGCTTTCTTCTTAATTCTCTTTCTAGCAGCACTCCACAGCCCTGAGAACACACTGCATTATTCTTCACGTGTTTAAATGCTGCCTTACAATCATTTTTAAAATGTTTTGTTTACTTATATTTTTTTTCTCCAAAGAGACAATGAATTATTTGACAAGAGGGATAAAATATTTTATTTAAAAAAGAGTCAGAAAGGAAATATTTTACTAATTTACTTTAAATAGCCCCTGTACTATGAACTGCATGCCACAAGTGCCCCATAAATATGTTAACTGTCTCTAGCACATTGTGAATTCATCATGAAAATCCCAATTTTCTAATACTCGAAGTGAATATTTGAAAACTACTGACTTAAAGAACATAAGATAGCGATGACATCTGGAAAAGGCAAAGTATTAACCATCCGCAGTTTACCTAGGATGCATTACTTCGCTCATAGATTTCCATTTTTCAAAGAGAAGCAGTGTCAGAGTTCTAATGCAAATTCTTTTATGCATAATGTATCTGGGTGACTAGCCCCAGAGGTCCTTCCTTCTACATTAGGCAGAGCAAAGGGCAGTTTTCCTGTGAGCGCAATGCCTTGGGTTAGATTTCCCAGGCCTAACTCATCAATAGATGCAGGAGATGGTAAACATTTTAGAAAGAGCACATGCTTGCAGAGAAAACAAACTATCAAGAAAACGAGACATTAAAACCTTTGAAAAAGTGTGTGTAAAAAGTGCGGGGGGAAAATTTTTAGATTTTAATTTAAAATCTACAGTGTATCATTTAAAAATATTCATTCTCTTCTAATGAGACTGTTTTTTTAATGGTAGCGGTACCCTCAAAACATTTTTTCATTCATTGGCACTTGCGGAATAATGCAAACTGTATCTACAAGAAATTTTAGTCTTTTCAGAGGGCCAGGAGGAAGCTATTGTACAAAGCTGAAATACATTGAAATTTTCTTTAATGAGTCTCAACTTTTATACTGTCACATGCCCTGAAGCTGCTGGGTTGGGAACATTTTTGTAAATCTAAAATAAATAACTGGAGTAGGTTTGTTACAGAAAAACACAGCATGTTTACACTAATACCTCTTCTACTTGATTCCTTTGACCTGAGAACTTGAGTGAAACTCTGAAAAAGCTGCCAAGTTCCCAAAGTGGGAACAGGCCCAGCCAGGCATGATTTTTATTCTCTTTCTCTAGCTGGACACAGTATCTCAAGTAGACAGAGTTAAAAGTATAAAATTCAATTTTTTAAAATTATTTTACTTTAAGTTCTGGGATACATGTGCAGAACGTGCAGGATTGTTACGTGGGTATACATGTGCCCTGGTGGTTTGCTGCACCCATCAACCCATCATCTAGGTTTTAAGCCTGGCATGTATTAGGTATATGTCCCAATGATCTCCCTCCCCTTGTCCCCCACTCCTCGACAGGCCCCGGTGTGTGAGGTTCCTCTCCCCTGTGTCCATGTGTTCTCATTGTTCAACTCCCACTTATGAGTGAGAACATGGGTACACAATTCAATTTTTACCAATCAATGTTTGTACTACTTTCAAGACTACGTATATACAAAGAATGACAAATAATTTTGTTTTAGTCATTGGTTAGATGTGAAAAGATTTTTACAACAGTTTTCTTATTTTGTTTAGTTTTCCTATTTCCCTATCTCTGCCTTCTCAAATCTAGTACTCCCTGGATTTTTATCCTGTGGTTCTCTTTGCCCCAACATATTTTGCTCTGTCAAATCAGCTTCTGCTTAAACCTGCAGACCAGCAGTCTTCCCCCAGCTGTGGCCCTGATAGATGACATCTCTGGTTATCTCCCAGGTCAGAGAACTTTGGGAGACTTGTCAAGTTAGACAAAGCCAGTAGGAAGCAGGAAAGAGTATCACTGGAGAAAGGGCAGAAGGCAGACCAGCAGAGGAGCCGTGCTCTTGGGGTGTTTATCAGGGTAATAGCCATACCTACCCATTTACTGTGGCTGCTGTGAGACCCTACAGGTTTTTCTTCTCTTTTTTGGAGTCTGACCCAAATACTGGTCATTTTATCCACTGATGTTTCATTGGCTCCTTCTTCCAGTCTTACCTCAAGGCGTTTGATTTCAGGACCACAGAAAATAGACATGCTTGCTGTCTGATTCAGAGGGTATGTGACCATTTTTTTAAATATCAATTCATTACTCTTTCCAAATTATAGACTTCTTGGCTAACTGGATATTCATCAGAAAGCTTGCTTGGTTCTTGCTAGACTGACCATAAACTGGGATTTCTCCAGTCGGAGTTTCATATAAGTAGCCATGAAACTTTGGGCAAAACCGCTCTACTAGAGTCCACCCACTCTTAGCCGACTTGTGGAAAAATCTCTCAGAGACACTTGATGTCCTTTCAAGAATAAAGCCCTAAAAATAGTCACTACTTAATTCTCCTCTCCCTTTCTTTCTGGCTTTTTCCTTATTTTAAACTGTCTTGTCAGAAAGTTGTAAAAAATCATACATTTCTTGTAATATCCTTTGGCTTAGGGTCACAGAAATATATAGCAGTGAACATATAAGCATTAGAACTTAAAATAAACAGAAAAGCAAATTATAATTTTAGCTACTTAAACATCTGTTTTCCTTTTTTTATTTCTCCTTAGAGTGACCCTCATCACAGGATCATCTTATTTGAAATTTTTTTTTCTTACTGGTTTTATGGTTCCCACATTATGTGAATGACCTGCCATATTTTTGTGTATTAAAAAATAAAAGTTTAAAAATTTGCTCTTTTAATACATCTTGGACCTTATCATGCCTTTAATTATTTTTTTTCCCACATGGGTCATTATACTTTTTATAAGAGGAAGAAATAACTTTCAGATGTAGGGAGCTCTTGGAATGGACGTTTGAGTCTCTTAGAAATTCAAATCATCTTAACTTTTGGATGCAAACAAAACATAGGAACTTGCAAATGTTTGTGACTACTAATAGAAATGTGCCCTTTCATCCAAGCGACTTTTCAGTATTTAAAAAAAGCTGGTGAGAATGCAAAATGGTATGGCCACTTTGGAAGAAAGTTTGGCGGTTTTTCAGAAAACTAAACAGACTCAAATCATCTGGCAATTTTGCTTTTTAGTGTTTACCCAAATGAATTGAAAACTTATGTCCCCTTAAAAACCCACAAACAAATATTGATAGCAAATTTATTCATTATTGCCAAAACCTGGAAGCAGCTAAGATGCCCTTCAGTAGATGAATGGCTAAAAAAATCTGTGGTACCTCCAGACAATGAAATATTATTCCTGAAATGAAATAAGCATCAAAATAAATGTTCTATCAAGCCACAACAAGACACGGAGGAAAAAATACATAGTGCTAAGTGAAAGAAGGCCAATCTAAAAGCCTACATACTATATGATTCCACCTATATGATACTGTGGAAGAGGCAAGATTATGGAGACACAGATGAGCAGCTGCCAAGAATTCTGGGAGAACAAAGGAGGGGTAAATAGGTGGAGCACAGGGGAGTTTTAGGGCAGTGAAACCATTCTGATTTATACTGTAATGGTGGATGTATGTCATATGTTAGTCAAAACCCATAGAATGTACACTCAAAAGAGTGAACCTTAATGTAAAATACGGGTTTAGTAAGAATGACATATCAATATTGGCTCATCAATGCAACGAATGTACCACACAAATGCAAAAATATTAATACTAGTGCTGCAGGGCAAACCACAAAATTGGGGCTCAGCCCAGGAGACCAAGTGCATTTTTGGCTGAAGCCAAAAATGTAGGAAAATACTCAAGAACAAGTGGACAAAGTGAAAGCAAGTTTATTAGGAAAGTAAAGGAATTAAAGGGTGGTTACCCATAAGCAGAGTAGCCCTAAGGGCTGCTGGCTGGGTATTTTTATGGTTATTCTTTGATCATAAGCTAAACAAGGAGTAGATTATTCACAAGTTTTCTGGGAAAGGGGGCGGAGTATTTCCATTACCAAGGATTTCTTTCCTTTTTAGACCATAGAGGGTAACTTCTGGGAGTTGCTATGGCATTTGTAAGCTGTCATCGTGCTGGTGGGAGTTTCTTTTAGCATGCTGATGTATTATAATTAGCATATAACAGCAGCAAGGGTAACTAGAAGTCGCTTCTGTCGCCATCTTGGTTATGGCAGGTTTTGTTCAGCTTCTGTGTGGCATTCTGTTTGATCAGCGATATCTTGTGACATGTGCCTTGGGAAACTAGTCTTGCAAACTCCTGTCTCATCAGGAGAAACTGTCGGGGGTAAGGATGGGGTCAAGGCAGGGGGTATGTGGGGATCTCTTCATATTTTCTGCTCAATTTTTCTATAAACCCTAAACTGCTCTTTAAAAAAGTCTATTAATTTAAAGCAAAAATGAGCTTGCTTCTTCTCAACTATTACAGAATAAGAGTCTTAGGGGCTTTCGAAGCCACTTTTGGTAACTTCATGGCCCTTTCATAGGCTGGCGGACAGAATGAACAAGTAGCACTAAGTGCGTGTTGTGTGCCAGCTTCTATGCCAGGTGCTCTCCATGCGTGATCTCAGTGGAGCCCTGGAAGGTGGATATTATATAAAGCATTGAGGCTTAGCAAGAGTAAATAATCTGCCCAAGGCCACGGTGCCTGGAAATGGTAGAGCCAAGTCTCAAATCAAGTCTTTCTGGTTGAAGGAAGAAAGGAGGCAGGTCTCCTTTCACTCTCGAGGCTGGGGCAGCATGCAATGAGGTGGTAAAGAGAAACTTTTCACCACCCTGTGAGGAGCCGACCCTAGTTGTTACAGGAAATCCAGACCCTATGAGAGGGTTCTTGGATACCATGCATGAAAGAATTCAGGGTGAGTCCATAAAGTGAAAACAAGTTTATTAGGAGGGTGAAGGAATAAAAGAATGGCTACTCCATAGACAGAGGAGCCCCCGACGGCTGCTGGGTGCCCATTTTTATGGTTATTTCTTGATGATATGCTAAACAAGGGGGTGAGTTATTCATGCCTCCCCTTTTTAGATCATGTAGAGTAACCCCCTGACGTTGCCATGGCATTTGTAAACTATCATGGCACTGGTGGGAGTGCAGCAGTGAGGATGACCAGAGGTCCCTCTTGCAGCCACCTTGGTTTTGGTGGCTGTTAGCCAGCTTCTTTACTGCAGCCTGTTTTATCAGCAATGTTTTTATGACCTGTATCTTGTGCCGACCTCCTATCTCATCCTGTGACTTAGAATGCCTTAACCATCTGGGAATGCACCCCAGTAGGTTTCAGCCTTATTTTACCTAGCCCCATTCAAGATGGAGTTGATCTGGTTCACACGCCTCTGACATAGTTAGAACTCTGTGGGTTCCAGAAAGCCAGGACTGCCCTGTCTCCATCCCAAGATTTCCCTGCTGGGTGGAGCACAGCAGGGATTTGGGGTCTCTCCCTGAGGTGGCTGGGAGGTCCTGAGTTAGAAGGAAAACACAGCAGGAGAAGAATGCCTGTGTGGACGCCTGCATAGATGATCTGGTACTAATATATGGTTCAGACAACACTTGCAACATCCTTTATGATCCTCTCAGGATATTTTTATTACAATTACGAGCAACAGCCCATGAAAGGTATGCCACAGTTCTCAATTTACCCAAACAACTACCATACTCTTTTCTTTACTTCTGCTCTTACATTAAAAAAAAAAAAAGTTTCAGGGCTTACATATTACCTTTGCTAATTTTGAAAGAGGAGGAAAACTTGCAGAATCAAAAGCTCAAATAGCTCACTTTAAAAGCACTTGAGAACAAGAGAAAGTTTTATGTGATTACATTAATAGCAGTGACAAATGCATGTAAAACACTTAACCGTGGTCTGTGATGCAAAGAAAACCCATTTAGGTGTCATTCATCTTTTTCACATTAGTACAATGAGTACTCTCGCTTTCTCTTCTCAGACAACAGTTGAATTAGAATGCCGCATTTTCCAGAAGCAAGTCGTCTAACTTTTCTTTCTAGCACACCCTTCTATAGAAATGTTAATCTAAAGCCCAAAATACGAAATAAGATCTTTTTTCCATCTAATTCCATCTTCCTAAAATTTGTTTTTGGAAACACGTTGTCTTTGAAGGTATATAATTTCTATTTACTGATTGGTTATCTCTCATATTTTTCTTCTAAAGAAAATAAAGTATGCAAAAGACCAGGCGTGGTGACTTACTCTTGTAATCCCAGCAGTTTGGGAGGCTGAGGTGGGAGGATCGCCTGAGCGATCCAGACCAGCCTAAGCAACAAAGTGAGACCCCATCTTACAAAAATTTTTAAAATTATCCAGGTGTGATGGCACATGCCTGTAGTCCCAGCTCCTCGACTAGGTGGGAGGATCACTTGAGCCCAGGAGATCAAGGCTGCAGAGATCCGTGATTGTGCTCCCACACTCCAGCCTGGGCAATGGAGTGATAACCTCTCTTTAAAAAAAAAAAGCACAATAAACTGTAGGTAAGGTACTTCTGAACTCATAATCATGAAGAATAGAAAAGAAAAGAAAGATGATAAAGAAGAAAACACAGATGAGATGTGGAGAAAAGGTGGAAGGGAGGGGGGAAAGAAATGGAGAGGAGACAAGTGAGAAAGAAACGGAGGTATTAGAAATGGCTGCTCTGAACATGCATCAGCCCAGCTTCCCACAGTTGTGGACCTGCATAGCATGAAAGCTTCAAGAAGCTTTCGCAGTTGTTCCACTCCTCCCCACTCCCCAGTCAAGTTTTACAGGTGAGAGAAACTGTATGATGTGATGAAAAAAAGTTTTTTATGGAGAGGCAGATGACCCACCTCTAACTAACCGTGGCCTTTGCAGGTCACTCAGCTGCTCCAATCTTCTATTTCCACACTAGAAATAGTGAGAGTTGGGCCTGAAGATCCCATTGTCCCTTTCATCTCTGACTTATCTGAAAACTTAGTCCTGGAGAAGTTACTTGTGCAAAGCCACCCAGCTAGTTAGGGACAGGACCAGGCTGGATCAAGGGGCTCCTGAGGAATCATGGGTTTTTATAGATTTCTTTAGATGGAGTGGTTTGTGCAGAAGCTTATTCCATGGACTAATACAGGCACACTTCTTTTTGAGCTACCCTGGGTTCCCCCAAACCTCTTTACAATTTTGGTTTTTGTTTTCACATTCTTCCTGGAAGATCAAGTCAGCCTGTACAAGAAACCCAGCAGCAGTGGCTGTCCCATTTTCACTGTGGAAGTGGGAAGCTTGGAGAAGAGCAGCCTGTTACTAACGAGAGCAGTGCGGTCGCACCTCACTAGAGGGGAAAGAGGGCATCAGGCGGGTAAGGGCTTCAGAGGGTCTGGGTGGAGAATCAGGGCCAGCCTCCGCTGTCCAGGCTCATCCCTTCCCCTGCAGATGTACACAGGGACTGGGTGGACAGGAGGTCCAGTGTTGGCTGTCTCTCCTCTCTGCCCTTCAAATACACATTTAAAGACTCCCAAAGGGATTTCTTGCAAACTTGAGTTTCTGATGTGGAAGGAAATGTTTCCAGATATTTTTTAAAAATCACAACAAGCTCCAACATCACACAAAGGAAAAGAAAATACTTAGGTTTAAAGCTTTGAAGGAATATTAAATGAGAGACAGAATTTTGGTTATGCCAGATATGAATGCCAGTACTATAGGAAAGAACCTCATAAAACATATCAAGTCTAGGCAAAAATAAAACAAGCCAAAATAGAATATCATTTGAACTATAGCAGGCCCATAAATTCAGCTCCAAAATTGCAAGCCGACACACATACCATATTGTATAACTGAGCCCACAAAAAGGGGAAATTAGCAATAAACCAAAAAGCTTTTAAAAATAACATGTTGAAGTAAAGAAAAAATGCGAAGGTACAAAAGTCATAATAAGTAACTATCTGGGAAAAAACACCATTGAAGTGTCTGATTTTCTTTTTTAAAGATTCCGGATTGCAGAGAGCATCTGAGATAGTGGATGAGTCAATATGGGTGGGTAGGTTCAGTGTGTTTGACAAATAAGTTTTGCTTCTCACCAGGACATTTGGATGATACATAAATAGAAACCTTTTCATCTTGAGAAGCATAAGGAAGTGCTTTCTCAGAGTGAATATTTTCCTCAAATCACTTGGAAAAGAGAAAGAACATTTATTTCCATGTTTCTCGTATCTAGCAAACTCTATTGACCTTAGGTTGAACTTGAAAACATTGTTCTAGCACAGCCTCTCTGTCAATTCCCAGCTTGTCTTTCTTTACCATCTCTCGGTGGTGTTAGAAACACCATCTCCTGCAGTACCCCCCCCCACTTTATTTATGTATTTATTTGGGATAGAGTTTCGTTCTTGTTGCCCAGGCTGGAGTGCAGTGGTGTGATCTCAGCTCACTGCAACCTCGGCCTCCTGGGTTCAAGTGATTCTCCTGCCTCAGCGTCCCGAGTACCTGGGATTACAGGCATGCACCACTACGCCCAGCTAATGTTACATTTTTAGTAGAGACAGAATTTCATCATGTTGGTCAGGCTGGTCTGGAACTCCAGACCTCATGTGATCCACCTGCCTCAGCCTCCCAAAGTGCTGGGATTACAGGTGTGAGCCACCGCACCCAGCCTTTTTCTCTTTTTAAAAATGGACACAGGGTCTTACTATGTTTGACAGGCTGGTCTCGAACTCCTGGCCTCAAGCAATCCTCCTGCCTTGGCCTCTCAAAGTGTTGGGAATACAGGCATGAGCCACTGTGCCCGGCAGTATTCTCTTACATGAATTTTATATAAAGGCATCTTTAGGGATTTTGCAAGTTTTATTGATTGTAAAATCCAATCTAAATAAAAACAGTGTGATTGCTGTGAAAACTTAGCTTTGAGACAAGCTGTGTGCCTGACCTCAAACCATATTGTCTGCCCAGCCCCTCCCACTTTAAAGAATGCTTTTTTCTTTGCTGGAAGGTTGGATAGAATCCCCCTCCAGTGCTAATGCCAGTGTGTGAAGTTGAGCGTCTACCCTGGCCTCTCAGCAAACCTCCCTGTCTGAAGGAGCTTTCATGCAGGCCAATAGGCTACAGTGCTGCATGCTGGGACAACAAATGGAGGGTCATCATTGGCATACCCTAGTTAAATCAAAGTGTTCTTTTTACTTACTTGCACCTATAGCTCACACTTTCCAGGACCCCCCAGGGAGAACAGAGAATCTTCCGTGCAACTTGCGTGAGAAGCAGGCACCACTCCAGTGTTCACTGTGCCAGGCTGCTGTGTTTCTGGAATGCTGAGCTACAATCACATCCATTTCCCCCGCTCTCTAGAAAGCAGCAGCAGAGGCAGCTCCCAGGCTGGGCTGCTATGTTGCTGCCTCCTGTTGCCAAGGCCTGAAGTTTGTGGTGTAGGAGGTGGGTTATGTTTTCAGAAGGTGATACTCTGCTCCCCTGTTGCTGTCTGCTTCTTACCTGTAGTGTTTGAAATTTAAAATTCAAATTTGCCATTCACATCTGGTGTTATTAGACTTGTTTATTTCAGCAGGGAGTGGGAGAGATGACTATACATAGGCCCTAAAGAGTGAAAGGAATTGTCCGAAGGAAACAGATCAGGTGCTTGTGTTTTTTCAATTTATTCGTTCCTTGGCTGCAATTCTCTTTGAGGCTCTTATTTAGTCTCTGACCCACAGTTGGAGCTAGACTACAGATCGCTATCCTTAGAAGGAAACTGAATAACTAAAGGTCATCCAATATACCGTCATTCTTTTGTATAACCTCCAAGAGAAAGGCACTTAGGGCTAACAATGCCGTATGGTTCAGTTTTGTAAAAGTAGAATTATCATTGTAATCCTAGAATGTCATGCTTCCTACTCAGCATAACCCTGATGCTCATTCTTAGATAGTTGCCGTTATGTTCATTTGCCAGGGTACGTACCAGGGTGAACATTCTAAGGCATTCTGTTCCTTCAAAGAGCTGATGTTTGAAAATCCCAACTGTTTGTACTTACCTTAATTGCCAAAATTATATTTAATTGCTATATATATATATTTCCCCTTACATCACATTCTGTCTTCAAAAAAACTCAGACTTCTCTCTGTGTTTTCTTTTAGATCAAATCTCAAATGTAAGATGCAATAGCATTTCATTGTTATTCACTTATCAAATGTAATTCCATGAATATTGAATATTCCATGAATATGGTATGGAACATAGGAATTCATGGGATTCTGTGTGGCAGTCCTTTCTTGCCTACCTATGGAAATACTGGGAAAGGGCAGAGACGTGCAAATGCATATTTCTCCTACTGGGGAATGTCTGGTTGACCTGAGTGGTAGTATTTCTCCATTTTTGGGTGGGGAGCATGGACTGAACAATGGGAAAGCTGGGAATTTAAACTGCCCTAACAAATGTAGATGCTTTAACTCTGGCTTGGGCTATCTGAAGTAGAAATGCTTGATTTTAGATTATCTGATGCTTTGTGTGTAAAGAGTTGCCCAATATTTTTCACATATTATTCAGAAAATAAAAATATTTATACCACAGACTAGGGTCAACTGAGTAGTATTTGGAACATAGTTGAGGATCTTCTATGCTGCAAGTGACTTCCTCAAGAGCTTGGCCCATCTCTGGCCTTACCTGGATGTCCAAGGATGGAACACATTATCTTGCAGTGACCAGTTGGAATCCAAACTGTAGTTTAGCAGCTTTGGCAAGTGGGATTGCAAAGCAGACAGGGTTTGTGTTTTCTCCCCCAATCTTGAACAATTTCATTCAATGCATAAGTATTTAATAAAGCTCTAAAACATGCTGTTACTGGGCTCTTAATTGTCCTATATTAAATGACCAGAGCTGTTCAAGATATGAAGCACAAATCTAACAGTTGCTTACTGAGACTATTATTATTTTTAAAAATGTATCAAAGACAAAATGGATTATTGTAATTAATGACTTTATCTGTATTCTGGCCATCTGCATATCTTGTTCAGTTTTGCCACCATCCAGAAATCACTCCTTTCTTGGCCCCAGTTGAAACATTTATTCTCTAACAATTAAAAATTGTTCAGGTTAAGAAGTGAATAAAGTTTAACTCCATGTATTTAAAAGAGTTTATGATCATAAGTCAGTCTTTAATTATTGGAACATACAGGGGACAGAGCAGACATTTTTTATTTCCCCACAAAATCTCTGGGACTTCTCTCCTTAATGATGTCATTTTTCAAGGAGCAGATATAAGGAGGCAATTTTTCTGTGCCAAAGAATCCCATGAGCTGCCCTCTTCTTCTTTCCTGGAATCCTTTCCTTTCTTCCCAAGTTCAGGGAGAAAAGAGCCAACAATTTGGAAGAGTGCATGCTAGCAAAGGTGGTTGAATTTCGGAAACTTAAATCCAAATTTGATGAGAAGTGCTTCTTTTATCTTGTACTCAGTTGTCCTGAGAGGTTTACTTTTGGTCTGTAAATAACAAGCTCAGGCATGGTAGTTCACACCTGTAATCCCAGAACTTTGGGAAACTGAGCCAGGAGGAAGGCCTGAAGTTCAAGACCAACCTGGGCAACATATCGAGATCCTATCTCTACAAGTATTTTTAAAATAAGTAATTGATTAAATTGCCTGAAATTTCAGCTTCATGTTCCAGAAGAGAGACAATGATCATAATATCATGAAGACAAAAGCAGTTTACCTCCTGTTTCAGCTGATGCTTCGTTGCTCACTGACAGCATGGTAGCCTAGAAGCAGTGTGGTGAGGGGGAGCTGTACCACCTAACAGAAACACTAGACTTAGAATCTGGAAGATGGGTCTAAATCCTGCTTTGGCCACTTCCTAGATTAGTGATTTTGTTGTGATTATCTGAAGCTCCCACTTCTCTCTGCTTCCTCATTTGTAAAATAAATGGGCACTGTTTTGGTGTGAATGTTGATAGCAACTTTATTCTTAAAACCAGAAACAACCCAAATGTCCTTCAATTGATAAAAAGATAAGCTTGAGTACATCCCTACAAAGGACTACTAGTCAGCAACAAACATGAAGGAACTGATACAATAACATAGATGGATCTCAATTGTATTATGTGAAAGAAGCCAGACTCAAAACCTACATATTCTAATGATTCCATTCAAATGATATCCTGGGATACGCAAAGCCATAGGGGTGGAGAACATACCAGTGATTCCCATGGATTGGAAGCATGGGGAGAGTTTGATACCAAAGGGACAATATGATGGAATGTTTTGGGGCGATGGAATTTTTATACATTCTGACTGTGGTGATGGTTACACATCTGTATGCAATTTTAAAAGCCCATGAAACTATATGACAAGTGAATTTTACTATATGAAATTTAAAAATATATTTGAAAAAGATAAATAGGTTGAATTTTAAAATCATCCATGTGTTGCTTCTTTTAAGGAAACTTTGTGTCAGAATGTACAGTCGTCCCTTGGAATCCATGGGGGTTGGTTTCAGGACCCTTCAAGGATACTAAAACCCACAAATGCTCAAATCTCTTATATAAAATGATGTACTATTTGCATATAACCTAAAGACATCACTCCATATACTTTAAATCATCTCTAGGTTACTTTCAATACCTAATATAATGCCAACACATCATTTCATTCATGTGACTTCACACAGTACTTGGCATGTGACAAATTCAAGTTTTGCTTCTTGGAACTTTGTTGGACTTTAAAAAAATCCCACTGCTTGATATTCTTTCAAAGGAATAGAAATTGGTGTATTGAAGAGATAGTTGCACTCCCATGTTGATTGCAGCACTATTCACAATAGAATATTTTATATGGAATCAATTTAGGTGTCCTACAGCAGGTGAATGAATAAATAAAATGTGTCACATATATACAGTGAAATATTATTCAGCCATAAAAAAGAATAAAATGGTAATTTGAGGCAATGTGGATGAGTCTGGAGGTTATATGTCAAGTGAAGTAAGTCAGGCACAGAAAGATAAGTAGTACCACATGTTCTCACTCATATGGGAGCTAAAAAACTTGATCTTATAGAAGTAGAGAGTGGAATTATGGCTATTAGAAGCCGGGGAGGGATAGGGGAATGGAGAGAATGGGCAAAGGTTGGTTAGCTGACACAAAATTACAGCTAGATAGGAGGAATAAGCGCTAGTGTTCTATAGCGCTATAGGGTGACTATAGTTAACAATAAGAAAGCAGAGAGAAGTGGGAGCTTCAGTAATCACAACAAAATCACTCATCTGGGAAGTGGCCAAACCAGGATTCAGACCCGTCTTCCAGATTCTAAGTCTAGTGTTTCTGTTAGGTGGTACAGCTCCCCCTCACCACACTGCTTCTAGGCTACCACGCTGTCAGTGAGCAACGAAGCATCAGCTGAAACAGGAGGTAAACTGCTTTTGTCTTCATGATATTATGATCATTGTCTCTCTTCTGGAACATGAAGCTGAAATTTCAGGCAATTTAATTAATTGATTTATTATTATTTTTTGATTATTGTAGAGACAGGATCTCGCTATGTTGCCCAGGCTGATTTTGAACTCCTGGCTTCAGGCCTTCCTCCTGGCTCAGCTTCCCAAAGTTCTGGGATTACAGGCATGAGCCACCATGCCTGAGCTTGATGTTTATAGACCAAAAGTAAACCTCTCAGGACAATTGAGTACCAGATAAAAGAAGTGCTTCTCAACAAATTCTGATTTAAATTTCCAAAATTCAGCTACCTTTGCTAGTATATATCAGGTATTTTCAAATGGCTAGAAGAGAGAATTTAGAATCTTTTTAACACAAAGAAATGATAAACATATGAGGCAGTAGATATGCTAATGACTGTGATCTGATCATCACACATTGTATATATGTTTTGAGATATTCTGTACCTCCAAATTAAATGGGCTATTAACCCTAGCTCAAAGAGGTTGATGTGCAAATGAAATGAGATATGAAAGTGTCTGAGCACACAGAATTCCATCTATAAGTGGAAGTCTGAAATTAAATGGATGATGCTATACTGTAGGTTATTTAAGATATTTCTTAAGCCACCACTCTGCTACAGGGTTTTGGATTTTAATCAAGTGAATCAAGGGTAACTATTACTTTCTACGTCAGCCTTAGGGGTAGAAAAAGGATAAAGTAGGACTCACTTCTATGTTTAGTCTTGCCCCAAATTTCTCAACCCCTACAGGGCTAAGTTCACCATCCTGGAGACCTGCTGTCTTAGAAGCAAAGCCTGTGTCAAGACTGATCTTGAGGATGTCTTTGTTCCTCTGTATCGGGACCCAATCTCCATTCTTGCTGCACATTAGAATTTCATATGGAACTTGAAAAATACCGACAGCCCCAGAGATTTTGACTTGATGGTCTAGGTTAGGGCCTGGGCAGTAGTAATTTTTTTTAACTGCCTCCAGTGTTAGCATGCAGCCAGAGCTGAAAACCACTGCTCTAGACACTGCAGATCTAGGTGACCTGGAGACATTAGAGGTCAAGGTTGTAGTTGGAGGCATCTGATGGCCTGATCCTGAAGAACCCTCCCTTTCTCAGATGCTTCAAGCGTTGAGTCAAGAGCAAGAGAAAAGGGATTGGAGTGATAATCTCACTTCCAAAAAGAAGAAAATTAGCAAAGTAACCCTCACCTAGAGCAAGTCCTGGGCAACACTAAAGAGCCCTTTTCTTGCCTGCCTGTGGGTTCCAATTTTCCAAGTAGCACTTGAATAACAGAACACTGCAGATTTTTTACAGCATAACTCCAGAAGCCTCATTTAAGCTGATATTGTTATGGACTCTTAAATCTCCTGCCTACATTTACTTCCTTGGTTTCTAAATTAAGAAGTACTTAGAATGTAATGACTTACTTAGATTGCTTGTTCTCTAATGGTGGTTACAGAGCTGTGCTCTTAAACCATTGCATACAGAGGATATTTTGATCAAGTCACAGCCAATTGTCTTAAAAAGCCAAAGTCAGAAAGAGCAATGTGAAAGCATTCAAATGATGGGAAAATAACAAAAATATCTTAATTTCCAGTCCTCTTTATCAGTTGAATCACATAATAAAACTCAGACAGGGCTATTCCTCTCTTTGAAATAGTGATATGTACATGTTTTTCCCCTTTCTCTTACAGATGAAAATCTCTGACCAGCTATAATGACCATATTTCTTTTCTGCCTCAGCCAATTAAACCCTTATGCCTAGTGAAATCCAATTTCTTTTTTTTTTTTCTGAGATAGAGTCTCACTCTGTCGCCAGGCTGGAGTGCAGTGGCACAATCTTGGCTCACTGCAACTTCTCACTCCCTGGTTCAAGTGATTCTCCTGACTCAGCCTCCCAAGTAGCTTGGGATTACAGGCATGTGCCACCACTTCCAGCTAATTTTTGTATTTTTAGTAGAGATGGGTTTCACCATATGGGCCAGGATGGTCTCGATCTCCTGACCTCGTGATCTGCCCGCCTTGGCCTCCCGAAGTGCTAGGATTACAGGCATGAGCCACCGTGCCTGGCCAAATCCAATTTCTACTTTCATTCTTGTCTGTTCACAGCTCCAGATAAACTGAGGGTCCTTTTGCTAGCTATCATGGGAATGGTCCCCACATTTCTTTCCAGTGAGCAAAGCCTCAAACTGAGTAAAGGGTAATGTTAAGCATCTTAACAGAGCAGAAGCAATATCTACCCTGTCATTGTTAAATAATTGGGAGCTACATTAAGAATTATATAAAAACTAAAATTTTGTGGAAAAATAAATATTTCTGACTTAGACATCTGCACAAGGAGAATATTCATTTAATCACCTGATCCCAAATCAAAGTCAAAAAACTTCACGGTCTTTATACTATTTTCCCACCAAAAGATGTTAATATTCATCATCAGGGAGAAAACTGATAACCCATTGATAGGTTTGGCTGTGTGTCCCCACCCAAATCTCATCTCAAATTGTAATCCTCACGTGTCAAGGAAGGGAGGTGATTGGATCATGGGGGCAGTTTCCCCCATGCTGTTCTCATGATAGTGAGTGAGTTCTCACAAGGTCTGATGATTTTATAAGTGTTTGACAGTTCCTCCTTCACTCACTCACTCTCCTGCCACGTTGTGAAGGTGCCTGCTTACCCTTTCACCATGATTATAAGTTTCCTGAGATCTCCCCAGCCATGCAGAGCTGTGAGTCAATTAAACCCCTTTCCTTTATAAATTACCCAGTCTCGGGTATTTTTTTTACAGCAGTGTGAAAACAGACTAATACACCCATGGAGGTCTGCTATAAGGAGGATGAATTTGATTACCTTCAATTAATTTGGACAGGAAAGCATAAGGATAGATGTGAAAATAAGCTCCTACTAAATCAGAACCTGTTTCTAATCCTACTGACAGAAGGGCTAAAGAAAAAAAGAAATTGTTAGCATCTAACCTGCAGATGAAGGCAGTTGTAGGAGCCATGGGTGATAGTCCCATAGGAGAGTGCTTCGGAAAGTGAGCTCCCAAGATTAATGACTGGTTCACTTTGCATAGTGGATTCCTTCATTCCACAAATATTTATTGAGTGCTAGGCACTTCTTAGACACAGAACAATGAGTTTATTGGAGGTGTAATATCTCTTTTGGCAAGTGTGGTGACTCTGGTAAGCAGATCAGCCACATCTGCTTGGGCTTAGTGTATCCTGAATTTAAAATGACCTCTGTATCCTTGGTCCCATGGTAACCTTACAGTCTATTTGAAAGTTTCTCGGAAAAATCATCCATTTATTACAATTTTTTTAATGTTCTTTCTATCTGTAGTTACCACTTATTTCAGTGATATTGTTTCTTCATTTGATATTAACTCTCAATTATATTTGCTACAGGCTTATCAATATGTGGTAATGTTTATCAATATAAAAACTATTTATACAGATTATTATTATATATCATAAAGCACCTATTCAATGAAAAAGCAAGGTATACAACAATATGTATATTGTATTATTATTTGGTTAAAAAGTATATTTATGGGGATGTGGGTGAATTGAGGGACTAAAGAAGGAAGTTCACTTTTATTCCCACTTTCTTTGTCATTAACATTCCTTGTCATGATTAACTTTAGTAATAATTTAAAAATACTTGTTTTTTTTTTCATGAATTAAAGAGACTCAAGACCAATCTTCAGTCAGGACACAGCACACTGAGGGCCTGTTTTTATTTTTATTTATTTGTTTATTTTTGAGACAGAGTCTTGCTCTGTTGCCAGGCTGGAGTGCAGTGGGGCGATCTCGGCTCACTGCAACCTCCACCCCCCAGGTTCAAGCGATTTCCCTGCCTCAGCCTCTGGAGTAGCTGGGACTACAGGCTAATTTTTTGTGTTTTAGTAGAGATGGGACTTCACCATGTCGAAGGGCCTGTTTTCAAAGCGCAGTGGTCTCAGCCCTGCAGGCTTAAGCTTCAGTTCTACTGAACTTGATTGTGCTTTTGATAACTGGCAGTGTGTCATCAGGGTGGATTGCCAGAACACTTAGGGGAAGTCACTTGATCAACTTGTCCTTGGCACAATGGCCATTCTGAAAATAGACATACTCAAGTGAAATGAGTTATACTGAAAACTTATTCCAAACGTTTCGTTAACTGGAGTGTTGTATGTTGTGTTTGAAAGCATTTTTTAAAATACGGAATTGTTTTACATTAAAGTGAAAAACTCTGCCTGAATGAAAGTATTTAGTGTTGAACCATGTATATGATCTGGAGTGCCCTTCTGGACTGGAATCCCTTTCCCCGGGCCGCTTGGGGGATTTCTAAATGCTCAGGGCATCTGCCAAAGCAGGAAAGATCCCTGTGTCTGGAAGAGTAAAGATGACCAGGGAACATGGGACAAATTTGCTTACACAAATATACCCCCCACGCAAAACTAGAAAAAACATTTTGTAGCAAATGTGACACAGATAGCGTTACTTTTTTAATTATAAAATAAGCTTTTGCAGACTCACTCAGCACACACAAAGATCAATAGAGAAGGTCTGTAAACCAACAGTTCTCAAGTGAGCAAATTGGTTCATTCATTCACTAATTTAGTGCAGTTTTTATTAAGTCCTTGATACAGGAGTATAGCATATTTGTCACGAGTTCTCTAACAGACTAATGAGTGTTGGAAATGAGGAGGAAAGAGCAAAACCTCACCTACTACACATTAGGAGCCTCTACCATGACTCCTGGTCTTGTAACCACAGAGGGCACTACTTGCTATAAGACAAATGGATTTGCTGGGAGCTCTGGTAATGCCTTCCCACCGCACAGGCATAGTATGTGCTAAGCTTGCTTGGTTTGTAGCCTTCAGACACAGCTAGACACTCACTGTAACTACCAACAATATCCAACACCAAGTTATGCCTGGTACTGTACTTGAACCTCTGGGCCTCACTTCTGGCGTGCACCATTTCCATGAGCCTCACATTCCTGTTTATCTCTTTCTCACCTTCTGCCAGCTGGTTACTATGCAGCAATTTAGGACATCATAGAGTTTTATAATTTAGGACACAATTCAGGACAGGACCTGGTAAGTTATTGAATGGGGGCTATGGGTGGGAAAAAGGGAATAATGAATGACTTCTAGGTTTTCGGTATGAGCGCCTGGGAGATTGTAGTGGCCATAACAAAAACAGGAAAACTAGAGGAGAAACAGTATGAGAAGGAGAGGAGTTCGGTTCTGAACATGTTGAGTTTGAAGGATCTGTGAGATACCAAAGAAAGGATGTCTAGAAGGATTCGGTTTCTACTCATCTGGTATTACGCAAAGAGATTGGTGCTACAGGTACATATTTAGATGCAATAGACATAAAGATAGGAATCCAGCCGTTCATGGGTATGGGCGAGACTGCTTAAGATTTGTTTGTAGAATGACATGATTCAGTGGGCCCAGGCTAGAGTCCTGTGTAACCCCAATTTTTTAGGAATGGGTAAAGGAGGACGAGCTAATAAAACAGCCACAAAGGTAGAAGGAAAACTGGGGCAGTGCCTTTGTGTGAAGCTGATCCCTTTCCCTGGAGTAACCTCCCTCTCTTCTTTGCTTGGTGAAATACAGCTAATCCTTCAGCATATCTCAAATGTCTCTTTGGTGCAGCAGACATTCTTGATTCACTCTGTACTCCCCCTAAGGGCCATAAAAATCCCATTGCTCTCTTTTCTCTGCTTCTATAGCACTTCAGAAAAAGCAAAAATGAAATTGTGAATGTGGCTGCCGAAGACATCTCCCACTCCCACCCCTGTAATTTTCTGAGCTGACATATAACAAGGACATGGCGAGTGATTCTGGTTTATTTCTGTTTCCTAGCACCAAGTAGCACATACAAAACGGCCAGTTAAGTGTTAATACTGTTTGCCTGACTTTTAAAAACTTTATTCCTCATTCTGACAAAGATTTAGGCCTAGGAGGACACGTTACTCAGAAAAGGCTTTAAAATGGAATCATTTCTGGTACAACATTGCAAGTTAATTCGTTTATTATTCATGCCACACCTACTTCCAAAAAGAGTTTGAGATAGCTTGCAATGAGTCACATGAATCATTACATCTTTAAAAACATAATGAAAGCATCGTGCGATGGAAAAAGGTGATAACATTTTCTGATAAGTAAAACCAAAGAAAGTTGCTGCAATGGAGATTACAGTGCAGTCTTATACCTCTTAGCAGAGAAGCTGATATGCTCTTCTTTTTGAATAGCTCACGTACTTTTGAGGGACTCTGTGTAGGTGGAGAACAATGCATAGGCATATTACCTGGACCGGCTAAAATTCTACTGGGCTTAATTACAATCCTCAAACTATTTATTTGCAATGTTGTGTATAATTTGCTTAAAAGTGACCTGTGAATTAAAACAACAAAAAACCAATTCTCTCACTTGCAGGAAAAACTAAACAGACCTTCTTCTCTGCAGAATGAGGATTCTTTTTAAGGTAAAAATATTTCAAGCTATCTCATTATTGTGCTTTTAGAATATGTTGCTTGAGAACATATGACAAGAAAAACCTATCATCAATTTAGTAACCCTTAAATGTTTTCTATTTATTAAAACACAAAACTATCTGAATATATTTTTAAGAGATGGCACAGGTATTTGCATAAGATTACTTGTTTAGTACAGAGACACTGCCTGGTAAACACATGGGTTTGAAATGTTTTTGTCTTGGCGCCAAGAGTCTTCTGACCAGAGAATGGGAGCACCCAGTCTATGGTAGTGGTTTTCAAAGTTATTATTGTAATTAGTTGGTTTGTTTAGCTGTAATTGGCTGTGTACTTCTTTGTTCAAAGAACTCATGCTCTGAAGATCAACAAATCACAGCTCTGATTAAGGTTGGAACTGGAGTCTACATGAATGGGTGTCCAGAAAAGACTTTATTAAAAAACTTATTATCAGCCAACCAAAATTATACTGAAGAGAAAATATTATTAAAAATCATCAGTTTTTCACCACGATGATTAATAGCTTTGCAATTAATGTTAACTTTAGCATACTCATTTAAAGATCCATAACTTTAAAATATGCACTGTTTTTATTTTTATGTCTCTAAAATTACAAATTTTCTCTAAAATTGCCATTTGGGGATTTCTAAGTGCTCAGGGCATATGCCAAAGCAGGAAAGATCCCTGTGTCTGGAAGAGTAAACATGACTAGGGAACATGGGACAAAATTGCTCACACAAATTTACCCCCCCCATGCAATACTAGAAAAAGCATTTTGTAGCAAATGTGACACAGATAGCGTTACCTTTTTAATTATAAAATAAGCTTTTGCAGACTCTCTCAGCACACCCAAAGATCAATAAACCAACAGTTCTCAAATGAGGAAATTGGTTCATTCATTCACTGATTTAATGCAATTTTTATTAAGTCCTTGATACAAAGTATAGCATATTTGCTACATTTCTCCAAAGTCCTAGAAGATTCTTTAGATTATAACTTAGTCAAATATGCAGACTTTGAGGGGAAAATGATACTCTGTAATTGCTTTACCAAATTGAATGGAGTTCAGATTTTTCAAAATCCTACCAAAAGAAAGAGAACTTTGAGGTGAATTTGTTCTTTAAGTTTTTGAATTCCACCAGTTACTAATGCATCACAAAGCATACACTGTAATTTTATTCTATGATAAAATTTCCATCTTCTTAACGTTTCTAAAATTCAGAAAGATAATTCTGATTAATAATATATTTAAATAAGCTTCATTTCCTAATGTTCATAAAATGAATTTAAGAATATCTCTCTTTTCTTAATTTTTATTTTTAGTTCTGGCGTACATGTGCAGGATCTGCAGGTTTCTTACATAGGTAAATGTGTGCCATGGTGGTTTGCTGCGCCTACCAGCCCATCATCTATGTATTCAGCCCAGCATGCATTAGCTATTTTACCTAATGCTGTCCCTCACCACAACCTCTCCACCCCCACAGGCCCCAGTGTGTGTTGTTCCCCTCCCTGTGTCTATGCGTTCTCATTGTTCGGCTCCCACTTATAAGTGAGACCATGCAGTGTTTGGTTTTCTGTTCCTGCATCAGTTTGCTGAAGATAATGGCTTCCAGTGCTATCCATGTCCCTTCAAAGGATGTGATCTCATTCCTTTTTAAGGCTGCATAGTATTCCATGGTGTGTATGTACCACATTTTCTTTATCTAGTCTACCATCAGTGGACATTTGAGTTGATTTCACATCTTTGCTATTGTGAATACTGCTGCAAAGAACATATGTGTGCATGTATCTTTATAATAGAACGATTTATATTCCTTTGTGTATATATCCCAGTGAATTATCTCATATTATAGTGATAAGTAATATTCATCTGTAGATTGATAAACTGATTGGGAAAAAGCCATCTTTACCATTTCAATAGCAGATGTGTTTTCAATAAAGTTTACGCTTTCTATTTAAAAAAAGAATATTTCTCAGTGTGTTTTAAACATATACTCATACATACTCCCATATCACAGTTAAAATCACCTATGTGAAAGAATCAGATTATCCTTCCTTCACAAGCCAGCATTTCTGAATCAGCACTCGGTATCATTGTGGGATATCTCCCATCTCATAGATGATCTGTTCTGTGATTTGACATAGATCCTGGGACTTGGGAATTTGCTACTGACTCAAACTCCTTGAGGGCAAAGACAGCTTCCTGCTAATCCTGTTATATCTGAGAGCATATAGCACAGTCCAAGTTTGCAGAATTTAATTCAATTAAATGTAGATCCCTCTGCAAGTATGAAAGAGGGTGGGTGACTTCTTGTTGTCCTCTCCACCCTTCCAAACCTATCCCATCTCCCCCTCTACCCACCCAACTCTACCCTCAGTCATCATGAACTCTGATTAGATCCCAGCATGCTTCTCCCCCGAACTTGCCTTTAGCCTTTTACAAATGCTGTTCCCTTTGATTGGAACGTCCTTCCTCACCTTTCACCTGGCCAGTTCATACTCATTTTTCAGGTGTATGCTTTTTTCCCTTTTCTTTGGGGATGCTTTATAACTCCCCATATTTGAATTAAATATACTTCAAAATATGCTCCCATAGCAATGGTGGCATAGCGTTCATCAAACACTATTGCAATTGAATTATTCCTACTAGATTGTAAATTTGAGGTGGCAGGCAGAGTATGTTTTATTCCCCCTGTTTATCCTCAGGATTTTAGTACACTGACTGAGACTTAGTAGGTGCTCAATAAATCCTTGCATAGGTAAAGAAATGAAAAAATACATGCAATAGCCAGGAACCCTGTCTCAAGAATCCTTTCTCCCAGCAACTCCTCAGCAATTATGACTTCATTGACACAGAGGCATTGTTTCAGGCAAAGCCCTGTTTCTGTGTTTATAAGACAAACAGCTGAAGTTGCTTATGAAACTGGAAGTGCCACAGAATCAAATTTTGCATCTGTGTTCACATTACACTAGCCTATGTAGACAAGCATGGCACTTAAGCTTTTTTGCCTTCAGCTGAAGCAAGCCAACCTGGCTTTCCTCCTTTAGTTCCTACTTTCTCAACTGCTGTAACTTTGGATGAGGGAATGTGATCTCTTTATTTTCATTCATTCAACAAGTATTGATTAAGGGTCTCCTGTAAAAAAAAATCTGTGGACTTGCCACTTAACTACTCAAGAACCAGAATTCTGCTGAAGCGTGCCAACATCTTAGCAATTGTGAGCCAATGAATGCCAAGCAGAGAATGGGTAAAGGGAAAACCCTTACAAACCATTCTGAGAGTGCTCTTCAAGTAATAAATATGTATTGGCAAAACCCTTTGATCAAACCTCAACATGTGTCTTTCCTCATAGTAAGGAATCATCTCCACCCTCTCTTAAAAAACAGATGAAGGCACACTTAGAGCCATCTGGAAGAAGATGCTGGTTGATTAGGGTTCAATCTCTCTCCTTAGAGAACAGCTTACACAAAATTACACAGAATAGAGTTTCAGAATCAAGCTGCTTTTCCCTTTTCCTTTTACAATATGTACTTTACCAAATGCATAGTGATCACTCTTAAAACATTTTTCTCTTTTATTTCCTAGTCTCTTTCTGACAGAAATTCTTTTCTTTGCAGAGAACTAAGGCTTTTCTTTCATTGCCTCTATTCCCTTGATGACATGAAATATTCAATCACAACCAATTTACAGATAATGTGCTAGTTCCTTGTGTGTGTTTGTCAGTTTCATCACCTGTGCCAGATTGTCAAATGCATACCCTAGATAACGTCGCTACCTTAGTCAACAAGTCTGATCGTGCTTCTAAATGGAAATGTTCTGGAAATTTTCCTCTCTCCTATTTTTTTTTTTTTTAATTCCCTTGCCTGTAACCTACTGGATGACTCTGAAGTAGATTTTCTGTGCCTGGCCAGTGCCTCATGCTCTGTAGTCACTTTAGTTAGAGTTAACTCTGTTGTTAGCTATTCCTTCAATAAATGTGTGAACAAGTCGTCAAATTAACGTCCTAAGTCACTATAGGACAGCAGCCAGGAAATGCAGAAGAGATGAAACAAATTTTCCATCTGCAGGGCAGAGAAGGATGTGATGGGTCTTCAGCTCAGCAGCTTGCTTCTGATCTTCACAGTGGCAGGCAGATGAGCCAAAGCTTTTAAGATGGCCCCTGCTTTCCCCTACGAAGGCAAGAAAAAGTCCAAATCTTATGGAATGCTGCAAAGAATCTAACCATCCAGTTTTTCAGTGGTGTTTGGGTAAAGCAGCTTAATAAAATTTTACTTAGTTGGAATAATTTTGGTTTTAGCGGGAGGAGAGATTGGCAAAAAGAAAGAATTTAGTGCTGGTTTTGTTAATCTCGTCAATATTAGTGACCTAAATTACCTAACTAAAAGTAAAGTGAATGGTAAGAGGCAAGGTAGCTGCAGACGAAAGATTTCCCATCTCCAGATCCCTGCCCATGCATGTACACAGCCAGACTGTCATTTTCTTCTCTTAGTCAACAGCAGGCGCCGTGTGGATGTGCTTGTTACCTCTCCCCCGACAGATTGACAACCACAGCAAAACAGTTGGCATGTCCCTAGATATGGCATGATGGTGGCTTGTAATTTCTATGATCAAATAATGATCAGTCAATGAGAAGCAGATGCAATTGTGATAAATGTTAGAGGTAAAAGTTCTGGGTTCTGGGATCTCCATGAAGGGCTGACTTCATAAGCATGCAACCATGGGCAGTTGCAAGGGGCATCCAATGAAAAGGCCCCTGTGCTTGGTTTGATCCTCTGCTATTGCCTTCTTGATATTTTTCATAATTTTTGAAGAAGGCGCCTCACATTTTCATTTTGTGCTGGGCCTAGAAAATTACGTAGCCAGTCCTGTCTCCAAGATGTTGAGCATTAAAAAACAGTGCAGAAAAATGTGTGTAGGATGTGTAACAAAATGGAGTTCTATGCTTAAATTATCACCCCCCCACCACACACACAGACACACGCACACACACACCCCTATGTATGCATTGAAAGGCAATTGTGTGCAGCAGTTAAGAATAGACTCTGGGCTGGGCATGATGGTTCACGCCATCCCAGCACTTTATGGGGTCGAGGTGGGAGGATCACTTGAGCCCAGGAGCTCAGGAATAGCTTGGGCAACATAACTAGACCCCATCTATAAAAAAAAAAAAATTAAAAATTAGCTGGGCATGGTGGGTGTGTGCCTGTAGTCCTAGGTGCTCAGGGATTGCTTGAGCTTAGGAGTTTCAGGCTGCAGTGAGCTGTGACTGAGCTACTTGTACTCCAGTCTGGGCAACAGAGCAAGACCCCATGTTTAAAAAAAAAAAAAAAAAAAAAGGATAGCGTCTGCAGCTGGATTGCCTGGGTTTGAAACGTACCATAGGAAAATTACTGTATCTTTTGGTGCCTTGGTTTCCTCATCTAAAAAATGGGGTGAAAATAATATCTTTAAAAAATTTAAAAATAAAAAGATCTATCTCATAGGGTTGCTGTGAAAGTCTATATTACCTGTTACGTTGTTATTGTTAATTTGGGTTATATTATTATTTAATTAGATTATCTCTGGAAGGCTGTAAGATACGCTAGTAAAAGTGGTTCTCTGGAGAAAGGGACTAGGCTAGAGAACAGGAGTATAAGCAAAAGTTCATTTTTATGAGATGCAAATTCACACAATTTTAGGGACCTCTTTTAAAAAAATACAAATTATAAATTAAAAAAAGTAAACATTTATTTAGAAAGAACATTTTAGTGCTGACAAATACTACAAAATAACCCAGAAAAAATGAAATAATATTCCTGTTTATTAATGCACTAACTAATCCTTAAAACTCCTTTCCCTCACATTTTTGCTGCAAAATCTTTGGTTGCCTCATCGTGTGATATTGATTTTATAATATCCTTTTCTATTGGGAGAATAGAAAGATAATTCAGTTTTTCGGCCAGGTGCAGTGGCTCACACCTGTAATCCTAGCACTTTGGGAGGCCAGACTGGCAGATCACCTAGTCAGGAGTTCGAGACCAGCCTGTCCAACATGGTGAAACTGTCTCCACTAAAAAAAAAAAATTAGCTGGGCATGGTGGCAGGTGCCTGCCATCCCAGCTCCTGAGGAGGCTGAGGCAGGTGAATTGCTTGAACCTGGGAGGCAGAGGTTGCAGTGAACCTAGATTGCGCCACTGCACTTCAGCCTGGGCGACAGAGTGAGACTCCGCCTCAAAAAAAGAAAAAGAAAAGAAAGATAATTGAGTTTTTCTCTGTCTTTATACAAGCTCTATATATTTGGGTAGTCAGTATTCAGCATTGTTGAGGTATAATCAATATATTATAAAATTTATCAAAGGGCATAGTTTGGGGATTGTCAGTAAGTTTATGTAGTTGTGCAACAAGCTTCAAAGCGTTTCTATCAACCCAGAAAATTTGCTCATGACCATTGGCACTTGTTTTGTTAAATTCATTCTTAAGTGTCTTAATATTTTTGATGTTACTTGGAATGAAATTGTTTTCTTAAGTTTATTTTTGATTGTTTGCTAATATTTAAACATAGGACTGACTTTTTTATTTATCAGTTTTGTATTCTGTAACCTCGTTGAACTTGCTTATTAGGTCTATTAGCTTTTTGCTTTGTCTTTGGTATATATCTTATAATTTTCTATAGAAATTTCTACAGGATCATGTTGCCTGCTAATAAAGACAGCTTTACTTTCTTGTTTCCAATTTGCATGGCTTTAATTTTTTAAATTTCTGCCTTGTTACCTTGACTAGAGGCTCCTATACAATGTTGCATAGGAGTTGTGCGAGTGGACATCCTGACTTGTTCTTTATCCTAAGAGGAAAGCAGTCAGTATTTCAGCATTGGGTATGATGTTAGCACTGGTATTTGTTTGTTTGTTTGTTTATAAAATATTCAGAACAGGTAGAAGAAGTTCCCTTCTCTTCCTTGTTTATATAGTTTGTATTGTGAATGGGTATTTGTCTTGGCAAATGCTTTAGCTGAATCTACTGAGATGATTGTGTGGATTTGTCCTTTATTCCACTAACATGATGTATTACATTAATTCACTTTTAGGTGGTATACCAACCTTGTCTTCTTTAGTAAAGATGGAGTTCTACTAGCTGGATTTTAAGCTGGTAGAATTACTGCCATGGTTTATGATATTTTTATATGTATTACTTTTTTGTATGTTGCTTGGTTTGCTACTATTGTGTTAAAGATTTTTTCTGTCTATTTTCATGAGGAACACCACTCTAGTTTTTGTTTCATGATGTCTCTGGATAACACTGACCTCATAGAATGAGTTGGGAAGTGTTTGCACCTCCTCTATTTTCTGACTAAATTTGAATAGGAATGTTACTATTTCTTCCTTAAATATTTGAGAAAATTCACCATTCTGGGTGATTTTGATGTAGGGGATCTTAGGTTAAGCACAGAGGATTAAGCACAGAAGATTTGGCTCTTGGGGGCAGGAGCTACAAGCCTACCTGGTGTTATTTTTTTCTGTGTGTTTCTACCTCACCTCAAAAGAGAGAGAATGAAAAAGAAATTCGTTTACTGTGTCCCCATCCCCCCACTTGCTGATGTCTCTAGGACTTTGACATATGTTATTTGTATTTTACTGTGAGTGAATTTTAGATGTTGTCTTGTAGGGGCAGATTTTGATAGGAAGAGCGGATGAACACACTAGACCCCTGCAACTGAGATGTTTCCAAGGAAAGAAGGGGCATAGAACTGGGAGGACAAATGACAATTTCTTCACTTTACTCATAAATAGTAATGCCAGGCAGAATCAGAAAGCAACCTGTTACCTTATGTGAAGCTATGAGCAAATCATGGCAGTAATTTAGCCAGCTTAAAATCCAGCTAGTGGACCAGCAAGATCTGAAGTTTGGGACCAGTTATTAAGACTGAAGCTAAAAAACAGGTTGAAAGCCACCAGTGGATAGGGACTCTGTTCAGATTTCACCAGGTCAAGGATATTGATATTTCTGTCAAATCTGTCCACAGATATTACTATGAACAGAAATCACTGAGGTCTCCTGATCTTTGAGATGTAAATAAAATGCAACTGGATCATAATCCAGGTGAATTCAGTGAGTTTGGAGCCTCCGAATTTTCCTATCTTTCTTTGTAGAGCAAACATAAAGTTTTTCTGTAAAGGGCTAGATGTAGCAAGTATTTTCAGCTTTGTAGGCCATACAGTCTCTGTCACAACCACTCGGCTCTGCCATTGCAAGGCAAAGCAGCTAGAGGAAACATGTAAAGAGATGAGTGCGACTGTATTCTTGTAACACTTCATTTCTAGAAGTAGATGGTGGGCCAGATGTGGCCCTTGGGTATAGTTTTCAGGTACCTGTTTCAGAAGATGATGATGGTTCACTACTACCTGCTGTCTTTGTCCATTCAGGCTACTAGAACAAAATACTGCCCAGGCACGGTGGCTCACGCCTGTAATCCCAGCACTTTGAGGGAGCTGAGGCAGGTGGATCATGAGGTCAGGAGTTCAAGACCAGCCTGGCCAAGACGGTAAAACCCCATCTCTACTAAAAATACTGAAAAAAAAAAAAAAATTAGCTGGGCATTATAGAGCGCCTGTAATCCTAGCTATTTGTGAGGCTGAGGGAGAGAATTGCTTGACCCCAGTAGGCCGAGGTTGCAGTGAGCTGAGATCGCACCACTGCACTCCAGCCTGGGCAACAAAGCAAGACTGTCTCAAAAAAAAAAAAAAAAAAAAAACCACCACATACTGGGTATTTCTATAAACAATAAATAAATTTAATTCTCACAATTCTGGAAGCTGAGAAGTCCAATATCAAGGCACCCATAGAATCAATGTCTGGTGAGGGCCCGTTTCTTGGTTCATAGATGGTATATTCTTGCTGTGTTGTTACTTGGAAGAAGGGATGAGGCAACCCCAGCCCTGCCCTCATGATCTAATCACCTCCAGTGGCCCCATTGCCTAATGTCATCACATTGGTGATTAGATTTCAACATATGAAATTTGGGGGGATGCAAGCATTCAGACCATAGCACCTGCATTTCTCTGGTTCTGAGCCCTTGCTTCTGCTGACTTATTTCAGTTTATTGGACATTTTATCATCCCGTGAATCTCTCCCTGTTCTATGGGTTTTAAGGCTAAAAATGGAGCCCAGGCAGCCTGCTTGGTAGCTTATTTACACTAAGATCCACTCAGGCACCTATGCCTAACCATGAGATGTAGCCCTTTTTGGTAACTTGCTTGGCATACTCCAAGCTTATATAATTCTCAGCTGACTCACCCTTTGCAGTGTGGAAAACAGGTTGTACCACCTCATGCTGAAAGAAGCAGAAATGAAACTGATGTCTTCTCAGCAAATTCTTGGAGTCGGGGGAGACAGATTGGGTTCCATATATTACTCTATAACTAACAGTTGTCGAGCCAGTGTTACCAGTTAGGCTGGTCTGCTACCAAGCTGTCTCCTCTTACTGAAAAAGGATGGGTTACTCTGTAACACTTGGAATGCAAGAAATGTCACATTTCCCCATTTTGCTAAATTATATTAAATATAGCTTGAGCTTTTCATTTTTCAAGATTGATGAGAACTTCAAACTTAGTGATTTTCAGGCCTCCCATTTTCTACCTTGGGCTAAGGACCTCAAGATTTGGGGAGTACAGGTTGATGGAGGACGGCAGCATCATTCATCAATCTCTGTTTACTTGTGTCTGCCACAGCCCATTTTTTTTTTTTTTGAGATGGAGTTTCGCTCTTGTCTCCAGGCTGGAGTGCAATGGAGCGATCTCGGCTCACTGCAGCCTCCGCCTCCCAGGTTCAAGCACTTCTCCTGCCTCAGCCTCCCAAGTAGCTGAGATTACAGGCACCTGCCACCATGTGCCCAGCTAATTTTTGTATTTTTAGTAGAGACGGGGTTTCGCCATGTTGGCCAGGCTGGTCTCAAACTCCTGACCTCAGGTGATCCACCTGCCTCGGCCTCTGAAAGTGCTGGGATTACAGGTGTAAGCCACCACGCCCGGCCCACAGCCCATGTTTTAATAACTTGTTCAAAGATAGACCACTCTCAGGCAGTTCCAACTTTTCCGGCCACACGTGCCTTGGAGACCCTCATCAGAGCTCCCTAGGTCACATGGCACAGCTGTTAGTCTTCTCAGCAATAAGGGGCTACATTTAATGGCTCTGACCTATGTCACTTGTGTACCCGAACCTCTTTTTCTCCTCAGTCGAAGAGTCAAATCAATTTCCCAGTAACCTGGTTGTTCCCTTACCAAATTTTAAATCAGCAGGCCTCCAAAGCCTTTCTTTTTCAGGTGATCCAGTTTATTTTTATTTCTTTATTTTTAATTTATTTTTAGAGATGGGGTCTTGCTCTGTCACCCAGGCTGGAGTGCAGTGGCAAGACCATAGCTCACTGTAACCTCCAGCTCATAGGCTCAAGCAATCCTCCCACCTCAGCCTCCAGAGTTGCTAGGAGTTTATGGGACTATTTTATAGGACTTCACCACCATGCCCAGGCAATCCGGTCTAATTATTTTGTTGGGCCCAGAATTTTAAAGGCAGAAATTGTTTGCCTCACATGGTAATTTGTTTTGATTTAATTAAACTTCAATACCTTTAGATTGGACATGTAATCTCCAGTTTACAATCCCCACCACTCTCTATTATCTTACTCCAGCTAGTTTCTTTTTTTCTTTATTGCCCTTACTGTCTGGTCTTGGAGGGGAGGTGGAAGAATTACTTTATTTTCTTCCTTAAGAGTTTACAGTAGTAAGAAATGATACAATTTGATTTCTCTATAGACTATTTTATTACATAAAATTTTGAACAAATCACTGTGTTATAGAGTCTATTTATTCTAGCCCATTGGTTCTCCAGGTGTGGCCCATGAATCAGAAGTCTTAGTATCTCCTGGGAACTTGTTAGACATGCAAGCCCCTGCCTCAAATCTGCTGAAATAGAATCCTGGGTGTGGGCTCCACAATCTGCATTTCAGAATGCCCTCTCGGAGATTCAGATGCATGTGCAAGTTGAAGAACTCCTATTCTAGAATGTCATGCTTTGGGTATAATAATCCATAGAGAAAGATTTGTCATTTAGAATTGTCGGTAACTCTGTCAAGTCCTTAGTTCTCTGCTCTTTTATTTCCATACTCTCTTGCAGTGCATATTTTCTCACAGTTTTAATTGATGCCCTCTTGTGGCTGTGAGAATTCCCTATATACCAGATCTATTATTTTCTTTCTGTTAAAAAAAAATTTTTTTTAAAATTACTGTTTCATTCCAGGAAAACTCAGAAGTGATATTCTGACATTATTGGAAACTACATTTGTCATTTGCACCCCACACCAGTTTATCTTCCCTCTTTCCCTCTTTATCATCAGTGCGGAAAGGTAAGCTGAAATGAGTCACTTATCTCAGGTGAAAAAATGTAATGGGGCAATAAAAAATGTCAATAATCAAGACAAATAATATTTTAATGAAACTTTTTTTAAAATGAAGATTAATGCAAGAAAATCCACGATGAGCAAAACAATTTTTTTTAATAGAACTAGTAACCTTGCTATACTAAGTCATATTGGAGCTTGAGGCAAAAGGAAAAAAAATCAGTGGTTTTAATCCTGTCTTTATTTAAAATTTTGGTATTTTTTATCATGAATATTTTTGCATACATTTTTATCTTTAAAATATTGCATTAAAATATTATCTACACTGATTATTATGTTTTTTGGTGCTGACTTAAGTTTTGTGCCAAAGACAAGTCCCCACCAAATCACTGAAGGTTAGAGCATCAGCTTTGCCTGTGCCTTGCATATAAACACAGCTCTTTCAGGAAGGTGCCTCTTACTTTTCTCTGTATAAGACTCTCTGCTGATTACAGATGGAGTCAGCAGGCAGGAAAGAAAGTTGATTGTATTGAATGATTTGAGAGACACTCAACGATCACCTGACCCATTAAACTAATTTCCCCTTCCATTAGGTTATAATGGCAAAGTTGATAATTTGGTCCAAGAACAAACAAAACACATTTTGGTTTCAAAGGGAATACAAGGTAAAATGTTGGGTGTTATAGGTCTCTCTTATATTGGTTCATCAAGTGATTGAGCTCCTGGAGAATATGTTCCCCAGGGAAGAGGAATGTTGAAATATTAGTAGAAGGTAGGAGTTAAGGAGAAGACAGGGACCACCATTTGCCCAGAACCGATGCTTATCTGCACGTCGTCTCTTAGCAACTGCACACTTAGTGTATACTAAACAGTCTTAGACTTGCTCACAGGCTGCTTTGTAATTAGTCTCTGGATGAATCACATGTGTATATTTATCTTCTCCAATTAGATGGTGATTTTGATTTCAGAAATCATGTGTCCTCTCTTTTTTGGATCCTATTCTTTGAAGAGGATTTTATTAAGGAGCCATTCCAGAAACATTGTCTAAGTTACATCTGACTTCATTCATTCAGTCTTTTGTTCATTCAGTTCACACGCAATACACTTGAGACTAAATAGAATGGAGTAGATATTGAATTAAGTAACAGCATTAAAAAGAATTAAAAGCCCAGTTGCCTTCAGTGTTTATTAATTGCTGAGAGCTACGTAGAGATAATTTCTATTCTCTAGGAGCTTCTAAAGCAGCAAATGGATGCCTCCAATACAGATATACATGAATAGGACATATAAAATGACTCCAAACTTTAAATGTATGTATCAAAGCAAATTGACAGTTAAATCACATTCTTAAGGCATAGCAATATGTATTTCATATATTTCCAAACCAAATGTTGCATGCCCCTACAGTCAAACTCATGGGTCTCTGAAGATGCAAACATTCTGAGAACAAATTCACCTTTCGTGCAAAAATTCCAAAACCCAGCCCACAAATGTGCCCTTCATAAATCACCAAATAGTTTCTTTAGTTGTAATACTGTATGAATTAAAATTGTCAAGACTTATTTTCCTTTTATAACAGTTGATTCAGTATCTTTTAAAGTCCTCCAAGCTGTCAGATTTCTACAGATTGAACTTCAATAAATAAACTTAGGCTTTTCTTTGTATTTAGAGATTTACAACAGACTTTCAAGCTCTGACATGTTTAGAAAGTTACCTTGGTAGGTTGAGATTTTATTACTATGGTAACTTAACAAGACAGAGGTCTCAAGAGTAATTTTCTCTATAACTTTCAGAAGAATTTACTGTTTATGACCTGAGAGCACTGTCTTACATAAAAGCTTATATTTTGGGGATTATCTTTCAACAGAACATTTATCTCTCTCTATTTTTTGTATTCTAGAATGCACTTACAAGTGTCTTGGACAGAGTGAGTATCTTTGGAACATTTTTGCACTGGTGAAAAGTTGTTCTGCTTTTGTAGGGCCTTGTGCCATGAAGTCAGTGAATATGCCAGTCCACTGCCTGGTTCAGCAACAGGTGAGGAGGAAACTCCGACTCTGATGACTTATTTGTATTGAGCTGATGAATGGCCATGTGAGATGCCAGTAATTGAGGGGAAGAAAGCAATTCCCATGTCAACAGGCATCTCAGAAATTTACCAAAAAAGTCACCTCTATAAACCTCTTCCAGTGGATAATGCCCAATTCTAAGTTCACTGGGACTTGGGGGACTCACCACTCTGTGGTATAGAGACCTCACTGCAGTTGACCTGGAGAGTACAGGAGAACAGACAGGTGGAGGAAGAACAGGATATCTATTTTTATGTCTCCTGGCTACAGAAGACTCAGCAAAAGTGTACCTGGATGTCCAACACAAGCGAGGGCTCCGAATGGTATTATGCATCCACTTTTCACTACTGTGAATCCCATGACCAGATGGGAGGAAGGTAGTTTCTGTTGACATTACTGTCCTAGAGAACGTTTGAGTAGACAAGAGGAAGATACCATGGTCTTCAGAATCATTTTGTACCATAGTAGATATAATAAATCATGAAGCAAGTTAGAGTGGTATGAAGTTAACAGGAACTTTTTATTTTGAAAGTTTTAAAACGATCACCAAGTATTATCACAGAAATGGGAGAGAAAAACTAAATATGTATATTAATTTTATAATCTCCTATTTAATATAATAATATGTATGTGTGTTCATGTTTGTGGGTGTTTTGCTTGGTTCTCTGCTATTTCTCTGACTGTTGTCTTTTCAGGGTTTGTCTGGTCCCACAGTACCTGCTGAGGATGAGTCAATCCTCTTTCAGCTGAGTATAATTCTTAGCCACATTATCCTGTCTAATAGGAGCAAAAAGCAGCCAGAAAGATTTCCTGAGGAATTGCTGGCACATGCAAATGGAAAGTGCTCATTTTAATTTTGGTTGTCATGACGTCTCTTCAGTTACCTCATTGACGGGAATCATCACACTTCTTTACACTGTTTTCAGCCTTATTGTCTGGAAAACACAGACTTGTTTTCTTGTTTGGATAGCCTAAGAAAAAACCATGAACAAGTCTGGATGTTACGGTTCTCCCAAGTGTTGCATAGATGCAGAAAATGTCATTTGAAGCTTTAACCTATCAAGAGTATAATTGAATGACAGTCAAACATTCACTGGGTTTATTTCTTTGCCAAAGAGTCAGTCCTGGCATTGTCTTTAGATGATATCTTCATTATGGAAATTGAGAAAAATATACCCACAAATGATAAATGTGGAGGGTACTAAACACATACGGCTAAGAGAAATAAAATATAAATACATTCATGTGAGCCAGGCGCAGTGGCTCACGTCTATAATCCTAGCACTTTGGGAGGCCAAGGTGGGCGGATCATCTTGAGGTCAGGAGTTCGAGACCAGCCTGGCCAACAGTGAAACTCCATCTCTACTAAAAGCACAAAAATTAGCTGGGCATGATGGCACGTGCCTGTAATCCCAGCTACTCGGAGAGGCTGAGGCAGGAGAATCACTTGAACCCGGGAGGTGGAGGTTGCAGTGAGCCGAGATCGTGCCATTGCGCTCCAGTCTGCACAACAAGAGTGAAACACTGTCTCAGAAAAAAAAGAATGTATCTTCATGTGAAACCTTCTGGAAGGCATGGAGACAAACACAAGTATGTTCTATAAAGTAATTTGTCCTAATTTCTCAAGGTAGAGGCTTAAAAAATGCTATTCATCATCTTCACTATAGCTGAGATAATTTGATTAGTAATAGCTATAGTTGTATATCAAAACATAAAGAAGAAAAAGACTAGTCCAATCTTTGCAATCACTATACAGTAATTTGTCCTTAGGAAGACATTCAGTATATATTCTAACTCTTGGCGATGATAAATAGAAAATATTTTGGTAGACATTAGACTAATATATAAACCAATTACTGACAATATATGAGAAACAAATTAAAAATATAAAACTTGTTCTTACAGGAAGAGACAAGGCATGGTTTTCAGTAATAAAGAAAGAAAGAATTAGTCCTGATTGATACCTACAAGCCCATATCATCTCGTAAAATTAGCCTGTGGGGTGGTACTGATAGGAAAATAAATGAAATCAATGATTAAAGTAATAATTATCTGCTTACATTCAAATGCATATGAAAAAAACTTTGAATTTCTTTTCTCATTAGCTGGTTCCCACCATGCATGGATAATGAATGGATTTTACCAAACTTGTTGCTGAAAAAATGTGGACAAATACAAGCAGAACCTTGGTTCATTTTCACTATGTCCAACCTATAAAAAAATTCAAGACTGGTCTTCCCAGAAGTGGTGAGGGTACACTGTGTGTGTGAGATCAGATAGTCAGGTGTGCGGCCTTTGTGAATAGGTCTGTTCTGCTAATATTTGCCAAGGACCACAAGTTCCTGTAGCTGGAAGATCTAGGAGCTAGTCTATTGTTTGAGCAAACTGAAGCTTTCTTTGGAAAATCTTGGCAATGGGAAGTGCATTTGCGTGTTTATGCATAACAACTGTCATGCATTTTTCTCTCTGAAGAAAATAAGTCTTTAATTTCCTATTGAACTTATTCAGTTGACAGAAATTTTTTTTTATGCAGCAGCTTCATGTATAAAACATGAGGCAGAATCAAACTGCCAGTACTGTATGGAAATCTTCTGTAAGGAAGATCTTTTTGGTTAGAGTCATTTACACTGGAAACACAAAAATGATCTTACTGAAAGCAGTGCTATATGAAGTAGATGGCTAAAATAATTTTCAAGTTTCATCTCTTTTATAGAGTCCAGATAATGTGGTAGTAAATTGAAACTGGCACGTGTTGGTAATTTTAGAAATAGGTTTGCAACCCAATTTTGACAACAGTTTTTCATAGCATTTCCTCATGTGATATTTTCCAAATATTGGAGGATACTAGAAAACTCATCATAGTGATATACAACCTACGTTATCTTATCTTCATGCCTTTTAGTAGCTTATATGCAGCTACCAGGATGTATAATTCCCTATCCTGTATTGTACTTCAGCAGTACCTTAAAGCACATCTTTGTTCATATGACGATGCCATCTGAGGAAGGCACCTAGCTTATCAGAGCATTCTGTCCTCAGTCTGGAATCTGGAGGGTTATGAAACTCCTTTATTTTTACAAATTTCTCTTCATTTGAATTTACTGGCCACTGCCTGCTTTCTAGATTCCAAAATTACTTTCTCAAAGCTTTGAGACTGAGTCAGAGTCAGAAAGCCCACAGTAACACAGCAGGTCCGCTTAGTCTAGTACGTTTTTCAGAAATTCTGGATGCCACTTACCCTGCTCCTCATTCCCATAGTTGTTAAGAGCCTAGCCTGAAATCACATTTCGAGAATGATCTAAAGATCTTCAAATAAACCTATATCCCCCAAACAGACCTAAGTTTTCTGAGCAGGTCTTGGCTAGTAACAGTACAAGAACTCTCTGGAAACAAAACAAAACAAAACAAAATAAATGCAATACTCTGCCAGCTAAGTAGCTTTCTGGTTGCCGATACGGGATTTTTCATTTCCATGCATTCCTTTTCTCTAACACACTGCACTACTTTGGTATTAGTTCAGTCATCGTATAGTAAAAGATGTATGTGTGTTCTTAGCTTATTTGTATATCTATTTTCTTTCTACCGGAGTCAATCAAGCATTTATTTTTAGTACCTTCTATTGCTAAGCACTGTGTAAGATGCTATGGGTTACATAAAGAGGCAGAGGAGTCCATTCTTAGTTTCAGGTTTACAGTTCAGATGGAAAGAACAAATTAATGGAAGTCAAAAAAGCAATGTATTGTTAAATCATCAAGTACTGAGCTTGGCCTGATAGAAGTTCACAGAATAATGAAAAGATAAGGTAGAGTTGAGTTGGAGAACATTAAATGAATGAAGTAATGCCAGAGCTGTTTATTGAAGGATGGTCTTTATAGAGAGGCAGAAGGACTTCCAAAAGGGGACAGCAGCATTGAGAAAATGCCCCCTAATAGCTGAGCTTCAGGACATTGGAGAATGGGGAGGAGACCTATTTCACTTTTATTTCATATTTATAAATATGAAAGACAAGTCATATTTTCCCCAGACATAATTGTCTTAACCGTGTAGTTTCCTTCTAATTCAATACATTATTCTAGATATAAAATGGTCACTTGAAAGCGAATCAGTTTTGTCCTCAGTTTTTCTGGAATGCAAGTACAGTTTTTTTTCTTCAAGGCTAGAGACTTGATATATTTAATATACTAAACTTTCTTCTGAATGTTAAGTAGAGTGAGATTTTGAGGATGTAATCTTAACAGTATCCAATACCTAGTAACTCATTGCACCAAGCTTTAAATGCCATGGTGTAAAAAATATATATTACTTGTTAATTATGCCAAAATAAACTACCTTTAAAGTATATTAAGCGTCCCAAGAATCTAAAGATGCTGGGAGATAGTTACAATATAGTTCAAATCTAGTTTGTCCCACAGGGTCCACCATGAACACACTATGCCTACATGTCAGTGTATTCCAAGTTTGGAAAGCCATGGCCACCTTCCTATGGCCAGAAACCAGTCTTTTGCAGACAAGTGGTCCCCAGACAAGCCCAAATGCCTGGTTTCCCAAAGCTTGTTCATGGTTGTATAGTCCCATAAAATGTTGCTAGGGATATGATAGTGTCACAGAGTTTTAGAGTTTGGAGGAGCCGTAGAGATCATCATCCAACTCCCGAAATTACAATGAAGAAAGCACAGCTGCTCAACAGTGCCATCTCTTTTCTGCTTTGCTGTGGATGAACTATCCTGGACTCTCTTCTGGACCTCCTTCTCAACTGTAGACATCCTAATACGTGGATTGCTTCTGAATCCTGCCAAGGTATGGCAGGACTCCTGGAATCTTGGGAGCCTGTTTTGTGCCTGAGGCCACACTGAATATAGTGTAGACCACAGGGTTTCCACATGGTCAGCTAGCAAGGGAGCTGTTTAAGCAAATGCATGAATGAAGTGACCCTGGTTGGTGTCAGTACAGGGGAAGTTCCTGCTTTAGTCTTGTTCTATGTGAAATTCAGTCCTTTGATGAAAATTGTAAAATCTTAATGAATATAGATGTAGGGAAAACTATTATTTAAGAGTTGCAAGTCGTGTTCTACCTCTAGCTCAAATTTATATAGCAAACTGGGAGAAATCCCATAATAGGCATTTTTTTTTGTTATGTAAAAAGTAAGGTGGACGTTCAACCATAGATCTTAAGGGGAAACTTAAATATAGTGGGATAAATGAGATTCAAATGTTTTAAACTAAGAAGTAAAATTCTCTGTTTGGTCATGTAAATTTAGGTATGTTTTAGCAGTTGCTACCTAGGGAGGGGCCAGTGTTTCTTTTCTTTGTGTGGAATTAGACTCTTCTAGTGTGTTTATTTTTAAGCAGCCTTAAAGAGCGATTTTTTTGTTTGAGATTCTCTTCCCCATCCCCTGGAACGTTGGAGCCATTTCAGTGAGAATTTGGTGTTTACCTTATCCTGGAGGAGAAAAAAAATGTGGTATGCAACCTATACTGAAAGATTGCTGTCTATTTAAGACTAAATAAGGCAGGTTTGGGTAAATACATTAAAGTTGTAGTGCCATATATGGGTGAGGCCATACGACCAGACTATATCTCTGAAGGTGGAGTTGTGGTTTCCCCTAAAAGTAGTGAGTGATCCACTGCCAACCATTCTGGGAAGAGGTGAATCTTGGGACTGCAAGTAAAAACTTGGAATTGTGGGTTGTTGGCTGTTAGGTTTGGGGGA
The DNA here is from genome assembly GCA_036589455.1 of Ateles fusciceps. Taxonomy (NCBI): domain Eukaryota; kingdom Metazoa; phylum Chordata; class Mammalia; order Primates; family Atelidae; genus Ateles; species Ateles fusciceps. The sequence continues at coordinate 3,014,394 of JAZHEH010001378.1, forward strand.
AAGTGTGGGGAGTCTTTTCTCCTCTCTCTGAAGCCTCATGGAAATGAAATAAAGCAGATGTGCTCAGGGGCACTCCTGTTGAAGAGCGGTTACCTGTCCTCTTCCAAACACTAGGCTGGGAGAAAGACCGAGAAGTATCATTTAGGGACTCTGAAGAATGTTGTCCTGATCTTGAAGCTGAGAACTCTCTAGTATAACTTGAGAGCACATCCAGTGTAGCTTCTAATGTATTCTGCATGTGGATAGTCCCTTCTGTTTTCCATTAATTATCAGCAAAGCCTGATTAGAAGTTACCACCTGGTTTCTTCTTTGCTTGAGGGAAAGAGCAGTCTCCCTTCTTAGAGGCCACAGGGCTGGGGTGACATTGGTAGTCATCAGGAGAGGATAGCTGTGCCTGGTCCAGAGGATACCTGACTGGGGTTCTCAGTACAAAGGCAGCAAATGCATGAACAAGACTGAACAAATGAGTGAGAACACCATTATTTCCTCCCAGAAAATAGCTCAAAGATGCTTGGCAGTTGCCTACTTCATTGAAAACCAGTAGACAGGACTCAAGCTATTATTGTGGGAGCTTTACAAGGAAATATAACCTTATTTTATATTTATATATAGCTGATGCTTGAACATTTAATTCTATGTATTTGTGTCATAGGTACCAGAGGCTGTTCCCTTCTGCTTTACTGATGAACATAGTAAATCACCATGTAACAGATTATTTTCCAGAATCTCTTGAAGTTTTTTTACATTAAATAAGGATAGGGTGACTACTGGGCAGTCTTTACTAAGGGCAAGAGTAAAATGGGAATCTTTTGTGACCTGACCAAGCTAGCTCCTCCCCATACCTCTTAATCAGCATAGCTGGTCACTAGAGAGGAGTCTGATAAACTCTGGACTTTCTGACTAAAGTCTGAAACTACGGACTTTCGCTCCCCTCTTGAGGTGGACTGGCATGGGTAGACCAAAGTGGGCAAAAAGGATATCAATAGCTTCAAAAAGAAACAGGAAAAAGAATGGGCTATGTGGGTGCAGTGGCTCTTGGTCTAGGACAGAGGAAGGCTGTTTTGGAAAACAAAAATGTGGCTGAGATTGAAAACTGCCTTAGGATCCAGCTATCCTGGCATATTGTTGTGGTTCTGGAACAAAGCTGAGCATTTGAACCTGGGGCACGCTTCGTTTAGGTATGAGGGTGTCCTTGCAGGATGGACATGCCTTTGTGGCATGGTGCAGGGTTATTTTTAACAATGATTTTCAGTGAGTGCAAGAGACAGAGCCACAGTGAAGGATTAAACTCATTTCCCTAGGGGATTGAGTAAGCCATGAGATTCTTAAATTCAAATGTAACAAGGGTCTGTATGTGTGTGGGAGAGGAATGCTTTCCAGGGGAGGTCTCAAAAGTGAGATGCTAGACTTCCCACTAAAATGTCACGTGGGTGCTCACTGGAAATATAAGAGAATATGACTGCTTTGTACCCTTGCATTAATGAATCAGTACATGCCTATTGCATTTGTAAAATGATAAAGAAATTACAATGTTACATTGTGTAGGGTAATCCCAAGTCACGATACATACTGTGATTTTTTTTTCTTTATGTTTATTAATTTAAATGGAGAGGTCCAGGGAACAAATCCTAAAAACCACAAAGATTTGGTCTCTTCTGGGAGGTCTATGGCAGAAAGTCACAGCACAAAAATTCTCTTGTGTGGCTGACTATAGGCCATTTCCAAAATATCCCTTTTAAGTGATTTCAGTGGAAGTCTGAAGCATATAATATAAATGCTGGGTATTCTATCAACCTGTGGCTTCTCATTATATATGTGATTCAATATGTTAACTTTGTATGTTATATAACTTTGCAATTTACAAAGCACTTTCACATATATTATTCGTGTCTCACAGTAACACTGATCAGTATGCAGAGCTGTGATTATTAACCCAATTTAATACTTGAGGACACTAGACCCAAAGATAGTAAATTATATAACTATGAATAAGTACAAGAGGGTTTAAATTTAAAGAACAGATGCTTATTAGTTGCAAAAGGAAAAGAAGGAACTTTGCAGTGAAGAACCTGGCAGACATCACTTTAATCAAGTGATCAAAGTTAATATCACCAATAAGGAAACATATCAACATCATGTACCTCCTGATCTTATGCACTACAGCATCACTTCTGTAGGATTCTTTACATAAATACATAACTGGAATCATGAGAGAACATTAGACAAAATCAAATTGAGAGGCATTGTATCAAATAATTGGCCAGTACTGTCTAGGTCCATTTTGTGCTGATATAACGGAATACTTGAGATTGGGTAACTTATAATGAACAGAAATTTATTTCTCATGGTTCTGGAGGCTGGGAAGTCCAAGACTGAAGGGACAGCACCTGGTGAGGGCCTTCTTGCTACATCACCCTGTGGGAGAAGGCAGAAGGGAAAGAGAGCTCCTCAGCGAGAGAGCAAGAGGGGGGCCAAATTTGCCTTTATGATTGATCCGCTCCCAGAATAAAAACACTAATCCATTCATGAGAGCAGAGTCCTTGGGACCTGATCACCCCTTATTAGTCCCCACCTGCCAACACTGTTGCATTAGGGATTCAGTGTCCACACGGGAACTTTGGAGTACACATTCAAGTCGTAGCAAGTACTATTAAAAAATGTCAAAGCAGTAAGAGACAAAGGAAGAATGAAGAGCAGCCACTGACTGTAGGAGGCCAAGGAACCATGACACTAAAGCAATTTGGGAATTTGGATCCTGGACCTGAAAAAGAACATTAGTGGCACAACTGGTAAAATTTGAAGAACTATCAATTAGTTACTAATATTATTGTCAGGGTTAATTTCATGATTTTGGTAATTGTGCTGTGGTTATGTAAGATGTTAAAACTTGAGAAAGTTATGAAAAGGGTATACAGGAACTCTCTGTACTGTTTATACAACTTTTTTGTAAGTCTGAAATTATTTCAAAATGAAAGTTAAAATAAATAATAAATAAACAGGCTTTCTAGTATAGTCGGGCCAATTTTTATCTTCAATGACAAGGTACGTAAGCTTCAAACCTCAATGTTAATCAAAATAAATAGTCCATTAATCTAAATACTGGACTCATGAATGCTCCTATGGGGCTCTGCCATGTTTTACCATGGAATACTATGGAATTCTGGGAGGAATAGAACACAGACTGTAGGCCTTGGATTTGGATAGATCGGCTTTAAATATCAGCCCTGCCATTTTGTACCTATGTGAACCTCAGTTTCTCTATGTGAAAAATTGGAATACATAGCAATATCATAAGATTGTTGAGGATAAAGGTGTCAATGCATGCTAAACCCTTAACACAATGCTGGTACAGGTCCCAGCTTTTGAACTATAATTGAATTTAAATATAAGGGTGAGAAGAGAGTGCCATTGGTCAGTTACCACTTTTTGTCAGAATGGCTACTTGGTTTGATATTTCACCAGCTTAAAAGGACATGTTTACTAAAAAGCTGCTTATGCGTGCTTACGGCTGATAATACAGAAGGGAAACAATGTCATTTATACACATTTTCCAGGGATATTTTTTAAATAGCTGAATTGCAGCTAAAAGCTTGCCATGGAAAAGATCTCAGCTGTCACCACTGCTGCATCCTGAGTCACTTGGGTACTGTCACCGGCAGAAAGTGGAAAAGGATCTCTGCTCAAAGCTTCAGTGCCCATGACAGAGAGCTGGGAAGTCAAGCCATGATTGCTCCCAGAGTACAGCAAAGCCTGCCCTGAGTGGGTGGACAAGGCTTTATAAAACTTGGAAAGGCTCTTCAAAGAACAATTAAAAACAACCTCCCGTAGTGGGAGGTGAATCTGGCTGGGAAGCTCCTGCTTTCTTTCCCCAGGGTAGAATTCCCAGGCTTCTGGATCCTGGTGGAGTGCCCTTGGCAGTGGACAGCAAAGCATGTTCTCTTTTTCACTTTCCCGGGGTTCAGAGTGGTGGTTTTGAGTACACGGAGTGAAGAACATCTGGCCCTCCTGAAGCTGAAAGAGATCTGAAGACAGCGGGTGGGGGTTGGAGGTTTATGAAAATAGTAGGGTGAAGTTCATTTTCTGGACAACTCTTGGCCCCAGGTGTTATTTATTTCAGATTTTATACTGCTGAGCTCCTGTGGGCTTATTACAGATCAATTCATAAACAAAAACACACTAAGTTGTGTCCTGGGGGATAACTGATGAGTTTATGTGACTTTGGGGTTGCATGTTAGAGGTAAGAGGGGGAGCCACAGCCGAGGACTCAGTGTAATGAACTGGAATTCCAGGCTACACCCCTGTGTGGGCAAAAGACTGAAGAAGAAATGTCCATGAAATATCCACAAATTTTAAGGCACTGAACTCATGTCTTTCACATTTCTAAAAGGAATTACTGTGAATTAAAGGCAAAAATGCATCCCATGGAGCAGTCAGCTCTCCTTAAGAGTGCATGAATAGATGTGATAAATATTTTTGGAGAACTTACCTGATCTATAAAATCACTTTAATATGTATTTAATATTTCTAATAATAATGCGATCATTTATGCAATGATCTCACAAATATCTCATGTGTACCTACGTATGTGTCAGAATGACATATAAGCCAAGATTTTAAGTAATTTGTGGTAAATATATTTTGATGATTTGATAGTTTTCCCTTCATAAGAAAGATTCTTATGATGTAATGAGCATCAAGAGACGACTTTCCCAACTCAGAACAGATCCCTCTATGGCAGCTCTCTGTGCACAGAGACTGTTCATTTTGTGCGTTTGAAGTGGTGGAAACTCAGTAAATGAAAGGATGAGTAATCGTGACGGTTATGTGTGGCAGCCCTGTCTGAGCAGAGCAGTAACAAGGGAGGCTTCACAGTTCCAAATTACACATGAAACAAAAGGATGTTCATTTCTCATGATGAAGTCAATTTCCATGAGATCCTGGGAAGAAAAGTCCTCAACCAAAAAGAAAGAATCTCAGCATTTCCATGAGATCATTTAGCCTACAAGTCCAGAGCTTTTTGCAACACAAACGCAAAATGTCACAGGTAGGCAAGGATATAATTGAGAGGGGGAAAATGAAGGAACCATTTTATCAGAGAGGGAGAAACTCAGAAGAAAATAGAGATTAAAACTGAGAGGATTCCCGCAAAAGGACACAGTGCTCCCCACACCTCAGCCTTTCTCTGAGTGTGACTCAGTAGTGCTTACAGCACAAGGCGTCCTTCTTGCTTCATGCCACTGTCATCCTCAACATGGGTTCCTGCCCAGAGAGAATGGTTGGAAGCTCTGGATAGAGCATAATTCCAAGATTTCCCTATCCTAAAGTCAGGGAAAGACCACTCTATGAAACAGACTTTAGATGAACAGTAATTGGATGCTTTTGTCATCTGCAAAGTAACCCATGGGCAGTGTTTTGTAACTGAGTTGCTGATGGGATCAACATGTTTCTCAGTCCAGTCAATAGAACTCTTCATTGTATTATGACATATTCACTATGGGATACTTGTGATTTTGGTAACTAATAAAAATAGTAATTGGATAGTTCAGAATGTGTTTGTGTAATTTGTTAGCATTTATTTAGCCCTAGTCCATGTGGAAGGAGGCACTCTATCTGAAAAAAACAAAAAACCAGTTGTTTCAATCTTTACAAGGGCAAAATTGGTAATAGGGCAAAGACTCTACCACTCTCTCAATCTCTCCATCCATCCATCTGTCCATCCACCATCTTCACATCCTATATATTAATTGTATTTAATTTCCTCTTGCCACTACAAATTTTGGGCTCCAACATAAACTCAGTGATGCCTGGTAATCTTTTTCTTGCCCTTTCTTTTCATCACAAATTATTACTCTCACCACCTCTGCTCTTATGCCAATCATCCTTTCTGTTTAAGAACACTTCTGGGTAGGCATCTCATTCCTGTAATCCCAGTACTTTGGGAGCCTGAGGTGGGAGGGTAGCTTGAGACCAGGAGTTTGAGATCAGCGCATACAACATAGTGAGACCTCTTCTCTCTTAAAAAAAAAAACTAATAGCAGGGCATGGTTGCATGTACCTGTAGTCCCAGCTACTTGGGAGGCTGAGGGAGTTCAAGGCTGCAGTGAGCCGTGATGGTGCCCCTGCACTCCAGCCTGGACAACAGAGCAAGATCCTGTCTCAGAAAAATAAAACAAGACAAAACAAAAAACACTAACACTCCCTCTAATTCCTTAGCTTAGAATATGTGGCCTCAGTCTTTAGTATCCGTTTTGCTTGACTTCTCTGCAGTGTTTAGTACTATTTCTGAAACTCATTATTTGGTTTGTAGAATACCACTCTGTTGCTCCCTATACCTCTCTGAGTTTCCAGTTTCCTGTAGTGGACTTCATTTCCCTACCTTCCCTTTCGGTGCTGTTGTTTGCTCGGGTTCTGTCCTGGTCCTCTTTCCTCAGCACACACTCACTGAGAAATCTCATTCCTTCCCCCCATTTCACCCACCTGTGAGCTCAGCAGCACTCTCAAATGCACACCTCCAGGTCAGTTTCTTCTCCATCATTGCAGACCAAAGTAAGTGAAACTCAACATGCCTAAAAATAAACCTGTAGTTTTCCTCCCAGACATGCTTCTACCACCTTACTTAGCTTGGTTAATAACATAGCAGTCCACCACCAAGTAACCCAGTGCTGAATTCGTGTTTCTTACTCAACCCTCTCTTTCATCTTCCATGGTCAAACCTTTATCTCCTTAATATTTCTCAAACCTATCTTCTCAATCAGTCCTCATTTCTATGTCTCAGTTCAGACCTTATTCACTTTTTTATTTTGGAGAATTTTAATAGTTTCCCAAATGGTTTTCCTGCCTCTATTCTTGCATACCACTAATTGATCATCCACACTTCAGCAGGAGTGATTGCTTTAAAATTCAAATCTAACTAAATTACTTCTCTACTTAAAACTCATTAGTGACTTCTCATTGCTTAATAGCCCTTTGATGCTCTTAGATGTCTAAGGCCTGATGGAAACGGCTTCTGCCTGACATATTCCTTTGCCTACCACCGTGGTCTATGGTCAGTCATAGTTCAGCGTAAAAGTAGTGAATGAATAGCTTGAATAAAAGATCCCCACAGGCTTTTCTCATGTCTCAAATGGATTTAGCCTTACTATTCGCTTGCCTCCATCAGTATACACTCTGATTGTGCTGAGTTTTGTCATTATTGGATGTTCCTTTGATAGCCTTTTATTTTATCTCTGCCAGCTGTTGAGGGCTCATGTGTTGATCTCACATCATATCTGATGTTTGCTCCCACTGAGTAAAGAAGCCTGATTCATGTTCTAACAAAAATTGGAAGGATTTAACATCACGTTGCCAGAATCTGAGGATCTCTAGCAATAGCATATGTCATTAATTTCAGCCTTTGATAATCTAAAAAATAAGGAAAATTCCCACCCCCTACTCTTTCGCAGGATTTACAACTGCCAAGTTTGTAGCTCATCACGATACTGACAAGCTAAATTTTGAGTTGTGGGGGAAAAAAATCTCCCTATCTTTAGTTAGAAGCTTTATAAAGAGCAGAGCATTCAAATAAGTTAGTGTGGTGAGGCGGGCAAAACACCAAATTCCACTTGCAGCTTTTCCAGGAACGAGCGGTATGATCAAGGGCAAATTCCTAAACATTTTTGGGACTCAGTTTCCTCATTTGTTAAACAAAAGCTTTGGCTGAGGACGAAAGTTACTCCCAGCACTAAAACAAAACAGCAAACAAAAACTTTGACAATTTAATTTAAAATTCCTACCCAAATTGGTGACTATACAATATTTCCTTCATGGGGAGGGGAAATAAAAATAGGCATTTGTATTTTTCAAAACTAAGTGATTCTTCTTTAGAGCCTTTAGCCCTTCATTGCCTACAAATCAAGTTATGACCATTTTAAAGTAGTTACTGAAAAATTAAAGGGACTTTTTTTCTTCTTACCAACTGATGCTACAGGTAACACCATTTCACTAATGCTGACAGTATAAAGTACAGCCTGGGAGAAAATCTTCAGCTTGCTTAAAAAGGAAAAGCATCTTTCCTTTGGAGTAAAAAATATTCTAGAGCATTTACTACTCTGAAATAAGTTTACAACGATGAATGTTTTAAAAAGTGTAACCAGCTAATGGCTGACTCTGATGAACAAGGAGTCAGGACCAGAATGAGAGGGGAAGGAGTGAATTTGTATGGAAGGTGATCTAAAGCAGTGATTTCTCCATGGAGGGCCTTATCATGTCACTTTCACACTCTAGATCCTTAACACTTCCCTAGAAGAATGCAGGATTCTTCTCTTTCATTTAGATACATAACAGATGTATAATGTTTAGACTATAACCAAACAGAAACCATAGCAGCATGTCAGCCTCAACCAAATTGGAAATTATGACATAATCTGGGTGATTATGTTTTCTGATTAAAACACAAATAATAAGTTGATAATGGAAGTATATCTGGGAAAAAACCATACATTTAGAAATTGACACATAAAACACACACACACACATATATATATAATTTTAAATTAGAAAATACTCAGAACTGAAATATTTGAAAATATATCAAGTATATGATATAAAAATTATGATACCAAAATATGATACCACATATCAAGATCTGTGGGTAGCAAAGCAGTAGTGTAAGTTTTTATTTTAAATGTTATTTTAGAATAGAAATTAATGAGTTAAATGGACAATACAAGAAATTAGAAAAAATACAGCTGAAAGAAAAAAAAGACAGAAGACCTAAAAATACAGAGAAAATATTTAATGCCTTAGAGAGAAACACCAAATTAATAGTTTATTCTTTGAAAAGCTAATAAAATGGACAAATCTTTGGTAAGATTTCTCAAGGGAAAGAAACAATAATATTAGAAATAAAATAGGAAGGCATACTGCAGATGTAGCCTAAATAGAAAATAATAAGAAAATACTATCAATAATTTGGTGCTAGTAAATCTGCATACTTGAGGGAATGTATAATTTTCTAGAAAAAATAACTTATCAAAACTGACTCTTGAAAAATACAGTACACCTGAATAGTCACCTCTTTACACACATTTATATACATATAAATCCCAAGCACTGCTCAGACTATTTCACAAATTCTACCAAACATTCATGAACCAGATCATTCCCATCATCTCCAGCTGCTCTGGGAACACTAAAAGAGAGAAAGCTCCCTAATCGTTTGTTATAGGTTCATGTAAAACTTGATTCCTAAATCAGAAAAGTATAATGTGAGACAGGGAAATTACACATTCATCTTTTTTGTCCTCATAAATGTAAACTTTCTTTTAGACAGAGTAAGCAAAACCTAATGATGCATTTATGTCAATACATTTACCACATTACAGATTAAAAGAAGAAAACTCATATGATTAATGGATTCAGAAAAAATGAGTAAAATTTAGTAACTTCTGATTTGATAAATACTCTTAGCAAACTAGGAATAAGAGTGATTTCCTTGTCTTCATAATGAGTGTCTTTTGAAAAACCTGTAACAAACTACACATTACAAGAGAAATTTAAAGCAATCCCTTAAAATATGAAAATACAAGGGAAGAAAAAGATGCCACTATCTTGACTAAAACTGGAGTCTCACTCAGTACAAGACCAAACTAAAATAAAATAAAATATAAAAATAAAAAGTCTGCCATTATTATTGATGATATGATTATAAACATAGAGAATGCAAGAGAATCTGCAGAAAACTAGAACAAGTAAGGGCTTGCGGAGAGGTTGTGTGATAAATGGTAATTATTCAAATTTGCCTCTACACTATCCAAAAACAGAAAATGTAATTTAAAAAATTCAGTATTGACTATAGCAAAAATATAAGATACTTGAGAATAAATCTAATAACAGGGCACAATACCTTTTTAGAAAAAATTATTAAAATATTGAGAGATATGAAAGACGCTCTAACTGACTACATGGAGAGACATACTGTGTCTAGAGGTAGGAAGAATCAATAACAAAAATCTCTTATAATGCAGGCACAACATATGCAAAGCATGACCTGTGATATGATTCATTACATTACAGCCAGTGCACCAAACACTTACATTGTTCTATTTTATATTTAAAATAGTACAAATAATAGCCAAGTTAAATTGTATTTGTTTTTAGTTACCAAAAGACTGAGGACCTTTTTTGTTCTCTAACTGATGCTGCTCCTAATATCATTTCACAAGCATTGACAATATGATGTATAGCCTGAAGATAATATGCAATATTTTTAGGAAGTTTTTTTGGGGGATGTTGGTGAGGCAGGGAAGAGTGGTGGTGTTCAAATGGCATTATAAAGCATTCTTTGCTTTCATTCACTCATTCTCCTACTCTGATATGTTGAGTGCTCACTCTGCCTCTGCTCTCAGTGAGGCAGAAACACATTTTATTTTGCTATGTTGCATAGTCATTAAAGCTTACTCACTAAGGTGAATTAAATGAATAAAGATTATTCACTAAAGTCACTAAAGATTATTCACTCCTCTATGTGAGGCTGGATTTCTACCTGGTAAGGAGCAGAAGAAGTTCTAGCCAACCACTGTCCGTCTTAGCCTGAGCTCCATGTCTAGAGAACCCTGTCCCCTTCGTGAAGCTGCACCAATGAAGCCACGGCTCAAGGTTAAGATGACGACAGGGCATAGATATGTTTCCTAGACTGCTGGAATCAAGCTTTTCTGCTTGGCACATAGACACAGCTGAGAAGCAGTACCCTTGCACAGAATTGGAACTTGTCTGCCTGTTAGATAGGCCCATAACTGGTGCTGTCAATTCGCTGTGGCAACCACAGACTTTGGATCTTAGAATCCAACACTAGAGAGAGTGCTGTGAGCATTTTAGTCTGTCTCATTGAAGCCTGTATCCCACTTATAAATATTTTTTGGTCCCTTTTTTCCTCCGTTAACTTCCCTTTTCCCCTTATTCTCATCTATATAGTATCTTTCCTGTCATTTTCACTCTGTGTCTTTATTCTCTTTTTCCCCACTTCTCTCTTCTTTTTTATCCTTATGTACTCTTTTTCTCTATTTCCTTTCCCATCCCATTTTCCCTAGTTTCTGGGTATATTCCCGTGCCTCCACCAATTTCCCTAAGTTATCCCTCTCTCTGACCCTATTACATAGCCTTCTAACGTTCATTCTTCTAAAACTTTTCTACTGATCACCTCATGGCAACATGTAGGCCATTGCTTTAACAAGTAGAAATAGCAACATTCCCAGTGCGGCAAATGCATGTTAAGAGAACAGAAACATCATCCAGATGAAGGGTCTGTGCTCCATTTACCTGCAAGCCACCTCTACTCTTGGCAAATGTATTTCTTTATTTCTTCTTTTCTGTAGGCAGATAACATTTCAGATAATACCCCAGAGATTATTTATCATAAATTAGCCCAATTCAGTTTTTACTGCTGTGTTTTTTATTATTTTATAGTTAAATATTGGCTTAGCAGCCATGAATCCAGAAACCCTCACTGGAGCTCTATATCTAAGTTATTTATCAATATAACTGAATATTCATATGTGCTTAAGAAAATTAGAATTACTTATGTGAGTCTCAGGAAATTAAAATAATGATTAATCTGTTGATTTCAGAGGGAAACAGTGTCCAGGCTGATCAATTTGGAGAATCATTTTCATCTTTGTGTCCTTAGTACCTACCACAGTTCCTCGCGCCTAAGAGAATTTCAGTAACTGCTTGTTAGAGCAAATACTGGTTTTCATCCAATGTATCCTCCTGGGATCCCTAAATACATAACCAAAGGGTTTCATATGACTACATATTTCCACGCCTATAACAAACACAAAATTTGCATGTAAAAGATTAACATGACTGAATTATTTCTCGGTATTTGCAAGCCACTTGATAGGTTTTATGAACTGGCTGTTCATCTTGAAAGCTCTACGGAAAGGGAATCTTTAGAAATTTACCGATGAAAAACCCAAGGAAGAAAAATGTGCATAGATCCTAAAAGGAACAGTTTTCCCCTGTGTTTAAAACAAATATGGGAGTTTGAAATGTAAGGGAAAATCATCTATTGTGACATATAACACAAACCTAAGTTTTCTAAAAAAGAATATGAACAAATGGTATGAGCAGGAAAAAATAAAAGTACTGAAGCAACCGCAAGTGACCTCAAGAGGTCTTTGGGTTTCACAGTTCACTTGGCCACCCAGCTTCTTCTCAGTTTTCCTCTAGAAACCCAAAGACATAGCAACTCAATAGCAAAGCCCAGTGCTAGATTACCTGGTGGACACTGTTAACCCATGCTGGGAGCACCAGCAAAGCAGAAACACAAAAATTATTATTTTTTAATTGGTATTTCAAAAAAATTTTAAAATAGGCACCCCACAAATCAAAATCCTCTTGGCCATCTTTTCCTCTTACAGTTTGGAAATTTTTAAAAATTCTGAATTATAGATAGCAGGGTTTGAGGAAGCCTCAGTAGGTGATGGCATAGGGTCTCTAAAAGACCAACCCAGGCAGGATTTAGTTACAAAGTTTGGCAATTTGCTTGATTCTTGGCTAAAGGTTTTATAACTTTTGAGCCATCATACGTATATGCAAAAACGATAACTCTATAAAGAGAGCAATCAAAACAGCCGTAAGTATTCATCTAACCCGTATCGAATACCACACATAATCACTACAGCGCAATTAGAAGTATTCCTTGCTCATAATGATGCTCAGGACCATTTCTGACCCTTAGTTCTCTCCTCCCCCACCCTGTCACTCTCAAGCTGAGACTGGAGATTTGTTAGTGAATGCTAAACTGAGTTTCTCACTGGACCAGGATGGGAAGGAGGAAAAGAGCAGCACAGAGTCAGAAAGAACAATGGACTTAGGTGTCAGATCCCACTTTAAGTCCTGGCTGTCTTACTAGCTGTGATATCCTAGGGAAGTTTCTTGAAGTCCCTGATCTTAAAATAGAGACAGTAATACAAACCTCATAGAACTGGTGAGAAGACTAAAGAGAGAAAATATGACCAGGTGTGGTGGTTCACGCCTGTAATCCCAGCACTTTGAGAGGTCAAGGCGGGTGGATCACGAGGTCAGGAGTTCAAGACCAGCCTGACCAACATGGTGAAACCCCATCCTACTAAAAATACAAAAATTAGCTGGGCGTGGTGGTGCACGCCTGTAATCCCAGCTACTCAGGAGGTTGAGACAGGAGAATCACTTGAACGTGGGAGGTGGAGGTTGCAGTGAGCCGAGATTGTGCCACTACACTCCATCCTTGGTATCAGAGCCAGACTCTGTCTCAAAAAAAAAAAAAAAAAGAAAAAAATATGTGAAGATCTAGAAAATACAGGAAAGCTGCTTTAGTACAATAAGTAGGTATCCAATAAATAGTAGGTGCTGCCGCACAGTCATTACCGCTCAGTTCCTAGATAATAAATTATCCATTTATTCATTTAATATCTACTGTGCACCTATTATGAGCCAAGTACTCTGTTAGGTGCTGAAATGGGCTATAAATTGTTCCTGATGTGGGGGAAAAGGTGATAAGGAAACTGGAATTGAGAAAAAGATATGAAATGTAATAGGAAGTTGCTCTGAGTTCCTTGACAGAGAGCCAGATATTCCTGCTTCTGCAGGATGAATTATGAAAAAATCAGAGTCTGCAATGCTGATGAACCTTCAACAAGGCAGAGTTAAAAGAGGTATTTCCATTTCATGTACAGTCTCCCTATTTTGAACTGCTCTCACAAGTAAATTTGCTCTATTCACTTAGATGCCAAAGCCAGGCCTTTACTAAGCTTGCTTGGACCTCATCTGTAGACAAAATTATAGGGGAGAGAAAGCAAAGTAGTTCCCGCCTCTCCCTACAGCAGAAGAAAGTCTACAAGTTTTAATTATTCCCTCCTCTGTCCCCATTATGAGATGACTCTCCTCAAAAGAGAACAGTCCAATTGAAATCAAGAAATACATGCCTACCTGTAATACAGCCAGAAATATGACCCATTAAAGCTTTTTAACATTTGTAATCAAATGCCACAAGAAACTATAGACTGTGGCAGCCATTACAATCTTACTGTGAATGTGTTTATTTCTCTAATTTCTCCGTAATTTTTAGCCAATAGTTGAGGAAATGAAAGTTTTCCGAGGCTTTCATCCTCCCATGAGAACCCTGAAAGCTCTAATTATCTCAGTGTGGAAGGCAGAATAATGGCCCTCAAAGATATCCACATCCTTATCCTTGAAAACTGTTAATATGTCACCTTCCATGGAAGAGTGATTCTGCAGATGTGATTAAGTTAAAGATCTTGGAGTGATTAGATTATCCCAGATTATGCAGGAGGGCTCAATCTAATCACTTGAGTCTTGAAAACTGAACAACTTTTCTCAGCTCTGATCAAAGGAAGAGGTTCGGCTATGGAACAAGGGTCAAGGAGATGCTAGGTTGCTGGCCTTGAACATGGAGGAAGGGAGCCATGAGCCAAGGAACAGGTGCGGCCTCTAAAAGCTGGAAAAGGTCAAGAAATAGATTCTCTCCTAGGGCCTCCAGAAAGGCTGCAGCTATGCCAACACCTTGATTCTACCCCAGTAAGACCTGCATTGGAATTCTGGAACTGTGAAGTAATATATTCGTGTTGTTTTAAGCCAGTAAATTCATGGTAACTTGTTATAGTAGCAATAGAAAACTAAGGCACAGGGAGACAAGAAAGTGAGGACTTTAGGTGAGGAGGGAGGAAAGAGAGATTCAAGGCAGAGCAGTGGGAAGGTGAGTGAAGACAACCCCTATCCCTCATCCAGACGACCCCTATCCCTCATCCAGACGACCCCTATCCCTCATCCAGAGACTATACAGTACAAGCACCATGCTGCTGCTATGGACAAAATCAGAAGCTGGGCATTAAAATATAGTAAGTCATGCTCACATACTTGCTTACTTCTAAAAAACCTGATATTGCATTCCAGGGCATTTCTTCTCTGAAGATCTCTCTTCTTATTGTATATCACTATTTCTGTTTTAGTACTTCCCTAGAACTTCTCATGAGGTATCAGCATTTTAATTATTTTCTGGATTATTATTATTATTTTGAGACAGAGTCTCGCTCTGTCGCCAGGCACCAGGCTGGAGTGCAGTGGTGCGATCTTGGCTCACTGCAACCTCTGCCTCTCAGGTTCAGGCATTTCTCCTGCCTCAGCCTCCCGAGTAGCTGGGACTATAGGCACTCGCCACCACGCCCAGCTAATTTTTGTATTTTTTAGTAGAGACAGGGTTTCACCATGTTGGCCAGGATGGTCTCGATCTCTTGACTTCATGATCTGCCCGCCTCGGCCTCCCAAAGTGCTGGGATTACAGGCGTGAGCCACTGCACCCAGCCTCTAGATTATTTTTTTATTTTATATTAGAATATAAGCCCCCTTATTCTGCATTAGACTATAAGGTCCAAGACCCAAAGGACTACGTGTGTCCCTTCATCATTGTATTTCTAACATGGCAGAAGGAATGGGTGCACTTCCCATCTGTCTTCTGAGCCTGCCGTCCACTCCAGGCAGCTACTGTCCTCTTAGCCCACGCAGACTACCATGGTAATCTAAGGAAGATGGGTGTGGACAAAATAGGAAGTTAAGTATTTCATGATCAAGAAATTGATTTAGTTACAGCAGCTAAGTCACTTATTAAAGTTCATTTTGTTTTGTTCTTTGGGTTAACCTGTTTTCATATATGCGTACCCTTGAGTGTTAAATTTTAATATGACTGTGGAACAATTTTGAGAATCAAAACACCAAAATAATCACCATACAAGGGTAAGAAAATATCTGCTTTTATTCCGTGAATCAACTTGATATACAAAGTTCTTGAAAATGTTAAGGAAATTGATCCTAAGGGGAGCCAAAGACCAGTAGATTGGACCAGCCAAAGGTCATATATAAAAAGACTGGGTGGAGTTGGAAAAAAATCTAGGGCTCATGATTTTTAGTTTAGAAGTTTTTTTTTTTCCTTGTTTTCCTTAAGCATCTTCTCTCCCAGCAGACCCATCTGAAAGTGGGCGGCACCCAGACAAATCCTATTTTTTCGAACTCTCTCCCTTGACTTCGCCAAAAAATACATTTATACTCATGAAATCAGGTGAAAATATTTGTGAGCCTCAGTTCTTATAAGCACCAATTGGTCAAGTGGAGAGGCTGGAAGAGGTCTTCCCTCATTTGGTGCCCATCCCAGCAACCTGGAGCACGTGCCAAAAGGCGCCTCCCAGTGTTGCCCAAAAGGGCCATGTTTGATCCTTTAAAAGATGCCCAAGACAGACCCACCGATAGGAATTAGGTTTATTGCCCTTTCCTTCTTCGTCTCTTCTCTCCACTTCCTCCCTGTCTTCTTATTGAAATCTCATGATAGCCCTCAGACTATGGTTGTGGTCTCACCCCTAATTCAGCTCTTGGCCCCACTCTGTTCTAATATCCAGAAACCGATTCTGGCCTTCCTGCGTTACTCCACCTCTTGCTTCCTAGACAGGACTTGATATTCATTTCTGGCTTCCCAGCCAAGGGCCAGTTTGCTCCAAGTTTTAGTCTTATTAACTCAGCATGTGACAGGCTCCCTGTGGTAGGGACATCTCTGTTTTCTTATTTTTCTTTGTTTTTTCACCTCAAATGATAATTAATGGATGGGGTACTCAGAATTCTCCTCTTTGTTTTTTTTTCCCCCCCCTTTTAAAAATGTTTCTTCTTAGAAACAGGAAGTAGAATGGTGGTGATCAAGGGTTGCAAGGAGGAAGAAAAAGGGAGTTGTTGTTCAATGAGTATGGAGTTCAGACTCGTAGGGTCTGGAGAACTACGGAACTACAGTTGACCCTTGAACAACATGGAGGTTAGGGATGCCAACTTCCCCTCCCCACTCCGTGCAGTTGAAAATCCACGTATGACTCTCCAAAAACTTCTTAACTGCTGTCCAAAAACTTAACTACCAATAGCTTACTGTTGACTGGAAGCCTTACTGATAACATAAACAGCCGGTTAACACATAGTTTGCATGTTATATGTACTACATACTGTATTCTTACAATAAAAAGTAGACAGAAACTATTAAGAAAGTCATAAGAAAGAGAACTTTCTATTAAGAAAATCATAAGAAAGATAACTTTCTAAGAAAATCATAAGAAAGAAAATATTTGCTATTCATTAATTGGAAGTGGATCATCCTAAAGGTGTCATCCTCATCATCTTCATGTTGAGCAGGTGAAGTAGGAGGAGGAAGAAGAAAGGTTGGTCTTGTCTCGAGAATGGTAGGGGCAGAAGAGGTGAGGGAGAGGAGAGGCAATCACACTTGGTGTAACTTTTATTGAAAAGACTCGTGTATAGTGGACCCACACAGTTCAAATCTGTGTTGTTCAAGGGTAAATTATATATTCGCAACAATGTGAATATCCTTAGCACTACTGACCTGTACAGTTAGAAATAATTGAATTTTATGTTGTGTGTATTTTTTATCACAATGTTCTTAAAAAAGACATTTTTAAGGATGTTTTCTTCTGGAGCTCTGCTCTTTATGCTTTTGGATGTTGAATTGGGCACCAAATTTAATCAAATGCTTATTCACCTGGATTATTCTAGAAATAAAACCTACCTCATGGACCTATCTTTGGGATTTCCCAAATCTTATTTCTCACTTTACAAACTTGATCCCCAAAATATGGAAGTATACATTCCATGAATAATAGTTAAGCATCAACTAAACACTGCTAAACACTGGCAGAAATTCGAAGATGAATTGCACACAAACCATTACTTAGCGAAGTTTATACTCTTAAAAAATGATAGCAACAATAGAGCTGCCATTTATTATGATTACTCTGTGCCAGGAACTAAACTATATGCTTTGTATAAATTATTTTAAAAACTCTTTTAACAGCCAAATTAGGCAGGTAATTTTTCTCCAATTCCACAGTCTTTTAGTAGAGATGATCTATACCCACTTGGAAAGCAAAAATGGGATTAAGCTCTATTGAAAATGAGAATAATGTATATTAATAACTGTGTGCCAGGTAGAATGCTGAGAAATCTTACAGATGACAGTTTATCTCCATTTTACAGATACGAAAATTGAGGCTCAGCCAGGTTAAGAGAATTGCCAAAGGCCACTTAGCTAATAAGACACAGAAATGGAATATGAAACTCGCTGATCCTCAAGCCTCCATGAATTTTTCTGCCACACCATGAGGAGGTAAGAGAAGAAGTGATTTACCTCTAGCTGGAGTTGGTGAAGAAAGAAAAGTAATCTAAAAAAAAAGAGAAAATATAGGCAAAGAAGCAGAATGAGGAATGTAGAATTTGTGTATGGTAAACAAGCCCTCAGCCGGTTGGAATCTTCCAGGCAAGAAGCAGAGCAATAGATCAGACTGAAAAGCCACACTAAAGCCTGGGCCTGCAGTGCCTGATGTTAGTCTGAGGGGTTTAGACTTCAATATCTACATGGTGAAGAACCATTAAGATTTTGCAAGCAGAGGAACTACAGGACCAAAACCTGTCCTTTAGGTATGTTCATCTAGCAAAAGTATCTTAAATGCACTGGAGAAGGGTTAAGAGAATGTGGGAAAAAATAACTAACTTCTTCTTCTCCTTAATTCTATCTCTTTTTTAGGTTAGCATTGGCCTTGACTTTGAAAACATGTCCTCAACAAAATCTAGGATTGAATCATGCATTTGCCTGAAACCATTTGTTTTTAAGTAAATTAAATATAATTTCTTTTACCTTTCCCCCTAAAAGTCTGTAGGTCTAAAACATAATTTGAAATCCCTTTTCCAGAGAGCAATCCAATTTGGCTTTTGTTGTTTCTAGTCAGATATTATATGATTTTATTTTTTATTGAAGGCCTTTAGAATGGCTCACAGATGTTGAAGCTAAAATAGATCCTCCTGGAACTGTTTGGTTTGAGAAAATCTCTGTTGCCATGGATTAAATTAATAGGAGATCTCTTGTTTGAAATTTAGGGATATTTTCACATTTAGGAAACAATCTTCCCTTAAATTTATATAAGGTCATCATGGGGAAAAGTCACATTTGGAATGTTAACCAGGGGTCCACATCATTGCACTTAAAGTTGAGCTACGGCTGTGTTCATCTCTCCCAAGAGAAAAGAGATCAACAACCAGGCTATTTTTTTTTTTTAAGCAGAGTCTCAGTTGCCTAGGCTGGAGTGTAGTGGCGCCATCTCGGCTCACGGCAACCCCTGCCTCCTGGGTTCAAGTGATTCTTTTGCCTCAGCCTCCTGAGTAGCTGGGATTACAGGCGCCCACCACCACACCTGGCTAACTTTTGTATTTTTAGTAGAGATGAGTTTTCGCCATGTTGGCCAGGCTGGTCTCGAACTCCAGACCTCAGGTGATCCGCCTGCCTCAGCCTCCCAAAGTGCTGGGATAACAGGCGTGAGCCACTGCGCCCGGCCTAATATTTTTATAAATTGAGAAATTTGTGTTCCTACTTGGTCAGCTATACTGGAGAAATATAGTTACTAAAAAAAAAAAAAAATCTATGGCTTAAATTATGCATGTGGCTATGCTGAAACTTAACAGACAATTTGCAATTAGAAATAACTGAACAAAATATTATCAATTTTAAATATCAATTAAACATTAGCTGAGCCCCACACAAACTGACATTGGAAGTAGGCGACACCCAAAATAAACTCCCTGGTCTTCTGTTTCTCTCCTTCCCCTTAGTGAGCTTGCCACTAAGCTCGAGTCTTCATTGTCACCCACCTATGAGGGACTTACACATTTACCTCTCCAATTCTGGCACCTTCTTAAGACTCAAATTGACAATATTCTATTATGAATCTTCCCATGAGGAACTTGACACTCAAGATCTCCAGACCAAACCATTTTATCCACAACACTATTGCTCCTGTATCTTGTACCCGAAGCAGGCTCTCCATATCAACAATTTCTGGATTGTATTCCAGGAACACTCTCCCCCGCAAAAATTAAATTATAAAAGAGATTTATGGTCAAATAAGTCTGGGAAATTTTACATATAACACTTGTTTGGAGATTTTCAATGAAAATTAAACTTCTAAAAGCTCCTTGATCTCCTGCAGTAGAAAGCATGTTTATTTTGTTTATCCCAGTATTTTATTTGATGTTCATCCCTTCTTGCATCACATCAATTAACATTCTGAAAAACTAGTGTTTGCAAAAGATACTTTTAGACACCCACTGTAGAACATTTTCACTCCTTCTATCCCCTAGCCACTAATAAAATTCATCTCCTTGTGTAGTTGGACCTAAGAGCATGTCTAGAGTCAGGCTGCCTGAGTTCACTTCCTAACTTCACCACTTACCAGGCGTGAGATGTGAGCAGTTTATACAGTCTCTCCACTCAGGTTTTAGATCTGTCAAACGGTTTCTTCTTCTTAAAGGATAGTAAGGATTACATGAAATAATGCATGGAACACACTTAAAACGGTGCCTGAAACATAGCACCCACTTAATAAACGTTCAGTTTTATTACTACTATTGTTACCTCTCAAATGTCTCTCAAACATTTGCTATTTCCTAATGCCTTTGACACTTCCATAGTTTAGGTACTCATCATTTCTTTTCGGGACCAAGAATAATAGAAATTTACAGTTAGTTTGGTTCTTTATAAATTTATCAAATGTTTTCTTGTATATTATCCAATTAACCTAATAAGTATTTAATTTATTCTAATCACAGACTCTCTACTTTGCAATTCATTCGCCACACTGCCATTTAGTTATTTTAAACACAAATCCAATGATGCCGTTTCTATGCTCAAAAACCCTTAATGATCCTCCATGTGTATGTAATAAAGGGAAAGTAACAACTCAACATCATGGTAGACACACCCCTGACTTCACACTTCACCACATAGTTTTATAATCTGACCACACTGCAACAGTCCTTGAGTTTAAAATAAACAATGAACTTTGAGATCACCGGCCTTGACTGTTTTGTTTTGCTTTGAATAGCCTTCCTTCCTTCTTCTACTTGTTAGAAACCCTATTTGTTTCTTAAGATTCGCTTAAAATTTAATCTACTCTATGACATATTTCTCAATTCTATGTTGCTCATTCTTCTCTTGATTCTATTGTGTATATAGATATAACTCATATAATATTTATGCCACATCTCACAGAATTAATTATCCAGAGACTCTTATCTATGTAAAGTGTGAGCTAATGAGAGGAAATGTCTTATTTGTTCTTTTATACTTTACAAACCAACACAATATCCTTACAAATATTAGCTGTCCATATAAATATTTATTGACTAAATTTGCCTATGTAGAAGGCTTCTTACTGTTCATTAGTGTATATCACATCTTAAGCAAATATTACACCTTGAAGAGTCATTTGGTTGATAATTCTCTTCTTGCCAAAAGTTCCTACTCTTTACGAAAGAAATAAAAATGAGATTCCTTTAATAGGGATGTGAGCCAGTATCTTTAAATAAAATCAAAGTCACATGGAACTTTTGCAAAACACGCCTACAACACACACCTGTGTCCACCAACCTACCCAGGATTCTGACTTCTTGGGATATTACCATGTTTTCCTTGGGATTCTCTTAAAATAAATATAAAGGCTAATTAATATACTGGCACTATTAGCATCTTATATCTTCATTTTTCCGATGAAGACTTCCTGGTTGGCTCTCAGAAAGGTGATCTAATCTATAGTCTCACTCCCTAATCTAAGTTCACTTTCAGGTCAGATGTCCCCAGTTTGTTTCTGATTCAATGATCTCATCTCCTTCAACGGAGCTACTCAGCCTTCAAAGGACTGCTACTAAAAAATCACACTGGCTACTTAACTACTCCAGAGGAAATTTTCCAGCTCTGAAGTACAGTATTCCCTCTGCGTATTATTCTCCACATCTTCTTCCCTGGCTCTTGATTGGTCTTGGAAATACTGGCTAGGAGTAGGAGGAATAACTCTCTCCTAAACCTTCCATTTTCCTACCAGTGCATTTAATTAATCTGTTTCTCAAAGAAGTTTAAATGCTTGTCTTGAAAGCACATTTTCGATGTTTTTCTTGCTTTATGACTGCCACAGGACTTATGTATCAGATTTAATTAGGAGACATCTATGGGGCATAAAACGCTCAGGGCCAGTGTTGCCCATCACATTCTTTTTGTTTATCCTAACCTTTACCAAGTGACATTTATTATGCGCTATCGAATGCGCTGGACCTCTTAGCCATTACTGCTTCCCATGGCTTGGATAGTTGGATTCCATCTTGTCGGTTAATAATAAACTATTGTCTATCCCTGTTACACCTCTGCCAAGAACTTTTTTCCAGAAATTACTTTATAGTTATTATCTAATCTTTATAAAACCATGGAGGAAGTTTTCCCATCTAACAGATGGTAAATGATTAAGTAGCAGACAGTTAAAGAGCAAGGTGACATGGCAATTAAGTGATGAAATAATACTGAGTGTTCCCAATGTTAACTTTCCCTAGTTTAATCTGCAAACCTCACAATATTATCTGAGTTTAAGTTTATGTAGAATGGCCTCACTTTCCATACAAATCATTAATTGGCATTTTAAAAAAATGAAAAGATGCATAGGAATGTATGGAAGAGTGTTAAAAGTAGTCTTTCGAGAGTTAGGTGCTGATTTCGTTATTGTTGTTCACCAAATCTGGCTGGGATTCACATATTTATTGAAACAATCACTTGATTACAAAAGCAGTTACAACCACAGGAATAATTATAAACATAAGGTTATTATGACATTAATTAGAAATTTTATAAATTACCAACATAATTTTGAAGGTCCTATTTTACCTCTTCTAAGTTAAGAAATGTTTTAAAAATATTTTCCTACGATATGTTTGTATTCATTTCAGTAGTATACTCTATATTTTATTAATAAGAATAATTTGTTACTGAGTAGCAATTAGATGGAAGAAGTGAGAAAAAGGCCCGATCTTGGGATATTTTTACATTTCTGATAGCTATTAATCATGTTAATACGTTGTGCATAAGTAATGAGTGCATAGGTAGTAGCGCTCAAATTTTTTACTTTTTAAGTAAATTTTATCAGATTCAACATGCTGATTTTTTCTAAAAGCTTAAAGAGCCTAAAATTACCTTGTATTTTAGAGTTTATAATAATTCAGTTCCTTCACATTCTGCAAGTATTTGTAAACTTTGAATACTTGATTAGATATTGGAGCATATACCCACTAGAATGTGAGTCCCACAATAGAATGTAGCTCCCATGAACAAAGGGATTTGGTCGTTCCTGATGGATACGCAGTTTCTAAAAACGTGCTTAGACAATAGTAGATGCTCAACAAATATTTGCTCTATGGAGGGCGGCAGGGACACAAAGGTGAATATAATTATTTCTCTGGCTTTTAGGGTGTCTGAGGACTTTGGAGATGGATCTACTATTGCTATTCAAGAGCAAACCAATTTTCAAAATAAATATTTCAAACCAACAAAATTTTGGTGTATGCAGTCCTCTGATAATCATGCATATGATTTTATTATGTAAGCATACATGATGAAGATAGGAGAAGGTTCTGTCTTTTTAGATGCATTTTCACTCCTTGTCAATCTTGTGACTCTGGAGCTTCCCACTCAGCGTGGCAAACAGCCGCAATACAATAAGGTCATTCATTGCTCATCTCTGACTGTCAATACATTTTTTTTTTTTTTAAAGAAAACTCACTGTGAGGAAAATAGATTTGAAAGTCAGTCATTGGCAAGAAAGATAAACTTTTCTAAACTTTCTTAGCTCCTTCATAACAACAGCTAGCTTGGCTGACCTGACTACAGAGTGTGCCGTGACCTCTGCTCACCAAGAACCCTGTTCTCTTCTTTTTTCTGGATCCACAGAGAAACTGTATTCTCAGCCTTCCTTGAGGTCGGGTGTGACCCTGTAGCTGAGTTCTAGTCAATGGAATGTAAGTTGAAGTGCTATGTGCCATTCTCAGGCCATGTTCAAAAATATGCCACATATGTTCCCTCCTTTTCGCATGTCTGGGATGAAGGAAACCCCCTGGGGTGACCTTAGAAGTTACAGGTTGAGTCCCTGAATGACTACATGGAGCTAAATTAAAAATATGGCAGCTTATTTTCCAAGATGGCTGCCATCAATTCCTTTCTTACCATTCCCCATCTGAAGGTGGAGTCTACTCCTCCCCCTCTCTTTAAATTTAGACTGATCTCATTTACCTCATTGTTCAATAAATAAAGTACCATTGTGAGGTTATACCGTTGTAATGCTGCCTTATTAAAACTCCCACTAGGCTTCTTGGAACCGAGGCACTCTACTATTAGGAAGTTTAAGGAGCCCTGTTAAGAGGCTCCTGGAAAACCAGTATCAACTTGCCCACCATATGGGTAAATTGTCCTGGAAGGACATCCTCCAGTCCCAGTTGAGCTTCCCCAGCTGAGATCATGTAGAGCAGAGAAAAACTGTGCAGTAGAGCCTTTTCTGAATGCTAAATTCACAAAATTCTGAAATACAATAAAAATAAGTGTTATTTTGAGCTGCTAAGTTTGGGGAAATTTATTCTGTATTGATAGAAAACTGAAACACTACCTTACCTCCCTCCTAAGACTACTCTGGAATGTATATGTGTTTAAGAAATAACCTAATATTTTGAGCCTAGATGTTTAGGTGTAATTGCCATTACAGAAAGGAGAGGTATACATTTCTTTTCTAGTACAAGTATTGTAAGAAGAGAAAAGTGGAGAGAGCAAGAAGAAAGAGTGAGATGCAAACTGTCCCGGCCTTTCCTCTCTGGATTGAAGTTCAAGAGGTGATGAAAAGCACTTGAAATACACTGAGGAAAACAAGAGGGCAGGAGAGCTTCTGCCAAACTTCCCATTAGGATCTGAGAGGAAATCCCCCTGTTAGACTGTCTTGCAACCTTGGGGCACAGCGTAGTATTGCCTGTCAGAAGAGGGTTTGCACACACGCACCACAGCATTGAGTCGATAAGTGAAATTTACAGAGCCCTGGCGTTCTCCTGTGTCTTTGGAGTGGGGTGGCACACAGTTGGCCGAGAGTTGGGATGAAGAACTTTGGTTGGAGTGGCCCTGGTGGGGCAAGGAGTTGCTAATTTCATGAGCTGGAGACTTGACAAGGACAAATTTGGAGTCACAACCATATCCATAAAGCAGGTAAAAGGAATCACATCTTGATAGAGGGCGGCGAGGCCCTGTCAAGCTGAGAAACCAGCCCGCAAGTTACACAAGCATCAGACCCCAGCAGCAGACACCCAGACTATACAGGGACATGAGGCCAGGACTAGTGAGGCAACATTTGTCTCTGTTCCAGAGCCCAGAGCAATTGAGGAGCCAGGCTCCCTTCTGCCACCACGAGGTTGCTGGAGACACACTTCCTTCTGTGTCCCAACACTGTCCTTAAGAAGAGCAGAAGAGAGAAGGCCAGAAAAAAAAAGTCAATGCATTCGTCCACATGAGAGACTGAGAATTTGTCTAAAGAGACTTTGAGTTATTTGATCTGAAGACACTGAATTGAGCTGTGTTATTATGTCACTATCTAGCATTGTGAGGACTTAGGAGGGAAATCAGATCTATTAAAGGAAAAAACAAAGAGATTCCATTTTTTTTCCCTACACATTGGAGTGTAGTTCGAGTATATTTGTGACCCCACTGAAAATATTAGGTTGTGCAAAAGCAATTGTGATTTTTGCCATTAAAAAATTGCAGTTACTTTTGCACAAACCTAATATATAGTCATTTTTACTTTCGAAATAAGCAATCAAACCATGAGCATCAGAATTATATCCATGACACAGCAGACATTAAACCTCTTTTCAAGCTCAGGCCAGTGAGGTTTTCTGTGGACTCTGCTGCCTCTTATCCTCCTTGTGACTTAGACCTCAGATGTAAACCTTGAACTTAGTTTTGGGATCTAGCTATAACTGTAATACGGGAGGGAGATAAAGAGTAAATGGTGCTTTCAAAGTATTTACCACAAAACACACACACACACACACACAGTCACATAAATCTGAACAGCAAATATTTTCTATGTATTTACACACACAGAGGCAAACACTACAGCGTACACGCGTGCAGGTGCACAAAGTTGTTTCATAAGTTGTAAAGAGTTTATTTTGCATACCTGTCCTGTGGAATGATGGGTACCTGGAGATTTTTGTTAGGCCTAGGGTACTTGTTGTTCCTGTGCCCTATGGAGGAATGTCTGAAGAGGATCGTGATTTGTTTGCCAAATACTCACCTGGCGTCCAACACTTCTAGGAGGAAGTGAAGGGCTCTACACTGCCTTGCCCTTGCTGGGACACCTTTGGGGAATCTAAAAGCTCACCCTGTGCTAAAGAGAGTTAGAGGATCTATGATTTGCCTATGAGCCTAATGAACGAGTGTTAAATAGCTGTTAAAAGTGTGGTATCTTGCAGTTCCATGTAGATTAGCTTCCCCAACTCACTTGATAGGGCTTGTAGACATTCTGTCTAAGAATTATATGGTCCTGGTGGGCTCAGCAGAGTAAGAGTGACCCTGTTTATGAGGGGCTGGAACAAGAGGGTTCCCCCAGTTCTTGACTGTATGAGGAAGTGAGAAACAGTGACAACCATACAGAAGATTTGGCCACGGGGGAAGGACTATTACCAACCATTACTTGAAGGAGCCCACATGGAAGGGAGTAGCGATCCCAGGTGCTGTAAAGGGGCATTAGTGAAGCCACTAAGGAGAGTCACAAAAAGGCGCCCCCTACAGAGGATTCTTCCCTACAGTTCTCTTTCAGAGTGGGTTCCTCTTAATAAAAAGAAAGTCAATCCACGTTTTCTACTTAACATCAGTAGGGGGGGAGAAGGGAAGTTTCTTATCAAAAAAATAGTGGAGACAGATGCTTAGAAACCCCAAACTGGAGTTTCTGTCAACACAGAGATTCTGCCCATGGCTTCGCAGCCTTGGGAGTGAACTTAAGAAAGAGCGTTATGGAAATATAAGGGGCTGAGTGGTAAATGACTGCTCTTGCAACTTTATATTAAAATCAACAGAACTTTGGTTGATCGCCCTTTTCTTCTCCATTTGAGGTACAAACTGGAAAACTTGAGTTTGGAGGGCTTACATTGAACAAATTGCTTGCATCTGTGAAAAGATGTAACATTATCCCTCCTGGGAGAAGCAGGCACCCCAATCTTTTAGGAAGCCTCAACAATCATGGAAAAAGAGACAAGGATATAAGAGAAGTATGTTCAGGTACTCAGTTGGGTCTTGCTGTATTTCTTAGGTTTAAAAAGGTATGAAATTTATCTGTTCGAAGTACTCTCTGTGTCTCTGATCTTTGATCTTAGGTATACCCGTAGCTCTTCAATTACACTGAATTACACTGTCTAATGTATCCATTTGCTATTCTTCCTCATAAACATTTTAAACATAAGTCAGTCAGGCCCCCAAATTCGTCAGATACATGTTTTTCCATGCTGATTCACTTACAACTCTCTAAGAAGATGGTATCTCCATACTAAGCACAGTTGTACTTTTGTTACTTGATAAGCAGACAAACCATGTGGCAAGTCTGCCTCAATCTATTTTTTTTGCATTTAATATTTTTGATCCAGTAGATAAGTTTTAGAATGACAAGTTGACTTAAGGAATCTAGGAACAAGAGCAAGGTTACTTTTGGAGTGTTTTAATCTCAGAGTAAGCAAAGAATCAAAATCAGACCTGGAAGACTTCTTTATTTCTATTTCAGCAGATCTTTTATCAAACAAATCCCTATCCATATTTTTTATGAAGAATAAAGAAACTGGAAACAGCAGCTCTTTTGGAGTATGATGCTTGGATTTGTTGAGTGGCTGGATTCTATGATTATATTGGTTCTTAAGCTCCAGAGGACAGTGACCTTCAGAGTCCATTGCCGAAGGCAAATGTTCTCTAGAAGGGTCCTTTAAAAAAAAGACCAAGTAAGCAGATTCAGTCATTTTTTATGCAACTTCCTTTTGACCTTTCCCTTGGCAAACACCTCAGCAAATTACATGTGGAATGGAAATGTGCTTGATCCGGTCAAATGACTTCTATTGATATTTACTTCTCAGCGTTCAAGGCAGAAATTGAGAGTATTGTTTTATTTATTCTGA
The DNA here is from genome assembly GCA_036589455.1 of Ateles fusciceps. Lineage (NCBI taxonomy): Eukaryota > Metazoa > Chordata > Mammalia > Primates > Atelidae > Ateles > Ateles fusciceps. Next base: position 3,042,468 of record JAZHEH010001378.1, read on the forward strand.
TTACATATGGTAACAAGACTATATAATATGGTTGTACACTAGAGAAGGACAGGTTTGATAGCTAACTAGAAAGGCACTTTAGAATCCATTGAAAATGAAAAGAGGCCCTCTGGCCCAGATAGGAAAAGTAGATAGAAACATAGAGGGCAAAAATAAGGAGAATGATTGTGAAAAGACTTGTTTTCTTGCACTCTGGGAACTTTACAGACTTCAGTCTTTTGTGGGAAGTAGATTACATAGGCAAGAGCAATCTATGCCTTCCTAAAAGATAGGAGATGAAGCCACCGCTGGATTAAAATGACAACACAGAGAAAGGACCAGAGCCAGTGAAGAAAGAGAGCTGACAAAATGGGAGCTTAAAGAAGATTCCCAGCCACTTTTAAGACTTAGTGAATGCTGTTTGATCTTAGGAAACTAAGGTCATGTGCTTGTTTGAAAAAATAAATATCTTCGAGAAGAGTGACTACATTTTGCAGACAGATTTCTCAGGAATTCCCAGTTTCTGTATGTAAGCCTGTCCATGAGTATGGATGGATCAAAAAGAGATGGATGACTAATGAGAGTATGTGCATCAAAAAAGAGATGAATGACAGAAATAGTCAGCAAAGCAACATTTTAAATAAATTGATTTATTTGCTATAAAATTTATTGATTCCCTATTATTTGCTCATTAAAAGCACTTGGGACTCAAAACAAATCTGCTCTTTCAGGTAGTTTATATTCTTATGGGGAAAGACAGACAATTGACCACAGTAAATAAAACGTATAATATGTAAGTTGATGATAAGTGCTATGGAGAAAAGCAAAGAAGTTAGAAAAGCTCTCACTGATAAAATTATATTTGAGTGCAGATTTGAAGGAGGTAAAGGAACAAAGGCTGGGATAAAAGGAGGTAAAATATTTGAGGCAGACAAAAGAATAAGCATAAAGGCCCCGAGGAAGGGAAAGGCTTGGCACATTCAAACGTCTTCAGAGTAAAATCGACGAGATAAGATGTAGAAGAAGTGGTATTTTAAAAAGGTACCTAGGAATCATATTATGAAGGATCTTGTAGGTTATGTATGTCAGTTATCTATTTCTGCATCACAAACTACCCTCAAGCCTAGTGGCAATAACAGCCCTTTATTTTGCTAACAAATCTGCAATTTAAGCAGGGATTTGTGGAAAAGCTTATCTGCTCCCCATGGCATCACAAGGGGCAGCTTGACTAGGGGCTGGGGCATCCACGTAAATAATAGCTTAGTCACATCCTGGCAAGGTAGTACTGGCTGTAATCTGTGATCTCGGCCAGAACTATGGATTGTAGACCTCATTGCTTCTCTTTATTATCTCTGGGTATCTTGGGCTTCCTTACAGATTGGTGGCTAGTTTCCAAGTGTGAGCTTCCCAAGAGCTCAAGGAGGAAATGAATGGCCCTTGTGACCTGGCCTTGGAAGTCACAGAGCATCACCTTTGATATACTCAACTGACCAAGTCAGCCTAAAGGTCTGTGCAGGTTCAGTGGGGAGAGACATAGACGCCATTTCTTGATGAAATGACGAAGATCTAGTAAAGTACACGGGGCAAAAGATATTATGTGGCTATCTTTGGAAAACACAATCTGTCACACCACAATAACAGCTTTGGAATTTACTCTGAGTGAAATGGGAGCCCAGTGTAGTGTTGTCAGCAGAGGAGTGACTTAAATTTTCAATAGATCATTCAGTCTTTTTGTTGAAAACAAACTGTATCGAGCAAGGGTTGAAACAGGTTCAACAGTAAAGAGGCTATTGTTATAATGAGGTGAGATGTGAAAGTGACTTGGACCAGAGTTGTAACAGAGGAGATGGTGAGGAGTGGGGAGACTTTGAATATATTTTGAAGGTAGAGCCAACAGGATTTGTTGAGATATTAGGAGCGGGGTGTGTGAGAAAGAGAGGAGTCATGCATAAATCCTTGATGTCCCTTCAGAGAAGATATCCCCTCCCCCGCTATAAATGACTCATTTTTATTAGATGCTATCACCATAAAAAATTCAAAAACGAATAAAATACCAAAATAAAACCTGTTTGAATGCAGCAGAAAGTTCCCAGTGCAGCCAGGATTTGGGGGATCCAAGACGTCAAAGGGCAGGGAAACATGTGAAAGTGAGCCCAACATCTTATGCTATTTTTTCCTTTGAGTCATTTGCTGGTTTATGAATGGGGCATGCCTGAAAGCTCAGAAGCTGAGCAGAAATATGAGGGTAACTGGCAAAGAAGCTGGTCAAAGTTGTCAGTAATCTCAAGGGGCTAAAGAGACAGAAACTGGAATTCAAGGCTGTAAACATAGCCAAGAGTAGAGGGAACAAGATCCCAGACGGCAGGAACATGCAGAAAAGGTACTCCAAAAAAGTGAGCTAAACATTTAGTGATCCTTTTCCTTTTATGAAGACAGTTTCCAAAAGGCCTAGAGGCTGAGAAGAAAAAGACAAAAGTGACTGAAAGGCTAAGAAGTTAAGCAGAACTTTTAAAAGTCTCATAATATTTATGAAGTCCAGAGGTTGCTAAGGATGAGAGACCTTAATAAACATCCTAGATTTGCAGTAAATACCTGATAGGGCTATAGCTAGGAGTAAGAGAAAACCTGAAACAAATTAGCATTCACAAAAATTATAACTCAGCATAGAATCACCTTGATACCAGACTAAGTTAGGATGATCTGCTTCTATTCTAACTGCCTGCCAGAAGCAGAAATGCATTCTCCAGATATCGTGCAGAACCTCTACAATTGTTCATAAACAATATTTATAATGTAAGCAATATTTGTCAGGTCCAGGTATACTAAAGAACAGGAGTAAGAAAAAAACAGACAATATAAATAGATCTACAGGTGATCAAGATTAAATTGATGAAAATAGACTTTAAAACAACTGGGTTTAGTGCATTCAAGATAATTGATGATAAAGTAAAAATTTCAGCAGAAGACTGAAAGCCATAAAAAAAAAAAAAGAAATTCTGGAATTAAAATGCAACAAATTTAATAAAAAACTTAAAAGATATATTTAATAGAATACTAAATAAAGAGGAATTAATGAACTAAAAGACAAATCAGAGAAAAATGACCAGAGAGAGAGAATATAGCAAAGAATGTAAGAGACATAGTATACATGGTTAAAGGGTCTAAACTGTAAGTTATTAGATTCCTAGGAGAAGAATGAGAAAAGAGATACTGTATCAAAAATAATGGCATTAAGTTTTCTAAAACTGATGAAAACCCTCAAGCCACTGATTCAAGAAGCACTATGAATTCAAAAGGAACATAAAGAAAACTACACTGAGTCTTAACAGTAAAGCTACTGGAACAAAACAACAAGAAAATGTTGAAAAAAGTAGCCAGAGATAAAGAAAACAATAGCTACAAATAAGTTACCTCAGACAATAAAATTATATCTGATTTTTCAATAGAAACAATATAAGCCAGAAGACAATGGAATGACATCTTTTCTAAAACAAAATAACTGCCTACCTAGAATTCTATACTTAGGGAAAATATTCTTTAAAAATAACAAAAGTTGGCCGAGTGCAGTGGCTCGCGCCTGTAATCCCAGCACTTTGGGAGGTTGAGGCGAGTGGATCACTTGAGGTCAGGAGTTCAAGATAAGCCTGACCAACATGGTGAAACCCCGTCTCTACTAAAAAATAAAAATGCAAAATTAGCCAGACGAGGTGGCACATGCCCAGAATCCCAGCTACTTGGGAGGCTGAGGCAGGAGAATCACTTGAACCTAGGAGGTGGAGGTTGCAGTGAACCAAGATCATGCCATTGTACTCCAGCATGGGCAAGAGAATGAAACTCCGCCCCTCCAAAAAACAAAACAATTAAAAAATTTTTAAAAAATTCCAAAAAAGGAAAAAAAAAAAGTGGCCAAGAAATACATGAAAAAATGTTCAATATAACTTATCATCAGATAAATGCAAATTAAAACCATAGTGAGACACCATGCTGCACCAGTCAGAATAACTATGAAAAAGTCAAAAGACAACAGGTGCTGGTGTGGATGCAGAGAAAAGGGAACACTTACACACTGTTGTAAATTAGTTCGACCTCTGGAAAACAGCATGGAGATTTCTCAAAGAAATAAAAATAGAACTGTCATTCAGCCCCGTAATCCCATTACTGGTTATCTACCCAAAGAAAGAGAACTCATATAAAAAAAAGACACTGCACTTGTATGTTCATTGCAGCACTATTTACAACAGCAGTCATGGAACCAACCTAAGTGTTCACCATTGGTTGACTTGATAAAGAAAATGTGGTGTATATACACCATAGAATACCACAAAGCTATAAAAAAGAATGAAATCATGTCTTTTGCAGCAAGATGGTTGTAGCTGGAGGCCATTATCCTAAGTGAATCAACATAGAAACAGAAAAGCAAATACTGCACATTCTCACTTATAAATGGGAGCTAAACAGTGGGTACACAAAGCCATAAAGATGAAAATAATAGACACTAGGGGCTCCAAAAGGGGGAAGGGTGGGAGGAGTGTGAGGATTGAAAATTTACCTATTGGTACAATGTTCACTATTTGGGTGATGGGTACACTAGAAACCCAGTCCCCACCAGTATGCAGTATACTCATGTAGCAAACATGCACACGTACCCCCACCCCCAGATCTAAAATAAAATAAAACTTAAATATATATATATATATGTAGATAAAAAAGAAATATCCACAAGTTATATTTATTTACATTTGTATAAATGATATATGAGAGTGCTTTGTTGTGTTCTATTCACCAGCACAGGTTATTATCATATTCTGATCTTTGCTAATTTAGATATAAAATACTATTTAATTGTCATCTCAATTTATATCTCTTTGATTACTAATGCTGTCATTCTTTTCATACTGTATTTGGCTACCTTACTCAAGTTTTCCTATGTCGAGAAAATCTCAGATGCTCACAAAGTTTTATGGATTACCCACTGATTATTACTGGCACAAAAGGAAGCTCTTCATTGTGTCATTGTCTGTATTTTGTATCTGACCTCTTTTCTGAGCTCAGTTATTAGATCTGGTTGTTTTCGATTGACTCTCTTGGGTTTTCCAGGTAGTGAATCTTACCCTCTGTAAGTAATGAAAGTTTTGTATCATAAAGAGATATACCTTTTATTTCTTTTGCTTACTTTTTTTCATTGGGTGTTCCTCCAGAAAAATATTGAAAAATGATAAGCAGGATTATATTGCAAGTTTCTTTATTTTTCATCATTCAAATAGTAATGTTGGTCTTTGATTCATGATAAAAATGCTTTGTCAGATAATATAAACATCTTTCTAGTTTACTAGATTTATAATAAAGTGTTTAATTTTTATCAAAGGCATTTTTAACATTTATTATAATAAAATATGTTTAGTTTCTTTTGTTCTATCAATGTGGTAAATTACATACTACATTTCCTAGTTTTGAGCTATCATTGTTCTTCAATGTGGTAAATTACATACTAGATTTCCTAGTTTTGAGCTATCATTGAATTTCTAAACTAAGTGCTGTTTTTTTCAAAACCTAGTATTCTTTTCAGTGCTTTGCTGGACTTGCCAATTTTTATTATGATTTTGTATCCTGGAATCTTATTTCTTCTTGCTACCTTTGCCAAGTTGTAGTAACAGGTCATGCTAACCACAAGTAATAAATACACTTTAATGTCGAGAGTTTTATATGCTATATAATAGCTTCACTAGCATAAACAGTTTATTCTAAAAAGATTTTCTAAAAAATTATCATAAGACCTATGGTGGGATGCAGAAAAAGGGAGTAATACTTTGACAACTTTGTTGATTTCTTTTGTGACTGTTTTTCCTTCATTATTGTTTTAACTTTGTCCTTTTTTTCTATTTTAAAATGTATATATTTCCTAGAAAAATTATATATTTCATCAAGTTTTTCCAAGTAGATTGGCAAAGAATTATGAATAATATCCTCTATAATTTTGAATTTCTTATTGGTCTATTGTTATGTCATTTAAATTTTTACTATGTTTTTCTCAACCAGAAGAGCCAGATTTTGTCTGTTACTTTTCATTGAAACTGATCTTAGATTATTTATAAATCCTATTTATTTCTATTTTTTAATTTATTATTTTTCACTTTGACATTTGTGAATTCCCCCTGCTTTCTTTGGGTTTATGTTTTTGTTACTTTTCTAGCTTCTTGAGTTAAAATTTTAATTTATTTGATTGTATTCTTTCTTGTTTATCAAATAAGGTCTTTAACTTTCTGAATGTGTATGTCTTGGCTGTGCCCTCTAAGCATCCATCTTTTATACAGGAATTTATGCACACACAGCACAAGTTCTAGTTTCAGTTTTTGGGAAATGTATCTAAAAGCCCACATTCAAAAGAGATGAATGTGCAAGCGTGAGCAATTTGAGAAGTATGGTGAAATGTCCATTAGCTCTAACTAACAGGAATCATTTGGTTGGATTTGTGTGCTACTTTTCCCCTTTTAAAAGCAAATTGTATGGGAAAGAAATCCTCATGTAGCTCATGAGTTACAATTTCTGAATCTTCAAGGGGATTACTTGGGTCAATGCATATTGATTCTAAACTTCCATGCCTTTTTCAGTTTTTAATAATGATCAAACATGTTCAGAAGGATATTCTGAGGCACTGCAAGATTATCATCAGAGTTACATTATTTTTACTATACTGGTGTTAGGTAATATTATAAATATATTCATACAAGGATTGGAGGAATAGCTACAAGTATTTTGACAAAAAGAAGTTTCTATTCAATTCTTGAAAAAATAATTCATTCTCTGAACATTTAAATTAAACCTGGTTATATAGTGATTATTATATATTGATAATAATAATAATGCCTATGTTTACTGCATACTTACTATGAGTCAGTTAGTATTCTACCACTTTGTGTATTTTCTTATTTTTCAAGACAACCTCATGAAAAAGGCAATGATGAAGAGGTAAGGCACAGTGGTTAGGTCACACAGCCACTCGGGACTCAGACCCAAACTGCCCCCAGAGCCTATATTCTTAATTGTTTTTTTTCTTTTTTTTTTTGAGACGGAGTCTCACCCTGTTGCCCAAGCTGGAGTGCAGTGGAGCAATCTCAGCTCACTGCAACCTCTGCCTCCCAGATTCAAGTGATTCTCCTGCCTCAGTCTCCCGAGTAGCTGGGACTACAGGCATGCGCCACCACACCCGGCTCATTTTTTTGTATTTTTAGTAGAGATGGATTTCACTATATTGCTCAGGCTGGTCTCAAACTCCTGAACTCAAATGATCCGACTGCCTCAGCCTCCCAAAGGCTGGATTACAGGCATGAGCCACCATGCCTGGGCTCTTAATTCTTTATTACACTACCTAGTAATGGGCTGAAAAATGTGAGGCCAAAAAACCACAAGAGAAATGCCCTGTGTGAATTTACCTTTGGCAGGGATGAGGCGGGGATAATGCGACCCAGCGATGTAGCAGCATAACTCTTCGTAAAGCTTACCTACCACTGTGGGTGACACAATGACTCCCCAGCTCAGAGATGCAATCCCTTAAAGAAGATCTGTGACACTCGCTGTCATCGCAGGGAGGGATGATGGCCATTTTAGCATTCACACGAACACCTGGACTATTTCTAGATTATCTTCCAAATCATGTATAAATTTTCCCAGTCAATGAAATCTAATTTAAAGGAGGTACAATGCCCCAGTATGATGCCACACCCAAAAGAAGTGTGTGGTTTCATTTGTCTGTGACATCAGTGTTGGCAACCAGGTGCAATGTCCCTCGCAGATCACAAGATGTGCCCTCAAAATAGGCCACCCTGAAAGTATGTTTGATTTTACTTCCATACATTCTTTCCAATTTGGCGTGGGATGGGAACTTTGGGTTTGCTTCTGGAGCATCCTTTGTTTTTAAAACGCTAATATTCATTTCCTCATTTTCCTTGGCAAAAAGATAAAACAACAATGATAGTTATAACACTTGGCACTAATAATGAGAACCCCGGGAAAGATTAAAAGTGGCAACTGCAGTAATTAAGCTACTCCACTGGGTAGCTGCAGTCAAGGAAGCACTCAGAAGATTCACTTAAAAACATCAATATATGTATGTATCACATTTTCCTTATTCATTCCTCTTGTGTTGGGGGTGGGCAGGTGGGAATGGCTAATGGGTACAAAAAAATAGAAAGAATGAACAAGACTTCAAATTTGATAGCATAACAGGGTAACTATAGTCAATATCTTAATTGTGCATTTTAAAACAACTAGCAAAGGATAAATGCTTGAGGGGGATGGATACCCCGTACTCCATGACGTGATTATTAATTCCTAGTATTTGATAACAGGGTGACTACAGTCAAAATAATTTAATTGTACATTTAAAAATAACTAAAAGAGCGTAATCGGATTGTAACACAAAGGATAAATGCTCGTGGGGATGGAGACCCCCCCCATTTCCCATGCTGTGATTATTAGGCATTGCATGCCTGTATCAAATATCTCATGTACCCTGTAAATCTATACACCTACTATATACCCACAAAAATGTTTTAAAAAGTAATCCAAACCCAAACCAAACACCAATATGTATTTAACGTCAAACTTTTCTATTTTCATATATTCATTAAGAGTTTGCCACACCTTGGTAAAAATTAGACGATAACCTTATTTTGACTCTTATTCTGGATGGCCTGTTAGGTATTTCACAGCACAGGCCTTTCTTTGCAGGAACCAATGTCTGTCACTTTTATTGCACTTTGAACCTTCTCTGGCAAGTGCTTATGAGTTTCTCTTAGTTCTTGTACTTGCACAGTCACGCAATGTCTTCTTTAAAAAGGAAAAATAAAAGAGCTTGAATAAAACAAACAGTTGATATTGATCTAAGCTAACTACAAAGGAAAGTAATTAAAGGATGGATCATTATTTCTCTGATGCAATTTTTAATCGCCCCCGCAATATATTCTCCACCCTGATTAAACCGCTACATTCAGAGATTTCAACTATTGTGTTCTTGAATCACCTCATGAATGTGATCAAGGCAGGCTTACTGGGTTGTCATGAGCCTTTTTTAAAGACCCTGAACAAATAACTTCAATAACAAGAAAGAGTTTATAGAGATGTAGTTGTTATCAGTAAGAAATGAGTTTCCATTGACTGTTAGTCCAATTGTGTCTTATATTTATTCACTGAATTCAAATGAGAGGAAACAAAGTCTTCAAATTTAAGCTGTATCTTTACAGAAGCTTTCCTATAATCTCTCTCTCTCTATAACACCTGGTATATCAAACATGCTATATATGAATAAAACAGAATAGTTTGAGTTTTTGTGGAAAGGAAGTTAATTTTGTTTCGGTATGGTAAGTCTTCAGAACATACTCCTCATTTAAGAAAAGCAGAATAAAAATATGTATAAATTACTGTTTTTATTACATTAATTTGCTATTTATTGCCTTTTCCTCTAAATATTGAGCTACTCATAATTTTATAACAACACTAGATGTTGTAATACAACATCTTGTTCTTAGCATGATTTCACCTCTCCTTCATGCGAAAGTCTTTTCTGTTTTTATTACTAAATTATTTCATTCCTATTCTATTCTCTTTACTATTTACTGTTTTTGTATATGCTATACCTCCCACTTAGACTGTAATCTACTTGCAAAAAGGGGAGTATATCTTTCCTTCTTTGTATTTTTACCATCTGACTCAGCCCTGTAAATGCAGTAAAGAAGAAATGTTTCTCGATTATGATTTGGAGTTTGTATAATGAAGAGTATTTTTAAGTGAGAAAATATTAATGTGATACATGTAAAATAGTAGTAAAACCAAGAGGATCAATAATATTTATGAAGCATGTATGATATGCCACCCACTATATATACTTTATATAATGTAACCCTTGAGGTAGTTATTTATTAGTTCCACTTTTCAAATGTGAAAAAGAAGCCTCAGTGAGATGAGGTTCAGGAGTTGGCCAGTGCCTAACAGTTTAGGGGCTGCAGAGCCAGGTGTTAGGTCTGGCTGGCTCTAAAGCATGACCTCCCTCCATGATGCTGTAATGCCTTTCATGAAAGCATTAAAACACCACCTTTAATAAAAACAGATCTTGGCTGGGCACAGTGGCTCACACCATTGTGGGAGGCCAAGGCACTTTGGGAGGCCAAGGCAGGAGGATCGTTTAAGCCCAGGAGTTTGAGATCAGCCCTGGCAACATAGTGAGACCCCCGTCTCTACAAAAAATAAAAAAATTAGCCAAGTGTGGTGGTGTACACCTGTACTCCCAACTACTTGGGAGGCTAAGGTGGAAGGGTCTCTTGAGCCTGGGAGGTTGCAGCTGCAGTGAGCTGTGATTATACCACAACCTGGATGACAGAGCAAGACCCTGTCTCAAAAACAACAACAAAAACAGATCTTACATTCAGCCCGTAAGAACCAAATGTTTCTTGCTGCCAAAGGTGGTGATTTCTTGTCTTCTTCCATTGATGATCACAGGGGAAAGGAACCCCATCACCATATTGTGCAAAGTTAAGTGTGCAATATGGACTGTTAAAGAATAGATTTTAAAACCTGAGAAAATACATGTCTGAACCCAAATCAGAGAAATGTAAATTTTCCTCTCCGCGAGGAGAGGAAATTCCCAGCAAAGAGATTGTGACAGCATGAGAAAAAAATGATGAGGGTATGTGAAGGAACTGGTAGGGTGTTACTGCGTGGGTAGAAAGGTAAGGGAGAGGGCCAGGTGTGGTGGCTCACGCCTGTAATCCCAGCACTTTGGGAGGCCGAGGCGGGCGGATCACGAGGTCAGGAGATCGAGACCATCCTGGTTAACACGGTGAAACCCCGTCTTTACTAAAAATACAAAAAATTAGCTGGGTATGGTGGCGGGCACCTGTAGTCCCATAGTCCCAGCTACTCTGGAGGCTGAGGCAGGAGAATTGCTTAAACCAGGGAGGTGGAGGTTGCAATGAGCTGAGATCGCACCACTGCACTCCAGCCTAGGCAACAGAGGGAGACTCCGTCTCAAAAAAAAAAAAAAAAAAAAAAAAAAAAAAGAAAAGAAAAGAAAAGAAAAGACAAAAAAGCAAGGGAGAGGAGAAAAGATATATATGGATATGCATGAAATATTTCTGGATGCATCCATAAGAAATATTTGTTGCTCCCAAATAGTGACATTGAGTTGGGGGAGACTGAGTAATAAGAAGGAGATTTTTCACTGTATACTCTTTTTTATGTGTTGAATATTGTAAATCTAAGTTTAAAATAAAAATAACATGCTGAGCCAGGTATGATTGCTCATGACTGTAATCCCAGCACTTTGGGAGTCTGAGATGGGAGGACTGCTTGAGGCCAGGAATTCGAGACCAATGTGGTCAACCAACCGAAACCCCATCTCAAAAAACATAAAATAAAAAAATAAAAATAAAATGCAAGTGAAGAGACTAATGTGGTTCTCTAAGTATCTCTTGAACACAGAACTAAAAGATATAACAGTAATAGTAATAACAACAAGGTTTTGTATATATATCTGAAATATGTAATTTATAAGGTATTCTTGCATGTATTATGTAATTTAATCATAATTTCATAATGGCTTTTTTTACAAGATGGGATATGATTTAGCTCCATTTTACAAAGAAACTTAGATAAAGCAACTTGACCCAGGTCGTGTGGGTAATAGATGGCACTCGAATGCTTTGACTCCCCACCAAGTTCAATACTTCCATCATATAAAAGAGGGCAGGAGAGAAAAATAGCCCAGAAACACACAGAAGAGCGCCCTTAACCTGATAGAACAGGGTAGACAAAGTCCAGATTAAGATAAAGCTAACAAAAATGCAAAAGACTGCAAATTGAAATATAGTCAGAACAGGAAAAAGAATTTCCTAAAGCTCACTTCCTGTGAAAGATGACAGAGAAAAGATGGACTTGGCCACATTCTAATTTGCTTTTATCATCGTTTATCATCTTCTCTCTCGACATGATTGGCTGGAAAGAAGGAAGACACTTGAGAAAAAGCAACTGAAGCCTGAGATTAGTTAAGGGATAAAAAAGAGAGTGCATAATTATGCTAATGAGCTTGAATCTCATTACCCATTGAGATTACATTCTGGATACAAAATGAGCTTGTGTTAGCGATCTGTGGAGGACAAGGGAGGTGCTGAGAGGCTGAATACTGTACATCTCCAATCTTTAAAGGGATGAAGAAAACAGATCTTGCAAACCACGTGCCATAAACTGCGTTTGCTATTGACTTGACGCAATTCTAGACAGGATTAACAAAGAAATCACTCAGAAATCCTTTAAAATGGCCTAGTCGCAGAATGGAATCAATGTTTCATGTAGATTATGTATTAGATTGCTTGGGCTGCCAAAATACCACAGATTTGGTGATTTAAACCACAACAACTTATTTTCTTGTAATTCTGAAGTCTAGAAATCTGAAACCAAGGTATTAGCAGGGTTGGCTTTTTCTGAGGCCTCTCTCTTGGCCTACAGATGGCTGTCTTTTCCCCATGTCTTCACATGGCCTCCCCTTTGTACCTGTGTTTAAATTTCCTCTTCTTGTAAGGACAGCCATTATATTGAATTAACATACGTAATGACCTCATTTGAACTTAATTACCTCTTTAAAGACTATCTCCAAGGTCAGTTACATTCTGAGGCACTGGGGAGTTAGGACTTTAATATAGGAATTTTGGAAGTCTACAATTCAGCCTATAACAGATTTCTTTTTATTTTTAATGATGACAGAGCTGAAAAGAGAAAAACTACCATTTTTTTAAACTAAGATGGAGGGTTGGTGTGTTAGAATCAAATGGAATATTCTTCCGAATTATATTTCCCATTCCCACCCCATACATAGAGATTCTGATTATTCAGTATTCCCACATACACACCAAATCCTTGATACATAAACATGTGATCACCTTTGAAAACAGCTAGTAAAGGAGAGGTGAGGATGGGATTTCTTGATCCTCAAACTTGAGGGCAGGGATAGTGGTGACAGAGACCAAATGTCTGAGATGTACCTGCAGGCAAGAAAGGAAGGTCCCTGAACTGTCTGGGGCTGGGAAGAGGCCACAGGGCATAAAAGCAGAAAGTCCTAATAGGGCCTCTAACGATTGGAGTTGTATAGTAAATGGACAGGAGTCTTTTTAAGGTAATGAGTTCCCTACAGAGGATCGATAGATTGATTATAGGGGGGATTTGTGTTGAGGATAAGGTGTTGGTTTAGATTCTACCAATCTATTGATTCTATCATTTATGATTCTATTATCATTGAGATAAGAAAATTAAATATAGAGAGATTAGTTATCTTAAAGGATAGGTCCAAGTTCAGAAGGCTATAACTGAGGTTGCGCATTGATAGGAGCCTATTATATACAATCACCTACTGAATAAGGATGTTTCATTCAATAATGGACTGTACACATGAATACAATGGTGGTCCCATAAGATTACAATAGAGCTGAAAAATTCCTATTGCCTAATGGCATCATAGCAGTAACATCATAGCACAATTATTTTTTATAAATTTAGTGTAGTCTAAGTGCACAGTGTTTATAAAGTCTACAGTAGTAGACAGTAATATCCTAAGCCTCACATTCACTCATCACTCACCCACTGACTCACCCAGAGCAACTCCCAGTCCCACAAGCTCCATTCATGATAACTGCCCTAGATGGTACACCACTTTTTAATCTTTTTTTTTGAGACAGAGTCTTGTTCCGTTGCCAGGCGCCAGGCTGGAGTGCAATGGCGTGATCTCGACTCACTGAAACCTCCACCTCCCGGGTTCAAGCAATTCTCCTGCCTCAGCCTCCCGGGTAGCTGGGACTACAGGCACACGTCACCATGCCCAGCTAATTGTTTTCTGTATTTTTTAGTAGAGACGGGGTTTCACCATGTTGGCCAGGATGGTCTCGGTCTCTTGACCTCGTGATCTGCTCGCCTTGGCCTCCCAAAGTGCTGGGATTACAGGCTTGAGCCACCGCGCCCGGCCCCCCACTTTTTAATCTTTAATATTATTTTTTTACTATACCTTTTCTATGTTTAGATACAAAAACACTCAACATTGTGCTATAGTTTTCTACAGTATTCAGTATAGTAACATGCTATGCCAGTTTGTAGCCTAGGAGCCATAGGCTATATCACATAACCTAGATATAGAGTAGGTTATATCATCTAGGTTTTTGTAAGTACATGCTCCAAGGTTTGCACAATGACAAAATCTCCTACCGACATTTCTCAGAAGGTATCTCCATTGTTGAGTGAGTCATGACAGTATTTGCATAACTTTTTACTGTACACAAAGTGCTTCACAAATCATATATCCAATATCAACATTATCTCCTTTATTCACTGGTCAAATCATTCCAATTTTGTTTCCACTTCCACTACTCTACTGAACTGTTTTTAACAAGTAATCCTCTATTTTCTACATCAAATAATAATTTTCATTTTTATCTCACCAGACGCAAACTCTTTCCATTCCTGTCTTCCATAATGGCACACATTTCTAATGATTCCTCTGACCATTCCTTTTTGATTTCCTATTGCCACTTCAGGCCTTTGAGCCTGAAAAAGTTGGGGCTTCTTGGGGTTTTGTCCTTTCTTCTGTTTAATTCTCAAGCTCTGTATTGTCTTTGAACATATAAATCCACAGCCTCAACCAACAACTGGTTAGCAACATTTCCCAACCGTCTCCAGCCAAGTCATTGCTTCTGAGCTCCAAACATTTTTCCAGCTGTATGTGGAATACCTTTCACTTGGACATCCCGGAGGATTTTTGCATCTGCATGGACAAAATGGAGTGAATCGAGCCTCCTGGTTTCCCTCTTTGCTCCTCTCAGTGTTCACAGTGTTATTGGATTACAACATTGTTTTCCAACCTCCAAGCCATTCACATGGAGACGGTTCTTGATGTTCCCTATTTCGCAGTCAGAATCAGTCATCAAGTCCTGTCATTTCCTAATCATCTCTTGAACCTGTTCCCTTTTGCTACTTCCTCTGTTAGTGCCCTATCTCCAGTATTTATCATCTCTTGCTGGATTAGTGCAATAACCCACTGCAGTCATAATTTCATCAGTCCAACCTCCACATCACAGCCCAAGGTGTCTTTCAGAACACACAAACCTTATGGCGCACTACCCTGCCACTATTGCTTATCACTGTCTTTGGGGTTAACAGAGAAGCTTCACACCCGCACGGAGTATATTCTGGCACATTTCTACCTTGCTAGCTTTATCACTCACTCCTCCTACCTAGACACCGCATTATATCTAGCAAGTCACCCTTGCTAGTATGATGTAAGACCTGGATAGCTCTGGTCTTACCTCATACTCTACCACATCTCTGTGCACAGGCTGCCCCTCTCTTGACCATTTTTCTCATTTTCTCTTCTACTCAGCTCAGACTTCACTTCCTTTCTGACATCTTTACTAGCTGTTTTTTTCCTCCTGAAAAATCAGGGATCTCTTCCATGCTCCATGAAACTCCCACAGATTTTTGTATTTGTCCTTTCATTCTGTATTTTCATAGTCCATGTATTTATCCCTTTCAAAGATGTAGGCTCCTTAGGGAGGTACCGCATATCAATCCTCTTTATAACTCACCAACTTATGCAATGCCTGAGTTATGGTGGATTGCAAAATATATGTTGAGTGATCAAAATATGTTCTGCCTAGAAAAAAATACTAGCCAAAAATTTTTAAAAATGGACTCTCACTCTGTCGCACAGACTGGAGTGCAGTGGCGCAATCTCTGTTCCCTGGAACCTTCGCCTTCCAGGTTAAAGCAATTCTCCTGCCTCAGCCTCCCGAGTAGCTGGGATCATAGGCGCATGCCACCACGCCCACCTAATTTCTGTATTTTTAGTAGAGACGGGGTTTCACTACGTTGGCAAAGCTGGTCTCGAACACCTGGCCTCAAGTGATTGACCCATCTCAGCCCCCCAAAGTGCTGGAATGTATAAAACTGATTGATTCCCATTGCAGAGTGTTAATGCAGTTCATATATCTTTGACAGGCATGCCTGGATTGCCTGAGATGAGTGGCCTTTTAACATGCTAGTATTGCTCTTGCCCACTACTACTGCCACGACGTTAGTAGCAAAAAAACAGGTGAGGCTTGGGAAGGCTCCCTGGCCTTTAATCATCACCTGAGTTATACTCAATTCCTGACTACCTAGATACCCCAGCCATCAAGCTCCTTGGCTTTAACAAGAGATAATGAAGAGGATTTTTTTTTTAAAGGGGGTACGGTGGGTGGGGAACAAATTTATAAAAGGAGGTAGAGAGGGCTCTGTGGAGAGGTTCAAGATCAGCAAACAGGCAGCAGAAGTTCAGCTCTCTAGAGAAGAAGGGAAGCGTCACACCCCACAGCTCCCAGCTGCAAGGGGGAGCTCAAAAAATATTTCACAAAACCCCTGTCACAAATCCAGAAATGCACCAGAAGGGAGACACCGCACATCAACCTGGCAGGGCAAGAAATTCAGAGACAAAACGTGGCATATCTCATCCCAAAAGTGGGTTATTTGTGACACTAAAGAAAGTTGCCAAACAGGTAAGCCAAGGCAGGCTGAATGCCTGCAGGAAAGCGGCAGGAACAAGTCCATGCTGCAGTAGCGTCGGGTGCATGGGCACTGTGAACACCACAATGGTTGGCAGTCCTAAATTACGGCTGGCAAACCAAGGCCTGTGGGACAAATATAGCCCAAGGCCTATTGTTGAATAGCCTGAGTGAAAACGATTTTTGTTTTAAAAATATTATGCGTATTTAAGAGATTAGCATACAATAGAGACCACATGACTGCAAAGCCACATTTGCTGTCTGGCCTTTTACAGAAAATCTTTGCCAACCCCTGTACAGATTCTGTCTGTACAGATTCTGTCTGTACAGCTAAGTCTTATATCATACCCAGATCCAGAATAATTTACAGAAATGCACTCACTGGGATGATTGTTTTTAAAAAATTTGAAATTATTATGGCCAACTTGGATTTCTCCATGTGAAAGATTAAAGAGTAGACTTTATTATCTTGCTTCTGAGAATACTCTTTCTCTGAAGAGAGAATCTAGTGTGGAGAAAGCGTAGGACAGGAAGTCAGGAGATGTGGCTTCCGGTGACAACATCAAGAATGGCTGAGGATCTTAGCAGCTCACCTAACACCGCTGTCCTCTAATTTCCTGATCTACAAAACAGGGATAATATCTACCTTATTCTCCTCACATGGTGGTTGTGAGGATACTGTGAGATGACAGATACAGTATGCTTTGCAAGGCTGAAAGGGAAAATACAAATAGAGGTATAATGAATAGTGACATCATCAACCCTTAATTATGGCTACTTTGGGGGAAGATGAAAGACATGGATAAATTAAGTCATTAGTTATTAGTAGAACTTTCTACTCATTTTTTATCTCTTTCCTCATTAAATCTTTAATAACAGAAGTATTAGGATGGATTGAGTTTAAAGTTTTCATCCTTTAATTTGATAAGTGTATGTTTTGTTGATTGTGTATTTTGTGCTCAGTACCTGCGGGAGGAGTGAAACTTAACAATGAATGGTTCTAATACAGTCATTAAACTTAGAGGAGGGAGGAAGTAAGAAGCCTAGAAAATTTAAAAGAAAAAACAAAAC
The DNA here is from genome assembly GCA_036589455.1 of Ateles fusciceps. Taxonomy (NCBI): domain Eukaryota; kingdom Metazoa; phylum Chordata; class Mammalia; order Primates; family Atelidae; genus Ateles; species Ateles fusciceps. The sequence continues at coordinate 3,060,086 of JAZHEH010001378.1, forward strand.
AAAACCCCAAAAAGCTCACTTTATTATCAACCTCACTATCAAAACCGATTTCTTTAAAGCTGGTTAAAATAGTTTCTGTTTGGAATCTAAATCAAGGTTAACCTCCTTGGCAGTACCACAAACTCAGATATAGTCTGACTTACTTTTTTCTGTATCAGAGGCAATACTGTTTTTCTATGTTTCTTTCCTTTCCTTTCTTTGCGCATACAGAAAGACTGCATTTCTCAGTGTTCCTTACGGTTAGGTAGGGACATGTGACTAGGCCTGGATAATGAGCTTAATTCTGAGGGACCCGAGTCACTTCTGGGCCAGAGGATAAAGAGAGATGTAAGATTTTTCTCTTGCCCTGCTCTGCTTATCATAGAAGCTCCATATCAAGATGGCACAGCTCAGCTTGGTTCTGATACAAAAACAGACTCATAGACCAATGGAACAGAATAGATAACCCAGAAATAAGGCTGCACACCTACAACTATCTGATTTTCAACAAACCTGGTGAAAACAGGCAATGGGGAAAGGATTCCCTATTCAATAAATGGGAGAACTGGCTAGCCATACACAGAAGATTGCAACTGGACCCGTTCCTTACACCACATACAAAAATTAACTCAAGATGGATTAAAGACTTGGTAAAATTCAAAACTATGAAAACCTTGGAAGACAACCTAGGCAATACTATTCAAGACACAGGCACTGGCATTTCATGATGAAGACACCAAAAGCGATTGCAACAAAAGTAAAAATCGACAAATGAGATCTAATTAATTTAAAAGAAAATTCTGCACAGCAAAAGAAACTGCCCTCTCTGACCTGCTTATAACCTCTCGCACAGCCTTTCAGATCCAGGACCTTAGCCACATTAGAAAAAGCCCCAGGCCACTCTCTAGAACAGCAGTTCTCAACTTAGATGCTCCTAAGACTCACCTGGGTGATGGCGAAACTGTTGATTCCCCAGGCTCATTTCCTACCCAGAGATTCTCATTCAGGGCTAAGTTGGGACCCAAAATATTTATAATTTTTTAGTTAGAATCACGTGATTCTCATGTAGGTTCTCTAACAATACTTCAAGAAAGAGTTATCCAGACTCTTCACCGCTACGGTACCTATGATTCATGTAGTGTCTTGTTAATATGCAGGTTTTGATTCTCTGTAGGTCTAGGATGGGACTTAGTTCTAGCAGTTCAAAGAGGTTCCCAGGTGATGCGAAGCTCGGTGGTCCACTCACAACACTTAAGGTGGGAAGCTTTTAAAATCCAGGTGTCCCAGTGGCATCGCAGATCAGTTGATTCAGAAACCGTGGCACCCACCCTCAGTATGTGCGTATACGTCCACAGGTGACTCCAATCCACAATGCAGCACGAGGCCTCCAGCCCTAGTGACCACTTTCAGGTGGCAATGGTAGCTTCGAACTCACAGACTCCCTCTAGGCACAGATAAGCAGTAACTAGTATCTCAAAAAAAGGGATGACTGACTTCAAAGAAGTGACATTTACAGAAAATAAAACCTGGGTATGACTATGATGTTTTCCATGTAACAAAATCATTGTTGCAGTTGTTTACTTTTATCTGCCTCCAAGGGCACTTGAATTACTCCTAAATGTATTATTTCCCGATAATTAAAAACTATCGTGTGTAGGCTTTATTATGCTTTTGTCATTGAGAATCAGAATTCTGATATATTTTTCCTTTGTGTCTGGATTTACTCCTGATTTCTAAACTGCTGGGTAGTGGTTCAGTGACATAGCTGGACCGTCCTCTGTGTCTTGTAGGTTAATGACAATTGGAATGTGAAGAACATTCATCTGGGCACTCACATACCCAGCACAATTACCCTCCAATTTCCTTCAAATTTCTCCAACCGAGTGCTGCTATATGGTCAGGAACTACCTTACATATTCTGAGTGTTTGTTCTGCCCCAACCTGAAATCCAGGTTCCAAATCTGCTTGTTTCTTTCACCAAATGCTTAACAAGGAAATAATTCATGTAATTAAATTCTGATTTCTATAGCTCTCACCTGTTTCTGTGGCGGCTTCAAAGAAGGATTCTTCTGGGACATTTGGTTACAGGAGCCAAACTTATTTTCTTCTATTCCTGATTATTAAAGGGGATAAAATATATGGAAAGTATTTTGTAAACTGTATTGTGCTTGGTCCTCTTCCTTTTGACAGTAGCAAGTATTTAGGAGACGTTTTCTGAGATAATCAGGAGTGGCATTTGGTCAGATAATCAAAACACTTAACTGAATTAAGGAATCATTTTAAAATGATGAAAACTATCAAAATGCTATATTTTAGTGCAAAATAGTTGTAGGCAGAGCTGACATTTGGCCAGCATGCACTGCCCATGGCTACATAATTGCTTAAATTTGAGCATCTTTTCTGATGGGACAGACATTTGTTCTGCTTGGTCAATGCCAAAACCTTACCAGTTAATAGAGTATTTGGATATAATCCCACTATATTCATCAATCTTTTGACATAGAATCAAGGTCCTCTTTTTCAGACTGGATCTTCTGACAGCAATTCTGAATCATTCTTCCATAAACCACAACCATAATATATTATCCTTAATTTTCAGTTTTAGGTTTTTTTTTTTTTGCTCAGTGAGAATTAAAAATAACTTGCTATACATAATGAAGACTTCCACACGTTTATGATTCCCCCTAGAGATTCCCCCTAATCTTCCTTCTTTTTTTTTTTTTAGATGGAGTCTCACTCTGTCACCCAGGCTGGAGTGCAGTGGCACCATCGAGGCTCACTGCAACCTCTACCTCCTGGGTCCGAATAGTTCTTGTGCCTCAGCCTCCCAGCCACCACATCCGGCTTTTTTGTGTGTTTTTAGTAGAGACAGGGTTTCACCATGTTGGCCAGGCTGGTCTCGAACCCTCATCTCAGGTGTGATCTACGCACCTCAGCCTCCCAAAGTGCTGGAATTACAGGTATGAGCCACCATACCCACCCCCCACCTAATCTTTTAGAATATTTCACCTACACCTCATTTAATGGCAATTTTTAAATCTCACCAAAATGAATCTTGACAAGCATTCAATCTAATTGTGATAGAATCAACAACAGCATACTCATATTTATATTCTATAGGTTTACATAATAGCTAATTGAATTATGTAATTATAAGAACTAGCACAACTGTCATGAAATACAGGGAAACAAACACAACTGATCCTGAGAAGCATAATTCAAGTGGTGGGAGCCGAAGTTTGCCGGCATTCAGACTAGAATTTAGCCTACTAGTGCTAAGGGTTTAATCTACCAGGGGCACTTTCTATTAAGTAGAAATACATGAAAATGCTGGTTATTCTAGCATTTCTTGACCCACAAAACCAGCGATTTAATATGATTCAACCGGTATGTTTTATAGGGTGATGACAAGCTGGTCTGGCGAGTTAGTTAAGTGCAGGTCAGCTAAGGCTGCTTCTATTATAATATTCAAGGAACAGAGCTGTTTTTCAACACTGTGCTTCCTCTTTAAGTGTTTTGAACTGCACTTATTAATGGTGCTTATTCTTCTGCCAAGCATTTTACAAAAAATTTTCCTGTAACCTCAAAAGAAAAGTCCCCACAACCCCACCAAATGTGCTATGGTTGAATAGGTTTGGGAAACACCATATACCATAGTCACCTAGAAGATTCATAATGATCATTAGCACATTAAAGGCTCTGAGAAGTCCTGTAGCAAAGGCCTTTGTTTAACTTTGTTTACCTTAGAGTTTCATAATTTATTTCACAAAAGTAGGCCGTTTCATGTAACATCTAATCCTGAAGAGCTAATGTTTAATGAAACAACCACACTTTGGTAAACACTACTCAACCAGCATTAAGGAAAGTATTATTCAGACTTTGTAGTAGATTAAACAAATATCATCTTAATATCTGTTAGAAACAGCACAATTTGTGCAGGTGTCCCAAAGCACTGTACAAATTTCATTTCGGGGTAATGTTCCCCCCCTTGTACAAATAGAAAAACAAAGGTATAAGGAGGCATTAGGTTGCTTGCCAGAATACACACAAGATTGAGACAAACTGGAACCAAGGCCCACATGTCCTAACAATGATTTCTCATCTGTGTTTACAAACAGAACCAAATTGCAAATTGTAGCCACTGGCCACTTAACTATGGAAGAGTTAAGGTAGAAAGTATACTCCTTGAGCCAGAAATAACAAATAAGACTGGGGAACTCTAGGAGAATGTAACATTGACTGATCTATTTGATTGCTGGTGACTTTCATCAATAATTGAGAACAGGGACTCTAAAATTTCCAACAGCTACAGGGATTCAAGGATTGGCTGTCTTAGCTCAAAAGCTTCTTGAAGAAAACATGACATGACTATTTGGCTCTCTGTTGGAGAGAGTCCGACCTTGAGAGAATGAATCTCAGTTATCTAGAAGGTTAAATAGATTTATGTGTTCTGATGCTCGTTAGAGTAATGGGTGTTTCCCAACATTTTAGAACTGTATGCTACGTGACATGCTAATAACTTTTACAGCATGCCTGCCCATTCCCTCTGCCTGGGTGGGGGGTGTGGAGCGGTGATGTGAGACTTAAGAATCAGATTTATAGACGTCTTTGCTCCATAAGTGTTATCTTTGAATACACTCCCACACCACAGGGCCTCATTGCCTCTGTCACAAACAATATCTGTTATTTCAGAACACTGCAATGCTTACCTCAAGGCCAAGCGAGAGTTGTCAAATAAAGATGAAGAGCCTTTTGGCAAAAAAAAAAAAAATAAAAGAGTGCTCTTAAAATGTTTACCTTCTCATACCTAATGGTTTTAGATCATATCTTATTAGTCTAGGAGACCATTATATAAAGTACAATTAAGCTCTCCTTGACATTTTCTAGGAGTTCCAATTCAGCTTTGCTAATAGCTATAACTTCATTACTTTCTTTTTTTAAAAATGTAATGCCACACAGTGTTGGAAATGCAGTTTACAATAATGTGGATACCCAGGGTGCACTTGCAGTAATTACACAGAATGTCAGCAGCCTCTCAAGCTGGGTCCTGCGCTGATTGCTTTTTGTGACATTCTAATTTGGAATTATTCTTCTGCCTGCAGGCTCCTTCTTCTCCAAGACTGTGCAAAAAGTGTTCTCCAAACTTTTGGTTTGATCCCTTCTATTGAGTTTTATAGTACCCAAATTATAGGAAGAAATTTGAGCTAAGCATAAGAATAGAATAATTGTTCTTGTAGCCAGTATCCCACCCAGACAATCAGCAACTTTTATTTTTTTTGTTTTGGTTTGGTTTTATTGAGACAGAGTCTCTCACTCCATCAACCAGGCTGGAGTGCAGTTGTGTGATCCTGGTTCACTGCAACCTCCGCCTTCCTGGTTCAAGCTATTGTCAGGCCTTGGCCTCCTGAGTAGCTGAGATTACAGGCGCGTACCACCACACCTGGCTAATTTTTTGTAATTTTAGCAGAGATGGGGTTTCACCATTTGACCAGGCTGGTCTTGAACTCCTGACCTCAAGTGATCCACCTGCCTCGGCCTCCCAAAGTACTGGGATTACAGGCAGCAACTTTTCTTCAAGAAATATCTATTGAGCATCTGTTATATTCAGCCCCGTTCTAGGCACTAAAGACACCAAGCTGAATAAGACTCTCTCTTGCTGTCATTTGCATGTGTTGAAGCAGAAGGGTTCAGACACATGTTTCCACACATGGAAGGATTTCTGCACAGAAAAGATGTCCCATAAGAGTTAAAAGTTGAGCCATGAAGTTCTATGCCATACCCTTTTCCCTTTACATTTTTTCCTTTGTGGCCTCGTGCTCTCCAGACCTCTCATTATCAGTAGGCTTAATGTGGCTCACTATTTGGTAAATAAGCAATAGCTAATATTTATGGAGTGCCCACTCTCTGCCAGCTGTGTTATAGCCTCCTCTATATGCAATTCATTTGATCCTCACAATAAATCTATATGGCAGATATTATTATCTACCTTTTTAGATGTGAGGAAACTGAGGCACAGAGAGATTAAGTGTCTCACACCTAATGAGTGGAGAATCTGAAGTCTGAACCTTGATTATTTGCAGTCAAAGACCCTGCCACTGCTCTGCCATTAGGAGGGAAGTCCTGATAAGGAATCGTGACGGTAAATTAAACAACATAGTCCCCAGAATGCGACTAATGCATGTCATAAAACCAGGATAGCTGAAAATAAACAGGGTCTGGACAGAAATAGAACAAAGACTTTTCTCTTAGCTGCATCTGCTTAAGTACTTAGGGCACCAGTTCCTCTGAACTGAGGAATAAGGGCTAAAACAAGAACAGCCCTGTTTGTGATCTGCCATTGTTCGAAACATACTAAGGCTTAGGTTAACTACTCCGTGTAGCTACGTTGCTACCATAGGAATGGGGCATTCCATTGAACTAACTGATTTTGTTTTATTTATAAAGTCCTGAAATAAAGGGATGTTTTCCAGAATTATTAAAGTAGAAGCCTGAGCAGGTAAGCTGTGCCCCACCTCACGTCTGCTGCCAGAGCTCTGCTGTGTGAAGCGGGCAGATGAGAAAAGTCACACCTCTTGCAGAATCTAATTAAATCAGACTCCTCCATTTTCCTTGTATGACATACTATTTTGATAATAAATTAAAAGCAGGAAGCCAAAAGAGGGTTCAAATTACCTTATGCTCCCAGCATACTAAGGGAGGATGCACCTTTGGGAATGCCTGAAGTAGTTATTTCTGAGACACTCATTGTATTTCAGGCAATTTGGAATATGGGAAGAAGGAGTCAGTGAGCAGACAGGTTAATTGCTCAGGTTAGCACTAGATCTCAGAAAGTGCTACACCAGACACGGGGAGGTGTTATGCCATTGATCACAGAGATACCCTTCCTGTTACCCAAGAAGCACAGTCATTCTCAAGGCCAGGATCGCTGGGGTGAGGTTTTTCTCTTTACAGTATCGATCATATTTTTCACTTGCTTGACTGGTCAAAGAACAGGTTTGGTCCTGTCACTAGATGTCTCCAGGGTTAAATGGGAAAGAATTGTAAAACAGTTGTGCTTATTTGAACAGGTTTCTGTTTCATTCTCATTGTCTGTGAATAAACTTTATTGTGTGCTGTTTTTGTTCCTTTCAACTACTCAATTATCTTCTTTTTCTGACTCCAAGTCCATTTGAGACTGGCTGAAATAAGTTCCAACTTTTATTTCTGGTTTTCTTGACCACTGAGTTAGTTTTGGTCATGCTTTCAATATTGTCGTGCTGCAAGTGATTGGTTAGAAAACTTTTGCATATTGCTATAATTGTGTTGACTAAAAAACTTAAGAATGCTCTATTAATAGATTTGAAAGAGTATAGTATACAGAAGGCAGATGAAATATGTTTGAGATATTTATTTTTCCATATATTTATACGAGAGGCTTTCTTTCTGTTTCATCTTACTACCTATAGCTGGCTCTACAATTTTAAATCTATGCTGAACACTGAGCGTATAAAGTTTTAATGCAACCTCCTAAACTTTAATGCAACCTCCTAAACTAAATTAATAGTATGTGGATATATTTATGGTATTAAAAAATGAAAATGTGGGGTCTTATTATGGATGAAAAAAATACTGTCCTCAAGTATTCATTCAGGTGAGAGGGATTAACTGAGACTAAGTTGTTACCATTCCCTCTTGAGTAAACTACAGAGTATGAAAGACAAATAAACAGTTAATAAGAAAATATGTCACAGCATAAATGAGATGTGCTATGATAGTGTTCATGAGGAGACTATGGTATAAGTTTCTCAAAAGAAACAGATTGCACTGAACAAAAAGAACAAAAGAACTGAATAAAAGAAAAGTTACACATTTGTTGTTTGTCAAAACTTGTTGACCGATACGGTTAAGACTTGTACATTTTACTGTATGCCAGTTATTTTTTAAAAAATTATGCATTATTTAGAAGCTTGTAAAATGGTGGCTAGAAGCACATTGGTGAGCATTTTAGTGACACTTTGAAATTTTTATTTATTTAAAGTAATATCTAGTGAAATGAACTATTGGATGCACAGTTGTTTGACTCCTAACACGTGGACAGATGTATCACTCCCCTAAAACCTCCTTATGCTATCCATTCCTGTCACACTTTCCCCATACCTTTAATCCTTGTGAATCACAGATCTCTTCTCTATTTACATAGGTTTGTCTTTTGTAGAATATCATATAAATGAAATCACACCATATATAACCTTTTGATCCTCATTTCTGTCACTCAGCGTAAGATTAATGCAAGCTTCTCCATGTTTCTATAGTTTATTCCTTTTTAAAGTTTTATTTTAAGTTCAGTGTTATAAGTGAATTTTTGTTACATGGGTAAACTTGTGTCATGGGGGGTTTTTGTACAGATTCTTTCGTCACCCAGATATTGAGTCTAGTACCCATTAGTTGTTTTTCTTTATCCTCCTTCGTTTCCCACCCTCTGCCCCTCAAAAGGCCCCCCCGGTGTGTTTCATTCCCCCTCTATGTGTCCATGTGTTCTCCTTGTTTAGCTCCCAATTACAAGTGAGAATATGCAGTATTTGGTTTTCTGTTCCTGCATTTGCTAAGAATAGTGGCCTCCAGCTCCATCTACATCTCTGCAAAAAACATAACCTCATTTTTTATGGATGCATAGTATTCCATGGTGTATATGTACCACATTTCCTGTATCCAGTCTATCAGTGCATGGCATTTAGGTTGATTCCATGTCTCTGCTATTGTGAATAGTGTGTATTCCTTTATATTGCCGTGCAGTAGACCATTGTTTAGATGTACAATTCATTTATCTATTCAGTCATTTAAGGACATTTCAATGTTTTATAGTTTGGAGCAATTGTGAATAGAGAAATTATGCTCATTAGTTTATAGATATTTGTGTGACCATGAGATCTTTATTTCTTTAGGTTAAATACCTGGGAGTGAGATTGCTGTGTCATATGTAAGTGCTTGCTTAACTTCATAAAAAACTTCAAACTGTTTTCCAGAGTGGCTGTGCCATTTGCATTCCCACTAGTTCAGTTGCTCTTTATCCTTGCCAGCATTTGATATTATCAGGGTTTTTAAAAAGTTATTTTAGTCATTCTACTAGATATGTAGTGGTAGCTCATGGTGCTTCAATTAGTGTTTCTCTGTTGATACTGATGTTGAAGATTATAAAGGATTCTGAAGGTTAGCATTCTTCCATGCTAACAAGTTAGCCTAGCACAGTTTCATAAATGCTGACGAAAGACATGAGATTCCTGGGTCAGAGATGAAGGATGGTGATTACGCACAATAGTACCAGTAGCTAGAATAGCTGCATTTGTCTCAGTTCTCTAAGTCTCATTTCTACGGGGTGTCATGAAGAGTGGCAGGTGACACCTGTGTATGCAGTTGATTGAATTATAATCGAGGAATCCTAAACTTAGAGAACTCAAATATTTATAATGGGCAAGAGCCTGCTTACCCCTACTGTGAAGGGGGACACCATATCTTCTTCCAAGGCTGTCTGCTACACAAACATCCTGAAAAAATTGAAACAAAGGCCACCAGTGCCTCTGGTTCAACGCTGGGGGATAGCAGATAACAAGATTCTTGTTCTCATGGGGAGAGATTACAATATAAAAGAAAAACTGGGGGAGGAGAGGTCCTAGAGAAAGTTTGCCAATAGAATGTTGTTAAAATAACCCAGTGTGAAGTGATGGAGAGTGGCCAGGGCTAGGGCAGTCAAGAAGGCGAAGACCAGATGGGTGTGACATGGAGGCATTGAAACAAAGAAACAGGATTTATAGCATTAACTAAAGAGGAGAGAAAAGAAAGCACCACTCCCAAGCTGCAAGTTTGTTTTAAATAAAGTTTTATTTATAAAGTTATTTTAAACTTTATTTTTAATTGTTTTTATTTTTATTTTATTTTGAGGTGGAGTTTCGCTCTTGTTGCCCAGGGTGGAGTGCAGTGGCATGATATGGACTCACTGCAACCTCCACCTCCTGAGTTCAAGTGATTCTTCTGCCTCAGCCTCCCCTGCAGCTGGGATTACAGGCGTGAGCCACCATGCCTAATTTTTTGTATTTTACTGGGATTACAGGCATGAGACACCATGCCTGTCTAATTTTTGTATTTTAATTTTGTATAGACGGGGGTTTCACCATATTGGCCAGGCTGGTCTCGAACTCTTGACTTCAGGAGTTTGAGATTGTAATCTCTCCCCAAGACCACCCACCTCGGTCTTCCAAAGTGCTGGGATTACAGGAGTGAGCCACCACGTCTGGCCTAAGTTTTTATTTTTAAATAAAATAATTTTTACAAAATAAAGGTTTTTTAGTCATGTTATGCATTCAAAATTGGTACTAAAGTCATAAAAATTTGATATTAGCTGTGTATTCAAACAAAAGGTATTTTGCAGTTCTATCTCAAAGATTAAACTGTTCTGTGACTTTGAAGAAATCCCTTCTATTTTTAAGTTGTATTTTCCCATGCAAAATTGAAGCAAAAATGTGTGTTTCTATTCCTTTCACGGGAAGATTGTAGCTCACTCAGGTAAGGGCAGCGAGCTTTTAGCATGAAGTGAAAGTTTCTCTTTTGGCTTTAGGAGAATCTTTAAAATGAGAAGTATTTGCTTTTTGTAAAAATGTAAATGTTTCCAGCTGGAATTAATTCTCAAAAGTACAGCACATGGTGCAGGGGCATTGGCTCCAAAAATCTGGTGGAAAAGGCGTGAGTTGATGAAGGATGGGAAGAAACATATTTCTCTTTGAAAACAGGGGCAATGACAATGGTTTCTCCCTTGAAAAATAAGCTTTGCCTTACATGATTCTCAAAGCAATATTCTGCTTAGCTAGGAATTTTTGTTAATCTCATTTAGGAAATTGAGTCTCAAAAGGCTAGGGACTGCCCAGGGTTACGCCAAGATTGGCAACCTGCAGAGCTAGATTTTTAACTAAGTTCTCCTCCTAAAAGGCTTTCTACCCCACCATAAATGCCTTCTTCCCTGCAAAAGGGGCCACATTGTTCCCTGTAGACCTCAATGGAGAGCCAAGATGTTCGCCTCCTGAATGTACACGTTACTGTTCTGTTGTATTTTGTAGTCTCAGTTCTGCTCTCTGGAACATCTCTTTGGTATTCCTGTGGGATCTCTCTCTACCGCATTCTACTTTATGTAATGATCTGTTCAATAAAGTAATTTTTAAAAGGAGACAACACCACCACAGGTGATCTGGAGGCTTCTGGAGGACCTCAGTGACTCAGGTCCAGTCTAAGGAGGGCCATAGATGAGGCTGAAGAAGGAAGGATCCACGTGCTTAGAGGAGATTGAGAAATGTTGTTCATTTGGGTCCGTCACACTCGTCTGTCCCAATGAGTTTGAAGAACCAGGATCCCAAAGAAATCTTGTTAGCTTGGCTAAGCCCTATTTGAGAATGATTTTCCAGGGAAGGGATCATCATACTGCTTCTTTGCATAGAATGTCACACTAGAAAACAATTCTTCTCATGACTGCAAGTCTGTTTAAATTTCTACTTTAGGCCAGATACTTTGCATTGTACGTTACCTTATTTAACCCTCCCAACCACTCAGCAAGACAGATGTTATTTTTCTCCTTCTATAGAGGAGAAAATGGAGACTCAGAGAGGTAAAGCATTATTGCCCAGGTGCTAAGTGTTATTGCCAAAATGTGGGCATGGATCCACGTAGTTCCGGAGCCTACGTTCCTTCCGCCATACCCTATTATCTTCGCGTCAGCTGTTACAGAACGGGCGTGCCAGGCTAGCAGTGTCAAGATAAAGGATAATTTTCTCTTTTGCTCATGACATTTCCAGCATTACCTGCCTGGCTTCCCTGTTCTTAAGTACCCAGTCTATTCTCCTGGGCTTTAGCAGAACCTGATCCTGAAAGGCATGAACATCTTAGACAAGTCTCAGCAAGCGGGCACCGATTGCTCGGTGGGTGAATAACCCTGCTCATGGGACAGGAAAAGGACCCTGGGACCATGCTAAAATGAAATCTGATTTTCACTGGTGGGATGCTCAGCATTTCTAAGGCTTGTCTGACCTCTGGTGAAATGCCCCTTCTAGAGTTCACTGGAACAGTAAGTAGAGAAAATTCTGAATACCCACAGTGGATTTGCCTGTGCCCAGTCAGTTGTTCCTCTTTTTTGCTACATGATAACCATTATTTCCTTCTCTCCTGCTCTGGGTCCCCGCAGAGACATCCATTGACTACATCAGTTATGTTGCCAATGACTCCAGAAGGCTTTCTCACTGCTGCCTGCTGATTATGCCCACACTGCAGCCGCTGCTGCCCAAAATGATGGTCCCAAGGCTACAAATGCACAGGACACTAATTTTTCTGGAACGCTGGCACCATCTTCCAGAGCTCCCAGCAAAGTGTTTCACCCTTGCCAATGCTGCTAGAACAGAGCTGTCACTTTGTGCTCTTAATATCCAGGCAAATTTAGTGAATTTCCCCCAATCTCTCTTTTTTCTTCTGTTATTTATATTGCCACATCATCCCTTTTGACCAAGGACTCCTTAGGTGCTAAACCAAATATCCAAGTGGCAGACATGGTGTGGTTCTCACAATCTCTTCTCCCTCTCTAACCTCAGACCTGTGTCCTCAAGTCATACTCTGGCACGAAAGATGAATCTTTTCGTAGGATTCCCCTTGGTCCTTTACTCAGCCTTATAGGACTCCCTTCTGTGATCCTACAGGTATGTCCATATCGGCTGGTTCCTAAGTGCACACGACATCTCTGGATATATATATGTATACCCTCATAAAGTTAATTACATTTCATGTTTCATATTTCTGTTAGGCAGTCAATAACATTCTCAATAGGGTTGTTTCCAGTATCTTTGAATAATAATAGTTAATATGTATTTATCTCCTCCTATATACAAGGCACGATGGGAAATGTTTTACAGATGTCATCTTATTCAATACTTTCAATATTGCCAGGTGGGAGGTGCTTTTGTTGTCTTCATTTTGCAGATGAAGAAACAGATGCCTCAAGAAACTAAATACCCACCCAAGATCACACACCGAGCGTTACAGAGCTGAGTTTCTAAATCCAGCTCTCTGCCTCCAAAGCCTGTAGGGTGAAGCACGGTCTCCTCTCATGACACTGGAAGGATGTATATTATTGTGGCTATGCATGAAGTCTGCAAAGGGATCTTCTACATTGTTTAATTTTTTTAATAATGCTTTTAAGTGGGGTTCATTGTGTCTAATGACGTTTTTTTGTAGGCTCAGTTTAGTCTGTCTCGATTTACGACCTTTTTAGAACAACATTTTGTTAAAGAAAATATTTCATAAGGACGCTCACACAGTAACATTCTAAAAGATGTGGTCTTTCCAGACTTTTCTATCCAACTTGCCCCCATTTTGATGAAATATGCTGGAAAAACTTCTTTGGATTAAAATTGCCCTTTTAAAAATCACAGACAAATCTGGGCAAATACTAAAGCATTATTTCTCTTTCGATTACAGTAGAAGCCCCAAGACAACTAGAATTGCTTTGCTCAGGAGCCCTGTCAGGGAACATGCATCGTGGGATTCAAAGGGGACTGCTGCCCCCTTTAACCTGAGCCGGGAACAGGAAGTGCCGCAGCTCCACTGCCCTAGTCTGCAAATCTTCTGGCTTGTTGTGCGGCGCAGGGTGTGTGTTAATCATTCACCTCAAGGATTTCTTAAAGAGTGTTTATTCCCAAAATAGAGATGTGGAAGTCAGCCTATACCACTGGGCAATAATTCCATCTCCTGTAACTTTCCCATAGGAGTAAATCTAATCAATGTCACTGTTGTTGAAATTATACAAGCGAACCAACTACAGCGTGGAATTTCCCTCCCACCACTCCCTCCCTCTTGTTTTCATGTACTTTGTAACCTGAGGAGAAGTTTCCATGAGGAAGCAGAGTTTATGTTGAAGTTACTGAGTGATGTATGGGAGATCTCAAACACAAGAGCTGCGTTTAGACGTTAAAAAGAATAAAACTCTCTTGTGCCCATGATGGACTTGGGCAAGTAGAATGGTCAATGTTTTCCTTTGCAGAAACATTGATCCCCCTCACGTGGGGGATCTTACAAGATACCCACTGTGCTCTATTCTGATGTCCCCATGGCCATAGAGCTGCCTAAATTACATGGCCCAGGAGGGATTTTTATCCCTTGGCAACGACGCTCATTCATGATTGTGTGGGCAGCACACTTTGCTTTACTTGGGAAAAGATCTCCTAATGTAGTGATGCCTGCCTAAATATAAGCTGTCTTTGCACACATGAAACTAAATGGAGATTTGACTTAATGATCTAGTAACTCTGGTTAGTGCTTCAGTTTAGAAAGAAAAGTGAGTAGGCTTTTCTTTAGTTTTTCTACAGTAATTTCTTCAAAGCCAAGAAACTTTGCATTTGTAGTTATACCTAGAATTAAAGTTGTTGAAGCTTCTATTCTCGATTCCATCTTTGTTCAAGATTGCTTATTTTTTATCTGTTCCATCTCAACCATATTCTGAAAATTAGCATAATCATGTGAACATTTCTGAACCACAACATTTAACAGAATTGAATCAGAGAACAAAAATATTTCACCCAGCAGTTTTTTGACACTTGACAGATGATGCTTACACTTATTTACTCTCGGACAAAATTATCTGAAACCTAACTTAACATTTGATTTTCATGAGGGTTCCACAATGCAGGGGTTAACAGCAGTGTCCTCATTCAGTCCTTCAGGCTCAGCCCTTTCCTTTCAGTGGACCTCAGTGGCACTGAATCAGGTTAATCCGAATCCTTGATGCAGAACATAGCACCTCTTTGATCATTCATTCATTTATGTAGGTATCTATTTTTCACAATTCAGTAAGCACCTGTAAATTTACCATCCAACCTGAAGCCTGGGACCTTGACAATAATTTCCATCTAGCCACATGGACTTTCCTCTTCCAATCTTCCTGCTTCCCCCACCCAAGGTAGCCATCATCCTGCATCATAGGTCTTTGGTTCCCTTACTTCCTTTGAATATAGTTAGCTCGTCTATATGTATTCCTCAAAAGTAAATATTTTTAGGTTAGGTGATTTTACTTTAGGAATACCTATTATTTTACCAAAAGAATGCCTATTATAAAAAGGGCTTGTGCTATATGTAATATTCTGAGGCTTTTCTTCCTCCATTTAATAAAACTTTTTAAGATTCATCTGTTTTCAAAAAAGATTTAATTTTGAGGGTCTTGCTTTGGGTATGGGCTCTCAAACTCATAGGATGCATTGAATTCCATTTAATCTTTATCTCTGGAGCCAAACTGATTCCAAATTGAGGAGAAATTCTGATCATAAACACAGTCTACTTCTCTAGAGATCCCTGCATCCATTACACCTGGGACGTTTTCTTTCTTTTATGCACTAGGTGGATTTCATAAAGGGGATTGGGGGGGCTGCTAAGGTGGGATATTGAGTCTCTTGTTTGTCTTGAGTAGGCCTCATGTGCTGGGTTCAGTTTCTGACACAGGAAAATAAAGGTTATCTGAACGAATAGGTAAACGCTAAAACCATCTAGAGAAATAAGGACTAATTTGTGTAATTTGTTAGATTTTGCCTGTTGGCATTTTTATTCTCAGGTGAGTGGTTGTGTTGCTAGGTGGAGGCTGTTGCTCCCTTTGGGAGCTATTAATCCTGTGGCAATGCTGGAAATGGTACTAGCTCACAGTTACAGGGTGCTGCAGCATTTCCAGCCTGGTACTATGTGCTGTATATGCAATGCGATTGCTCATTGCATCCTTTCCACAACCATACGAAGCTGAAGTAAGTGCTATGCTTACCTTCTTTTACAGATGAGAGGTTTGAGTCACAGAGTGGCACTTCAAGTTTTGAGTGCGTGCTGAATTTGGTCTATGGAAATGGTGAAACAGAAGAAAAAGGAAACTAACGTATTCAGGTCCTAGAACATCCTTGGCACATTGTAGAGTGTTAAATTTAAACCAAAAGAACACCTAGAGGAAGGAACTCTAACTCTAGACAGGACCAGTAGGGTCCTGAGAAATCAAATTATTTGCTAAGTATACTAAGCCAGAAAATGAAAGTAACAGAGAGAAATCCAGGATTCCTTAGAATCTATCTATCTGAGATAAATGAGGGACCCAATTAACAGCCCCCCCAGTACCCTGTGTATAATTTCACCTTAACCATAAAGAGAAAAATGAAGTCTCTGATGTAATTTCGTCTTTATTCAAAATTGCTTAGTTTTTATCTTTTCCATTTCAATTGTATTATGAAAATTAGTATAATCATGTGAACATTTCTGAACCTAATCATTCAATAGAATTGAATAAAGAAAAAAATATTTCACCTAGTAGTTTTTGACATTTGACAGAGGATGTTTACATTTATTTACTTTCTGAGAGAATTACCTGAAATAAATCAATCTAACTCAAGATATAATTTTGAGGGTCTTGCTTTTGGTTCTGGGGGGTGGGCGTCCAGGAGTTGTTCTTGATTTTTACAGTAGATGGTGCATACAATCATAAATTTCTCCTCTGTTTGAACCAGGTTGTCTATAAAGTTTAACTAAGATTTGTATTCATTTCCTAGGCTGCTGTAATAAAGTGCCACAGGCCGGTGGGGAGAATCACCAGGAGGAGGAGGTTGCAGTGAGCTGAGACTGCGCCATTGCACTCCAGCCTGGGCAACAAAGCTAGACTCTGACTCAAAAAAAAAAAAAAAAAAAAAAAGTACCACAAACTAGATGGCTTAAGCAACAGAAGTTTATAGTCTTAAATTCTGGAGTCTGAAAGTCTAAAATCAAGATGTCAAGAGTTAGTTTCCCTGTGAGGGACGGGGTCTCTCAAAGGCCTTTCCTCTTGGCTTGTAGATGGCTATCTTCTCTTTACTGTTTCTCCCTATGCATGTCTATTTCTGTGTCCAAGTTTCCCCTTTTTATAAAACCACCAATTATATTGGACCTGAGCTCATCCTAACGGCCTCATTTTAACTTGATTACCTCTGTAAAAACCCTATCTGTCAATAAGGTCACATTTCCAGGTACTGGGTGTTAAGATTCCAACATGTCTTTTTTGGGGCAGGGTCGCAATTCAACCCATAACAGAATTTAATCTCAGACTCTTCAGAAATGAGATGCATTAGGCCCGTTGTGGAGCCCAGGATTCTGGATGCTTATAAAGTATCTTGTTTGGCATTTAATCCTGAGGATCACGTGTGGTTGAGGACCAACCTTGGGCTGATGAATGAAAACAAGAAAAATCAACACAGAATGTGCCTGACCCTAGATAGTGTAACTTGTAATACTGACCATCTCTCCTAGCTGAGAGGCATGCTGCATGTCTCCTACACGTGCGACTCCTGGAAGGAAAAGGACACCTTGCCGGGTGTCCCCCTCCCGAACTTCTAATCCCATTGACTGTGGCCATCCCTCCACACTCTGGAGCAGTGCTGAAGTGAGTTTCTATTGCAATCGAAGGAGCTCTGCTGATGTGCTGCTAAAGTAGGAAGGTCTGAATGGGGTTCCTTCCTTATATTCCTCAGATCTCACACTGTAACCACTAGTTTCCACACTGCTTATGCTTATCTTTTGAACAGGATATTACATGTTACCTAGTTGGCATGTCAGAAAATTTAATTTTTAAACATTGTTTCTAATTTCTAAACAATTCCAAAAATTTACAATGAATATTTTTATACATGTCTAGTGCATACATGTGAAACTTAGAAGTGTGAGGTGTGTGCACGTGTGGGATCACTAGGTGGGAGATTATGTGCATATTCAGCAATACATGTGTCAAAAAGCTCTTCAAAGTGCTTGTACCAATTTAAATTTCCCTAAGAACTATCTGAGAGTACCACTGTTCTACATCTTCAATCATATTTAATAATTTTTAAATGTTACCAAAATTTTAAATGTTACCAAAGGACGTGTGTTTTGTGTAATAAGATTCTCAAAGCTCAGGAGGAAAAAGATAAGAAAGATCTTTGACGCCAAGGTGGTGGTAAATGTTGCATTGTTATCTCAGCTGATAACCCTCTTGCTGCTTATTATGGGATGTAGGCCATAATGGCAATGGAGTAACTGCATAAAGATAAATTTTTAAATTCATGTCAGTATTAATCACATATCTTAACGTGTATTTCTTTAAGATTTATAAAGTTGGGAAGGTCTTCATGCTTTTAGCCAGTGGTTTTCCTCTTTTGTGAAGTGCTTATTCATACCGTTCACTCATCTGTATTGGTTGCTTTTTGGTGTTTATTCTATAGATGTTATTTGTAAGTTCTGAGTATTAACTCTATAGCAATGAAATATCTAACATATATATTTTTATGGCGTAGTTTGTACACTCTCTTCGTTGTGATTTCTATTATATTATTGTGTTACTATAACAAAGTAGAGAAATGTAATTTTGTTATCTATCTGATCTGCCAATGTGGGACATGAGGACAGAGGCAGACTCCAGGAGACGCATTTAGTACAGAGATATTCAGGTGAAGATTTATCTGAAATTATTTTCAATGTTCAAGGACATGTGTTTTGTGTAATAAGATTCTGAAAGCTCACAAGGAAAAAGATAAGAAAGATCTTTGACGCCAGGGTGGTGGTAAACGTTGCATTGTTATCTCAGCTGATAACACTCTTCCTGCTTATTATGGGATGTAGGCCTATTCCTGCCTATTATGAGATTTGGATTATTTTTGGCACACATTTGTGCTTTTAGGAAGGAGAGAGGAGGAGACTGGGACAGGGACAGAGATAAGAGAAACCCTTTAGATGTATTTCCAAGAGATTCGTGGCCTGCTGTTAGAATGCACATAGGTATACTTAAGTCAAAAAAAAGCTGCTGAGAATCTGTAACCCAGGAGGATCTCTGTTTATTTTTATTTCAGGACCCAAGGAGCCATAGTTATTAAAGGCGGGCGATTTCCTAGCAGTGGGAACACAGACACAGATTCCTAAATCCCCCAAGCCTGACCTCTCTGAGTAACTGATGTTCACTTTCTTGGACCAGGTGTCCTGCGTGGAGATCCATCTCTCCCTGGTGATGGACAGGAAAAATCCTCTTTGCTTTTACCTGGAAGCCACTCCCAATGCAGGGTGGTGAGGCTGTACCTTTGAATGTCCTCAGTGAAAAACCATATAAAAACACAACCCAATAACCTTCACATTCACGTGAGAGGTCAACAGTCCTGGGTGTGTTGATACTTCCCAATCTTAGAGTTCTTTACTACTCATTTATAACATTGCTGCCAATATGCATTGTGCCTGTATGACTTTTTGCTTTATGAATCTTGGGTTATAAGGCTTCTAACTGCCTTAGGAGATATAGAAATAGGTTGAGCTTTAGAGGCAAAAGCTCACAGACCAAGCGCTAAAAACCACAGGATTCAATTGATCAGGTGTTAATGTCCGTATTATTCTCCTTCTTCCATTTTTCCACCATCCGTGGCTGTCGAGTTGTTACCCAAAGATATAACCCGGTAAATTCTGATTTGCCAAGAACTAGCCCATGCTTCTTTTTCTCTCCAAACCTTTCCAGTTTTATTAAGGCAGCTTATTTTAGAGTCTAACTTTTCAGACTTGCCTCAGAGAAGGCAATTTGCAGGTTTCAGTCTTTCAGTTGTTCATTTTAATGCAATTAGCTAAAATAAGTTCTTCTTTTTATATAAAATACATATCAACCACATAGTTTCCTGTTCAAAAAATGGTTTCTGTAACTATATAGGTATAGTGATAATTATTATTGCTTGCTAATAATGTAACCATTTTATAAAATATTTGAAAACACTCTGTAGAGTGTGAATTGATTCAGAAAGAGGTATATTGTACTACTTTCTTTATCAACAAGGTAAAAATATTTTTGTATTTAACCAGTTTTCCAGCTTTTGATAG
This sequence comes from Ateles fusciceps, assembly GCA_036589455.1. Taxonomy (NCBI): domain Eukaryota; kingdom Metazoa; phylum Chordata; class Mammalia; order Primates; family Atelidae; genus Ateles; species Ateles fusciceps. The sequence goes on from JAZHEH010001378.1 coordinate 3,079,943, forward strand.
CTTTATTCTATCTTTCTGTCAAATTTCCCCAGATTCTCTGATAAGGTATAAGAGCATATAAAAGAGCCATAAGGGGCTGGGCGCAGTGGGTCATGCTTGTAATTCCAGCATTTTGGGAGGCTGAGGCGGGCAGATCACAAGGTCAGGAGTTCGAGACCAGCCTGGCCAATATGGTGAAACCCCATATCTACTAAAAATATAAAATTAGCCGGATGTGGTGGCAGATGCCTGTAATCCCAGCTACGCTGGAGGCTGAGGCAGGAGAATCACTTGAACCCGGGAGGTGGAGGTTTCAGTGAGCTGAGATCACACCATTGCACTCTAGCCTGGGCAACAAGAGCAAAACTCCATCTCAAAAAAAAAAGAAAAGAAAAAGCCATGAGGTATAGAAAAAATGCAGCAATGAGAAATAGTGATGTGTAACTAGCAATATACTAAATTGTGAGGATTTTTATGCTGTATTTCTGTAGTTGTAATATGTTTATCCACCTTGTTTCCTTACACACATTCTAAGATAGTTAAGAACCGTAATTTATTATGCATTAAGGAAATTGCCCATTGTGGGTACAAAAAGAATGTACATGCATTTTTATCTATCCCATAGAAAAGAACCTAATTTTGAAGGGGATTATGTAATTTATAAATAAACTGTATATTAGATTTCCCTAAGGGGTATTTTTGATAACAAACACTACTCCACTCCAGATCTGGGCACACAGCCCCGAAGGTGCATTAAAAAATATTCAGTCTTGGCATAAGTTGTAATGAGCCGGAACTATTGAATGAAAGTAAAATTTCCAAATATACTAAATGTAGGAAAAGCATCACTAAATTCATAGAAGGAAAAATATGTAAGGATTTAGGAAAAGAATTAATATGCTCTTTCGAATGTCTTTGAATCAGGAAGTGAAGTGAATTATGAATAATCCGGAATATTTACATAGTAAAGGCTAAAAGTTTTAGATCCACAGATTTCCTTATATTTGGGATCAGATAATGCCATGTTGATTATACGGTGATACCCAGTGCAGCTCGTCGTTCAAAGGACGAACGCAAGGTTCGAAAATGTCGTATCAAGTGTATGTTTCTAGAAATTGTGAAATCTAATAAAGCCTGAATTCATTACAGCCTGAATGAGTTACGTAAGAAAAGTGAGAATAAATTTATAAAACAGTTTATATTTGTTTATATTCTGGATGCAATTCACACTTATATATTCACAACCGATACAGCGATAGGATCTCGAGGCTGTAGATGCATGCTGTGGAGCCCACCTCCCCTGTCCCCTGCACACGATTCCTCAACCAGGTTACAATAAAACTGATTTGGGAACTATTTCCATAGTTCACTAATGGCAAATCTGGCATCGTTTGCATTTTAGTGCTGTCTTTAAAGGCATATAGGAGCAAGACACTTCTATGGAATGATGTGCTATAAGAAGGAAATTTGGAGCTTGAAGAAAGAAAAGAAAGGTTTCCAGGAACTATAGTCCAGACAAGCCTGAGATTGTTTTAAAAGTAGCTAATTCTTGGCTGGACACGGTGGGTCACGCCTGTAACCCCAGCAGTTTGGGAGGCCGAAGCAGGAGGATCACTTGAGGTCGGGAGCTTGAGACCAGCCTGGCCAACATGGTGAAACCCTGTCTCTACTAAAAATACAAAAATTAGCCAGACGTGGTGGCGGGTGCCTGTAATCCTAGCTACTTGGGAGGCTGAGGCAGAAGAATTACTCAAATCCAGGAGGTGGAGGTTGCAGTGAGCCAAGATCATACCACTACACTCCAACCTGGGTGGCAGAGCAGACTCCGTCTCAGAAAAAAATACTAATTCTTAAAAAAAGGAAGCAAACTCTGCTTGTGAAATGCTTCTTAGAGCAGCAGAATAAGTAAAAGTCCATTGAGACGTCAAAGGCTCCAGGGAACACCACCAGGAAAGTCCAGTGCTAAACTTGGCAACTCCCGTGAAGGAGATCCCAGTCTATAGAAAGCTCTGCACATACAATGAGTTTTGATGTCTAAGCACATGTCCACTAAAAGGCAATCAGAAACATGCTGCATGCCAAAGGTAGAAAACCTGCTTTTTTTTTTTTTTAATTTGAGATTAAAAATTGACCTGTAAACATGGAAAAGAAATCGGATCTTTGAAATCAGATATTCAAGGGGATATTGACAAATTGTCTGTGCTGGTTGTTTTTTTGCTTCTGGAGTTTATTTTAAATTAATCCTTATGAAAATACACATAGAACTTACTTCAGGTGCACCCCTAGTTTATAAGCCACAGTGGACCAAGAAGAGTAAGAGATAAGAAATGCTGTGTTTCCCAAGGAATGCAGCACACAGGGAAGGGGAAGTCACCTACTTGCTACATACATCACTAATCAGGACTTCAATAAAATACTGTGTTCACTTTGAGGTCCCATAAATAAGATATAACTTCAAAGAATGTATAGTCAGTCATTTAAGAAAAAGCATCCCTTTGTACAAATGTCCAATGTGAAAAAGAAAAAAAATATAAAAAAAAAAAAAGAAAAAGCATCCCTGGGAGGCTGAGGCAGAGAATTGCTTGAACCTGGGAGGCGGAAGTTGCAGTGAGCAGAGATTGTGCCACTGCACTCCAGCCTGGGCGAGAGAGACTCCAGTGAATAAAACCTAACTTTGTAGCTATTATCTACTGTGGAAGCCTGAAGAAGAATGAAGGATATGAATTATTTTTGATGTTATTCTCAGTTCACTGAGATGAATATGAGAGGATAATTAAGTCGGTGCAATTTAAATGGTAATGGGAGAAAGAACAAGTAAGACTTGGAAAGAATACACTTGGTTTAATAGTCATGAAACTCAGGGCTTTCAGTCAAAAAGCCATATTTTTTGGAGACTATTTAAGAAATACTTCTCAGCTGACTTTATGGATGTTTTTCATATACTTGTGATTTAAGGAAGAGGATGGATGTTATTTCCAACCCTGTATGACAAGTAAGGTTTAAGTAGAGGTAAAATTTATGACAAAACATTGTGGAAAATATAAACATATGCAAATGTCCAGCTGGCCCTGGTAACACTCATTAGTATGTTAAATATAAAACAATATCGTGCCTTACTATTGCTGATTTATTTTAATGAGACCATTCATGGATGATATATTACTGTAGAAGGTTAAAATGGCCTGCTTTGCATGCAAAATTCAATACACTTTACATTGTTTAGGGAAAATCCAACCACAGTCAATCTCAAGTAATTTCGATGTTGACATTATCGTGTAAGTGGGTACACTGCACCTGCATATTTGACATGAAGAGGGTTTGCCAGAAGAATCAGTGGATAACTGAACATGCTTTGAACATTGAGATTGAAAAAGGTTTGAACTGTAGTGTTGCTTCTTTTTTGAAGACTCACATATTCAAGCCAGATCTTACCATCATTATTCATGCAACAAGTATTTGTTGATATTTATCGTGTAGCAAACACTATTTGTAGTGCTGGAGATTCAATGATGAACAAACCAGAAAAAAAAAAATCCTTATTTTAGACTTATAGCTTAATTGGGAACTAGAATAATTGTGTGAGATAATACACCCAATAAGTAAGTAAACTAATAACATTTAATAACATTTTAGAATGAAGGAAATAAGGAGATTTGACACAGTGCAGTTGGGTGGGATTGAGGTAGATGGAGTCGGAGGTACCAGATACTATGGTTACATCTGGCCTAGACCAGAAATCAGAAAGGCTAGATTCTCACCCAACTTTTGCCACGAATCCAGCTGAATGGCCTTAGAAAAGGGACATCTGTAGACCAAGCAGGTCATTTGGACTACATAATTCCAGAAGCTTTTTCAGCCTATAGAAGGCAGAACAGACCCTCTAAAGCAGGGGGTCCCCAGCCTTTTTGGCACCAAGGACCAGTTTCATGGAAGAAATTTTTCCACAGGCCAGAGAGGGGGAATGGTTTCAAGATGATTCAAGCATGTTGCATTTATTATGTACTTTATCTCTGTTATTATTACACTGTAACATATCATGAAAAATTTATACAGTTTGCCACAATGTCGAATCTGTGATAGCCCTGAGCTTATTTTCCTGCAACTAGATGGTCCCCTCTGTGGGTGATAGGAGACAGTGATAAATCATCAGGCATTAGATTCTCATAAGAACACGCAACCTCGATGCCTTGCATGCGCAGTTCACAATAGGGTTCCCGCTCCTATGAGAATCTAATGCCAGGGCAGATCTGACAGGATACTGAGCTCAGGCAGTAATGCTCACTCACCCACCACCTACTGTGCGGCCAAGTTCCTTTTTTTGTGAGACAAGGTCTTGCTGTCACCCAGGATGGAGTGCAGTGGTGCAATCTCTGCTCACTACAACCTTTCACCCCCGCTCACAAGGAGTCCTCCCACCTCAGCCTCCGGTGTAGCTGGGACCACAGGGGCGTGCCACCACCCAGCTATAAAGTGGCATAACACCATCCAGCTGTAAAATAAAGCACACAACAAATGTAATGTCCTTTTTAGTATTTTTAGTAGAGACACGGTTTGGCCATGTTGCCCAGGCTGATCTCGAACCCCAGAACTCAAGCGATCAGCTTGCCTTGGTCTCCCAAAGTGCCGAGATTACAGGCATGAGCCACTGCGCCTGGCTGCTGCCTAGTTCCTAACAGGCCAATCACCTGTCCCAGTTTTTGGCCCAAGGATTGAGGACCCCCGCTCTAAAGACTTCACATTCTAATCCTCAAAACCTGTGAATGTATTGTGTTACATGGCAGAAGGAACTTTGCAGATCTGATGAAGTTTAAGTACCTTGAAATGAGGAGATTGCTCTGGATTACCTAATTTAATCACATGTTCTTAAAAGCAGAAAATGTTCTCTTTTGATTGCAGAAGAGAGATGCAGCAGAGAAATGCCACAGAAAGGGAAGATGGAGAGATTCAAAGCGTGAGAGGAATTCAACCTGCTGTCGCTGGAAGGGTTCCCGATGGAACACATGAGAAGAAACCTGTGCAGCATCTAGGAGCAAAGACTCATCCCTGGCTGACGCTAGTAAGGAAATGGGGACCTCAGTGCTACAGTGTCAAAGAATTGACTTTAACCCACAGCCTGAGTGTGCTTAGAAGCAGATGCATTCACAGATCTCCCAGAAGGGAATGGAGCCCCATTGACACCTTGATTTTCACCTTGTGTATCCTAAGCAGGGAATTCAGATGAGATGTGCTGTGAGATAATACATGGGTACTGTATTAAGCTGCTAATTTTGTGGTAATTTCTTATGACCGCAATTTAAAAAATGGATAGAAAACCACTAACCCAAATCTTACAGTCGCCCCTCTCTTCCATCCTTCGCAGTTTCCTACTGGCACCTCCAAGCATTCAGCAATTCCTATCAATTTTACTTCCGAAGCATGGATTGACCCCATCTTCTTATCTGCACAGAATTCTACTTCATCTATGGTCTGGACCATCTCAAACTGGTCCCTCTACCCCTATTTTGTTTTGACTCAATCTGTTCTCCAAACCATAGCCAATTATTTACTTTAAAAAATATAATCATGACATTTCTTTGCACACAATCTTTCAGTGTTTCCACATAAGCAACAGATTCCACTTCAGCCCCACTGTAATGCAGAGACATCCATGGCACAGCTCCTATCGCCCCTCCAGCCTTTCACACCTCGCTCGCTCTCTGCCTTATTGTTTATGTGCTTATATGGAGAATTGTAACTTCCCTTCAGTACCATTCCTAGGCCCAGGCATACAGGGTAGCTGTGCTGAGTTTTCAATCTTCAGAGGCCTCAGCTCTGGTGCTGCCTGGTCTTCCCACAGGTGAGGAATCTATGTAGCTAAGCAGAAATCACCTGTAGCCTAAGCTTCCTTCTTATGGACCACGCTTCAGATGTTTGGTATCCCAACTTCCCTGGACAAAGCGCCCAAGCTGGCATGGGTTTGTTTTCTGAATTTATGCTCTGAAGGATAGCACATGCCTCTGGGCAGGTCTGAGGTAGGCTGGCCAAGAGGCAAATGTTAGCAGTGTTGCCAAAAAGAAGCGGGTGGACTGTGGAACCAGGGATAAGAAAACAGGAAGATGGGTATTAGTCTGTTCAGGGGGTCCTATCACAAAATACCACAGACTGGGTGACTTGAATAACAGAAATTTCTTTCTAACAGTTCTGGAGGCTGCTAAGACCAAGATCAAGGTGCCAGCAGATCCTGTGCCTGGTGAGAACTTTCTTCTTGGTTTCCTCACATGGTGGTGTGGGTAGGGGGAGGTGGGCAGAACACTAAGATAAGCGTTTGGAAAGGTTTGGAAGACTCAAACTTTCAGCCCATAGCAGTGGACCATGGGCTAAGGGCTGTCTCTCCTTACCATAACATTTCTAGCCTGGAATTCCAATAAATTCTACAATCCCAAATTAGACCCAGCCTTCCAAGATATTATGAAGGTATATTTATCAAGGCAGGAACATAAAACTTATTTTACATAGCAGGTGGGTAGCTTGATTTATAGCGTCTAACTATTTAGATGTAAGATATGCTACCTCCATTTGCACTTTTACCCCATTCTCCACAAGTGGTGGGTATATGTTTTTCCCACATACCACGTCTTCATGATGTTTCTTCCTGTGTTCCAGGTTCTTCTTGCTGCCTGAAAAGGCCTGCCCATCATTCTCCACCTGCCTAACTCTCACACGTGGCTCAGGACTCAAGTTAGTGGTGGCCTCCCCATGAAACCTTCCATGATTCTCCAATGCCCCCTCCCATTCTCTCTCTGCCTTAAAATGCACGTATATGAAATTATTGAAACGCTCCTACACTGTAAGACAAAGAACAGAGACTGTATTTAATCCATTTTGTTTCATTACCATGATGTCTGGTGCATGGTGTGGATTTAATTAAAGTTCATTGAACTGAATACTGAAAGCAAATGGTAAATGCTTCATTTAGAATATATTCAACAAACATTTAAGGAATAATAGCACAGAAGAAGAAAATTACTGGGGGTGGGAGAGGACAGATGTGACATATTCCTTGTTCCAGGTCACACAATAGTAATAATCATTGCCATTTCTCGAACACTAACCATTTGCCAGAAACAGCACTAACTATTTCACATGGGTTACACTGAATCCTCCCAACTCCAAGAGGTGGAAACTATTATCTTCATTTTATAAATGAGGAACTGAGGCTTACAGAGGTTAAGTGATTTGCCTAAAGACTCAAAGCTAGAAAGGGCTGCAAAGCTTCTGCTTTGACTATGGAAGCATGCTGCTTCCTGACACCTACCCTGCACAAAAAAAGGGAGCTGGACGCATTGTTCATTTTTTTAAAAAAGAGAAGATACAAATGGTAACTCTCAAGGGCCTGAGTAAATGTTAGTTGAAAGTTAATTGCATGTGCTTCAAAAATAAATGTGGGACCATCTGAAATGTGTAAATAACAATAAGATTGCAAAGTAAGAAGGACATTTGGATTACAATAAGGAAACTATGATGTTCTCTGCTGACAGTGAGCTGGGGATGTGTCCCAGAGGAAGTCGGGAGGTCTTGTCAGGAGGCCCTTGCTGCAGTCCACTGGAAAGTTCTTAACACAGGATGTGAGAAGGGAATGTATGGGGGCTGAGTTGGTCTTCAGATCCAAAATGTAATACCAACACACGTTTTACATTAAAATATTTAAAGATATAAATTGTTCTTCCCAACAGTTTTTCATTTAAAAGAGGAGTTGCAGCGTTTCCTAAAATGTTACTTCAGGCCATTTTACATGCCAACTAACTGGACTAAATTATTATTTTTTAAGTTGAATTCAGGAAAGCAACTCTTTTGCCATTTGTGAAAACGACATTCAAGCCAAATAAGCAGTAAGATTGAGGCAGGAAGAAAGAAACAAACCTCACCCACAAACTCTTTTGTACAAGAAATTTCTCTATTTTTTTATGACTGAAACATGATATTTGTCTTCATTTCCTATTTGGCCAAATGGTTGGAAATTTGATCTCAGTCAATACAATGTGGTCTCCTACCCCTACTTTCAGCTATTCCTTCCTTCCCCAGGATTATGTCTAAATTTAGGGTGGCTTACACAGTGTGGAGGCATGGGCAAAGGCTGAAAGGAGGGCTGGCATCCACACCTGCAGGACCTGCAATGATTGTTGTGGGTCCCAGGAGTATCCCTTCTTATCCACAGCCTCAGCCTTCTTCTGGCTCCTCCGCTTTTGTGTCATGTCCATCCTTCTTGGATGCATGGCATCATTCCATTGCTTCTGTGGCCAAGGAGTAGGACTGAGAGCTTGATGAGCCTGTCTGGAGCCCATCTGTCCAGCTCTGCTTCTGCTTCCTGCCATGAAGGCTGGGGATGCTGAAGGCTCCCTCTGTCTCCAAGGGTTCGGGACTCAGATCCTCTTTGCTCTCGGACCTTCCAACTGCATTCAGAGTTCTATGGTGCCCTCTCCCCCAGGTGTTCAGCTAAGAAGAAGCAGGTCATGGGCTCCCTTCTCAGAAACCAAGAGTGTCTAAATTATGCATCTGCCTTTTGAACTTCTCCTTGCTCATCCCAGATAATCTTTCTCTAGCTTGAGGCAGGAAGCCTTGCTCTTACATCATCATGCTTCATTCCAAATCTCTTGTGTCATTCCAGGATCTAGGCTTATGAACACCAAAGGCAGGAATACACTCCTTTGACTTTGTAATTTTTTCTCTCCTGTGACGCCATGTATAAGAAATTCCTTGCCTTGGCTAAAGGGGCATCTATGGAGTGGAAGAAAGGGGATATAATAAAACTTATAAAACACTATGCCACTACCATAATTCAGAGAAAAGCACCAGATGGGGAACTAGGAGACTGGGAGTTTGCCATGTGATCATGTTACAGTAGGCAGCTAGTCAGACATGAGCAGGGCAGAAGAACCTCCCCCTAACCCCACCAGGAATGTCAGGCAACCATCAGGTGATGGTCAGGAGGTTTTTAAACTCTCTCTCTAAAATAATAATGGGTTGCAGCCAGCGCCATGGGACGGCAGTCTCCCAATAGATAGAAAACACCTGAAGCTGGTGATCAGCGGCTTCCCCGTAAGATCTCAGGAGTTGGGCAAGTGGGCTCAAGCATGCACACTAAGAGGTGCCACTCACCCAACTGAGGCAAAATGGCCTGAGAGTTTAACCGGTATATGAACCTTCCTAAGGGAAAAATGCCTCAAATGAGCATGCATACAACTTCAGTAAACACACTGAGCAAGCAGCCCCTCCCAAGCACTAGCACACCACCGCACGTGCAGACAGCCAAAGGGAAGAATCAGGAGAGAAGGAACGCAACCCCCTAGAAGCATGCCAACTTGTAAAACCCCAAGTCAAAGGTCAACTGTGCACTTGACCTCTCAGGTTGCCCACTTGGCTCTCTTCCAAGTATATTTTGTATTTTTCACTCTTGCTGTAAAGCCTTTTAATAAACTTTCACTCCTGCTCTAAAACTCGCCTCAGTCTCTTACTCTGCTTCATGGCCTTTGATCGAATTTTTTCTTCTGAGGAGGCAAAAACTGAGGTTGCTGTAGACGCATATGGATTTGCCACCGCTAGCAGTCATGGGCAAGTCATTTCCTCTCAGGAACTTGGTTTCTTCACCCATGTGATCAGGGGGAAGAGCAGACATTTTCCATGTTCTCTTTTGGCTATTTTATCTGATTTAAAAAAAAAAGATTTTTAATGCTATTTTATCTGATTTTTAAAAAAAGATTTCCATCTAGCTCTGGTGCCTTTGAAACTCTGTGGTCATATATTCATAGGAAATAATGTGGGGTGCCATGATTTACTCTCTACCCATTTACAGTACATAAAAATGAGATCCTTGTAACCAGGTTCAGAATTATTTAGTTGAGGCTAAGATCTAATTTTCATAGCTCAAAAAGTCATGCATGTAATGGATATGTCTCATGCCATTTAAAAGCTTTTCTCTAATATTTGTGACTTGAAATATATATAGGATTCTCATCACTCTTTTTTAATGTGTTCTAATTAGTAACACTATTTCTTATTTACTTTCTATGTATTTTTTAGTTTCCTCGTCATTAGTACTGAGGAAAAAATTCAACAAGGTTAATGAGTAGCTGATAGAGAGGTGTTTTATAAAATAATTAAGATTGTATTCTTACAAAAAATTCTAAAGTAGCTTATTTTCAGAAATTGTGGACTGTTTTAAATAAGGTTTTCAATTTTAAAAATAAATGACTTAGAGTAAAACGTCATCAGACAAGGTCAAGTGTTCTTTTGACAATTTATTCCAAAATTCAGAGAGAAAACACTCACTAAATAACATAATAAAAGAATAATGTCTGACTTCTAGGCCACCAAGAGAAGTAGAAATGAAGTTATAAATATCACACAATGCTCTAAATCAGTGTGGCAGAAAGTCTATTTATGTCACCTGCTGGCTCCCTTGTTATTATTTTTTTTCTGGCTAACATAGTTGATATGTTATATATAGCATACATGCTATAAAACACCAAGCCCATGTTTTCAGTTTTCAGGCAATATGAAGAGAAAATTCAAATGAGAATCTAATTTCAGCTTTGATGCCAGTTATTCTTGTGACTTTGAGGAAGTTCTTTAACTCTGTACTGAGATTTAGAAAGGTGACTTCTAAGAGTTTTGCCAGCCTCAAAATTATTTGATTCTGTACATTTTTCTTTAGCTCTAAAATAGGGGCAATAATATTTGTACCATCTCCAATGTTGATAAGAGTATTAAGTTCTTTTACTCAATACAGTCTGTAATTTTGCATTTGTGTAATTATTTGCTTAATGCCTATCACCCCAGCAGGCTGTCAGCTCCATGGGAATAGGGAGAGTGTCTGTTTGATGTACTGTTTTATTTCTAGGACCTAGCACAGTGCCTGGCACATCACAGATCCTCAATTTATATGTCTGGGGAATGAGAAGAATCAACCTAAGTGTTCATATATAGGGCATTGAAAATCAGCAAGCCTTGACCATGCTTCCTCAGAAAATAGTTATAAAAATGTGGCGAGGGGACAGATCCAGATGGCTGAATAGGAACAGCTCTGGAGTGCAGTTCCCAGCAAGAATGCAGAGGGTGAGTGATCACCACATTTCCAAACAAGTTGTACTGCCCACAGACCAGGAGATTCCTGGGCAGGAAAGTGCCACGGGTCTCCAGCATGGCTGTTGCAGCCGGCGCAGTGGGTCTCCCCCACAAAAACTCACACAAATCTGGGTGGCCATTTCAACTGGCACCTGGAATGCCTGGTAGACAGGGTAGCCCATTCAACTGAAAAAAAGGGGGCTGAAACAGGCAGCCAGGTGATCTGGCTCAGCGGGTCCCACCTGCACAAAGACCAGCAATTTGAAACACTCTGGATTGAGAGTTTCACAGCAAGTACAGCTGGACCCGGGGACGGTCCAGCTCTGTGGGGGGAAGGGTGTCTACCATTACCGAGGCAGTCCACCATTACCGAGGCAGTCCACCATTACTGAGGCAGTCCACCACTACCAAGGCAGTCTGCCATTACCAAGGCAGTCCACCATTACAGAGGCAGTCCACCATTACTGAGGCAGTCCACCATTACGGAGGCAGTTCTAACTATACCTCTAAAAACAAAAGCACAAGCAAGTTCACACAGCAGCTGGGCTGAGCCCACGGCAGCTGAGCAATGCCTCTGCTGGCAGACTGTGACTGGCTACCTCCTTGCTGGGCAGGGCATCTGTGAAAAAAGGCAGAAGCACATCAGGAACTTATAAATAAAGCCCCACCTTCCCAGGACAGAGCACCTGGGAAAAAAAGGCAGTTATGAGTTCTGCTGCAGCAGACTTAACCGTACCTGCACAGCAGCACTGAATGGAACAACGGAGCTCACAGCTCAGCACTGGAGCTCCTATAAGGGACAGACTGTCTCCTCAAGCAGCTCCCTGACCCCCATATATCCAAAGAGACACCTCATAAAGGAGAGCTCAGGCTGTCATCTGGCAGGTATCATTCTGGGATAAAGGTAACAGAAGAAGAAACTGGCAGCAACCCTTACTGTTCTGCAGCCACCACAGGTGATCCCCCAGGCAAGCAGGGTCTGGAGTGGACCTCCAGCAGTCTTACAGCAGAGGGTCCTGATTGTTAGAAGGAAAACTAAAAAACAGAAAGAAATAACTTCATCACCAACAAAAGGACATCCACTCAGAGACCCCATCTGAAAGTCACCAACTGCAAAGACCACAGGTGGATAAATCCACAAAGATGGGAAGAAACCAGCACAAAAAGGATGAAAACATCCAAAACCAGAACGCCTCTCCACCTCCAAGGGATCAATGCTCTTTACGACCAAGGGAACAAGGCTGGATGGAGAATGAGTCTGACAAATTGACAGAAACAGACTTGAGAATGTAGATAATAACAAACTTCTGTGAGCTAAAAGAACATGTTCTAACCCAACGCAAACAAACTAAGAACCTTGAAAAAAGGTTTGACAAAATGCTAATGAGAATAAACAGCTTAGAGAAGAATATAAATGACCTGATGGAGCTGAAAAACACAACATGAGAACTTCACAAAGCATACACAAACTTCAATAGCTGAATCGATCAAGCAGAAGAAAGGATATCAGAGATTGAAGATCAACTCAATGAAATAAAACGAGAAGGCAAGATTAGAGAAAAAAGAGTGAAAAGAAATGAATAAAACCTCCAAGAAATATGGGACTATGTGAAAAGACCTAATCTACGTTTGATAGGTATACCTGAATGTGACAGAGAGATTGAATTCAAGCTGGAAAACACTTTTCAGGATATTATCAAGGAGAACTTCCCCAACCTAGCAAGACAGGCCAATATTCAAGTCCAGGAAATACAGAGAACACCACAAAGATATTCCTCAAGAGAGCAACCCCAAGGCACATAATTGTCAGATTCATCAGGGTTGAAATGAAGGAAAAAATGCTAAGGGCAGCCAGAGAGAAAGGTCGGATTACCCACAAAGGGAAGCCCATCAGATTCACGGCGGATCTCTCCGCAGAAACCCTGCAAGCCAGAAGAGAGTGGGGGCCAATATTCAACATCCTTAAAGAAAAGAACTTTCAACCTAGAATTTCATATCCAGCCAAACTAAGCTAAATCAGCAAAGGAGAAAGAAAATCCTTTATGAACAACCAGTTGCTCAGAGTTTTCATCACCACCAGACCTGCTTTACAAGAGCTCCTGAAAGAAGCACTAAACATAGAAAGGAACAACCAGTAACAGCCACTCCAAAAATGTACCAAACGGTAAACAGCATTGACACAATGAAGAAACCGTGTCAACTAATGGGCAAAAAAACCAGCTAGCATCAAAATGGCAGGATCAAATTCACACATAACAATATTAACCTTAAATGTAAATGGGTTAAATGCCTCAATCAAAAGACACAGACTGGCAAATTGGATAAAAAGTCAAAACCTATTGGTGTGCTGTATCCAGGAAATCCATCTCACATGCAAAGATACACATAGGCTCAAAATAAAGGGATGGAGGAAGATTTACCAAGTAAATGGAGCGCAAAAAAAAGCAGGAGTTGCAGTCCTAGTCTCTGATAAAATAGACTTTAAACCAACAAAGATCAAAAGACACAAAGAAGGGCATTACATAATGGTAAAAGGATCAATGCAAAAAGAAGAGCTAACAATCCTAAATATATACACATCCAACACAGGAGCACCCAGATACATAAAGCAAGTCCTTAATGACCTACAAAGAGACTGAGACTCCCACACAATAATAGTGGGAGACTTTAACACTCCACTGTCAATATTAGACAGATCAATGAGACAGAAAATTAGCAAGCATATCCAGGACTTGAACTCAGATCTGGACCAAGCAAACCTAATAGATGTTTATAGAACTCTCCACCCCAAATACACAGAATATACATTCTTCTCAGCACCGCATTGCACCTACTCTAAAATTGACCACATAATTGGAAGTAAATCACCCCTCAGCAAATGCAAAAGAATGGAAGTCATAACAAAGAGTCTCTCAGACCACAGTGCCATCAAATTAGAACTCAGGATTAAGAGACTAACTCAGAACTGCACAACTTCATGGAAACTGAACAAATAGCTCTTGATTGTTGACTGGATAAACAATGTAATGAAGGCAGAAATAAAGATGTTCTTCGAAACCAGTGAGAATGAAGACACAACATACCAGAATCTCTGGAACAAATTTAAAGCAGTGTCTAGAGGAAAATTTATAGCAATAAATGTCCACATGAGAAGCAAGGAAAGATCTAAAATTGACACCCTATCATCAAAATTGAAAGAGCTAGAGGAGCAAGATCAAAAACACTCAAAAGCTAGCAGAAGACAAGAAATAACTAAGATCAGAGCAGAACTGAAGGAGATAGAGACACAAAAAAACCCTTCAAAAAAATTAATAAATCCAGGAGCTTGTTTTTTGAACAGATCGACAAAATAGACAGACCACCAGCCAGATTAATAAAAAAGAAAAGGGAGAACAATCAAATAGATGCAATAAAAAACAATAAAGGGGATATCACCACAGATTCTACAGATATACAAACTACCATCAGAGATTATTACAAACAACTCTATGCACATAAACCAGTAAACCTGGAAGAAATGGATAAATTCCTGGACACTCGCACCCTCCCAAGCCTAAACCAGGAAGAAGTCAAAACCCTGAATAGACCAATAACAAGTGCTGAAGTTGAGGCAGCAATTAATAGCCTACCAACCAAAAAAAGCCCAGGTCCAGATGAGTTCACAGCCGAATTCTACCAGACATACAAAAAGGAGCTGGTACCACCCTTCTGAAACTATTCCAAACAATCCAAAAAAAGGGAATTCTTCCCAAATCATTTTATGAGACCAACATCATCCTGATACCAAAACCTAGCAGAGATGCAACAAGAAAAGAAAACTTCAGGCCAATATCCATGATGAACATTGATGCAAAAATCTTCAATAAAATACTGGCAAACCGATCGCAACAGCACATCAAAAAGCTTATCCTTCACGAACAAGTAGGCTTCATCCTGGGGATGTAAGGCTGGTTCAACATATGCAAGTCTATAAACGTCATTCACCCCATAAACAGAACCAAAGACAAAAACCACATGATTATCTCAATAGATGCAGAGAAAGCCTTCGACAAAATTCAACAGCCCTTTATGCTAAAAACTCTCAATAAACTAGGTATCGACGGAACATATCTCAAAATAATAAAAGCTATTTATGACAAACCCACAGCCAATATCATACTGAATGGGCAAAAACTGGAAGCAATTCCTTTTGAAATCTGGCACTAGACAAGGATGCCCTCTCTCACCACTCCTATTCAATATAGTACTGGAAGTTCTAGCCAGAGCAATCAGGCAAGAAAAAGAAATAAAGGGTATTCAATTATGAAAGGAGGAAGTCAAATTGTCTCTATTTGCAGATGACATGTTTGTATATTTAGAAGACCCCATCGTCTCGGCCCAAAATCTCCTGAAACTGACAAGCAATTTCAGCAGTCTTAGGATACAAAATCAATGTGCAAAAATCACATGCATTCCTATACACCAATAACGGACTTAAAGAGAGCCAAATCAAGAACGAACTGCCATTCACAATTGCCACAAAGAGAATAAAATACCTAGGAATACAACTAACAAAGGATGTAAAGGACCTCTTCAAGGAGAACTACAAACCACTGCTAAAGGAAATAAGAGAGGACACAAACAGATGAAGAAACACTCCATGCTCATGGTTAGGAAGAATCAATATTGTGAAAATGGCCATACTGCCCAAAGTAATTTATAGATTCAATGCTATCCCCATCAAGCTACCTATGTCCCTCTTCACAGAACTGGAAAAACCACCTCAAACTTCATATGGAACCAAAGAGAGCCCACATAGCCAAGTTAATTCTAAGCAAAAAGTACAAAGCTGGAGGCATCAAGCTACCTGACTTCAAACTATACTCCAAGGCAACAGTAATCAAAACAGCATGATACTGGAAACAAAACAGAGATATAGACCAATGGAACAGAACAGAGGCCTCGGAGGCAATGCCACACATCCACAACCATCTGATCTTTGACAAACCTGACAAAAACAAGCAATGGGGAAAGGAGTCTCCTGTTTAATAAATGGTGTTGGCAAAACTGGCTAGCCATGTGCAGAAAGCAGAAACTGGACCCCTTCCTGACACCTTACACTAAAATTAACTCCAGATGGATTAAAGACTTAAACATAAGACCTAACATCATAAAAATCCTAGCAGAAAATCTAGGCAAAACCATCCAGGACATAGGCATAAGCAAGGACTTCATGACTAAAACACCAAAAGCATCGGCAACAAAAGCCAAAATAGACAAATGGAATCTAATTAAACTCCAGAGCTCCTGTACAACAAAAGAAACAATCATTAGAGTGAACCGGCAACCAACAGAATGGGAAAAAATTTTTGCAATCTACCCATCTAACAAAGGGCTAACATCAAGAATCTACAAAGAACTAAAACAGATTTACAAGATAAAAACAAACAAACCCATTCAAAAGCGGGCAAAGGATATGAACAGACACTTTTCAAAAGAAGACATCTATGAGGCCAACAGACACAAAAAAATGCTCATCATCGCTGGTCATTAGAGAAATGCAAATCAAAACCACATTGAGATACCATCTCATGCCAGTTAGAATGGCGATCATTAAAAAATCTGGAGACAACAGATGCTGGAGATGATGTGGAGAAATAGGAACACTTTTACACTGTTGGTGGGCTGTAAATTAGTTCAACCATTGTGGAAGACAGTGTGGTGATTCATCAAGGACCAAGCAATAGAAATTCCATTTGACCCAGCAATCCCATTACTGGGTATATATCCAAAGAATTATAAATTGTTCAATCATAAAGACACATGCACACGTATGTTCATTGCAGCACTGTTTACAATAGCAAAGACCTGGAACCAACCCAAATGCCCATTGATGATAGACTGGACAGGGAAAATGTGGCACATATACACCATAGAATACTATGCAGCCATAAAAAACAACGAGTTTGTGTCCTTTGTAGGGACATGCATGAATCTGGAAACTATCATTCTCAGCAGACTGACATAAGAACAGAAAATCAAACACCACATGTTCTCACTCATAGGTGGGTGTTGAACAATGAGAACACACGGACACAGGGAGGGGAGCATCACACACTGGGGTCTGTTGGGGGGGAACTAGGGGAGGGACAGTGTGGGGTAGGGAGTTGGGGGAGGAATAACGTGGAGAGAAATGCCAGACACAGGTGACGGGGATAGAGGCAGCAAACCACATTGCCATGTTTGTACCTATGCAACAATCCTGCATGTTCTACACATGCACTCCAGAACCTAAAGTACAATAAAATATATATATATGTGTGTGTCTGTATATATATATATATACACATGTATATATATATACACAGATATATATATACACATGCGTATATATATACACAGATATATATATACACACATATATATGTATATATATAAAAGAAATGTGGCTATATTTTATATTAAGCACTGATAAAGAAACTCTTTTCCTCAAGGAGAAATAGCATAAATTAGTACTGCTCCAAGTATGGCCCACAGGCAAGCCACAACAGCATCAACTGAAATCTGCTTAGAAATGCAGGTTGGGCGCCCTGTCATCCTAGCACATTGGGAGGTTGAGGTAGGAGGATCGCTTGAGCTGAGGAGTTTAATACTGGCCTGAGCAATATAGTGAGACCTTATCTCTAAAAATAAAAAAAAGATTAGCTGGATGTGGTGGTGCATGCCTGTATTCCCAGCTACTCAGAAGGCTGAGATGGGAGGATCACTTGAGGCCAGGAGGTCAAGGCTGCAGTGAGCCATGGTCACTCCATTGCACTCCAGTCTGGCCGACAGAGTAAGACCCTGTCTCAGAAAACAAAAACAAAAATAAATGCAAATTCTCTTTTCCTATCTCAGAAGTACCAAAAGAAACTTTGGGGGTGGGGCTAGCAATCTGTGTAAATGTTTACAAACCGTCTAGGTGATTATGATGTACACTCAAGTTTTTGAACCACTGTCTCAAACAGTCTACTTATCTTCTTTACATACATATTATTTTACTTCTCGCAGTCCTAAATTAAGTTCTCTAGCTTCAGCTTAGAAAATAATAACAATTACATCACCACCACCAATAATAATAGCTAATACTTTTTGAGTACCTTCCTATGCTCTAGGCCTTGATTGTAATGCATAAGTCCCACACAAACTTATGGGGTAACAAACATTATTCTATCTATTTTATATATTACAAAACCAAGATTTTATTAAATTTTCCCATTGTGAATAAACTATGCTTCAAATCTCAGTACCCTGCTACTAGAGATGGGCTTTTAACTACTATATGATACAGATTCTATGCTGAGCTCCTGACTCAAGTTCAACCCACCCCCTTACATTTTGGATCCCAGCTATATGAGGGGCACGTGTGAGCAAGTCTATAACACTGACCTGACTCCGCATTCATGTGAAGAGTGAAACACCTTCCCAGGAGACAAGCCATGGGATGTCTGACATCAATGTCAGATTTTTCCTTAAGAGTTATCTTTGGATCTTTTCTCACGAAAAGATGAAATTGTTTAGTGTTGTCTACATAAACTTCTGTGAGTGCCAAAAACTGATTATTTTCAGTTTGGCAGACTTAATACTAATCAGTCATTTCTGGAAACACTCAGACAATGGCATCCATTGTTTCTTGAGATTTATTTTCTCCTTCATCAACCTCAAAAGAGAACTTAGAAAATGGAAGAAAGGAGTAAGTTGAGATGGGATGCAGGACAGGGGGAAGAGAAGAATGTGTGAGAGGAGAGGAAAAAAAGTCAGAGATTGATGTTTTATCCTGCCTTCCATCATTGGTATAGAAAGTGTCGCTGTGAGGAATCAGGATTTGGGTGGGGGGAGGCTGAGACCTACCTGGTCAGGGTATTATGGCAATGAGTGAAGCAGAGGTACGAAGTTGGCCTGAAACTCTATGCGTGGACCTGGGGACAACTTAGGGCCTACCTACTATACCTGATGGAGGAAATCAGAGGCTAAATGGTGCATGTACCTAGCATGACTGATATTGAAAAAGAATCAATGAAGGCAGCAGATAGATTGTGGTCAGAGGCAACAGCTAATGGAGCTCCCAAAGAGAAGTTGTGCTAATGGAGTTGGCTGCCATGGGCTTTCAAGGAAGGCTGTACTGGGGACTTGCGTTTTCAGTACCAGCCAAGGTAGTTTCTTGGGGGCCAAGTCAACAGCAGTGAAAAAGCAGCTACTACTGACTGAGTGCCTACCATGCCAGGCAGTTTGCCACTCATTTTATGGACAATAATCCAGTTGAACCTCCTAAAACATCTGGAAAGTGGTATTAAATCCCCGTTTTACACAAGAGGACACCAACATTTTGCGATATCAATTAACTTGTTCAAGAGCATCAGTTGGTAAGTAGTAGAGCCATTCAACTTTTTCTGTTTTTTTTTTTTTTCCCCCTGTCAGACTCTACCTCTTGGAATGGTGGGAGGGGAGAGAGGGAGAAGGGGGAATTTTACTAAGGCTAAATGGGAAACCCTTGAGTGAGACTGGATTCCTCCCCGTTATTTGAGTTATTGCTCTTTCAAGTTATATTTTTGAGAGCTTGATTACATCCCTGGGTGGAAGTCATCAAGAAAGCATCCGAATCCAAAAACTTAGGCTTCATCAGTATATATGAGGGGATCCTCCTTTGTTTATAAAACTGATCAGTGTTTCCCAAGATCATCAGTCTTGGGGTAAACATGAGACTATACTGATGGTATAAATAACTTTTTGACTGGGCGTGGTGGCTCATATCTGTAATCCCAGCACTTTGGGAGGCTGAAGCAGGCAGATCACTTGAGGTCAGGAGTTCGAGACCAGCCTGGCCAACATAGCAAAATCCTGTCTCTACTAAAAATACAAAAATTAGCTGGGCGTGGTGGCCCATGCCTGTAATCCCAGCTACTCGGGAAGCTGAGGTAGGAGAATCACTTGAACCTGAGAGGCAGAAGTTGCCGTAAGCCAAGATAATACCACCACACTCCAGCCTGGGCGACAGAGTGAGACTGTCTCAAAAAGGAAAAAAAAAACTTGTGACTGTCATACTATTCATGTACTGTTATAAGCCTTACTATAGTTTAGATGTTTGTCCTCCAAATCTCATGTTGAAATATGATCCCCAATGTTGGAGGTGGGGCCTGGTGGGAGGTGTTTGGGTCATGAAAGTGGACCCCTCACCCTCATGAACGTCTTGGTGACGGTCTCATGGCAATGAGTTCTCCCTTTATTGGTTCATACGAGCTGGGTTGTTTAAAAGTCTAGCAACTTCCTCCTCTCTCTCTTCCTCTCTCAAAATGTGATCTCTGCACACACCAGCTTCTCTTTGCCTTCTACCATGAGTGGAAGCAGCTTGAGGACCTCACAAGAAGCCAAGCAGATGCCTGCGCCATGCATCTTGTACAGCCTGTCGAACTGTGAGCCAAATAAACCTCTTTTCTTTATAAATTGGCCAGCTACAGGTGTTCCTTTATAGCAACATAAATGGACTATGAAAAGCTCCCTCAAGCCACCTCCAATAATTTTAAGGAGTCTCCAAGGGTGTTTCATGGGGACTAACAAGTCTTCTCAGCTAGGATATGACATCTCCCCGTTTTCTCCCTTTCATGCTTCTGGTGATGTCAGCTGCTGAGTCCTCTCAGCACTACTACTAGCAGAGTTGTCTGAATTCAGTTCAAGATTGTCACTGGTATTTAGACCCACATGGAAATCACAGCTTACCATACGGTGCTCTCACTGTTCCTGAATGGGGAATGGGTTGACCCACTGCCAGGAAGCATGACTGTGTCTGAAACTGGCCACTAGAGGTGTTCTTACTTGACTAAGTTTGCAATGGCCAATGAGAAAGTGAAAGGTACAGTACTGCACCTTGATATGCTGAGTCTTGGGCTCTGAACTCCAGTGCTGACCTCTAATGAACTGGACAGAACAATGCAGACGATTCCTTTTTCTTAAATTAGGAAGGCATAAACATTATGCTAAGTGAAAGAAGCCAGACATAAAAGGTCATATATTGCATGATTCTATTTATATAAAACATCCAGAATAGGAAAATCTATAGAGACATAAAGTAGATTAGTTGTTGCCAGGGCCTGGGGATAGGGAGAATTGAGAAGTGACTCCTTGTGGGTAAGTGGTTTCTTTTTGGAGTAATGGAAACGTTCTAGAATTAGATAGTGACAATGACTGCATAATACCGTGAATATACTAAAGACCATGAAGTTGTATCTGTCTCTATATACTCTGAGCTATTTTTCATATATATATATATATATATATGAAAGAAAAGAATATATGATTAAATATATATATGTTTAATTTTGTGGGCACAGGGTAGGTATACATATTTATGAGTTACATGAGACATTTTGATACACACATGCAATACAATGATCACATTAGTTTAAATAGGGTATCCATCCCCCTCAAGCATTTATCCTTTGTTACTCACAGTCCAATTATAGTCTTGTAGTTATTTTAAAATGTACAATTATTTTTGACTGTAGTCACTCTATTGTGCCAGCAAATACTAGGTCTTATCATTCTTTCTAACTACTTTTAGTACACATTAACCATCCCCCACATCCCCCCACACCCCTATATTCCTTCCCAGCCTCTGATAATCATCTTCTACTCTGTATCTCCATGAGTTCAATTGTTTTGATTTTTAGATTCCACAAATAAGTAAGAATACGCAATATTTGTCTTTCTGTGCCTGGCTTATTTCACTTAACATAATGACCTCCAGTTCCACCCATGTTGTTACAGATGGCAGGGTCTCATTCCTTTTTATGGCTGAATAGTACTCCATTGTGTATATAGTGAGCTACTTTTCTTCATAGCATTTATTACCACCTAATAGCATGTACATATATATTTACATACATAAATATAGATACATATATATGTGTATATATATATATGTGTGTGTGTGTGTTTGTGTTTCTGTGAAAGCACAAATTTTGTTTTGTTTATTGCTATAGATCAGGGCCTGAAACAGCAGTGCCTGTCACATTATAACTGCTTAATGAATATTTCTTGAGTGAATAAAGGAAGGAATCATGTCAGAGGACCCAAACCCTTCTCCTCTGAATTCTGAAAAAAAAGAAGATGGAATCCAAGATAGACTACAACTGAGTTCCTGCTATTCCTGGTAAAAAGGAACTTATATTAAAATTAAAGAAAACAAAGAAAGATCTCTGGCAAATGTGAGGTTGTGGCTTCTAATCACAAAGAAAATTAAAGTTTAGTTTAGAGACATTTCTATAGTACTCAATAGTTCCCAACTTTTTACTTTTGAAGTTCTAATATACCTATTCCCAAATGCTTTCATCTGAAATAGTGGCTAATTCTAAAATAAAATTGGGGTAGTGGGGAGGAGAGAGGAATCCCATAGAGACTTGCCAATTTTCTGATGAAGATATGTAGTTTGAGAAAAGCTTAGTGATTTTGAGACATCTTGCTACACTGCCTGAGGACAATGGTTTCAGTGTTATAAGATATCAGATAAAAATAAAGGCACAATCAAAATATTTCAAAGTATACAAGAAAAAAGAGAAAGTAAATTGGTTTTAAGAAATAAAATTAGCCTGTGAATCCCAGCAGCTTGGGGGGAGCTGAGGCAGTGGGATTGCTTGAGCCCAGGAGTTCAAGACCAGTGTGAACAACATAGTGGGACACTGTCTCTACAAAAAAAAAAAAAAAAAAAAAAAGCCAGATATGGTGGCACACACTTGTAATCTAGGTACTTGGGAGGCCAAGGCTGAGGCAGGAGGACCACTTGAACTTGGGAGGTTGAGGCTGCAGTGAGCTGTGATTGCACCACTGCACTCCAGACTGGGCAATAGAGACTCTATTATGGAAAATAAATAAAGAAAGAAAATTATTATGCACTGAACAAGAAATTTCATATAATGGAGAATTCATTCCTTTATGAAATGATTTTAAGAGGAAAAAAGGAAAAAGGCATTGGTATTAGTCTGTTCTTGCACTACTATAAAGAAATACCTGAGACTGGGTAATTTATAAAGAAAAGAGGTTTAATTGGCTTATGGTTCTGCAGACTGTACAGGAAGCACAGTGCTGGCATTTGTTTGGCTTCTGGGAAGGCCTCAGGAAACTTACAGTCATGGTGGAAGGAAGAGCGGGAGTTAACATTTCCATGGCCATAGCAGGAGGAGGAGAGGGAGGGGACAGTTGCTACACACTTTTAAACAAACCAGCTATGAGAACTCACTCACCATCATGAGAACAGCACCAAAGGGATGGTGCTAAACCACTCATGAAGGATACACCCTCCCATAATTCAATCACCTCCCACTAGGACCCAACTCCAACATACAGGATTGCAATTGAACATGAGATTTGGGTAAGGACACAGATCCAAACCATATCAGCATCAAAAGAAGGTGTAAGTAAGAATAAAGTCCATATACAAGCAAACTTTAATATACAAAAATCTTATTTAATTTTAGCATGATGATGAAAGAATAAAGAAGAAATGTGCATATTCATTTAATAAGTGTTTATTCATTATCTACTCAGGCTCAACAGTGGGGCCAGTGCTGAGGAAACTGAGGTGCCCTCAGAGGGGTAAGAATCTCATTGAGAAGGCAAACAGATCCACAGATAATGACAACATAATATTGGGTATATATATGTATGTCTATATGTGTGTGTGTGTGTGTGTGTACCTTCCCAAGGTTAGTATCCATCCCAGCCTTGGGAAGAAATGGATCTTGAACTTACCAGCAGGGGCTTCTCTGAAGTTACAATACCTGGGGACAAGGAGAAGTATCCCAACAAAAAAGGGGTGGTTAATATAGGCTGTGGATAGAGAAAAGCAGTTCACAGCCCTCTACTTGGCACAAAGATCCTTAGACAAGAAAAAGTAAATTATTTGCTAGCAGAAATTTCAATAGAGGAGCAGGCTCCTGGCCAATCTGACAGCATGGCTGAATTTCTCCTGCTGCCTGCCTGACTGCCTCCTACACCCTCAGCTGCTCTGTTTGATGGCAAATGGGAAAAAGATGAACATGTCTAGTCTTCTGACATGAGGAGTGTTGTTGGGTTGTGGAGGTGAAGGGTTACAAAAAGGCAGAATGAAGTCATAGAAACAGATAGAGATTGGTTGTACAATCTATTCTGGATTCCTGGGGACTGGATGTGACGTGTGACTTCAAGGGATGGAGGTTTAGGGGAAACCATGGGGTCCACCTAGATAAGAAAGGTAGTGTGGATACTCATCGTGGTTCAAGCCAAGAAATGCTTTTGTTAGGCAGACTGAGGTTTTCTATGTAGAGGGCTTAAAGCTACAGGAGTGTGTGGAATATTAGATCCTCTCAGTGGGTGTGGCATCCTCCCCACTTAGAGCGGGAAATGTAGGAGTGCACACAGTTGCCCACTCAGCTCCCGACTCTGGGCTTCTCAGATCCTCTTCCAAGCCATTCTTAGAGTAATGCCTGGGAAAGGTGCAGAAAGGGACTCATTCATAGGCATCCCTCCTTTGTATCTTGGGCAGGTGATGTCACTATGAAGTAATGTTTAAATACAAATGGATGTGTATTTGAATGGCTGAGACTCACAAGATTAAGAATCAATCAAACATAGGCAAGTCCATCAAAATGAGGGACAATAATATTGCAACTGGAATAATGGAGGAAGTGTTACAGTTCCAGGGAGTCCACTTTAAAGGGGAGGAAGACACAAAGAGAACTAGGAAAATAGAAAAAAAACAATGGAAACCTAATGGGGATTGGGGGGGACTTGGAAGTTGCTATAGAAAATAGGGCATGTGTTTGGGTCCTATTACACGTGTATAACCACACTTTCACACTTGTAATCCCAGTACTTTAGGAAGCTGAAACAGAGGGATTGCTTGAGACCAGAAGTTCAAGACCATCCTAGGCAACATAGTAAGACCCCATCTCTACAAAAATTAGCCAGGCATGGTGATGCACTCCTGTAGTCCTAACTGCTCAGGAAGATCGCTTGAGTCCAGGAATTTGAGGCTGTAGTGAGCTATGATCGCACCACTGCAATGCGGATTGGGTGACAGAGTGAGACCCTATCTATAAAAAAAGAAAGAAAAGAAAAGAACGTAGGGCAAGTCCATCAAGTCTTTTCTGCCACCAGATGTCCAGCAGGACATGTTTTATGGCCCTACAGAGTGAGAGGCAAACAGAAGCAGGTTTTTGTGCTTACAATAGAAGAAGGAAGATTTGGAATGATGTATATAGAATTGTTTTATAGCTTAATAAGCCTCTCTTTTGGCTTTGAGGAAATAATGACAATTGTGTAGTGATAGTGGAGAAAAGATTTCTTTTCATGCATAAGAGCAAGATGTGAAAAAAGATACTAACTGCCCTGCTTCTCTGCCTTTGTTCTCTGGAAGTCGTATCTCCAGGCAAAACCCCTCTCCTGAATCCATACCCTCAGAACCCGCCATGACCAGAGACGTCCACCTGGATGTCACACAGCATGTTAGGATCCATACCATCTCATTATTTTCTTGCTCACCAATGTAGCTCTTTTCCTGTGTTTCTTCCCAGAAAATACCACCATTACATCATTGTGTAGGCTGGAAACATAAAATCCATTGCTGTCCGACCTGTTCAATCACCACAGCCAGCCAACACCCAAGTACTTTTCAACAGTCATTTAATGCTTATACCAGCCTTAGAGAGTTTATCATTTTGTACCTATTTTAAACATGAAAAAACTGAGGTTCAGAAAGGTTCAAGTTACATATGTAAGGATGGTTAAGCTAATTATGATAAATGAATTACAGCACATGCAAAACAGCTTCCATTGCACTAAGAGTTAAAGCCAAAAAAACAAAACAAAACAAAAAAAAAAAAAACGTCCTTTAAATGACTTGCAAAGCCCTCTAAGAACCAGCCCCTGGATACCATGCCTAGCTTGTCTACTATGTCTTCCACCCTCCTCCTCCCTGTTCTAGAGTCTGACCCTTTTGCTGGTCCAGTGAATTATGCTGAAGCTCATGGCTTGGCACCTGCCAGCTCCTCTTCCCAGAAATGTCTCCCTGCTGTGTCCTCAAGGCTGCTTACTCACCATTCATTGTTTGTGTCCCTACATTAGAAACACGTACTATAAATGTCCTCCCAAAGAGAGAAGCTCCCACCTGGTGCTCCTAGATGTATTATTCTCCAGAGCACTCATTACTACGTAACGCCGATGCTGAGCACAGAATCATGTCCACTTTGAATCTCTAGTACCTAGAACATTCATTGCTATGGAGTCATTTGATAAATATTTGACAAATGTGTATTCATCCTAGCAAATGCCTCCATCTGCCAGCTCCACCCTGTCTTCTCCATTCCCACTGTTCTGCCTTTACTCAGGTCATCTCAGCTTACCAGTCTCTCGTCGCTTGAATTCAGTATTCATCCTTATCTAATTGCTACACTATGCCAACGTGACCTTCCTAGTATACACATGTCATGCATTTACCTCTTCTTCAGAGACCTTCAAAAGCCTCCACTGCCTATGGTAAAATCTGCATTTCTTACTGGAGAATTCGTAGTCCTTTATCACTTTTGTCCTTCATTGTCTTTACAAAAAATTTCCCCTAGTATTATCTGGTGTTCTAGACACATCAAGCAGCTCACCAATCTCTGCCAATATCACAGATGTTCAGATTTTTCACATTCTCTACTTACTGAAATTCTTCGAAAACCAGGACAAGTGTTACCACTGAAGAAGGATAGCACTTGAAGCAAAGGAAGGAAAGAAAAAGAGTAAACGTCCTGATCTCAGTGCAACTAAAACTAGCCCAATGACATGAGGATTGGGAAAAAAAATATGAAAGAGGAAACAGGAAACAGCCCAGGAACATAGTAATCATGAGAATACTGATGATGAAAGAAAGCAGTGTTCATTGAAGTTGCATTTGGTATTAGAATAATTGCTTATTTTTTTCTACCTTGTTCAAAAGGTTTAAGGTTTACAATAATAGCTGTAGTTTCCTGAATGGAACATATTATTGTTATGGTACTAAGCTAAAATGCTTTACATGCATGAACTTATTTAATATTCACCAACTGACAGGAAGGTCATACAATCTTTCAGTAGAGAAAAATGAAGTTTCAGTGACTTGCTCAGCAGTACAACATGTAATGAAAAAATTAGTTTTGGACCCAAGAAAATCTGAATCCATGTCTCATGCTCTTTTTCTCGTACCACCTGACACTCTTGAAATTTGGAGGAGCTTCCTGAATAGTTCCTTTTCCTTGTCTTTCTTTTCTGGCAAGGCCATCACATCTATGGCTACACATGTTTAAATTACTATACTATGCTACTAGTGTACTAATACTATAGTATATTACTATCCTATACTACTAGTGTACCAGTAGTATAGTAATAAACATACTAGTAGCATGTTTTAAATTACTATACATACTATACTATACTTAACTATACTACAAATTACAGAGCCTTAAAGCCAGGCAGGTACCAGTTTTTACAATGACTACCTATGAATTTCTCCTTTTAAATACTCTTCACTTAGAACTGGTTTTAGTTCTCCTCTGTTAGCAAAAAGAAATATCTGCTCTTCAGCACTGTATTCATAATGCCTAACCTTTAAAGCAAAAACTCTGAAATACATACCTAGTGAAATGATTTACATGTAGGAGGTGGAATATAGTGAGGCCATTAAGTGAATGAGCTTTGGTGTCAGTAAGCCTGTATTCAAATCCCAGCTGTGCTATGTACTTGCTGTGAGACACAGAACAATTTTCTTCGCCTTTTTAAGCCTCAGTTTTCCTCACCTACAAATTAGGGACCGTAATAGCACTCATCTCACAGGGCTGTAGGGATAAGTGGCAGCTACTGGTACAAATAGTAATAACAGCAATACTAGCGATACTACTTGTAAAACAAATGAAGTAGGGAGTTCATCTGGAAACTCCTTTCCTTTACTAAGATTCAGACATTTCTGACTATGCTTGTGAACTGATGATGTTATCTTAAGGAATCTACAGAGGAAAAATCTCACAATAAAAAATGAGTCAGGTGGACAAGTGTATTCGTTCATTAATGTTGCTATAAAGAAATATCTGAGGTTGGGTAATTTATGAAGAAAGGAGGTTTATTTTGGCTCACATTTCTGCAGGCTGTATGAGAAGCATGGTGCCAGCACCTGCTTGTGGTGAGGACCTCAGGAAGCTTACAACCATGACGGAAGGCAAAGGGGGAGCCGATGTGTCACATGGTGAGAGGGAGCAAGGGAGAGAGGGAGGAGGTGCCAGGCTTTTTTAAACAACCAGACCACGTGTGAACTAATAGAGTGAGAGCTCACTCATTATCATGAGGAGGGCACCAAACCATTCATAGGGGGTATGACCTAAACTTCTCCCAATAGGTCCCATCTCCAACTTTGGGGATCACATTTTGATGTGAGATTTGGAGGGGACAAACCTCCAAAATATATCAACAAGTCTTAATCATTGGATGGGGCAACCTGAAGATGAGTTTGTTATAAACTTAGATTTATCTTGAGTCAGTGTTTTTCACAACTCTCAATCTATAGCCAATGAACTTGTGATTGGTGGGTGTGGTAGGCTATATGAAAAATCTAAAAAAGAGTGTGTTTTCAAAATACTATGAAGCACTGAGGCATGAGCAGTACTAGCAGCCAAGAGCAATGTGAAAAGGGAAGAATGGTTTCTCCCAACAGTGCTGTAACACACTGTGTAACTTCAGTGCCTCAGAGACTCCACTGCATCCATGGTAAAGGAGCTAGTGTTGGCAAAAAATCAAATACTCATGAGGAGAGCAGCATCTGGCAGATCTAGGGCACCCACTGAGCAGAGAGGAGGCTGGTGCAGAAGGAAAATATCCTTAAGTAGGAGGCAACTGAGAACAATGAGGTACTCTCTGGAGACTCTTAGAGATGGACTCTGAGGACTTTGCAGGAAGCTGGAGATCCTCAAATAGTGGGAGTAGGAGTGGTGACATGTTACTGGATAATAGCCAGGAAAACCTAGTCTAGCAAACTCCATGTAAAAGGGCCTAAGCTAGCCCAGATGGTGGAAACTGTGGAAAAGAAAAAAGGCCACAAATTCCTTCTCATCCATTTGTAATGTGACTTGCAGCTTCTCCCATCAGCGATGGAGTTTATTTTTTTCACTGCTTAACCCTGGAGTTGGCCATGTTACCTGCTTTGGCCAGTGGCATATTAGCAAATGTAATGAAGGGACTTGAAAAGTGCTTGCAATGGAAGTTGCCTTCTTCTGTTAATCTTGGAAACTGTGCACCAACCACCATGTGAAAGAGCCTAGACTAGCTCAGTTGCTAGCCTCTGCCAATAACCAACAGGGAACCAAATTGTGAGTGAGGATGCTGGTTGACAGCTGACTACAAAAGCATTACTGAGCCCAGCAGCCACTAACTGCAACAGAGATGAGCTGTCATAGCTGAACCCAGCCCAGCACAAATTGCTGACCCAATGAATTGTAAGCTAAGTAAGGGCTGTTGTTTTAAATCACCAACTTTGGGGTAATATTGACATCTATCTACCCATCCATTTCTAAATCACCTTTTTCTCAAAAAGATTTTGAGGTGGTTTACAGCACAGGACTGAACACTCAGTAAAGTTAATGTCATAGAAATATTAACAGATAGAGAAAGCATATATGTCAGTCCCAAGGTCTATGTGATTTCTGTTGACTGGTATTACATTTATTTAACTCTGTACTTCCTGGAACCTAAAAAAGAAAAAGTAAACTATTTATATATGAGTTATATAAAGACAAGGTCAACCCTAAAGTTCTAGCTACTATGCTGTGTTAGCTTAGTAGGCTGCTATAACAATGTACTATAGTCTAAGGCCTAAACAATTTATTTCTCGCAGTTCTGAGGGCTGGAAGTCTGAGACTGGGGTGCCAGCATGGTCAGTTTCTGGTGAGGGCCCTCTTTCTGGTTACAGACCACCAACTTCTCATATTCTCACATGGTGGAAATCAAGATTACCTTCCCAAGGCTCCTCACCTCTTACTACCATTGCATGGCGTGGTCTCACTGTATCACCCAGGCTGGAATACAGTGGTGCCATCATGGCTCACTGCAGCCTGGACCACCTGGGCTCAAGTGATCCTCCCGCCCCAGCCTCCCGAGTAGCTGGGGCTATAGATGTATGCCACCGCGCCCTGCTAATTTTTAAAATTTTCTGTAGAGATGAGGTCCCTCTAAGTTGCCCAGGCTGGTCTCAAACTCCTGGCCTCAAGTAATCCTTCCACCTCAGCCTCCCAAAATGCTGGGATTACAGGTGTGAGCCACCATACCTAGCCAACATATGATTTTTAAAAGACACAGATATTCAGTCTATAATATATGGTAAGCACATTAAACACATTCCTCATTTTTACAGCTCTGTCAGTTAGACACTATTATTCCTATTTTATGGATAAGGAAACTGAAAACAAGCTATTTCTCTACTCAGCTAATATGCAGGGAATGAAATTTAAATTGAGAACTATTTAAATTTCTGGTTCTAAAACCTGTGCCCTTTCCAACTCAAGACAACTATTCTCTAAAATTTTATACAGGGAACAATAGGAGTACCCTGAATATCTTAAATGCCTCTCTCTTCATACAATTCACTACTGCCTTAGTTCAGGATTTCATCATTTCCTACATAAACTGTTGGGCTCACCTTATAACCAGTTTATCTCAATCCAGTCTTATCCCCTCCTACCTATCTTCAGAAATGACCTTTGTATAATTAAAATACATATAATTGTGCCTAGCTTCTGAATAAAATTTTTCAATGACTCCATATTATCTTGAAGATCACATACCTCTATCCATATCTGGAGTCTCATTTCCCACTACTCACCACTAGGCTTTCCCTATTCTCCAGCTATACTGATCCACTTAACCATCCTTGAGTAGTCAACATTAGTGTGCCTTCATGCTCTGCATTCCAAATTCCCTTTATCATTTCTCATTGTCCACCCCCTTTCAAGTCTTTCCACTTAATACTGCTTCTTCAAGACAGTTCAAACATGCCTGAACTTCCCACGCTGATTTAGGCTACCCATGGTACCCTTAATAGGCCTATATTAAAACTCATCCTATATATCACATCATACTTTCTTGCATAAGAGTGTGTTTTATTTATCAGTTTGTCCCTAGCACTTAACCCAGTGCCTGGCATAGAGTACTCAATAGATATTTGTTAAGAGAAAAAGTACCTGTCTTCAACAACAGTATTCCCACAAATGCAGCAGTCTCCATACAGCTGATTCAAAGAACAACCTCAATCCCGCTGAAAAGTCTGGGCCTAACGACATTAAATATAGAAGTGATCCTGTGATCTCAAATGTATAGCTGTTCAAGATCAAACACAAACAGAATAGACTTTAGAACACCTGGGTGGATGAAAGGAAGGATTGATTTGTTCCTCAAAAGCTTTCAAAGGAAGGAAAGGAGGGTAGAAGGGAGAAAGGGAGGGGAGGATGGATTCCTTTCAGCTTTGAGCACTTCCTCTGAACTGGCAAAGCCACCTTCGCTCCTTCAAGATCATCGTGCTCCTCCACTTACCCGCCAATGTTGCAAACCTGTCTCTTCTGCTAGGGCCACTCTCCCATGCAATTTCAATGCCACACTTTCCATTTAAAGTCACAACTCCTAGTCAGGTCCCAAAGAGAATTGTAGGAGACATACAATTACAGGAGAGAACAAAGAATTCTGGGAGAGATAGGAAATTGTGGGAAAGTATGGAACCCTATTGGAGAAAGCAGAGAATTCTGGGAAGTCCAAAGAGAATTGTGGGGAGACCAAGAGGTTCATTGGATTATGGAGGATTGTGGGAGAGCAGAGAGAATTGTGGGAGGGCATGGACGACTGCAAGGGCAGGGAGGGTTGTGGGAGGGCAGAGAAGGCTGTGGGAGAGCACTGAGGATGTTGGGAGAAAACTGGATTGTGGAAGAGAACAGGATCGTGAGAGAGCACAGAGGATTGCGGGAGAGCACAGGATTGTGGGAGAGAACAGAATTGTGGGTGAGAACAGAACACTGTGAGATAGTGAATTGTGGGAAAGAAGGTACAATGAGATAGAGAATTCACCCTGTGCTCTTCCACCCGCCTTTTCCATTGAGTCCACCCCTGACAGGTCTGGCTGCACCCTCACGGTCTGGCAGAGCCCTGCTCCTCTCTCCGTGGCCACATCACATTTGCTCCTTCATGACCACGCCCCCTCCTGCCCCACAACATCTATCCTGCTGGAGCCACATTCGTGGTTATTGATGGGCCTACTGCTGCACTCCACTGTAGTCATTAAGAATTGTGGGAGAGTCATGGAATTATGGGACAGAACAGAGGCTTCTGGGAGACTGTGGAAGAAGCAGGGACTTTTTGGAGAGACAAAGAAATGTAGTAGACACATAAGTAAATGGCCTTCTGTGCTTCATGTGGTTCCTGCTGCGGAAGCCTTTATCTGGTCCATTATGACTATACCCCTGTGCTCCGTCTGGGTCACCATCCCTCAAAGCCACCGACCCTCTCCTCTCTGGCTTGGGCCATGACTTCACTAAGCCCCTGCACTTCTTCATGGCAACGCCCTGAAATCAGGCCCTTTTACTCCACGGAGCCACTCTTTTCCTGGCAGAGCCACAGCTGCCCACACCACCATGCCCCTCCCAGGCCAATCCTCTGCGCTCTGCGTTGGCCCTACCATCACCACCAGGACGAAGCTGCTTTTGTTCACCTTGTCACTCCTTACCTCCCATCGCACTCTAGTGGCCAGACTGGGTCCTCTGAGCTCAGCTGGGTGCAGGGCCCTGACCCTAGGGCCGCACTCTCTGTGCTCCATAATAACCACGCCTTCTCTGACAGGCCACACCTCTGTGCTCCGCCTGCACCACGCCCCTACCCTCTGGGCCGGGACAAATATGCTTTGGCTTTAGCACATCCCGTCAGGTACCCTCCATTTCTCTCCCTCCAAGTTCTCTTCCCTGACTGGCCCCTGTGCTCTTCCATGTCACGCCCGTCCCACCACAGCTACGCCCTATACACTCTGCTTCTCTAAATCGGCCACGCCCCCTCCTTAATTTCTGCCTTCTCTCACCTGGGCCATCCCCTTCCCTCTGCCCAGACCTCACTCAGGCACTTCACCTGCCACTTGCAATCAGGCATGGCCACGCCTAGCTGGGGGCTGTATGTCTCTGCTCTCCACTACCTGTGGGCCATGCCCCATTTTTCCGGAAACACAGGATGTGGGGTTTGGGAGATTGGGGTTAAACCCTCCCTGCCCTAGAGTTTGGCTCCAGTGGCACTTGTAAAGTGAAATGAGGCTTATGGAGCCATGATCCTCATTAAAAAAAAAAAAAATTTCCTTAGGTTTCTCCCAGCTCCAAACACCCCTACTTGAACGGTGACCCAGTGATTCAGTGAGGAAACACTGGTGGATGGGCCACTGAAACATGTTCCTTCCAGCCAATTTTCATGTCTGTGTTTCTTCTAGCCAGGTTTCATGTCCTCAAACCCAACCTTTGGGCTGTGTTCCTTCTAGCTCCTCAGCAGACCTTAAATGTTATGCACCCGAATGGAGAAAGAACACTCCTCCACTTCCTAATGTCTCCTTCCGATGACCTTTCCTAGAAACCCAGTTCCCTCTTGCTATCTAGGGACTGGCAAGACACCACCGCACTTAGACCAATCCTCTGGCTGGCAGCTCTCTGCTCTGAAAGTACTCTGCTATTCTTATTCCCTCCATTTACAACTCTTGAGTTCACAAGAAAAAGATGAAGAGGTTATAACCAGCTCTCTTCCTTGTTCAGAAATCTCTAAACAGACCCTCCTGGGGAGAGGATACTTTCCATTAGCCACTCAATTATTCATTCAAAACCATATTTATCAAGTACTGTGCATGTTCCAGGGACAAGTAAGAGAAGCTTCAAGAAGCTTACAGCCTGAAGTTGCCGACTTGCGTTTTTGTTTTTGTTTTTGAGATGGAGTCTAGCTCTGTCGCCCAGGTTGGAGTATGGTGGCGCAATCTTGGCCCACTGCACCTCTGCCTCCCAGGTTCAAGCGATTCTTGTGCCTCAGCCTCCCGAGTAGCTGGGATTACAGGCACCCACCACCATGCCTGGCTAATTTTTGTATTTTTAGTAGAGATAGCGTTTCACAATGTTGGCCAGGCTGGTCTTGAATTCCTGACCTCAAGTGATCCGCCTGCCTTGGCCTCCCAAAGTGCTAGGATTACAGGGGTGAGCCACCATGCCCGGCCACCCACTTG
Organism: Ateles fusciceps; assembly: GCA_036589455.1. NCBI lineage: Eukaryota > Metazoa > Chordata > Mammalia > Primates > Atelidae > Ateles > Ateles fusciceps. Next base: position 3,114,294 of record JAZHEH010001378.1, read on the forward strand.
CATTTTGATAGAACAAGAAATGCCTAGAAAGTTAGGAAAGGCGTGGTAAGGGGTTTGTAGGCGGGGAAAGGCCTTGGTAATCACAGGTTTTCTTGATCTAATTAGTAGGAATATTTTTGGATAACTAACATATGAAGCCACTTTTATAGTACTTACTACAGTCCTTTACACAAAAACTTCTCAATCTTCATTGAATGTAAAAAAGAAAGAGAAAGAAGCAGCTTTGAACTTTGATGAAGAAACCATTAGTCATGAGGTCTGTCACAATTGTATTGGCAGCAAAAGTTCCAAAAATTGAAATCAAATTATTTTTTAAAAAGAAATCAAAGTGGATGCAAGATTATTACAACTATTATAATGAGGCTTTCAATCATTTGATTTGTTAATCAGAGACAGAAAGTGGTGTAATTACAGGCTATGGGTGGGGATTGAACTAGATACTCATGGGAGAATATCATAAAGGTGAATCTCATCCATCACGTGCATCCGGGTAGGAAAAAACCTGAGAATTCTGTCTTAGATGATCTTCTCTGTCATTCCTCTCATTCAGGCATTTGACAGGACTATGTGGATGACCACTGGAAGTTACTCTCTCTGAAAAGGGTGTTTCATACTGAGGCTGGTTCCATGTGCTCTAGGAACTGGAAGACCACATAAAAACTTAATATTCTACCTTCAAGCTAAGAAGCTAGATTTGCACTCACTTCACATATTAGTTTTCTAGGGCCACATAACAAAATCTTGCAAAACTTCGTGGCTCAGAACAACACAAATTTATTATTTCACAGTGTCTGTGGGTCTGCAGTCTGGGTATGGCTTACCTGGGTCCTCTGCTGAGGGGCTTCCCAGGCTGAAATGAAGGTGTCAGCCAGGGCTGTGATATTATCAGAAGCTCAGGGTCCTCTTCCAAACTCACTGGCAGAATTCAGGACCTTGTGGTTTTAGTACAGAGGCATTTAGCGACCAGAACCCCCTTCCCACGCTGTTCTCCGCCATGTGGCCCTCTCCACAATATGACAGTTTGCTTCCTTAAGGCCAACAAAAAAATCTCTCTGACTTATTTTAAGAGCTCACCTAGTAAGGTTATGCCCTGCCAGGCTAATCTCTCTAATTTACAGCCAACTGATTGAACTATATCTGATAAATTCCTTCACTGTAGAGCCTAGATTATTGTTTGACTGTATAACTGGGATAATGTGTATACACCAGTGGTAGGAAATCCTTAGGGCTATTTTGAGAATCCTGCCTTCCACACATGAGATAGAAAACATTTTCCTATTTGAATATTTGTCATTACTGTGTTGCTACTGACATTCTTGAGAATCTAAGAACTGCCTTTCACAATCTTTGTTTTGGGGTAAAAATTATCTTTACAAAACTAATACAGAGAATAGTTGTACTATTCTTGGCCACACGGATATATTTAAAATCAAAGGAACTTCTGTTTCTTTAATAGATTTTCTATTATAGTAAAACTGTGGAAAGTCGTGTGGGAAAATAAGATGAGTTAGATGCAAGAAATGTAGATCATGAAAGAGACTCCACAAGTAGAGGTCAAGGTACCATTAATTAAGAAAAGATTTTGTTGAATAGCCAGTCACCTGGATTAAATTAAGTCCATTTCCTTGGATACAAGGCGCCTGGACTCTGACAACCAATTTGTTATAGAATCCCTCTGTGCCTTTTCAGCAACCCACAGAAAATTTGGTATTCAATACTTTGAGTCCATAAATCCATTAAAAAATAAGAATGCACATTACTGTCTGGGAGGTCTGTTAGTTGTAATGAGCAAAGAATAAAATAATTATCTCACACAATGCTGCAGGTGTAGCATGTAAGAGCAACTTCAGTAACTGTGTGTGCCACTGATAATGGGTCTCCAGTGAAAGAACAGTTTTAGATCTCCCTTTTCTCATAGTTTCTTTTCTTATAAAGTAGCTGATGCCAAAATTAGCTCAATTGCTCATTTTGGGGGCCTTCAAACACTGCAGTCATGTTATTGGGGCTTTTGTTTAATATATTTTATCCATAAGCTGCTGGCTGGTCTATTCAGAGAGCTCAAACCTTTGTGTCTGCCCTTGGGAAAAGATGCAGGGCCTCAGTTTTGAGTCACGAAGTAGTTTCTCATCTTGACTCTGCCTCTTATTTACACTCAATTGCTGTGGTTCCATTTTTAAATGCCAATAAAGCTGAAAATGTCAATACTATTTCAAAGATAGATTTGTTTTTGTCCACAAGTAATTGTGAAGTCATTGTATAGGGAACTATGAAGTCTAATTGCGTAGTGTTATTCAAAGATTCATCTGTGTGTCTGATGTGAGACACATATAGAAATGGATTTCTTTGTAAACGATTATCTTGTCAATAGTTTATAAAACACCAGCTGTTCAAGTGAAAAACAAAACAAAACAATACACACTTGGCTCTGGACTTGAAAAAACATTAAAAACAGAAGGTTAATTTTAAAAATGAAAACGCTTTTATTGGGTTAACCAACGCATAAATTGAAAAACAATAAAATTAATTAAGAACACTTGAGTTCTAGAAACACTGTTGCTAACTGTCTTACTGCTACTCCCTACCCCTCAGCAGATGACTTACTGAGAAAATGGACCACCACAGGCAGAATTTCTTCATTCTCACTTCCCAGACCTTCATTGCACACTTACCTCCAGGTGCTCCATGAATGGCTATTTGAATGAATGGGTGCAGTTCCCCTATTTTTTTTTTTTTGACTCTTTGACACTTGTCAAGTAGAGGAAATGCTCACCTCTTGCTTGACTAAATATTCTGGAGACTTTAAATCTTCCACCTGTGCTTTGGCTGCATTCTCCAAAGCAATTATTGTGTCCTCCCATCAGGAACCTGGCTTCATCAGTCAATCCTTCTCTTGTATAATTTCTATCTCTCTTGGCTTTCTCCATTTTTCATTAATATGTAATGTGCTTCTCTCTTTTCTCTGATTTGTGTGTGTCTGTGTACACCTATATACTTATTACCCATCCACACGTCAATATTTATTTAGATATTTCCTATTTATAATCATTTTGTTTGTGTGCTCTTATAAACATGTCCTTGTCTTCTTGCACACATGTGTGACAGTTTCTCCAGGACACCACTCCTCAAGGGTTCTAGTCAAGACCTATTAAAATAGAATTTCCAGAGGTGTTTCTTAAAAGCCTCACAGGTAATTCTAATGAGGAGCTTCAGCTGAGAGCTGCAGCTCTAAGGTAAGTGAGAAGTAGAACATATAAGTAAGAGGCTATGTATATTTTGAACTTTGTTAGACATTGCACAATTACTCCCCAACATAGTTGTACATATTTTCATCTCCACAGTAAGAAGGATTTTTGTTTTGTGTTTACTTGATACCATATGATATTGTCAGACTTTTTAAAAAAATTCTTCTCAATCCAGGTGTAAATTTGCATTTTATTTTATTTTGATTTTGATTCACCCAGTTACTGGTGAAGAACAATGCCTTTTAATTTATTTTTTTTCATTCTGGTTTTTTATTTCCTCTGTTAATTGCCTGTTCACACATCTTGCCTATTTTTCTGTTGGTGTGTTTGTCTTTTTCTTATTGATTTATAGGTGATATTGAAAATATGTCTGTATAATAATTTCTGTCTATATGTAGAAAATATCTCTTCCCAGTCTATTGTTAGTCTTTTAAATTTGCGGATCCTTTGGTGAAACTATTTTTATTTAGTTTTCATGTCTACTATTTGTGATACAGTCTTCATTTTTTTAGAACTATAATTGAATATTCTTAGGCTTCTTCTCTTTCATGTAGATTTCAGTACCAATTTATGAAGTCTAGTGAGAATATTATGTTGGGACTCTGTAATTGCATTGAGTTGGTAGACTAATTGGCATCATTAAGCTATTGAGTCTTCCCTTTTTTGAAAATGGGGGTATCTTTCCATTTATGTAAGTCTTCTTTCATATCTCTTCAGTAATGTTCTTAAACTTCTTCATAATGATCCTTCACTTTAATATCCTTTTAAAATTTATTCCTTGATATCTATTTAGAGCTTTTATCGCTATTGTAAATTGGATCTTTCCATTATGATTTTTACTTGGTTATTACTGATGTCAAAAATAATATTGATTTTTACATGTTGGTACTTATCAAGTAATATTATAAGGTCAATATTGACTCTAGAATGTCTTGGTTTTTTATGTATACAATTTTATTGACTGCAAATGAGAATTTTGTTTTTTTACTTTTCTAATCCTTATATCTCATGCCTTTTTCTTGTTTGTTTGTTAACTGTTTACCTATTTGGAATGCTGAATAGAACAGTGTGTATGGGTCCAGATTCCCCTTTAAGAACAGGCTTGTTGCCCCAGCTCCTGGGAGCCCTGTCAGCAGACAGTCTTCAGCTGGTACCCTCTTCAGGGATTGTCATACCTGCAGAGAGCCACTTTGTGCAAGGTCACACCTTTTCTGGGCTGGCCCACATCAATGATGATAGATCTTGGCCCAGCTTTGGGACAATTCCAAAGAGCCATTCTAGCTCCATAGCTCCCCTGGGTTGGCTGAGGCTATTATTGGACCTACTTTACAGTTCAACTTTTCCCTTGCCCAGTCCTGCTTCCTTCTTTATCTTCTCATTGGTGTTGATTCAAGGACACTTCTTAATAAATCCTCTGCAAGCTAAACTCCATTGCCTGCTTCCTAGAGCATGAACTATGATGTAATAACTGCGGGCATCTTTGAGCTTTGTAGAGAATGCCTTGCTAGCAATCAGCGTTTGAGGCCCAAGCAAGAGAGAATTTCTCTTGGTTGTTTGAGCAGAAGGTAACCCCCATGAATGTGAAGATGTTTACCTGTTTTATTTACGAATGTACTACATGTACGTATACAGGAAAAAATACATTGAAGGGATATAGGGTCACTTAGAAGTGACAGGGAAAATCACAGACATAGGCTTGGAAGAGCAGAAAAAAATCAAGGGAGACTTGAAAGTCATGACCATAGCCAAACTCAAATATCTGGCGTGGACACTGCTACTCCAATGGGCATCCCCTTGTACCACTGCCACCGAATACTACGTGGTGCTACCTCCCCCTGCTGAAAGGAATCCTCTACTGTTCTTTTTGAGTCAGCTCACTTTCTTCAGAATCAAAATCCAGAAGGGAATGGCATGGTGGTCCTAATCCTGGCTGCCATGGTATAGATCTTTTCAGCTTTAGAAGTGGAAGGGGGCTCTGTCCCCTTCTAGGATTATTGAAATCAAGAAATTCCCAAACAGCAAGAAAAGCTGACATTCTGGGCAGCAAAAAAAAAACATGAAAAATATCCATTGCAGCTTCTAAAATTTTACTTATAGGCAGCTTTGTAGTGGTAAACACTTAACAATTGGTACTCTAGAAGAAAGAAGCATTGATGTGTAGCATTTGCCAATTTCTGGGGTAAAAATACTCCTACCATGACTAATTTCAAGCTACCAATGTGATTTATCTTCACACAGAATTGGTAAGATATGAAATCTGTCCTCTCATAAGCCATCATGAGCTGGCTCCTGAATACCACTGCAATAGTATAATGATAGTTGTAAGTTCTTGTTTTTTTTTTTTGTAAAAAATGACAAGAAATCGCATATTCCCCTTTGGTCACAGCCTGTCACAGCTGATTGACATGGAAAGATTCTCTATGCCTGCAAGCTGCATGACCTCAAATCATTCATCTCTCACCTCTACTTTAAGTCCATCTCCTTCAGTATGTATGATCCAATTAGGATACAGTGGCTAAATTTCCCGAACATTTCCTGCACTTAAACTGTGTTCTGCAACATTCTCTACCATGAACTTCTGTTGTCCTTCGTGAAACTCCTCTGTTAGCACCTGCAACACCACATTCTCCTGTGTTCTGTCTGATTCTCTACCTGGCCCTTCTTGGTCTCTTTTATGAATATCCCATTTTCTGGACCTCACAATGAATGCTGGGATTCTCCACAGATCTGTCTCGGCCTCTTTTCATACTCAACATTACTATCTATGAAAGAGACTCTTCATTCTAAATTTCCAGCCCTGTTCTTTACATTGAGGTTCAGATCTATACAACTAGTCCAAACCGCTTTGGGAATACTTTGCCTGAAAGTCTCCTAGACGTTTCAAACTTGACATCCTTAAAATGGAACCCATTACCTTCCACCCAGCTTACTCCCTTGCTCCACTCTCACCTTTTCCTCCCACCCGAGCCAAAACTTTTTCCTCCTTCTGTGTTTCTTATAAAAGCCAGAAACATATGAGCAATCTTCAAGTCCTATCTTTCTTTAGCTCACATAAAATTATTACCTAATCGTGTAGATTCTTCCATTTTCAATGCCATGGCTTAAGATGAAACCACCATTTACCCTTGAAAAATGTTAATATCTTCCTCATTGGCTTTCTTGACCCGCTACAAGTTATTGACTCCAAGATCTAAGTGTTCTTTTCAAAGTCACTTCTGATATTACCTTTCTATTAAAAATCTTTCAATGATACCCAACAGTTCTTAGGAAAAAAAAAATACCAAGACATTCATGGTCAATGTTGCTGTTTATGATTTACCCCTGAGCATTCATTGCCAAGCCTAGCTTCCTGATGTATAGCAGTAAAGTGGTTTCAGGAATTGATCCTTGCTTCAGAGGCAGCTGCTGCTTAGTCCTGCCAATCATGATTGATTTGGGAAACCTGGGCTGAGACAATTAATGCTGAGCATTCCTCTGATTACGTGTGTTGGTGGAGCTGTGGATGTGGTATCTAAGTTGAGCCAATCTAAGACCAAAGTGAGGAAGTTTATTCCATGAAAAAGAGCGTTCTCTCTTTTCATGTTGAGGTAAACAACAACAACAACAATGTAGCCTTGAGTATTCTTGGCCACTACCTTAATAAGCTAAAATTGATGCTGTGGAAGGCAAAGCTGAATGACAGGAGAAACCAACCAATACTGAACATGCATGACTTACCTTATTTTTTATAACATTTGAAATTACTCTGAAGATTATCAGGCTCTTCATGTCACAGTTTCATCTTCATCTCTCCTTATTTGGCCTCTTGCTCTCAAAGTGTTGTCTGGAGAGCAGCAGCATGGATCATCAAGGAATTTGTCAGAAACGCAGACCTCAGGCCCACCATAGACCTACTGCATCAGAATCTGCATTTTAATAAGATTCCTAGGTGATCATGTGCACGTTAGAGTTTGAGAAGCGTTTGACTCAGGGGCTGGGGGAGGTTCTTAAAATTATGGCTCCCAGACCTGCAGCATCAGCATCACCTGGAAATTTATTAGGAATACAAATGCTTAGGCCCTACTAGACCTGCTAAATCAGAACCTCTGGGGGTGGGGTCCAGCAATCTGTGTTTTGATGGCTCTGCAATTTGTCCTCCAATACTGTGCATAGGATTTGTATTTTTAGTTGATGCTGATATTACCTGTCCCTAGACTGTTCTTTGGTAACTGCTGCCCTACACTACTGGTTCCTAGAGTTGGCTGCGTATTAAAGTTAGCCAGAGAACTTTAGACATGACTGATCTCTGCATCTCACCTCTAGATAATTCTAACTTGATATGGAGTACAAGCTGGGCATCAGAGAGTTTTCAAAGCTCCTCAGGTTATTCTAAAATTTTCTCAAATTTAAGGCCACTGATCCATATGTTAACCATTACTAAATTACTTTTGCTGTTTCTCTAAAGCCAAAGAGCTTTCAGTTTTTTTCTAGATCAATTCATTTGTTCCCCGCCCCGACCTTTCCTGTACCTGACTGATCTGTATTTGCTGTTGATGAGTCAGTGCAGGTGTCACCTATTGCCAATACGTTTCCCTATTGGCCAAATTTAGATTAAGTACCTGTCACCCTCATCATCTACTTATGTGATATCCAAGGCTGTTCACCATTGTATTCTGCTTTATTTCTTTGGAACTGCCTTTGTCATAGGATTACAGTTTTTCTGAGGTCTTTTTTTTTTTTTTTTTTTAGTGTGGTAGGTCAGTCATACACATTATTTTATTTCTTGTCTCTAAACAAGACCTGTGTTAAAAAATGGGTGCTCAATAAGTAGTTGTTGAATAAACACATTATGACAGAAATTATGTCTTCTACTTCTTGGTGATTGTGTTCTGTCTGATAGGTATATTAGCTTTAAAAAAAAATACTTGCCTGGTGCCAGGAAGCGTGCCTGTAGTTCAAGGTACTCAGGAGGCTGAGGCAGGAGGATTCTTGAGCCCAGGAGTTCAAGACCAGCTTGGGCATCATAGCGAGACCCATCTCTATTTTTTAGAAAATAAACATCGTAACTTTTCATAATTGCTTCTTAACGGAATTCCTTTAATTTTAAACCCCTAAATAAAAGTAGAAAATGCCATAGATATAAGAAATTAAAACTAGGTAAACTTAATGCCATTGATTTACTACTGAGAACAGCACATGGTATAAATTGAGCCATTTTTTCACTGTGACTGAATTACCAGGATGACTATATATAGCATCAATGTGATTAAGAGCCTGGTTTTGGGAGTAGACAATTGAGCTTTGCCACTTCCTCATCGTGTGTCTCTAGGTAGCTGCTCAACTTCTTTAAACTTCAGTATTGTTATCCCTAAGATCCACGTTGTAACGTCTGCCTCACAGGGATATGTAAGGCTTAGATGAGACAATACTTATCAGGTAAGTAGCACCATATGTGGGATGTGTAAGTGCTCCATGTGTGGGAACCAAGAGCCATTACGGTATTTTCAAATTCCATTTAGACGTTACCTCCATCTTTGGTAAAGTTTAGGTAGGTACAGTCTACTGCCATCTTTGCTGATCTAATTCTTTTAAAAAATATAAGTGTGGGAGCCTTTGCATTTTATATTTAACTACTGATTAACCAGGGGGCAAAAACAGAAAGAAACTGTCTCCAGACCTAGTCCCTGCCTACCACCCACACAAACCTCTGCTCTTACAGTTATTAGTTTCATTTCTTTCTCCAGAACAATAGCTACTTTCCAAAGTAACGAAACTCCCCCCAAAGATGGCCAGAAGGAACAGAGGGTTCAGAGGGCTAATCTGTGGATAACTGGCCCATAGGCAGCAAATTATTGATTCTAATTGTAAGTTTCAGGGATGCAGGCCTCCATAGCAGATACCAAGCTGAGTAAGAGGAAAGAAATCACACAATTTCCCTGGAGGTTGAGTTGTAACACACAGCTATAAAATATAGCCCTTTGTGTGCTGAATGCTGAACCAGGACACATTAAGACAAGAAATGTTTATTTATAGGCATCAATAAAGTGAAAGCATAAGCCATATGAACAGAATTGGGCTGGTCAAGGACAGCTAATTCCTGCAAATACCTTGTTACTCATTGAATGTAAATGATCTACTTCTGTATTTTATCATGTTTACACAGTGATATTTTGTGGTGGCTGCTTCCAGGTTTATGTGTGTTTTTAATCTGGGAAAGTCCAGGGTTTATTCAACTCTTATGTTGAATGAAAGGTCATTAGTAAAAATCAGGAACCAATCTAAACTGAAAAGAGAGCACGTTTGCCCAAATGTGTTTTAACTTATTTCAGTAGTTTCTTTAGAACTCTATCATCTTGACACAAGAAATGTCTCCTCACACTGCAAATAAAAGATCAGGATTGTTTTGGCTATTCAAGGTCTCTCATGGTTTTATATGAATTTAGGATTGCTTTTTTCCATTTTTGTGAAAAATTTGTGGAATTGTAATAGGTATTGCACTGAATCTGTAGATCACTTTGGGTGGTATGGTCATTTTCACAATATTAATTCTTCCAATCCATGAACACAAAACATCTTTCCATTTGTGTTTTGTTCCGTTTCTTTCATCAGTGTTTTATAGTTTTCAGTATATGACTTCCTTCGTTAAATCTGTCAATTAAAAACAGCAGATATTTTGATTAAACAAGCATCAACAACACCCTCAAATGGTGCCTTCTGCTTTCATTAAAGTCACAGAGGGTACCTTCGCATAGATGTGCCAGGTGACAGGGAGTAAAGTGAAAGAGAAATAAGCAGAACTCCAAACTGTAGATACCGTATTTTATTTAAATGATCTATTGACCAATGAAGTAGCTACTGTGCATTATCCACATTTTACAGATAAAGAACCAGAGAATCAACAAGACTGACTGACTTACAAGACTAACACAGTAAGCCACAGGGTGGGGCACACATGGTTGGGCACACGGGGGGGGCACACGGCGGGGGCACGAAGCCTTGGTGTATTAGCCTAGTTGAATCCTGTGCCTCCCTCTACAATATTTTTTTCTTTAGACGAAAAAATGTGTGTGTGTGAGTTTATCTATTGTACAACTCAACACCTGTAATAGATGAGTTCTTTAGCATATAGTGGTTAAACATGGGCTTGAGTTCTAGGCCCGCCTGCTGGTCATGTGACATTTGACAAATTTGTTTAACTTTGTGGACACCAGTTTCCTTATCTGTAAGTGGGAACAATATTGGTAGCAGGATTGTTGAGCAGATGAAAGTAATTATAATAAGGTAAAGCTCAAAGCATAGTGCTTGGTGTATGATAAATGCCTCCAAAATGTTGACTCTTGATTGTAAGTGCATTCTTCACTTAAGGCTTTGGGTAAGGTGCATATAAAGAATACAAAAACGAAAAGGGCAAGATTATCATTCGTGAGGAAACTGGCCAGAAAAGAGAAGGGCATAGAGGTTTTAAATATGGCATAGGGGTTTTATTTAATATAGGAAGAGATATTTAGGGGGCTGGATTTTTGTATACCAAATAAATGTGTGCTTTAATACCTGAAAAGTACTCGTTTGCTATGAAATTTCTACACTGTGAAAATTCAGCCTACCGAATTCCAGCTCCATGGTATTATTACCCCCAACATTCTGTTCAAAGACAGGGAGAAAAAGGTGTCATCCCAAATGACAGAGCGGTTCAGGAAGTTGCAAAGAACACCACATGAATTTACTCAGATATATAAAATCTGTTTTTCATGCAATGTGTCTAATGTAAACATGCCTGCAAGGCATTAGCAATTTTTAAATGTTTTATTTATTCTTCTGCTACTTCGATCTGTTCTCGGCCACACCCCAGAGGGACAATAAATCCTCCTAGAGGAAAGGACAGTACAGAAAAAAAACTAAAAACAAAACAAAACAAAAAACCCAGGTATTCTACAGTTCTCGTAACTTGTGCTTTTGCATTTCTAGTCTTTTCCCCCTTTGGTTCTTTTTTTTTTTTCCCAATTGGCATTTGATAGTGGTTTGCTTCCTAGTAGCAAACTGAGTAGGGAAAACTAATAGATTGATTTGCCCAGAACCCTGAAACAAGATACATACTTTTATTAAAGCAATTTGTAGGAAATTTATTTTATAAACATTTTTCATTTAGCTATTTCATCTTGGTATTAAACGGAATAGTCCATCTGAGTATTAGATTGTGTAGACTCTTGTGAAAATGTGTGTGTTTTGAGGATTCTTCCTACTCAACTAGGAATTGCTTGTTGAATAACAAGCCCTTTACTTCTCAGGCAGAATATTCCAAGGCAAAACCATATATTAGGTAAAGATTAGTTTTCAGGACTCTTATCTCTCTTTTATATAACTTTGCCAACTTCTCCTTCTACCTCTTGCCACTTCTATAATGCCCAATTTCCGCAACTAACCACAAGCAAGAGGTCAGTGTTTTTCATTGTCTTCGTTCTCTTAATCCAAACTTGCTCTTCCAAATACATTTACAGATACATTCCTACTAAGGTGTGATGTTTGCCCTTTGAGGCTTATTTAGTGCATGATAAGAAGACTTAGGCAAATACATGAAGTAATTTCAAACACTAACTGAACAAATAGGAATATATGTTTACTGAAGAGGTAGGCTACGGAGTTATTTTAGCTGCCCCCCCCAAATAAACTAGCTATTAATCTGTGTTGCTGAAGCCAGGTACCACCTCATACTTCAGTCCTCCTGATCTTTTTCCTAGCATCGTAGAGATCATCATTACAAGCACTAATATCACCTTCCCTTTCCAGGAGACGGGAGGGAAGATGGCCCAAAATGCCTTGTAAAGCAATGATATCGATACACGGGTCTTTGCTTTAGGTCTGATGGAGAACGTAGGACTCAAGGTCAGGGTGTTCTGAGAGAGGTAGAGGGACTGAGTCATCATGCATTTGCTCCTTCACTCAAGTTCATGAAATAGACAATTACTACTGCGGTCTTGGGGAGGAAGCACAAAGGGGCAGAGAGTGGCAGGAACGAATTCTGAACTTACCCCTCCTGTGGAGTAAAGTTCTTTCTCTCTATGGCCAGCTGCATAAGCAATATCTAAAACCACTTCCACCTGGTCTTAGAGTGAATGATCTTTCCACTGCTCTAACACTTTAAATATCAGACTTCGACCTTCTGTAACAAACACGAAGCCTGTAGCTCTAACAGTATATTTCAGCAAAAGTTTCTTTCTTAAACTCTCTATCCTGTAAACACTCACAGTTACAACAGTCTGCTGAGTTCATTTGGCACACCTGGAGAAGAATCCATTCAATTTTGGTGGAAAGTCTTATTTTTTTCCCCCATGGAGTTAAAAATGCCATCATCATATCATTGATCATGAACTGACTGAGGCCACTCTCAATCTTTTATACATTTGCCTCAAACATGCATATCTGTTAACTGATGCCAATAAGCCAGTGACATTTTCAAAAATCAAAGGCAGGGAAAGCTCACATCCAACACATTCTAGAGAAGGGAAACTATAAGAAATCTAATGGGGGAGCCCTTCTTTAGCTGATAAGGAAGTGAAGGGATGCCAAACACCCGTGCCTGCGTGGAGCTTTATGGAGCAGTTAACCTTGAGACTTACCTGTATGCAAAGATAAAACTGCAACTTCTGGGTAACAGATTTATAGAGCTTTACAAATACTTTGGTTTCACTCCTTGTGCTTTTATCTACTTCTGGATTTTATTGCTGTTTTCTATCCAGCTACAACAGACTGCCGGGGATTAAACAGTGAAAAGAAGTCAAAAGGTTTCCTTTGTCATCTTGCACGTCTTTAAGGTTTTAATAGAGAGGCATACCTTCCACCTGTTAGAAATTCACAGAAAATACTGTCCCCTTCCCCACATGGATGACAAGCATTTTATGAATCCCAGTCCTCAGATAAGGTACAAAAAAAGTCATCGCAGTGGCTCCCCCAAGGTTATGGTGAAAAATAACTTGCCCACGTTTAGCAGTTCACTGCACATACACAACATCTAAATAAATACTTCATGTGATACAGCCGGTATATTTGTGGATAAATACGTCACAGTGAAACATCGTAAATAAGAGACTATTGTTTCGGATGTATGTGAATAAGACACAGCCACATCCGTGTAGAAGATGAAGCAAAAATAAAAATAAAAAAGGAAATGCCAAAATTTTTCAGGCCTCATCTGTGCTGAGTGATTCTAATATTACAGAATCCTTCACAAAAGACAGGAAATGACAATCTTAAAGGAAAAATACATGAATATTGGAAGCAGAAAGAAAACATCAATGAATGGTGTGCGGAGGTGGCCTGTTCGCACTTGCCCTAGCTATGAGGAAGTATTGCATAAGGCCATTCCTTCTAGTTCCTCTAGTGCTGTCACAGGGACAAGTTACTAATCCACGTGAATGCTACGACTTCAGAAAAAACATTTCTGACTAGGACGGTTCTACCTACTCAGCAAGAGTGATAGGCAACATTTTTTTTTTACTTGAAGAAAACAATTTATTTTCTGATTGCAGTGAGTTCTGTACACCAGCTGCCATTCCAAGTTTCACAGTTCTTTATCGTTTGTTTCTAAAATCCAACCCATAATCAAATAATCAAATGAAAGCCATTTATAAATAGTGACTTATACGTGAGGTACGGTATCAATTCAGCACTTTCCTAATGTAAATTTGTCCTAAGGATTTTCTTCTGAAGAGAGTGTCAAATAAATGAAATGTATTTTTTCTTTAATTGGCATAAGACTTTGTGGATTGAAATAATGAGACAGTAATCTGGTGTTAATCAGTGTGGTCACCGGCAGAAAGTTAGATCAGAAACTTTTGGATAAAATAAAGGACTTTCATACTTAACCATAAAGCATATAGACAGGGAAATTCCAGGGAAAGGTTGCAATTTGATAAGCCTCCCACTGATAATAATTTTGACATGTGAATATATTTATTATCATCAATTATTAGCCTTAAGAAAACAATATGTTTGTGTGGGTGCCTCTAAAATATAACCTAATTTTTAAAAAATTTACTAGAACATTCATTTTTAGAAATAAAAATATCACTAACTTCATATTGCATAAATAATAAAGTACAAACTCCAGAATTTAGCTTTATGTCGTTTTATTTTATTTTGAGACAGGGTCTTGTTTTGTGGTCCAGGCTGGAGTGCAGCCTTGAACTCCTGGTCTCAAATAATCTTTTCACCTGAGCCCCTTGAATAGCTGGGACTACGGGCCTGCACCACCACGCCTAGCTAATTTTCTTTTTAGTTTTTGAAGAGATGGGGGTCCCAACATACTGCCCAGACTGGTCTTGAACTCCTGGGCTCAAGCAATTCTCCTGCCTTGGCCTCCCAGAGTGCTGGGATTACAGGCATGGGCCAGCACACTTGGCCAGAATTTAGCCTTTAGATTTCTGTAATCTCTGTACTTTTAGATTACAGAATCCTTATTAAATCTTATCTATTATTTGGATCATTTATGTAACTATGAAAGTTTTTTGAATGCTTAGTACATGCTAGGATCTGTGGATTCAAAGATGAATAAGGCACAATTTCTACTTTCAAACAGCTCACAATCTAGCAAAGAAGGTAACTACTTACCATATTACAAGGGCAACATTTATGGTGTGTTTAAGGGCCAAGAGGAAATACTGACCACTTCTTGGCTAGATGGACAATGGATTCAGGGAGGGAAGGTAAAGATTAATTTAGAATTCACCACGTGGACACACAGAAAGATGTTCAAGGCAAGGGAACCACATGTGCTGAGGCATAAGAGACAGGAATGTGGATCTGTTCAAATACAGACTATTGTCTATATTTGTTTGCTTGACTATTGCTGCAACACAGAGGACAGGGATTTGACATCTTCCAAACGCTGCTCACCCATTCATTCTTTTTCATGGCTCATTCTGCTGTTTCTCCAGATCAAAGTGGACAATGTTGTTGCTTATGGGGGACATTATCTTACATACAATGTGTATCTCGGGGGACACAGGGGCTGGTTGATTACCTGTGTTACAGAGCTATTCTCTCTACCCTTAAACTTCCATTATGCTTTAGCTAGTTCTGGTGGTGCTTATACATTTATAGTTCATACTAGGGAAATTGCGTATATATTGATCTACCCTAATAGGATATAATAACTTACTTTAGATGAGGGACTATGTCTTAGGTACAAAGCTTTATGCCTCACATCAATTAGTATAATCTTTTCACAGAGTAATAATAACTGAAACATGTGCTCTTCCTTATTTTATGCACATAAAAATTGTTATCAGTAATCATAAGAACATAGATTTGAGTGGTTGAATAGAATACATAGACTTCAAATAATTTCTTAACCATTTCTTCCATGTTTTAGATATATCAAATATAATTTGAATACTCACTTGTATAATGCAGAATATTGGTACACATAACGCAAAAGAGTCCATATCCGTGCTCAAATGACTGGATTCATTCATGCTGAACACAGTACAAAGAAATGGCTCTAAATCAGCCACGAAGGGGGAAGTAAGGTACACAGGCCCTAATTCAGCAACAGAATGCACCGGCCACACTGACATAAGCTTTCAGGGCCCTGGGGATGATCAATAATGTTTAACCCTTCTTGGCCACATCTACCTCATGACCACGTAATGGCCAAGTTTAAGAGGGCATAGCAGCCAGAGGCAGCGGCAAGCCTGCCCTTGAGATGTTGGGACAAGCTTGGGTCTTTGGTAGACTGTAAGCTCTGAGGGATTGGGATATAACAACAGCTCATGGCACAGACCTTCTGTGCCTTGCAATCCTCTTCAAGACAATGGATTGCAATCTGTGCATGTGAATTGCAGCTACAATAAGAGAAGAGGGGGCGATTCTGATGACTATATGCCTATTTAAACAATTCTGGGGCTCTCCTGAGTAAATGTTTTCAGCAAATATTGCTGATGTCATCATGGCCTCATAAAACTGGGTTTCTCTCTTTTGTACATGTACGTGCACACACACACACAAACACACTCAACGTGGTGGATTTATAAAAGAAAAAATTATGTAAAAGTTGTTCCTGTTCAAGGAAAATGTAATTTATTTCAGAAATAGACAATCACTCAAGTGTATGAGCTGTGTAGGCGTTCATTGGTGAATTTAGACTAAACAGGAAGTGATGTAAATTATAGTTATTACACTGCTGGGAGAGAAATATATTAAATCCAGACAGCACACGAACAAAGCACAAGGAGCTCATTGTGTTGAAGGAAACCACGCACTTTGGGGGGGAAGACAATGCACTATATAATATGAAAACTCTCCATGGCCATTTGGGACTAAAATAATTTTTTAGGGAGCATGATTTTGTCCTAGCACTGAAATATTTTTTTTTTTTTCTGATAAAGCCCCAAGGTATTCTAAGCTGCAGTACATCGCTGCTCCTGTACTTTCAACTAGTTCATGTGTTTTTTTGTAGTCTTCAAATTGGGGAGAATAAGAAACAAGGAAGCCATTAGATTAGAAATCATGGCTATGGCAAAACAGCTAGAGTAAAGGTGAAACCTGAGAATGTTACTGAATTATCTATCACTGTGCAATTCCAGCTATCACTGAAGTATCCAAGAATCACCCTGATAGAAGAAATATGGACAAATAAATTGCCCTGAGAGAAAAATAACATCATGCGATCTAGTCCATGAAATTTGTCTCATTGGTCTATTTGTACGACAGAGCCTCCTGGGGTGAGCTGGAAAACAAATAAAAAACAAAGCTGGAGAGCTGGTTTGGCTGCTTGTGTGGCCTACAAAGAACAGTCAGAAAATCAGGCCAAAGATCTATAAATCTAATGTCCAATTTACCATTTGGTGACAAAGTCACATCCAAAATGAAGTAATTGAATGGATTCATTTTAGCCTTGCAAGTCTTAGTACGTTTCATAAGAGAGTAGAGCAAGATAGACTTTTTTATTGGCCCTTCCGTTAACTGAATATTTCTAAAATGGCACAACTAAAATCTTTACAAAAAAATTAGTAAACATGTACTTAATAGCTTCTGGCCTCAATTTTCAAAGAGCCTTATAATCTTCTAGTGAGTGATTTCTTCTGTAAGGTTGGTGTTGAACTCACCAGGAGGTGAGGCTGTCACTGAGAGAGGAGGACCCTTTCCTAGTGCTCAAAGCAGGGTCAGGTTGGGGAGCGTGAACACAAGGGTACACTGAGCCTCCCAACTGATGGGAAGAGAGGAGGCTTCGGTGGAAATGGAATGGGTCCAGCGGTCACCATGGCTCTCTCCAGTTTCCCTGAATACAGCAGAACGATTTCACATAACTCAGCATTCATTTGGAAATGGGTTCGAGTCAGACATAAAGTGAACCAAAATCGATTTTCGTCTCTGATTTGTACGAGTTATTAAACTACACTCTGGTTTGCTGAGTACGAAATGAAGGATAATATTCTTTTGGGTATATTTATATTGATACATACATAATCAAAGCTTTTATTGAATGTTTTATGATAGTCATTGCTATTCTCTCTTCCACCTCAATCTCTGCTCCCTACCTTCCATCCTTTCTCCATCTCTGTAACTCATATCTCTTTAGTGACTAAGGACACCGATCCTGGAACCAGACTGACTGGGAAAGTCACCAACACTCAGTGCCTCACCTTTACATTGGTAAAATTAGGTTAATAAAAATAGAACTCAGGATTTTTGTAATGAATATCGAGAACAAATATAATGCTTAAAACATTACCTTGCATCTGGGAAGCACTCAAATATTATTTTAAAAATTATTATCTATCACCTATGACCATTCTATATAATTATTAGTAGTATTTAATACCATTCCCTTTGTAGAATGGATTTTTCTAGTTCTCTGATTAAAAGACACTAGTAAGATACTTAAACAGATTTTCAAGTGATTATTTGAGCAATTATTTAAAGATATTTTACTCATTAATGGTATTTTCAAAAGCCTTTATAACCCAGTTTTCTTAAAAAAATCGACAAATCAGCTAACTAGCACGTGCTAGATGAATCATTCTATACGTAAAGGATATGTAAAGTTGAAGAAATTATAATCCCAAGGATTCAGTTCTGGGCTCTGAAAGATGCATTTTTCATATCACTTTATATTTCCCAACTACTTTTTAGTTTAATATTCATTAAAATATTAAGTTAGCAATCCCTCCTTAGGTGCTGTGCTGGCTGTTAGGAAATAAAAATGTTGCTTTTTTTTTTTTTTTTTTTATAATAGACTCTATTTTGTTCTGTGTTTTAAATTACTATACACAAATGGTAAAACTTTTCATAACAAAGGTTTAATTAGAATGGTTAATAACTATGATTTCCAAAGTGTCTAGTCAGTTAGGGAGTTTTGTTCCATACAAAATGCTTTATTTAACCTTCATGCCTTCATTCAGATAATTATACAAATGCATACAGTTAAAGGTTTAAACTCTATTTCAGTTCACAGCTCAATTCATAGGAAAGTTGAATACAGAAAAGCAATGCACCAACAGAATATGTCTGAGACACCATTAAAAACAATAACACTTGTTCATTTAAATCTCTGAGAATAGACTGGAATAATCATCCTCTGAGAGAATCTCATTAGGAGGGTCTCCCTTTACATTATCATAGGGCAAAAAAAATCACCATTTTACAGTAAAAGGAAAAAAGCTCTGAGTATATTTACAATACATACACTATACATAAATACAAGAACAACACTTACATAATATTAATAAACTTATAACAGGGTTGCCTAAACACTACGGAGTATATAAATGCAGAGGAAACTATTGGGAAATTAGATCTTTAGATAAACTGGAGAAATAAATTCATTTGCAATTAAAATCCTGAACAGAAAACCAAATGAAGATTTAAGAACTCAACACATTCGCTTGCCAGTATCACAGGGGGCTTTATCCTTTAATGCGTAGGACCTCTTCTGGGCACTCTTAACTCTCTGGAGTCAGAGACCCAAGAGTCTTTTGTAAAATTACATCCATAAAGCAAATCAGACACACAGCTCATCTATTCAATTTGCTGTTCAGAGGCTTCAAGCCTAGCATAACTTTTTGTAAACTAAAGATGTTTTCGTATTTTTTACACCGAAAGATCTTGTGATCTAATCACCATGTGATAATGAGTTAAACGTCAAGGAAAAGAAAAAAGATGCCTGCTTGATTTGGCCAAGACGATATTTTTCTTTATTTTCCTGTATTTTTTTCAAATATGACTGAGAGATTTATTCAAAAGAACATGACATTAGAATTGACCCCCACACACCAAGAACAACGTCTAGACTACTACTAATTATAACTAACTCATTTTAAGTGGCAGGTGAGTATCTTCAAGGTGGTCTGTTCTCATCGTTTCACAACACAAAGTTCTGAGTACATTCTTCTATGGACAAACATGAATTTGCTGGTTTCTCTTTTTTTAAATGAGCATGTTATGATACACATAATTGCATTATGATGCAGGATGACATAATACATAAGACAATGTTTTCAAGCTGGTTTTATAAGTACTTATCTCACATCCAAAGAGAGTTGGTTTGCCATGTGATGCAATGTGTCTCACACAGACATGAACAAAACAATACAGTCACTATCCCACGGGGGGACGGTGAGTTTTCAAAATGAAGTTCTAAACACAACAAATTGTGGACAGACACGTTGATAGGAAAGAGCCTTGAATATAGGCACCAGTGCCCCAATTCAACAATATCCATCCAATGTGATAAAGTCTGAGGAACAAAATATACACTACAGTCTGGATGTAATTACAAAATTCTGCCATGTGAAAACTAGAACACAAGTAGGGCAAAAACATTTTCTATGATTTTCTTTTTGCCGTATCTTTGGAGCATGAAATTAGCAGAAAGGGAAGATGTTGGTATGTCCCTAAAATAATTTACTTTTTGACTGCTTGGACACTTTTATCACTAGATTTGGATCCAAATTCTATCCTCCTATTGGCCCTTATTTCTCAACAAAAATGAATCTCTGTGAAAGTCTTGGTGAACCTGCTTTGGAAGAAATGCAATAATTCACACAAGGAGTCATTCATTGGGTCTTGCCTTGCACAAAGGGTGGACGCTTGTCTCAAATACTTCAAATTTCTAGAGATGAAATCCAGAAAGAAAAAGTACTGAGGTGACTGTTTCCACTATTCATCTCTTTTCAACTCAATTCAAGTTGTGGTTTTTGTTGTGGAGAAATTCTTGCTTGTGAAACCCAATTAACTGAGAAGAGCCCCAGTTTGCAGCAGGTTGTGCACACAGAACACTTGCTTTGAGCATGGAAGAGAATTTGTTTATACAGCTTTTATCTCTTTCCCCAGCCAAGTAACAGGGAGAAAGATCATAATTCAGGAGATTCATTTTCAGAAACAGAAATGCTATGAGAAATGACATGCTCTTAATGTTTTCTAAGTCCATTAGTACTTCCATGAATCAATACTGTCAGAGACCTTGTTCTACACAAAAAGCGGGAGGAATTTCATTTCTCTGATGTCGGACAGCTTCTTACATAAAATTCAATTAAACTAACAACAATACTATAAACAAATTATTTATAAGACTATTTAAAACATTCCGACGCGGAGCTGTTAAGTGAGGAATCTGAAAAAGAATTATCCATTATCTCTCCTTGATCATCATCTGAATGTTTGATCGCCACCCCATTAACAATGGCAAGAGTGGGCTCTGATATTAATAACTAGTTCCATGGGGGTGAACATTTCAAATGCATCTGAGGCAGATTCTAGAATGTCTATATTGGTGGAAAGGCATACAAAGAGTGGAGGAACTGAGAAAGTGTACTCAGGCTAAAATGCCATTAAGTATTATTTGGATGATTTTGGAGCTCCAGGCCAGACATTTATGAGAAAAGTGAGAAGTTCGGGGAAGACAACTGGTTGCTATTGTTTGTTTATAACAATCCTTCATGCATGGTTTTCCAGGAGAGGCCTGATTTCAAATATTCAGTACCACTGTTAAATCTGGTGTTATATCATGTCCCGATATTTCACTTGAAAAATATGATGACTCCTCATGCATGTTGTCCATAATAAAATTACTGAGAGTCAGGAATCTGGGAAGGTGGTTTTGGGAAACCCACGTGCAGTGTGATGAAGTGGAAAAATTACAGGCAGGCCTCTAGGTCAGAGATAGGCAGTTTCACATTCCCACTCTGCCGTTTACTATTTCTACATTCATGAACAACTCAGCCACACTTCCCATGCCTCTGTTTCCCATCCATAAAATGTAGAAATGTTGTACAGATTGGAAGTAACGTATCTAAAAATTGCCTAGCCTAGTGCTTGGCACATAGTGTTTAATAAAGAAGAGCTATTATTTTCATGGTTTGCTGAATGTGTAACCTTTCAAGGTTACTGAAGTACTAAAATACTTTAGTACTTTCAGACAACACATGGAAAGAAGCCCAGTCAGAAGACTTGACTTCAGGTGAGATTAAGGAACCCAGCAGCTTTCCTTTGACACTGAATTGATTATTTTACCCCCTCATCCTGGTACACTGATCTTCTCCCTTTCCTTCTTTCTAACATTGGGTGGAGAAAACACTGGCTGGTTTTCGAGGCCTGTGGTCTGAGTCCATCATGGAAGTCTAAAGTCTGAATGTGTAATCACAGTACTACTTTTAAAATTGCCCTTACCCAATGTGTGACTCTCCATGAGTATAATTTTGCTGATAGCCTCAGTAGCTTGTTTGGGTGAATTTGTGCTCTGAGATGGCAGGGTTGGAGAATTCCCAGGGTTCATGTCTATTCACATAGTCTCATTGCATATTTCTATCCATGACTCCACTTTTAGCAGTACAATAATTATAGGAAAAAAACCTGTGAGCTTCTAAATGTAAATCTGGTATTTTTAGGACTAAATGCAAAATTGGTTAAAGGCTAGGCTTACTAAGTGTCAGTAGTACTTCAACAGGCTTTTTGGGGAAAAATGATTCTGTCAATATTCATTCCCAAATGATTCTTAGATGATAATTGGTAATATTAGGGGAAAAGGGAATGAAGAAATGTAAAGATGAATTTGTGCATTTGACATGAGTGGATAAAATGAAACAAGCAAACAAATACCCTTCAGTCTTTTGCTCTAAATAAATTGGTGTTTTTAACTGAGCAAAACTTTTAAAATCATACATACTGTTTCATAAGTTTGGGGCAAATGACAGTCAACTCTTTATCTGGAAATTATAATTACCATACGTGATAGTGTTCACTGAAGATAAACTTAATGTTCAGATTTGCGTTCTTACGTTCTGCACGTTAGAAAGATCAAATTAAGAAATGTTAATGTAAACAAGGTTAGGTATATTCGAAAGATATAAAAGCTTTTTTGGGGGACATGTGAACAGATTTGATTTACTATGTCCATGCATTTACTCCGGGTGTGTGTGTGTGTGTGTGTGTGTGTGTGTGTGTGTTCCCATGTGCAGGAAAAAGCCCTGTCTAATTAAGAGTTATTGCTGTGTAAAAGTATAGGAAGATCTCATTGGTCATAATGTTTACTGACAGGCACTTTCAGCATTTAATTTATTTCTGAAAATGGGCATTAGCTTATTCCTATTGCCAGTATAAATTCATTTAGCATGTGGCCATATCCACAGCACTTAATCTTGTCAACATGTAGTTACACCTAAAAGCAGTCTCTCTGGAATTACACAAGAATAAACACCTGTATCGTTGTTTCATCAAGAACCACTCTGTTGAGGAGGGAGATAACTGAGAAAAGAGAACAATTGTAAGATGCTCCTCTTTCGTACAAGCAAAATGCTGTGCAGCTGTTTTGCCCTTTTCTGAAAAAGACATTACTAGTTTGGAATCAGTTGTCTGCAACTTAAAATGACTTCATTATATTTTAAACCATCCTGGCTAAACCGTGACAAAGTGGCCACTCTATTTTGAACAGAACACGAAGAACGTGCTCTGACAAAGTTGGACAGAGTTCCCATGGCAATATCGCTCATTGTGTGTAAGATATACAAGGCATATCTGAACAAGTTTTTACTTTTTATTGTGATGAAAACTAGAAGCTCTTTTTCCCAACATACTTCATCAAACTATTTACAACCTCTGTAAAATTTGTGAGTTTGAAAATACTTTTTCCACTATCACATATGTTACGAATACAGTAAAATATCTTCACTCTATTTTTTAAAGATGCAGTATCCTTCTATTTCATTTTCTTACGAAAATCTGGATTTCTATTGCAATTGCTCAGTAATTAGCATATTTAAAGTATCAATGGACATGGATTACTAAACAGACATCATTCTATAATGAAACTGTGAAAATATAGCAATTTTTATGTACATTTCTTAACTATAAAATGCAGGCAGAGTCATATATAGTATTATAAGCCGATTTCCTAATAAGGTAAGTAACTCACATTTCTAGACAGCATGGATTATTACAAATTCTTAAAAAAGTTCTTTGTTGATATTTGTTAGCCCACTGGCTGCTGCATATACAGTTGTGTATATGCATGTGCATGTGTTGGGGCTGTCTGTACAGGTTCAGTGGAAGGCAGTGTGGGAATGAGTAGAAATGTCATATGGAAGACATGACTTACCAAACCCCTTTTCTAAACTAAAGCCAAATCAAATTGAAGAGACTTTTTTATGGGATGCACTATCTCAAAAAAACTAAAGGAAGAGATTTGGTCAATGATGTTTTATTCTAGGATACATTTACCTGCTAAGTCGACAGGCATCACTGAAGAGCGAAATCTGAGACTGGCTTATGAACTATGAATATTAAGGCTTTCTGGGCCTATTCTGATTCAGAAGAGTTATCTCACATTCAGTCCCTTATACACAGACTGTAACATGGATGCTGGTATTCTTAACACTGCTTCATTTCTGTCAATCCTCACTATAAATGTTAAGACACCTTTAGAACAATATCATGGCTACATTTCTAAGCAGTCATAACAACATAACAAAGGCGTATTAATACATTTGAAGGCCTCACCTCACCAGATTTGTTCAGTTGCAGCTTTGGTAAGCATAATAAATAAAGTACAGAATAAGGAATACTGCATCTTTATCCATATAAATGTTATCATTCTAATGAACTGATTTCAAAGTGCAGAATTATGTTTAAAACACAAATGGCAATTTAAAGTCAAAAAGAATTGTCTAAAAACGAACACAATCTTTACATAAGCTATTCCGAATTCCAACCATAATGAAAATGGCCTTTCTAATCACCTGGAACTGGCATTTGTAAACACTGTAGCATTTTGTAAGTGTTTCCCCTGACAATCATCTTCCTGTTTCCCATTTAAGCTTTCAAGTGAATGAAAAGTGCTCATTTTTTTTAATGTTGTGTATGTTGCTGTTACTCAACTGCTTTTGAAAACCAATGTCCTATAGTGTTTTGTAGAAATGATGCCAGGCAGAAGTATAATCTTTATGGTAAAGTCATTAGAAATCTCAGTCTAACTGCCTTAATAGAACTTAAGGCAAGTTATCAAGCAGGCTTCTCAGAGTCCACACACAATTGACAGGATGAGGGCAGAGGTGGATGCAAAGCGTGAATCTTTTTCCAAACAACTTAAGATCAGAGCATGAAAAGAGATTCTTAAAACCTTAAAGGCTGACCGTCCTAACTTTTCAAATAATGTAAATCCCTTGAAATCAATGTCTATACTGCAAACAGAAAATCAGTTCTACGGCAGCTGCTTAAGCTGTTAACGGCTCTATGTGTATACATTCTCAACCATGCACATATCCCCCAGCTGCAAATTGAACAGCTTAAAATTTAAAATCAAAGAATGACTCTAGTTAAGGGAACAACTGATAAGTTCTTTAGGATTCTACTGCTTTTCTGTTGCTCATGATGTACTGTGCTTTTTGAAAGAGGCTAGAAATGGACATGAGATGAAATGGAGGCTTTTTCATGACTGAAGACATTCCATTTCTTTCTGTCCCAAACCACTTTTTCCTTTCCATGGGGAAATACTTTTAGAAAACTCACCAAGGAGAATTTGCCATGTCTCAAGACAAGCCCCAAGGAAGTTTCAGTTCCTGAGGCTAGACCAGGGACTCATTTACTTACTTGTGCTTAGATCCCTTCTTAGAAGTACTGATATGTCAAAAGGGGAAAATGATGGAACGCTGACAGGTTTTATCGGTTACACTTACCATCTCAGTCTGGTTTCCACTTTCAGAGGATGAGGAAAAATGCTCCCTTCCCCAAATCCATCCTATGTTATTAGAAAAGTGCAACTCATTTAGTTCTGTGCTAAATTTAAACCAAGCTGTCACTCAGGAAGCTTCCCCTGCCTGTCAGTTTTATGAATTCTAAAAACCAAGTCTACCTGTAATACTCTCAAGATATCTTTCAGCAGAGAAAAGAACTGGCTCCTTTTATGAGAGCAAGCAGGACTAAATACAAATCTACACTTCACTTGAGGCATGCGCCGACTACTTGCCAACGAGGTGCTGGTCTAGCGCCAGGGGGTTCATGGCTGTGTGTGTCCCTGTCTGTGTGCTCTGCCACTGATTAGTAACCAACGCTGGCATGCATCAAGAGACCTTTTTCTTATTCCGAATGGTCACAGGTAATGTGAAGTAGGAGTTGCATACAGTACAGATAAAAAAAACTTTCCAGGTGGTAAAAAACCCACTGGTTGGTGAGTAGTAGATTGTGTAGCTGAAGATGCTATTTATCACTAAATGGCAGCCCTTGTTGGAGGGAAATTGCCTGATAAATTTTTGAGATCTGGCAGACAATATAGAGCACATATTTTTGAAGCCATAATTTGACCTGAAAATCGTTACACTGTTGCTGAACGTTTTAAACAATTCCTTTGAATACCATCCAACACAAATCGTCCTTGTTTCAATGTTCATAGTTCTCGCTTCATCAGAACAAGATTATCTGAATTAGAAGATGATCCTAAAAAGGATAATTCTGTAACCGGAAATTATTTCAGAATGTCCAGACATTTAAAAATGAGCTAGTAATATTGTGAGGTTAATATGTGCAATTCCCAAAATCAAGTGTTGGTAATTAAAATATATTGCAAAGGTCTTTGTTGGAGACCTTTTATATCTAAGCTATAAAAAATTCTAACAACAACAATAACAAACAACAATAACAACAACAAAAAATCTCACCAAGCCCCTCAGCCACAGAAAGCTGGGAAAAAAACCCAGCTTGTAGTGGGCACAAAAATATGGTAATTTTTCTGAAAGAATGATTGTTGGTGATGTATTGCTTGTTTACTGTATACTTTGCTAGTTGCGAAAAGGTTCATAATTTTAGGGGGTTGATGGAACTAACACCTTCCTCTCATCCTCCGCACAGGATGAGTGGGTTCAATATCCCTGCAGATGCCAATGCAGGACCACTGGGCCCTGATACAGTTTAGAAAATGAAATCTGTATAGAAGAACCTATTGGAGAGTCACTTATCCTTGGCTCTCCAAGAGAGGAAACTAGCACCATGTCAGGCTTTCTATGGGAAGCATTCTCTATCCACTGATTCAGTTCCAAGGAGAACTGACCCATTAACCAAAGAGTTAATTCCCAGCTATGCCTCCCTTGCCTTTCTAGTCACCAAATAACTGTTTTCAAACAAGAAAAGGGGAGCATAATCTTTAATTGTGGTACTCAACCAAGCAGGACAACAAACAGCAGAAAGATTACCTCAGTGCTGTAAATGGAACCAAGACATCTAAAATGCTGGGTGTTTTTTACAATCCCTTTAGTAAGTATGAAAATTGGTAACATGAGTCCTCAGTGAAGTTATTGTAGGAAAGTCCTTTTATTCATTATTGCTTTTCTCCTCAAGAGGTGCATTATTTCCATCTCTGCTTTGTCTGATTTTTCATGTTCACTGACTTTGCCTGGGCAGCCCCACCTCTTACCTTGGTGCCAGTGTGTCTAAGAAAGTTTTTTTCCCCTGGTTCCTTGTAATCAAATACTAGGGGCAGGAAGAGATGATGCCTAGGTGACAGAACACTGCAATTTGAAGTGGGGCAGTAGTTTTTTTAGACAGGCTCTTCCTATTCAACTACAGAACACCTCTGTGCCAGTCCATGCCAGGGCAGAGACCAGGACGAGACTTCAACTGCCCCTCTGCTAGAACAGATGAACAAAACAGAATCAAAACAAAACAAAAACAGTCAACGACAAACAAATGAAAGATTCAATGTTGGTTTTCTTCAGGGCATGGCAGAATGACAAGTTGTGAGTGATATCTAGTGGCCGCCATCGCGATTGCAAAGGGCTGCCTGAGTGCCCTTTCTCTGCAGGTAATGGGACCTCTCCATCTGCTTCTTCGTTTCTACTTTCATGCTGCTTGCTGGTAACAGATTGGATGTGTGTTCTAGCTTACTCAGATTGTAACTAAAATTTCTGTAAAAAGGGGTTAACGGGTGGGATGATGGGAGATTCATCCAAATTTAAAAGGTCTTGCTCTAGCCATCAATTTGTGGTAGGTGACCTTTAAGGTATCAATAACAAAATGTCTGACAGCTCAGAAAATGTACAAGCTACAAACATCTTTAAATGGCAGAGGACACAGCACAGAAAACAATGTCTGTCTCTTCAGCATTTACGTCTCTGAGCTCCCAGGCCCGCGTGAAGACCGTTCTCGTGAAGTCGTGATGGGGGTTACCTTCAGACCAAAAGAAGTGTCCCTTCGTTTTCCTGCTCTGGTTTCAGACATCGTGGGATGGTGATGCCCTTTTGTGTTAACACTGTGAAGGGGGATTCAGCCCTGCTGAATTGGGTGCCGCTAAGAGATCCAGCTCTTACGCTCAGCTGGACAGGTAGCATTCCTCACACCAGCATATGCCTCCGGCGGTGCAGGGCCAAATGATCTGACCGGGAAAAGCTGCGATCACAGTCCGCACACTTGAATGGCTTCACTCCCGTGTGTTTGCGGTAATGCCTCGTCAGTTCATCCGAACGGGCGAACTTCCAGGTGCAGCCCTCCCAGGTACACTTGTAGGGTTTCTCTCCTGGAAGAAACAAAGGAACACAAGCTTTGGTGCTCCATCCATCACCTTGCTATAACAACCAGGCCAGTGCTCTGTGTCGGGTAACTGGTGTTCTCAATGAATTTTCCAGTTGGTAAATCTTTGTTGGGAAACCTTACCATCCCACCAGCGGGGCTGGGTCAGACAGGTGAGGGTTTCAATCTTGTTTTGCCTGCTGTGACATCTGGCAAGCTAGTTAACACTGGTGTCCTCCATAAGACTTTGCCATCAAAATATCAAAAGGCATGAATTGATTGCCACTGGATATATCACCACTAGTAGACGAAAAAGAAATTATGAAAGCTTTACCCAGTTTGATTTGATTTGAAGGCTGAAAGTCACAAAGAATTCTTAAGGGCAATCAGTTATGCTTTGTTTCAACCTGCCCCGCTCACCACCCCCACAGACCGTGCATCACTTAGGTGGCTTAAGGCTATTTTAAAACACAATGTCCAAGAATATACACAAAATTTTAATGAAAGATAACGTACTCTATTACCCCCATATACCAGGTATTAAGTACATATCATTCACAGATACCTACTTTTTGCTTGTCCTTTGGGGGAAAATCCTAGATACCTTAACAGCGCAAAGTTTACAGGACTTAAGAATCGGGGTAAAGCCTGAGAAATCATCACGTTGGTCCTAAAGCTAAAATTCACGGAGAAAAGCTGTCTGAAGAAGTATGTAATTTGACCGGGTCCCTTAGTCAACCTGTGAGGACAGTAAAATATGCAAAGGCTGCGCTGGGAAAAGATACACTATCCATTGTTCAAATGAGCTCCCAGGGAGAGTGAGACAATAGTTGACCCAGGTGTGCTGTTTTCCTGGCTCCCATTCAGAATGGGAGGCTTGTCCCCCGCACAACCCCACAAAAACTGATCTCTCTCCTGCCCCTTACACCCAATAGTCTACATAGTGCTTCTTGGTCACACATGGCCTCTGGTGAAAAGAGCCTAGGATAGGGAAGGGAGCTCTCTGCTGTTCCCCATGCAGGAAGGTACAAAGTGAGTACTGCTGACACCACTTTACAGATGAGAAAACTGAGGCTCAAGGTAGTAACATTACTCAAAGCCAGTAAAAGGTGCATGGCTCTCAGTCCAGTGCTTTTCACTATTTTACAGTGGAAATGATAATTCTTACCCCATCTAAATGTTGTCACATCCTCAGACAGAGTTAGTGTTACTTTCTTAGGTACTCCCAAATCATTCACTTCATATTTCTATTACATCACCTATCACAATACACCATAAAGATTTTCTTTAGATGCCCTTCTCCTCTACCAGTTTCTGAATACTTGGAAATCTCGGGCTATTCTGCCTCTACTATTTCAGTTTCACTGGAGCCTAGAATAGCTGCCAAGCAAGTACTTGAATGTATTCAGAAATCTGCAACACATACAAATACACACACACAGGAACATACATGGAAAACTACAGGACCCTATAAATGAGGTGTACAGGTAATGCCTACATGGGAAAACTAGACCGAACTGGACCCAGCATTTTTCATTCAACTGTTAAATCAATGCTGTCTATGTGGATCCTTCCAGGATCAAGTAGCCCTTTTCAGAAGAGAGTGAATAGTTCAGGCTTGTTAAATCTAGAAATACTGATGCACTAATTGTGGCCCCAGGTTGCTCTAGGTTTTTCTGAAAGGGCTCCTTTTAAGAAAAGCCTACTGCCTGGATTGACACCAAACCTCAACTTCTGATTCATTGTGGTTGTCCCATGGAGACAAAACTGTATTTGCATATTTCCACTGACCAAAGTCTGACAGAAATTAAACAAAAAAAAGCCACCAAAGTCCCTAACTTAAAAAGATTGGAGGTCTATCATATAGTATATCAATGGTATTATTAACATGCTTTTACGTGTTACATGTCATCTGTTTTTGAAATTTATATTATAAGCATGGGTTCTAATAAGCTGAGCTTCATATAATTCATCTTTTCAAAAATACATCCATCTTTGGTGCACTTAGCTGAGCTAGTTGGATTTGGTCACTGAGAACCATCTCTTAGCTATTTCCTATGTTGCTATGGAACCATCTAGAGACAGTGTAAGACCTAAAAAGAAAAGAATAAAATGTCTCCTTCACTGGAGATGAGCATTGCTCAGATGTGTAGTAGGAGGATGTATGTTTCTCTCTTGGAGGAAGTAGCACATGGGATTAGGTAAGTAGCTGGGCATGGTTGCTCATGCCAGTAATCCTAGCACTTTGGGAGGCTGAGGTGGGAGGATCACTTCAGGCTAGGAGTTTGAGATCAGCCTGGGCAACAAAGTGACATCCTATCTCTCCCCCAAAAATTTTTTAAATTAGCCAGCTGCAGTGGCATGCACTTGTAGTTCCAGCTACTGGGGAGGCTGAGGTAGGAAAATTGCTTGAGTCCAGGAATTCAAGGCCGCAGTGAGCTATGAGTGTGCTACTGCACTCCAGCCTGGGTGGCAAAGCACAACCCCAAAAGAAAGAAAAGAGAGAGGAAAGGGGGAGGGAAAGGGAAGGAGAAGAAGGAGGGGACGGGGAAAGAAAAGATAAGCTGCTGGATCCTGCCATTGGCATTCCAGATAGTAGAAGAAGGGACTCCATGGTGGGGGTGTACCTGGGGAGGAGAGGGAGACAAGAACGCCAGGCTCATCTTAACAAGGATGTGAGAGGCTGGTATGGCTCAAGGTAGAGACAGTTTATACCCCAGGTGCTGTCTAGCTGTTTTTGTATTTCCAATTTAGTCACTTAAAATTATCCAATTTCTTCCTTAAAATGATACCAGCCATACTTTTGTTTTTATGTTGGCTATTTAATAATGTAGTTATGTCCTTTCCAGTTGAAAATCTATAGCAGGGTGTGGTAAACTGTGGTCCCCACTTTTATAATTTTAAAGGTTGGAAAAACAATTAAGAGAAATACTTTATGCATAAAAATTATAAACCATTAAAATTTTAGTGTTCATAAATGAGTTTTTATTGGAGCACAGTCACATTTATTTATTTACACATTGTTCTGGCTGTTTTCCAGAGATGGAGAAGTTGAACAGCTGCAACACATAACGTATGGCCTTCAGTGCCTAAGATCTTTACTATCCAGTTCTCTATAGAGAGGGCTCGCCAACTGCTGATTATAAGAGATGGCCATCTCTGCTTTTTGTCAGCTTCAAGAATATGTTAGCTCATTGAATTGGGGTTGTATATTACACATTGGGAGTTTGAAATGAGTTGGTGAGGGAATGTTTTAGTTACAGTTCAATCACTTATTCTCAACTTATAATCCTCGATTCAAATCCTAACAGTCCTCTCAGTAATCAATACCCATGGTATTTCAGATACTTCAAATAGATTTCTGGACAACACAAAATGAGTGATCCTCTTAAAAGACTCACCCACTAAGAACAGTGGCTCAGGCCTATAATCCCAGCGACTTGGGAAGCTGAGGCAGGAGGATCCCACTTGAGGCCAGGAGTTCGAGACCATCCTGGGCAACACAGTGAGACCCCCTCCATCTCTAAAACAATAAAAATAAGAAAACTTAGCCCGGGGCAGTGGTTCACACCTGCAGCCCCAGCTATTTGGGAAGCTGAGGTGGAAGGATTGCTTGAGACCAAGAGTTCCAGTCTACAGCTGAGTTATAATCATGCAATTGCATTCCAGCCTATGTGAGAGTAAAATATAAAAATAATAAATATAAAATGCCTCCAAAATATAAAAATAAATAATTTTTTTTTTTGACACGGAGTCTCAGTCTGTCATCCAGGCTGGAGTGCATTGGTGTAATCTTGGCTCACTGCAACCTCCACCTCCTGGTTTTAAGCAATTCTCCTCCCTCAGCCTCTCGAGTAGCTGGGACTACAGGTATGTGCCACCATGCCTGGCATATTTTTTGTATTTTTAGTAGAGACGGGTTTCACTGTGTTAGCCAGGATGGTCTCGATCTCTTCACCTTGTGATCTGCCCACCTCAGCCTCCCAAAGTGCTGGGATTATAGGCATGAGCCACTGTACCTGGCCAAAAAATAAACAATTTTTAGAAATGAAAATTAAGGCTGCTGTGGTGGCTCAGGCCTATAATCCCAGCACTTTGGGAAGCTAAGGCGGGTGGATCATGAGGTCAAGAGATCGAGACCATCCTGGTCAATATGGTGAAACCCCATCTCTACAAAAAATTCAAAAAATTAGCTGGGCATGGTGGCACATACCTGTAGTCCTAGCTACTCGGGAGGCTGAGGCAAGAGAATCGCTTGAACCCAGGAGGCGGAGATTGCAGTGAGCCGAGATCTCGCCATTGCACTCCAGCCTGAATGACAGTAAGATTCCGTCTCAAAAAAAAAAATAAAAAATAAAAAAAAAAATTGAGAAGGGCTCACCCAACTTAATCAGGCCTAAAAATATCCTCAGAATCTTCTGCTCATTAAAAAAACACAATAATCTCACCTATGAGGGTGAAGGTCACAAGGTATGAAGGTCAGGTGTGCCTCTCTATACTTTACCTGATAACCAAAAGTAAGGATTCTACATCATGATGGCACCCTGCCTCACCTCCAGATCCTTTAAACACAGTTGTGTTAAAAAAGCCACTCTGAACACTGATGAGTTACCCTCCTACTGAGTCTGGGAAGTGGGGTCACAATATGAGAAGGATCAGAAAGTAGGAGCTAAGACGTCTGGAGTTATTTCTAAGATGGGTTTTTTTAAAGGCAGAAGCAGCAGGGAAAGCAGCACCTGGTAGAGCAAGGATTTGTCTGAACCCTCAAATGTAGAGTGGGGAACAGTGCCACACTTGAGAAGTAGCCTGTGAAGTGTGATCAAGTGTACTAAACAATCATGAAAAGCAAGGGAAGAGGCCTCAGAAATACAAGAGGTAGATGCTTCCCTACTCCATGAATAAAACCAATAAAAACAATATATAAATTATAAGCTAGGCCAGATGCAGTGGTTCATGCCAGTAATCCCAGCATTTTGGGAGGCTGAGGTGAGAGTATCAATCACTTGAGGCCAAGAGTTCAAGACCAGTCTGGGCAATATAGCAAAACCTTATCTCTACTAAATAAATAAATCAGCTGGGTGTGGTGGCGTGCATCTGTAGTCCTAGCTACTTAAGAGGCTGAGGCACGAGAACTTGAATCCAGGAGGCAGAGGTTGCAGTGAGCTGAGATTGTGCTACTGTACTCCAGCTTGGGTGACAGCAAGACTATGTCTCAAAAATAAATAAACAAAAAGAAAAAAATAAACATTTATAAGCTATTTGGGGCTAAGTAACTAACAAAGGCATATAATAACGAATGCAAACCTTCTCTATGGGGGGAGGGGAGAAGAAAGTATATTAGAAAACAGTAAATTTAATCATCTAAGTGATAACATGAATTTTCCCTCAAATGTTCCTTATAAAAACATATACTTTTACAATCCCCCCAAAAATCTTATGCATAATATTCTTTACTCCCATTGCCCCACTAATAAAACTGGAGTTTAAGCATTCGCTCTCATCATGCTTAAAAAAAAAGAAAACAAGATCTTCAAATCTCTCCTCAAAATTAGAGGCTGAGCTATGGGGTAGGGGAGGAGAAGATGTCTACTGTGCCCAGCCAGAGAGCTCAACGGAGACCTCTGTTTTCATTATACTCACCCAGTGCCTAGTATTTCATTAAAAAAAAAAGAAAGTCTATAAATGCTCTCCTTAGACTAGTCAAATTTTAGAAACGGATACAAAACATTTTAGTAGCTACTGCATTGTGTTTTAATGGCACGCTGTATCTTATATTTGTGCTTTGAAGCAATTTAAAGTATACAATCTTATAATCACATTAAGATAGCAGGAACTAACTTCATGATGAGAGTAAAAAACTAATTAGAATGATAAGTTTGTAAGGTATCCAGTAGCATGTTAACTGAGCCCTGAAAGGCTATAATAAAGAACAGAATTGTCCTTTTTGCCTTCTTTCCTTTAAAAACTTGCTAGAAAATAGAAAGCTAAATTTAATTTTTAAAAAGTCAACAGTAGGGACAGAATGGTAGGTGAATTTTCCATGAAAATGTTCCTATGAAAAGAGTTGGCTGGGACAATAAATGGAGTCAGACACCTCCCAGAGCCTGGGCTGCTACTGCACCTAGGTGACTGCATCAGGTTGAACGATGGTGATCAGAAATTTGATTTCTATTAATTTCTTTAGAAATAATGCAGTTTCCTTAAATTCACTGGAAGTAGAATTCTGAAAAGTATATGAATTCTGCAACACACATAAGAGGAATGTGCAAATGTGTTATTCACAACTGTTTTCTCTGAAAATAAGCTAAAAATAAAAATAGCCTGCTTACCTTCTTTGCTCCTTTTGTTTAACTCACAAGTACACAGTTAATACCTTCTGACAAAAGTCTTTAAGAATGTGTTTAATATTTTTCTGAATAATCTAAAATTTTGACTTCACTTTGATCTTCTTTGATTTTGGTTTCTTATATGAAGTCTATGAAACAGCAAACTTACAGAAAAAGGTACTGTGTGTTGCTTTGTCAATAAATCTTAGTAAGTTTTTTTTTTTTTTTTTTTGAGACAGAGTTTCGCTCTTGTTACCCAGGCTACAATGGCGCGATCTCAGCTCACCACAACCTCCACCTCCTGAGTTCAAGTGATTCTCCTACCTCAGCCTCCCAAGTAGCTGGGACTACAGGCACACGCCACCATGCCCAGCTAATTTTTGTATTTTTAGTAGAGACGGGGTTTCACCTTGTTGACCAGGATGGTCTCGATCTCTTACCTTGTGATCCACCCGCCTCGGCCTCCCAAAGTGCTGGGATTATAGGCGTGAGCCACCGTGCCCGGCCCCAAATCTTAGTAAGTTTTTGTTGTTGTTGTCGTTAAGTTGAGACATTAAATTTTTGAGGTAAAGAGAAAAATCAAAGGACACTAGTTGGGTAATGGATCCCTAGCTGGGTGATACCATGCCAGTGCTTGGTGTATAGTTTATTAACTTCTAGGTCTTCAATTCTGAAGGGATGGTCTCTATGTCCCATGATAAATCCTTAGGCCATTTCCAGCTTTTGTATTTAAAAAAAGAATCTGACCATTTTCAGCACAATCTGTGCCTCTCCAGTTCTGTAAAAAACCTGGACTAAACTAGAAAAACTTCTGAAAAAGAAACATGTTAACCAACACTAATAGGACGAGTATTTATTCTTTAAAGTGAAATAGTCCTCTAAAGGTTAAAAAAGACAACATACCAAAAAAAAAAAAGGGGGGGGGGGGTTGTTATTGTCCATTCTAACACTCTTTTAACTCCAGTTCAGAATTCATGTTAAATATAACTTTGGATGCATACATAGCATATAAAAATGTAGGTATTATTTAAATAGAATAAGTGTTCTGGGAAAATAAAAACTCACATCAGGGTTTTTTTTTTTTTCCTTGAAATAACCAACTGATTTATTATGAAAACGGCCGTCTCTTTCAATTTTGGTTAAAGAAAAGGATTAAGAGTCACTAAGTGCATTTCCATAACATTTACCCAGCAGAAGGCAGAATAAAGTCTAAAGAAAACACCAGGTATTGAATAGATTCCCAAACCCACCAAACAAAAATAACTTTTTCAGGTACCTCCCATTTCGCCATCCGAAATGCTGAAAGGTAAATGTGTACTCAGACAAAAGACAGGTGCCCTTTCATATTAAAATGACGTGTGAGCAACACACATAAGAGGAATGCGCAATTTGAAAAAGCCTGTGTTAAACAAAACACCCATGTTCTCATCAGCTTCTCTATTATTTTCTCAAGCAACTGAAAAGGAACACCTTTGCAACAGGAAGCACAGGCATTTTCCTAGGTTCAGAAGTGCATTTTTGAAACGTGTCCCTATTTAACTTTTATAAAATTACAGGGCCCCAGACACTGACAAATGAGTTTCATTACATTCAAGGCTCAACATATTAGCTGTGACAATCTGTTTCCCTTGAGGAATGGTATTTGCATATGAGGAAAAAAAAACAACCAGAATCAAGATTCCTATCTTGTCTTCTGGTTTCTGTTACATTAGTTCATGAAAGTTCACAGAATCTAAATCTGGAAGGAAATTAGGCACTTTCAAGATGAGGAAACTGAAACCTAAAGGCCAGGAAAGAGCTGAGATTACAAGATCCCTAACTTGTCTACAGATAGACCAGGTGGCTGTACCTCTTCATAGGTTAAGGCAGCATAATATACTACAAGTTTTGAAATCTGAAAGACCACACAGCCATATACAGGCTTAATTCACCTATATGAAATTGATCCAAGGCCAAAAAGTTAAGCTTTCTGAAAGCTTCCCAGTTTCCCCATCTATAAAATAGAAATACCATTTACTCCTATAGCACTGCTGTGAAACTCAAAAATAAAGACACTGCATGCCTGGGAAATGATACGCACTCAATAAAGGATATTTAATTTTATATTTACAAAATTCAAGGTATTTCTGATTTTACGAAGAAATGTAAATAATATAAAGTTAAAAATCGGTCCTATTTGCTATTTTTTCAGCAATTAATTATGGTTTTGGGGTAAGTAGATGCCAATCCTGATGCTGATTTTCTTAACATTGTAAAGTAAAATGATACTTTATAGGCCAAGCAGACCAATCTATTGTATGATATCCATTTGGTCCTGTCAATTCAATCAAATAAGTAATCAATATGGCAGTCTCCATCCTACTGAATTGCCTGGACTGAATTAATTGAATATCTTTTTCATTATGTATTAAAAAGACCAAGTGGGTTCCTCTTTCCTCCTCTAAATAATATTGCATATTCTCTAATAAGTATCTTTGATAAAAATAGTATTTGCTAAAGCATATAGTACTTTCCAAAGTACCATACTTTGCTCTAAGAGCTTTATGGATATTACCTCATTTAACTTTGACAACTTCCTAATGAAGTAGTTGCAATAACTAGCCCCACTTCACCCAGTGTCCTCACCCAGTTAGCGTGTATCTCAATCACCACTCATCCTGTCTCTCAACATTTTAAATTAGTGCTGTAATAAACCAGGGTATCTGGTCAGAACTGGCCATGGAGATTGCAAATGTGAATTACCACTTACAGGACAGACAATGGTGTTAACACACAGGCTAGCCCTTTTCACCCAGAAATCCAATATAAATGAACCAAAATATCCTGCAATAAAAGTGAGCTTTAAGTAAAAGGTTCAAAGTCAAAAGGCAATATTTTATTTGGCTGTTCTGAGTTTTCATTTCTACGTAGTGTCCTTTATTTTCCTATGTGACTGGCTACTTTTTCCTCAGTTTCTTTTGTAGAGACCTCTTCCTTTACCTGTCGCATAAATGTTTCCCAAGATTTTGACTTAACTTCTCACCTGGCAAATGTTTCTCTTGGCTCATATGGCTTCCACCACAACTCATAAGAGAAAGATTCCTATGTAGCTATACCTCAGTCTCTCTCCTAAGCACCAGAGTGGGATACAGGACATTTCCAATTGGCGGTCTGAAAGCATCTTCAACATGACCAAAACTTGCTCAGCACTTACCACCTAAATATGTTCTTCTTCCTGGTTTTGCTATCTGCAAAAACAGTAACTCTACCTACTCAGGTACCCAGTCATCAATGTCTCCAGGTGGAGAGATTTCTTGGACTCTTCCCTCTCTGTGATTCCCTGCCTACCCCACTCTGATTAATTACATCTGCCAGTTCTGTCTTCCAAAATCTATCCAGCAGTCCTCTCAGTTTATCCCCACAGTGGGGGGTCTACCTTACTTTAGGTCCTTTTCCACCTTTTACCAGGACCAGTTTTGAATGATTGTTTCTCTGTCTTACCTCCTATGCACTCCAATTTATTGTCCACGCTGTAGAGAAAGAAAACTTTTTGAACGATAATCTCATCATACCACATGTTGGCCCCATAGTACTGAGACACTCTGTTCACACCACACTGTGATTGAAGGTTTTCCTCTCTGTCCCACTCAGCAATGCCATACTGAGAATGGCTTTGAGCCTTCACATGACTGTACCCCAGAGCCTAATACATTACTGCTGTGTGCTAATAGAGACTTGTTGATCCAATGAATGAAACTACTTTAATTTAAATACTTCCTTTTCTTTAAAAAATAGTACATAGTAGGGTTAACTTAAGAGTAGTCTATTTAGTGGGACAAAGAGAGTATACTGTTTGCATTCTATCTATTCTGTGTTTTCTTGTCTAATGAATTAGAATATATACTTTTGAAAAGCAAAACATATTTGTAAAGTGTCATTTAATACTAGTGCCACTTACAATTTTAGTCTGCAAATATTTTGTTTTAAACCTCTAAAATTAGTAACATGATAATGTGATTGTATCTTGTATTTTGTTGCTCAAATGAGCATTATTTTAACATTTAAAACATATTTCTTACAATTCTATTATTCTTAGTTATGAAGATTTTTAATTGAATTATCTTGAGCACTTTGAATCAACATTATTTTGAATTTATTTTTTTTTTTTGAGATGGAGTCTTGCTCTGTCACCCAGGCTGGAGTGCAGTGGCATGGTCTCAGCTCACTGCAACCTCTGCCTCCCAGGTTCAAGCGATTCTCTTGCCTCAGACTCCTGAGTAGCCGGTACTACAGGGCCATGCCAGCATGTCCAGCTAATTTTTATATTTTTAGTAGAGATGGGTTTTGCCATGTTCGCCAGGCTGGGCTAGAACTCCTGGCCTCAGGTGATCCTCCCGCCTGAGCCTCCCAAAGTGCTGACATTACAGGTGTGAGCCAATGCACCCGACCCTATTTTTATATATCCTTTAATGATGAATCCATATTCTACCAAAATACAGTTCCTTATTGTCTTTAATAATTCCATTAAAACCACAAATTTTACATTAGTAGCAGTTAATTTTACCATTCAGGATAAGATGACCAACAGTCAAATCCAGTTATTCTTAGGCAGAACAAGAGAAAGTAGAAAGGGTGAAGATATTATTATTCCATATCTTTTATATAACCCAGCTTTGATGGATGTATGGATAAAATAAAGCCCCCCCCAAAGCAAAGGAAGGAGAATGAGGTAACAAAGACACTATAAAAATCCCACGGCATTCTTAACTTTGCACTGTCATTGATAATTTATGTGCTAACATAAACAGAATTATGAAACACAACTCATTTAGTAATTTATTTATTTAAATGAGGTAATAATTGATAGGTTTTGAAGTCTTTTCTAGATATAGGAAAAAAATATCAACTTATTTTTTAAATAAAAATAAAAATATTCCAGAGTCAGACTAAAATGGGGTTAAAGAAAAATAATAAAAATAAAAATAATAGATAGATTTATAAGTCTTTTCTAAATGTAGGAAAAAAGATCAACTTATTTTTAAAACAAAAATAAAAATAATAGATTTATAAGTCTTTTCTAAATATAGGAAAAAAGATCAACTTATTTTTTAAATAATAATAAAAATAATAGATTTAGAAGTCTTTTCTAAATATAGAAAAAATAACTTATTTTTAAAATAAAAATAAAAACAATAGATTTAGAAGTCTTTTCTAAATATAGGAAAAAATATCAACTTATTTTTAAAATAAAAATAAAAATAATAGATTTAGAAGTCTTTTCTAAATATAGGAAAAAAGATCAACTTATTTTTTAAATAAAAATAAGGTAAAACTTTTAAAACAAAATTTGCTCAACTATGTACAGAATGGTTGCCTACATTCCAAGCATTGTAAATCTTAAGCATGTGTTTCTAAACAAAAACTCTCCATGACAGGTTAAAATGACTCCCTTCTCCATTAATGAAAATAAGTGCTATACCTCCAAAGCATTTTGTTACCAATCCAAATTATTTGTTTTCCTCATTGGAGGTGGCACTGAAACATGATGGTTTGCATAGGCAGGTGATGCTTGCTGCCTCCCTCCAGTCAGGTCCAATGACCCCTTCAGTGCCGCCATAGCAACCTGCATAGAGCTCATTCCCTGCTTTCCTATTACGTATTATTTTACATGCCGGATATGTATGAATGAGGCCATCTCTCCCACCAGATTTAGAACTTTTTGCTGTCTTCATTTGTACATAGCACCCATTACGTTCAAAGAGCTGTGTGCCAAACAAGCACTCAAGAGCAGACTATTTAATTTTATTTGATGATTAATGCTTCTGGTCCATGTCTTCTCACTGGCTTCTAATAAAATTTGAGTAGACTGGGAAGAGAGACCACTGTATATTAAATGAAATCCTTAAAAACAGATTAAAGTCTCTTGCCCTCTCATTACTTTATCATCCCTGAGGGGCTGACGCTAAACAGGTAGGTACTGCTGGGTAGAGATGCACAGGAGCATGGCTCTAGTGAAGACAGGACTCGTAGGTTATCAGCAAACTAGTCTGAGACCGGTTTAAGGACGAGCATAGGCTTGACAGAAACCAGAGTTTCAATCTCAGCTCCACTGCTTTCCTAATACCTGCCCATGTCCACGTGCCCTAACCTTGCTCCTTTCCAGGGATTTACACATGTGATGAGAATATGTAAACCACTCGAAGAGCTACGTTCATGTTCAAAGGTAAAAAAGAAAACCTGAGATTCACACAAGTTAAGTAGTTTGTCTTAAGTTCACCAACCAGCTAGGGGCCAAAGACAGATTCAAACTTTTGTCTCCGGACTTCAAGTTTGGTGATATTTCTATTTTATTTTCTTATGTCTCAACAGTTACCAGTATAGCTCATATTCACGAGCTATTTGATCAGGACTTACAACTTACAGGAGAAGAGTTTTCCTTGAAAAGTGTCAGTGTCCTCTTAAATGATTTATTATCTCGGCATCACTAAGCCCTATGCTTTATCTAACAAGGTATCTAGATGGGGGGGTCTGAAATGGAGCTTTATGTGGAATGAGCTATTTAATTAATAAGTACAGATGTGAAGTTATGAACAGCAGCATTCACTCATCTGAAGTTAAGATCTAGCAACCGCAAGCACCTGTGAACAAAGGGCCACCAGGATGCAGGGCTGTCACAAAGCCCCTAATTTTCTATGTAGGAATATCCTCAAACCGCTTCAGAATCTCATCCAGTAAATGAAGATGAAGATTCAAATTAGAAGCAAGAAATACAGGAATAGCGGCAAGAAATGATGAGACCAGTAAGAAAGTGAGAAAGGACAAAATCTGCAGTCATTTAGCATCGCTCTGTGTGGACGGCGTGTGCACATATGTGTATGTGCATTTCAAATATGTAATCAAATATAATTCATGTAATAAATAGGTTATCGTATTTGATAGTAATTACAGAGGCTTCATTCATCGAGAGAAAAAATATTAAATAATGTGTCGTTTTATAAAGGTAGGGGAAAACGTACTTTGGAAATTACATCAGAATTGCTTAATATTTTTAAGCATCTGTATGATTAAACTTCCTTTATGTAGAAAATTCAGATATGAATAATTCCTAAGAAATGTGACTACCTTAAGTTTACTAATTTTTAAGGTTAGAGGTGTATGGTTTTCATATGAATTAAAATGAATATTATACAGGATTATCTACTGGCCCTCACAAATGTATTAGAGAAAAGTATGTCAATTGGGGATAGAAAATATTTCCAGATTCATTTGAAACAGGCTATTTGTACATATTCCAATTACTTCGAAAAAAAAAATCTGATTTTATCTTTATTTTGTGTTTTTAAACTTCATCATTAAATTGTAATATTCTGCAGAACACTGATAATGTCAGTATCATTGTTCCATTTTAAAGCCATGTCATACATACCACCAGAGTTCTAGTTTCTTCTTTTCAGACTCTTCTAGACTAGACCCAACATCTGGTTCTGGGGCACCATCTAGTGGCTGTAGGAATCACTGATGCCTGAATGGTATTTGCTTGTACTGCATTGTAGATATTACTAGAGCATTTATTTTTTTTAGAAAATAGAGACTTCTAAACAGCAAAACCAAATTCACAAAATTAGTCTCTTCTAAAATTCAAATGCAACTCAGTTAATAAGCAATAGAATTCTTAACATGAGGGA
This sequence comes from Ateles fusciceps, assembly GCA_036589455.1. NCBI lineage: Eukaryota > Metazoa > Chordata > Mammalia > Primates > Atelidae > Ateles > Ateles fusciceps. The sequence goes on from JAZHEH010001378.1 coordinate 3,156,489, forward strand.
CTCTGTAGTGCATAATTGTTTTGTATAGCACAGATTTAAATGGGCATATTAATTTAAATAGCAATGCATATTCGTTTAAGTGCTAATATTTATTTATGAATATAAATATTTATTTAAACACTCTGTAAACTGCTTCATGTACAGAGACTCACAATTTAGACAGTGGATATAAATAATTAACCTGCTAACAATAATGTGTATGTGATGGCTGAGATATATTTTTTCCTTTTTAACGTGCCTGATTAAGCATAGGCAGGTGTTAATAAACTCATTTAAAAATTCCTGGTCATATCTTCATGTTATTATCTGAACTGTACATTCATGAAAATATACTTATTTTTAAATTTAGAAAGGCACTCCTCGGCGTTTCTTTTTCTACTCTAAATTTTTTGCTGATATCTAGAAAATGTTCCTCTTTCAAATACCTACAAATGTTTAAATTACTGTCTAAGTCATAAATGAAAAGATGGCTGATCAGGTACTTATATGGTACAAAAAGATCAAGCATTAAAGGTGAAATTAACTTTCTCAAGGGAAGTTTCTCACTGATACTTACTCCCCTCCATAGCGTGCATGGCTCTCGTAAGTCAACTGTTATAATCCCAAACTCCAAATTAATTGTTATTGGTCACACACAAGTAACTTGCTCAATATGTCTGAAGCAAAGGTAAGGCTAAGAAGAAATTTACTAAGAGCATGCAAACCACCCTGATTCCCTATAGAACTAGTTTTGATTTCATTTTGGACACTGTTATAAAATCTTACACATGATGATAAATCAGAAGTCAGTGTGAGCTCATTTTGAACTAGTTACAGCAAATCAACTGATTTTCAGTCTTTCTTTTTAAAAATAATGTTATTTGACTGGTAATAGTTCAAGGATGCTATGCCTGTACATAGTAACTATCTCTCTGCTGAGCGGATGAATGGATTTGACATATCTTGGTTTTGGGCAGGTGTTTCACAAGGACATTTCGATGTAGCTGTGAGACAGAGAAACGTGAGGTGGAAATAGGGGAGCTAGGTGGATTTTGGATACTGTTTAAAGAATTAAGATGCAACTAAATGGAGGCCTCTCAGGTCATGTCTTAGGGTTTTCCTTGAACCTATCCTATTCAATCATTCATCAATTATCTGGCACAGATGCAGAAGCTGAAACAGAGAGCAAAAATAATAAAAGCAAAGTGGGTGGGGAGAACTTTCAAGTCATTTCAATTTATTAGAAAAAGAGCCCAAATCAAGAAAATGAATATAGAATAATTATTTCTTAGACTTGAAAAAGTATGTGCAACCCTCAGAATAATGATTCTGTCCTGTATTTCCAGCTTGTGCCTCAACACTTTCAGTGATCAGAAACACACTACTTCCGAGCAAAGCCATCAGCTCCAACCACATATATATAACATTGCATGTTTAGGTTTAAAAGAAATCTATTACAGGTACAAGGAATAGACAAGATATAGTTGTTAGCGTTGATTTAGATAACCTAATAGAGTAAACTGCTAAAAAATTTAACATTATTTTTGCATACACAGGCATATCTTATTTTACTCCACTGTATTGGATTTCGAAGATGTGTGTGTGTGTGTGTGTGTGTGTGTGTGTGTGTGTTTAACAAATTAAAGTTTCATGGCAATCCGATGTCCAGCGAGTCTATCGGTGCCATTTCCTAATAACATGTGCTCACTTTGCATCTCTGTGTCACACTTGGGTAATTCTCGTAATATTTCAAACTTTTATTACATTTTTTATGGTGATGTGATCAGTGATCTTTCGAAGTTTCTACTGTAATTGTTTTGGGGTTCCATGGACTGTACCCAAGATGGCAAACTTAATGGATAACTGTTGTGTGTGTTGTGACTGCATTACTGACCAGCTGCTACCCCATCTCACTCCCTCTTCTTGAGCCCCCCTCCATTCCTTCAGACACAACAACATTGAAATTAGGCCACTTAGTGACCCTGCAATAACCTCTAAGTGTTCAAGCGAAAGCAAAAGTCATATATCTTTCACTTCAAATCAAAAGCTATAAATGATTATGCTTAGTGAGTCAGGCATGTCAAAAACTGAGACGGGCTGGAGGCTAGGCCTCTTGAGCCAGTTAGCCAAGTTGTGAAAGCAAAGGAAAACTTCCAGAAGGAAATTAAAATGTTATTCCAGTTAATACACAAATGATAAGAAAGCAAAACAGGCTTACCGCTGATTTGGAGAAAGTTTGAGTGGTCTGGATGGAAGATCAAACCAGTTACCATATTCCCTAAAGCTAAAGCCTAATCCACAGCAAGGGCCTAACTCCTCAGTTCTATGAAGGCTGAGAGAGGTAAGAAAGCTGCAGAAAGAAAGTCAGAAGCTAGAGAAGGTTGGTTAATGAGGCTTAAGGAAAGAAGCTGCCTCCATAACATACAACTACAAGTTGTAGCAGCAAGTGCTGATGTAGAAGCTGCAGCAAGTTATCCAGAAGATCTGGCTAAGATCACTGATGAAGGCAGCCATATTAAACTACAGATTTTCAATGTAGACGATACAGCCTCCTATTGAAAGAAGATGTCATCTAGGACTTTCCAAGCTAGAGAGGAGAAGTCAATGCCTAGCTTTAAAAGCTTCAAAGGACAGAGTGACTCTTGTTAGGGACTAATGGAGCCAGTTAACTTTAAGTTGAAGTCAAGGCTCATATACCATTCTGAAAATCCTAGGACTCTTTAAGAATTATGCTAAATCTGCTTGTGCTGCATAAATGTAACAACGAAGCCTGGATTTTTACAGCATGGTTTACTGAATGTTAAGTTCACTGTTGAGGCCTACTGCTCAGAAAAAAAGATTCCTTGAGAAATATTACTGCTGATTGACAATGCACCTGGTCACCCTAGAGCTCTGAGGAGATGTATGAGGAGATGGGTGTTGTTTTCCTGCCTGCTAATACGACATGCATTCTTCAGCCCATAGATCAAGCAGTCATTTTGACTTTTAAGTTTTATCATTTAAGAAATACATTTCATAAGACTATAGCTTCATAGCTAGTGATTCCTCTTGTGAATCTGGGCAAAGTAAATTCAAAAACCTCTGGAGAGGATTCATTCTAGATGCCATTGTGAACATTTGTGATTTATGATAAGTTAAAAATCAACACGAACAGGAATGCGGAAGTGGTTGATTCAGTCCTCATTGATGGCTTCGAGGGGTTCAAGACTTCCGTGGAGGAAGGGATTGCAGAAGTGGTAGAAACAGCAGGAGAATTAGAATTAGAAGTGGAGCCTGATGATGTGACTGAATTCCTGCAAGCTCATGATAAAACTTGAATGAATGAGGAATTACTTCTTATGGATGAGCAAAAAAAGTGATTCTTGAAATAGAATATATTCCCAGTGAAGATGCTGTCAACACTGTTGAAATGACAATGAAGGATTTAGAAGTTTATATAAACTTAGTTGATAAAAAGCATCAGAAGATTGACTGCAATTTAGAAAGAAGTTCTACGGGTGGGTAAAATGTTATCAAACAGCATCACATGCTACAGGGAAATCTTTTATGAAAGAAGAGTCCACTCATGTGGCAAATTTCATTGTTGTCTTATTTTTAGAAAATTTCCACAGTCACTCCAACCTTCAGCAACTACCACCCTGATCAGTTATCAGCCATCAACACAGAGGCAAGACCCTCCACCAGCCAAAAGGCTCAGATGACTGTTAGTACTTGTTGGCAATAAAGTGTTTTTTAATTAAGGTATGTACTTTTTTTAGACAATGCTATTGCACAGTTGAGCATAGTGTAAGCACAACTTTTAAATGTAATAGGAAAATAAAAAAATTGTGTGGCTTGCTTTATTGTGATATTTACTTTATTGGGGTGGTCTGGAACTGAACCCACAATATCTTTGAGGTACACCTGTATTAAGAGAAGTCCATTCACAGGATGTCTTCCCTCAATTTGTGGTATCAAAACTTAAAGGGACACAATGATCAGTTGGAGACATGGCTGAGAAAACTGGACATGTTTGACTTGGAGAATTAAGACGCTAGTTGGTTCGTGACAGTGTTGAGAGGAACACCAGGGCTAGTGAGTGAAAATTACAGCGTTATCATTAGAGCCATTCTGCTCAACCAGAAGGTTTCCAGATCTAAACAGCACCGTGAGAGACTACTGAAATTTGTAAGAGAAGAACTCTGCCTTCAGATTGTGCTGCAGAAGAATAAGTGATCACTCAGAGCATTTAAGGAGAGTTGGTTAAATTACTAATGTGGGAACAATAGTCAGCATTCTAGAAGTGTAAAAGAGATAACAGCTGCAATCACCCGGTTGTTAAGAACAAAGTTTTAAAAATACATGTAAGTATGCAGAAAACTGCATAGCAGTGACTCGCTCTCTGTGAGGTATGACATGCAAAGAGTTCCCCTACTTAGGAAACACTAGACTGTAACATATAAAGTCCATTCTGACCCTTAGAGACTATGATTTCATTGTATTAATAAGCCAAGCTAATTAATTCTGCTTTAGCACAGCATGCAAGCTTTACATTGTTTTGAATGATAATGCATACATGGTATCTCCTCTGCTCTCATGGTATATGTTAGGACCTGTAAGAAAAAATCCTATAATGCCATGGAGTTAAATCCTTTAACAGTACCTCATTAAAAATTTTCCTCCCCTTCACTGTTCATCACTTGGGTAAGAGAAGTAGAGGTATCTGTGTGAAAATGAGGCTAATATGTATTCCAGAAAGCTCAAAGAGAATAGGAATAATTCAAAATATGTGATGATTCAGTACAGAAAGCCATTTTTTAAAAACAGAAATGCTCCTATAAAAAGTAATATGGCCTAATCATACTTCCTGCTGTGATCTGTGCTATCTACTGGTAGGATGTTATATGCTTATTCAATTTCCATGTGTTTACACTCATTCTTTGCCTTAATAATAAAGAAACTGACTTAAAAACAGAGCATAAGAAACAGAAAAAAAACTCTCATTGAGAAGCTCAGAATCGTAGAGAAGAATCTAGAATAAGTAGAAAAGGGAGCCTGGGCGCAGTGGCTCACACCCGTAATCACAGAATTTTGAAAGGCCCAGGTGGAAGGACCACTTGAGCCCGCGAGTTCAAGACCAACCTGGCCAACATAGTGAGACCCTGCCTCTAATTAAATAGGAAAGGGAAAAGAATACGGAGCAGAGAGAGAACATGGGCTAAATGGAAAAGGATGCTAATTTCAATTATTTTGACACCTAAGCTGGGAAGCAGTTTACAGAGTACAGTTCTTTTCACATGTCTGAGATGGGAATCTGTTACATGTGAAGTTTCCAGTCAGTGGCAGATGCTGTCAAGGAAAGACACTGGACGGGACTTGGCTGCTGTGAGGCATGCTTTACCAGGAATGTGTGAATGAGTTTCCCTGCTCCATCAGCTTCTTTGGGCTTCACACAGTCCACTCACCACTTTTTAAAAAATAGGTGGTGGAATTGTGGGGCCCTTCTATCTTTGGTCTCTTGCCAGGGCCTTCCACTGGGGGCATCCAGGAGGAACTGAAAGCCGAGGATGCCGGCTGAGGGACACAGAAGGCAGAGGATGGTGTGGGCAGGGGCTAAGTGCAGAGTCACCAGTTCATTTCCTAGATGGATGGGGGGAATGGTGGCAAAGGCAGTTAATCAATTGTGTTATTGATTTCCTATTCTATAAACTGTCAATACTAAAACTCTTCTCCTGATATATAAAAAAGCCAGTGTAAATCAAATGGAGTTATGCCTGAATGTTTGTAAAAACTTCCCATATATGCTACATATATGTGTCTATGTCATTTTTTATTCTTCAGTTGTTTACCTATTTGCTATTTGGGAGAGATTTTTGTTGTTGTTGGTTTGTTTGTTTGTTTTTGAGACAGAGTCTCGCTCTGTCACCAGGCTGGAAGTGCAGTAGTGCGATTATTGGCTCACTGCAACCTTGCCCCCGTTACAAGGTGAGGCAAGCCATTCTCCTGCCTCCGCCTCCCGAGTCGCTGGGACTACATGCACGCACCACCACACCCAGCTAATCTTTGTATTTTTAGTAGAGACGGCGTTTCACCATGTTGGCCAGGATGGTCTCAATCTCTTGCCCCATGATCTGCCTACCTCAGTGTCCCAAAGTGCTGGGATTACTGGCGTGAGCCACAGCACCTGCCCAGGAGAGAGTTTTGAGGAGAGAAAAAGCGTGATCTAAAGGAATGGATAAAATACTAACTCTAAGAGAGAGAATAATTTTGCTCAGTTTCTTCTTTGATGTGCCATGTGGACATTTTAAAAACTGATAGACTATATAATGATTACATGGTGATGCTGATTATGAGAAAGACTACTGGATCACTGTGTTTCCAACATTTTAAAAGCTCAAATACTTCCTTGGTTTATCAAGTTCACTAAGACTTAAACCTTTTTCAACAGAGAGAGAGAGAATACATTCTGCCTAGAAGGAGGGAACTGGACTTGAGATGTACACAGGATGAATGAGTACGAAAGGCTCCCGAGGCAAGTGGCCGGCGCTTTACGGACTCCCACTGGCTCACAGGTGAGAAGCCCTGCACAGCTGTCTGTACCTGTATGTGTCCTCCGGTGAGCCTTCAGGTGAGAACTTTTTGTGTACACCTTGTTGCATCCCTCAAAATCACATCTGTGGATACGCCGTTTTCTGGAGTCTGGGGATTCAGACCGTCTCTGGCGTCTTGTGCTCTCAATACTAAATGGTGAAATTGAACTGGAAAAAGAAAAAGTGGAGTTACATGGTGAGATGTACAGCACCCCATTTTGGTTCTAGTGGCATGGGAGCATTGTTTCAGGCACTGCAGCTTCACAGACTCAAGGCCACCATGACCACAGTTCCTGCTACCACTTTCTTGGACAGATCTCACTTTTTGAATCCTGAAAGGCAGGCAGCATGAGTTATGTCTGGTGAACTACTCCAAGTGAGAGAAAGGCAGGTTTAAAACAACAATAACAACAACTGAAAGCAAATGAAAGCAGTGGTCGGTGAGTATATCCTCATTATCAGAAGAAACAATCTGATAGGCGTCAATTACCATCTCACAGTTTTGAATTTCTGAATATCCTGATAGAGAAGATTTTAAGAAGACTTGCTATAGACAAATGACAAAGTGACACATTTAATAAGTAACCAGAGGGTCCGCATTCATGTGACAACATATAAACTCCTGTAAAATCACAAGGTACATTTCAAAACAAGTGAGGTCAAGCTGAAAGAAGTGACATCAGTAACATGAATCATGACAGGCTATTCCTGTTTGGTGAAACGCACCTGACGTTTAACTTTTCTAGTTGGAATTTCTTTGTGGTGAGGAACAACGTGCACTGTCTTTAAAGATTAGCTGTACCACCATTATTTAAAAAAGTTGTAACTATGAAACGTGGCCCTGACTTGCATGTTGTTTAATCTGAATGCCCCAGTAGAAAAACAGGATTAGTCTGTAATGTCAGGTAATTAACATGTACTTTAAAAAATCTTAATCTCTTTTGATTGAGACAGAAATAATATGACTCATCTTTTTTAGTTATCCATGATGTTCTTTAAAATTACAGCGAGATACGATTTAAAAAGCAGTCACTCGTATTTTTACTCCACAAAACTTACCACAGTTAATATTTTGACATGTTTTCTTCCAGTTTGTTCACATTTTGCTGCTTTTAAAAATTAGTTTTTACTAGTAAATCACCTCTTTTAAAAGTTGAACATTACCGATCAAAATCAGTCCCCCCTTGTTTTCCACCATGATCCTGGCCCTTACTCCTCCTTCCAGGGAAAGGTCTCTAACCTGAGTTTTCTTTACATCTTTCCAATTCTTTTAAATTATGTTTACCTGTACATATGTGCATTTACAGACATTCATTGTGTGTTTTTAAAGTTAGATGAATAATATCACGCTGTTTATAGCATTCTGCAAATTATTTTATTCCTATTTTTTATGCAACATTTAACATTTGAGAATTATTGACATAAATGCCATGATTCACTTATTTGAAGTGCTATATACTTACAATTTATCAATTATAAGATCTTTTAAAAAATATTTTAACCATCTCTAAAATCAGAATGCTTCTCACAATTGATGGCTTATTATAATTTTACTGGCATAATTTTTTTTATTAGTGGTACATAAAGTAATGATGCATTTTACAATTGATGACATTTCAACTTAGAGCAGGGGTCAGTGAACTTTTTCTGTAAAGGGCTTGATAGTAAATATTTTATTTCAACACTGAGGGCCACACAGTCTTATAATGTAACCAATTCTACAACTGTATCATGAAAGCCAGCTATAGATTACATATATAAAAAATGAATGTGGTTACATTCCAATAAAATTTTGTTTACGGAAACAGTGGGCCGGCCAGGCACAGTGGCTCAAGCATGTAATCCCAGCACTCTGGGAGGCTGAGGCAGGAGAATTGCTTGAACCCAAGAATCTGAGACCAACCTGGGCAAGAAGGAGAGACCCTATCTCTACAAGATAAATAAACAAACAAATCAAGAGTGGGCTGTATTTTCTCCATGCTATGGAGAAAACTATGCTGTAGCTTGCTGACTATGGAGTTAGATGAAATATGGTGGGAGTCCAGTGAATTTTCATTGCAGTTTTAAATATCCATTTCTCAAGTGATGGACATAGAGAAGATTTCTAATTTGCACTTTTATATTGCTCCAGTGAATTTTTTTCTGAAAGTCTCTTTCTGCACACATGTGTCTTCAGTTTTCAGCATACTTTGTCCCTTTTACTAATAAATCAGGCAAACAAAGCTTTATGTTAGGTAAGGTCAAATATAAATGATATTTATCTACCTATGTCTCTAACTGTTTTATGGAAGATCTGCATTAGTAGAATGAAAGTAAATATGTTCCATATGGCCAAGCCACTGTTTTTTTTCAGCTTTCTTATCAATGTGGATTTGTGGTTTTCCACATAATTGACTCACAGTTACAGGGATTGGAGTCTGTCATGAAAGGAGTCAAAACAGTGTGACTGGCTTGCCTCATGTAAGAACAGCTGTAGTCACTCCTGACAAGGTACATTTTTATCACTGGGTTTGATTCCCATGAACAAGTAAGACTGTGAGGCGATAAGAGAGCAACAGTAATTCATTTCTGGAATATGTAGTCATGGAAATAAATATTGATCTTGGTACTTCCTTTTTTCTCCTGAAGAAAAGGAAGTCATTCACAGTGTTGTACAATGTTTAACATCTTTTAAAAGTGAGAAAATGACACAGTATTTGTTTACCTGCAAGTTATAATGTAAAGTCTACAATAACAACACTTTGTTTTCTATAATGTTTTCTACACATGAATATGTAGAAGTCTAAATGTATGCATACACCCATACATACAGGCTTTTGCTGAGTTTCACTGATTTTAGCTATTTATCTTGCTATTGGTATATATGGAGAAAAGTTAAAAAAAAAAAAAAAAGACAACCAAAAAAGAACCCCTGAAATCAGAACTCAGTCAATAGTGAATGTTTCTTTAGGGACCAATGAAGGATTCCTGCAACACAGCCCATCAACCACTTCAATATACGGCAGGCAGAGAAACACAAGCAAAGGCTACAGAAGGCCATGAAATTGCTTCACTGTGAATTTTGAATTTACATCAAAATGAAGACAGGTGGATTGTCTTAGTGCTACAGGACCTCATTCCTGGTTTTCCTCTTTCTAAAATGAAATGTTGGCTGGGTGTGGTGGCTCATGCCTGTAATCCTAGCACTTAGGGAAGCTGGGGCAGGTGGATTGCTTAGCTCAGGAGTTCAAGACGAGCCTGGGCAACATGGTGAAACCCCATCTCTACCAAAACATCCAAGAATTTGCCGGGCGTGGTGGCTCACGTTTGTAATCCCAGCACTTTGGGAAGCTGACGTAGGCAGATCCTTTGAGCTCAGGAGTTCAAGACCAGCCAGGACAACATGGTGAAACCCTGTTTCTACAAAAACATACAAAAATTAGCTGGGCATGGTGGCACATGCCTGTAGTCCCAGCTACCTGGGAGGCTGAGGTGAGAGGATTCCTTGAGCTGGGGAGGCGGAGGTTGCAGTGAGCCAAGGTCACGCCACTGCACTCCAATCCGGGTAAAACAGCGAGACCCTGTCTCAAAAAAAAAGTGAAGTGAAATGTTTTAGAACACTGTGAAAAACAAATACCTAAAGGTATCTGTACAATTAAAATAATTTTTAAAAAGGATATATGCAATGAATAGTTATACCTAGTAAAGCTGGCTTTGAAATGACATTCAATGGGTAGATTTTTCTCCTTGGTTCCCCTTTCTAAAAGGTAGAGATATCCTCAGATGTCAAAGAATCCCGAGCTAAGCTATGCCTTTCAGAGCTGCAGAGGTCATCTCTTTCTGGAAAGGTAAGAAGGTAAGTGAAGCTGAGATAAAAGGGAACCAGAAGTGCAGAACCTGAAGAACATAGGAAAAGGAGAGGTCAGTCCAAGCTCCAAGAGTGTTGCTGTTGTGTTGGGAATCCCAGCATAAATCCACAGTCGGCGAGCACTGTAGGTGGATGACAACCATGGTCTGGGGTTTGTCTGAGTCAAGTCCGTGGCTGGAAAGGTGACAGTTGAGGTACTGGTATCAAATAATTTTGTATTTCTAGAACCTAGGACATTGTGGGCATTCAAAAAAAAAAAAAAGATGTTTGCTAAATAGAATGAATGAAGGCATTAAGCCTGGTATTCCTGATTTTTAATTTTATAATTAACTAATTCTTAATTGGTTAATTAATTCTTACTAGGATCCTTTGATTATAAGTCTTCAGACAATGGGCACTCAATTCCATACTCCTACACCCATTTCCCTGAGTTTCTTTTTTTTTTCCACACAGGGTCTTTCTCTGCCACCTAGACTGGTGGCCTAGGTGGCATGATCGTAGCTCACTATACCTTTGAACTACTGGACTCCAGTGATCCTCCCATTCAGCCTCCTGAGTAGCTAGGATTACAGGTACACGCCACCATGCCTGCCTAACTTTTTAATTTTTTGTAGAGATGAGGTTTTACTTTGTTGCCCAGGCTTATCTTGAACTCCTGGCTTCAAGTGATCCCGCCCCAGTCTCCCAAAGTCCTAGGATTACAGACATGAACCACCGCGCCTGGCCACGTTTCATATTTTCAATGCTACACAAAGTGGCTAGTGACTATCAGGGAATCTGGGTAACCATTAAAAGCACATAGATATAAATGTCTCTGTTATTTCCTCTAAGTTCAAGAGCAGGGCATTCTAAAGCATTGCTTACAATTAAAATTCTCAGTGGGAGGCCACTGATAAATGTGTAGGATGCTGGTGAACGAAGAACAATCGTATTTCTTTTGACCCTAATACGCATCTACATAAGTTGGAAAAAGTGAAGGAAAGATCCTAACTGCTGGCAATATTATCCTGCCCCATCTCACTCAGAGCTGCCCATAAGAAGGGGTGTTGGTAACAGAACAGCTGTCATGACACTGGGTGGTTTCACTCTGCCTTACCTATGCTTTCTGAACAACATGCCCTTTGTTTAGAAGGCACTTGAAGAATCCTCACAGGCATGAAACCTGACTCCTGTGCTTCCAAAACGTGGCCTTATTTTAAAGAATGGGAATTGCAAGTAACTACTGCAAACACCAGTAGAGTATTCTTCGAATAATCTTTAGTAATAAGCTGGGTATGATGAAAATGGTTGAAGTAAAACAGTTGTTACTGTGTTCCCAAATTCCATACTAAATACATCTGTACAGCCCCAAAGAATCATAAGTAAAGGCCACTTCTTTCCCCAGAAGGTTAGACCATTTAGAGTAGTGAATGAACACCCGAGGGGGTCTCACAGGTGCCACGCTGGTAATAATTAGATCTAGAGAGAACAAATGAGTGAATCATGACTTTGCTTGCACAATAGTCCCACTTGGAATGGCAAGTTAAATTAGAATTAAACCCAGAGAGGCTCAAAAAGTCACATCCAAGAACAGCTCTATTTAAATAGAAGGCGCCGCATGGCTGCCATGAAAGAAATCAGGGTTAACTGTAATCAGCCGGTAATAAAAGACCATTCATCATGTGTGACCTTAGCATGATGAGATGTCCTTCACTGAAATTGGAGTTTTTACAGCCTTTAAAAAAAATTAAAAAGGCCAGGACAATCTTTCAAACCTAGAAAGAAGACATACACACCCCAGATTTAAAAACCAGAGCACAAAACACTAGAATTGAAGGAGATTTAGTAAATTCACATATACAATCTCAACAGAATTCCAAGGGGCACAGCTGAGGATAACAGTGACATTTACAGAATGCTTGTGTCAGGCACTGACCTAAATGCCTTAAGCTTCAGAGCAACCCTCTGAGGTTGACACTACTATCCCTGTACACTGTATCCCTCTTTCACAGATGAGGAAACTGAGGCACAGAGCGGTGAAGGCCAAGGCCAAGACAAAGTCTGTGGCTATCCCAAAACTCAGACCCGAGTGGTTGATTCCAGAACTAGATCTTAATTCCAATGTTGTGCTTATTCAGATGAAGACACAGATGAAGACCATGATATGACGGTTACAAACCAATAGATGATAAAATGGGAAAAAGCAACAAAACATCTGTAGCATTTAAATTTCCCTTTTAACCCAATTATATAAAACCACAGCATATATAAGTGTTCTTGAATATAGCCTACTATGATAAAGACATATGCTCTTCTCTGGAAAACTGTAAAAAGGCAAACCCTTTTATAAGTACTGTCAGGTGGGCATTCAGTATACTTACCATTAATCTACCAAAGAAAATATTTTCTTCTCTTTTTATCTTTTTTTAAAAAGAGACAAGTACTCATTCTGTTGCCCAAGCTGCAGTACAGTGGTATGATCATAGCTCACTGGAGCCTCAAACTTCCAGGCTCAAACAGCCCTTCTGCCTCAGCCTCTTGGGCAGCTAGGACTACAGGTGCATGCCACCATGCCTAGTTAATTTTTTTTTTTTTTTGTAGAAACAGGGTCTTGCTGTGTTGTCCTGGCCTGTCTTGAATCTCTGGCCTCAAGTGATCCTCCCACCTCGGCCTCCCAGAGTGTTGGGATTATAGATATAAGCCACTATGGCGAGCCAGTACATATTTTCTTAAAGTTGTTATAAACTATGTATTTCCAAGGGAAATGTTTTTTAAAGGCTGAGTTTGGCGGTGGTATATGATATTGTCTTCCTTGACCATTAAGGCCACAAAACTAGTCCCTTCCCTGTCATTCCACTTTATTTACAATGGTACCAAAAAGAACTGAGCTGGCTGCATGACAGAATTACCTTCAGGGAAGTGGAAGCATTCAGTTTACAAAATATATTTTGTCCTGTATCTTAAGTTTAATATTATTTAAAATAAGACACTGAACATCACCCACAGAATTCTGAATCAACTTCTCCACAGAATACCCATAGGGGAGAACGACTTCCTTGTTAGTGAATCAAACACCACCCTGGGAGTGAATGATCAAGACCATAAGCAGAGCAACAGTGGATGCGACTTCCAGTTAACCAGGATTTACATAAATCTCAGTAAAAGAGATTCTATTCACACGAACAAGTCAGATATCTGCATTACTCTGTAGGCTTTTGCTTAGCCAGCAGATGGCTCTCAGAAGCAGGAATCTTCCTATTTATCTTCCATACTACAATAGACTCTAGTGCCTGTCAAACCATGTCAATGTCTCTCCTATGATATTTATGAGGGAAAAGGTGCTGTTTAGATACATTCACTACCATATCCCCCAGCAGCTACATTTGGAGGTAGAGCAGATTCACTGGCATCAAGTTCCCTTCTCACTCCTGTCTGTAGCATTTCACAGAAAACTGCTTTAGAACAGATTGAAATTGTAAAATTAGTAGTTGCCACCCATTTCAGAAGCTGTGACTGAGACATTATATCATGTTCTAATTTGGATTCAATAAAAATGTTTTCACAAAATGTATAAATCAAGAGCAATACATTTGCTAAAATGCATCAAAAAGCTCAGTCTTAGCATCTATTCAAACTAGAGTTTGGCAAGTTTTTCATATGAACAGAATGTGTCTAAAATGTATATTTAATTATTGTTTTACTTTAATAAACAAAATCTCCTACTTAACTAATTTAAAGATAATGGTTTGCAAATGAGCCTTTTTGGGGGCCCAGGGATGGATTCACGGTATATCATGATTTTACTTAAATATAACAGCAGCCACTAAGTATTTTTCCACATCACTTTCTAGACCATTAAAAAAACCTAAAACTATTATAGACTTTCTGTTCTTTTTGATTCAACATATTTCAGCAAGCAAGATCACAAGCTGTATTAAGCAAAAGGTTTAAAGATAATCAAAACAGAAAAAAAAAGAGTCATTAACAGTTTGCTATGATTGGCTTTATTATCAAACTTTTATGATGAAATTAGACCCAAAGTTGAAAGAGGATTGTTAGCTAACAAAAAAATATCTATTTCAGATATAGCATATCTATTCAAAATAGTTACTCTGAGGGGAATGCCTTATGCATTGCAAAGACTTTACCCCATGAAATCAATTTATAATGTAGGATGAACAAGGGTTCTGAAACAGGTATGGATATGTGGATTATACTGGACATACCCACTGAATGGAAAACACATAACTTACTTAAATCTTTAGAGGGATTTTCCCATAGAATTTCTTCAGAAAATATTGGGGTTTAAATTATGTTTTATGCCAGAAGATGTAGCTTGGTGGATTACATAAACCTTAAAAAAAACTTTCTAGGTCAGAATAGGATTAATTATTTTAATCTGAATGCCTTAAGGTAAGCCCTGTCCTCCTCATTCTGGCATGGGCCCAACCCCGTGCCCTATTGCTTTATGAGATCAGCATTTTGTTTTATCTATGTAGCTCTTGAACGCATGTGATTTTTGGACTCTCTAGAATCATGCTAAATTTTAAAAATAAGTTATCCTTATTTGACTACAGATAAACTTTAAGATACTCAAGAGTGAAGAGTCTTATACATATCTATTTACGCAGCCAACAAACATATGAAAAAAAGCTCATCATTGCTGGTCATTAGAGAAATGCAAATCAAAACCACAATGACATACCATCTCACGCCAGTTACAATGATGATCATTAAAAAGTCAGGAGACAACAGATGCTGGAGAGGATGTGGAGAAATAGAAACACTTTTACCCTGTTGGTGGGAGTATAAATTAGTTCAACCACTGTGGAAGACAGTGTGGCGAGTCCTCAAAAATCTAGAACCAGAAATACCATTTGACCCAGTAGTTTCATTACTGTGTATATACCCAAAGGATTATAAATTGTTCTACTATAAAGACACATGCACACGTATCTTTACTGCAGCACTATTTACAACAGCAAAGACTCGAACCAACCCAAATGCCCATCAATGATAGACAGGATAAAGAAAATGTGGCACATACACACCATGGAATACTATGCAGCCATAAAACAGAATGAGTTCATGTCCTTTGCTGGGACATTGATGAAGCTGGAAATCATCATTCTCAGCAAACTAATACAGAAAAAAGCCAAACACTGCATGTTCTCACTCATAAGTGGGAGTTGAATAATGAGAACACATGGACACAGGGAGGGGAATATCACACATCAGGGCCTGTCAGGGGGTGGGATGCAAGGGGAGGGAGAGTATTAGGACAAATACCTAATGCATGTGGGGCTTCAAATCTAGATGATAGGTTACTGGGTACAGCAAACCACTATGGCACATGTATACCTATGTAACAAACCTGCACATTCTGCACATGTAGCCCAAGAACTTAAAGTGAAAAAAAAAAATAGGGTCTTATACATGTCTGTCTAGAAGCCAGTGTTATACAAGGATGCCTGAATGGGTGATGGGAAAGGAAGGGAAGAAGGAGGCTGGAAAGCTCAGTCTACCCTATGAGGAATTTACCAACTATATACACAGGAACCTCACCATAACACCGCTCTAAGGCAGAATTGAATAGGAGGTTAATTTTTCCACTTCAGAAGGATCTTAATATAAAGCAGATTCACTAATAAGCCAGTCCTATGGATGTTCCCAGACAAGGACAGAATGTAACGAGACTCCATGCTTTAAAGATGAAAACATATATAAGATGTTTCAAAATACATAGTTCTAATGAGATACTATAATGTACCCATAAAATAAACTTTTGGATTGGGCATGGTGGCTCATGCCTGTAATCCCAGCACTTTGGGAGGCTGAGGCAGGCAGATCACCTAAGGTCAGGAGTTTGAGACCATCCTGGCCAACGTGGTGAAACCCCATCTCCACTAAAATGCAAAAATTAGCCAGGTGTGGTGGTGCACACCTGTAATCCGAGCTACTTGGGAGGTGAGGCAGGAGAATCACTTGAACCTGAGAGGCAGAGGTTGCAGTGAGCCGAGATTGCACCACTTCACTCCAGCCTGGGTGATAGAGTAAGACTGTCTCAAAAAAATAAACAAAATATAAAATAAACGTTTAATGTGACCATCAAAACAGGCCTCCATCTATTTTATGCTGATCATTAACCAGATCTATGTTACACTAGAGATTTGTTTTATTAAAGGGCATAGCTAACTATGTGGTACTTAAGCTAACATGACTTATTGAAAGTTTTTATTGCTTGGGTAGGATTATATAAATAAGACCAAGTAGAACTCACTGGTAGTTTTTCCCTTGAGTTTGTGTTACCAAAATGACTGTCTGAGGCCATGTGTAGGCATTTTTCTCATCATAAGATGTCCAGGTATTTGAATTTTGGAGAAAAAACAAAAAATATTCCCACCTGAGACAGATAATATTTTACCCACTTTTTATTTCGTTCCTAAAATTTCACTTACTTTTGAATACTCTGTGAAATTAACACTGGAAAAGTAGAGAGGTATACTAATATGACTCAAATTCGTATCTTAAAGACATTTAGACGATGAGAAAACTAAGGCTCAGAAAGATTAATTACTGCTCCAAGCTCACTCAGCTAAACAGGGGGCAGTTAGACCTAAACAGTGGGTTTCTTGATCCCTAGAGCTAAGACTTTTCCACTTTCCAGTGAAGTGGTAGAAAGATCTGTGTGGTACTTTAGGAAGGAAAACCTGCTTGGCAACATGGATATTCATTGTTTTTACATTAGATAATTAGAGCTACAAATCTACCCTATGTACGTTTTTTGCTTTGGCTGCTAGGAAACTCAGATACAATAGCTGAGAATCTGTTGTGTTTATTTGCCACTGTAAGTATAAGATTTGAAACACAAAACTACATGGTTTTAATTTTATGTTGTAATTTTTTAAATGTATGTATTATGAAATATTTTCTGAACTAAGGAAACTTTTAATGATAAGAAAACAAAAACAAAAAATAGAATACGCTGCTCTTTAAAATGGAGAAAAAAAACAAAAAACACAGGACTTGTAGTCTGAAAATACAGACATGAATTATAGCTTATAAGTATTTTGAACAGATTGAAACTGTAAGATTAGTAGTTGTTACCCTTTGCAGAAGCTGTGACTGAAACACAGCTTTTTGTGGAAGAAAACAACAACAACAACAACACAGGACTTGTGATCTGAAAATACAGACATGAATTATAGGTATTATAACTTGTTAGCTATGGTGTCTTGGGTATTTAAACTTTTGGATTTTCAGATTCCCATATTTCAAATGGGTTTTTAATAGTAATTACTAAATGAAGTTTTCATGAAGATTAGTTTAGAGTAAGGTCAAGCTGACACAGCGTCCAATACATCTCTAACACTTCTTAATGTTTAGTTCCTTCTTTCTTTTGTGGAAAGTAACTTTACTCACATATCATAAAAGTCATCCCTACAAAGTGTACAATTCAGTACCATATTGTTATACAATCATTACTTCTATCTGACTCCAAAATGTTTTTATCATCCCAGAAGAAAACATCATACTCACCAGCATCCGTTCTGCCTTCCTCCTAGGCCTTGGCAAGGACTAATCTACTTTCTATGGATTTGTCTATTCTGGACATTTAATATAAGTGACATCACATAATACATGGCCTTTTGTGTCTGCCTTCTTTCACTGAGCATAAAGTCATCAGGGCTCATCTATGCTGTAGCATGCATCAATACTTCACTTGTGTTATAGTCTAATAATATTCCATTTACGGATAGATCACATTTAGTTTATTCACATATTAGCTGATGGACATTTGGGCTGATTTCACTTTTTGGCTATTATGAATAATGCTGCTATAAACATTGTGAACAGTTTTTGTGCAGACATGTTTTCAGATTCTCTTGGTTACGTACCTAAGAATAGAATTCTTAGATCATATGATAATTCTATGCTTCATATTTTGAGAAACTGCCAGACTGTTTTCTAAAGTGGTTGTACCATTTTATAATTTAACCAGTATTGTGAGAAAGATTCAATTTTTCCACATCCTCACCAACACAAAATGTCAGTATTTTTCATTTTAGCCATCCTAGAGATTATAAAGTTGTACCTTATTGTTTTGATTAGCATTTCCCTAATGACTAATGATGTTGAGAATATCTTCCTGTGCTCACAGGTCATTTGTTTTGTCTTTTTATTGTTGAGTTGTACGATTTCTTTATATATTCTGGATACAAGTCCCTTATCAGATACATGATTCTCAAATATTTTGAATTTTAAGTTCACTTTATTAATTTTTGTGATATATATCTGGTGTTCTAAGATGGCTTGGACTAACATAAAGTCTCAAAGATTTACTCCTATGTTTTCAGAGTTTCACAGCTTTGGTTCTTATATTTAGATATATGATCAGCTGTGAGTTCATTTTTGTAGATGGATTAAGAAAGGAAGGAGTTCAATTTCATTCTTTTGCATGGAAATATCCAGTTATCCCAGCAACATGTGTTGAAAAGATTATTCTTTCCTGACTAAATTGTCTTGACACTGCTGACAAAACCAATTTACCATAAATGTAAGGGTTGATTCCTGGAGTCTTAACTTCTATTCCATAGATCTATGTATGATTATTCCAGTACCACAATGTCTTGATTTTGTAGCTTTAAGATCAATTTTTAAATTGGAAAACATTATTCCTCCAAATTTATTCTCCCCCCCTCAGATTGTTTCCACATAAAATTTAGAATCGTCTCATCAATTTTTTTTTTTTTTTGAGATGGAATCTTGCTCTGTGGCCCAGGCTGGAGTGCAGTGGTATGATCTCGTCTCACTGCAACCTCTGCCTCCCAGGTTCAAGCAATTCTTTTGCCTTAGTCTCCTGAGTAGCCTGGATGACAGACATGGGCCACCACACACAGCTAATTTTTGTATTTTTAGTAGAGACAGGGTTGCATCATATTGACCAGGCTGGTCTTGAACTCCTGACCTCAGGTGATCCACCCACCTCAGCCTCCCAAAGTGCTGGGATTACAGACATGAGCCACTGCATCCAGCCATCATCATTGCTGCGAAATAAAATGTAGCTGAAATTTGGATGAAAACCAGTTTGTAGACTGCTGCCACCTTACCAACATTATATCTTTCAAACCATGAATATAGGACATCTTTCCATTTAATTAAAAAAAAATTTTAACTATGTTTTGTAGTTTTCAATGTTCAAGTCTTACATGTCTTTTGTTAAATATATTCAGAAGCATTTTCTTCTTTTTCATGCTATTGTAAATGAAATTGTTTTCTTAATTACATTTTTAGATTGTCCACTCTTAGTATACAGAAATACAATTAATGTTTGTTTATTGATCTTGTGTCCTGCAACCTTGTTAAACTCATTTAGTAGTTCTAATACTTTCTGGGAAGTGCCCTTCAGATTTCTTATATACAAGATCATGTCAACTGCAAATAGAGATAGCTTTACTTTTTCCTTTCCAATCCACATTTCTTTTTCTTAATTGCCTCGGCTAGAATGTTGAGTGAAAGTGGTCTACATGGACATCCTTGTCTTGTCACTGATCTTAGGGTTAGGTATGCAGTCTTCTACCATTAAGTACGTTTGATACGACTTTTTCATAGACGTGCTTTATGAAGTTGAGGATACTGCCGTCTATTCCTAGTATACTGAGTGTTTTCATTACAAAAGGATGTTGGATGCTGTCAGATGCCTTTTCTGTGTCTATCGAGATAAACATGAGGTTTTATCTATTAATGTGGTGTATTATATTGACCTTCCCATGTCAAATCAGCCTCGTCTCCTCCAGCCTGTTACATACCATGGCAAGGGTTAAGTCCCCCTTGTCACGGTATGTAATCCTTTTTATATGCTGGTGGACTCCGTTTGCTTGTAATCTGTTAATGGCTTTTGAGTCTACACTCATAAGGGATATTGACATGTAGTTTTCTTGTGAGGTCTTTGTCTGGTTTTGGTATTAGGATAATGCTGGTCTCAAAGAATAAGTTAGCAAGAGTTCTGGGCTCCTCATTAACCTGGAGCTTCATTGCACCACGTTTACACTAAGATTCATTCCTTACTATATTGACTGTTCCCAACTGCTGATATTTCTAACCTCAGTTTAGCTTTTAGTCCACCTACACAGAGCTGCTTTTTACGATATTTTTATGCTATTAGCCCTGCTCTTACCTAGAACTTCTCATATCACTGAAGTTTCATGGCCATGATGTTCACTGAATGCATAGACCTGGCCCATCCCTATTCACAATATGAAGAAGGATCAAATAAGGACTTTGCAAGTGTTAAAGTATCATGTGTTATTTACTTTCCTAGATTCACTCTTCTGCATTATTGGCAACACACTGTCTATAGTTCTCAGGGTCAGAGTATATTGCTGGGAATTTCTGTTCAAATCTCCATGTGAACTGTGCTGTTTACAGTACTCTCAGTGTACACTGTAAAATACTGCATGGTGTAATAATGGCTTATACAGCACCTTACATAAGCTTAGAAGATTGTCAGAAAAATTACCTGACAGTAGGCAGGGTAGATATTGTTATTAGTTATCTTATAGCTGAGAAATAAGTGAGGAAAGAGTAGCCTGGAGCGGTTAAGTGGTTTATCGTTTAGGGAACGATAAACCTGAGAGCTCTTGTCTCTACTCCTCTTCCTACATCACATCTTTCCTATGGAAAGACAAAAAATCTTTAAAATATCAAGATGATCATGTTAAATCTCCTGTACCATATTTACTGATGATTAAATAGTATATGCTCTGTTGGTATTTTTTTAACTTGGCTTTTTCCTGCTGAGAAAATCAGCAAGATGAGAGTAGTAGATTAGTAGCAGTCAGCTGTGTCAGTATTTTATCTTAACAATAGTGACTCAATAAAATAAAACAACAATTATTTTCTGTGAGTTCCCCATAGGGAAGCAAGTAAACACGCAAAGACATCCTCAGCAAGTTGATAATCTAGTACAGTGTAGAACTTGGATATCTCTCTACCTCAAATGCATGAAAAATGACTCAAATCTTTGCTCAAATATATGACATGTGCAAGTCTAAAGCCTCCTCCCCAAGCCCCTCCAAGATGTACGTACATTTCTGGGAGTTTAGTTCTCAGGACTACCTTGGCCTCCAGCATCAAGTTAGCACCTTCTTCAAGAACTACTGAAACCCATCTGAGGGTCTAGTAGCTCTCTCTCCTACAGACAGATGCTGAGGGACTCCTGGAGCTTCACTCTCTTTGCCTGGTGCTCGCTCTATCTGTAAAACGCTCTTGGCTGCTTCTGTGCTGCTCACTGGTCTCACCGTCTCACCCGGCCTCAGGCTCTCTGCATCTTGCTGGGGAGCTCTCTGCTCCATCTCTTCTCTGATTCCTTACTCCACCCACATTCTAACCATATGCAAAGAAAAACAACAGCTTCCTTCCCTTGGCACAAGTATAACAGCTTTGCCCTCCAAAACCTTGTGGGCAGGTTACATTCAGGTCCCTGGCTAGGAAGTACAGGCAGGGTTCAGCTCATAGTTTACCTCCAAGCCTTTCAAAGTGCACGTTTTCCACACCAAGAATTTCTGGAGGAATTTGATGCCAGCTATTAAGATGATAAAAATTTCTCCAACTTATTATATATGTAAATCATAATTATACACGGCAAAAAATGGTATGGGATAAAGAGAGGTGTAATGAAGTGTTATGGGAGTCAAGGGAGGGTGTGTCCAATTCTGTCTGGAAAGATCAGGGCAAGCTCAATAGAGGACACCAACAAATGAGTCTTGAAGAATACTGCTATGTGGATGTGTCGGTGGTAAAGAGAAAGCGGAAGAGAGAATTTATGATGATGGAGATAAAATAGCACACAGTTAATCTTAATACCAAATTGTCTAACAAACAGGGTTCCTAATGGGTGGGTGGGCAGAAGAGGATGATACAGGGCAGACAGGATGACCAGGGCCACATAGGATAGACTGAATGTTTCCTTACGAGAACTTCAAAGTGCAGGCCCTGGAAGTGCCATGACTTCATTTTGTTTCGTTTTTTCATTTTAAAAGAAAAATTCTGGCTTATGACAGTAAGCTTCCATGGTGAGAAACTGATTAAAGTCAAGGCCTTTATCAGTTACTGAGCTATTTATTGCCATCATTCAAGTAAGTGGAGTCTACCTGAACCAAAGTAGTGTCTTTAAATATGAATCAGAGGGGACCAGTTCCAAGGCATTTCAGAAGTAGAACTGTCAGTTCTTGGTAACTGATTGACTAATGGGAGATAAGGGAGAGAGAGGAATGAAAGGTGACCCCAGCAGCTGAGCCCAGATGGCCAGGATAACATCATTAGCCAACCTGCAGTCCACAGGAAAAGTGCCAAGTTAGAAGCTAACAATTAAAATTAATGCACATGTAAACAATAAATTCATGTTTAAATGACAACAGAGTAGCACTTTCTTTTCATTTGCTAGACAAGTAATAATTAAAAAAAATAGTAGAAACTAGGTAATAAGGAAGTATTTTCAGAAATAACTTAAATGGATTTTATAAAAGAAAGCTCATAAAATAAACATAATGGTAATGGAATTTCATTAAATGTCCAATGTATAATTCTAAAGGCCAGGTACTCTGTAGAGGAAATTAGACCAAAAAAATGCATAGTTTTTGTTTATTCAGTCAATTAACATTCATTAAATTCTTTTAGGGATATTACTAAGTTTATAGTTGGTAGTTTAGATACTTGATGACCTAGGTGATTGCTTTTTTGATTGTTTTTAATTATAGGAGTTTGTTTTTCAGGACCTCAAAGAGATGCACTTTAGTGGAAGGAAGGACAAATGGATGAAAGAAACAAGTTCTAAAGCACAAACTGTGGCCTTAGGCAGCCTGCTGAGTGTGTTACATATTCAAATAGCTTGAAAGAGTGGAGGGACTGAAGGATGTGAGTTGAGGACAGTCAGAGGAAGAATCTTACCAATGCACTTTCAGCTGTGTCTTAGAAAAATTTATCACCTTTCCTAAGCTTTGGTTTCTTTTCCTATAAAACAACAGTATCTATACTTTGTGGGGTTATAAAAGGGATTAGGGTTATGAAAATAAAATACCTTGTGTGAGCAATATTTGGGTAATGACTGCAGTTACCGTTCTTTCACTTTGTAATTATTAACTCTATTTTACAGATGAAAAATCCGGGGTTCAGTCAAGTTAAGTAAGTTTTCAACCAAGAACACAGATATTAAGGAGTAAGAGCTGCCTTTTTGGTACTTGTTATTCCAAGCACCTGAGACAGTGGCTGGCAGAGGCGTTGCTCAATAGATAGTTGCCTAATATCAAGGAAAAGCATCTCACATCACACATCTATATACCTCCTTCTCTCTTGACCTCTGAATGTTGGAGGTTCTCTGAGCTCAGTCCTCCAACCACTTCTCCTTTCTGTTTCAACTCTTCCTCGAGTGATCTTGCTCATTCCCATGTTTCGCATGGTGTGCTTCATACACCTTTTTGTAAGTCACTCAAATCTATTTCAAACTCCCTCTTCCCTGAGCTCCAGACTCCTATATCTTTTAGACCTTCCACTTATAACTCTAATTTAACATGCCCAGATTTGAACTAGTGATGTTTTCCCCTAAACCCACTCCTTTCAATTTTCCCTATCTCAGGAAATGGCCACTTATCTCCTGGCAGTACAGAACGAAAACAGGGGTCCCTCATGATTATTCTCTTCTATAGCTTATGC
The DNA here is from genome assembly GCA_036589455.1 of Ateles fusciceps. Classification (NCBI taxonomy): domain Eukaryota; kingdom Metazoa; phylum Chordata; class Mammalia; order Primates; family Atelidae; genus Ateles; species Ateles fusciceps. The sequence continues at coordinate 3,180,573 of JAZHEH010001378.1, forward strand.
AGGACCCATAGGCTCAACTTCTAAAATGTATCCCAAATTTGAATACTTCCATCTTCACTGCCATACTCATCTCTTATCTGGCTACCTGCTATAGGATCTAACTGAGATTCAAGCTCTCACACCCTTACTCCTTCCCCCCCAGTCTTTTATTTTTAATTTTAATAAAATATACATAGCATGAAATTTACCCCTTTAACCATTTTTATGTGTACGATTCAGTGGCGCCAAGTACATTCACACTGTTGTAGAATGATCACTGATATTTATACGTAGATCTTCCTCATCATCCTAACAGAAACTCTCTTTCCACTATATATTAACTCCCTGTCCCCCTCCCTTCCCTTAGCCCTGGTAACCTCTACTATATTTTCTGTCTCTATGAATTTGCCTACTTTAGGTGCTTCATATAAGTAAAATCACACAATATTTGTCTTTTTATGTCTGTCTGATTTCACTTAGCATAACGTTTTCAAGGTTCATCCATATTGTAGCATATATCAGAATTTCATTGCTTTCTAATGGTCACACACACACACACACACGTGCGCGCACGTGCTATCTTTATTCATGGAAGACAGATAGACATCTGAGTTGTCTCTACCTTTTGTCTACTGTGAATAATGCTGTTACAACCCGTATCTGTTTGAGTCCTTGCTTCCAATTTTTTTATACCCAGAAATGGAATTGCTGGATTATTTGCAATTATATGTTTAACTTTTTAAGGAATCACCAAACTGTTGACCATGGCTGCTGCATCCTTTTACATTCCCACAAGCAAAGCACAAGGTTCCAATTGTTCTATATTCTCACTAACACTTGTTCGTTTCCTCATTATTAATAGCCATCCTAACAGCTGTGAAGTGGTCTCCCATAGTCTTCTTAATAAAACAAATAATGTCCTTTCAAAATACCAGTGGTCTCTTATTTCACTTAGAACAAAGCTTAAAGTCCTTATCATCACCCATAGGCTCTACAGGAACCCTCAGATCTCTTCATTCTCTGTTGAGCTTCCTCAGCTCCAACCACAATGGCCTCTAACTGCTCTGGAACATGCCAAACCCATTTCAGCTCAGTGCTTTCACTCTTGCCTATCCCTCTGCTTAGAACAGTTTCTCACCATTATCACATGGCTTTTGGCCTAATTCATGTCTCTGATCAACTGTCACTTTTTCGGAGATGTTCACATCTTTAGACGTCATATCTGAAGATGTGTTTGGAGAGACACTCCCAGCACCCAATCCAGATAGCCTCTCCTGACCTCTGCACCATACCTTCCCACTGTCTATTGCTTGCTTTGCTTCATATATCTTATCATTCCTAAAATTGTATGGTATACTTATTTGTCCATTATCCATCTCTCTCAGCAGAATGTAAGTTTTATGTGGTTGGGGACTTTTTATTCATTTTTGTGTCCCAAATACCTAAAACAGTGCCAAGTAAATTTAAGTACTAATTATAAAGGCAGGCAAGGTATTTATAGAGGCTTAATAGTTTGAGATTTTTATAGTAAAGAATCTTAATCTACTTATTTTTATAACTTTTATAATAGATGGCAAAAGATTCCTTGATATCTGAAGGTATTTTTAAAATTTCTTTCCTTCCTTTTGTGGGGGGGTGGTGAAGCATGATTTTGCTATTCTCTATTGGTCAGACAAAGAAAGAAACATCTACTGATATTCTGAATAATAGCAATAATATCATTAAGCATTTATTTGTGCCCTGTACTGTTCTATGAACTTAATATACATTATATCTAATTTTCACAAAATAATGTAGGGTGTTTTCATTTTACAGATAAGAAAACTAAGGCTCACGAAGGGTACACAGCCCCAGATCACACAGCAAGTAAGTGGCAGGTCAGGTATTCCCACCAGGCACTGTCTGACTCCAAAGGTCATTGCTTATTCCACATGCCATTCTGCAAGATGTCACACCCAGCAGTCTGGGAGGCCACGGAGAATTAAATCCCACAATCTCTCCCTTAAGGACCATGCTAGCTGGGCATGGTGACTTACACCTGTAATCTCAGCATTTTGGGAGGCCAAGGCAGGAGGATCACTTGAGCGTAGCAGTTCAAGACCAGCCTGGGCAACATAGCAAGTCTCACCGCTACTAAAAAAAAAAAAAAAAAAGAAAGCTAGGCATTGTGACATGTGTCTATGGTCCCAACTACCTGGGAGGCTGAGGTGGGAAGACTGCTTGAGCCCAGGTAGTTCAAGGCTGCAGTGAGCTATGATTGTGACGCTGCACTCGAGCCTGGGTGAGACAGTGAGACCCTGTCTAAAAAAACAAAAAGAGAATGCTGTTTAGTTAGTAGTCTGACAAGCACTTGTCCACATGTAATTTAAAAGACATCAGTCAATACAATGGACAGCAAAAGTTGGTGCCTCCATTACTGCTCAAGATAATTACGGGGATTTTGAGAAGGATGCCACCCTTAGGGGCTCTGGTGGTGAGGAAGTCATCCTGGAGGGAGTGGGACTTGAGCCAGGTGCTGTCAAATGGGAATGAGAAGAGTGAGGCATCCAGGAGGTGAAGAGGGTCACTCCAGCTGCAGGAACCACCCAAGCATTGGCCTAAAAACAAAAAGGAGTGAGCAGCATTTGGTCAAAAAAGGGTAAAGTGATCTACTTGGAATTCATAGTTTACTTCTGGAGGAGTTGAGGAAAAGGAAGAATGGTGGCTCATGTTTATCGAGCACTTAGTAAGAGATGTCAAGCACTGTCTATGTGCTATATATAAGGATTATGTATTTAATGTGCAGAGCAACTCTATGATATTGATACTATGGAGTTGCCCATGTAACATAAAAACTGAGTCTAGAAGATGGCCGAATAAGAACAGCTCTGGAGTGCAGTTCCCAGCGAGAACAACGCAGAAGGTGAGTGATCACTGCATTTCCAAACGAGTTTTTACTGCCCAAAGACCAGGAGATTCCCGGGCTGAAAAGCACCACGAGTTTGCAGAACAGCTGTTTCAGCCGGTACAGCGGGTCTCCACACAAAAATTCACACATATCTGGGCAGCTGTTTTAACTGGCACCTGGAAAGCCTGGGAGACAGAGCTGCTCATTTAACTGAAAAAAGCGGGCTGAACCAGGGAGCCAGGTGATCTGGCTCGGCGGGTCCCACCCCCCACAAAGACCAGCAATCTGAAACACTCTGGATTGAGAGTTTCACAGCAAGCACAGCTGGACCTGGGACAGTCCAGCTCTGTTGGGGGAAGGGCGTCCACCACTACCGAGGCAGTCCACTATTACTGAGGCAGTCCACCATTACAGAGGCAGTCCACCATTACTGAGGCAGACCGCCATCACTGAGGCAGTTCTAACTATACCTCTGTAAACAAAACTGCAAGCAAGTTCACACAGCAGATGGGCAGAGCTCACAGCAGCTCAGCAATGCCTCGGCTGGCAGATTGTGACTAAGCTACCTCCTTGCTGGGCAGGGCATCTCTGAAAAAAGGCAGAAGCATGTCAGGAACTTATAAATAAAGCCCCACCTTCCCAGGACAGAGCACCTGGGAAAAAAGGCGGTTATGAGTTCTGCTGCAGCAGACTTAAACATACCTGCCCAGCAGCTCTGAATGGAACAATGGAGCTCACAGCTCAGCACTTGAGCTCCTATAAGGGACAGACTATCTCCTCAAGCAGCTCCCCAACCCCTGTATATCCAAAGAGACACCTCATAAAGGAGAGCTCAGGCTGACATCTGGTGGGTATCTTTCTGGGACGAAGATAACAGAAGAAACTGGCAGCAACCCTTACTGTTCTGCAGCTGCCGCAGGTGAGCCCCAGGCAAGCAGGCTCTGAAGTGGACCTCCAGCAGTCTTACAGTAGAGGGGCCTGACTGTTAGAAGGAAAACTAAAAAACAGAAAGAAATAACTGCATTATCAACAAAAAGGATGTTCACTCAGAGACCCCATCCAAAAGTCACCAACTACAAAGATGACAGGTAGATAAATCCACAAAGATGGGAAGAAACCAGCACAAAAAGGATGAAAACAACCAAAACCAGAATGCCCCTCCTCCCCCAAGGGATCAAAACTCCTCACCAGCAAGGGAACAAGGCTGGATGGAGAATGAGTCTGACAAATTGACACAAACAGGCTTCAGAGAGTGGATAATAACAAACTTCTCTGAGCTAAAAGAACATGTTCTAACCCAATGCAAAGAAACTAAGAATCTTAAAAAAAGGTTTGACAAAATGCTAATGAGAATAAACGGCTTAGAGAAAAAAATATAAATGACCTGATGGAGCTGAAAAATACAACACGAGAACTTCACAAAGCATACACAAGTTTCAATAGCTGAATCGATCAAGCAGAAGAAAGGATATCAGAGATTGAAGATCAACCCAATGAAATAAAACGAGAAGGCAAGATTAGAGAAAAAAGAGTGAAAAGAAATGAACAAAGTCTCCAAGAAATATGGGATTATGTGAAAAGACCTAATCTACGTTTGATAGGTGTACTTGAATGTGACAGGGAGATTGAATTCAAGCTGGAAAACACTGTTCAGGATATTATCAAGGAGAACTTCCCCAACCTAGCAAGACAGGCCAATATTCAAGTCCAGAAAATACAGAGAAGACCACAAAGTTATTCCTCAAGAAGAGCAACCCCAAGGCACATAATCATCAGAGTCACCAGGGTTGAAATGAAGGAAAAAATTCTAAGGGCAGGCAGAGAGAATGGTCGGGTTATCCACAAAGGGAAGCCCATCAGATTCACAGTGGATCTCTCAGCAGAAACCCTACAAGCCAAAAGAGAGTTGGGGCCAATATTCAACATCCTTAAAGTAAAGAAATTTCAACCTAGAATTTCATATCCAGCCAAACTAAGCTTCATATGTGAAGAAGAAATAAAACCCTTTATGAACAAGCAATTGCTGAGAGATTTCATCACCACCAGGCCTGCCTCACAAGAGCTCCTGAAAGAAGCACTAAACATAGAAAGGAACAACCAGCACCGCCACTCCAAAAACGTACCAAATGGTAAAGAGCATTGACATGATGAAGAAACTGCGTCAACTAATGGGCAAAATCACCAGCTAGCATCAAAATGACAGGATCAAATTCACATATAACAATATTAACCTTAAATGTAAATGGGCTAAATGCCCCAGTCAAAAGACACAGACTGGCAAATTGGATAAAAAGTCAAAACCCATTGGTGTGCTGGATTCAGAAAACCCATCTCATGTGCAAGGATACACAAAGGCTCAAAATAAAGGAATGAAGGAAGATTTACCAAGCAAATGGAGAGAAAAAAAAAAAAGCAGGAATTGCAATCCTAGTCTCTGATAAAATAGACTTTAAACCAACAAAGATCAAAAGAGACAAAGAAGGGCATTACATAATGGTAAAAGGATCAATGCAACAAGAAGAGCTAACTATCCTAAATACACCCAATATAGGAGCACCCAGATACATAAAGCAAGTCCTTAGCAACCTACAAAGAGACTTAGACTCCCACACAATAATAGTGGGAGACTTTAACACTCCACTGTCCATATTAGACAGATCAACGAGACAGAAAATTAACAAGGATATCCAGGACTTGAACTCAGATCTGGACCAAGCAAACCTAATAGACATCTACAGAACTCTCCACCCCAAATACACAGAATATACATTCTTCTGAGCACCACATCACACCTACTCTAAAATTGACCAGATAATTGGAAGTAAATAACTCTCAGCAAATGGAAAAGAACAGAAATCATAACAGTCTCTCAGACCACAGTGCCATCAAATTAGAACTCAGGATTAAGAAACTACCTCAGAACCACACAACTTCATGGAAACAGAACAAATGGCTCTTGAATGTTGACTGGATAAACAATGCAATGAAGGCAGAAATAAAGATGTTTTTCAAAATCAATGAGAACGAAGACACAACATAGTAGAATCTCTGGGACACATTTAAAGCAGTGTCTAGAGGAAAATTTATGTAATAAATGCCCACATGAGAAGCAAGGAAAAATCTGAAGTTGACACCCTATCATCAAAATTGAAAGAGCTAGAGAAGCAACATCAAAAACACTCAAAAGCTAGCAGAAGACAAGAAATAACTAAGATCAGAGCAGAACTGAATGAGATAGAGACACAAAAAAACCCTTCAAATCAATAAATCCAGGAGCTGGTTTTTTGAAAAGATCAACAAAACAGACAGATTGCTAGCCAGATTAATAAAAAAGAAAGAGAGAAGACTCAAATAGGTGCAATAAAAAATGATAAAGGGGATATCACCACCAATTCCACAGAAATACAAACTAACATCAGGGATTACTACAAACAACTCTATGCACATAAACAAGTAAAACTGGAAAAAATGGATAAATTCCTAGATACTTGCACCAAGCCTAAACCAGGAAGAAGTCAAAACCCTGAACAGAGCAAATAATAAGGGCTGAAGCTGAGGCAGCAATTAACAACCTACCAACCGAAAAAAGCCCAGGTCCAGATGGCTTCACAGCCGAATTCTACCAGACATAAAAAGAGGAGCTGGTACCACTCCTTCTGAAACTATTCCCAAAAATCCAAAAAGAGGGAATCCTTCCCAGATCATTTTATGAGACCAACATCATCCTGACAACCAAAACACGGCAGCGACTCAACAAGAAAAGAAAACTTCAGGCCAATATCCATGATGAACATTGATGCAAAAATCTTCAATAAAATACTGGCAAACCGATTGCAACAGCACATCAAAAAGCTTATCCATTATGATCAAGTGGGCTTCATACCGGGATGCAAAACTGGTTCAACACACGCAAGTCTATAAACATAATCCACCACATAAACAGAACCAAAGACAAAACCACATGATTATCTCAACAGATGCAGAGAAGGCCTTCTACAAAATTCAGCAGCGCTTTATGCTAAAAACTCTCAATAAACTAGGTATCAATGGAATGTATCTCAAAATAATAAAAGCTATTTATGACAGACCCACAGCCAATATCATACTGAATGGGCAAAAACTAGAAGCATTCCCTTTGAAATCTGGCACTAGACAAGGATGCCCTCTTTCACCACTCCTATTCAATACAGTATTGGAAGTTCTAGTCAGAGCAATCAGGCAAGAAAAAGAAATAAAGGGTATTCAATTAGGAAAGGAGGAAGTCAAATTGTCTCTATTTGCAGATGACATGATTGTATATTTAGAAGACCCTATCGTCTCAGCCAAAATCTCCTTAAACTGATAGGCAACTTCAGCAAAGTCTCAGGATACAAACACAATGTGCAGAAATCACAAGCATTCCTATACACCAATAACAGACTTAAAGAGAGCCAAATAAAGAATGAACTGCCATTCACAATTGCTACAAAGAGAATAAAACACCTAGGAAAACAACTAACAAAGGATGTAAAGGACCTCTTCAAGGAGAACTACAAACCACTGCTCAAGGAAGTAAGAGAGGACACAAACAGATGGAAAATCATTCCATGCTCATGCTTAGGAAGAATCAATATTGTGACAATGGCCATACTGCCCAAAGTAATATATAGATTCAATGCTATTCCCATCAAGCTACCTATGACCCTCTTCAGAGAACTGGAAAAAAACCACCTTAAACTTCATATGGAACCAAAAGAGAGCCGGCATAGCCAAGACAATTCTAAGCAAAAAGAACAAAGCTGGAGGCATCACGCTGCCTGACTTCAAACTATAGGCTACAGTAATCAGAACAGCATGGTACTTACTGGTACCAAAACAGAGATATAGACCAATGGAACAGAACAGAGGCCTCGGAGGCAACCCCACACATCTACAACCATCTGATCTTTGACAAACCTGACAAAAACAAGCAATGGGGAAAGGAGTCCCTGTTTAATAAATGGTTTTGGGAAAACTGGCTAACCATATGCAGAAAGCAGAAACTGGACCCCGTTCTGACACCTTACACTAAAATTAACTCCAGATGGATTAAAGACTTATCCATAAGACCTAACACCATAAAAACCCTGGAAGAAAACCTAGGCAAAACCATTCAGGACATAGGCACAGGCAAGGACTTCATGACTAAAACACCCAAAGCATTGGCAACTAATGCCAAAACAAATGGGATCTAATTAAACTCCAGAGCTTCTACACAGCAAAAGAAACAACCATTAGAGTGAACTGGCAACCAACAGAATGGGAAGTAATTTTTGCAATCTACCCATCTGACAAAGGGCTAATATCCAGAATCTACAAAGAACTAAAACAGATTTACAAGAAAAAAACAAACCCATTCAAAAGTGGACAAAGGATATGAACAGATACTTTTCAAAAGAAGACATATATGAGGCCAACAAACATATGAAAAAATGCTCATCATCACTGGTCATTAGAAAAATACAAATCAAAACCACATTGAGATACCATCTCACACCAGTTAGAATGGCAATCATTAAAAAATCTGGAGACAACAGATGCTGGAGAGGATGTGGAGAAATAGGAACACTTCTACACTGTTGGTGGGAGTGTAAATTAGTTCAACCATTGTGGAAAACAGTGTGGCGATTCCTCAAGGACCTAGCAATAGAAATTCCATTTGACCCAGCAATCCCTTTACTGGGTATATATCCAAAGGATTATAAATCATACTATTATAAAGACACATGCACACGAATGTTCATTGTGGCACTGTTTACAGTAACAATGAGTTGGAACCAACCCAAATGCCCATCGATGATAGACTGGACCAGGAACATGCGGCACATATACATGGAATACTATGCAGCCATAAAAAATGATGAGTTTGTGTCCTTTGTAGAGGACACGGATGAATCTGGAAACCATCATTCTCAGCAAACTGACACAAGAACAGAAAATCAAACATCACATGTTCTCACTCACAGGCGGATGTTGAACAATAAGAACACATGGACACAGGGAGGGGAGCATCACACACTGGGGTCTGTTGCCAGGGAACAGGGGAGGGACAGCAGGGGGTAGGGAGGTTGGGGAGGTATACCATGGGGGAGAAATGCCAGATATAGGTGACCGGGGGATGGAGGCAGCAAACCACATTGCCATGTACGTACCTATGCAACAATCCTGCATGTTCTGCACATGTACCCCAGAACCTAAAGTGCAATAAAATTAAAAAAACAAACAAAAAAAACTGAGTCTAAGGGAGAGACAGGGGTGCACAGTGAGAGATAAGGATGCATAGGCGGACTGTGTCAAGATTTTGAATGCTGCGACAAAGTACTTGTCTTTGCCCTGTATGCACTGATTTCTTTTTTTCTTTTTTGTACTTTGGGCTCTGGGGTACATGTGCACAGCCATGGTGGTTTGCTGTCTCCATCCCCCCGACCCCACCTCCCCCACCTAGCCCAATGACTGTTGTTCCCCTTCCCTTTGCCCAAGTTTTCTCATTGTTCACCACCTGCCTATGAGTGAAAACATGCAGTGTTTTGTTTTCTGTTCTTGTGTCAGTTTGCTGAGAATGATGGTTCCTAGATTCATCCAAGTCTCTACAAAGGGCATAAACTCATTGTTTTTTATGGCTGCATAGTATTCCATGGTGTATATGTGCCACATTTTCTTTGTCCAGTCTATCATTGATAGGTATTTGGGTTGGTTCCAGGTCTTTTTATCATAAACAGTGCTGCAATGAACATACGTGTGCATGTGTCTTTATAATAGAACGATTTATAATCCTTTTGGTATCTTTCCTTCATCTCTTCCTCCCTCCTTCCTTCTTTTCTTCCTGCCTCCATTCTTTTCTCCTTTTTCTTTCTTTTCCTTTCTTCTTTTTCTTTCTTTCTTTCCTTCTATTTTTCTTTTTCTCTTCCTTTCTTCCTTTCTGTCTTATTTGAAGTTGTACCATGTTTTCATAATAGCCAGTTGTACTACCCAGGTGTGATGTTAAAATTCTGCCACCTCCTCTCTCACCTATGCTATCCTGAATAACACGGATCTAAGTAAGCTTGCAACAAGATGAATCTCCTAGTCTCCAGTCATTCTAGACTGTCACCCTTAAACTCTGCTAATTGAAATTCCTTAGTCTATGCCTCTAACTCACCTCTTGGTTCTTCCATTCAAGGACCTATCTCCTAGCCATCAAAATCCATACAATGTAATTCACTTGTAGAGAAAATGACTGTGGAGTTTGAGAACTGCTTCAAAGACAAGTGACATTAATTAAGGCATAATCTCTAGAAAGCCTGGAGTTTCCATAAATTATAAACTATTCATCCCAATTCAGAGAGTTAATTATCAACATAACAATTTGATTCTTTCAGTTACCTATATAAACTATAGTATTTTAAAACTGACTCCAAGAGTCAGTAAAATAATTTCTATATCAGAAAAGTCACCATTTAATGATATTCCCCCATTACTTCTCATAATTTCCATAAGATGACCTAGTATCAGAGGATATGTGTCTGTATATTAAAGATCATATTGTCCAGCAGGAACTTTATATATCACCAAGCAGTACTGTGCTTGTGTAACAGGTAATGCACAAATGCACTCAGGATGCATATTACAGCTTCCAAATAACAACATAGAGTTTGGCTGTCGGATGGGTTGCTGCCATGCAGGGTTAACGGGGTATGCTGGGGTCAAGTGTTCAAACATGTTTAACAGCATCAGTGCAAGTCCAGGTTTATTCAAAGGGCAAGTAAGGTAGAAACATGGAGAACTGATGTTCACTTTGAAAGAGAATGACCAAACAAAACCCAGAGGAAAACTACATACTAATAAATATACTCCAATATATATTATAGTTTCTAGCTTTTAGTAAAAAAATTTAGAGCCATAAATGAAACATTTTCTTAATTTGCAGTTCTCTTCATTATATAGTAACCTCAAAAATACATTGTTGTTCTGATGAAAAAGAGTATGTATCAGTGGATTTCTGAGATTTGTCTCTCTACTTTCCAATGAATTCAATTTATTTTTTTCCTCTGTCTTCTTCCTAGACTACCAGAGGGCAACTTCTGAGACCCTGATAAAATGCTAATGTGCTCAGAAGCCCAACATGTCACTATGGAGTTTACTGTACTAAATGTATTATAGGCAATGCAGGGGAATTCTATGAATTTTATATTTTATATCCTGCCCTTTCTTCAGCTATAACTGTAATCTTTCTTTGAATCACAAATTAAAAAGAACTTTATCTAGAATCACATTTATTTAGTCTTCAAGTTTACTTCACTCGTTACTAAGAGGCCTTTTCTTAACATTCTTGAAGGGTCCTTACAAATGAGTGTCAACAGTAGGAAAGTGTTATTTTTGGGTAACCCTGGATAAGTCATTTAGCAGCCCTGGATTCCAGTTTTTTCATCTGTAAAATATGACAGTGGGACTAAATACTCTTTCCTGCCCCTTCAGATCCTATGAGACTATGATTCTAGCATACTAAAATATTTTAGACAAACAGTGAAGTTAGATTTATCATCAAATACCTGTGAATCAGATACGAGGTTCATACGAATTAGAACTTAATTTTCCTTGATTACTGGGCAATTAAAATATACTTTAATATAGAAGAGCAAGGCTCTGACTTTTTCTAATCCCATGCATGACTATTATGGATATGTAGAAACATATAAAACTATCTCATTTAGGTATATCTAAAAGCTGACTTTCACAGCAAGAAGATTAAAGAGTATGTACACTATCCATGAGAATTAATTAAGCATCATCTTTAGAAAAAATTTCTTTCAAAGCCTTTCTGAAGACGACCAGATTGGCCAATTGCACTTTGGCACTAATACGTGACTGTAAACCAACAACATCAAAATATGTGAGCATTACATTCTGACAGATGTGAGAAACAGCTTAATACTTAAAACCAACATTGTTTAAATCCCTTAAATCCACTTCATTCAACATATATATATTTTGAGATGGAGTCTTGCTCTGTCACCCAGGCTGGAGTGCAGTGGCGTGTCTCAGCTCACTGCAACCTCTACCTCCAGGGTTCAAGCGATTCTCCTGCCTCAGCCCCCCGTGTAGCTGGGATTACAGGCACCCACTACCAAGCCTGGCTAATTTTTTTTGCATTTTTAGTAGAGACAGGTATTTTATGTAGAAACAGGGTTTCACCATGTTGGTCAGGCTGCTCTCCAACTACTGATCTCAGGTGATCCACCCACCTCAGCCTCCCAAAGTGCTGGGATTACAGGCGTGAGCCACTATAACACATAGTTTTAAGTCCTTACTCTAAGTCCTTACCTTAAGTTCCCCACCCTAACACATAGTTTTAAGTCCTTACTCTACTGTTTTTTCCATGTCTTTTGTGAAAAATAGACAAGTAGTGAAAGACAAGGTCTCTGATCTTTTGAATTGCAAATCTGGGTAAGTAAACATGTATTATGTTTGGGGAAAAACATCGATAACAAAAGTCATGCAAAACCAGTATGAGTGACCATGGAGAAATTCAGATAGAATCTATGCTTGCCGAAGTATGTAACATGAGAGATTAGATTACCCTAAAAAGACTGTGCAGGTGAAATTTTAAAAAGAACAAAGACCATGATAAACACAGCCATAGTGATTTTCATACAACTTCCACTGATGACTGTTGCTTCTGAAGTGTGGACTGCTGGCCATCTATTGAGGTTTACAGTTAAGTGCCTGGTGCTGCAGTTAGATCACCAGGCCCCACCCATCGAACTGTGCCACTATGGACGAGTAACTTAGGGCCTCAATGCCTCAGTTTCCTTTCTATAAAATGGAATAAACAATGTACTCGGCTGGGCACAGTGGCTCACGCCTGTAATCCCAGCACTTTGGGAGGCCGAGATGGGTGGATCACTTGAGGTCAGGAGTTTGAAACCAGCCTGGAAAACATGGTGAAACCCCATCTCTACTAAAAATACAAAAGTTAGCCAGATGTGGTGGCACATGCCTGTAATCCCAGCTACTCAGGAGGCTGACGCAGGAGAATCACTTGAACCCGGGAGGTGGAGGCTGCAGTGAGCCAAGATTGTGCCACTACACTCCAGCCTGGGCAACGGAGTGAGAGTATCTCAAATTAAAACAAAATACTAATAATAAATGTACTTGTCCTAAAGGGTTGCGGAAAGGATTAAATGAGTTAACATGCAAAGTATTTAAAGCAGTGCCTGGTAAACACCTTAATAAACGTTTTCTTAATAAATGTTTTCTCACTGTTCCCCCAATTCTGGGCTGGGAATATATTAAAGTATTGTTGTTTACCTCAAGGGAAACTGCAAAAGTGCTCAATTCAGTTTAAAAAAATGTATGTCATATAGCTCATGTAAGATGTAGAAGTGAAGGCATATAATCAATAAAAAAATTAATGAGTTTTATATCTCCAAAAAGGTTGGGAGTCATTGCTCTGGGGCAAAGGCTGGGGAAATAAACATGCCCATTTATGTCCCTTTTCCCACTGCTGTTATCTGACATTCTCTAGAGACTCTTTGCAGCACTAGAGACTTCTTTTTTTTTCTTCTACCTTCTAGGGTAAATTCACAACTGTAGACCATTAATAGCTTCTGAATCGTTTTGCATTTACATAGACATGATGATAAATAATCAGAGAAAACATTAAGCTAGCTTTGACAACGATAAAAAACATTTGTAAATTTATCTAGGTTTAGCACATTTTGGATAATTTTATCTTTTAAACCAGTTGTCTAATTTCCAACTCCAAATCATAATTTCTCCTTTTAGCACAAACATATTACCTGCTGAGGTTTGTTAATTAAAAGGAAAAATGCAAAACCAGTAACATGCACAGGAATACAGAGTCAACTATTTTGTCTAGAGCTGATCCGCAGGGCTATAAGGGCACAGCTCTTGTAGAATTATTCGGTTCTGCAGACCGTGTGACCAAAAACCTGTGATCTATTCATATGCTCTCAAAGTGTAACAAGAAGCCTTCCCAGAAAGTCGTGAGAAGGAACTGGATCACTGGAGACAGTTGTGGGGTGCTACTGTCTCATGTTTGTGTCCTCCCAAAATTTCAAACATTGAAACTGTCTCATTTAGGTATATCTGAAAGCTGTTTCTGTTTTTGTTTTTTTTTTTTAAATTTTTCACAGCAAGAAGATGAGTTAAGAAATAAGGTGAAGGTATCAGGAGGTGAAGCCTCTGGGAGATGATTAGGTCATAGGGGTGGGGCCCTCATAAGTATTAGTGCCCTTATAAAGAGGCTCCAGAGAGCTGCTTTGCTCCTTCTACTATGTGAGGACACAGTGGGAGGGTGAGGTCCATGAACCAGAAAAGCAGAGCCTTACCAGACACTGAATCTTTAGGCATCTTGATCTTGGACTCTGAAGCCTTCAGAACCATGAGAAAAAAATTTCTGTTGTATGTAAGCCACCCAGTCTATGGTATTTTGTTACAATAGTCCAAAAAGACTAAGACACAGGGTAAACCTGCTTAAGGATTATCACAGAAGATGATTTAGGAATAGGCATGTCATGGATCCTTTAGCTGTTTTTTGTTTTTTTAAAAAATAGAGATGGGGTCTGACTATGTTGAGCAGGCTAGTCTTGAACTAGCCTGAAATGACCCATCCATCTTGGCCTCTGAAAGTGCTGGGGCTACAGGTGTGAGCCACCGCACCTGGCCTAGTTTTTAAAAATGAGTTCAATTCTTTATTTTTTTCAAAGCGACTATTTAGACCTTCTTTGCCAAATGTTCTTTTATCTCAAGAAGCAGGAATCAGGGAAAGCATTCTTCTAACACCCTCTAGGAGTCCTGGGGGAAAAGTATTTTGTGCTGTAACATATGTCTCAGTCTGGGAGCCTCTGCAGCATGTCAGTGTGTGGGCAGACTTGGGAAAGTACAGCAGGAACAGCAGAGCAGTCTGCTCTGGCCAACAGTACTGCTCATAGATGCAAAGCCTGCCCAGTGCTAATGCAATCCACACACCCTGAAGACAGTCCTAAAAATTCCAGGAGCAAAAGCAAAACATAAGACACAAAATGAGGCACAGTCTCAAAATGCTAACAGCATTTTCACATAACATTTTTTTTAAAGTTTATAATAACGCCTTCCATTTCTATAACATCTTTCTGCTGGAGAGTTAAATATCCTCTAAAGACATTTTATTCATTTTCAAAGTTCCAATTCATCCTGACAATGTTCCCATGGAATCATAGGAAATTTGCCTGCATCTCATAGAAGAGGAAACCCAAAACCCAATTAGATGAAACACGTCAACGTGACGAGGAAGCATGACGGGAACGCTCACGGAAGCTCCGCCCCCACACAAGGAAGCCTGCCAGGGTTGGTCCCTGACCCTGAGAGAGCTCCACCAATGCTGTGAAGACCTACACAAGCTTTAGGTTGGTCAGAAATTGCTGTGGTTTCAAAGGCTTAGCTGCTGATTTCCTTGCTAGGTCAGGAACCTTGCTTTCAGATTTACAAAGAATTACAGCAAAGACTTCTACTGCAATCTGCTAGATCCTAACTATTCTTATAGTTCTTATGCCAATAACACATTCGCTCTTAATTCTATGACAGTGCTTTTGAAACCACGTACCATGGAACCTTCAGAACTTCAGGATCACGCTTTTGAATTAATGCAATTTCAAGTACGTTAAGACTAATCTAAAAAGATGATAACCCTCATCTTTGACTTCCCATCATGTTTATCAATAGCTCCATTTTTCTTGGAGGTTGACTTTACACTAATGAGTTACTGCTCTTATCTTTTTAAATATTCTATGTAAGGTTAAGTTTTAAAAAATGTTGTTTTCAAAAAATCTCCCGAAAACTGTGAGACTGGTTGCTCATTTATCATTTCACAAATATTCATTGAGCGACGATGTGCAGAGTGTAACACTAAGCTCTGGGGATGCAGTCATGAGGTGGGGACTGTCTCTGCTTTCATCTGCTATGACGCATATAACAAAGATCACCAAGTGACAAGAGACTTCACATTCCTGCAGTCACTCACACTGACCTTTTACAAGAGGTTGGAAGGCCTACATACATGGTGAGTTTTAAGCCCAACCTGCTGAGGATTCTCTTGTTTTATGGTTGTTCAGCAGAGTCAACAGAGTCAGTTTAATAAACTGCAGGGAATTTTGAGATATAAGCAAAGGGAAACAAATAGAAGCAAAGAGCAGTGCTTATGTATATTTCAGATTCTTGCATTAGATTTGGAGGAGATTCTTGAATACTTAAGGTGTCCTGCGGAACATACACAATTTTTTAGTTAAGAAAGCAGAAAACTGTAAGAACTGAACCAAGTCTCTGAAATTACTTGCTAGCTATACTTCAATCAAACCTGAACTCAAAAGATAGAGTGTATATAAATTTCAGTCTCTAGTTAGAGGATAACAAATAGTAATTTTTCTTTCACTGAAGTTTTTGGTATTCAAGTCTTACTAGTTAACAATAGCTAACAGTTACAGAGCAATTTAATGTTGGCTAGATACTATGCTAAATACTTTACATGCGTCATTTTATTTAATTCTTCCAAAATCTAAGATAATGGCATTATCATCCCCATTTTACAGATGAGTAAAATAGAGTTCAGGCAGATTAAGTAGATTAAGTTTGACCTTCTCTTTAAGTTAGAGGTCACACAGTAGAAGTGATAGTACATCAACCACACAGTGCTGAGAAAATGAAATGGTGGGATGTGTACTTTTCAAATGAGACCTCAGGATTACAATTTGCTCTTCCTTTTAAGAAAATATCACAGCCTGAAGAGAAAATAATAAAGTATCCCATGAAGGACTTGATATGGCTCAGCCTCCCAATGCTCAAAGGAATGGCTGTCCTTCATTTCTTGTATGTCACCCTCTCATTAAGTCAGGGACATCCGTAGCTTTGTGTTCTCCTCAGCATAAAAAAAAAAAATAAAAAAGGCAAGCCTTTAGTCTCATTCCTCTTGTGGTCTTTTCTCTTACATAAGAAAATCCTGTTATCTTTCTATTAGTTCCTCCACTTAAAACGAGAGTTGCTGGAAAGGAAGCTGGAAGCAGCCTGTAACATATCAGATGGACTGAGGACATCATGTTTATTTCATAGTAGATCCTCTTTCTTCAGCTCTGGGTTGCACTCTATTTCCAAAATTAGGCTTGGCATATGAGCAAATTGGGAGTGAAGAGTTAGGCATATTCATCTATGAATAATGTAAGTATTATATATGGTAGGTGGTGTTATTATTACTCACTCTTATAGAATATTGATAGGGGTTTCACATTACTTCCCTCAGAATGAACTCCTGTTGTGTAGAGTCTAAAATTCTGCTGTCGGATCAGTGCTATCTTAAACTACTGATCTGAGATCCTGAAAGGACCACAGAATATGGCTTTGCCTTAAGACCTACTATATAATTACATAACAAGTTGAAAGTACTAGAAATTAAGGTGGGGGTGGGGGGAGTACTGAAAAAAATGTTCTCCCATTCATTAAAGTTACAAGGAAACTTCTTTCAAAATGGCTCCTAGAAAACCTCCCAAAAGATATAGCATGCATATTACATTATATGTGTGGGTTTATGTGTATTTATGTATATTTGCAAACAGCTGATCCAAGAAGGAGATTTTAACTCTGCTTTGGTATTAGCATGCTTCAGAACCATCAATAATTTCAGAATAATCACCTCATTTTTAAAAGTTCTGCTTATCAATGAGAAGAACCAAAGTTGTGGTTTCTAAGAATGTTAGGGCTTCCAGAAAAGACAGAAAAATAAAATGACTAGAAAGTACATTGAGGGCTCTTATAATTTACTAATTCCTTGAGGCAGGATTCTATTTCAAGCATTCCAGATAGAAGAAATGAATGTAGACCTTTAAAAAAGTTTTGAAAAGTACTTTCAAGAACTTTAGTGACCTCTCCTATTTGTCTGGAAACTCTTCTTATATAAGAAAAGTTCTACATCTACAAATATTTTTCCATACCTCAAACAGACCCAAATGCCAAGAGCTATGGCATCTTTGAACTGAAGTTAAATACCACTAGTAAGCCTTCTTTCAAATTCTCCATGTACAAATAAGAATTCAAGTCTAACTTTGGGTAGCAGGGATTGGATGAGAAGATTCACTGATAAATTTGGAATGTGAAGATCTGGATGTGCCAGGGCTGTTGCAAAGTGGCTTTGTTCCATAGGACAAACCACTGAATTTCTATTTTGGAACTTCAATTTCATCACTGACAAAATGGGGTCAATACTACCCATTGTGAATGTCCCAAGGGTTGGTTGTGAATTTCTCATGAGGGCATGGATGAAAGGGCCTTTTGAAAGGGTGAGTGTAGGTCTCCTGCAGGAGGGGTCTTTTCAAGACAGGTCTTTATAAACCCTTTTGGCAGGTCGCTGGTAGGAGCAAAAAGCAGGTAACTGGGGCCTGTGTGATGGACATCCTGGAGCCTGGGTCAGCTACCCAGGGGTGGTCTAGTAATGTGGGGTTGAGGGGGGGTGGCAGCAACAGAAAGTGAAGCCAGAAAAAGCAACACAGGAAGAACTGCTATGGAGCCCCAGGGCTGCAGGAGTGGGGGAGGCAGACACTGAGGAGCAATGCGGGGAAGGAAAACCTGCTGCCGAGGACAAACATGACAAAATGATGCTTGGGAAACCTGCATCAGCACATCCAAAAATAAAACTGTAGGGTGACGTATGCATGTCTACGCATAGTGGAGCATATGCGTGTTTCTACGTTACTAGGCGTTGTTAATTTCTGAGGGTGGCTAGTTGTTTTCATTTGATGAAGGCTAGTGTATCAGAAAAGAAGAACTCAACATTCATGCATCCTGGTGTTAAATTCTGAAGTCATGGTTGCCTTTTCTAGCTCTACAGAGCCTTCTGGTTTTAGCCAGCTGCACTCTTTAGACCAAGGCCTGCTAATGTAATCAGTCACTTTTATGAGTACCTAAAATTATAGCTGTTATGTACTTTTTAAAATAAATAACTTATTCATTTATTGTTTATAAGAATTTGTGGTTAATGCATCCGTATCCATTGTTTAAGCCATGGCTCATCACCACACATAACTGCAGGTTGGGGTTATGTTTTATACATGTGCTGTTTGACCCCTGGGGACATAAGAGAACAGATATTACAACTGAATGTTCATTTAAAGCATATGTTTTAGGTAGGAAAGAGGGGACGCTACTCTTATCCAACTGTGACTAAACTCATGACATTGTGAAAGAGCTCACTATGAATGGAGTTGTGTCAGTAGCATAGAAGTATGCTCTGGTTTTCCTCCTCCAGTGCATGAAATCATGTGACATTTAGATCACCTGAGACGAGGACTGAAGGGCACGCTCTAACCAATACAACTGCAACCATGCATATGTATACATATTAAAGGTAATTATTATCCTTAAAATATATCTAACAAAAGTCAACCCAGATTGGGACAATACTGAATTTCTATTTTGTGAAAGCATCACATGTGAGAATTACTGTTTTTCACATACTAGGTCATAGTACTAAGTGTAAAAAGAAAAAGAAAATGCTACCTTGTTAACACTTGTCATTGTTCCGCAGGTATGTAATTTCTAGAATCAAAGGCCTCCAAATCTATTCATAATCACAAACTTGCAAAAGCTATGCATTAATTCAGACAACACCAAGCAAAATTAGCACCATGATTCTATTTTCAAGATACCCACCAGTTGGAAAGCATGCAAGTCAAGAGTATGCCACTACATAATTGAATCAATAACTGTGGAAAAAGTTAAATGATGTATCATTTTTACATTTCAAGGATAGTAATGTCCTTCAAAATAGGTAGTGCACACCGTCTGCCCCAGGCAAAATGCTATTACTGAATATCAGATAACTTCAAAATAGGTCTCTGGACCCAGAGACAAATCAGCAGTCTAACATTTCACAGTGGTGTGGCACCTGGCTGGTAGAGATGTACAAATGAAACCAACAACAAAAAAAAATGTGCATTGTCACAATTAGAAGTGTGTATACGTACATGTGGGCAGACAATGCAGGGATTATATTAATTTGATTATTTTTTGGTTTCTGCACATCGTAAAACACATTAAGATAAGTATTAAACTGGTAAAGCCATAGATATAGATGCATTTAAATCTTACAAATAAAACAAACATGAATTTTATTATCTCAAACAAGGCTAACTCCGAGGGCCAACACATGATGTGATATTTAAATATGTTAAATTGGTGAGGTATAGAAGGACCAACCTGTGAGAAAGAGGCAACATTGTCTTTATAAAAGTCTGTTAACACACAGCCGCAACATAATTTTGCTAACTCATTCACGATAGTTTGAATTCTCTTCCAAAGACAGAGCTCCTTTATACACCTTTATATTCTGAGCATTTCCATAGTGCCTGACACCTAGCAGGTGCTCAAAATATGTCAGATTTTCAATGAGCTCATTATTTAAATCAAGCAAAGTTTGGAAAATGTCTTAAAACATTCCATTTTATTTAAATTGTGTGTTATCGTTCTAAAAAATTAAGAGTGATTTAATTATGGAGTTGAAACTAGAATTAGAGTACTTCAGTTTAAAGCCATGCCTGTCCCTCACCTGCCCACCTTGCCCCGTTTTTTTTTTTTAGATGGAGTTTTGCTCTGTTGCCAGGGCTGGAGTGCAGTGGCACAATCTTGGCTCACTGTAACCTCTGCCTCCCTGGTTCAGGTGATTCTCTTGCCTCAGCCTGCCAAGTAGCTGAGATTACAGGCATGCACCACCACGCCTAACTAATCTTTTTGTATTTTAGTAGAGATGGGGTTTCACCATGTTGGTCAGGCTGGTGACCAACTCCTGGCCTCCTGGCCTCAAGTGATCTGCCCGCCTCAGCCTCCCAAACTACAGAGATTACAGGTGTGAGCCACTGTGCCTGGCCCTTTCTTTCTTTCTTCAAATATTTACTGAGTGTCTACTATAGGCCAGACCTTATGCTAGGTGCTGGAGGCTTCAGTCCAAGAGAGGCACACATACTTCCTTACATGCACACAACTGAGGGCCATGACAAAAAGACATGGCAGCGATCCAGAGGAGGAAGTGAAGAATCCAGGCTGCTATCAGCAAAGAGGTGCGTGCTTTAGCTATGGAGAAGGCTGTTATCAAGGGAGTGTATGCAAAAGCAAATGAAAATTTGAAGAACATGAACATGTAAAAGGCAGGTAAAGGAAAAGGAGTGAATGAGAAGGATGCAGTAGGAATGTCAAGGTTAGCTTAGTTGTATCATATCGGGGAACTGAGTTAGCCTAGCTCTCAATTGTATTGTCTATTAAAGGATCAAAATACATTTTAGCCAGTAGATGACATAATTAATGTTAGCTATGTATTAGTGATAGCCCTACATAATACATGAGTCTTGTACCCTCTTATAATAGTCAACATTTATTTATTGAGTTGGTAAACACTGTCCTTTGAGCTTTATATGCAATATAGTACATTTAATCCTCATGATAACCATTAAACAGGTATAATTAGCAACCCCCATTTTACAGATTAGGAACCAGAGGCATAGACATATAAAATAACTTGCTTGAGGTTACAGAGTAAATATATAGTAACTGAAATATGAAAACAAGCAGTCTGATTTATTGATCCCTACTCTATTGTTTCTCTCTTCATTTTAAAGATTAAGATAAAACCACTTTTCAAGACATGTCACAGAATGGGTCTGAGAAATAAAAAAAAATGATATCTATGAACTGTGTGAAACTGTGAAAAGCTTAAGAATGTAAAGTATCATTGAAAAGTGGTTCTAACAAAGTACAATGTGCATTTCTGGTGAAATCAGACTTCATTGTTTCCCCTGGAGAGCAGTGTTGAAAATGATAAATTTGTGAAGAATCACTTTGGAGACTCGCTTCTATTACTAGAGGATGAATTATTTACCAGCAATATAACCAGGCATGCCTGGGAGCAAATTATTGATTCCAAGGGCCATTTCTAATTCCACATCAGATTCCTTTGTCATACAGAACACAAAGTTGTACTGAAGTGATGTTTAAGTTTTAAGGGAGCTGATAATCGGAAGTTGGCATTTTAATAAATAAAAATAATATTATATATGATCCGTGTCTGTCCAGACCTTTAATCTGAATCAACAGTTATGGACTGAGTGTCTGTGTTCCCCAAAATTCACATGTTGAAGCCCTAATCCTCAATGTGATGGTATCTGGAGATGGGGTCTTTGGGGGATCAGTTTTAGATCAAGTCATGAGGGTGGGGCTCTTAGGATGGGATTAGTGTACTTTTATAAGAAGAGGAAGAAAGACCAGGGTTCTCTTCTCTTTCCACTTTTTGAGGACATAGAAAAAAGGTGCACTCTGCTAGCCAGGAAGAAAGCCTTCCCCAGGAAATGAATCAGCGAATGCCTTGCAGTTGGACTTCCCAGCCTCCAGAACTATGAGTAATAGTCTGGTGGTTTGAGCCACACAATCTATAGTATTTTGTTATGGCAGGCCAACCCATGACAAATACACTTAAATTTCAATATGTAGAGCTCTGGGATAGATATTTTTGTTGTATTTTATCCCAGGGAAATGATAGTGAAGAGTCTGATGATTTGCTTAATGCCAAAAGCCAATAGCAGACAGGATTTGAGTCAGCATCCCTTGATTCCAAAGCTGTGTTCCTTCCATTGAGTTGTTTGGATGCCTGTTCTTTATATTTATTCACCCCAGGTCAGTTTTAAAGGCCTTAGGAAAGTTATTGGAGGATAAAAGCCTAATACATTCAGTACTTCAGAGGGCCACATCTCCCTCTATGGCCAATTAACACTAGATTTACTTTGATGGTCATTTCCTATAGAGTAACTATGTTCAGTTTTTTTTATCATTAGAAGGCCCTTTTCAGTGTGTATTCTAAGACCATGGGCCCTCAGCTTGCTACAGTCCTGGGGGAGGCCCAGCTTCTCAGTCCTCTGAAAGATAAATGGCTTACCTCTTTATATCAACATGGATTGACACTTTGCACAGTGTCACTTAAAATTTAGTACCTGTTGATTCAGCTAAGAAATAAAAAAAGATATTTATTCTTTGTTCATGTGAAAATGTTGTATGCATTAATCCCATTAAACCATAGAGCCTGGATTTAAATTTCATTCTAAATCCTATTTCCAGAGTTATAATGTTTGAGGGTGTTTGTGTCTTCAAAGGTGTGACAATAAAAATTATAAGGTTGATCTTCAAATTCATTAACATACACAAGAGACAAAAAGCCATTAAATTAGCACAGCCAAAGGAAAAAGAATTTAAAAAATAGCCACACAAAGCCTATCCAGGGGGTGAGTCTTTTTTATTGGACTAATTGCAAGGAAAAATAAAAGGGTAAACTTTTATCAATCAAGCTCTTTTCACTCAGCCATGAAGAACCGCTAGGCAGAGCCAGCAAAGAGACAGGTGTTAATGTAAGCCTGATAATTAAATTCAGGATCAAATGGATCAGAGGGAAGGCCACAGAAGTAAAAGTCAGGTGGAGGTAAGAACTGGAATCCTAATCTTTTATAATACTATATGGTTTGTGGAAAGAAGAAGAGAAAGGAAACTTATGAAAAAAATTTTTTTTCTTTTTGAAGCATTAATAAAGATGGTTATATTTAAGGGAAAAGTGAACAGTGACAAATGATACCACAGAGGTATTCTGTAGCATCCTGCCTTCCGTGACATAAAGTGTTTCCTATATACTAATCTCCATTTATTTTCACATCATCCCTATGGAAAAAAATAGGCAAGAGCAGGCATGAGGGACTCAATCTCACCCCAAATCACATAATTAGAGTGACAGAACAGACCTAAAATCTTAGCTTCTGAAATTGGGGTCAGTAGCCACCATTATTCTTCAAACACCTTGTCAGGTATAACAGTGATAAACAGAGAAAGGGCAGAAATGGTGTAACCAATGTTTAAAGATGCTTCCAATACGACATGCCTTGCTACCCTCTGAATGTGAACACTTCTACTTTTCTGAAAATATTGAATAAGGAATGGGAAACACCCGTCAAATTGTGGAAAGGAAACGACCAAAGTCAGGAGGCAGAAGTTCCAACTTCTAATCCTAGCTCCGACTCACTGTGCAAACCTGGCCAAAATTATTCAAACTCTGGGCTTCAGTTTTCCTACCAACAGACGGGGACGGTGGAAGAGATGTCTTCAGTTCACTGATCCGTATGCCTGGAGCCTGCTGCCTGTGTGCTATGCTCAGAGCCAGGAAAGGAAAGCCCTCATACTAGAGGGCCTCAGTCTTGAGTCTTGAGGAGAAGGTGGAGAGAACATACACAGACCAACAAATATAGTCAATCATGATGAGGATGATGACATGCTCCGTATGGTGGCATCCAATCAGAGAGGAAGACAAGGTTGATAGACTAGGGGACTGCAGAGAAGTCTAGTAAAGCATTTTAAAATTTAATTTAATTAAGTTCCAGGATACATGTGCAGGACTTGCAGGTTTGTTACATAGGTAAATGTGTACCATGGTGATTTGCTGCACCTATCAACCCATCACCTAGGTATTAAGCCCAGCATGCATTAGCTGTTTTTTCCTGAGGTAGAAGAACATTTTTAATCTGAATTTTTGAGAATTAGTTTCCCTGGGGATCAAGGTATTTTGGGAAATGTAATAAGTTTGGTGTGGCTGGAATTTAGGGCTCATGGGAAGATGGAAACCATTTATGAGAAGTGAGATGGAAAAGAGTTATGTGATGCAAAGGGCCTCATATACAGTGTTAAGGGCTTTGGACTTCTAAATCATGGCACACCACGACAGAGTAAAGATAGGAGCAATCCCATTTGTGTTTTACAATAATCATCATAGGCATGGCAATGACTGGAATCGGGGGAGGAGTAGAAAGAACTGAATCTAGAATTCCATGGTGTATACATGCCACATTTTCTTCATCCATTCATCCACTGATGGACCCTTAGGTTGATTCCATGATTTTACTATTGTGAATAGAGCTGTGATAAACAAATGAGTACAGGTATCTTTTTGATATAATGATTTCTTTTCCCTTGGGGGAGATACCCAGTAATGAGATCACTGGATCAAACAGTAGTTATATTTTTAGCTCTCTGAGAAATGTTCGTACTGTTTTCCATAAAGGTTGTACTAATTTACATTCCCACCAACAGGGTATAAGTGTTCCTTTTTCTCTGCATTCTTGCCAATATCCGTTTTTGACTTTTTAATAATAGCCATTCTGACTGGTGTAACACGGAGTCTAAAGAGACCTGTTAGGAGCTTAGGGTAATGTTTCAGCCAAGAGATGACAAGGACAAGTGGGGTGAGGAAGAGCCAACATTGCCGAGAAATATTTAGGAGGAGGAATGCTAGACTCAGTTGGTCAAATAAATGTGGGTTATGACAGAGCTGGAGTTACTATGAGGTTTCTAGCTTGGGTGATTTTGTAGATGAAGAATGAGAAGACTGAGCTTGGGGAGTATGAACAAACAGAATAAACGGCTAAAGGCTTCTTGTGGAAGAAAGACATCAGGGTACTTGGCATTTTGGGAAAAGAGGCCCTCACATATTAAGATCTATTTATTCAGTTGAAGTTGGACATCTCACTGAGCAGCCCAGGACTGGACATCTACTGGGGGCAGGTGGCATCATTTTACAACGGGCTGCTGACAGCATGTGCATGTGGGGCAAAGAAATTGGCTGAAACTTACAGGGTCCTTTGCATCCTGAGGTCACACACGCAGGCAACCTTAGTTACACCGATAAGCTTCTGCCCAGTTTACCTATGGACTTATTGTATTTTTTATTTTTTGAGACAGAGTGTCACTCTGTTGCCTGGCTGGAATGCAATGGTGCCATCTCAGCTCACTGCAAACTCTGCCTACTAGGTTCAAGCGATTCTCCTGCCTTGGCCTTCTAAGTAGCTGGGAGTATAGGCAACGCCACGGTGCCCAGCTAATTTTTGTATTTTTTTAAATAGAGATGAGGTTTCATCATGCTGGCCAGGCTGGTCTTGAACTCCTGAGCTCAAGTGATCTATCTGCACTGGCCTCCCACAGCGCTGGGATTACAGGCATGAGCCATCGTGCCCGACCACCTATGGATATTTATGGCTCATCAACTGTACATTTTTATAGCCTCCAGTTAATGGTTTGCAAGCATTTTTACCTTCAGATTTTCTTCATCTCAAGAACTGTTCTGTCCCTTAACATCAAATATAGACACACCCACACACACACACACACACACACACACACACACACGTGCCCCATGGTAACTGTCATTTATATGCCAGTGGCACCTACATTTACATCTACAGTCTTCCCCTATGCTCTAAGTTCCCAACCACAACCACCAGTGGCTCACACTAAAACTAGGTGTCACCCTTGATTCTTCTCATTTCCTTCCATAAGGAACTGCTGTTAACAGCTTTCAGCACACATCCTAGTTGCCTCCACTTCTCTCCCTCCGTGGATACCACTCTAGTCACAGCTAGCATGTTTTCTCCTCAGCCACGGCCTTGGCCTCCTCACTCATTCCCCCGGCTTCCTTCCACACTCTTACAGCCCTTTATCCACAGAGCTGCCAGACTAAGCCTGAAACATACAACTCCATCACTTCTCTCTCCTGCTCAAAGCCGGCCTGTGGCTCCTGTTACACCCAGACGATGGACTGGGTGTTTCTGCTCCCACCAACCTCTCTCAGCTGAGGTTGTTTCACGTTCCTCCTCATTCACTTTTTTGTTCCTTGAATGTCCATGTTTGTTCCCATTAGAAGGCCTTTGTATGCTGCTTCCAGCACCTGGAATATTGTGCCCAGACCTTCACTCAGCTGGCTCCTTTCTGTCGTTCAGCTCCCAGATTCCAAGTCACCTCCTTTCAAGAGGGATTTTCTGGCCAAGCCCCTTGGATTGCTTTCCAATCATCTCCAATCATATCCTCATTACATTTTCATCAGAGCACTTTTCACTACCAGACACTAGCCAGTTGTCACTCTTGCTCCACTACATGGTACCAAGTGGGGGCCACATTTGTCTTATTAAATAATGTGCCCCCAGAGTACAGAAAGTGGCTGGATTATTGTAGGCACACTAATTTTACTGACAAGGGAACAAACGAATGAACACAAGTATTCTGGAAAAGTGATAATGCTATTGAGTGTAAAAAAAAAAGTCAATCTCTGGCAATTTCAAAAGATGATCAGGTTTGTAAGTGACATAGAATTTAAATACTTAAATTGAAGATTAAAATTTAATACAGAGTAGTAGAAAATAAAAGTGGCAAGCAAGTAAAGGCCCACATGGAAACCAGGCAGAGAAGAGACTGGACTAATGCATTCTAAGGAAGCAGGACGGTGTAAGATAAACAAGGACCACTCTGATTGCGATCCTCATTTTTTAAAAGGTGTTGCTGGGATCTTCTTGTATTTTTGAAGCCCTTTTCCCCTTGAAAACCATCATCAGTAGCATTCAATCAAGCCTCCCATTCAGGAGAGGAGAGAGAGGCAGACATGGAAACTCACACACATATTCTCTTCACATTTTCTCACCTTGCTATGCCAATATGTTTTCCTTTAATGCTCCTGGAGGTACTCTTCACATAGAATATGATGTGAATAGTGCCCCCTGGGGTTGTACAATATGGTTGTCCTGAAAAGAGAGAAGAGCAAGCCAAATGTGGTGGCACCAAATTTCTGGCTACCTGGGCTGCTTTATTTGGGAGAATTTTCCATTAAAAGAAATGTTCTGACAATTTTTTAAAATGTCAGGGCTATGTCTAATCAATTCCTAACACTCAAAATGAAAACAGGCCCAACTGCATATTATTCTGGAGACTGGTGCTACATTTGTTTCTAGGTGTTGACATAACTTAGGAGAGTCCAGGGTCCCTTCCTCTGATGGGTGTGCCTGGGCCCCTCGCCTCTCATCACACAGGCTTCCCTGCTGCTTGCCCTCTCCTGGGAGAAAGGAAAAGAGCATCAGCCACACAATTTGATGAGATCTGTAGCTTAGTGGCGCTTCTGAGATTAGATGTGGAAAAAGATAGCCAAGACTGTGGAAAACACATTCTCTGTGAGCCATGGTAATGATGACTTCCAAATAACTGAGATTCTATGGTACAGGAAGAAGATCTCCAATGACATAAGGTCTTATGACCAGTAACAAGGCAAAAAATGCAAAAACCCACCCAGGTCACCAAAATCTCATGAGGAATACGAAAACACTACTAATGGGGAGTGAAAGAAGATGAAATAAATCTCGCCTCATTTAGAGGCAGAAGAAATCACCTGGCTGCATTTCACTTTAGGATCACGTTACATCAACGTCAACTCAAGAACCTTTGTGTATTCACAGCACATTCTCAAAATTTACCAACTTTTACCTCTAGGTGGCAGCAACTTTCTTCTGTTCTTCACATGGTTGCCTTTAGCCTTTGTCTCCTACCTTTAATACAATTCCATACTTCCTTGTCTTTTCCAAATAACCGCCTGATGGACTGTGCAGTTTGGGGAAGATTACTGTAAGTCATTTTCACTGTAAGAAATCAGTCCATTCTTCAGTTAAGCTACAAGGTTCTTCAAAGAGTACAAAATAATTCAGATCTAAAGTGAAAAATAATAGAAAGGTATACCCTTTTCTTTTTCTATACCTGCAAACTGCAAACTCTCAGAAAAGCTGTATTTCTTTTTCTTTTCAAGCCTCTGAGGCAAAAAGGCAAAGAGTACAGGAATGGAAAAATAGATGGAATTGGAGAGGTTTCTATTTTACAATAAAATCAACTTAATCCTATGATATATCCATTTATGATGGTGTTCCAGATACATTATAGAAAACATGGTAACATATGAGTACATATTTATGCTGTGTATTGAACTACAGTCCTACATAAATATACCCATCAACTCAGATTTCTAAATTGTTAGATTTAGGAAAGGCTCAAGAGACCTGAGGTAAATTATAGCCTTGTTTACCCAATGCGGGGCATGTCAATGAATCACCTAGGTGGAAGGGATTCCTTTTACATAAAGTTGAAATTTGATGTGGGCTAATACTTAGGGTTGATGAAGCACTTTCTCTCTCTCTTTTCTTAATTTCAATAGGTTTTTGGAGAACAGGTGGTATCTGGTTACATGAACAAGTTCTTTAGTGGTGATTTCTGAGATTTTGGTGCACCCATCATCCGAGCAGTGGACACTGTACCCAATGTGTAGTCTTATCCCTCGCCCCCTCCCACCCTTTCCCCCAAGTCCCCGAAGTCCATAGTATGATTTTTATGCCTTTGCATCCTCATAGTTTAGCTGCCACTTATGAGTGAGAACACATGATGTTTGGTTTTCCATTCCTGAGTTACTTCACTTAGAATAATGGTCTCCTTTTATATCCAGGTTGCTGCAAATGCTATTATTTTGTTGAGTAGCCTTCCATACTATATATATATTCTATATGTGGAATATATATATGGAATGGAATATATATAACTATATGTATATATAATATGGTGTGTGTATATATATATACCATATTTTCTTTATCTGCTTATATATATATATATAACACTATATATTCTATATATGGAATATATTCTATATATTATATAATTATATATTATAGAATATATACTATATATATTCTATATATGGAATATATATAACTATATATATATATAAAATATGGTGTGTGTATGTATATATACCATATTTTCTTATCCGCTAGTTGACTGATGGACATTTGGGCTGGTTGCATATTTCTGCAATTGCAAATTGTGAAGCACTTTCTTTCATGGTGATAATATGAAGAGTTTTACCTCTTGGGGATTATTTCAAGA
Source organism: Ateles fusciceps (assembly GCA_036589455.1). NCBI lineage: Eukaryota > Metazoa > Chordata > Mammalia > Primates > Atelidae > Ateles > Ateles fusciceps. The sequence continues at coordinate 3,210,238 of JAZHEH010001378.1, forward strand.
CCTAATTTGAATAGTTTGGGTCAGATATCATTTATCTATTGATTTAAGATAAATATTACTTGGGCAGGTCATGGTGGCTCAAACCTGTAATCCCAGCACTTTGAGAGGCTGAGGTGCGTGGATCACGAGGTCAGGAGTTTGAGAACCGACTGGCCAACATAGTGAAACCCTGTCTCTACTAAAAATGTAAAAAATTAGCTGGGCGTGGTGGTGGGTGCCTGTAATCCCAGCTACTCAGGAGGCTGAGGCAGGAGAATTGCTTGAACCTGGGAGGTGGACATTGCAGTGAGCTGAGATCGCCCCACTGCACTCCAGCCCAGGCAACAGTGCGAGACTCTGTCTCAAAAACAAATAAAAAAAAAACCAGATAAATATTTATCTTAAAGAGCCATAAAGACTAATTTAGTGTAAGTGAGGAATTTATACCAGAACAGCTTGTAGACCAAAGCTTTTCGCATTTCATAGGCAGTTCTTCTGTTTTCTGCCTATTGTATATGCGATATCACAGTAACTATGTATGTTTGGTTTTAAAGGCTGCATTTTTAAAATATGTGATCCAAGCAGGGACTTAGAGAAATGAAGGTTCAAAGTGATTAAGATCAAACACTCTTAAGTTTCAAGGAGAATGGAGTCTATTTTGACTAAACATCCTTCAAACATTTTGGCTACTCAATAACCAAGAGTAAGACCAAAGAGAAGGGATCTAGTAATTAGAGTGCCTTCATTTTCTAAAATATAAGGCATTACGGCCTCAAAGGGAAAGAGTTAAAGCTCGTCATGGAAAAGCTACTACCCTTATGAGAGCTTTCAGGTAATTTAACAGTATGGCAAATTGATGGTTCTAATTTATGAAGAGTAGTCTTTCCCATCATCATTTGGTACTAACACTTTTCCTTTGGGCAACTACTCTCACCTCATGTCATCTTTGTAGGATTTGAACCAAGAGCTGGGCAGCTGACCCAGAACCAATCATACTCTGGCTTCTTCTATCATGATTACTGAGGAGGTGACACAGAGAAGCCTGTACCTGCTGATTAAATCTTGCTCCCGGGACCCTGTGTGCTGTCCTGGCTCCTGTGCTTCCTGAGGCCCAGGTCCTCTGCTGCTTTTCTTTTGTTTCCATATAACCTACCTTATGTCCTAAAAATCACCTTTTGCTTAAGGCAGCCAGCCAGATTCAGTTAGTTTCCATCACTTCTAACTAAAGAACCCCATCTATACAGCATACATTATTTGAGTGATGGATACTCTAAAAGCCCTGACTTCACCTACACAGTCTATGCATGTAACAAAATTACTCATATCTCATAAATTTATACAAAAAAAGACTATATCTGATAAAAGAGACTAAACTAAATGAATATTTAGATAGAGATAACGGCTATAAATAGACAGTGGATTCCAGCAGGGTCTTCAGCCCCCTAGCTGCTAGTTAGCTGAGGGCTTACGTATAATAGCTGTGACAAAACCTGTGGGATACTGAGTTGGTTTGAATTTTTTTATAAATACACTGCACACTATTTCTCTCTTAAAATTGATTAAAAGAAATATATTACTAAGATACTGGTCTTACCTTAGGCAAATCTAGTACTATGCCAAAAAATGTAATAAATAGCTAGTTTCAGGGAAATTACTAAGAAACTTCATGAAAATCTGGTGGTTGAGAAAAATTATATTGAGGTGAGAATATGTTTGATTTTTAAATTGCTAGTTTGCTGCCCATATGTATACAGAGAAATCTCTGTAGCTAGAAAGATGACATTGCAAATATGACCAGCAGATGAAAACCAGAACAAAACTGCTGGCATGCGGAGCATTCCTGCAGGGAACCCCTTAAGATTTATTATCCTGAGCAGTGCTTCCAGCATATGCATGAACACATTCAGATTTTTGATTGGGTTCCAATTTTAGTCATTATTCTTTCAAATGCATATTTAGAAGACAGCTATGGTTTATAATTGATAGCCAATTTTTTTAGCCCAAATACATCCACTGAAAAATACTGTGAAAGACGAAGAAAGGATGTACCTTTCTTCAAGTTTATATGTTAATTATAACATGACTGGTTAAACTAGTGTTATCATAGATACATATATTTTTTCATTTATGGCTCCTACATTCCCTTCTTCATGTTTTATTGTGACATGACCATTATTTTAAGTTTTAATAAATTTTTTTTTTTTAAGAGCCAGCGGTTGGTCCTGCTCTGTTGCCTGGGCTGGTCTTGAACTTCTGGGCTCAAGGGATCCTCTTGCCTCAGTCTCCAAGTCTCTGGGGTTACAGGAACCAGCCTACTGCACCCAGCTATTTTAAAGTTCTACATATGAACAACTTTAAAAGGGAGAGGTTTGGGATGGAGAATAACCCATAATCACACAATTTAAAACTCCATAAGAAGCATTAATTTAAGCAGCTTTGCCAGAGTAAATCGTGATTTCAGACTGTGAATTTTAAATTTCCTCTGCCGTACAAAACCACCCTAAGAACAAAAGTAGACAACAGACTACAAATCCCAGAATTACAAAGTTGTTTGGAATTGTGAACAATATTGCCTGCTTATGGGATAATTGGTTAATATGGTGGAGATGTTTTATTACATGATAGCACCACACTTGGATGCACTGCTGGGAAGATCCCAGGAATCAACAGTACGATGACATGTCTTTATGGGTTCACATGTTAGGCTTTTAGTATCATATTAATATGGTTCTGAGCTGCAGGTTGATAAAATATTTCTGGATTTTTCATACAAAACTGTCTCAGACTTGCTAACCTTTATGGCCTCAGCATGATCTTGTAGCCTTAATTCTCCTATAATAAATAATTACAGAAAATTATCTACTTTATTTTTTTTCCCCTTAAATTATCTTTACTGTTACTAAGGAAATACTAGAGACAAAATCAGCTGATACCAACAGGAATATAGAAACCACTTTTATCATGAAGCTCTCCTGCTGAAATTCTGGGTGATAGAGAAATTAAGAAAATTAGGCCAAGGTTCTTTCCTACGGTCACGTTGGAAGACAGAATGTAAGTTTGAAGTATATATATATACATCCTCAAGCTAAATTTGAGGAGGTGAGGTCATTAAAGAAATTAATAGGTAATACCACATTATAACAAAGAAGAGATGTGAATTTGGAGGGATGTAAGATGTAACATCACCCTGCAGGCACTTCTTTTTATTGTAATTCAGTACACATACAGAAAACTTGCCAGCAGGTTAGTGATTACACCAACTATGGCCCATATTCCAAATCTCTTATCAAACTTTGGAGAGAATGTGCTTCCAAACCAAACATAAAGACAACCTCCTGTAACTTATTCGCCAACACATATGGCTTAAAAAGACCATGAAGGCTTTGCATTCTGGGAACTGGAATTTCCACATATTAAAGTCCATGCATAATACAGTTTTTGCTCTGTAAGTCAAGAAGCGAGGCAGTGAAATACTCTGGTAATTAAAATAACAAAATCAATATTATCTATAAATAATGAGCATGCAATGATCTGCAAGATGATGAATAAACGTTTTGGCAAGGAATGAGTGCCACATGCTGGTGTGAGCAGCAATGTCTTCATTAAGCTTCTCCTATTTCTCCTTGCTCTCCCATCCCATCAATCTAATGGGAATTTCCCAGGCAAAAGCCTTCTGCTTAGCTTGTAATGAATTAAACATTCATCCTATTTCATCTGTAGCATTTCTCTTGCTTTCCACACAGGTGGACAACCGTCGTGTCGTGGAAAGCCTACTGGATAGGCATGCAGAGGCCTGGATGAACAGGCACAGAGAGGCTTAGATTTATGCCCAGGTTTGGCATGTAACATTTTTGTCTTGGGGCCTCATTTGTAAGGTAAGGAGGTTGAACTGCACTTGATAATGCTTGCATTTCCTTTATAGCCTTGATGTTCATAATTTGGAAATGCTCTATCCTTCTTTAAAAGGTTGTTCTACATTAGATTTCTGATAGGTTTCCAATATAAACAACTTCAGTGCCTTCCTCTGTTAAGGAAAAAGGTTTAAGCAAGAAAGAATGTTCTTACTTTTATAACAAAACTCTCCTAGTTATATCTCTCAAAAAGATTCTATGAAGTCATGTCTAACATTTGCAACTGTATGAATATAAATATTTAAGTTCACTGTAGCGCTGTATAGCCACACTAAAACATTAAAGTGTGAAAAGACTTCCTGCCCTCCACAAAAATTTGTGACACAGAACTTTTTCACAGCCAAATGTGAAATATGATTCACATCCAGAAAGCATCATATTTTGCATAGAGATTCCATTAACACTGGAGCCTTTTCGTGTATATAGCCACATAAAATCTTAGGCACATTAGTAAGAAATAAATCATAATTGAGACTGGTAGTGGCAGCATCCAGTTGGTTAGAGAAAACTACAGAATTACTTCTATGTTACTAATGACGATTCTCATATATATACATAGTTTTTTCAGATACAGAGTCTCACTCTGTGGCCCAGGCTGGAGTGCAGTGACACAATCATACCTCACTGTAGCCTTGAATTCCTAGTGTCAAGGCTCCTGCCTCAGCCTGCTGAGTAGCTAGGACTGTAGGTACGTACCACCTGCCTGGCTAATTTAAAAAAGTAAATAAAAAATAGTGAGATGGAATCTCAGTATGTTGCCCGGTTGGTCTTAAACTCCTGGGCTCAGGCGATTCTTCAGCTTTGGCCTCCCAAAGTACTGGGATCACAGGTGTGAGCCACCACACCTGGTCAATGATTACTATTAATAATGCCTTACTTCCTATGTTATCAATACATGTCCCATAAAGTTTGTATTATGTGACTCCCACTACCACTGTTACATAACCGCCCTTGATACATGTTTTAGATAAACAGCACAATCACCACCGTCACCATTATCAAGCAACGACACATGCCCAGGTCCTTTAAAACCTTAGAAATGGAGCAGGATGGAGTGAAAAGTAAAGTGAAAATCTAAAGATGAGCATATATAAATGTGCACGTCTTTAGAATATGAACACAGATTCTAGACATTTCTAGAGCCTTAAGTCAACTTAAATATTTGGTTCACAGATATTTCACACCAAACACCTCCCTGTGCTATGCCAGCTACACAGACACACCAAAAGGTAGCTTCCAGATTTCTGTTATATATTTAGGAATAAAACAGCTGAATATGACCTGGAAACAGCCACTCTCCTGTGGATTTGATATCAGAATATACTCGTTTCAATTAAAAAGATCTGCCAAGAAGAAAAGCCTATCTTCACATTCAATTCTCTAATAAGAAGTTTTCCACATTTGCCTCAAACGGAGAAAAATATTTTTTTTCTGGTATTACTGTATGCAAGAGCGAGTGGCAAATATTCTAAATATGGTTTATAACGTGAAGTGTAGTAGAATATGCCACTCCAAAATTTGCCACTTTGGCATAAGAATTACTATGAGCTAGGCCGGGCATGGTGGCTCACGCCTGTAATCCAAGCACTTTGGAGGCCAAGGCGGGCGTATCACCTGAGGTTGGGAGTTCAAGACCAGCCTGACCAACATGGTGAAACCCCGTCTTAAAAAAAAAACAAAACAGAATTATTATGAGCTATAGGCAATGAAAACGGAGGAGACACAAGAAAAAGTCTCTGCTCTCCTTCTTTCTACCAGGAAGGGCAAGGCAATTCTTAATCACTGGAGACAACTCTCCTTTATCGACTCAGAGATGTCATCAGAGGAATCTGCACAACAAATCTCACCAACTATCCCTTATCTCCCATTAGTTTCTCCCATAAATTTACCTCCCTACGATTGTACCCCCTAGAAGCTTAAAATCATTTTCCTTTGTCTTTTTCATTTCTTTAAAAAACTGCTTTTTGTTAAGATGCTATAAAAGTCTAAGCTCTAACCACCCCTCTGAGTTACTCATTCCCATGTGTATGTAAACGCACATGTTAATAAACTTCTGCTCATTTTTCTTTGATAATCTGTCTTTTGTCAGTCTAATTTACAGGGCCCCAGCCAATCAACCTAAGATGGGTAGAAGGAAAAGAGTTTTTACTTCCCTACCACAGTCACTGGAGAAAGGAAGGCATGGTCACCTCCATTTAGGTCCAAGGGTGAAGGAAAAGGAGCAGTCTGATGAAATAGAGAATGAAATTCACACGGCCGAACCCCAAAGGCTTCATCAATCTTCAAATCAGTAAATATTCCTAGTGTGTGGTAGTACTAAGGGGATGGACTTTCTGATAAACAGAGTTTATGTCCGGCCTGGCTTGCTACCTTTAATTAATTCAATAGTAAATGAGTTGTACAATGATCTGGTATTTGTCACTGGGGTGCTCACAGACCCTGCGAGAAGTTCGTATTGCCATGCTTTAACCCCTTCGAGTTAGCAGACAGTTACAGCAAGCCTGGCTCAACTCTAACATATGCCATTGGAACTCTTAGGCCCTGGTGCTCTCATCTCCTCCCTGGATATGTACAATGTTGCCACACTTTCAATTCCAGCACATTTTGTTTGCCTTATACAGATACTCTTTTTCTTCAGCTCCAGAGAAAATGTTGCCAATGAATGAGGCCAGAGGACGCTACCTCTTATAACGACATTATGCAAAGAAAAATGCTACTTAAAAATTTAAGCCATCTTAACTCTATAATGAACACTGGTTTGGGAGCTCAACAACGGCTGCAGGCTTTCCCAACCTACTGATTTTCATACCTTACCTATACATACCTTAATAGTGTTAACTTGGAGGCTTTTCTTCTTTCCCTGAACTTTAATTACTGGTTTGATGAATACTATTTTTTTTTTTAACTGATTGGGGTATTTGCTAAGCCACCTTCACAAAAATCACCGTTCCTAATTCTCAAATACAGTGTTTGCGGGTTGAACCCAAGCCAGAGCTAAGCTTGTTGTTGAACTTGACATCTAATCCTACAAATTACTCAGTTGATAGATAGGGGACAGCAACTATCGCTTTCCCTTCCTCTTCGTTGCCAGCATGAGTCTTTAAACTTTCTGAATTTTCTGGGCCAATATTTCACAAAGAAATAACAAGTGTTTATCACTTTACTAGAAGTATAGGCTGGGTGATTCATGGGGCTTCTTCCTAGCCAGGTGATTTATTTCCATATACGAGACTCACAGTATTTACCTAAGGAAGATTCAAGGTAGTATATATCATAGAAATCTTAGCTAGCTCATGACCAAATAAAGTACACGTATTAAATCCATGTATGCTCCTACTAGAGTCAATTTAGAAATAACTCCAGGTCTTTCTTTGCGTGCATCAATCTATAAAAGAAGCACTAGCTCAACCCTGCTTTCCTTACTAATTCTAGGTCTTTGCTCAAAAGCTTTCTTCTTTGGGATGGATTTTCTGACAGCCTTGTTTTCCTTTATATTCCTCTCCTGCCCCCCCACCAAGCATAAACTTTCAAATTCATCTTAAAGCTGCTAACTTCTCCTTCTAAACATTGTATTATAAATATATCTCCTTAGAGCATTACCCACATTGCATATTATGTGCTTGTGTGATATCGTATATGTGTGTGTGTGTGTGTGTGAGACATCAAACACACACACACACACACACACACACACACACACACACACACATCTGCCCAGTAAGACAGGTAGACCCTTTAGGATAGAAACCATGTTTTATTTATCTTTCTAATCTAGTGCTTCTTACAGTGCCTGAGACTGTAAATAAATGTTGCTGAATAAATAAAAGTTGAATTTTCTCAAGGCTGGTAGTGAACATCACTTTTGTTTTTCATGGATTACTTCTCTGGAGATACAAGTGGTTTACACTTACCAAACAAATAGCATGCTATGAATTATGCAGGAACATCATTACTTCAATAATTCAGACAGGAAAAGTCAAGCAACTTTGTTATTTACTCCATGTTTCACATTTAGCAATTGAGAACCACGTTGCAGAAACTGGATCTCATACCTGACAATTCTGTACTCTACCCACTAGCTTGTGGCGTGAGATAAGTCAAGAGTCAAGAACAGACCCGATTTCTCCTTTTCCTTTTATGTAGTGACCATTAGATTATTACCCCCTTAGCTTTCCAGGTCAAACAGGGGATAATATGCTTTAGCAATGGTAAGAGACCAGGAAGGATGGCCCCGGGCTCTGAGGCAGGGTGTAAGCAAATGACTGTATCCTTTGTACCCCATTTCCCGCTCTGTGAAAAAGAAAAGCACAATATTTAACAACATCGCCAAGCTATTGTGAGAGTTAATTAGATTTAATGGGGGAAGGGAGGTGAGCTGATTAGGCATGATTCAAATTCAAAGTGTCATTATTTTGTGTCTAAAAATAATCCTGATTTAGGAATAAAATTAATTTGGAAGCTCAATCTTTGGTAATCATCTTCCCATACTTAAAAAAAAAAGCCATAGTTTTAATCAAAATCTCATTCTAAGTATAATTCAATGAAGTAAAATGGAATTTCTATTCATCTTTAAACTAATATAGCCACAGTTAATTTTTTTATCTTTCTTTTTTTTTCTTAACAATACATTATGTGTGAAAAGGTTAATTTTGTCAAATGGAGCAATATAAACAAATACAGTTTTTGAACCTACTTTTTTTGTTGTTTCACATGAAATACTTGTGAAGCACTTTAAATTGCTTCTCTAAAGAATCAATAATCAATGTTTGGTGGTAGAAATAACTTTTCAGGTTGTTTCAGTAAAATTCCATCTGTAGTTTTGTCTGAGAACTCATCAGTTAAGGAATATCTTAGTAGTCCCCAAATTAAAAAAAAAAACAAAAACAAAAACAAAAAAACTCTGGATATTTAAGGCTAAGGCAAGGAAAAAAAATCATTGAGGTTGTAATCCCCAAAACTAATGTAACAGATTCATTGACTGTGAAAATCTTCATGAGAAGTTGAAGTTGGTAACTGAGAAATATCTGGGTCTACGTATCTTTGAAAAAGGAAACCATTCTTTAATGGGAACTTAGATCATATCTGTTAAAAAAAATGTTACACTCAGGGTTTCTGGTGAATGAAGAGTTTTGGCTGGAAAGGAACTCTATCAATATTTATTTAGAGCTGTCCAGAGGAAAGGAAGACCATATAGTTCAGTTAGTAGAAATGTAGTCTATATAGAGAAATAGGAATAATTTTCTTAATTTTAACACAAGCCCTAATAAAATTTCCCATAAGACCTACAATTACTCATATTAGACTATACTCACCAAGCAAACTTTTGATTATTCATTCGATTTCCCCCGGACCCTTGATACTGGGGATGGATGTACCCTGTAGAGAGATGAGAACAATCCAGTCATTGAAAAAGCACATTCCCAAATGCAGATTTAAAAAATGGCATCTGATTTTTATAAATAATCTCTTTTTGAAATGCTTAATACAAAATCTCCAGAACTTGATCCCCCTCTTAGTAAATGATGCAATTAAATTCCTATGCCTGCAAATCTGTGGTCCTTTTTTCCTTCTTAACCACTCTCAAGATACTGAAAACTCCCAGAGGCAGGACTGATGCACTCATTCAGTCCAAAAAAAGTGACTGAATACCTATCCCTTGCCAGGTCCAAGAGTGGGTAAAAGTTACCTAAGGTATAGTGCCTGCCTTCAGTGAGCCCTCTTTGTACCTGCTGCCATGAGGGTGGGCCCAAAGAGGCATCTAAGTGACCCCTTCTTCAGTCTACTACATTTAAAACTCTAGGGAGCAAGACAACTTGATTCAAATGTGCTGTAACAGAATTTGCGGGCACAGGGGAGGAGGGAAGAGTGAACAGGGACTCCTAAGACAAGTACCTTCTGGAAGTGATGCGCTACCACTGGCCTTTGAAGTAGGTAAAGCCAATTCAAAACTTTAGCCGGATAAAGGAGAAGTGAAGAATATATTGTTTTACAAGCTTCCAGGGTTGGACTCACCCACCGGAAATAGCTTAAAGCTTCCGGGAACTGCTGTTATCTTCCAATCAAAGCCTAGCTAGTAAACCTCCACCTCTTAGTGGGTCACTAACTGGGAAAACAATATGCCCTACTTCTGGCTGCCAGCTTCCTGTTTTGGTCTATCTTTACCAGGATTTGTGAGATCTAAGCAGTCTTAGCTTATATTACCTTCACCCTTACACTTCATACATTGCTCTTATTTACAAGAAAAACAATGGGTATATAAAACTGGTCTTAAAGTCTAGTTAGCACCAACAGCTCCAAGATTTGTTAAGAAATCCAGTTCTCTGTAGTTGTTTAGCAAGTGAAAATCATTCCAGAACAGATAATCCAGTTCCAGCTCCGCCTAAGGGCCAACTGCAGTCTTTCCCTAAGACTGCACTTTGCACTTGGAAGGCTTACTTCTTCCAACATCCCTTATTAACATTCTTTTCCTCACAGTGCTTCTCAATGGCTGCTGCAGCTGAGCTGCTCAGCACAGATTTTCTGCTCAGCATGGGGGAGGGGGTGTTAATTATGCAGAAGGATGGAGAGAAGCCAGACAGCCCCTCTGGTGAACTGTCTCATTCAAGCACGGCCCACTTCCTGCTGTTTTGCAGCTACAAGGATCACCTGTTGGTCTTGGCATCCAGCCAAACTGGGGCCTCGTGGAAATGACAGACTCAGCTAGAAATGGAAGCCAGTTCATAATCCAGTATCCCAAATTGGACAAAGAGGGGGGGAAATGCAATAAAAGTACATAAAAATTACATGAAAGGTAGCAAGAGTAATTTTTTTCCTCTTTTATTCTTTTGTTTTTTATTTCTGTCCGCTTGAAATACAATCCTTAAAATGGATATCTGAGCCAAAAATCTTCTCCCCAGTTAAAGCCCCCTGACCTAAGAGGAAATGCAGGAAATTCTCCTGAACTTTCCCTATATCTTCACTGGTGTATCAGAGTCCTTTTCAATTAAAGTTTAATCAACCCCAAATACTCACAGTTCTTTAATTTGTTCTCTATCCTTTAGACATTTACCTTTTTCACTGTTCCCTCCTTAACCCTCAGAGTACAAAGAAACTACTTCATCATGAAAATTCCACCGGGTGAAGTTTAATGATAGAGGTATTCTCTTACTGATACTGTTGATTGCATACATTAGTGGAGAAAAATAGGGTCTGTTTAATCCATAATTACAACATTCTCTAGGTATTTGTATCTTTTAGGAAAATTTCACTGATCCATAGATCAAATACTATAAATGAAGAATTTCTATAATGATTTAGCAGTCTGAGGAAAAGAATTCCTTAGGAAAGTCTTTGGAAAAGAAGTCCTGATTGTGAGTGTATGAACAAATAATTATAAGGTTTCTTAAATTAAAAAGGTAAAACAAGAAACCTTTATTTTGTAAGCACACTGATAACTTGGCACATACTTCTTCTGATAAAGGAGACCATAAGCCTTGCACTTCACCAACCCCCTAAATTTTATTTCTTCAAAAGGATATGGCACGTTTTGTGAGCTCAGACTTTAAACTGTGACACTTTTTGCCATGAACTTCTGCTTCTTTCTACATATAGAAGCCAGGCAGGTAGCAAAGTCAAAACCTCAGTAGGAGAAACCACCACCTAATCTGCATGTCATGCATTATTCATGACCTCCTGATTCCTGCACCTGCATCTAGGCAGGAAGCTTGCAGGGAATGTTCATTATTCTTCCCTTAGCCTCACACAGGCTCGATTACTGCTAAGCCACTTTGTTTCTGTAACTAAGGGTTTCAGGCCTTAGTACTAACTGCTGGATGTGGAAAGAAAAAACACCATGCTGAAGAAAAGGGCAATCTTGGTTGTTGTGTAACATGTATTGAATATGCTCTTCTGAGACGGACAGTTTGTCAGGTGGAAATGCTCACATTTGGTGATTTACATTACACAGAAATCAGGGAAGCTATACCATTAAGGCCATGTGTACCAATTGTTCTATTTATATATACTTACTCATCTGGAGCAGAGAGCATGTTTATAATTTTATCCAGTGCAGAGCTTAATTTAGCTTTCTTGCTAAGTATATGAAAACTTTTTAGACGACTTAATAAAAAAAAAAATGACTCTTTCTTCTTAGGGTATAAACACCAAAGAACCTGACCCTCAAAACCTTGCATCTTAATGACTAACATTTATAGTTAATCAAGAGAATACCATCACTCTGGTTTCCAGTGTTTTCATAAACCTACTTGAATGGCACCCCCTGGTGACTGGAGGTGGGATCTAACATTTTGACCCACAACACAAATCATCAGCCACTCATGCACTGCTGGTGGAGGACACTGGTCCCACTTTACTATCTGCACCACAGAAAAGCTGTGATAACTTAATGCAGTCTTATCATCCCAAGTGAAATTAGGATGAAGAGGTTAAGAGTGAAAATCGTGTGACCAGCCTGGCTGATTGAATCCCAGCTTCACCGTTTACCAACTGTGTCATTTTGGGCAAGTTATTTTAACCTCTCTATGCCTCAGTTTCCTCATCTGGGCAAATGGAGGTAATAATGGTGCCTATTACCTAGGGCTACGAGGTTTAAATCAGTTAACAGCTACAAAATGTTTAGAATGATGCTCAGTAATTAGGAAGCAGTCAATACATGTTAGCACTCTTCACTAGCAGTGCTGATTAGACTTGAAAGGATGGGAAGATAGAGGTGGACTATCCAGGTCATTCCAGGGGATTAAGATTACAAATCTGCTCTACAGAGCCAGCAGCCTTACCTACTATGAACAACTTTACTAAAGGCAAGGAAACAAACAAACAAACAAACATGTACAGATTAATACAAATAAAACACTATGGCTTATAAGGTATGGCTTACTCTCAGGCAGCTCATTAGAAGACCTATCTTCTGTTTACTAAATTGCACAGTATTTAAGTTATGCCCCATTCAAGAACAAGACAGTAATCACAGCAATGCAAATTTGCATTTACAGAGTCCTTACTATTTGCCAAGCATCATGCTAAATAATTAAGACATATTATCTCAAATTATCCTCATGTCATTACTGTCCACATTTTGTCTTTGAGAAAATAGGCTTAGAAAATTAGGTAACTAGCTAGGGTCACATAGATAGTAAAGAGAAAAGTCAGGATTTAAACACAGGTATGTCTGATTTGTCCTACTCAGGATGATGTAAGATTATCATCTGATATATATATACACATACATATGAGATGATAACAGATATACATACAACGGGTATCTATACATACATATGTATGTATGTATGTATGTATGTATATGTGTATATATATGTATTCCCTCCACCCAGCCCAGAGGATGTAATAAGATGAATTAGCACCAGATTCTTAAATAGGAGATTTTCCATTTATTTAAGCCCAATAGAACATTTTATAATATAAGTAGATATAAAGTGGAATGGTTTTCTTGGACTAAATATGAAGAATGTGGGTACTTACAAGAAGTACAGTCATAATAATATACTTTAATACTCTTTAATACTCTTTAATTGTTTATGAATGTTCCTTGTTATATTAGCATTGCTATTTAAATACATAATGTACAACACATTTAAATTTTAGAGGGCAAAAATTAATTCTAGCTATATCCATACTTTCTCACATTCCATTTTCTCTAGAATCAAATGTAGTTGGTGTCCACACCCCTCTGATAAAACCACCCTCGTCACAGTCATCAATAGTCTCCATGTTTTCAAATCTAAGGGTAAATTCTCAGTCCTCAACTTTCTCAAATTCTCAGCAACAGCTGACATAACTTATCACTCCGTCCTTGAACAGTTTCTTTACTCAGCAGCCAAGACAGTCTTCTGGTTTTCCTCTTTTCTTTCTCTTTTGCTTGACTCTCCTCCTCTCATTCTTTCAAATTCTAAATGTTGGCATGGGCTAGTTGTTGCCTTCCTATGACCTTCTGCTCCGCTATTTAAACACGCTGTGTAGCCAAAGAGGCTCCAATATAGCTACCCTCATGACCTTCCCCACCCATATGATCATGACTCCCAAATGTCCACCTCCAGCCTTAGATCTCTGAATACCAGAGTTAGGTTTCTTAATATCAACCTTTCTCTGAAAAAAACAAAAACAAAAAAAGGTGTTCCTTCTCATATTTTCTCAATCTCAAAAATGGCAGAATTATTCACTCAGTTGCTTAGGCCAAAAACAATAGAATAAAATGTGAGTCCACTTGTGCTCTATGTAAGAGAGGCTGTTTCATACTGAGAAGAATGAGAACAAATGACTATTTCACAGACCAATGAAATCTTTCTTGTAGAACATTACTCATCTAGCAAGATTAGATATTTTATATCAAGATTTTAAGAAATTATTATGTACAAATATGTTCTTTTTCTAAATCCATTTGTTATATAATCATTAACCTATATTTTAATTAGGTTAATGATTATCTACACATTGTGCAAAGCAGTAAACATAATACATGCTTTAACAACTCAGTTCAGTACATTTGTTGAAGATTAACCTAGAAATAATTTCACATTTATTAAATATCAGAATTTTCCTATGCAGAATTATATAAAAGATAATTTAAAAATAATTCTTGGTATTGCTTTCTTACACTCGGTTGTATTGAATACAAGTTCTCATGATTATTCAGGTTACTCTAGATGTTATTTTAATATAAATGCACTACCCATGACCAAATAAAAATATGAATGTGACCAGTGTTTAAATTCAGTGGGCCCTTTCTATACTTAGGCTTTTCTCAGGCCTGTGGTTAAATGACTATTAGAAATGCTGCATATTTTTAAAAGGTCCTCCACCTCCCTTTATACTAAAATTTCTCTCATGAAAAGCCATTTATGTTACTTTTAGAAAAGTGGGCTGAACTTAAATACGATATAGAATTAATATGTGATCTTTTTTTTTTTGTGAGACGGAGTCTTGTTCTGTCGGTCAGGCAGTACCAACTCGCCTCACTGCAACCTCCACCTCCTAGGCTCAAGTGATTCTCCTGCCTCTGCCTGCTGAATAGCTGGGATTACAGGCACATGTCACCACGCCTGGCTAAATTTTGTAGTTTTAAGTAGAGATGGGTTTCACCATGTTGGCTAGGCTGGTCTCAAACTCCTGACCTCAAATGATCCACCCACCT
Source organism: Ateles fusciceps (assembly GCA_036589455.1). Taxonomy (NCBI): domain Eukaryota; kingdom Metazoa; phylum Chordata; class Mammalia; order Primates; family Atelidae; genus Ateles; species Ateles fusciceps. The sequence continues at coordinate 3,225,274 of JAZHEH010001378.1, forward strand.
CGGCCTCTCAAAGTGCTGGATTATAGGCGTGAGCCACCATGCCCAGCCAATAGGTGAACATGTTTTTACTATTTACCATAACTCTTATTCGAATGCCATAGACACTGAAAGAGAGAAGTTAAACTGTGTTAAAAGAAAACATTTTGAAGGAAACATTTATTTCTGATATACACCAACAGAATGAAGAATTCTAAAAAGAGCATTTGGTATACAATTATAATGTATTAATTAGTCCTGGCCCTATCTCCCACCAGCCCCATTTGCTCTCTCTGGGGTAGTGACACTAGATGTTCTCCTCTCTCCCTGCTAACCTGATTAGCCGATGCTCAGCTGTAAGATGCCCTCCCTAACCTCCAGGTCTTGGTGAACTTGCTGTCAGTTCTCCTGGCACAGGGTACTTAGCATGAGTCAACTGAAGATTGTATTTGTTAGTATGTTTGGTTTATTTCATCTGTCTCTCCAACTAGACAGCATATTCCAATGGACAAGGGAACTTTTCTCTTTTGGCTCACTGTCATATCTCCAGCACCTGGTACTAAAGTGAGCACTCAATAAATAGCTGTTGTATGATTAGCCTGATTTTTCTACTGAACTACAATTTCCAGGCTGGATACAATGGCCATTTTTCTGAGGAGCCATCCTTAGAGCTTAGCATAATGCATATTGCCCACATATAATAAACATGTGGCATAGACACATAAGCATTTGTTAAACAATGAGTATAGAAAAATATAAAAATATTTTAGGTTTAGAAATTTAAGGAATCTTACTGAATTACTTACTGAAAACCTCCAGAGCACCCGAAGTATCAATAATTGAACATTATTAATTCAATCCAACAAACTTCACTCAACAGTTACTATGTGTGAGGTCTTGCCTTGTAAGCAAAATAGGATCCCTGCCCTCAAGCAGCTTACAGTCCAGTTGAGATAAACAGGTAGCAACTATTACAAAATAGGATAGGGAAATTAAAAGACATTTCAAATTTTGTAAAAGTGAAAATGGGGTTAGAATGAATTCAAACTGTGAAATACCAGAGAAAGTTTCCAGGAGGAAGACTTTTAGGCTAGGACAAGAAGAAAAGGTACGATTTTCAGAGGCAGAATTGGATGACGGTAGGAAAGCACTCCATGAAGAGGAGCTAAGTTACTCATCTAAGTATGAAAGTGAATTCAGGGTGTGAAGTAAATAATATGGCATGGTCAGAGGGGAAAGTTTCTTGGAAGCATTTGGGGGGAGATAAGCTTGATGTTAAGATGGTATTAGAGGACAGATCAATACATAAATGTCTAAGGAGTCGAGAACTGGGTCACAGAGCTGTGCAGCCATATCAGCTTCTCCTCTATTGCTCAGAGCCATATGTACACCCATCTGTCTTTTACTTAACCACCATTTATTGTACACCTATTACTTACTCATTAATTCAAATATTAGTTGAATCTCTACTGTGCCAGGCACTGTTCTAAGTTCTGAAGTGTGTTCCAGGTTCCTATGTGCTATGAGGCATGTTAGGGGAGGGGATACTGCATGGATTCGAACATGGTTCCTGACTTGCAGAAGCCAGCACTGCAAGGTGAGTTTAGACAAATAATTGACTATGACGGTGCCATGTGATAAGCAGCCACGGGGCAGATAAACAGCCATGGGGCATCTGAATTAAGCTTTGGCATAAACACGGGAGTTTCCCTAGGACAATAAATGAGGTACACCTTAAAGGCATACATTTCTGAGATGCGGAAAAGGAAAGGAGAATTCTGGAGATATGAAAAGGCGTCAAAGGGTGGAAATGTGTCCAACAGCAAAATCAGAAATTGCTGTGGACACCTAGAGAAAAGGGGTTAGCAGGCCTGGAGGGGCAGGAGATTACGGGTGTTGTATGTTGTGCTAAATGGTTAATTCAAACAGAATGAAAGGACAGCCACCAAAGGATTTTAAGATTGGAATGGGCACAATCAGATTTGTATACCAGAAAAATCACCTTGGCAGCTGGACAGGGGGTGGCCTGAGGGGAATGCAAGGCACAGGAGGCCACAGGAGGACACCTGCAATAATGTCACAAAGAAGGATTTAGATGGACACAGCGGGAATGACGGTGGGTTGGGGGAGGAGTGAGAAGAGGATGGACACATAATAGATTAGACGTTATCTGCAGGACCTGGTCTAAGTGTATGTGAGGTATGGGCAAGCGAGGCAGAAGTAAGGTAACAATTTTTGGATGACACCCGTGGCTCAGATGTGGGTCATCAGAGAAGCCAGTATAGAAAAGGAAGGAGGAGGATTATGTTTCTGGGATTAAAAAAGAATACAAGTTTCTAACTGTCGGATCCATATACAGGTCTGGGGTTCAGCAGAGAATTCTGAGAAGAGCTAGAGACCTGAGTATCCTTAGCACATAAATCATAGGTGAGCCCTGAGCTTCATGGAGGCAGAATTTAAGTGTGAGAAGACCACCAGACCAGGACCAGGACATCCTCTCGGTTGACTTTAAACCTCTCTTCCTACTCATTCAGAGAATGCCAGGGATCTCACTGGTGATGGGAAGTTGGAGTTTCATGACTCAGTTCAGGCCCGTATGATCTCATGACCAACATCAGGACAGAACAGAGAGTGTCTCCACCCATTCTTTGATGTCAGAAAGGTGAAAAAAAATCTGCTTTTCTCTCAGTGTTGCCTTGAGCAGTCATTAACACCAGTATCAATTCTGTCAAACAACCCGGAAACCCAGATGTTGCCCTGGTCTGAACTCTCTCCATATCCACAAACAGGCATGGTTATGACACTATCTCCATTCTATCTGTGTTCCATTTCCACAGTTACCCACCTATTTTAACCCATTCCTCTTTTTTACCACCTCCCCTAATCCCTTGGCTTCACTATAGCATAGTGATATTTTTCAGCAACACTGTCCCTTTAATGGCTTTCCTTTGCTCTTGAAATTGACCCAAAACTCAACACAGCCCAAATGCCCATCAGCCAACCACCCACCTCTCCAAGCTTCGTGATGCTACAACATCCTCTTCTGCTTTCTGTTTCTTGCTCTCAGCGCAGTGTCTGTGCACATGCTGGTCCTTTTCTCTCATAGTCCCCCTTACGAGCCCCCACCTAGTTTACTCCAGTCCTTCCTCAGCTCCTCAGCTCAAATGTCACTTCTCTCTCTCCAGCTCACCAAACCGGATCATGTCTCCAACTTAGATTCTCATCATGCGCTGCATTTGCCCTTCATAGCACTTATCCAGCTTGTAATTATAGAGAGAGTGATTACTTGATAAAAAATAAGAACTATTTCTTCTTAGCTCACCACTTTATACCTAGCACCAGGCCATATGTCTAATAGAAAGTAGGTACACATTACATACTGCTCTATAAATAAAAAGAGATGATGAGAACTCACAGTAGTAGCCTTATTTTTCCTAAAGATGTGTTGCTGCAATAATCTGGAAAAATAAATAAGTCAATATAGGTTTGTGTGTGTATACACATACAAATAATACATATGTATATATGTAATATATTTAATATATAGATTATATATTAAAATGATAAAGTGCAAAATGTAAGAGAAGATGAGTGAAAGATGACGTACCCCAAAGGAAAAGCTTTGGCTGTACAGGAGATGGGTTCTTTGAACCTGCATCAGCCCACACCTGGAACCATCCCAAGCCAGAATGTCCTGGCAGATGCATCCGTCACTTCTTCACCACCAGAAAAATTAGTGGACACAGAGGAAAAACTGGTGAAATCCAAATGAGGTCAGTGGTTTTGTGAATTTTTGAATCAACGATGATTTCTTGGTGTGAATAATTATACTATGAGGATGTAAGATATTAACATTAGAAAAATTGGGTGAAAGGTATATGTGAACTCTGTAATATTTTTGCAACTTTTACATTCTAAAGTTATTTCAAAATAAAATAATTTTCAAGTGGCAGGGCTTTGCTGGGATAAGAGTATAAGCAGTACAAATCTATTATAAATTATTTTTTCTGTGTTTTAGTTTGTGATATATTTTTTCATTCAAGTTATTATCAATAACACTCATACTATACCTGTTTATAAGTATAAAGTGTATGTGTCTGTGTCTGTGTGTGCATATGTATGTACCTTCTCTGTCCTATTTTTTTGTTGTTGTTGTTGAGATGGAGTTTTGCTCTGTAGCCCAGGCTGGAGTGCAGTGGCACGATCTCGGCTCACTAAAACCTACGCTTCCCGGGTTCAAGTGATTCTACTGCCTCATCCTCCCAAGTAGCTGGGATTACAGGTAAGCGCCACCATGCCCAGCTAATTTGTGTATTTTTAGTAGAGACAGGGTTTTGCCATGTTGGCCAAGCTGTCCTTCAACTCCTGATCTCAGGTGATCCACCTGCCTTGACTTCCCAAGGTGTTAGCATTACAGGTGTGAGCCACTGTGCCCAGCCTATCATTCTTTTTTTAAAGTAAAAACTCATTAATTCCACCTTTACTTTCATGATTTTTTTTGCATGAACTGAGTACAGAATTACTAATAAATGGCATGCTGAAGAGGGGTAGAAAGAAGGGAGTAAGAAAAAGAGATGAAGGCATTTTTAAAGGTTGATAAAATAATGCCATGGTAAGTTTTGGGGAAATTTATATTATGTGTACAGAGAAATACAATCTCTCTCATGGAACTGACATTTATCTAGGTGATACAGACCCCAGATTTTGTTTTGACCTGAGATATCCTGATAATTGCTTTGATCTTCCACTTCACTTTGTATATATATAAATATATTATTTTTTAGTGTTCAGTATGTGGCACATTAAGGTTCTAGTCCTTTATTACAAGAACTGAAATGCTTTATTTAGTTGTTAGTGTGGATAGAGTTGGAGCCATTTCATGAACTGGCAGATAATCTGATTGGTAGTTGCTCTATTAGTCCCACTCGTAACACCATTTATTTGGTGAGCTCTGTTGAGAAAAAGTAATAAGTAGTAGAGGAATGACTTCAAATGCCTTTGCTATCACTGGCTGCATTAATTTTGAGATGCCTCATTTAGGCTATAAAAAGAGGCAAAGTTAATGTTCATAATATAGACATTTTGTCATCTCAAATTGGACCTACTACAATTTAGCATTCTCTCAAGAAGGTGTTATAGCTCACTAAGCTGTACCATTTTTCCTTTGAATAGGACAAAATTTTACATCATTTGGTTCACAGGCATAATGAAAATGGCATCGATTAGATCCTAAAGATGATAAGCCATCTCTAAGGAAAAAATGTAGCTTACATTTCACTTCCAATAAAATTTCAAATGCTAGAAAACTTTCAATCTATTAAAGTGACTTATTATTATTTTAAATAATGTGTTAAAAAGAAATGGATTTATGTAGGGGTATGTGTGTGAGTGTGTGTGTGTACGTCCCAATTTGTTTTTCTTTAAGTGGACACCAAATAAATCAAAAGGAATGGTATCCAAGAGAGGGATTCAGTACTGAATCACAGAGCAGTCTGATCCATAAATAGCTGTAGTAGCAGTTTCCTCACTGCCAATACTGACAGCCCAGAAGCTTGGAGAACTTCAAGGCAAAGGAACCAGGACCTGACCTACCAGCTTATACAGAGACACTTTATTTCAGAACTTGGCATCCGAATCTAAGAGCTGCCAAACACATAAATCAGTACCCACAGGGCTAAAGGTACTTGTGGAGATTGGCAAGGAGTTTATGAAGTATCACATGCCAGCCCACCAATAGGATTGGACAAATAGCAATGTACCCATCACACAAGCACTTCCAAAATGCACCGGACTCTCACATTTGATCAACATCATTTATATCAGTCACATTCAAATTCCCCATTGTGTTCTCCGCCTCACTTCCAGCCACTGGCATTTGGTTTCCACTGCTTCATGTAGCACAAGTCAAAGAGGGTACAGAGTTTACTCTGCAGAAACACATATTGGCTATTGTAATATTAACAAAATAGCCAAATTCAAGCACATCTCATTGTTCTTTGGGTTATTTTTGATATAAATCACTACATCATTGTTCTGGTTGCTTATGAAGCACTCTACCATTGTGATTGAAACAAAATACATGAACAGGAAGAAACTGATTAAAATGTGTTAGGCACTCCTACATTCAATGCACCTGCCAATCAATTTAGGTAATATTAAAAAAATCTAAGATATAGCCTCTGATCTTAAAAAAAGACAACAGTCCAATTGGGGGAGTATACAATAGTCTCGGAAAGGCTAAAAAACAACAATATAGGATTAAGAACACCCAGTTCTGCAAATAGAAGAATAGTTGGAAGGCAGCAGATAACTACACAGTAAAGAAATCATGGAAATATAATTACTTCAAGAGGTCGGAGGAGAAAAATTCCTTTGGTGTGAGATTTGGGCTGGGTCTCCTAAGATATAACTTTTCTACAGGCATAAAGAGGCAGCCAGGTATAAGAGTGAAGAAAGACCTACGTGCAAAAAGGAAGAGGGGACGATCAGTTGAGCACATGACTACCTTAGTGAGAAGAAGGAGTTCATGCTGAAGGGGTACATCCCAGAGGGCAGAATGTCCTTGATGATATAATTGATGCTTTGAGATGTTTTTTCTTGAAAGTGAAAGTGGAAGATTTCGCTTCAGATGAATAATGTACAAGGTAGTGTCATATAAGAATTCAATGGCAAAGGCTGTACAGAAGGACTACAAATGAAAAAGACTAATATTTAGGTAATCTTTCCCCTTCCTGCTCTTTCCCTCCCTTATTCTCTCTTTTTTAAAGAAAACAGAAAGCAGAGCATGGTGGCTCACTCGTGTAATCCCAGCACTTTGGGAGGCCAAGGCAGGTGGATCACATGAAGTCAGGAGTTTGAGACCAGCCTGGCCAACATGGTGAAACCCTGTCTCTACTAAAAATACAAAAAATTAGCTGGGTGTGGTGGGGCATGCCTGTAATCCCAGCTACTTGGTAGGCTGAGGCAGGAGAATTGCTTGAACTCGGGAGGCAGTAGTTTCAGTGAGCCAAGATCACACCACTGCACTCCAGCCTGTGTGACAAGAGCAAAATTCCATCTCAAAAAAAAAAAAAAAAAAAGGAAAAAGAAAAGAAAACAGAAGCCACAATTTTGTATGGTAGGCTCTGTGTTGGCTACACTAGGCTCGAACTCCTGGGCTCAAGTGGTCTGCCTGTCTTGGCCTCCCAGAGTGCTGGGATTACAAGCATGAGCCACTGCGCCTGGCCTGAATTTCACTAGAGAGTCTCACCAAACAACAGCCTGTCATGCAGGTTTTATCATTCTCACTTTGCAAATGAGAAAGGCAAGCTTAGAGAGGTTATGTACCTAACCCAAGGTCACACACCAGGGTTGAAACTCAAGTCCAGGCCTGACGGACTCCCATGCCACTGTCTTAAACAACACTTAGTTTGTTTATTTTATGAGCAAAGAAGCAGCTCTTTAAAAAAATGTTAAGTAGACATAAGGTAGAATGGTATAATGTGTGGCAAATATTAGTTACTTATAGTTTCATCTTTACCAAACAGTGATGTTGCTTGCAGTTGAGAATTATGTTTATAAATCACAGATTAGTCTGGGCTATTTAAATGACCGTCTGATTTATTTATCAATACACAGCTTATAATATACATATTAGTCTGCCTGTATGTTGTATAACAAAAAATTAATTATCTGGTCTTTGCCCTGCTTCCTGACACACAGCTCCTAATACCTTTGGAATTTCTTAAGTGACTGGAGTGTCTTTTGTTATTTATATAATAAGCCTCCTTTGACCATGACTTGGTTTATGTTAATGAGATGACACATGGCAGACCCCCTAGACAGTTTCAGGTTTTTAGCTCCTCACCAGAAACAAGGTTAGAAATTTCAGCCCCACCTTCCAATTTCTGGAAAGGGGGAGAAGGCCTGGAGAGTGAGCACAATCATCAGTGGACAATGATTTGATCCCCTCATGCCCATGGAATGAAACCTCAATAAAACTCCCTACAGGGTAGGGTTTGGAGAGCTGTCAGGCTGGTGGATACATACATGTGCTGGGAGGACGGGGCACCCGGAGAGGACATGGAAACTCAGGGTTCCCCCTCACACCTTATCCTATGCATTTCTTCCATCTGGCTGCCCCTGAGTTGCATCCTTTATCATAAACTAGTAATCATAAATAAATCGCCTTCCTAACTTCTGCAAGGCGTTGTCACCAATTACTGAACTAGGGACAGGATGATGGAAATTTCCCAAGTTCTAGTTAGACAGACAAAAGGGTGGGTAGCTTGGGGACCCCATTTGCAGCTGGCATCTGAAGTGCTAGCAGTCTTAAGGGACAGAGTCCTTGAGCTGTGGCATCTGTGCTAACTGCCTAGCTAGCATTAGAATTTAATTGAATAGCTGGACATCTCCTTGGCATCAGGGAATTGGAGAATACATTTCATAAGGTGACGGCTACCATAAATAGCTTCTGATGGCTCTGAGCAAAGTTAACTGAAAACCTTCCGAGAAGGATTCACCACTCTAGATGCCATTAAGAACTACATGATTCATGAGAGAAGATCAAAATATCAACACTAACTGGAGTTTGGAAGTTGGTTCCAACCCTCGTGGATGACTCGAGTTCGGTGGAGGAAGTAACTGCAGATGTGGTAGAAATCGCACGAGAACTAGAGACAAAAGTGGGGCCTGAAGATGTGACTGAGTGGCTACAGTTTCAGACTCCATGTCACACTCTTCAACAATATCCTACTTTATTTTATGAGCAAAGAAGCAACTTTTTAAAAAAAAGTTAATGTGGACAGATGAAGAGTCATTTCTTCCTTTTCCTTTTTAAAAAATTTCAGTAGTTTTTGAGAAACAGGTGGTGTTTGGTTATACAGAAAAGTTCCTTAGTGGTGATTTCTGAGAGTTTGTGCGCCGGTCACCCGAGCAGTGTACACTGTACCCAGTGTGAGCCTTTATCCCTTGTCCCGGTATCAACCTTCCCCTGAGTCCCCAGGTCCGTTATATCATTCTTATGCCTTTGTGTCCTCATGGCTTAGCACCAAGGAATGGCTTCTTATGGGTGAACAAAAAAAGCAGTTTGAGATAGAAAGTACTCCTAGTGAAGCTGCTGTTTACATTGCTGAAATGAACACAGGATTTAGAAGATTATATAAACTTAGTGGATAAAGCTGTATCAGAGGATTGCCTCCAGTTTCAAAAGAAATTCCATTGTGGGCAAAATGCTATCAAACAACCCTACATGCTACAGAGAAATCTTTCATGAAAGGAAGTCTCCATGGATGCAGCAGCTCTCGCTGTTGTCTTATTTCGAGAAATTGCCACCGCTACCCCAGCCTTCAGCAACCACCACCCTGATCAGTCGGCCTTCAGAGGGTCATAATGTTTTTGCTGGTGGAGGGTCTTGCCTCCAGCAAAAAAAATAGATGACTTGCTGAAAGCTCAGATGATCGTTAGCATATTTTGACAATAATGTATTTTTATTAAAATACATACACTGTTTAAGATATAATGTTATTGCATGCTTCCTATAACATAGTTTAAACACAAATTTTATATGCACTGGGAAACCAAAAATTTGTGTGGCTTGCCTTATGATACTCACTTTATTGCAAGTTTGCTTTACTGCAGTGGTCTAGAACTGAACCCACAATATCTCTGAGGTACACCACTACTCAAGTTTTTTGTAAACTTTTTGTTAGAACTATTCTTTCTCCATCATTGTTCTTTGAAAATGTAGATGGATGAATGGCCATAAAATAGATTTAACCTATATTTAAATCTACCTATCTTGATACCCTCTTAAATAATCAAGACAAACTGAATTTACAAAATATGATTAGAGCAGTTTGCTTAAATTTGTAGTCCCTGATTAAATACAGATGTTATGCAAAATAGGCTGGGTCTGGAAATCACCCACAAATGCATCCTTATTATTTAGCTTTATTTTTGCTTTGACAAAAAGAAAGCAAGAGTCTTTACAAAGTTCCTGAGATGGCTGTAGAAAGAAGAAGGATAAACCTAGTCAAATAAAATAAAATAATTTCCTATGTGTAATCAACAACACACAAAGCAGAGGCCTAAAAAACTGCCTACTACTTAGCAGTAATATAGAAATGCCACAATTAACAAAAAGAGATGATACAATTAAAATATTAATAGAATCAATTGATGTTTTCACTCTTTCACTGTTGCCCTGGGAATTTAAGAAAAAAAGCAATACAATTAACTAATCATACAAAGGATTAACATTTCAATATTTAAAAACAGTAATTAATGAATCAGAACATGTTCTTAGTTTCCACTGTTTTCTATGCCGGGTAACAGACAGTAGGGAGGTGCAAATGTATAAACTGGCCAGGCGCGGTGGCTCACACCTATGAGGCAGATCACAGGTCAGCAGATTGAGACCATCCTGGCCAACATGGTGAAACCTCGTGTCTAGTAAAATACAAAAAACTAGCCAGGCATGGTGGCATGTGCCTGTAGTCCCAGCTACTCGGGAGGCTGAGGCAGGGGAATTGCTTGAATCCAGGAACTGAAGGTTGCAGTGAGCCGAGATCCAGCCACTGCACTCTAGCTTGGTGACAGAGCGACACTCCATCTCGTTAAAAACAAAAGCATAAAATATTGCTCCCTCCATGAAAGACTTTCCAGGCTAGAGAGTCAGAAGAGCACAGAAACTTCATGGAAGGGCTACGTAGTGACATGTTGAAGAGTCTAGACTCTATACCAGACTGCCAGGGTTCAAATCCAGCGTCTGCACTTGCTGACTGTGTGGTTTACAGGTGAGAAATCTAATCTTCTCTGCCTCAGGTTTCCTATCTTCATAATGGGGATAGTTCAGAACAATGCCTGGAGCACAGCGTGTTCTACTCAAGTCTCCGCTCGATGATCTTGTCCTTATCTACTGGAGTCTCATGCTGCAGTGTTGCCATGTGTCCCTGGCTCTTCCATGTCTTGTGCCTAACTTTCTCCTAAAGTAAGAACAATAGCTAGTAGACTCTGTTTCTCTGGGTGCTGGCATTGACAAGCTAAATGCTAGTGACTACGATGAAGACGTGAAATAGTCTTCTTTTGAAATAAACAGCCAGCTCCCAAATTGTACGTAACTAGGGGAGTTCATCACGAATAAATGTTTAAATGCTTAAGTTTAGAATAAAAAATAACCAGTGTATCGCTACATGCTATTAAACAACTCGACAAACTTAAATCACTGTAGCTGTAGTAGAGTGCATTCTATAAGAATACCAGAGTTACCAGTATTTTGGAAATGCAATGTTGAACTGACCATACTAATTATCTGCTGATTAGGAAGTATGACCCAGTGGTTGTTAAGTGTCTTTAGTTTCTTTTTAGTTTTGAGTCTGTGCATTTTCAAATTTGGTGTTGATTGTGTATCAGATGAGTGGCTGCTTTGGAAGTCAAAAGAGTTCTCTACTGTGTCTGGGGCTCTAATTTGTCAAGCTGTGTCCTAATTGTAGCTTGTGTTTACGAAGTGTCATCAATCTGAACGGGGCGAAACAGGACAGGCAGTCGGACTGATTTACCGTATTCTGTATGCAGAACAGTGTTCAAGAGTGGAGACCTTGAAACTCCCATCCTCTTACATATGTATCATCAGGTTACACACAGGCCTGCTCCCCTACTGGAATCATTCTGCACCATGCAAAACAAATCATGGATGAATTACGTTATGGCTTTTTCAGGTAATGATCAATATAAGGGTTAAAGGACTTAAAAAATACAATTTATATTCAGGCTTTAAAAAAGTATGAAATCTTGTCATGTGCAGCAAAATGCATGGAATTAAGGTCATAATGTTAAGTGAAATAAGCTAGGCAGAGAATGACAAATATCACATGTTCTCACTCATATGTGGGGAGCTAAAAAGGTTTATCTTGGCCGGGCGCGGTGTCTCATGCCTGTAATCCCAGCATTCTGGGAGGCCGAGTTGGGCAGATCACGAGGTCAAGAGATCAAGACCATCCTGGTCAATATAGTGAAACCCTGTCTCTACTAAAAATACAAAAATTAGTGGGGCATGGTGGTGCGCACCTGTAGTCCCAGCTACTTGGGAGGCTGAGGCAGGAGAATCGCCTGAACCTGGGAGGTGGAGGTTGCAGTGAGCTGAGATCGTGCCACCGTACTCCAGTCTGGCAACAGGGTGAGATCTCGTCTCAAAAAAAAAAAAGGTTGATCTCATGGAGGTCAAGAGTAGAATGATGGTTACCAGAGGCTAGGAGTGTTGTGGAGGTGTGGGTAGAGTGGAGGATGAAGAGATATTCATTAATGGGTACAAACAAACATAAATTAAATAGAGTACATTCTAGTGTTTGATATAGCACAGTAGGATAACTAGAATAAAGAATAATTAATTGTATCTTTCAGAATAACTAAAAGATTTAGAATGTTCCTGACACCAAGAAATGATAAATGTTTGAGATGATGGGTATCCCCAATACCCTGATTTGATCATTACACCTTGTATGAATGTATCAAAATATCCCATTACCCCATACATATTTACAAGTATTATGCATTAATTAAAAAAATTCAAAAAGGAAATTTCCATTTTACTAATATGAATTACTGTGAAATGCCAGCGTAGTCTCATGATGGCCTGTATAACCCCTTTCTACCTTGACCATGAATGGCCCCATGAGTATGCAATTTGGAAATATATTTGCACAATATTAAATTCAAATTATGCCATCCTGTTCTCCCAGTATCTTTTATAAAATTGTACCATCTTCGTGAACTTTAACGTGACTGTAAGGCTTGGCAAACCGGACACAGGTCTGACACAAACGCATTCTTAGAATGGGCTACCATGTTATATGTCTACAGGTACGCACCTGCTCGTGACAAAACGCCTCCAATGTCACGAGTCCACAGAACACTGCTGAATGTACTCAGACTCCCAAGAGCATTTTAAAAATGCAAGTTGTGTTTATTTCTGATAACAAATGCCTGAGTTATATCACCTCTGTTTATTAAGTCTCTTTCCCTGGCCCTCAGTAAAATACAGAATAAACTCCCTTTAAATTAAAAGAAGGAAAAGAAGTCACAATCTCTGTTGCTTCTTTCAGAGCTTAACATCTGCAGTGGGTGGCCTACACCTGACTCTAATTTTTATGCATCTCTTTGTTTTCATTCTATCAATCATTATATCAACTATTTCTCTCACATCAACCCTAGTTCAAAAACCATCAAAGGGGCTCTCAGTGTCTACAGAATGAACCTTAACTCCTTAACATGACATTGAAGACCCTCTTATTCTGTCCTAACCCACTATTTCACATCACTTCTCTATAAACCTCTCTCCAGGCTTGTATTTTTGTTGTTGCTGCTTTATCTCTCTGATCTGGCTTTTGCTTCCCTAACTCTAATACTGCTTTTAGTTCAGTATAAACTTACTTCAGTAACCAGCCTTGCTGACGCCCCACCCCCACACACCAGACCTGAAACCCCCACATCTCTTGGCCTCGGTGTCACTGTGCTATCCCATCTCCTCCTCCACTCCAGAATCTCTGACATGCTTCCTCATCTTCTTTAGCTCTTTCTTGACTTCTTCTCCCCTGTCTCCACAGGCATTCATGAAGGTACAACATGCTGGTGCCTCCCAAAGTTACATTTTCATAGTAGGGGTGGCTCTCCAGAGAAATTAAGTCTTTTTTCCTCCTGTAATTATCTTTATTTCCCTTCAGTAAATCAGGTAATTATCTAATTTTTTTTTAAGACAGGGTCTTGCTTTGTCACCCAGGCTGGAATACAGTGGAACGAACACAGCTCACTGTAGCCTCAACCTCCCAGGCTCAAGTGATCCTCCTGCCCCAGCCCCCAAAGTAGCTGGGACTACAGGTGGTGCCACCAAATGCAGGTGATTTTTGTATTTTTTGTAGAGACAGGTTCTATGTTATCCAGGCTGGTCTTGCACTTCTGGACTCAAGCAATCCACACACCTCAGTTTCCCAAAGTGCTGGGATTACAGGAATGGGCCACCAGGCCTGGCCCATATTTTATTTTCTAATGAAATGTCTTTTCACCTCACTGCAGGTAGCCTTCTACCCTTCAGCTTTAATCTTGCCCAAGTCACATCTTCAGCTTTAATCTTGCCCAAATTCTGATTGTGCATTTCCAATTCCTTATTGGCTATGTTCACTTGAATATCCCACTATTAATACAAACTCAACATAACCAAAACCAAACTTATCTTACGCTACCAATTCTCTGCCCATGGTTTTTTTTTTTTTTAGTAAAATGAGTATTTTTCAAGATAGTAGATTCAGAGCCATGTAATCATTGTTGACTTCTCTCTCATCCTTTAGAGTCAATAACATTTAGAGAGTCATACTCTGAGATGTCTCAACTATCCCTTATTTTCGACTGCTATTGCAATCCTTCTATTAAAGGTGGTTAGCATCTCACATACAGCACACTAGTATCCGCTAGATGCCATGCATCCATCTCTGTTCTTGCCTAGTCATTTATCACTCTACTAACAGATGAGCCATCTGGGCAGACAGTGGAAGCCAGCTCACCTAGCATCCATTCCAGCCCCTTGTCTCTTGACATCTTAAAGAAAACAGCCTAGGAAGCTAAAATCTACATCTCCCAGAGGCCTTTGCAACTAAGCTTCTGTGGGCAAACTAGCTTCCACCAAACCAAAGCAAGGCAGAGGTGAGCAGTGTCAGGGAGCTGCCCTGTGCAAAGGGGATGGGTCTTCTGGCAAGCATGATGGCTGAGACATAAGTCATTCTGAGGCAGCTGGGATGAGATTTTGGCATTCAGCTCCAACTAGAGGTGCAACTGGTGAGCAGTGGGTGGCAGAGGTGTTTTGCTAGAAGTGTCCTCTGGCTGCTCTGCTGGCATGACACTTAACTCTCTTTCATCATAAATTGTTAATGTGGTGCATTCTATTATCAGCAACCAAGAACCCTAAAAACACTTCTCCGCATTCCTTCTTTCATTATATCAACCTTAGTTCAATAACCATCAAGGGGGTTCTCAGTGTCTGCAGAATTAACCCTTAACTCCTTAACATGACATTAAAGACTCTCATGTTCTGTCCCTAACCCACTAGTACTATTCCACATCACTTCTCTGTAAACTTTTTTCCCTTGGCTTGTATTTTGTTGTTGTTGTTACAGGGCTTCAGCTTACACTATCCCACTCGTCAGAAATGCCTTTCTCTGTCTCTGACATATAAATCCTGCCTATCTTTCAAAGCACAGAACAAGGCCAGGTGTAGTGACTCATGCCTGTAATCCCAACACTTTGGGATGCCGAGGTGGGAGGATTGCTTAAGCCCAAAAGTTCAAGACCAGCCTGTGCAATATGGTGAAACCCTGTCTCCACTATGCAAAAAGTACAAAAAACAATTACAAAAATACAAATATAGAAAAAAAAAATTTAGCTGGGCATGGAGCCATGCACCTGTAATCTCAGTGACTTGGGAAGCTGAGGTGCAAGGACTGCTTGAGCCCAGGAGGTCAAGGCTGAAGTAAGCTCTGATCACAGCACTGCACTCTAGCTTGGATGACAGAGTGAGGTCCCATCTCAAAACAAATAAAAACAAAAACAAAAAAGCAAGAAAGAGCCGCATCTCTGCCATGAAGCCCTCCTGGACCACCTCAGGTAGAAATGATTTTTCTCTCACCTCCTCTAAACAGATAGGATACATGATATTGTTAGAGTACCTGTTTTTCACTTTCAGCTTTGTGTTATTATAAGTTTACCAACTTATGTTGCTAAGTTTTATCTCTACTTTTCATTCTTGAAAAATCTAAATTATAACATCCGTAACAACTATATATAGTTAATTTATGGAGCACCTACTTTTTACCAGGCACTGTTTCAGATACTCTTCAAGTCTCCCTGAAAACAACCATGTGACAATATTGTAAACAACCTATCTTATGAATGATGGAACAAGTTCTAAAATGTCATACAGCTTCTCCTAGGTCATGTAGTTAGTCAGAGAAGCCGATTTGTACCCAAACCTAGCCAAGCTGTATTCTCTCCAGAGTAACAAAATATAGTCCCTTTCACAAAACAGGTCCTCAATACTTTATCTAGTTATTGATTAAATAATCAGTAAATTAATTTCTCAAATGACTATTTCTTGAGTTCTTGATCTGTCATTTTCTCTGCTAAGCACATTACAAATGCTTCATTTAATCTTTATATGATGTAGATAGGTATGGTACTTGTGGAAACCAAGCAAATAAATTGCAATTTAGAGAAACTAAGTAACCTGAAAGACCACAAAGCCTGTACATGGCAGTTTTGGGACTGGAACTCAAGCATTTGGCTCCATAGTATATGTAGTGGGAAGTGGAACAACCACTTTTGTTCTCAATGATACAATGATTTCATTTGGAGACTATTTAACAAAATGATTCATGGAAAATATTTTATTTTTAAGCAAAAAAAGTACATAGTGCATTTTTTTCTTTATTACAAGAGCCATTATGACTACTGTGACAACTTTAAAATTTCTAGTTTGCAGAAGGTAGGAATAATTAAATCTAAAAGGAAGTCAGGGAAAAGAGAGGGAAAGGAAGGTAAGAGGAACCTGGGGGAAAAATAATCTCAATAGATTGTATTTAATAAAAATATTTTAGGTAATAAAACACACTTTAATCAAAATAATTACTGATGAAATCTCTCAGGGTGCTCTTACATAAAGTCTCTTTGCTCAGTAAGACACTTTGACTAATTCTTTCCCTATTTGACTTACTTTTAATATACAAAATTATAGTTTGTTCATTATGTATTGGGTTTTGTTATATATTTTCTCTGGTAAAATTATCATTGTGGAAAATCTGGCAAATGCAGACAATTATATTTCTTTTTGGAATTCATATAAGGTGATTTTAAATCAGTTTCAAAGAAACTGATCTGGAAGTTACAGTAGGGAATTTGAGGAGTTTGCTGTAACTCAACCCAAATGCATCATTCCTTTTATAAGGATGTTTTTGTTTCTTTCTTGATATTATTTTTGTCATTCAGAAAATCAATGAAGATACAAAATGATGGCCTATTGAAAATAATAAATATGCCTACATTTCAAATGCATGGAGGCAGCTGTATTTTAAGACCAAACATTCAGTTTAATAATACAGGGTGGTTCATGGTGATTGCCAAGGGCTAGTCTGTAAAGGATGGGTCTACCCCGGGGCATGTAGAACACCTTTGTGCTCTTATATCAAACACACATCATGTTCTCTTTGTCTAAATGTCTGCTTTCTAATTCTTTTTCAAATTTTTTTATTTTTAGAGATTTTGTTCCCTCCATTAAACTGCTTTTATCTCAGGTTGCATTTTTGTTTCAGAACATTTCAATTTTATATGTTAAATTTCAAATTAAGTAAGTAGTTAGACAAAGTATGAAACTTGCACCTACCCACTCTGCTAATTATGATATAAATAAAAATTATACTCTAGTGAAAACCAATGAGTTTTAATGCCTTTCCAGTCCAGAGTATACTAAGTCTCAGCACATTCTGCTGAGTTCATTCCAAAGAAAATCTCACACTTTGTGTACATTTCAAAATAGTTTGTTGCTATTTTTGAAAGCTATTACGACTACATTTTCTGCAAGTTGTAACAGTTTTGAGTCATTAATAAAACAACTGAGAATAATTTTTTTTTTTCATTTTCCTATGATGAGTTAAGAGCAAAAATGCTCTTGATAACACAGAACAGTTTCATAAATCATATCGCATACATGGCAAGTTGGCAGACCTTTGTTTTTCTAAAAAGACTTTCAATTGTTGGTCTTGAAGTGAGGCTATGACTGCTGAATCATGGTGATGCTTTACGTTTCTGAAGTACTTTAGAGTCACAAAATACCTTCTCCTGTGTTATCTGGACTTCACAAAAGTCCTGCAGCAAACAGGCATTAATTACTAGATCTTCTTCTGTAAATGAGCACCTTAAGGATTTCTGGGACTTGTTAGGTGTCACAGTAGTGCTCAGACAGAAATAAGCACCAATTCTACACATATTTATTTTTCCACTACCCTGAGAGAATTGGGAGCCTGAAAACATTTTGGACATCATCTAGTGTGTTCCCACTAGAGCGCTAACCTGACCAAGGTAAGACCACACACAAAGTACTCCAGGTCACAGAGTCAGATCCTTGCCATGCAGGAACGAAGAACTTCTGTGTTCTTCCCAAGTGTAATGGAAATAAAAATGTTTCAGAGTTAGGCTAGGTTTGGACTCTAGTCCCAAATACACTATGTCTAATCTTGTGCAAGGTACCTGCACTTGTAAAATTCTAGGTTACTCATTTCTGAAGTGGGACTATTAATACTTACTTTGTGCAGTTGTAGGGATAAAAACCAGGTAAGAAATGTGGTGTGCGTGGCCATCATCACCACTGAGCACACAATATTTTATTTCCCTTTCCAATTCACTGTTGACGTAACAGTACCTAGCTTTCAAATTTCAGTCTGTAAACGAAAAACAATTCAGCAATTCATAGTAGCTTACAAAAATGGGTTGCAAATGTCTGTGTCTGACTTTTATAGGTAATCCTTAACTTACAAATGATGTTTGATTGGTCAAACTTTTCATTATATATATAGTCCTTTTTATTAAAATACTAAACCAAATAGTAAAACTTATTATTATTACTATAATTTAAGGTTTTAAAATATAAGTCCAAGTCCACATCAGTCTGCTTTGGCCAATATATTTGTTATAATTTTATTTTTGTATTTCCTTAAAAAAAAATTGTACTGTTTGGTGATTTGAAAGCAAGTAATCCTTCATTATCAAGCATTTTGTGAAGTGACTCGTAGTAACACGATTTTGCAGCAATAAAAAGCCAACACTCTCTAGGGTGGTACTCAAAATCGAGTTTTGCATATAATTTTATGTTGCATTCTATCTGCTGCATGCAGTGTAGAGCATGGTCCTAGGGGCTAATACTGCATAGAAAGCATTTTCACAGAAAGCCACAGTGCATTTAGTACCAATTTCGCTAAGAAACCAAAGAACTCTCCAGCTAATACTGATGTTTCCCTCCTTACAGTCTAAAGGGCAAGGAAGGAGCAGATACCCTTAGCTCCATTTTGCAGCTGTAGATACTGAGCCTGGCTGACTTGCAAACAGAGCCAGGCCAACAAAAAGGTGGGATTAAAATTCAGGAGTAAGGACTCTCAGCCTTGGCTTTCACTAAATCATGCTGTCTCTTCCATGAAAGTCCCCCCCCCTGTTCCTTCAGGCAATGAAAATAACACACTGACTTGGGTAAAAAAATTCTCGTCTGATCTGGACGTTTTTGACAAAAAGAGGGAGTTGTCTCTTGGAAGGCATGTTCTGCATTTCGAATTCACTAGAAATATATTTTAAAATAATTCATTTTTATCATTTCCAAGATTCCAGAAGAGCGCCTTTCACTTTGTGTTTAAGTTATGTGAAAATTAAATGGATACAAACAAAATGTGACAGAAATTAAAGTATATGTAATTCATAATTTTTATAGTCAGAGAGCAAAAATCTTTACTAGAGTTTACTAATACAAGTGTATATTCATGTGCCTACTCATATGTAGTGAAAGGTACAATTTATTGCTACATTATCTAATAATGTGTTTGAAATTAGAGCATTTTTATAAAAATAAGTGATACTGCAACAGAATTACAATGCAACTTGTCACATTTCCTCTTTAAAGTGTCATTTTTTTTCCCTGCCACATGAGCTGTTTGTCATTTGAAATAAGCTGTCAGGTTAAAAAAAAATTAATGTCTTCTTTAGGGTTATATTTTGTGGCTGTTCTCCTAGGGTAAAACCTTAGAAATGTGACTTTTAGGCACGTGTGAATGGCAGTAGGATCTGGTCTCTATTTATTATACAGAACCTTATGCTCTGCATATCTAGGAAGTAGCATTTCCTTAGTTTTATCCAACTGTTCTTGCATTATGTTTTCCTGTAGTATGATTTGCTTGGTTATTATTTCTTCAATTATATTACAGCAGATACCATTTGTATAAATTACTCCCAAATTTCTTCTGAGATGGAAAAGGAATAAAGAAAGAAATACAATATTCAGTCCTATTGTCAGATCAAATGTCATGATTATTGGTCTGGAATTATGAGCCTTGTGGACCAGAGAATACAATCATCAAAACAGGAATCTAGCTCATCAGCATCATGCCGCGGTACTCTCAAAAATGATTCCTCACAACATGCTATCTTGGTTGGCACATAGTACCATGCTATCATGGTACTAACCATGGCCAAACCACTGACCTACATCAGCTATTTTCAACTGCTTTCACCTCCATGTTTATAGACATGTAGTTCCTATGTTTATATACATAGTCATACAGACACAGACCAAGGGAAACAAACTCAGATTAATGAAGGTCACTCACCATGGCCTATGGCACAGACAGTAGGTTAAGTGACATCTTCAGTAAATTAACTGCAACTCTCCTCTCCTCTCATCTGACCCAACATACCAGTAAGTCCCAAACCACCAATGTATACTTATGTCTTAGAGGAAAGCTGCTAGTTCTAGAAGGAGAGGAGTTTTTACAATGAAATTATGCACAGAATCTCAAAGTGTAAAAAAGTTAACGTCGACATCTAGTTACAATAAATGTATTTTATAAATTAAAATCCTTAACAATTATGAAGCCAACATAAAAAATGTTTGATAAATCCTAAAATCTTAGTTTTTGTGGTATCAACAGTAGCATCCAGTTTATCCTGCATTTTGTTACATTTAGAGAGTATAAAAGGACCAAGATTTACTGAAATTCACAGTTAAAAATAATAAGAATCTTTAACAGGCCATTTTGCAATCTCAGAATCCTCTTCATCTGAATAATCTGGATAATCACAGGGTGGAAAAGTACTAAAATAATCTAAATTATTACTAGGTGGAAGGGAATAAGAAAAGCTTCTGACTGCTCAAAACCGTCTATATCATGATCTGAATAAGCTCACGTGGGCGTATACATATGTAAAAATTCACTAAGATACATACTTAAGATCTGTAAACTGAACAATGTACATGTCCATGCCTTAATAATAACACAATTACCCAGAAGCTTGAAAAAAGTAATGAACATTTTTTGCTTCAAAGTTAATAAAGATGTCTAATGAAAATTTATGCTGTTTATCATTATTAACATTAAAAATCAGAACCAAAATGATTTGCTCATTATTGTGGCTGTACATGCAAAACACTCACGTATTATACAAGTGACTGCCCGGCTGCGGAGACGGCACATGCTGAACACGTGTCTCACTCTGCCTGACGTTTAATTGAGTCTGGCACATATGTGCTCTAGTAATATACTCAAGTGTGCAATTTTATGTGAGTGGACATCTGCAGACATGAATTTGAAAACAACTAGTACAAAGTGACAACCTTTCTACCCAATGGTCTATAATAAAAAGAGTGATAACAGGAAGCTGCAGCAACTACATCTCTTGAGGTTTTATTACATTACAGGCATTGTGCTAAGTTCTCGCATTCACCACCTCAAGGATTGCATTTATGGGAATTTTAAACACATCAGCAGAGATGGTAAAAGACGTGTGCGTGATCTGTCCCCAAATAAGATAATCGGACAGTACAAGTTAACACAGTTACAGGCTCCAGGTTTGTAAAAATATTAGTAGGAAACTCATTTATATGTGATTTTGATATAACTGCAATTTTAAAAATAATTATAATTCATTAAAATGACTCCCAAACATTTCTATAAGACCTAGACATCTATAGGTACCATTTTAAAAAGCACATTGAGGCCAATTTTCTGACACCAACTCTAATTCTCATTCTGAGAGTTTACAGTTGACAAACTCCTTTGTTAGCCCACAATATCAGTTAATAAGCTTGGAGATGTGAATGAATTTCCTGGATTAAGACTCCTTTCCATTACAACTATTGGCTTCATGATTAATATTTTTCACATGTGAATTTCTTGGTATTTTTATTGTACCTTTTATAAATCCTATTATATTAAATCTTATTTAATAGGTTGGTTACTGAAACTCTAAATTCCAAACTCTTACTTATTTAAATTGAAATAACCGATTATTAAACAACAAACAGGTATATGTGAATCAAACTGTGCTAAATCGCAATATCCATACTCTCCTACTTAAGGTGAATCTGTCATTTTAGACACAGTCATGGTGCAACCTGATAGTGAGTGAAAACACAAACCATACGACTAAATGACATAGGACAACTGGTGGTCCCAAGAAGTCACATTTACACAGGAAGGCTCAGGTCTTTCAAGTATGTTGATAAATTGCTAACTCATTACATCATAGATGGAATAGAACCTAAGATGTAATTTAGTCCAAACTCCTTGTTTTCTGGTTGGGAGAAAGAAAAGGTCCACAAAGGTGAAGCAACACTTCAAGGTCCACTGCTTGGCAGTGAGGGGGATGATCGGCTCCTCAAGCCACCCTTGAAAATCTGATTCTTCGACACATATTGGGATAGCCTTTTAAAAAGGTTACAGGCCACGTGTGGTGGCTGACTCCTGTAATCCCAGCACTTCGGGAGGCCGAGGCAGGTGGATCACCTGTCAAAAGTTTGAGACTAGCCTGGCCAACATGGTGAAACCCCATCTCTTCTAAAAATACAAAAATTAGCCGGGCTTGCTGGCACCTGCCAATAGTCCCAGCTATGTGGAAGGCTGAGACAGGAGAATTGATTGAACCTGGAAGGCGGAGGTTGCAGTGAGCCAAGATTGCATCATTGCACTCCAAGCCTGGGCCACAGAGTGAGACTTTGTCTCAAAAGATAAAAATAAAAATAATAGGGTTATAAATATATAATTATACATACCTATGGCTATATTTTAGTACAGAAAACACTTAACTTTTGTATATGGAATCCTGACTTTATATATATTCCAGTTGAAACACAGTTCAACCCTGCCTGTGATCTGACAATATTCAATATATTTAAAAGACAACTTTGAAAGTATCCTTAAATTCTCCTTCTCTTGATGAAGTAATTTCAAAAACTTAACCCTTCCCAGCTGTCAATGTATCATTCTGATCTTTGCACCATTTTCAATTCCCCATATTCTTTCTTTAAAGAATATTTTTTGGAGTGCAAAGATCATGAAGGGATGTTTAAATTAACCTGTCCCTATGCAAGGTACAACTTCCTTGTAAATAACCCGCAAAATAAAGAAGTCATTACATTAACAAACGGATCAGATTGCTTATGTTCTCTGTGTTCTGCACCACATGGGATATCTGATCCTAGTCTTAAAATGAAAAAAGTACAGACCAGTCTTTGTGCTCTCTGCCTCCCAGATAGAGGCGAGTTATTGCTGTGGAGCTCTATCTCTTTATGACTGGTTTCAAAATCAACAAAGTCTGGATTTTACAAGCACAAGATTTGCCAAAAAGAAAGTTTTCATGATTTTTTTTCGGTCAGAACTGGGAAGTCATATCAGACAATCTTAATTCTTATTTTTCCCCATGATAAAGATGGCTCTGCCTGATCCACACAGACCTTCCACACTGACTGCTGATTTTTGGCATATATTGAATACTCAATAAATGTAAACTTCCCCCTGTGAAAGAGAGCAGAAATTACTGTAATGCACACAACATTTACATTCACTAGAAATTCTCTTTGAATACAAACACCCTAGGTACAATGGACAACAAAGGAAATCACTCTTGGCATGTTAAGGATGATATTCTTTACCTGTCTCTTCCGCAAACCTAGCCTGGTATCTTACAAATGGGAAATGTGCAATACACACTGAGTGAATGAAGTATGAGAATGAAGTATGAGAATTTCCTTCTGGTGCCAGTGATGCCATTTTGTAGAACAATGCATTCACTGGAAGTTATATGGTAGGAATCTCTGGATAAATCAGTAATGTTTATCTGCAATTTTGATTTTACGATCCTAGTTTTATTCAATATAAACAAGTAACTAAATAATACCTGGGCACTTTACAAGTACAGAAATCTGAAAAGCACTTAAGAAGCTCTTGTTTTTCCAAATTACAAGAGATGGAAGATTAGAGAGCTAGAAAATATTATGGAGATAGTGAATGAAAGGACTGTTACAAAAAGAAAAGCTCCTTATTTTCTGATCAGGATAAACCAAGACTCAGCATATACTTTGGGTTTACAATTTACAAATATTTATTCATAAATATTTTTAAAACTTGACAAATCAAACAAAAGAAGGAGAATTTTAAAGTTCATGTGGATAAGAAGACAAAGATGATGTAACTAGAATAAGAAGTAAACAGAAGGGAGGAGATAAAAATAACTCTGGTATATACTAGGCTTTTAATAAGTATATTTTAAATGGGTCAAACTTCACAATTGGTGCCTACATCAGTCTATCCAGGTAATTATCAGATAAGCAAGCTTATTTTACAGACATACACAAAAACATGTTGTAATTAAGGAGTCTTTTCATACACAATTACTTGAGGAACTGTCTAAAATTTTCTCTTCACTCCAGATCGATCTCTCGCCTAGACCTTCACTCCTTTGGCTGTCATTCTCATTTTTCTCATCTCCCTTACACATTTCTACATTTGCTTTCCCACGAATCTTATGTTCATATTCCATTAGCAATGATAATTCCTTTCTCTTAACCTGCTATATATCCTGGCTTATGTGTCCTTTTCATAACTCAACTAGATCTGTAGTATCTCTAGTTCATTTTTTTTTTCCCTCAACTAAACAGGCTTCTCATTTTTTATTCTTCTTGAACCTCAGAAGAATGGAACCCATTTTCTTGGTGCTTCTCTAGGCCTCCTCTCTCTCCCTCTCTGTCTGTCTCTGTTTCTCTCTCTCTCTCCCCACGTGTGTGTGTGTGTGTCTGTGTGTGTGTGTGTGTGTGTGTGATTAAATCTTCTTCATTCCTCTGTCTCCTTACTGCAGGCCTTCCTCGCAAACTGGGTCCCTGACATCTTGTTCCTGTGAATCAAACAAATCTTATAAAAAACTCTTTCGTAGTTTCTTATTTACCTTTAATCTAGCAATTCCCCTCTTCAGTATTTACCTAGGAGAAATAAAAACATATGTCCACAGAAGAGTTGCATGCACAGACCTTCATCTAGCCATATAATAATCTCAAACAAAAAACCATCCAAATGTTTATCAAGAAGTGAATGCATAAGTAAATTATGTTATATCCGCACAATGGAACAATACTATTCAGCAATGCAACACCATGCAAGAATCTCAAAAATGTTATTCAGTGAAAGAAGGCTCAAACAAAAGAACACGTAGCCTATGATTCCACACATGAAGATCTCGTACTAACTGGTGGTCACAGGCATCAGAAAGTGGTTGTCAGGGGGGTTTGGAGGAAGCAGCAAATTTATTGGAATGGGCCACATGGCTGTTCTGGGTGATGGAAATGTTCAGATTTTATATGAGGGTATACGATTGTTAAATCCTTCGAACTGTACCTTTAAGATAGTGTTTTATTGTAAGTAAAAAAATACCTCAAAAATAAAAAGAAAATAACCTCAGTGATTGTCCTTCTGCCACTGACTTCCTTTTTACATTTTCCATTGTTCCTAATCAGTTCCAGTGCCAGATCTCCAAATACCAACAGAGGAGCTCCAACTGGATGTTTCATTATTGTATCAAACTCCTTCACCCACCACTCTTAGCTACACTATTCAGTTCAAAGGCACAGCCATTCTTTTTTCGTTCATCTTATTCTTTAGAGTTTACTTATCACCCAAACTATCAATGCTTCCTTTAAATACAAATCATACATCTTTTCCCTTCAAGACAGAATGCAGGAAAGAGCAATCTTAACATGTAGTGGAGGCCGGGTGTGGTGGCTCACTCCGGTAATCCCAGCACTTTGGAAGGCTGAGACAGGAGGATCACTTGAGGCCAGGAGTTCGAGACCAGCCTGGGCAGCATAAGAAAACTCCATTTCTACAAAAATTTTAAAAACTGTCTGGGCATGGTGACACATGCCTGTAATTCTAGCTACGGGGAGGCTCAGGCAGGAGAATCCCTCAAGCCCAGGAGTTAGAGACTTTAATGAGCTATTATTGTGCCACTGCACTCTAACCTGGGCAACAGAGCAAGACCTTGTCTCCAAAAGAAAAAAAAAAATAACATTACATTTTTAATCCTACCCTTAGGGTTACTGTTACTGTTACTTGCTCAAAAGCCACCACTAGAGGCCTGGCCCAGGCCCAGAGTCAATCATGTTGGAACTACTTCAATAACTTCCGATATATTCTTCTTCCTGATTTTTTTTGGCATGTAACCAATCTATTACTCATTTTTGTGACTAATAATTTACCATATAATCCCTTTAAAGACATTAATATTGATTTTTAATATGCAGCAAGATTTATGAAACTCCATATTTGTTTCAAAGCAGAAGCCAACCAGAAAGCTTGGGTAAAAATGTGGGGGGTAAAAACAACCAAAGCTAAATCTCTTACCAGAGAAATATATTTTTAAGCTGACAAAAAGAAGCAATGGGGAAAAAGACTCCCTATTCAATAAATAGTGCTGTGATAACTGGCTAGCCATATTCAGAAGAGTGAAGCTTGACCCCTTCCTCACACCATACACAAAAATTAACCAAAGATGGATTAAAGACCTAGATGTAAAGCCCAAAACTATAAAAACCCTGAAATACAACCTAGGAAATATCATCCCGGACATAGGAATGAGCAAAGATTTCATGACAAAGACACCAAAAGCAATCGCAACAAAAGCAAAAATTGCCAAGTGGGATTTAATTAAACCTAAGAGCTTCTGCACAGCAAAAGATTATCAACAGAGTAAACCAACAACCTACAGGATGGGAGAACATATTTACAAAGTTTGCATCTGATAAAAGTCTAATGTCCAGCATCTATAAGGAATTTAAATTTACAAGAGAAAACCAAACAATCCCATTAAAATGTGGGCAAAGGACATGAACAGATACTTCTCAAAAGAAGATATAATATGGCCAACAAGCACATGGAAAAACAGCTCAGTATCACTGATCATTAGAGAAATGCAAATCAAAACCACAATGAGGAGCATCTCCCACCAGTCAGAATGGCGATCATTAAAAAGTCAAAAAAACAACAAATGCTGGTGAATTTGTGGAGAAAGGAACGCTTTTACACTGCTGGTGGGAGTGTAAATTAGTTCAACCATTGTGGAAAGCAGTGTGGCCATTCCTCAAAGAGCTAAAGGCTGAACTACCATTCAATCCAGCAATCCCATTATTGGGTGTATACCTAGAGGGATATAAATCATTCTACCATAAAGACACCTGCACATGAATGTTCACTGTAGCACTATTCACAATAGCAAAGACATGGATTCAACCCAAATGCCCATCAATGACAGATTGGATAAGAAAATGTGGCACATATACACCACAGAATACTATGCAGCCATAAAAAAAAAAAAAAAAAAAAAAAGCAAGATCCTGTCTTTTGTGGGAACGTGAATGGAGCTGGAGGACAGCAAACTAACATGGGAACAGAAAACCAAATAACTCATGTTCTCACTTGTAAGTAGGAGTGAAATGAAGAGAACTTATGAATACAAAAAAGGAAACATCAGATACTGGGGTTTACTTGAAGGTGGAGAAGGGGAGGAGGAAAAGGAGCAAAAAAGATTAACTATTAGGTACTGGGCTTACTTCCTAGGTGATGAAATAATCTGTACAACAAACTCCAGCAGCATGAGTTTACCTATGTGACAAACCTTTACATGTACCCCTGAACCTAAAATAAAAGTAAATAAAAAAATACATTTTTAAAAATCAGACTAATTTTTTTATATAAAGGGACTACATATTATATTTTTAATCCAATAACTATGTGGGCTTTCATGAACAATTTCCAATTTTACTGGCCACTCTCTCATTATAAAATTTTTACTGGTTTGCTGACTTAACTTGGATAATAAGTCTCATAAGAAATTTAGTGAAAAATTAGTATTTTCACCCTACAATGTAATGTGCTCAATGCAAGATGACAAGAAGATATTTTAACCTTTTGATAGAAAAAGAAGCCATTTGTTTTTCCCAATCAAGTTTCTGATTTGCATTTTCCTATTATATATTAGAAAAAGTGTCTCTTAATGTGCAATGTAAAATTAATTTTATATTTGCCTTAGAAAAAGGATACTTCAACTACAAGATCAATTTCATGTTCTGTGTCCTTGTAATAGTGCTTAAAGATAGAAAACACAATAGAGAATGAATGCAGAATTGAAGACTGAAATACTTTCTGCTGAAAGGTCATGAAATTTTGGCTCAAAGGTTTTATTTTCAATTATCTAGATAACAGTTTCAATTTTATATTTTATTTGTGTTTTGTTACTATTGTAGCCCATTGCTATATAAGTCCAGAAATCAGGATAAAAGACACAATAGCTGATGGTATTTTTTGTCATTTTCTACAACATGAGAGGTTAATCAATGTTAATTTGAATTTATAGACTGAACATAACTATGTTTCACAGATTTTGTTTATTCTCCTAGAATAAGCCTTTTGTCAAGCTCTGTGTTTTAGAAATATTAGTCTATTATACTTGGCAAAACAAAACAGCATTTCTAAGAGGGAAACCCTAGAGATAAAAATTTACATTATGAAATTAAGACAAAACAAATGTAGCTGTTATTAGGGATTTTAAAGTTAGGTCATTACATGAGTCTAGTGAGAAGAATTTATGGGAACCACCAGAATCGTCTAGAAATTTTTACAAGAGAACATGACTAAAATTAGCTAAAACTTAGGAAATTAGATTAGAAAAATGGATACATTAGTTCATTGGAATTGCTCCTATAAGCAACAGTGTTTCTTTTTTAAAATATTAATACAGTAATCACTGCTCTCCTAAAGCCCTCCTTCCCCACCCTACTGATGTTGGGTTTAGTCAAGTGATTTCATTCACATTAATAAAGATGCAGAATTTTACCTAGAAATATTATATGACTTAGTCTAACATTAAGAATTAGGTGACAAAATAATTATTTTAGCTAATTAGAGTTAAATCATTATATTAACGCATCCAGTTTTCTATATCAGATTTGTTCTTCTGTAAGTAGGGATAAAATAATATTAATGATATATCAGATAGTTTTAAAACTAAACACTGGCAGATTTCTATTTTATTATATAAGTAAAAGCTTAGAATTCCTTCCCCCACACCAGTAATTTTGCAGAAGAGTAATCAGCAATATTCTGAAAATGTGTTGGTGCTCTTATTTACATTAACTGCATATGGGTTGGGATTTAACTTTGAGAATAAGCCATGATGCATGATGTATTAGATTTTGACCAGCTGATGACCCTCGGCTATGTGATTGTAAAGGAGATGGGAAAATATCATTGAAGATGATCATGTAAAACATCAATCAGGTAAGATTCACTCTTATCCAAGCTTTTTCTATCTATATCAGATTTATCTATAAAGCAGCAGGCTATCCCTGAGAATGTATTCTTCACTTTTTTACTTTCATTTGATGGAGGTAAGTAAATGTATTCAATGAGTTTCAAGTGTGTAAGAAAGTGATACAAAGTAAGGGAAAATTATGGTACAATGGCTATAACTCCTGGAAAGTAATAAAAAGACAGAATGTCTTGAGCATTTGACTGGAAATAGAAGAGACTGTATCCTGGTGAATTGGGTTAATTTCAAATATATTATTGTATGGTTTTCTATGTGTACTCTCACTGGCAATATTAATAAATGAAATAGTGATGAATGGTTCTGGGAACTTGTAGTGAAACTTATTAATATTTCAACATCATCACAGAGTATCTATGTCAACACACATCAAAAATGCATGAGAGATGACTACCTACACTCACTAGTTACACCCATTAGAAAAATATCTATGAGAAGTATAAATGACACACATAAATTTGCAATGTGATTATAGGTAGAACATACAGGAAGAAAAAAGCCACAGGAAGATCTCACGTGGTGAAGCATGCCAAACAAATAAAAGGAAATTAATCCTTGCAATCATTTTTGAACACATGGTATGCCCACATTAAATACCATTACATTTTAAATTATGAG
Source organism: Ateles fusciceps (assembly GCA_036589455.1). Lineage (NCBI taxonomy): Eukaryota > Metazoa > Chordata > Mammalia > Primates > Atelidae > Ateles > Ateles fusciceps. The sequence goes on from JAZHEH010001378.1 coordinate 3,255,289, forward strand.
TTATTAGAAATTACTAACACTAAAAAAATTTAAACATAATTTTTAAGTAGGAAAAATGAACAGTCACTATCAAACTGTAAGTGGCTCATCAATTCTATCCATGATGTAATTTTGGAATCCCTTACTTACAAAACAAAACTAAAAACAAAACCTTTAGTTTTCAAAAGTTTATTCTATTTTTAAACTGATGACCAAGAAGTAATAAATTCACATTAGAATGAGGCATGGAGGTTTAAACAATAAATCAACACCCAATAGTTTCCAAGTGGTTAGGTAGGCTTAAAAAAAAGTCTGTTTGTATCTATATCAGAAGACATTCGATTTCGTTTGGGGGTGTGTTTAGCATTAGGTGTACAATATAAAATGCCAACCACAGAAATGAGAGACATAAATCACTCTCAAAACAGCAACATCTGTGTAGTATTTTTCGTACATATCTTTTAATGATTAAGGAGATTCATGCACAAAAAAATTCTCAGGATAAATTCTCACTTGGAGCTAAAGTTGCATCAATTTTTAGGGAAAAAAGTACCTAATGGCTGCTAGAAGATATAACAGTTATGTATTAAAACTTTGCAGTGTAATAGTTATTTTTGATTCATCAGGAGATATTTAACACAATATTGAAGAGAAAAATAAGATGTGCTTGGGGAAAAAAATCACCTATTTATTTATTTATTTATTTGAGACAGAGTTTTGCTCTTGTTGCCCAGGCTGGAGTGCAATGGTGTGATCTCGGCTCACTGCAACCTCAGCCTCCTGGGTTCAAGCGATTCTCCTGCCTCAGCCTCCCGAGTAGCTGGGATTACAGGCATGCACCACCACGTCCAGCTAATTTTTGTATTTTTAATAGAGATAAGGTTTCTCCATGTTGGTCAGGCTGGTCTCAAACTCCTGACCTCAGGTGATCTGCCTGCCTCGGCCTCCCAAAGTGCTGGGATTACAGGTGTGAGCCACCACTTCCAGCCTACTATTTAATTTTTATAATCAACCTTTATATCAGATTTAGGAGTGACAACGTGCAGGTCTGTTATGTGGGTATATTGTGTGATGCTGAGGTTTGGGGTACAATTGATCCCATCACCCAAGTACTAAGCATAGGGCCCAAGAGTTAGTTATCCAACCCTTGCCCTCCCTCCCCCTCCAGTAGTTCCCGGTGCCTAATGTTGCCATCTTTATGTCCATGAGTACCCACTATTTAGTTTCCACTTACAAATGACATCATGTGGTATTGGGTTTTCTGTTTCTGTGTTAATTGGCTTAGGATAGTGGCCTCCAGCTGCACCCATGTTGCTGCAGCGGACACAACTTCAGTCTTTTTATGGCTGCATAATATTCCATGGGTTATATGTACCAGGATAAAATCACTTTGAAAGAATAAACTGATACAAACATGAACTGGCATTATAACCAGTAGTAACATGCACAATAATATGCACATCTTAGAATTTTTGGCAAACAATTAAAACATTTCTCAGAACAAATACCTGTATGTGTATATAACTAGATTTCAAGAAACTATGCCTAAAAGAAGTATAAAGCAGACAAAGGTTTTGAAAGAAAAATTTGCTCTGTATTTTTTTTTTTTTGGTTAAACAAGTATTTACAGATTTCCTTAGAAAAAGAAATTTTTATAACAGCAAGAGGAAAAAGCATGAGTAGATAAAGAGACTCAGCTCTGACTTCTCCCTAGGAATTTGATGCTAGACTATCCAGTTGGCCTCTATGAAGTTCAATGTCTTCTATAAGTTTAAGGAATTATAATGAATGTTCTTCAGTTGGTCAGTGAAATTGTTCATTTACTCATTGCAGAAAGCTCCCGCCTCAGGCCTCTGCACTTGTTATTCCTTCTGCCTGGAATGCTCTTCCTTTAGCTGTCCATGGGATTTGACCTCCCACCCTTTCAAGTCTCTCCTAAAATGTAATTTTATCAGAGTTCTTCCCCGAACACCTTACATGACATAGCAAACCCTGCCTGCCACCTCCACCCTGCCCAGTCCCCACATCCTGCTTGCTTCACCACCACAGCACTTACATTCTCCAGGGACAGAAGAATCAAATGCATATTATAGAATCATATGCTTATTGTCTGTCTCCTCCCACCCCCTCTGCTAGAATATTAAACACCACGAGATCAGTGATTTTTGTCTATTTTATCCAATGCTTTTCTAGTGTTTAAAAATAGTGTCTGATGGCTACAGTGCTAGCTCTGGAGATACCAAGAAGGCTAGGACATGTTATCTGCCCTCTAAGCAGTCCAACATACTGGAGAGTCACACACACACACACGCACACACACGCGCGCACACACACACGCACGCTTTGTACCATAAATTCCTGTGTCCAATCGTGGAGGTTGTGGACATCTAAGTAACACGAGTCATATCCATGACGATGTCAATGGCACACTCTGGGCTGTACAATCTGTATAACCATACCCAGGTTCCTTGACACAGAGTTGATCATGCCATTTCCACTTAAAACCCACCAGTGGGTGGGGTTCGTATCGTCTAAAGAATAAAGTCGTCCTTCCTGGTCCCATCCTGACCTAGCTCTCCAAGCAGCTACATCTCCTGCCTCACCTCCTCATTCACCATGCACCAGTCATTATGACCTGATATACTCCTCCACATGCCAATGCTCCTCCTGTTCCAATCAGAGTTACATGTTACCACCTCTGTTCTCATGGTGGCACTTAACATTTTTAACCCATTAGACTTTAGCCATCCCACAAAGCTTGACTCTGAGCTCCTCACAGTCAGAACCCTGAGTCATTCATTCTGTATCTCCAGCATGTAACCAAGAGTTGAATAAATGAATTAATGACTCTTTGAAAGAATATATGACTTAATGTTGACAATTCATGAAACAATTCAAGTATTAAGTGATTAGCCAAACTCCACTATACTTTTTTTTTTAAATTGAAGAGGGACCAACACTGTCCCACTGCAGCAGATAAAAAGGACTATGTATGGGCGTATGGTCTCTATCTGGCTCCTAAACACCCAGGGACTGAGTTACTAAGTGATCACTAATTTTAATTTTTTAAAGCTTAGAAGACTGATGGGATGATAACGGCAAAGCATATACTTTAGGTTTTATCTACAGTCATTCACAGTCAATCAAAGCTTTTTCTGACCTCCTTCAAAAAAGAGCAATCTAACAGCATTTATCTCCCCTGGCAAGAATGAATGCCTCCCTGATTTGCCCATCAGCAGCACCACAACAGGCATGACATTTAGTCACTAACAGACAGCGGACTTCCACCTAAGTATCTGAGTCAAAGGGTATTTCTTTGGTAGTCTCTGAAGTGAGGATATAAAGGTGTCCCAAAGCTACTAGGCTAGCTAAATAAAAATGCAGCATCTTTTAATGTTCCAGGATTACAGGAGGCATCTAAGAGCAAAATTGAAATAATTTAACACTAAAATTCGAGACTAAATACATGAGCTTTCTTGGGCTTTTTCTCAGAACACAACCAACGCAGCTAACTTAATTCTTGTCAGCAGAGAAGAGACGTGGCCCAAACATTCTCAACTCTTTCCATCAAGGGGTGCAAAGTAAGTTGACTCAGTACCCTTTTAACTCTCAGACAACTTTTTCTTTTATAGATTAGCAGAAAGTAATTCTAAAGGGATGTTCATTTTGGGGGGATTGGGAATGTCAGCATATATGCTGATACTAAAACCTAAAACCACATTTTTCCCAAGATTTTCTTTGAATAATAGTAACAGTAAAGATTATCTTAAAACACGCTAATATTTTGTATTTTATTTCTTTACGTTTCAATATAATGTTGAGATAGCTGAATTCTTTTTTATATATATCAAGGAATGTATTTGATGTAATTATTTCTCCCTAAACCAAATTATATTAAAGTAACAATGGCTTTGGAGATTAGACATTTTAAAATTGATGCTGGGCATAGTGGGTCATGTCTACAATCCCAACACTTTGGGAGGCCGAGGCAGGAGGATCACTTGAGCCCAGGAGTTCGAGACCAGCCTGAGCAACATGGTGAAACTCTGTCTCTACTAAAAATATAAAAATTAGCTGTGCGTCATGGCACACACTTGTAGTCTCAGCTGCTAGAAGTCTGAGCTGGGAGAACTGCTTGAGCCCAGGAGGTTACAGTGATCCGAGATCATGCCACTGCACTCTAACCTGGGGCAACAGGAAGGGAGGGAGGGTAGGAGGGAGGAAGGAAACTGCTCGGTTGCCCAAGATGGAGTGCAGCGGCGTGATCTTGGCTCACTGCAACCTCTATCTCCTGGGTTCAAGTGATTCTTGTGCCTTAACCTCCTAGGCAGCTGGGATTACAAGCACCCACCACGCCCGGCTAATGTTTGTATTTTTGTAGAGATGGGGTTTCACCAGGGAAGGCTGGTCTCCATTCCTGATCTCAAGTGATCCCCCGACCTTGGCCTCCCAAAGTGTTGAGATTACAGGCGTGAGCCACCGCATCCTGCCAGTTTTTTGTCTTTTTTTTTTTTTTTTTTTCTTAGAGATGGAGTCTTGTTCTTATTGCCCAGCCTGGAGTGCAGTGGTGAGATCTCGGCTCACTGAAACTTCCGCCTCCAGGGTCCATGTGATTCTCCTGTCTCAGTCTCCTGAGTGGCTGGGATTACAGGCACCCACCACTATGCCTGGCTAATTTTTGCATTTTCAGTAGAGATGGAGTTTTACCACATTGGCCAGGCTGGTCTCAAACTCCTCACCTCAGGTGATCCACCCACCTTGGCCTCCCAAAGCGCTGGGATTACAGGCGTGAACCACCGTACCCGGCCTTTCTCCTTTTTTTTGAGGGGGGTCCTACTATGTTGCCTAGGCTGGTCTTAAACTTCTGGGCTCAACTGATGCTCCTGCCTCAGCCTCAAGTAGCTGGAAATACAGGTGTGCACCACAGCACCCACCTGCTTTAGAGATTTTAAAGCCACAACATAAAAACAAAGGAAGGGAGCTTCCCCTTCACAAAGAAATGTAGGTTTGCAGTCAGACAACCTTGGGATTGAATATGAACTTGCAAAAAAAAAAAAAAAAAAAAAGAAAACCTCTGAGACCTCTGGGGAGAAAATAAACCTCTCCAGACCTTCGTTTCTTTATCTGTAGGATACAGACAGTACCATGGGGCAAATTAAATGAAAACTAAGTGAGTTTTCATAGAATCTGCCGAAAAGTCACCTCTCAGTAACAGTTCTCGTTTTCCCTTTCTTCTTCATCTCTTCTACTATTCTCTACTATGATTTAAAAGACATTATCACCATCACATATGAGGAGATTATGAAAAATAGAAGGGGGTGTTAACTAACCATGCAAGCTTAAAACAAGAAAAAATGAAAACAAACAAACAAAAACCAACCCCCACCCTAGATTCTAACTTTCTTTGACTGTTAAATACAATTTTCTAAATTAAGAATTCTAACGTTCAAACTAGCAATAAGAGAAGTCTGAGGAAGCAACAGGATATCTAACTTGCTACCATATTTGTTCTTTCAAAGAGCAGTTATGTGAAAAAGTACCAAAGATAAGACTATACATTTCCAGAAATTCACTAGCTGTTTTTCTTTAAGATGATGGGCACTTCATATAAGTCATATAATAATAAAAACAGGGGAGAGAACGACAGTGAAGTGTTTTAATTAGCTTAAATGTAATTGACAATGAACCGTTTTAAAAGAATATCATTTTCATAGGGGCAGATATCAGGGGATGCTAACATCCCTGAGTACTAATACTATCAACTGGGCATTATAATCAAAACCAGAGACAGTAGACTACGACTCAGATACGGAGTAAGTTAAACAGTAACACGTAATTCATCAATTCTGCAAGGACTAATTCTGGGAAATAGGCATATCGCCTTAGCATCTTATGTCTTTTCCTCCACCTTTTTACCCCACCCTTCCCCCTCTTCAGTCTTACTGAAATTATATCCACGTCCTGTAGCTGGTTCCTAGTAAAACAGAAATTCCTCCAGGAAGTGTTCTCTTTCAGATGTTACTAGCTTGAGTTTGGTAGAACTTGATTCTTTTACTTGCATTAATAAATGAGCATTATGAATGTTTGGAATTAGAAAGAGGAAAAAGGGGTAAAAAATTAGAAGCTCTGGATAACAACGCTAAATTTTACCTATTTAAAAGACATCATTATTTTGCCTAGGATTAAAGTTAATTATAATAATTTGCTCTTGTTATGTGCCTTTACTTTCCTTTCTCCAAACGCTTATTTTATAGTTATGTTTGTCAAGCTGTTAAAGGCAATGATCCTATTTTATCATCAAGGACGGAGGAAAAAAAAACCAAGACCAAAATGAAACAGAGGTTCTAAAAACTGCGGGAAGTTGGCTTTGTGAGATCACTGAATACATGATTTTTGACTTAGTATCTATACAATTGAAATAGAAAAGAGGCAGAGACCCCGACTGTGGGTCTCTTTGTGGCTGCTTCTTCCAATGTATCTAAAGTCACTGATGCTGAGCGGATAAATGAGAGTCAAGTTAATTAATGAAAATGGTTGAAGTGATCAGTTCAAGCACACAGTTTAGTAGACTCACTACATAAATCTGTGTAAACAGAGGTTGACTCAGGTTGCTGCTGTAGCCACTAGGCAGTGGTCTTTTTAATTTGAATACAGGCATATCTGAATATTTGTGGTGGTGGGTGGGGTGGGTAGATGCATCTTGGTTAACAATTTCTGCATATCAAATCAAAGGGAACATTTTTAAAAGTTCATTTTAAAAACCAGTAAGATGCATAGCACTAAACATTTAGGAAAAATAATTTACTAGCTCAGAAATGTTTATGCTATATAAATATAGTAATGTCGATAAAGTAAGGCACCAAATTACAAACCCAAACTTGAACAGTTACTGTATTAGCAAGACTATGAGCAAGAATGGGCCGGAGCCAAGAGCTTCCGTTAGAGGTCTTTACCTGTGCTTTAGCATCTTGTCAGAGGCCTACAACAGAAAGGCTGGCCCAGGGCGAGGCAATTTCAGCCTCTCTGGTGTCAATCTTCCTTCATATCCCTTTCCTTCCTCATGTTCCTCTTCCCTTCCCCGATACTCTACTGGTGGCCAAGGAAATCAGAGGCAAACCTTAGAAACCTTCTTAGACCATGGCTCCTTTGGTCTTTAATTGTAAAGACAAATGTGAATTAGTTGCCCAGAGTTTGTAAAATATGCTGCCTGTACTAAACAGAAAACTTTTAATTTTACCACCTCCCTACCTGGAGTCATCCTTCTCAACCTAACTCTCTTAGAAAAGTTCTTCAAGTACAGGAAATAGAGAGATCCACAGATGTCCTCTGAAATGTTTTCATTTTTTACATGCTAATCTGATATTTTATCCTTTTGTTATTTAAAACATTACATTTATTGATCATATTATAATGAAATGTTTGGGATGTTTTTGTTGTTGACAGCCTTTGAGTTTACAGAAGTCAACAAGATATGAGACACAATCAGAAAAAGAGGAAAGTAAGATTAATAGTGAAAGAGTCATATGCGTTAATGAATTAGGGTAAACAGAAAAGCTGAAAGCCAAGTTCGTAATTGTACACACTGAAAGTTAACTTTGAGTAAACCTATGTACAGAATTTTTAAAATTTTTACATTTAATTTAATAAAATTTTAATATTTATTGACTTCCCTCACCACTTCTGTCACTTGACCTATGTATAGAATTTTTAAAAATTCTATAACAATTATATATTTATTTTCAGAATACAATTTTAATGTATTACTATTAGTTTTCAAGGATCTGTATATCTACATTTAAGAGGTCTCTGTAGAACATTCTTTTTGCTTCATCGCACACCTCCCAGTGTTTACACATGCACGTTCAGTCTTGAATGATGTCTCATTAACTACTGATGGGTCCTGGTATTCTAGGGCTCCCCAGTTGTTAGCTCTGTGTATTCTTTACTAAATCAATGCAACTTTTGTAATAATAACAAAGACAGCCATTTGCACTCTTATATAAAACATTGTGACTTGAGAATGTGTAGGCTGGGCGCGGAGGCTCATGCCTGTAATTCCAGCACTTTGGGAGGCTGAGGCGGGTGGATCACTTAAGGTGAGGAGTTCAAGACCAGCCTGGCTAACATGGTGAAACTGTGTCTCTACAAAAAAAATACAAAAATTAGCTGGGCATGGTGGCAGGTGCCTGTAATCCTAATACCGGGGAGGCTGAGGCAGGAGAATCACTAGAACCTGGGAAGCGGAGGGTGCAGTGACCCTAGATGGCGCCAGTGCATTCCAGCCTGGGTGACAGAGCGAGACTCCATCACAAAAAAAGAAAAAGAAAAAGAAAAAAAAACAAATCAGAAGGGTTATGTTGAAAATTAAGCTCCAGTTCCTGAGGTTTCTATTAAATAGTTACACATTAAAATATACTAATATATAATAAGCACATGATATTAAAAGCACAAAAATAGTTATATTTAAGAAGTCAATATAACTATTGACTATATAAGCCCCAAATGGAGTAAGCATACTTTAGATTTTAGTCACCACAGTTCCAAACTTTAAAGTTTAATTTAAAAGAAATGCATACATCTATAAACACACACACACACTCACACAAATTAAATATACATTAGAATGATGCAGAAAAACAATGTGATTGAAATGTCTATGAAACTTATTCATCTCAGAATTGAAACTTATCATCATTTAGTCTAAATAAACAGATGAGAACACAGACTCCTCAATTTTAGGATTTAGTTCACACAAAATCAGAATCACTGTGCTGGCTGTGGTGAGTCAGGGATGAGGAAGATCTCAGTGACCTCTTGGATTCAGTGTCTATAGTGGATCAAGTTAACATTTGCTTTGGAGAAATGAGGTTACTTGAACAAAACAAGTAAGAGATAAACAATTTTTTTTTCTTTTTTTTCTCTCTCTCTTTTTTTTTTTTTTTTTTTGAGAAGGAGTCTCACTGTGTTGTCCAGGCTGGAGTGCAGTGGTGTTATCTTGGCCAACTGCAACCTTCACAAGCAATTCTCCTGCCTCAGCTTCCCAAGTAGCTGGGATTACAGGTGTCCATCACCAAGCCCAGCTAATTTTTGTATTTTTAGTAGAGATAGGGTTTCACTATGTTGGCCAGGCTGATCTCGAACTCCTGACATCATGATCTATGATCTGCCCACGTTGGTCTCCCAAAGTGCTAGGATTACAGGTGCGCAAACAATGTTTTTATAAGTGCTCAAGTAGAATCATACTACTGGTAACAGATTTATAGGCACTCTAGAAAAAGATGTTTTTGGAGTTGAAAGTTCTAAACTTTGCCTTATTACCATTTATCATATGACTAAAAAAATCATTAACCTCTGATCCTTAATATCTTCATTTATAAAATCAAAATAATGACACTTGCTGTATTTATATTTCCTCATGGTTATAAACTTAAAATTACTACAGTAGTACCATTATTATTAGTACTATAATTACTAATTCCTTCTGTTATTATCACTAGTAATACTAATTCTACCAATAACTGACGCTCTCTATGTGCCAAAACTTTGTGACTTACTTTTCATACCTTGTATCTATATCAAAACCTTCTCAATAGTCCTGTCAGGTAACTATTCTGATTTTCTTCTTATAGACATCACAGAGTGATTAAACAACTTGCCAGAAGTCACACAGCTATTAAGAGCTTGCATGGAAATTTGTTCATTTTAGATCCATTATATCTCGTTTTCTCTGATATATGTATATTCATACACAATATCAACAGATAATACATATTATCTCTATAACATAGATATATTATTCATTTTATATACACAGAGACATACACTTATGCTGTGAATTCTGAAATACCATACCAAGGCTCTCTTTTATTTTTATTTTATTTTTATTTTTTTTAATTTCAAAGCCTAATGCATAAAACGAAGTAGGTATTTAATCAACATTTGGGAAAAATAAATTACTATAAGGTAACTAAGATAATTTTGATTCAACTGTTCATTAACAAGTGTGTCAGCAGTAATAGTGGCTAAACCCTCCTCATCTTCGAGATTATGTTATTAAAAATTACTCTAGAAGACACATATTGCATGACACTACTTATATGTGGAAGATTTTTTAAAAAGTTAAATTCATAGGAACAGAGAGGAGTGGTGGTTGCCAGAGGCTGGGGTGTCAGAGAAAAGAAGAGATACCGGTCAAAGGGTACAAACTTGCAGCTATAAGAAGAATAAATTCTGAGGATTCGTATACAGCATGGTGATTATAGTTAATAATACTGTACTGTACACTTGAAATTTGAAATTTGCTAAGAGTGTAGAACTTACACATTCCCACACACAAAAAAGGTAACTATGTGAGGTGATAAATGTGTTAATTAACTTAATTGTGGTAAACATTTCACTATGTATATGTATATTAGATCAGCACATATACTTTAAATACATAAAGTTTAATTTGTCAGTTATAACTCAATAAAGCTGAAAAAACTTATTCTATGAAACAAACATACCCATTTTTTTTCAATTGTTTGGGTTCAATTCTAGATACAAAGTTGACAATGACAGAAAAGCAGCTATTCTCAATAAACGAGGGCTGACATCTAACCCTATGGTCCAGGTAAAAGGAGAGAGAAAAGATTCATTTAAAAATCACATACGATTCCTACTTTTCAAGGGATGAACATATTATCTTCCAAATTTAAATCTTCTGAAAAGCTATTCTGTAATTTCCTGTCAAAACAAGGTAGCAATACTTGCCATATTTCCCTTGACTGTGTAATAATAATGATGATGATAATCAAATAGTGACATTCAAAAGGAACAATTTTTTTTTTTGCAGAGTTAAGGAGAAGGGTGAGGGGGGTATCAGAAAAGATGCGCAGAGGTCTTATACCTCATCAAAGCATGAATTTCCAACTCTTTCAAACACTCCGTTCTCTGCCCTAATCTCCCCAGGAGCATCCGGCTGAATGAAAAGCTTCTGACATTCGTGCCAGTTCACAGCTAGAATGACATAGCTGGGGGACAGGAGATGCTGCAGTTTCCATTACCCATTGAACACCTTGGCAATTCTTACTTCATCCTGTGAATGTGATACTTACTCTTGTACTGCTCTGGCTATGGAAAGGGCCGTAGATCCAGTTTCATTAACGCTATCTAAGGTCACATTTGGCAGGTCATCATCATCACTGTCACTTTTACTTTGTCTGGGAGATAGGCCTCGGGGGTCCATTTGTGCTGGGGGAAAAAAGGCATATATAATCAATTAAAATCAGTGCGCAGAAAGTTAACCTTGTCCTGGACCAACATCAAGCATGGAACTTCTCTTCTGTGCGTATCACGCAAAAGGAATTCTCTAGACATCACAGGAATCAGTGACAGCTCCACGTTTTATGTTCTGAGTACTTAGTGATTCTTTTCACCTTCCTTGGATTTACAATACCTACACCAGCTCTCAAGAGTTTCAGGGTACGATTATAGAGTAGAAACTATAAAATTCACAATATTACCAACTCCTGAGTGGTCAAAAGCTGATTATGTAGCGCCTGAGCTACCGTTCAACCCTCTGGTTTGTCCTCCTCCTTGCTTCCGCTGCCAGAGTTCTGGCCATTTCACTGCTCATTAGCACTCTCCCTGGAAGGTAGAGAGCACGCGGTAAGGAGATATTATTGCTTACAGCTCTCCTAATAAGTTAAAAGAAGAACAGGGTTTGCATGACTAAAAGAAAGTATAGGTATTTTTCTTACTTGAGTGAATCACTGTCTCCAGGTTCCTCACTACTATAAGGTGGGATTTGAAGGCGTAAAAATGACTCAAGTGGCAGCATTTTAGATATCATGTTTCTCAGTGCTAGACAGTGCTCTTCAACTCTATCCTGATTTTATTTTTCAAAAAGGCATTTCCAGATATGATTCCACCGTGAATCTGCCAAAGCAAGAAACGGCACAATCTTCTGACCTCTGTTGACCAAGACTATCAGATCCTTTCAAATGAGAGGATTACTGTTAACATACGTTAACACATATTTTTAAAAATTAGATTTCATTTCCATCTTCTTTTCCCTATGAACAGATTTAGCAACCACTGCCCAGAATTTCTATCGGCCTTCACCTCAAGCACAAACTAGGCATACCTTTTCAATTAAAAGAACTGCATGAGCTACACAACCACACCGTTAAATCGTATGGCTGCCTGATTCCTAAAACCACCACTGCTTGCCAGGGAAAGCAACATGCAGGTGAAATCATGGTCACAGTGACATTTGGGCACATTTTATAATCTCATTTTTTGGTCTAAAATCACTTTTTTTTGTTACTGTGTATCATACATTATACAGAACCACATGGAATTGCTGAGAAGGCACCATTTTTACCCACGAAATAGCAACTTCTGATGATTGTGTTTAATATTTACAATCTGGCTAGAAAAACCATACTTAGTTTCAACATATTTCAACATATTGCTAACTACACCTGGTAGGAAAGAACTTATATCTAGCGAACCTAGTGCGCACCGTATTTGACATACATCCTGCCTGTAAATATAAATATACCAAAATGTGCTTTGCACAATGGAAGTGTTTGGTAAATATTAAATTTAAAAGAAAATAATTCAAATAATCTAAAGTAGTTGTCCTCAACCAAAAGCAAATTTGCCTCCCAAGAGACACCTGCCAATATCCGGAGATATTACTGTTTGTCACAACTTGGGGGGGGGGTAGGGAGGGTGCCCCTGGCATCTAGTGGGCAGAGGCTAAGAATGTTGCTAGACATTTCACCATGCACAGGACAGTCCGCCCCTCACAGCAAAGAGTGAACCAGTCCAAAATGGCAGCAGTACCCAGGCTGAGGAACTGATCTAGGGATTTAAGAGTATGGACATATAAAACGTGTCACACTTTATGACTTTCAATTCCTATGTAACTATGCTCTCACTTCAACATTGCTAACAAGGAATTTTGTCACATTTCAGATTATCCATATTTTCTGGCCTTGTCTTAAAAAAAAATTCACTGTCATGTGACTCTGTACCTCCTCCAATGTCAGGAATTAGGCAGTAATATTTATTAAGAGCTTTTGAATATTTTCTTTGAACCATGAGCTATGGGACAAAAAGATTATTTTCCATCTGCTCTCTGGAGGAGACCCACTAGAAGAGGGATATTAGAGAAACTGTGGGGCAAAGCAACCAGTTCCATCACCATCTGATAACAGAGAGCTCGACTACTCAGTCACTTGAAGGGCACTTGAAGGAGCCATATCATTTAAGATTAATTTTGGCTGTAGGCAACAGAAATTGGCTCAGGCTAACGTATAAAGGAATGTACTGGAAAGATAATGAGCAGCGCGCAGAATGGAAGGTCAAAATGAACAACCGATGCTAAAGGAACGTAGGATCCAGGAACGACACAGGCATTTCAGCTAGGAATTCACAGATAGTTTCTTTTGGGCAATCTTGTTCTAGAATGATTCATTTAACAGCCTTTTGTAACTATTCAAAGCCAGCCAAAAAAAAAAAAATGAATATCAGATCTATCTAAGCTTCCAAATCACATATTGTCTGGTGTTTCACACACTGGTAAATGTCAACAATTTAACATTTTAAGTTGTTGAAACACCATGGACTATGACGCCTTTGCCAAGATACCAAATTTGCAAATAGCCAAGAGAAAAGAAAATATTCTGATAGCCCCATTTTGTCCAAGACAACTAGAGCTCTTATAGTAAGTAATACAACTCAAGGAAGATAGAGGCAGTTAACCATGAGCAATCTGGCTCTGAAAGTTAAAGTCTGATTTTATGAAAGATTCCAAAACCTTGTGTGAGAGTTTTTACATGATCATCTAATTACGTTATGTTTATATCTTAATGAAAGTTTAAAATATGTTAAATATGATATCTTTTTGATGTACTTTTCAGGAGCATAATTGAGGATTTCTTTGCAATATTTTCAATAAATATTATGAAATACATCTGCTACCATCATGCTGCAAAACTCTTTTTACCCATACCTTCAGCCAAGCTGAGGAAGTAATTAGAAAGGCTTTTCAAAATCTGCATTGCTGATTAGGTCAGATGATTAGCTTATCTACATACTTGCATAATTCCACTCTATTTTTATTAAATGTAGAATAGGGACATCAACCCTAGTTAACCTCCATTAGTCTTTGAGCATCTCAGCCCATTTAGGAAGGACTGATTCTCCGGGGTGCCCATTTAGAGACAAAAGGAAGTTACCCACACACCAGAAACAAAAAAATATCAACTTCTGTAAGTAAGAGAACAGAAGATGATCTATAAACACCTGAAAAGAATTTACACTTTAGATTGTACTGCTTTCTAATGAAAAAGGGATCAGACAGTTCTGGGTATCCCAGCTCACTGCTGGTAGAGGTGTCATTCCTCGGAGTTGGAGGTGTTCTGGAATCCTATGTGAGTTTCATTCCATGTGTCAAAATCCTGGGGAGAAAACATCAGAATCTCAACACCTGAAGTTGAACTGATTTACTTTGATTCAAATACTCACCTGTGGTAGATTGTTACTATAAAGATCCCTCCAGGAAACCATGTCTGCCTGTATCCATGCTCTTATGTGGCCACTTCTCAACAAGGACTCTGGGCTTGGCTCTAAGACTTGATGTGACCAACGGGACATTAGCAAATGTGACACAAGCAGAGGCTTGAAAAGCACTTGCACCTTGGGTTTCCCCTTTTCTCTTGCTGTTTTAGAACCCAGTCATCCTGCGAAGAAGCCCAGGCGAGCCTGTAAGAGGCATGCTGCTCACTGGCAGCCAATCCCACTGCAAGCCATGTTACGTGAGCCATTTTAGACTCACCAGCTACATTACAGCCGCCAGATCACTGCAGCCCTGAGTGACCCCAGGGGAGACCTGCTTGAAAACCTCTTGGCTAAACCCATGCCATATTTCTGACTCACAGAATTTTGAGCAAATAAAACACCTGCTGTTTAGGCTGGGTGCAGTGGCTCACACCACTGTAATCCCAGCACCCTGGGAGGCTGAGGCAGGAGGACTGCTTGAGCCCAGGAGTTTGAGACCAGCCCAGACAACATAGTGAGACCCTGCCTCTACAAGAAATTTAAAAAATTTGCAAAGTGTGGTGATGCACACCTGTACTCCCAGCTACTTGGGAGGCTGAGGTGGGAGGATCACTTGAGCCCAGGAGGTTGAGGCTGCAGCGAGCTATGATTGCACCACTGCACTCCAGCCCTGGGCAACAAAGTGAGACCCTGTCTCAAAACAACAACAACAACAAAAAAAAGAAAAAGAAAAAGACAAGCCTTACTCTTTTATTCTACTACAATTTAGGGTGGCTTGCAGGGCAGCAATAAAAAGTCAGTGCACCAGGTCACTCGTCCAGCTCCTTCTAGAGATCTCCTAGCAATGATGTGGATGAACTACATTTACAATTACAGTCTTAACAATGTCAAGCTGAATTAAGTTTGGCTTAAAGCTGCCTCTATACATGTTTTAAGTTTGGCCTAAAGTTTCTTCTGTACATGGTGAGCTGTAACCTGACTTGATGTATAAACAGACGCAAGTAGCTGAGTTTCGGTCAATCAAAGGTGGCCAACTGCTGAAACCAGATTCAATTAAGGCACATTCTGGGTTTTAACCAATGGAGCTGTCTCTGTACCTCACTTCCATTTTCTGTACGTCACCTCGTTTTCTCTGGCTATAAATATAATCTGCACATGTAGTAGGGTGAAGCATTCTGAACATTTTTGGTGCAGACTGTTGTCTGATTCCGGAATCAAATTAAGGCCAATTAAGATCTGCAAAATTAGATTTGTTTTCTTTTAACAATATTCTTCTTTATTCTCTTCCCAAGAGCCAGCCCTGTTTTAGTGACATAAAAGCTGCCTACTCCATTTTACGTCATTTACTTTTCAATGCAAAATATTCAAATGTATGTATAGGCATTTTGGCTTTTGAGGTATCTTCTTTGACCCTTCAGTACTGCGCAGCTAAGGCTTCTTGGGTCCTATGGGGCCATCTGGTTATGACGAACGATACTTATGTATTTATTTCTTTATATTTTTAATTTTTTTTCAGATGGAGTCTCACTCTGTCACCTAGGCTGGAGCGCAGTGGCACAATCTTGGCTGGCTGCAACCTCTGCCTCCCAGGTTCAAGTGATTCTCCTGCCTCAGCCTTCCAAGTAGCTGGGATCATAGGCGTGAGCCACTCACTGTGCCAGCTGAACAACACTGTTTAGGTCTTCTCCTTAGCTCAGACTTGATAGGATGCTCATATGGGTGGGTTCTCCCTGGCGTCTCATCACTCAAAGGTATGTTTCATGTTTGCTTCTCTTCAACTCTCATGAGACATTTAAACTTTGCTTGTTTCCTCCCCCTCACGTAACAGAAGGATTCACTCTCACCTCCCCTCAACCCAGCCTGCACACTGTCAAAACACCAAACACCCTTCTAACTTCTGTTGAAGTTAACGTGCCTATGCAGCCACTCCTAAGTACATTCTTCTGTAAGCTGCAATATTAAATGCGTACAACACAGCAATCTACAAACATATATGAAAGCTGACAGAGTAACGTTTCCTAACAGGAATGAATCCCAGAAGCAGATACTGAATCCTTTCATCTCCCCACGGCAGGGCTGGAGAGGAGACGGCCACACACAGACGGAAGGTGTGAGGTGGGCTGCCCAGGCAGGGGCCACAGGGCTGATGGGCCTCTTCTCCCTCTTTCAGCCACTGACAGGCTCCCTGCTACCTGCGGATGCCCTAATTGTTCACCCTGCCAAGACTGAAACATGTCCCAGTTATAGAAACCCCAGTTTCCAGGAGAGCTGATGCTTTATTCTAGAAAGGAGGGCAGTGGGGGAGTACGGCAACAAAGGGAAAAATGAATGTTTGAGGAGGAACGTTTGGGGGGGAAAATGCATAGTATCAGTGGGTAGAGAATCCTCCTCTAACCCATTCTATGCAGAAATCATTCCAAACAAGGAGGATCATGAAGCTTCTTTAAGACAAAAACATGGCTGTGGCTTCAGGGGAGCATGGGATGACTTCCTGCCCTGTCACTTGCAAGCATCTGACCTCGGGCAATGATTTCGCACCGGGAATCTTCAGTTTCTTCTCCTGCCACTGCTGCTCTAAGGAGTAAAGAAGGTAATATATGCAAAGCATTTAGTCCTGGCCCCGTGCTTAGTAGCCAATCATCATTCTGTTTTACCCTGAAAGTAAATTTACTGCTCCTTCACTCATTCCCTTATATAACGCTCCTTCCAAATCTCTCACCCTCTCCTGGACTATTCAAATTAGGCAGTTTTCTTTTTACATGTACCTAAACTGAAAACACCATTACAGAGGCAGAACACATACTGTGTAATATATAAAACTACTACTTCTCTACATCACTTATATATTTAGTCAGCAGATATTTACTGAACACCTACGAGGTAGCAAGCCGTCTTCTGGCTGCCGGAGAAAGACGAGTGAACAAGGCAGATTAAAATTCCTGCTCTCGCGTTGCAGAGATACAGATCACTAACAAAAAGAAAAAGATATACAGTAAGTGCCATATAGAAAGATGAAGCAGGGAAGGTGGATGGGGTTCCTTAGAGGAGGTGGACAGTTTTTGAGATGGTGGCCAGGAAAGGCCAGATGGAGAAGATGATATTTGAGCAAAGACTCGAAGGAATTGAGTGAGAGAAGCTTGCAGGTGAGGCTTTTTGGTTTTTGTGTGTGGGATGAGGGGCGTTCCAGGCAGAGCAAACAATAGGTGCAAAGGTGATAAGGTAGGAATGAGTGTCATGTGCCTGAGGACCTGCAAGGAAGCTGTGGCTGGAATCAATACAGGGAACTGGATGAGGACAGACAGAGGCAGAGGAGGGCATGTAGAGCACAGAGGGCCTTGGAG
Organism: Ateles fusciceps; assembly: GCA_036589455.1. Lineage (NCBI taxonomy): Eukaryota > Metazoa > Chordata > Mammalia > Primates > Atelidae > Ateles > Ateles fusciceps. The sequence goes on from JAZHEH010001378.1 coordinate 3,273,162, forward strand.
GGTGACACAGGCTTTTGAATTTTGCTCTGGGTGAGAAGGGAAGTCGTTGGAGGGTACTAAGCAGAAGGATGACATGATACAAAATTGTGTCATTTGATAAGGATCCCCCTGACTATCTGTGCCTGGAGCATAGGGGGATTCAGATGAAGCCACATACATAGGAATCATCTATGACATTAATATTCTTTAAAAACAGCACGAGCTTTTTATCTCTTTGGTGGCCTCATGCTGGATGCATACAGTCAATTAAAACTTGAGACTTTGTTACATCAAGGTCTATGTGGCGTGTCTTTCCTAATATATTTGTAAAACTGATATTCTGACTTCATTTGATTTCAGAATATCAGTTGTTCAAATAGATTGCTTATTTTTCTAGCACATCAAGACAGTGAGAGAAACATTCATGAGTAAATAAAGCTTGACTCAAAGGACGGTGAACTCCAAAGTTAGAACTAGCTCTCCAGGGTCCCATTTTGCTTACTAATGTTTCAGAGAGGCCTTGCTTCTTGTTTCCTTCACTTTTGCTACTGCTAATGCCTCTACAGAGCAGCAACTGTGATGGCCATATAACCCCAAATGACGATTTAAAACTTCAATCAATTATGTAAATCTTGGGATGTTGGTACTATGTAGATATAATATGCAATTTACTCATTTTCCCCTGATTCTTGTCGTGCACTTGACAGTGTAATGGCTTCTGCTATCATTATATTAAAAAAAACCTCATAATATTCTTATAATTCCCTAATGCAAGGTCCACTTCTCAGTCGTAACGCTGCTGGACCTCTCTACAGTTTTCAAGACTGTTGGTTATTTCTTTTCTCTTCCATTTCTGGCTTCTTCTTAAAACCTTCTTCTCTCTTGGCCTCAGGGAGGGGCAAACTAAGCCCTGTGGGCTCTGCCACCTGTCTTTGTAAATAAAGTTTTATTCAGTCATGCTCATTTACTTCATATTTGGCATCTTTAGTGCTACAACAGCAGGATTGAGTAGCTGTCACAGAAATTGCATGTCTTGTTATAAAATACTATCTGGCTTTAGAAAAAGCATTTGCTGACTGAAATACATCATTCTCTTGGGTCTCTGTCTCTCTCCGGTTTTCTGTCCTAACTTCTTCATCTCCTTTCTGCATACCACTACGTGTTAGTTGCTGCCCTAGGTTTTGCTACCTACTCTTTTCTTTCTGCCTCTTTATTGGTGAGCTTCTCAGCAATTCCACAGAATTCCATCACTTCCCCAGTTTTAATTCCTGTCTCAGAGGGGACGAACACCAAATCAACATTCCCAGCTCCGACCTCTCCCCCTCAACACCAGTCTCATTTCCAGTGTCCTGCTGGCTAGTATTCCTCAAAACTCATTTCAAACACAAGTCCCATTCTTTCTCCTGGTTTCTAGGTTTCAACTGAGAGATCATTTTCCCAGTCACCCAGGTTCCAAACTTCCATTCATTTCATTTGAGCCCCTCATTACATCAGTTGCTGAGTGCTCGTACTTTTACCCACTGATTTTTTCTTTTCCCACTGCCTCTCATGGATTTCCTTGAAGTCCTGTTATACTATACATTGTCCCATGTAGTATTTCTCTAGTAGTTGAATGTATGCAGACTTTCCTTAAGACAGTCCTTACTGAGAAATCCTTGACTTTTTCCCCACCATCTACCAAATAAGTTCAACAGCCCTCCACAACCATCCTACAACTCATTTTCCATTGGGAACAATGATGAGTCTTATCCCTGAAGCCCCCTGAATCCAGCTTTATCTGGCCATTTCCTTCCATTCACAATTCTGCTAACAACATCTATCCTTCCTACAGAATGATACCTTTGTGCCCTTCTTTTCATTTTTTAACTAAATGCATCTCTCCTTTATAAAGAATACTCATACTTTGTATTTATATATTTTCATGGCATTTTTGCATTTTCCATTTTGAATTATAGTTAAGCATATACTTATTTTCTATCTCCAATTATTCTGTTTACTCCTTGAGAGGAGAGACCACATCAATTAGACTCCCTCGTACACAGTAAAGTGTAATGTTTACTGATGAGGATGATGCTAATAAATGCAGATCTCTACAGAAAATGATCACAGTAATTCCCAGCTGGTGAGAGGTTCCACAGTATAACGATGCAAGTGTCTAGCTCATATTTTATTTAAAAAATTACATTCTGACTTACATTCTAATATGAACATTTGTGAGGGAAAAGTCACAATCATTAAATTTCTTTCATTCTCTGAAGTCTTATATTTTTGGTTTGGGATGACATGGGAATGAAAATATTCATAATTTTTATTCACTTTTCAGCTAAATTCCATTTAACGGGCTTTACTTTTCTTTCAGGAAATCATTTTAAACACTACCAAATACCTCTCATTTCTATCACATGAATTACTGCTTGGAAACTAAAGTGAAGGAATTTCATCCTTCATCCAGTTTAGGCTGGGTGTGGTGGCTCATGCCTGTAATTCCACCACTTTGGGAGGCCCAGGCTTGAGCCCAGGAGTTCAAGACCAGCCTGGGTCACAAAGTAAGACACCATCTCTATTAAAAAAATAATAAAATGTAGCTTAAAAATTCACGTTTTTTTTGAAAACACAACAGCTATTAGAGTTTCATTTTTTAAAAGAATCATGACTAAAACGACTTTTCTTGTTTATAAAAAAAATGAATGGAGATTTACAATTGTCTTGTTTATTAAAAGTACATCTAAGAGCATAAAAGGCTTTTGTGATTTTTAAAAGTTCATAAAATTTTCCATTAATAAGTAGGTTTTTCCACTGTGTGTGCTTCCACTAACTCTCCAGAGTTGGCCAAGAGCCCTGAACTCTAGGAGCCCTTTGAGATATCACCACATCACTGTTCCCCATAAGCTTTGCGTTTTGTTCGTTTGTTATAACTGCTCCAAACCAAAGCCAGTCAGCTCTAACTGATTTATTCAAAACTGAAACTACTATAGGCAGTGATGTAAAATAATAAAAAAGTGATTTTGTGGTGCATACATATGGGGAAATAATGAAATCATCAAACTCATTTTCATCTCCAACGTACAGAGAAGATTTTAAGCATTAATCCATGGCCTTTTTATTCACTTTTCTTATTTCTCTTGGTCTGTTGCCCTATCTGTGTTTTCTAGTTTGTGTACAGGGTAAAGCAGAATCTTTTAAGGCAGATTAAAATCTGTTATAATAATTTTAAGTACCACCAAATCACAGCCCTGGTGTTAGTACTTTAAATACAAGAAATACTTTAAAAGAAAGAGCAGAAAATCTACCTTGAACTTAAGTCTGCTTCTATATCAACTACATTATGTACAGCTAGATGGCATGTAAATGATTTACCATGGAAGGGTTCTCTGCTAGTTTAAAAAGGCAAGGGGTGGGGCAGAGGCATGCAGAGCTATTGTGCCATGTTGAGAATCAGTGCTGCTGTTTCCCCTCCAATTAGTATGCTCTCTGTGCCTCATTTTAGAATACATTTAAACCTGCAGGCTTAAAGGTAAGGCTTGATACATAATCGTGATTGAATTTCTTTTAGAAGCAGAGTAGACATTCTTGAAGATATGGTCTAAGAGCATCGAAAATCCTCAAATTTGAGAATTATTTGTATATGCTGTTGGACCTTTCTATAGCTTTCAAGATTTGGTTATCCCTCTTCATTTGTAGTTCTGGCCTCTTTTTTTCTTTTCTTTTTTTTTTGACACAGAGTTTCACTCTCGCTGCTCAGGCTGGAGTGCAAAGGCGCAATCTTGGCTCACTGCAACCTCTGCCTCCCGGGTTCAAGCGATTCTCCTGCCTCAGCCTCCCGAGTAGCTGGGATTACAGGTGCACGCGCCACCCCACCTGGCTAATTTTGTATTTTTAGTAGAGATGGCGTTTCATCATATTGGTCAGTCTGGTTTCAGACTCCTAACCTCAGGTGATCTGCCTGCCTTGGCCTCCCAAAGTGCTGGGATTACAGGTGTGAGCCACTGCACCCGGCCTGTCCTGTTCTTAAACGCTCCTCCTCTGGCTTCTGGGATGGACACATTTGTCCCTACACCCTGAACACGTTTCCATCAAGAATTACATATTTCTTGTGTACATCTTCACCTCAGATTGTTAAAAAAATACCCTATGAGAGTTTTCTTTCTCATTTGATTGATTGATAAACACGTATACACAGAGAAACATTTCCACCCACACTTCATAGAGTTACTGTGTGGGCCACAGGCAGAGAACACAAAGAGCCACTGAGAGGAGCCCTGTAGTTGTGCAGTCTCACTCATCCACTGACCCCCCGTGTATAGGATTCTAACTTGGAACTTAAAGAGCAGCACTATGTAATAGACTTCCGGGACACTGTGGAAAGCGGATATCTTAGATGGTATATGTGTGAATGCCAGGGTCTCCTCTGTTAAAATCATAAAATATCATTTTTCTTTGTGAGAACAAAAGTAAGTGCTCACTCGTCACTTCCCCAGTGCATTCCTCAGGACTGTCCCATCCTATGGTGAATGCTGTCACTATTCAAAAATGACCTGGGAATATCTTTGGGCCAAAAGAACAAGTATTACTATATATTTTTCCCTTTGTTTCAATCTTGGTTGAAGGATGTATTTGTTTATATCCTCATCTTATGCAAACTCCAAAGAGAAAAATGTACTCTGTAAAATTGGATGAAAGGTGTTTTCCACATTAATTCTGTTTGGTATGCTTTTATAAGAAAGAACAATTCCATTAGTTCCATTAGTTTGCATCAATCTATTAGAAATACGTATTCTCTAGGCCAGGCACAATGGCTCATACCTGTAATCCCAGCACTTTGGGAGGCCGAGGTGGGTGGATCATCTGAGGTCAGGAGTTCAAGATCAGCCTGGCCAATCTGGTGAAACCCTGTGTCTACTAAAAATGCAAAAAAATTGCCAGGGGTGGTGGTGTGTACCTGTAATCCCAGATATTTGGAAAGCTGAGGCAGGAGAATCACTTGAACCTGGGAATCAGAGGTGCAGTGAGCTGAGATCGCACCATTGCACTTCAGCCTGGGCAATAAGAGTGAAACTCCACCCAAAACAAACAAACAAACAAAAAACAAAAACGAAACAAAGAAATACGTATTCTCTGTGAATTGGAGTTTGTTAAAGAGATGTTATGTCCATATTTTGTGACAGTGCCCCTGTTCCTCCTGCCCCTATTATGATAAATTATCTAGTCTGTATGAAGGCTGGTGAAGTTTCCACCAACTAGAAATGGAGTTATGACTTCCCTGGGCTTCAGGTCTGGCCACTGCATTGGAGTTTGTTTGGTCAGACCCCTTCTTAAGCCCAGGAACTCAAGCCTCTGACTTGTTTAGGGAGGAGGTGGTGGCAGTATCTCTGGAAATGATTCTTGAAGAAGATCAGAGTTATAATTCTGTCTTGAGACAGGCCAGGCGAAACAAGTGAGAACACTGCCATAGTATATACCACAACACCAAGAGAGCATAGGAGGTACACACTAGTCTTTTCTGCTTTCCCAGCTTTAAACTGGGCTTACACTAACCTCTTTAGAAAGCTCATTTTGGTTTTGTGAAAAGAGACAGCTTCTGAAGAAGGTAAGAGGTCTGACAGAAGATGAGGTCTTGGGCTTTGCCAGGCAAATTTCTGATAAATTGCATGGTGCCTGAGGTTGTTGTATGTAGTTGATTAACAAACAGGCTGGATACTATCTTTTGTAATATAAGGAAAAAAGAATTTCTACTGGTAAAAAACAGTGAAATGTGAAATTCACACTGCTCTAATAACATATATTCTAAACATCATCTAGCCTTAATTTCCTTAACCAAAGATGCCAGGTTACCTACACTCTAAGCACCTGCTGTCCCTGAGGCTAAGCTGAGATCTGAGAGCCAGGGTGTCTCATTACAACCCAACCAAATCCATCTGCTAATAAGAGTAGCTAAGCTTTCTATGTGCCTGCCACATTTAAGCTATCAAATAAGATGTCAGGGGGCCAACTCAATTCTTCAATATTTTTATTTATCTCATTCCTGAAAGAACTCCCTAAATCTTGAAAATCATTTCTTCTCACTGTTTCTCACATACAACTATCCTTTATATAAAAGAAAATATAAACAGTCATTTAACATAGGATCTAGTACTTGCTTCCTCATTAACTTGCTTATAAACTTGTTACTTACGGATTTTCTTTCATGTCAAGTCACTTCTTAGTTAAGAAATTCCAGGCTTATGTATAATGGCTATTTATTTTCCCAAAAGACTCAAAATATCTAAACATTTTGTGGTATTTCCTTTAGATCATTAAGTTAAACATCACAGAAAGAGATTAAAGTTCCTTTGTATTTTTTTTAAATTCCTATTTTGTTTCCTTCTTCCATTGTATTCTGATGTATATCCTTCCTATTCATATTTCTGGCCCTTAACTACATGTATATCCATGAACAATACCTATGGTTTTGCTCATTTTAAAATGGCACCTAACAATATCATATCTATGCATATATACATACATATATATATATTTTACTTTTTTTGAGAGAGGGTCTCACTCTGTCACCAGGCTGCAGTGCAGTGGCACAATCTTGGCTCACTGTAGACTTGACCTCCCAGGTTCAAGTGATCCTCCCATCTCAGCCTCCAGAGTAGCTGGGACTACAGGCATGTGCCATCATGCCCGGCTAACTTTTATATTTTTTTGTAGAGATGGGGTTTCATCACATTGCTCAAACCGATCTTGAATTCCTGGGCTTAAGTGATCTGCCTACCTTGGCCTCCTAAAGCACTAGGATTACAGGCATGAGCCTCCACAACTGGCCAACAATATATTTCTATTTGATTTTTTAATTTAACATTGTGTTTTTGAGATTTATTCATACTCTTTCATTTCATTGTAAAATATTCCATTTTCTAAATGTAGCAGTATTATTTATCTATTCTTTTCGTAATGAAAAATAAACTTGTTAAAAATATTCATTGTTACAAATGTTGCTGCAACTTTCTTCACGGTATACATTTGAAAATTATGGGATGTGCATATCATCAATTTTACCAAATATTGCCAAATTGATGTTCAAAGTTGTTGAATCAATTTACACTCCCATTGGTTTGTTAATATCCACCATTTCCCCATACTGTTGTAAGACTTAACACTGACAGATACTAAAATTTTTCTAACGTCTAAAATTATCCTATGTTGTCCATTCTCCTCCCAAACACTAGATTGAGCATGCTGTAACTATCCAAGGACCCTCCCACCTTCCCCATTTATCATTTCGTCCAGAATTTTTTTTTTTTTGAGACGGAGTCTCCTTCTGTCACTCAGGCTGTAGTGCAATGGCGCGATCTTGGCTCACGGCCACCCCTGCCTCCCAGGTTGAAGTGATTCTACTGCGTCAGCCTCCCAGGTAGCTGCAATTACAGGTGCCTGTCACCGTGCTCAGCTAATTTTTGTATTTCCGGTAGAGTCAGGGTTTCACCATGTTGGTCAGGTTGGTCTCGAACTCCTGACCTCAAGTGATCTGTGCGCCTCAGCCTCCCAAAGTGCTGGGATTACAGGCATGAGCCACTGTTCCGGCCTGTCCAGAATTTTGATGCATGTTTTACTATCAAGAGTTAATTAAAAATTATCTTCATGCATACATTTATCTATATTTTTCAAACCAGTTCTAAGCTCTCCTTTTCTTTCGGGTTTTTCTGTTTGCAAAATTATATTCTTTATGAGTCTTATCAGCAAATTTGTGTGGGCTATAAGCTCTTAGTCAATGTATGTCTGAATTTTTTTTTTTTTTTTAAATTTCACTCTTGATAGAATTTTACTTCAGCCAAGTACAGAATTCCAGGATCTTTCAGCCCTTTTGAGGAGCCTATTGCATTGCTTTTTGGCATCTGTTGTTGCTCAAAATCTTTTCTTTCTTAAATCCTTTGCAGACAAGCTTTTAAGGTTTTCGTTAGGGAACTCATGCTTGGGAATTTCACTGTACTGTATCTAGATATGAACTGATTTTACTGAGTTTGTCTACAATCTGAGATTCATAATCTCCCTTAATTTTCCCAAATTCCAAGACAGCTCTCTGAATGTTGCATTCTATCTATTCTGATGAATGTCATTTTTGATATATGTTGGAATACTTCAACTAATGTCTCTTAACTTTTCTTTCACGTTTTGTCAGCTTTTCCACTGGGGTGGAATTCTAGCGTAATCGTTCAATTAATATATTCTTCCACTGAACTTTCTCCACATGTTCCACTTGCCAGAACAAGAACCTGGGGGATTATTCTAGATTTATCTTTTTCTTTTTCATCCTTGACATCCAACTGGCCAAGAAATTCTGTCCTATTTCCGTTCACAGTGCCCCTGTCCGGGCTCTCTGTTATTCTCACCCTGCTTCCTGAAATAGTCTCCTAACTTGTCTCCTTCCCTCTATTTTCAACCTTTCATGACCCAAATTTTAATGTTACCACGTTAACTTCCATCTACTTTCAAGTTTCCCGTGACTCCCTGCAGAGGTCAGTAAATAATAACTCCTTAGCTCGGCACACAAGGCCTGTGATAATCACATACATGAATACTACCCTTAAGCTTCATTTCCATTTGTTTTAAGTATTTTTCATTTGAACGATACCAACCTACTTGTTGAATCTATCTACCAGGACACAGTATGCCCTTTTGTATTTCCAAGACTCTGCATTTTTTAAAACTGCCCTTCCTTTCCCCCATGGTTACATAGAGAATGTAACTAATACTTTCTTCTGAGAAACAACCTTGTCTTGAAGTGATAACCACACCTCCCCGCCGCCCAACACCACCACCAAGTGTACTGCCCCTCTCCTCTGCAATCCACCTCTGTGGGCCTGGGTTCACTGGGTTACAGAACTTGTCTCACTGTGGCTTTTTTGTTTGCTTTATCCATTTGACTGTGAGCGTATTGTGGGTACTGTACATTGTGCATGTGATTGAATCATGAATGTGTATTAATCACATGAATAAGGGAATGGAAAGGAGTAGACTGGACAATTCCTGGGTAAAGCGAAAGGTTGAAAATTGGAGATCAAAGACTTTTTAAAAAATCTTAATTTTTGAATGTGGCAGCCCAAATTTTTTTATTTAGTTTTGACAGATGAGTAAGAGAGCAATAAACAAAATAAAAGCGAAAGGTTGAAAATTGGAGATCAAAGACTTTTTAAAAAATCTTAATTTTTGAATGTGGCAGCCCAAATTTTTTTATTTAGTTTTGACAGATGAGTAAGAGAGCAATAAACAAAATAAATCAGTACTATAATTAAATAATAAAGATCTTTCTTTCACTGAGATGCTACAAGATAGGGAATAAAATCCAAGAGTTTTATAACAAGTCAACTAGTTTCTTTTGGTTTATAAAGTTCTAGGTAGTATCATTTTTTTTATAAAAATATATACATGTTCATATATATCTGTCTCTGTATATGTGCATTTATATTTATATATAGATGCATAATAGGGTCTAGTACCACATTCTTCTCTGAGCATATACTTACATGCCTGGCACATTCTGAAACTTACAAATATGCAAGGCCTCTCCATATTTTGACTGCCTGAACAATTACGATTGGCTGAATTACTGACTGAATAGTAAGAATATGGCTGAGCTCCCCCTGTATCTTTTCTGGAATAAGGTATAAAATGAATAAATAATGCTAACAGACTCTGTGATGGTTTACTCTTGCTATTAAGGATGATTGCATTCTCAACGTTCATCATAATTATAAAAACAGAGCACAATACTGAAAAAGTTATAAACCATTAAGTGGCTTATTTAGACTTGCAAAAGGACAAAGCTGTAATCCTCTGTTTCTATCAGATCACACAAAATTATATAGTTAAAACTAGTGTAAGTTATGATTGAAAGCAGGTTTATTGTAAGTATGAGGGGCTTATCACAGTGACTAACTATTAAAGTAATCACAACTGGCCAAAGAAGACAAGAAATGTGCTTGTTAATAGTTGTATGAGTTGCAAGGTGGATAATGAGATAATAAAACACGTAATTGGAGGTTATTCTCTCTTGATTACTGTAGATTATACCAATGGGCACAATAATGCCACTAAGTAGTGCATCACCAGCGAGCGCTCATTTGTTAGATGATAAATGGATAATAATGTACTATAACCATGACTTCCAGAATGCGATAAAAGATACTTCTCATGACCTATCACGATACCAATACATTTTGGACAGAATGCAAGATATTCTACTCTTTGATAAACAATAAATAATAGAGAACTACAAAAACAGCAAAGATTATATGACTCTGAAAAGACACTGAAACAAAAACTGGAAAATGCCAGATTTTACTATGAAGCTATTCTCCACAACCAAACACACATTTTATTGAATTTATTCTCCAATTTTGAAGAAGGCATTTCTGAACATCTGCTTATATAAGCTTGGATAATTCTAAAACTGTAATGTTATAATGATTATTAGCTATTGGCTAGTGCTCAGAATTTTATTGAACTCATTAATCTAAGAAAAATAAATATAATTATAACAGTAATAATAAATGTTGGCCGTGTCTTTATTTTCTAGTTTCCCCTTGTGTTTTCCAGAAAATTACCACTACCAGAATGAGGCAAGATAGAGCAGGCGTGTCTGTGTTGTATATGTCTTTCTAACCAATTCCCCGCTCAAAAGAGCTCCAGGCAGGGGCTAGATATGTCTAAAAATGACATGGATGTCGATCTCTGAAACTCAGTGAACCACACTTTGACAAAATTTCCCTACACCTAGGAATGTTAACCTACAGCTTAAGGCTGTTGTTTTCAGGCTGCAGGATGCTGAAGAAATGAAAATACATAATACAGTACTATAATATCAATATTTAGCAACATGGAATTACCTCATGAAATTCATACACACACACACACACACACACACACACACACACACTTATTTTACATATATAATAGATTTCATATATAATAAATTTTAATACTTGCCAAAAAATTAAATGATTTAAAAACATAATGTCACCTAATTTGGGGCACTATGGAATTGGATAATTAAAACTGACAAATTCTCTAGATAATTAAGCCATACCTTTTAAAGTATCAAGCCTAAGTACAGCAAAATGGCTATGGAGTATTTAGAAATTCTGATTTAATTCAAGGCTCTACCACTTTGAAGCTGTGCCCTTGTAAGTGGTACAGAAAGTTACATGAGTCTTAGTTTTCTCATTTCAAAAGACTGACAACAATATCTATCTGTTGGCTATTGTAGGGCTTAAAAATAACATATGTAAAGCACAAAGAACATATAAGCATTCAATAAAGGTTATGTATCATTATTTAAATGATTTTTAATAAATATATTTACAAGATTTATTACATACTTTGCTGCCTTTTTCAAATAGACTGATGATAATTTAACCTTTCTTTCATTACTAATGGTCATTATTTCAAAAGCAATTATTACCCTGTAATAAAGTATTCTCTCCAAGGACTAAAGTGCCGTGTTACCCCGTTTGCTCCCATCCAGAAAGACCTTGCTGCAATTATTCAAGTTCTTATTTTAATAATAATGTTGACATCTTCTTTGCTGGCTGCCACTTTTTATCCTCAGTGCCCCTACAGATAAAGGGAGTTTCCTAATTCGGGCAGGGAATTGGTAGATGAGAATCTCAGGAGGTATTGAGCATCTATAAACTGGTAATGCAAAATCAGTAGATCTGTTTCATTCTGTAGTAATGAAACCTACAAAAAGCGAAGTGCTACAAAATTTTGTGCCTATTGGGAATCCATAAAAATCTACCGAGAAGACACTTTAGGGAACCCAAGTTATAAAAATAAAGATCGAAAAATTCCTATCACTTACAAATATTCCTATCACTTACTTTTCCTTCACATTTTTATTTGCTATTCTCTATTTAATAAGGTTAGAACATTATATGCACAGAGAATGTAACAAATATATCTAAGCCAAGAGTTAAAATGCTTTCAAAGAGGGAGGATCTTGAGTGTTTTCCTATAAGTAACATAGAGTATATATGATGTAGGCAACATGTTTTGTATCATATGCAATACCTGAGTGTGACAGGACCTCATGGGCTGCTTTTCAGTACAAGCATAGAATTCTTCATTCTTTGTACGCCCTCCATTCTCCCCCCCTCATTATGGACTCTTTTCCTGGTCTGAAATACTGCTATTTACTTTGAGTACCAAAGCCTTATGCTTCTCTGACTTTCACCTCAAATGCCACCTACTCTCCCTTCATTATAACATAAGACTTCCTCCAGAGTCTAGTTCATGTTCTTTGGAGATTTACAGCCTGGGCCTCTAGAAGGTTTCCTCTGTTTAAAAGGTCTCTGTGTTTATAGAGGACTAATTTACAACATTCACTTCTGACAAAGGCCACACCGGAGACGATTAGGGAACCCTTGGATTTAGCACAGAAGAGACAAAAAAAGCAATCAAGAAATTGAAAATTCCTTCTAAACAGAATACTGGAAACAATTCAGACAAAGCTATCTTAGATTCGTGCTGGGGTTTACTTAATACACTTTTAAGATTAGAGATCTGAGGAGGGAAACCAAATCTTTGTTTTATGGATGCAACAAATGGATCCACCATGGTAAATACATCATTTATTCTTTCTCACAGAGATATTTAACTCTCTCGTAGAAATAAAAGTAGCATTTCCCTTCTACTTAAGGTTTGTTAAAGGAAATTTATGCTTTTAAAATGTTCTACAAACACCAAAAACTGATTGTACCATTATCAGCTTTTAAATCAAAACAGCTTGCTATCTGGTAAGGAGAGGAGAAATGGTCGATTTATTTCATAAAACTTTATGTACAAAGAGACAGTGTCTATGAACTTAATGGAGAGAATATAGAGTCTGGAGAGGTAATTTTTATTACAATTTATAGTGGGGATTACCCATACGCCACAGTTTTCAAATTTTATGGCACTATGATGCTGACGCAGTTAACTGCAGTGGGGGAGGAGGCATAATTTGTTTCGCCCTGACTGGGAAATGAAATTGGCATTACTATTACAGAAGAAACCTAGCAGACTCTATTAATTGCCTGGATCCAATCAAAGCTATTATTTATCCTAGTTTCACAGGTAAAATATTTTACCTGAGAGTAAAAGAATAAATAAGAACTGACTATAATTTTCATACAGCAATATCTTTGTATTAAGACTGTTTGGAAGCCATAAGAATATTTCTCACCCACAGGGGTTCATCTCCAGAAACTACTAAAACCTAAATCACATCAAGTATCTGTAAGGTACCACAAACGTTATTCTTTAAGTACTACAAAATAAACTGGGAAACAGCAGAAACAATAAATTCAAGTGGCAGGCAACTATAGATTGACATACCACAGTAAGAGCTTGGCAATGGCATTCATTCATTCTGCACTTAAGAGTGTTTATTGTACGCCAGATGTTGAAGAAGGCAATGAGAAAAGATGGCGTGTGTGTGCTTGCGGGGGGGGGAGAGGTGGTGTGTATGAATTGCCTTACAATTTGGTATGTACTATTTCAGAAAAGAAGGCATTTGAACCACATCTTTGTCAGAGAAAGAAAAGACTTCCATTTGCTTTCTACATGGATAAAGGTAGAATGTCAGCTGAAGGGCCATGTAGCATGGCTGGGACATGAGACATATATGGTGGAATGGCAACAGACTGAGATGGAGGGGAAGTAGGAGCCAGGCTGTGAGGATGTGCGGAGGCTTGCTGGCTACCATGTCGTGTGCTGGCAGCCTTCTACTTCACCATGGGAAGGTTTCTCCTATGGTCAGGGTTTAGGACTGCATGCCTGTACCGGCCACGGCATTCCTCAGCATCTCACACAAAACACTCTTCCTGCAGCAGGCTACGTTAATGCATTCATTTCTTCATCCAAATCTTCATTCAATAAATATTCATTGAGCGTTTACTAGTGTCAAACACAATGTTGGGGAAATATTAGATAATGAGGCTTAAATGATACTTTCGAGGAGCTTAAATTTTTGTGAAGAATTCTGGGAGACCCCCCCCCCCCCACAACCACTTTACTTTAGAAATGAGGATTTATAACAATATAAACCACATTATATAAGCACCATAGTTCCTCTCAGCAGAGGAGCTTATTCTTACTATAGGTTACCCAAGTCCTGCTAGATCTTTCTCTCCCCAAAAAACTGAGAAATCCACATACCTACCAAAGAATTATCTTTCTTCTAATTATACCATGCTCCTACTGAAATCCTAAGAGCCTAGTATTTGAAAAGGCAGTTTCTGTGATGAATTCTCCCAGGGCTATTGCTAGTTCTCTCAGTTTTACTAAGTTTTCCTACATTCTGTTTTCCTGAACTCTTTGTCCCAAGACATAACTGTCCCCTGTATTTATTTTCATTTTATCTTCTTTTAATTTTTTGAGATGGAGCCTTATTCTGCTGCCTACGCTGGGGTGCAGTGGCACAATCTCAGCTCACTGCAATCATCTTTGCCTTCTGTGTTCAAGTGATTCCTGTGCCTCAGCCTCCTGAGTAGCTGGGATTACAAGGCCTATGCCACCACGCCCCGCTAACTTTTGTACTTTTAGTAAAGATGAAGTTTCGTCATTTTGGCCAGGCTGGTCTCGAACTCCTGACCTCAAGTGATCTGCCCACCTCAACTTCCCAAAGTGCTGAAATTATAGTCATGAACTACCAGGCCCAGCCCATTTTAATTTTATTTTCTCTCTATGACATTCTAGGGGATTGGTATCCTTGCTCAGTGGGTTCACCTCTCAGCAAAACTTCCTAGTAGCACAGAAGTTGGCATACATATGCTTCTATTTAGCCAACAAACCTAATTCACAGTTTTAAAAAACACTATGCACATGTACACAGGACACAGCATTTTTATTTCCATTGAATAGAGACACATACAAATGGACATGATGGGAAGTGTGATAAGTGAGTAGAAGTTAAGCCTTTTTTTTTTTTTGGCCCAAATTAAATACAGTCCTAAAAAATATTTCGTATACTTGAGCTCTAAAAACAAAGTAGATAACGTAGGTCTTAAATTCACGTTTGAGTTTTACTTAAAAGGATCATATTCACCACACTGTATTACAACACTAAGCTAGCTGGGAAAAATCCAGGGGCATGGTAGAAAAAATAATTAGATTGCAGAGTTCCTGTATCTTCCAGTTCATGTCATTCTAAAATTCTGCCACTAGATGGCAATACAAAGACTCTTATTTTCATTACAGGTCTCATCGTTCCATAATACAGGACTTCTGGTAAAGGTGATTTAGTTGACATGAAAGAGAAAAATCAAGACTTAGAAAAAGGTAGAATGGTGAGGAGTGGAGGGAGACAGAGAAAAACAACTGAGAGAAGGAGGAAGACAGAAAAATGGAGGGGAAAGTGAGAGAATAAAAGGTATTAGAACTGAGGAGGGTACTTTGAAAGGGAGGTGCAGAAAGGGCAAGGAAAGGGAAGGGGCTGAGTTAAAGAGGGGAGAGCCACTGGGATTTCTCTGAAACTGTTTGGACAGAAACCACAGTAAGAAATATGTATATCAGCATGATCGGTACACATGTACCACATTACCCCTGCCCACAGTACCACACTGGCATATATGTAAACAAGTTAATGAACAAAAATTTCATGGAATAAACCTTATTTGGGTGACACTCTCAGAGATTTCTCAATCTACTCCATTCTATTTCATTTCTTTAAAACCACTCATTGTGAACTACTAAACTGATTTCCAACCGAAAATGACCCACAGTGTGATCATCATTTCAGTCTATTGTAAACTAGAGCTGACTTTTAACAGGAATTTTTCTTTTAAGTGCCATAGCTAGGACTGAGAGATATTCCTGGGCATGTAAATTGCCCATAAAACATTTGTTGAATAAATGAACTAATTATTAAGAGAAAAAAAGATGGTAAGTCTGCCTGGTCATGAAAATCAAATACAACTGGCCAATGATCAAAGTAGCATTTCCCCTACATAAAGGTGGCTGGAGAAAGAACTGAGTATGTGATTATCACCCTGTAAATTGGTAGCTCTTTTTCATTTATTAGATAGAAGGACAAATATCAATTACTTGCTTTCTAAAGAATACAAAGCAGGATACCCAGTTAATCAAATTCCCCATTAACAAAGGAACATAGGCAGAGCGAAAGAGCTGAGAAAATAGTAACATAGCTGGAACAGAAAAAGAATTATTAAGGGAGTAAGAAAAAAACAGCAAACAGAAACCACAGCCACAGAGTTGTAAATTATTAAAAAGCCAATTTAAAACAGTGCTGGTAATGATCCTAAGACCAAGTTTCCCTCTTGGATCTTATATTCTTCCTTCTTTCATTTGTTTCTACTAATGAAAAAGTGTCTATTTACTAAATATGGTTTTATATATGTATGTATTTCTTACTGTGAGTACAGATGCCAAAATAGCATCAAAATAATTCTACAAATACTTGCAATCTACTATGTAGAATAAGAATTCCCTTGTAGCATAAGAACACTTGCACTATATGAAATTAGAAGCATATTTAATAAGAACATTATTCCAGGATAGAACAAATTTGTTTTTTTTTTAATAGAACTATTCATAAGGGAAATAGAAGATATTACACATCAAAATCCAATAGGTAATATTCAATGTACTAAATATTATCAGAGAAAACTTTTCAGGTTTGGTGAAAACATAAGTATGTAGATTACATGAGAAAACTTTACTAGCAAAATATAATTTAATCATAAAAGTATTTCTTTAAACATAAACTAGGTCTTTTTATCACAGGAGAAACTTGACCTAACAAATAAAATATAATGTGCCAGGTTCCCTTATTCAGTAACACCTAATATTACTTTATAATGAAATGAAAACAAAGCCCATTTTGTTAACCTCTTCTTGCTTTAGCTACTTTACCTAACAAATGGATTTGACTGTCCTCTTTATCTCCACTTCCTTAAGTAACATCTACCTTTTCAAAGAAACGTCCTAGGTATCCAGACCTTCTCCTCTTCCTCCGCTTTTCTCCTTTGTACTTTTATTTACTATTAAACGCAAGGAGGTGAGGGGTGCTAATCAAACTCATTTCTGGGCATTTTACAGTCTATGAGGAGCTTAGAGTTTTCTCTTTTCTGCTAATTCTCTAAGAACAACACAGACAGTCTCTGTCTCCTCTGTGCACCAGTTATCATCATAGAATCTTAGAACTATCCCAGTCTATGCCAGATGAAGCAGTGGAATTGACAGATTGTAGGCATTTCAGATAAATAAGAGCGTAAGAAGCCAATTTTTTGATGGAATCTATTCAACCTCTTGTGCATGCCCAGAAGTGAAAAAAATGCAGATGAGTTTCTACTCCTTGTTGAAAATTAGCTAAAAACAAACCACAAATCACGAGTGTATCTGTAGGAAAAAAAGGTTTTGAACTCAGAGTAAAAATTCAATTTTTCAAAAATATGAGCTGCCTGCCTTTCTCTCACTATTTAACAAGTTCCTATCTTTGTTTTGCCATAAGAGTGAAACACTCAAGTCTTATCAAAGCCTATATTTAATCATCATAAACTAAAAATCATCAATATTCCAGTCCCATTGCCCAATAAGCAACATTAAAAAAGTAAAGACCGTAAGTAACAGGATAATTTGTTGATAAAAATCAAATTCTGAATTGAAGTATTAACCTACAGCTAGTAGTCACCATACTTAAAAGTAAATAGGACCAGGCGCGGTGGCTCATGCCTGTAATCCTAGCACTTTGGGAGGCCGAGGTGGGCGGATCACAAGGTCAAGAGATCGAGACCATCCTGGCCAACATGGTGAAACCCTGTCTCTATTAAAAAATACAAAAATTAGCTGGGCGTGGTGGCACACACCTGTAGTCCCAGCTACTCTATGCGAGAGGCTGAGGCAAGAAAATCGCTTAAACCTGGGAGGCAGAGGTTGCAGTGAGCCGAGATTGTGCCACTGCACTCCAGCCTGGTGACAGAGAGAGACTTCATCTCAAAGACAAAAAAAGAGTGAATAGCATCAATTCATCAAGGGAAGCAAAGATAACTTTACACATAATCATAGGTCAGCTGCCTAGGACTATTCTGTCATATGGACCGAGGACTCCAGGATTCCACCAAATGGTGAACAAAAGAGGACAGTCATATATAAGGTGGACAGAAGTGAGTCTCTGACATGAATGAAGTCTATAACAACTGAGTGCAGGAAGGATTCATGACCTGAAACAAAGATATCAACAGTGAGAAAGCTGATGACAGAAGAAAATTAGTGAAACAAAGAGACTGAAATGGGAAGTTCCATGGGAGTAAACTCCAGTTTCATCAATGGGGCAGAATCTAAGGTCACGATGCCCAATGAGCTTTGCAGCAATCTCTGTGATGACTATATTTCCTTTCACAAATATAACCAGCATGAGACTAAAAATACACTTGTGGCTTCTTTCTGTAGGCTGCTGAGAAAAGCAACAGCCTGTAGGAAGAAAACGGGGTGTATTTCAAATTAGTCCACAGCCACATCCCTTTGAAACTCCTGAATGGATGCTATGAAAATAACATATTTTTGGAGGATTCTTCACCGTGTGTCTGCATCTAAATATAGTAAGAAAGCAGCATTCTTTAAAAGGAGGAGACCAAAGAAACTGCACACCCAAATGGGATTGGTTTCTTAACAGCAGTATCGACATGCTCTACTCGGGTATTTAGGGAAAAAGTACTTCATACTCAAGGATCTAATCACATGATTATTTTAATAAGAAGTAATGCACTTAGGACCTATCATAGGTTATTTTTCAAGTATGACACTATTCCAATAAAAGTCTTAATGTAATAAATACATTTTCTAAAATGCCGGTAGACTCTGCTGCTGGTGTTAAATTTGTATGAAACAAAATGTGGCTGGGTAGGAAACCACAGCAGGGTTCTTTTCCTCCAAGCAATCTATTTTATTACTGTCCTGTGGACATTTCATTGCTTTTGCGTGACTAAGGAAAAGACAGCAATGTGGGGGAAAGGGGGAGAAATAACAGCATATCTACATAAGTTAATAAAGAAGAAAAGGATAGTGGTTAGGAAAGAAAATTTGGCAAAGTAAAATACCCACCTGGCTGCACAAGGCTTCTGCAGGCCCTGATGGTTTCAAAGCCACTGATCAATCAGGTCCTTGCTCAAGTCTCACTCCCAGGCATCAAGGTTACTTATTCCTCCATCCACCAACGTGGAGAACGACTGGCTCAGGTATGGAATGGAGGAGAAGCATCCTTTTGTTTTTTACTCCCTAGATCTTTAATTGGATTATCACAGACTGGCTATGACATTAACTCTTTATTTTTGAGATGGGATCTGGCTCTGTCACTCAGGCTGGAGTGCAGTGGTGTGATCTCAGCTCACTGCAACCTTTACCTCCTGGGCTCAAGTGATCCTCCCACCTCAGCCTCCCAAGTACCTGGGATCACAGGTGCTTACCATGCCTGGTTAATTTTTTTTTTTTTTTTTTAATTTTTGGTAGAGACAGGGTTTCGCCATGTTGCCCAGGCTCATCTCGTACTCCTGAGCTCAAACAATCTGCCTGCATCGGCCTCCCGAAGTGCCGGGATTACAGGCATGAGCCACCACATCTGGCTGACATTACCTTTTATGTATCTTGAATTTCTAACATGGAATACCTATTAATGTTTAAATGTAAAAAATGCCCCTTAAGGACAAAATGATTATTTTGGACTCATGGTTTATTTTCAGTTATTCTGCACATTCCATTAGACAATGAAGGAAAAAATGTTGATCTTATATTTACATAATTTCTGGTATCATTTATATAATTATCAACAGAACTCAAATTTTACTTTTATTTTTATTTGTTTGCTAATCATCCAATAGAGAGTTGGAAATGGATGATTCCAGAGCAGGAAAAATTATAGAAGTAAAGTCATTAATTGCATGTTACTGCTTATATTGTACTGTAGACATACCTGCATCTTGCAGTAATTAATCTGAATTCTAAAGTCAGGTTATTATGTTGACAAAATTGTTAGGAAAAGATACATAATGAAAAATGAAAGGAAATGCAAAAAAAAAAAAAAAACAAACAAACAGAAGACGATGTAGGATTATTCTTGATGGCATATAAACTTGCTATACTATCTCCCTCTTTAAACCTCCCCCCTTGAGAACCTAAATGCCTCTCCAGCTCTCATTCCATTTCTCTATAACTCTTTAAAGCAAAACTACTCCAAAGAGCTATCTAGACTTTCAATCTCCTCTTCCCCACCTCCCATCTGAACACAAACTTTCAGGCCATCTTTTCCCCTCCACCATTCCACCGACACACTGCCAGTTAGTGTCAAGGACGAACACTCCCTGGCCAAGTCCACACTTCTCAGTCCTCATTTTACTTGGTCCCTGAGCAGCACTGGATACCACTGACAAGCAGCTCTGGAAAACATTCCCCACCTGCATTCTCTTTAACATTCCTCCACTCTCCTCGTGAACAGATGGGTCTCCGTGCTCACTGCCGCATCCCTCTTCACTTTCTAATCCCATCATGCTAAAGTGTCCAGTCGTCCGCGCTTCTCCTCCATTTGGATCTCCTGAGATGATCTCTAGTGGTTCCCAAATTTTATTTCTCCAAATCTGTCTCCTCTTCCCTTTGAGCTCCGGGCTCACCCTCCAACTACCATCTCAAGCTCTCTCCATTCACATGTGGAACAGGCATATCAAATTTAACACG
Organism: Ateles fusciceps; assembly: GCA_036589455.1. NCBI lineage: Eukaryota > Metazoa > Chordata > Mammalia > Primates > Atelidae > Ateles > Ateles fusciceps. The sequence continues at coordinate 3,293,844 of JAZHEH010001378.1, forward strand.
TCCAAAAGGGATTCCCTTCTCAACTCCATTTTGCTCATCTTGGTAGAGAACAATAGCTCAGCCAAAACCTGGACGTCATCCTTACTTCCTCTCCTTCCCTTATATCCCACCATCCAAACCACACGGCAACAGTCCCCCCCACAATTAGTTCTTCCTAGTTCTGCTCCTTCCCCATATTCTTTACAGCACGCAATGGCTCAATGATTTTTGTGAAAGGTAAAACAGATCATGTCACCCTCCTGCTCATTCTGATTCCAGTGGCTTCCCAACATATTTAAAACAAAACCAAAGACTGTACAGCATTGCCTTGGAAATCTACCAGATCCTTCATTTGCCCTCCCCTCCCCCTACTCAAGCCTCTCTAGTTCCACCAGCCCCCTTGCAGCTCCTCCTCACAAAGGCCACACTCACTCATGCCTCACAGTTCTTTGAACCTGCAGTTCTCTTTGTGCAAAGGTCTTCCCCCAGCTATTCCTGGCACAGCTTACTTCTCAGAGAGGCCTTCCTTGATTATACCTAATACTGTGCCTTCTCCTATTAACTTTCCATCTTCCTTATCATGCCTTATTTTTCTTCACAGCACGTATAGTATCCGATAGACATGAACTGTCTCTACTACTAGAATGTGAGGTCCCTGACAGTAGGGACTTGCTCATTTTGGGACACTAATTCCTAGAAATGTAGTTAGTATAAAGTAAATACATACTGCATGTCAGAAGGAAGGAGAATCCTAAACACACGTGCTCTTCCATCAAGGCAAAGCCAACGATGAACTAAGAACAATTTTGCCTGTGATCTGTCTTGACCCTCTATGCCAGGGGTGTCCAATCTTTGGCTTCCCTGGGCCACATTGGAAGAAGAAAAATTATCTTGGGCCACACATAAAACACACTAACACTAATGATAGCTGATGAGTTCAAAAAAAGTTGCCAAAAAGTCTCATAATGTTTTAAGAAAGTTTACAGATTTGTGTTGGGCCTCATTCAAGGCAGTCCTGGACTGCATGCAGCACACAGTTGCGGGTTGGACAAGCTTGCTGAAAGCTTTTCTGCTATTAAATATCTGTAAAAGCTAATGAATGTCTCCCAGGTAATGTGCCACAAACTTACCCAAGAAGGATTTAAATTTTTTTGTGAGGTCAAATAATCCCTTTAGGGCCCTGTTTATAAATACCACGTCTCAGATCCCATAGTATAGGTTGGTGCAAGAGGAACTGCAGTTTTTGCCATTCCGCTGACAAAAAACTCCATTACTTTTGCACCAACCTAATAAAATAACAAAACTCTCGTCTCCGTGGAGAGCCCTGCACTTCCCAGTACCACCACTGTGGGGGGCTAACTGCTACTTATCCTTTGGTGTCAAATGGAAAAATGTCTTCCTCAGGACGTTTTCTGACATCCGCCCTCTCATAGCTCAATTCTAAATTATGTTTGTTTAATGTACTTTCTAGAACATCATTCCATTTTTCTTCGTATCACATATTACATCCAAGGCCCAATAGAGATGTCCGGGTGTTCTGTGCTAGCTGACAACCTGCCGTTGCTTTAGATCACTATTCTTTACGTACTTGGAAAGGCTGAGGTTCTGCCTCACTAGAAGCCATTTTCACACTTCTCAGGAAGGAGTTTTTAAAAAAGTCTTTTTATGCCATTCTGTCCTTAGTCAAGCATCCCTGGTGGAAGTTTCACCCCACCCTTCCCTAAACCCTCCCCATCCCCTGAGCATCACAGTAAGTACAGGTCTTCTTAGAACATGACATCCTACATGAAAACACTTTGGTCAAATACAGCTTTCTCTATTTGCGATTATAATTAAACCCATTCCACTGGGCAACTCCCTGGCTGGTCTATTTTTAGTCCCCCTCTGTCCACAATGATCAGTTATTTGTTTCTAGGATGATCTTGTGGAGCGTCAGTAGCTCTCATTAGACTAAGCACTACGAGACAGAAACAACATCTGCTTTGTCCAACACTGTAGCTTTGGTGTCAATAAAATGCCTGATAATGATAGATGAACAATAAACAGCTGAAAGGATAAATGATTCAATTGATAGGACACGTGAGCTTAGACACAGACATGAGCCTTCACAGTCCTTCATGTAATGTGACATGTAGGGTAATCTATTTCTCCATCAGAGACCAGATACGCTATACCAACTTTAAAAGTAACTAGCCAGTGCAATCATCTATATTTAAGTGTTACATTTTGTATTTGTATTGTTAGTGTTTTGAAAATTCAACTTCCCTACTGTATTTTCCTTTGCACATCCATACAAGAAATACACATCTTAAGTAGGGAGGGAAATGGGGGCTCCCTTTATTCTCAGCCTTCATTGCTGGCTCACTGCCCAGCTGCATATATGCAAAACAAAGAACTGAGGAATTACTGAAATGCCCTTTCCTTTATTCATTTTGTGAGGTAGGCAGGCTTCCTTCTCTAGACAGTTTTACTATTACCTAATTAATCAGTTAAGTTATAAAAAAACTTATAAAATCCTATAGCAACATTTGTAGAATATGGTGATTATAAAAACTTAGTATAAACTAATAAAAATAAAAAATATGGGATGTTCTCAGATAATTTCTCATGTTAAACTCTCATCCCTTATAATTGTCATAGTAAAAACTTTGAGAAACAGTTCCATACCAATGTCTTGAGGCAGTTTTGCTCTTTAAAATTCAACAAGTTTTTGTTCCTCCATATTTGTTTTTATCAAAAAGAGAAAACTTTTTAAAATATTATTGATTTTGATATTTTTGGGGAGAGATAATGATAAGTAATTTCAAGCAGTTATTGATAATTAATTGATGCTAGACATTTATATGTTCTTAACTTTCCCAATACTTTTCTAGGCTAGATCATGTTATTATCCCCATTTAATCACTAATATAAATGAAGAATTAGTGAGATTAAATGACTTTCCCATTTACACAGCTGTCAGTGACAGAGCTAGGGTTGTAATGCATACATCCTTGATCCCAAATCCCATGTTCCTAATGACCACAGCACAGTCCACAGGGTTTATGCTTTAAATTTTTGTTATTGATGTAAGAAAACTACTGAGTAAAGAATGCTGCATGAAACAAATATATTCATGTAGAGAGCAAATTATAGCATGAGTCTTAAAAAGTTCTGCTGCAATTATTAATTTTCCAGAAAATTAAATTTTAGCAATATACTTTATATATTACACTTTTAAAATAAAAATCCCACAAAATGATTATGGCAAACAAAAAAACATATCACTTTTGTTTCTTTCATTAGTGAATCAACATTGTATGAAAGGTCACGAGCAACATTAATATCTTTATTAACTTTATAATAAAACAATTTTTATCTTATACAAAGATTGGGTTCTATTGTGTACACATGTACACATATAAAAAATAATATGCAAGTTTGCATGTTTTGCTAAATTTTAATTCCTAATTCTTAAAAAATTTACAATCTCATTTCTAAATTGTAAAAGAAAATAAATATCTGATTTGGCCTGCAGTTATTACTATTCAAATTTAATTGGTTCAGTTCAATCAGAAGTGTCAGCAATATCAAAGAGGGTTTGGCTCCCTAATTTCTCTTTTTCTTCCACCTTTTCACTAGAGGATGGTGGGACTAGCTCCTGGCCCATTAGAGAACAAAAGAAAGAAATTATCAGGTAAGCAAGGAGTGTCTGCATCTCAAGTTTGCAGTCTAAAATGCCTGTATGCTCAGAATCATCAGATTTTAACTTGGTTAAACTGGGAAGTTGAAACTTATTTCATGTGCGGTGAAGAAACGCACTGTAGATAAAACGATACCTTGCTAATGATGAATGCACAATTTTGTAATTCATATCTGCAAAAATTTCTGTAAGTTCACAATCAAATATTACTTCTATGTATTTATTTCCACCTTATACAAGAACCAAAACAACCATATTTACTAGCATTTTATGAGAAGGCAGTGTTTTATGTACTCATCGATCATACTTTAATTACAGGTCTCAGTAGTAATACACTGTCAAAGCAAAAAGTAATACAATATAAATCTTAATCCATCATTATTTCTAGGCTCTGAAGAAAAAATACATACATATATATTTACTTTAAAAGGGAATGAGTTACTGATTATGGGCATTTTGCGTTTCTATTGAGGGGGTGGCTTGTTTTTTAGATTCATAGGTAGTAAAGAAAGAGAAAAGACAGCATGATGCTATTACAATTTGTTCTAGTAAAATTTGGGGAAAAAAAGAATTAGAAGTAGAAAATAACTTCATGATCAGCTGCATAACTATCAAATTTAATTAAATAACTAGTGATTATTACACACAGTCAAGTGGCAAAGTATCTTCCTGCCTTCTAGACCCTGGAAGGGAATACTAATATTGCATCTTGAAATATTTCCAGTATATTGAGTCATCCTGTTCCTTAAAATGACTTAGCCTTATAATAAGTTAATAACACAAGCTACATGTACTATTATAGTCAAACACCTGATTTAGAATTATTTTAATGGCAACTTAATTTATAGGTTACTCAAAAGTGAATGATTAGATTCCAGGCATTGCCAACTTCACAAGATTTTATATTATTACCACCTAAATAAATTCCAACTCAACAACTCAACAAAGAAATAGCCTAATTTACTTAAAAAATTTATACTTCATAATCTATAATCTATACTTCATAAGCAATCATGTTAATCATAGATTGCCCTCTCCAACTGAGCACTTAAAGATGGGCATTGAAAAGCAAGAATTATTTTGCAAACTTAGATATCTGAATTCTGACCTTATGTGACCTATGGTAAATACAAATAAAAACATGCAAAACTGGCATATAGTTACATAAACATAGGGTGAGTTCCCACTAAACTGTGCTCTCCTTGAAAACTGAACAGCTAGTGTCTCTCTGCATTGCTCTACACAGAACTTCTTTAGATATAGGGTTTGTATACAATGCAAAAATGTTCAATGCAAAAAAATGAAGTCACCTCTAGTGCTGAAATCAATCAAGGCTTTGTTTACGTCTCTTACCTTTGCCATGGCCTCTCCCCATCCTCCAAAAGCGGCACGACAATAGTGTTGTTCACATTTCCAGGTGACCTTACAGCTGTGTAGACAACAGGCACCGACTGTACCACCACGGGGATGCGGTGAACATGACTCAGTTTGTTAGACTGTAAATTCATGGGACTTGAAGGCGGTACAGGATGGATAATGTGCAAAAACTGCTGGCCTCCAACACCAGATGCAGAGGCAACAAGGGGCCCTGGAGTTAATACTGTTGACGAAGATGACGCTGAAGATACTGATGTGATAACAGTTGGGGGATGAGGCTAGACGGCTAGAAGACGATGAGGAGGTTGAAGTTGAAGAAGGTGAGGAGGCAGACGCTGTCATGGAAACTGGGGAGGATGAAACAGCAGTAGGGGACGTCCTGGCTTTGTTTATTGACAAGTCCACTGGCTCAGTTTGTGTTTGGAAGTGATCTACTGATAACGAGTCCTCCGGGGGCTCCCCTTTCACATTATTTAGCAACAGGGGGAACGGCTTCCATATCGGGATAGTTGTGGACGTTTGGAGACTGTGGGGGAGAAAAATGGAACATATATTTATCTTTGTTTATCACACATTTTATTGATATATGGCTTACCACTTCAATGTTTATTAACTTTTCTCTTATTTTTATGGGACATTTATTCATTCCCCAAATATCTGAAGGATTGCTCAGTGACAGTCACTGTGATTAAAACTGAGGGCACAAAAGTACAAGACAGAAGACAAGGCCTCTACTATAAAGACATTTTCATTCTATTGCGACAGACAATTATTAAAATACTATGAAATCAGAGTTCATTGGGGGAGAAAAAGAGGCCACAGTAATCTCTAGGACTCTAAGCCTTACTCAACACTATCACAATACGGAAACACCACCTGGCAACAATAGTGGGAAACCCCAATACGCCATTTCTATGTTCATACTTGGTGCAAGAGTTACCATACCACATTCAGAATATTCTGCACACTAAAAAAGGGCATAAAGTTATTCACCCTCCAACACCTGATCACTGATGTATTGAAGGGAAGTCATTTCTAATAATTAGCTAATTCATAATGTAGGACAAAATTTTTCTCAAAATAACATACACAACTACAAGTGACATTTTAGGAAATAAGAAAAACATATTCTGAAATTTTAATTTGTCTATGAATTTTCATTTAATTTGAAATAATGATAATATCGTTAAAGTTCACCTGCATCGTTTTAAGTTTAAATGAGCAAAATTTGGTAATAATAGACCCCAAGATTTGTGATCAGCATGCTATTATTTGGCATGAATATAACTTTACATACATACATATACATATATATATATATTTTTTTCATTCACTAATTTAACAAACATTTATTAAATGTCTGCTTACAAGTCCCCAAATGGCATAAGAGTACTATTGGCAGTGCCAGTCTGTCCTAAAAAGACAGAATTAGACTATACTGATTATTTTGGTTATATCTGTTGACCAGGTTAACATAGACATTATTTTTCTATTACATGAGGAACAAAAACTTTTTTTCACTTTTTCAGAATAATACCTAAAATGATATTAAATTGGTTCATTTTGTTTCTCATTTAAGAAAAGAGTTTGGTTTGCTATTCCCCCTCAAACTTCAGCATACATTAAAAATAAACAAAATATGCTTCTTAAAGCCTTTTTAAAATAGAATATAAATTACAGCTCCATTCAAAACAGAAAATAGACGGGAGTGCAAGGGCATTTCACTCAGCAACTGAGAAAAGAAAAGAAAATACTTAAGTAATGGTACAAGATCAGCTAAAATGGGAAATGGGTTGACGTTTGCACACTTTTTCTTTTTCTTGGCTGACATCGTTACTTACCTACAAAAGCATATGAATTAGAAACAAAGTGAATCATCTAAAATACCTACTGTATGAAATTCTAAATGACAAGATTTTCAGTTTATGTGCTAACATTGAGAAATAATTTCTTTACTCTTCTCAAAGACATTTAAAAAGCAGATAAAAGAGATGTGGGTCAAATAGGAACAGCTAATAAAAAGAGAAGGCCGAATAGGAACAGCTCAGGTCCACAGCTCCTAGAGAGATCAACCCAGAAGGTGGGTGATTCTGCATTTCCAACTGAGGTACCTGGTCCATCTCATTGGGACTGGTTAGAGAGTGGGTGCAGCCCACAGAGGGTGAGCCAAAGCAGGGTGGGGTGTTGCCTCACCCAGGAGGCACAAGGGGTTGGAAAACTCTCTACCCTAGCCAAGGGAAGCTGCAAGGGACTGTGCCGTGAGGAAGAGTGTATTCTGGCCCTATGCTTTTCCCATGATATTTGCAACCCGCACACCAGGAGATTCCCTCGGATGCCTACACCAGCAGGGCTCTAGATTTCAAGCACAAAACTGGGCAGCCATTTGGGCAGACACCAAGCTAGACGCAGGAGTTTTTTTTGTTACCCTAGTGGCGCCTGGAACACCAGCAAGACAGAATTGTAAAAGGGGGCTGAAGCCAGGGAGCCAAGTTCTAGCTCAGCGGATCCCACCCCCATGGAGCCCAGCAAGCTAACATCCACTGGCTTGAAATTCTTGCTTCCAGAACAGCAGTCTGAAGTCAACCTGGGAGCTCAAGCTTGGTGTCGGGAGGGGTGTCCACCATTACTGAGGCTTCAGTAGGCGGTTTTCCCTCACAGTGTAGACAAAGCCATCGGGAAGTTCAAACTGGGTGGAGCCCACCACAGCTCCGCAAAGCTGCTGTAACCAGATTGCCTCTCTAGATTTCTCCTCTCTGGACAGAGCACTTCTGAAAAAAGGCAGCAGCCCCAGTGAGGGGCTTACAGATAAAACTCCCATCTCCCTGGGACAGGGCATCAGGGTTAAGGGATGGCTATGGACACAACTTCAGCAGACTTAAACGTGCCTGCCTGCCGACCCTGAAGAGAGCAGTGGATCTCTCAGCACAGTGCTTGAACTCTGCTAAAGGACAGACTGCCTCCTCAAGGGGGTCCCTGACCCCCATGCCTCCTGACTGGGAGACACCTTCCAGTAGGGGTCAACAGACACCTCATACAAGAGAGCTTCAGCTGTCATCTGGTGGATGCCCCTCTGGGATGAAGCTTCCAGAGGAAGAAACAGGCAGCAATCTTTGCTGTTCTGCAGCCTCTGCTGGTGTTACCCAGGCAAACAGGGTCTGGAGTGGACCTCCAGCAAACTCCAGCAGACCTGTAGCAGAAGGACCTGATCATTAGAAGGAAAACTAACAAAGAGGAATAGCATCAACATCAAGAAAGAAGACATCCACTCAGAGACACCATCTGAAGGTCACCAACATCAAAGACCAAAGGCAGATAAATCCACGAAGATGAGGAAAAACCAGCGCAAAAAGGCTGAAAAGTCCAGAAACCAGAATGCCTCTTTTCCTCCAAAGGATCACAACTACTCGTCAGCAAGGGAATAAAACTGGACAGAGAATGAGTTTGACAAATTGACAGAAGTAGGCTTCAGAAGGTGGGTAATAACAAACTCCTCTGAGCTAAAGAAGCATGTTCTAGCCCAAAGCAAGGAAGGTAAGAACGTTGAAAAAAGGTTAGAGGAAATGCTAACTAGAATAACTATTTTAGAGAAGAACTTAAATGATCTGATGGAGCTGAAAAACATAGCATGAGAACTTCATGAAGCATACACAAATATCAATATGCAAATCAATCAAGTGGAAGAAAGGATGTCAGAAACTGAAGATCAACTTAATGAAATAAAGCATGAAGACAAGATTAAAGAAACAGGAATGAAAAGGAATGAACAAATATGGGACTATGTGAAACGACCTAACCTATGTTTGATTAGTGTACCTGAAAGTGATGGGGAGAATGGAACCAAGTTGGAAAACACTCTTCAGAATATTATCCAGGAGAACTTCCCCAACCTAGCAAGACAGGCCAACATGCAAATTCAGGAAATACAGAGAACACCACAAAGATACTCCTAGAGAAGAACAACTCCAAGACACAAAATCATCAGATTCATCAAGGTTGAAATGAAGGAAAAAATGTTAAGGGCAGTCAGACAGAAAGGTTGAGTTACCCACAGAAATTTCAGCAGATCTCTCTGCAGAAACCCTACAAACCAATAGAGAGTGGGCTGGGGGGTGGGGGGGTGGGCAATAGTCAACATTCTTAAAGAAAAGAATTATCAACCCAGAATTTCATATCCAGCCAACCTAAGCTTCATAAGCAAAGGAGAAATAAAATACCTGACTTCAAAGTATACTACAAAGCTATGGTAACCAAAACAGCATGGTACTGGTACTAAAACAGATATATAGACTAATAGAACAGAACAGAGGCCTCAGAAATAATGCCACGCATCTACAACCATCTGATTTTTGACAAACCTGACAAAACAAACAATGGTGAAAGGATTCCGTATTTAATAAATGGTGTTGGGAAAACTGGCTAGCCATATGCAGAAAACTGAAACTGGACCTCTTCTTTATACCTTATACAGAAATTAACTCAAGATGGATTGAAGACAAACATATGAAAAAAAGCTCATCATCACTGGTCATTAGAGAAATGCAAATCAAAACCACAATGAGATACTATCTCACATGTTAGAATGGTGATCATTAAAAAGTCAGGACACAAAAGATGCTGGAGAGGATGTGGAGAAGTAGGAATGTTTTTACACTGTGGGTGGGACTGTAAATTAGTTCAACCATTGTGGCAGACAGGGTGGCGATTCCTCAAGGATCTAGAAAAAGAAATACCATTTGACCCAGCAATCCCATTACTGGGTATGTATCCAAAGGACTATAAATCATTCTACTATAAAGAAACATGTACATGCATGTTTACTGCAGCACTGTACACAATAGCAAGATTTGGAACCAACCCAAATGCCCATCAATGACAGACTGGATAAAGAAAATGTGGCACATACACACCATGGAATACTATGTAGCCATAAAAAAGGATGAGTTCATGTCCTTTGCGGGAGACATGGATGAAGCTGGAAACCATCACTCTCAGCAAATTAACATAGAAACAGAAAACCAAACACCGCATGTTCTCACTCTTAAGTGGGAGTTGAACAATGAGAACACATGGAAACAGGGAGGGGAACATCACACACTCAGGCCTGTTGGGAGGGCTGGGGGCTAGGGGAGGGATAATCTGCATTAGGAGAGACACCTAATGTAGATGAAGGGTTGATGGGTGCAGCAAACCATGGCACGTTTATAACCATGTAACAAACCTACACATTCTACACATGTATCCCAGAGCTTAAAAGAATAAAAAAAAAAAGCAAGTTGCAGAAGAACAGATACAGTATAAGTCCATTTGCATAAAAAGCGATATATGAATGCATGCAAATGACCCAAGAAACAGGTGCATGCACACACAACTGTCCAAAAATGTTTCAGTGATTATCTGCAGACTTCATAGGCAGAGAAAGCCTTCCCATCTTTGAGACGATGTGTATTGTGAAACTGATCAAGTTTTCCTTTTGCTCTCCCTGCTGTGAAGTTCACAATTAAATCTGTCGTTTCACTTTAATAACAGAAGGCTCCACTGAAACCAGTGGTTCTCAACCTTGGCTGCAAGTTATAATCACTTAGGTTTTTAAAATCCCAATGCCCAGGCCACAGCCCATACTAAGTCAGAATCACTGAGGGCTGGGACATAGATATCCATTTTAAAATATCCCCCGAGGGATTCCAATGTGCAGTTGTGGTGAGAATCAGTTCTCCAGACTATGTATCTGAATGCTGACTTTCCCTCTTTTGGAACTAAAAATCACTTTATTTACATTTTCCTTGAATCTGATTTTTACTTAGGTGTAAGTTTTCAATTTGATGTTGTGCATTTTTGTAAATTGCTTCAAGTCCTCTCTGAAATGAGGTCTCATGTAGACAAAAATTGTAAACTTGTATTTAAACCACACACACACACACACACACAAAAAACAAACACCATAAACTGAACTACTTTTATAAAAAGCTATTGTCATTATCTACTCTTGTAACTAGAACAGTATTTCAATTTCAGCATTATCATTTTATTTATTGGTAGAACAATGTAAAATGTTTCTTATTAGGGTATTATACCCACATAGAAATTCTTTGGCGAGGCTGCTTTCATAAAAGACACCAACTAGTTTGCCATTAAAAAATAAAAAATATCAGTAAGCACATATTATTAAACATCACTGGTTTGACATTAAATATACTCTAGATAGTTTTTCCGCTTTTACTGTATTAACATATCAAAATTCTTATTTTGGAAACAGTGATTATTTCCACCACAAATTTTTCTCCTCCTATCTACTTACACACAACATTCCTACGTAAATTTACAAACCAAGGAGTAAAGAGTACATCAATGCAGAAACATTCCATAATGTAAATGAAAGATGACTTTGGTAGACGAACAATACAGGAGGAGGAGCTGATAAATGTGCAGCTTACCTGTAAAGAGACTGCTTGTGAGACACCAACTTTCACTGAGCTTTGCAAACTGCTTAGACTTCTCTAAATTATGAATAGAAGTCTACCTTTTGTGGTACCTTCGTAATCCCTTACTGAGGAAAATATTTACCTCTTAAGATGTTTCATAACAACACCTTGTTATAAACAAGATTATAGCTAATGAATAATATTAGCTTTCATAAGAAACCTGTGAAGCCAAATAGTAACAACTCATACATACTTTCAGACACTTGAGAATTACTTGGCTTTTGCATGAGCTCAAACCAGAATACAGCAAAGGTTCACAAAAATAAGGAAGAATAAACCAAACCTTGGGACCAAAGACATCTTATTTAGAACCTTCTACAAATCACACATGAATTTGTAAACATCACAGAGATAGATGCAGGTTCCTTTTTCATATGCAGCAGTTGAAATGCAGCTAGCACATTAAAAAATAATGCTTCAGCAGTATAAAGAGGACAAATCCTTCTTGTACAATTCATCTGTTTACAGTTTTGAGACAACAGCATACCCTGACAGCTGACACTAATCTCTTATACAATGATCATGGGGCAGGTAAAGTCATCCATAATTCCAGCTTGAGATTACATAGACATATTTGTAAAGCCAGAAGTACTGCAAAAACATGCTCTCAAAACAGCTATGGCACATACTTTTGTTTCTCCTTTTAGGGAAGAAAAAAGACCCAAAAGTCTCAGTCCTGAAATCATCATTAGAAATTCATTTCTTTACTTTTAAGAAATGGAAAATCAAAAGCATTTGTTCTGTGGCACACCCCTATCATCCCAGTTACTCAGGAGGCTGGGGCAAGAGAATTGTTTGAACCCAGGAGGTAGATGTTGCTGAGCCAAGGTTGCACCACTGCACTCCAGCTTGGGCAATAGAGCAAGACTCCATCTCAAAAAAAAAAAAAAAAAAAGGGAGGGGGGTGGTACTGGTTCTGAGATCTGCATCTGTAAATGTGTAGTTGTCCTGACAGGATAGGAGCACTACAAATGGCCACAGGGGGAACGAAGGCCGAGGAGATACAATGGAAAAAAATCCCAACTGAAAAATACAATAGTGAAAAATTAAATGAAAGAATTACATGTATTAGAGAAAGTGAGAGGAGATACTAGGTATGACACCCAGGAAATGGCCTCAAAGGGGATAAGAACACTCGAAAGAGGAGAAACAATGAAGAAAAGTCAAGTTTTAAGCATGAGGAAGAGACACTTCTGCAAAAAGGACAAAGAATTCCATACTAAAATTTTTCCCTTGTTTACTGACTCCTCAGTTCTTGATTCATTAATGAATTCACATGGCAGTGTCAACTAAATAGGGTTTTTTCTGTTTGTTTTTAGATAAAAGCCCATCACAATCTTTGCCTGGGGAGTAGTGACTATAACTGAATTTTTGCTGTTGATGTCCCTGGTATGAAAGATAAAACACTTACTGTACTCATACTATCATGCTAAAACCCTGCTTCTAATGACAGGAAAACTGTATAAGAACACTGGATTTATGTCAAAGAAGAGAGTAATTTCATTTTCCAGAAGATCATATAATATCCCTTGAAAAGGCCCACTGTAAAACATAAATTTTTATAATACATCCATTAAATAATTGCATAAATACATACAAAAGGCCACAAAAATAAATGCAGCAATATACTTCATTAAAAACAATGTGTGTGAAAACCTAAAGATAAATATAAGAAGGATTATACTGTCACATTTTCTTTTCTCCAAAACTCTCAAAGCCAGTTTTACTCACTTTAAACCACTCAATAAAATATTACACATAACATTCTAATGAACATGTTTTTTTGAGTGATCTGGGGAATTACATTTGAGGTTTTCTAATCAGATAATGTTTTTCCTGAATAAACATCTTAAAATGTAATTTCAGCTTTAGGCATTTTGTTGAATGAATGTCAAATGAATCTAAAACCTCCTACTTGTTAGTTCTCAGAGTACTAGATATGTTTCTTACGATTATCTATTGCTATCAGCTGAATCTTATTATGGTCTGCCTATGAACAAAAAGCATTTCAAATGATGGTCATATATTTTAATCATCTGGAATTTAAAAAGAACAAAAATATGTCTGGATACTACTCCATCTTTGGAAACTCCTACAGGGATTCTTACGTGTAGTCAGGATTGAGGAGGAATGCATAATATTCTACTAAATTCAAGATTCACATACTCTTTCCTATTTAGTAACACCAAGGATGTTTAGAGATGGGGCTAACATACATGGGCATGCACAGGTACACACAGGATGGTCCCAGCTATCCATCTATCCATTTAGTCATCTGTCATTTAAATACATTATGCTCCATTTAACTTTTACAAACGTTTGAGAAATAATTTCATGGCAATTAAAAAAAAATTATAAAGTGACTTGCCTAACATTACATAGCTCATGGCTTAACCGTCACAAGAATCTTTGTTTTGTAGACTGTTGTGTGATATTATAACAAAGAAAATTTGATTTGGACACAAAAGACTTGGATTCATCACCAATCCTTGTTGCTTATTAGCTGTGCAATCTGGGTATCATCACTAAAATTCTCTAGGTCTTAGCTTATCCATCTATAAAAGTGTGATGTTAATTCTAAACTCATACAACTGTTGTGAGGATTGGGTTAATAGCATTAAGTGCTTTTAAGTAATACCGAGAAAGGAGAGACAAGCAAATGAGCAGAACTTCCTCTGGTTAGAACTGAAAATTCCAAATAGAACTTGATCTATTACTAAAACGATGTCAGGAGGAACCTGACTCACTGAATGTAGCATAAGATATATTCTGACACAGAATCGCATAAATACAGTCATTGCAGAGGCATAGTGTTTACTGAACCAAATAAATACATGTTACAAAAGTAGGCAAACAAGTCATCTTTAGGGATCTCTTATGATTATTTAAAAACAATTTTCTCTTAAATATAGACAACTGTCATTTGCACTTTTTCTACACTTTCTAGCTGAACTAGATTGGCCCACAGGAAGATCACGTAACAGTTGATATAATACATTTTAACTGACTAGCCTGACTTCTAATTCCACAGTATAAATAACTTGTATCAATCCACACTTCAGTGTGCATCCATTATGACAATAATATAACAAATAGATTCAAATAATTGTTTGGGGATGTTGGTCATTCTTTAGCAGTCCTATTATGAGACGAAATAGGAGCGTATGTGTTTCTTGTGTCTCAGAAGAAAATTAGTTTACATAAATTTCACTGTGTGACTTAGTGATTAATTGAACATGTACCTTTTATGGGACCTGCTTAAAGAAATTTACGTTAAAAAGGAATTAAATTAATTCTATGACTCCACATCCTTTGAGCTTTTAAGTTACATTGCATTATTTTACAGACTAGTATATTTTAGGTAAAGAGCCGAATTCCTTTTGAACATGAAGTGCACAGTAGGTACATGCCTTGGTTTTGGCACCTGGATTTCCCTCAGTAAAGACAATTTTTTATTAGTAGTAAATAAAATGGTTTTAAGAGACGAGCACTATTCTTAAAACAAGCATCCTGCCACTCTGGCTATTTTTGCTACAAGTATAAAAGTCACTATACATCCATTTTTGAATGGAGTATGCATTTCACTTTCCTCTGTTCTTCTGTATTACTAAAGAGAGGCCTACTTTTCAATATTTGTCTTGCATGAGCCCCGATGGTCATAATTTATCTTGCTTTCAGCCCAGTGATTCTTCTTGTTTACTCTACATGTTCAAGGGCAAACTCTTAAACATAAATGCCGTAAAAGTGTGAATTTATAAAACTGACAAAGAAAAAAGTAAAGCAAAGTATACTAAAGAAAGATAAATCGTACCTCCTCTAAAAGTACAGCTGAGAGAGTAAAAGGAAAAATGTAGAAATATCCTACGCTGATAACCTGGAATTTGGTTTGAATGAGTATCTACTGGATTTAAGGGGAAGATATTTGAATAAATATTTAATTCAACTGCCTTATATCAATATGTCAATTGTCAGTTTAAGAAATGATCAATTCTAGCCAGGTGCGGTGGCTAATACCTGTAATCCCAGCACTTTGGGAGCCCGAGGTAGGTGGATCACCTGAGGTCAGGAGTTCTGAGACCAGCCTGGCCAACATGGTGAAACCCCATCTCACTGAAAAGACAAAAATTAGCTGGGTGTGGTGGCATATGCCTGTAATCCCAGCTACTCCAGAGGCTGAGGCAGGAGAATTGCTTGAACCCGGGAGGTGGAGGTTGCAGTGAGCTGAGATCCTGTCACTGTACTCCAGCCTGGGAAAGAAAGCAACACTCCATCTCAAAAACGAAACAAAACAAATGAAAAAAGAAATGATTGATTCCTTAAGAAAATTCAAAGTCTATGCATAACATAATGTGCTCTTGGTGCTTTTAATTTATGTTTTTATGTCTTTAACATTTGAATTGAAAATGCTAACCTTTAAATGGGTTCATTATGCACATTTAAATTTATCCTAAAGTTCTCTTACTTCCTAATAGTTTTATTTTTTCACGACCTATTTCCCAGGGCTTTCATAAATTGTATTATTTACCTGAAGAAAATCAGGATCTATGTTTACAGACTGCTACTCTGAAACTCTGGTTTGGCCCATGTGTATTATGAGGTTAGGTTGGTGTGAGTGAGTGAGGAGGAAAGAAGGAATTTTGTTATGTATTTTAAAAATTGATAAGCATGCCAGGTGCGGCTGTGGCTGGCAGATCACCTAAGGTCAGAATTTTGAGACCAGCCTGACCAATATGGTGAAACTCGTCTCTACTGAAAAAATACAAAAATTAACAAGGTGCGGTGGTGGGCACAAGGCTGAGGCAGGAGAATCGCCTGAAACCGGGAGGTGGAGGTTGCAGTGAGCTGAGATGGTGCCACTGCACTCTAGCCTGGGTGACAGAGTAAGACCCTGTCTAAAAAACAAACAAACAAAAAATCAGTAAGCAAACACTCCTAAGGATTGAAAAGATGAACAAACATTTTTAAACAGGAACATAAACGTGTTCTAGATAAATACACAAATATTTAGCAAATAAATGATATTTTCTTTACCGTATAACTTAACTAGGGAATATTCATCACACTTGCTAGCTGGGAAGGAATATGGTGCTCAAGATGTTTTGAATTTTAAACCACTTAAATTCTACTTATATGGTCAGAGGAGAAGCAGTATCACTATAACAGAGGTCAGAAAAGGAAGTTTAGGAAGTTGGATTAATTCCTATTATCTTACAATTGCTTTTAAACAGAATTTCACAAAGCACACAAAAACGTCTTAAAAATAAAGAGGTAACTATTACAGGGTTATCTTTTCCTCATGATCAGAATTTTGTTCTTTTGGTTTTAAATTAATGTTATTATTCATTGGATGATTTAAAATATTAATTAAAATTTCACTATACATGCCAGAAAAACCTGTTGTAGAGACTTTTAAGGGATAAAAGGTTCATTTAAATCTTTATCCTAAATCATAATCTCACTCCAGCGCCTGAGGCAAATGTTCTGTGCTAGTTACATATTTTTAAATATGCAATAATGTTTACCATCCTCAAACAGACTAATCTCTGCTACCAGATGGGCTCTGCTTTTGAGTCTATAAAATGTTCCCCATAAACCGTTATTTCTTACAACAATATCTCATAGTATTAAAGTATATCGAATTTCAGAGAAAGAAAAGTTGACCTCAGAGTGGCTGTGACAGTCTAGACTTGGAAACTCACACAGGATAAGTATGTAAAGCAAAACTGTAACCTTTTTATGTAAACAAAAGTATTTTCTGTAAACAATGGCTTTGCTTTTTGGACAACACTGTGGTTCACATGGGAGTATCTATGGGGGACTGGTTCCAGGACCCCTCCACCAGGGATACCAAAACTACAGATGCTCAAGTCCGTGATATAAAATGGCACAGTATTTGCATACAGCCTACACCAATCTCCCCCATAAACTTGAAATTATCTCCAGATTACTCATTATATCTAACACAATGTAAACAGCTGTCATTTCATATTTTTTTAAATTATCTCTCCGGTCCTAGAACTTTCTACCCATAGTTGGTTGAATCTGCAGATGTGAAACCCAGGGACACTGAGGGACAGCTGTATATACTTGTCTTCTAACAGAAAACACTTTTAGAGAGAGATAAACCATGAGGCCAAGGCAAGACTAATGGTGAAGCTGAGAGAAATCTCTCTTTTCCTAACTTTCCTGGAAGCAGAGGCAGCTGCAATGGGAAAATGTCACAAGTAAAAAAGCCAGAGTTTGGAAAGGCCCCAGAACTTTTCCATAGCAGTGGATTTACTCATTTTTCAAACTTTGTTTTAGAATGACAGAGTATATGTGCTGGTTTGTTATATGGGTGTATTATGTGACCAGAGTTTTGTGGTACAGTTGATCCCATCACCAGGTAGTGAGCGCAGTATACAAACAGGCGGTTTTCCAATCCTTGCCTCCCACCCCCGATAGTACCCCGAATCTATGGTTGCCATCTTTGTGCTCATGTGTACTTAATGTTTAGCTCCCACTTACAAGTCAGAACACGTGACATTTGGTTTTCTGTTTCTGTATTGGTTATCTTAGGATAATGACCTCCAACTTCATCCATGTTGCTACAAAGGCCATGATTTTGTTTTTTTTGTGTGTGGTTGCATGGCATTCCATGGTGTATGTGTACCACATTTCCTTTATCCAGTCCACCACTGCTGGGCATCTTGGTTGATTCCATGTCTTTGCTACTGGGAATAGTGCTGCAATGAATATGTGGGTGCACGTGTCTTTTTGAAAGAATGATTTATATTCCTTTGAGTATATACCAGTAAAGGGATTGCTGGGCTGAATGGTAGTCCGGCTTTTACTTGAGAGATCTCGAAACTGCTCTCCATAGTGCTTGGACTGATTTACATTCCCACCAAGAGTACATAAGCATCTCACTTTCTCTGGAGTCTCTCCAAAATATGTTACTTTTCTTATTTACTTAACAAAAGCCATTCTGATTGGTGTGACATGGCATCCATTGTGATTTTGATTGAGCAGTGGATTTAATTTCATCTCAACTCACTGCTAAATTAGTAAAACACCTTCACATAAACCGACACTTTAGCCTTGGCTTTTGTCTTCCAGGGAAAGGAGTATAGAGTCACACAGGTGTTTCTGAGGATTCCAGAGGATGACACCATCTAAAGTTGTTGTAATGGGCCCTTTTTGGACTACAACTGCCACTAGGCACACACGGGTATATGTAATAAATGCATGTAAGTGGAGAATACATTGTACAAATCAAGCCCCCATTGCCTGTACCTGTCAAGATGGCAGCATAAGCAAAATGGAAAGCGCCAAGCTGGAGCCTTAGAGATGAAGGCAGGCACAGGGAGGCAGAAAGGACAACTGATATTCCCGAAAAGGTGCCATGCTTGCCAGCCACAGCTTCTGCTAATCAGGTGTGAGTTACAGTGACACGAAGACCCTCAGCTCAATCTTCCTCTTGGCTGGGATGTTTACACATCAGAAATACGAATTTTAAAATATGATCACAGTAATGCTGACAAAGATGTAGGAAAACGGCCACCTATATTATGCTACAAGATGGAAGGGAAGCATTTTAAGGAATCCTGTTGAACTGTCTCAAAAGTAAATACCTTAGAACTAATACTTTTAACGAACTGGCAACTGCCATCCTCCTCTCTCTTGCTCCCACCCTCTCTCTTCCATACACACACCCAGCCACCCACTCACCTACACAGTCACCTCTTAAGCAGGAGGGAGTAACCCTATATTCAGAATCCATTCAACATCTATACCCAGCTACTCAACATTAAAAAAACAAAATAATGTTTGGAAATGGTATCCTCAAGCAAATACTCTTTAAACCAGACCAAACAAAAAAGGGCCTGGAGCAGTGGCTCATGCCTGTAATCCCAACAATTTGGGAGGCCAAGGTGGGCAGATTTCTTGAGCTCAGGAGTTCAAGACCAGCCTGGTCAACATGGTGAAACCCTGTCTCTACTAAAAATACAAAAACTAGCTGGGCGTGGTGGCATGTGTCTGTAATCCAGCTACTCCAGAGGCTGAGGCACGAGAATACTTTGAACCTGGGAGGCAGAGGTTGCAGTGAGCCGAGATCACACCATTGCACTCCAACCAGGGTGAGAGAGTGAGACCCTGTCTCAAAAAATAAAATAAAATAAAATAAAATAAAATAAAATAAAATAAAAATTAAAAAAAAAAAGGAGTCAAGGAAAGTTAAGGCAGATTTAGTCATGATTCCCATGGAACGATCTCAGAATTTCAAGTGCTGAAACACCAGAAGCAGCTTTCTAAAGACAGTCTTTATGTTTGAAAGATTACATATATAGCAACCATTTCAATTTCATGCAAATAAGTACTTTAGATTGTTTTGAGAGAACATCCCAGGGGCAATATCATTACTTAAATAGCACTGTATCTAAAGCAAACTGGACAAGAATCAAGAAGACGTGTTCCAGAAAACTTTGTTAGATGACTGAAAAAGGGGCTGGTGAGGACACAGACACAGATGTTGAAATTACATGTAAGATACTGAATGAAATAACAACATAAAATTTGACAGTCTGGAGAAACTTAATGTTAAAATTTATATTTTTATATGAAATGTGATGGGGCTTATTTAACTAATTTAATACATTAAAATATTAATACTCAAGGAGAAATTATCTACATATTTATACATTCTAGTTGGTCTCAAAAATTTCTTCTTGGGGAAATAGGGCTAACTTACTGCAGGAACTTAAATTTAGACATAAATGGCAATTTTAGATTTTGAGAAAGATGCCTATCAGGATGCTTACCTTTGCTTTTTTGGGGGGAGTAAAAATTAGAAACCAAAACATAGACATAAAAACAATCAAGTTTGGAACAAGGATTTTAACCTTAGCTGTTCACTGCAATCATTTACGAAACACTTAAAGGTGCAAAGAACAGAGACCTATGGCAGTAGGTATGGTGCAGACCCAATAGTTTACAAAGCATCATATCTAAATCTGATAATCAGACAAGTTTGAGAAACAATATTCAATGGCAGGGAAACCTTTTATATAACGCTAAGTGAAAAAACGTTATTATTCAAAACCATATAAAAAGTATGAGCTTAATTTTGTCCCCCTAAAGCATTTGTATTTATACATGAAAATAATACATGGGAAAAAATGTTCTGGAATGTTAACAATGGTTTTTCCGTTAAGTGAATTTGTGAGAGAACTACATTTTCTTTTTAACTTTTCCCTATATTTTCTGCAGCAAATCTTTGCTACTTTTAAAATTTAAAAAGTCATAATATTTTGAGAAAGAAATCTAAAAGAGGAGCAGAGCCTCTTCAGATTTGGTTTTCATGGTTCTAGATCTTCGTGGACGTCATCAGAAGAAAATATTCTATACTGTTAAAAGCTCTGTTTCTTAAGTGTGTTACTAGCATGAGTTTTCAGATTGGTGGCATGATTATTCTATAAAATTAACATATCCACTTACAATTTGAAATTAACTAAGGAAAACAGCAAAATATAACTAATAACTGAAGGTATGTGATTCTAGTTTCCCCAGTGGATTAAAACAATGGTGTTCCTTGGAAATCCCAACCTGCGGCATTACTGAACAATTTACTGGGAGAACAATTTCATGTCTGAGAAACTATCATAAACAATTACCTATCAGCATCTGGGTACTACAAGGCCTTTTCTGTTTTTGATGAAAAGCTTTCCATCAGTAAGTATTTAGTGGTCATTGCTATATGATCAACACAACACTGTGATAAATCTGAGGATGCTACGAAAGGATTTTTCACCCTTGCTCTGATAAAAGCATTTTCCCCCTAGGGATTTAATGAGATTTCCATCACTTTTAAAAAGTGAACTACATCTGGAAAACATGAAAAGGAAAAGCAATGCGGAAAGTTTCAACCCTATATTCTATAAAAATGGAGGGCATTAAGAACAAATTTGAGAAAAGTAAAATGGTGCTCTTCAAATCAACACCTTCAGAATGCATAAACTAAAAGCGTAAATGTTCAAATAAATGTTATAAAGACTGTGAAATCAATTTTAACTGATCTTTTTAAAATGCAGGAAAAATAAACATTTACCATTAATATTTACTACAACATTAGTAAAATTTTCCTGTCTAGTTTTACAAGTGAAGAAATACGGTCTCACAGAAGTTGAAGAAATTGCCCACGGCCACAATGTAACATGGACCTGTAATCTAAACGTAAGGGTAATTCCTAAGACTAAATTCACTTCCCCATGCTGCCCGTATCAGCCCTGGAAGAGAAAGAGAAAGACCTCCTGTCTTTATTGGTGAAATTTTCTCATGGAGTTCATGTGCAATTAGTACTTGGAAATACCAACTGAAGAAAATATAAAATAATGGGCACTGCTAGGATAGTTGTTTGTAAGCTACAACTCACTTCCCCAATATACCTCGCATATAACAAATTTAATGGCATGATGCAGATGTCGGTTACCAACAGCACAATGTCTATTTATTAATTAGTTCCTGTTTGTTCTCAAATCAGGCTTTAAAAAAATAAGGACAATGAAAATCATCCCTAATTTAGGAATAGCATGCTGCATTTTGTGCAGTGGTCATGCTGTACAGGATATATGTTTGAAAGAAATAAGACAACAAGATAAAAAAAGAAAAACAAAAAACCAGAAGCAAAAACCTCATTAGATTTGAAAGCAAGTACAATTAGCATTGTAAGTAGAAAAATCAGCTCACCATAAATGTAATTTCTGTTCTTCCTTTTCTTTCAAGCTAAAGACTCAGAAATTTTAACAAAAATGTTTTATTTTTGACCAATGATGAGTGCTCCTTGATAAAACCAATGTAATAAAGTGTAACTTTTGCAAATGGGACAATAAGTGAGAAGAAATGCAGTGAGGTTTTGTAAAAAGGATACATGCCTGAGTTCCAGTCTGGGTTGTATGTTATACGATCAGTTTGCTCATTGCCTCTTTTCAATTTCTAATTGAAAATGATGTTGATTATGCTTTTGCACAGTTCAGGTGTCTGTTATCTCCTCCAGCCATACCACATACCACCTGTTCTAAATTAGATGCCACTCTTCTGTGCTTCCAAGGCATTCTGAGCTTTGTGCTTCCTTCTCTTACGAGGCCATGGGACCACTGAAGATACCACTTTTATCTTGTTATTTTGTAGACAAGCACCTATCACAGTCCCCAGTACAAAGTAAGCACTTAATTAAAGCTCACTAGTAATGCTCCAGCTGCTCTCTAAAGGCCTTATTGGGTCTCAGGTTGAATATATCTATGCGCCAGGTACAGTGGCTCATGCTTGTAATGACAGCACTTTACGAGGCCAAGACCAAAGGATTGATTGAGCTCAGGAGTTTGAGATCAACCCAGAGAGACTTTGTCTCTACTTAAAATAAAAAAAAAAAATAAATAAAAATAAATAAGCTGGGCGTGGTGGTACACACCTGTAGTCTTAGCCATGACAAAGGCTCAGGCAGAGGTATCACTTGATACCAGAAAATTGAGGCTGCGCTGAGCTATGATTGCATCACTGCATTCCAGCCTGGGTGACAGAGTGAAAATAATCTATGAATTAATTACCCTGTGTCTAAAACTTAAACAGTAAATATATTAACTTGTTATAACATATATAAAAATTAAAGTTGAAAGTTTCCATTGACTCATTCTTTTGTTAGAAAAGAATTTAAATTTATCAATTGCTATTTAATTCCTCCCACCACAGAACTTTAAGTGACTACTTTCCATGTATTACAAGATGAAAGACACACACTTCCAAGGGGCTTAAAACCAAATGTATGAGTCATATTTTGTATTTTTGCTAATTTGAAAAACATTTTTTATAACTAGAAAACTTATAATTAGCATCTCTCAATATGTCACAGTAATAGGAAGTTCTCTCTGGTTCTGAAACTTAGTCTTAAATGTCTAACAATTTTTTCAAAGTTAGTTAGGATTCTGCATTTTTTCTGTCAATCAGGGTGTAATACATGGCATGTAATACAGTGCATGAAGGTTATAAATCCTATAATTAGACACAATGATAAATGTATGCACTCCATTCTTATTAATTTTCCATTCCATGGTAAATAAAAACTGCTAACTCTAATCCTTTCAGTGTGGGGACGACCTGTACCAGCAACCCACAGAGTCTGAAGCTGCTTCCTGAACAGTGAACTCTACACTTGCGCTCTCCTCCCCGTGGCTTATCTTGCTCTGCCCCTGCATGTGCATTCTATTCCTCTAGAACTTTTGCGCTGGCATTGTTATTTGGCATTCTTATTTACCCTAAGGGAGGAGTTATTAACCACAGGTAGTCTGTCCCCCAGGGGACACTAAGCAACATCTGAAGACACTTTTGTTTGTCACAACTGAGGATGTAGTGCCAAGACAGTTCCCAGGACAAAGACAAAAAAGATCAAGAGTGTCGAAGTTTAAAGAAACCCAGAACTAAGCCATCATCTTTTTCCTACTATTTTTCCCCCTAACATCTTCTATTTCCCTCTCTTATTTATGTATGGAATTCTTCATTTTTTCCTTCTCTAACTCTTCCATTCGTGTTAATTATGTAAATATATCTACAGAGTCTAAACATATATACGTGCATCTCTGTGGGTGTGTGAATACAGCTTAGGTACTGGTATGAATGCTGGTGGGCATGTGTGTATTCTTGTGACATCTTACCATGTAGTGCACTTAAAAATCATGGAAGGAATATGTGTGAAAGAAATGTACACAAATTAACTCGAAGTGTTTATTACCTATATATACAAATGTGTGTATCTATGTGTTCCTAGCCCTTCACTTTATAAGTATTAATTGTATAGTTGTGATATATTTGCTTAACTGTATAAATAGAAGAGTGCAGATATATTTGTTTTTTGTTTGTTTTAAATCAAAGGGAGTTGGGTTGAGTTAAAAATCTTAACAAATAAATGTGGTTGATGATCCCTAAATCCATGAAGCATCTGTCTTTCCAGTAAGGATTCTGGACATCAGCCCATGTGATGCTACTGCTAGCTAAATCTAGGCCCCAAACTTAAATTACTTTTACAACATATAAAGGGGAAAAGGCATGTCTATCTAACAATTATAAACATGCCTTACAGTATATTGTTTATTCCTCACAACATCTCAATATAAAAAACTATTATGAATCACATTTTACAGATAGGAAGCAGATGTGGTAGAGGTTAAAAAATGTGCCATTGGTTCTAAGGCATTAAATGAAATGTCAAAACGCAATCTTTAGTGAACTCTGGCAATAAAATCCATGGCCTCAACTATTTAATGCAATACTAACTCCCACGTCTGAATCTCTAATGTATGCATACAGCAGATCAGGAAAGACTGAAATCACTGTAAACAATTCTGCAAAACATATGTCTCTTATTTTGTGCAATTTTAAGATGACTATAATGTTTTATAAAGAAGAACGAGTCGAAAGGTTAAGTAAAAACTTTCACAGACTTCAAAAACATATCTTAGCAGAATTATTTTTTCTTTTATTGGTTTTCCTTATAAAATCTCTAAGAAAACAACAACTGTACATTATTCAATTATTTATTACTGAATAAATAAGAAAAAGAAAAGAGTCACGCACATTAATCACTTCTTTGATCCAACTAGAAGTTTGGTTCCCATGAGATAAAGTTACTTTGTGTTTTTTATTTTAAATAATTCCTGTGATAAAATCCCAAATTAATTATTAAGTAAATTAGCAGACTCACATTTATGTGATTCATTTTCTTAGCATCAGAACTTTTAGTTGCAGTTAAGATAGCCAATGTTCAATTATCTACCCATAGACGGGATCAGAGTACAAGTAATCCCTCCCAAGTGACAGATAATCCAAAAAGGCATTTAGTTGGGTTTAAAATTCATTATATGATTCCAGCAGATTTACCACTATAATTACATTTATTAGACTCATTAAAATGAATTTATATAATTCATTTATATAAATTCATTTGTATTTCCTAAACACATGCCAACTGAGAGAGGATCTCAGAAACATGCTGGATGAAGAAAGGAGGTTGATTTGCTATTAGCAATTTTTCCTGTGAATAACTGACAAGAAGTCATGGGGACAGTGAAAATAAATTTCATATTTATTAAGAGTCTTATGTGATACATGAGAGATTACATTACCGCAGTATGGTAGAGGTGTTATGGCATGGGCTGTGGATTCCAACAGACAGGTTTGTGAGCTGGTTCTGCTCTTGTTCTGGGACCATAAGCAAGTTTCTTAACTTTCTAAACTTCAGTTGTTTACTTACAACAGTACTAATATTAGCACTCCCTACATATTAAGGGAGTTCTAAAAATCAAAGTATTAAATGCACATTGCTTGACACAAAACAGTTAAACTTAGTTGTGGTTGTCATTTTTTGTTGTAGCTATTATTTATTTTACTGCAGTGCTAAAACTAGAACATCTGACAGTTTGTATCCTTTTGCCTCCCATAAAATGATGCCACCTTTGATTATTCAATAAATTACACAGTATACTGGAGGGTCAAATATTAGAATATGTTCATAATCTAGTGCCGAAGACAGCTGGACATACTTATAATTATCAAAACGAACTGGAAAATACTAGAGATGTGCAGTTTTCTAGTTTTAAGTTTCTGGGGCCATATATATTCAGAAATTCACACATCTGTAGGATTTTTAGAAGGTAACGACACACTGCCAGGAGGGCTTAGGGCAGAACCAGATACTGTGACTCATTAATATTTCTTCAGTAAAACACATGAACATTTACCCTGAGTGTTGTAAAAACTATAAATACTTGTATGTCAGTTTAGTACAGCTTTTAATTCTAAATAAGTAATTTTTCAGAATTTTAAAGGATTTTAGATTACAGACAAGAAGTTGTGGAAATGGATTAAACAGAATGATACACCTAATCTCAATTCTACAGTTTTCCATTAAAAATATACTACATATCACAGCATTATAGGGTAAGATAATTGGGGAATTAAAAATTCTTCTTGGTTTACATAAAATGGCCCTGAATAATTTCTAGTAAATGGAATTTTAAATAGCAATTCAAGTTTAAGTAATTACTCCCTAATTTTTAAAAGGGTATGGCAGATATCCTGATTTGTATAAAGTGACATATAGACAGCATTACCATTTTATACTTGGTTTCCATTAGGAATTAATTCCTTTCATAGTTGTCATTTACCAGTGAGTGGGATTAAATTATTCGATTTAAGGTTTTAACAAACTATTAAATTCCTCAATTCTGATCAGTAGATGAAGCAAAACATAAGCAATATGATTGGAAATAGAGCTGAGCCCTCAGGGAAAAAACACTGGTCTATACCTATTATTTTCCCACAGATACACAACAATTATATCAGATTGTGAATAGTCCCCAATATGAAGTAGAAAAAAATCTGCTGCATTTTTATAAAAGACTGAAGGAAACAGTTTATATCATTCACTGACAGGAGTAAGAAAACATTGCTGACTATAAATCCAAAATATTCAATCCAAAGGATTTTAAATTACAAAGGAGTTCAAAAGTTAGTCTAACTACCTGGGTAAAATTTGCTAAAAATTCTGTTCAACAGAAACATCAATCAACACAAGACTCGTCATTCAGGAAGTGCTAAATTTTCAGGAATCTCTGACATGAGAAGACCACAGTAGAATGAAGGAATATATATGCGATAAAAGTGGTACATAAAACACCATAAAAATAAGTATTTTGAAGAGGACTTCATGTTGTCAACTTTGAATAAGATTAGAGTAATAGTTTTCAATCCAATATAAAATTAAAGAGTAAATAACAAGTAAACAGATTTAAAAGCTTCAATTTTCCAAGTACCGGTATAAGGAGAACACTGACAGAAAATATACGATGAAAGATAAATACAGTTATATAATAAAAACAACAAAGAAAGAAGGCCCCTTCCACTAAACAAAAAGGATTCTATAAATTAGTCAAGTGTTATGGTCAACTTGATTGCCTAAATTTCAAATGTAACTTTGTGCTTTAGCTCTATAATTACATTGTCTCAATAGTGAGCTGTACACATTTCTTACCATTGTTTCAAAACCCACATTAAACTGCAAATCTTTTTCATGAGGAGCTTTATGAAAGGGACCCAAAGTGATGAGATGCAAAATCATCTGGACAATTTATGGCACATGAAATGTGGAAAACGAAAAGCTGAGGCAGAGTAACTTGTATTAGATCAACTCTCGTATTAGAAACAGTAACCAAACTGGCCTAAATTTGAAAAAGTGCATTTTAAGACAACCAAGAGCAACTAAAACAACCAGAACTTGAAGGTCCAAGATCCAAGAAGGAAAGAAACACAAGGAAAGGAACTATCGCTGTATATCATTTTTCCTTGAGGCATAATCACAACGTCTGCTATTCACTTAAATTGCAAAATATTTCAGGATACTATTCCAAATTCCTTAAAACTAAAATGAGAGAAATAGATAAGAAAAAACTAAAAGGAGAGTGATAAGAAAAAAAGAACAAATTAAAAATTTTTTAGAGTTACCGAACATGTACTTTAAAATAACAATCATAAAATGCTTAAGAAAGTAGATAAGAAAATTGTATTCCAAAACTGCAGTCTACAAAACAAAACAAAAACCTCGTCAAATATACAGATTCCAGAAGCAAAAACTATAATACTTGAATTGAAAACTTGATACTTGTGTTTAACAGCAGAAGAGAAATAGCAGAAATGATTAACGAACTGAAAAATGAATGAGCAAAAACGAGAATGTAGCCAAGTGGGAGTAGTAAGATACTTTAAAAAGCGTAAAACAGGCCCGACATAGTGGTTCACACCTATAATCCCAACACT
Source organism: Ateles fusciceps (assembly GCA_036589455.1). Classification (NCBI taxonomy): domain Eukaryota; kingdom Metazoa; phylum Chordata; class Mammalia; order Primates; family Atelidae; genus Ateles; species Ateles fusciceps. The sequence continues at coordinate 3,322,200 of JAZHEH010001378.1, forward strand.
TTGGGAGGTGGAGGCAGGTGGATCACTAGAGGCCAGGAGTTCAAGACTAGCCTGGCCAACATAGAGAAAACCCATCTCTACTAAAAATACAGTAATTAGCTGAGCATGGTGGTGGGCGCCTGTAATCCCTGCTGCTCCAGAGGCTGAGGTGTGAGAATCACTTGAACCCAGAAGGCAGAGGTTGCAGTGAGCTGTGATCACGCCACTGCACTCCAGCCTGGCCGACAGAGCAAGACTCTGTCTCAAAAAACAAAACAAAAATACATAAGATACATGGGAAAGGTATTACGGGTGTGTAACTGAAGGCCCAGAGGAGTGGAGAGAAAAAGTAGGAAAACAGGGCACAGCAACATTGAAAATACTGGCCAGATATTTTCTGAAAGACATTATGCTGTAAAATTCAAGAATCTATAAATCCCCAAGCAATATAAATTCAAAAGAAACTACTCAAAAGTAGTAGTAATCAGTGAAAAGATGAGCTCCTAAGGAGTAACTATTTGAAGAGTTACTTTTCAACAAAATGACAGAGCCAGAAGACAACAGGACAGCTTTACATTCCGAAATAAAAAAATAAAACAACTGACAACTTTGATACTTTTCTATCAAAAATGAAGACAAAATGCAAACATTTTAAATAAAAATGGAGCATTCATAGCTAACAGATCATATAAAAAGAAGTACTAAAAAAATTCTTCAGGCCCAAGAAAAATCATCCCCCATATAGAAATATGGAAATACAAGAAAGAAAAAAGAACACAGAGAAACAGGAAACGGTAAATATGTATATAAATCTAATCGAATAATGAAGACATCCTAGGCTAATAATATACTGTCTTAACACTAATTATATTTTTGGGGTTTAAAATGTGGGGCAAAAAAGGGGAGGAATTTATACAGCTAAAATATCCAAAGATCTCTGCATTGCCCAGAAATAAGTAAAAGGATTAAACTATGGTAAGCATTAATAAGCCAGAGGGGCAAAGCAATTTACAGGACAAACCATTGAAAATAATATTCATACAATAGAGAAGGTAGGGAAAGGAAATTTAAAATAACAGAAAAAAGGGAATAAAAAGTATACAGTGTGATGGTATAATGTACAGTACTACATTCTGTAATTAAGTAGTCTAGTTTTTACGGTTTTAAAATTATAGCTGGGATTTTAAAGAAAAACTTAAATGTAGTAATTCTTAAACATAAGAAAACAAAAGTTGAAAGTAAATGAATGAAAAAACACTTTGCAAATGCAAAGCAAAATAAGATTGGTACAGTTATAGTCATACTAGGCAAAAAAGATGACAAGGTCGAATAATTACTAGAAACTAAAAAGGACATTTTACTGACAAAAGAACCACTCCAACAGTTTCATATATACATTTGAAGTCAACCAACAGGTGTAAAAATTAGTTTTAATAAAACCCAGAAAATATCTTGAATCAGATGAGAATAAAATATGATGTATAAAATCTGTGGAATATAGTTGAATGTGTGATTAGATGATAATTTATGACTTTAAATGAATATATTTTCAAAAGTTGATAATCAATGATCTAAATATTCATCTAAAGAAGTTAGAAAAAGAAAAGCAAATTAATCCAAATTAATCTGTATAATAAAGCTAACAAACTTTATTTAATAGCAAACAAATAAAGCATATCAGTAAAACTCCCACACTGTCATTTGAATGAACTAATAAAACTAATAAACCCGTAGACAGTCTGATGATAGACAGGGGAGAGGGTAAAGGGGAAAGACAGAGGCAGGGCAATTACTACCAACATCAGAATTGAAAAAAGGGATTTTAATACAAAGCCTACAGACATTATAAAAATAATAAGATTATTATAAACAGGTTTATGCCAATACATTTTTAAATTCAAAAAATAGAATTGTTTAATAAGTTTGCTTCATGAATTGTTTCAAACACTTATCAAACAAATCACCCAAATCTGACACAAACTCTTCCACAGAACAAAAGAAGAAACACATAGTGAACGGTTTATGAGGCTGGCATACTTGTTATCAAAACCTGACTAAATTTACAAACAGCAAAACAAATCCGTATTTTTTAAAGTCAGGATAATCATTACTCTTGAAAATAGGTAGTGACTAGGATATCAATGGGACATATAAATTATTATTTCTTTATCTGAGTGTTAGTTACATATATCTGTGTTCACTTTGTGAAAAATTTGCAAACTGTACTTACAATTTGTACATTTCTCCATGTGTTATACAAAAAAAAAAAACTTACAAAACAAAAATGAAAAAGTCCTTAATTTAGATCTTTCTGCAGGTAAACAACATTATGTATGTACTGTGTGAAGTATAGTTATCTAGATGCACCATTATTCAGAGTAAGTTTTCTCTTGTGTTCATCACAAACTATAAGAAAAAGAGAAATATCTTGTTAAACTCATGCCCAATTATATTGATGTAATTTTTTTCAATGTTCACAAGCTAAAAAGTACATTTGTTGTGACTTCTTCTTAAGAAACACATGTAAGTTTATATAAATGTTAGTATTATTTTCCTACCTACCTAAACTATTGCATTTAATTCCAACAAGTACAACAACATTGTAAATTTCAACAAGTATAAGAATATATAATTTTTTGGATTTAATTTTACATTTTGAAAATAGTAGACACATCTGCCCAGTCCTCTTATTTCTCTGATTTCTTCTAGATTTTCTATAATTATTCTGCAATTACATAGATAAATTATATCCATATCCATATATATGTAATATATTTAGCATGTAACATAGTTCCTGGTAACTTGTAACTACTCATTAATAATTGTTAAATGAAGAAATGGACTCAATGACAGAGTGACAAATCAGATTGTCTCTGATCAATTTCTCTTCTATTGAAGGCATTAATTTCCTCTATAGAAAACTGGTCTCCCTTTCTAACTGTTAGGAGATTGCTCTCTCCTTTGACAAAACAAGTATTGGACAGTTCTCTGGCCCTGGCTAACTTGTCCTTGTAGTTCAAGATCAGAAGGCTCCTAGTAGAGAGCCACACTGATGTCTTCTCCACACGGTTTTCATCTGTAGCTTGTTTATATGATGTACAATTACCCAGTTAGAACACTCTTTGAATCTCTCATTTATGTTGAACCAAAAGAACTTTTCTGCTGTTTAAGGCATTGTAAGAAGTCAGTTTTCCTAAGGTTCACCTCTCCATTCTGTATCTAACGTTCTTTTTCTTATTTTCACAAACTTCAATATAAATTCCCATGTTCCCCAGATTGCCATCACTGTGACGTCACCAAGAAGTTCTTCCTTCTTACTCAGAACGTAATCAGAGCACAGCACTGGTTTTCCCTCATTGCTTCATTTCCCATTTGGCAAACAAAACAAAACCAAACCTGTCAGCAAGTTAAAGATTTACCAGATGCCCAAACACTATGCTGCAATAACATTTTACTTATGTGATTTGAGCAATTTACATGATATCTAATTGATTTTTACAGTAACATTTAAAAATACATGCCAACACAACTTTGGCTGGTTTCTACAGTTAGCACTTTCCAAACATTTACTTCTTTGAAGTCCATGGCTTGGTATTTATTCTGACATACAGATAAGATCATCTTAAAACTACTTAAAGGTAACTGCCAGAGGGAGTTATGTGTGTGCATGTGTGTGTTTGTGTGTGTGTTTAAATGGTTGTTTTAAATACATTCTTAAAGCGAGACTTGTGTCCTCACACCCAGGCAGTCATTCAGCTTTATGATACCCGTAATGCTAGAACATTTGCCTTCAGAGATCTGGTGACGCTGAAGTCAAGAAAAACAGAAGTTTAAAGTGGAAACTAAGGTGGAGTGATAATCATTGAGAACAAACTCAAATTAGCTACAGTAAAGATTTCCCTCTAAGACTTGTCATCTCTTTTGTCCTTCAAATATAATTCCTCTCTGGACCAGCCAGGGGCCTTCTACTCTCCAGATTTCTTTTTACTCCCTTGTTGACTTCCTTGACTTTTTTTCTGGTCACCAGATAGTTTCTTTTGGGAAACTGGGATCAATGGGGGAAAAAAAATCAAATTTAACATTTTTACTTATGCAACATATAAATAAGTACAAAGCATGAGATATGACTAATTAGTTGTTGCTTGTCATCCATTGCCACTGCTTTGTAGTATCTGCCTGGAGCATCGAGCTCCTTAACATGAAGGTTCTAGATTCTGTCGGGGGGGAGATGCCCCCGTGCAAGGATCAGAAGGCAGAAATGAGAGGGAGGTCGTCTTCTCGCCGGTGTGGTTGCCAGTAACAACATGCCGCGTTGCAGAGTCGAGTTACTAATCTGTGAGGGAGGCAGTTGTGTCAGCTGTAGTGCTGGCCACAGCAGCAGCTTCTCTGTCTCTGCTTCACAGCTATGGTGATATGTCCTGAAATCAATGGTCAGGAGGTTGACCTGACTTCCATTCCTCCTTCTCTTCAGTAAATAAGTGAGCATTCTCTATACTAAATTCCTGTTCTCCTGAAATACCTAGAGTGGTTCCTGTTTCCTGTACCATACACTAACTGACATAATTGTTGAAACTGGAAAAGAGAATATGAAAGAGAAAAATAAATGTAAACTGAGCAGGGAGAAAATGCAGGATAAGTCATCACCAGGCATGCACCCTCTCAGTTCCTGAACACAGTACAAATGGAGTCCTGTCTCACTCCACGTGCCTCCATAGTGGACATAGTTCCTCCACATTCCTGACACTTCAGGGCTCTTCATAGGTTCTGCTCTCTCTGAATGCAATTTTCTCCCAACTACTTTTCCTTCACATCCAACTGTTTCCTAATTCCTAACACATATTTAGGATGCTGTTCAGATACTTCCTGTCTTCCAGGACACATCCTGATGCTCACTCTAGGCTGGTTAGGAGCTTTCCTCCAGAATCCCATAATGCATTATGTCCATCCAAATTTTTCCACTTCTCATGCTGTATTACAGTTATCTGCCTGTGTATATCTCTCTTCTTATAAGACAGTGAACTCCTTGTAGTTTTGAATGACATTCAATAAATTTTCTCAAATGAAAAAGAAAATAAATCTATATTTTTTATTGGTCCACTTGCCTGAAAAGACTAGAATATTGTTTTTGTGGAGTTTGTGGAAGTGATCCTATTAAGGCTTGAATCAAAGCGAGATTTCCTAGACAAACTTCTAATTCTCCTTGTAAAGTATTTCTTTGAGGGTACAAGAAGGCTATGTGCTTGAATCCTGTGCCTCATATAAAGGGAAGGAATTCTGATACGTCCTGTTCATGGCAAATGATTTGATTTTTAGTCTGGATTTTTCTGTGTGTCTGGCCATTCACACTGCAAATATACTTCAAAATTTAATCTACACACCTATATGTCAGCACCACCCACTTTTACCCTGGGTAAACTGATTTAGGGGCCAAAATCCTTCATTTAGTTTTTCAAACCCCTTTCAACATGAATGTATTTTTAAAAGAAATGAAAAAAAATCAAATGATTAGTTTCATTATTTTGAATGCTCAGGATTTTAAAGATGGTTAGACAGTATATGGATTACCCAGACTCCTCAGTGCCATATCTGAGGACAGAATGTAAGATGGGTGACCCCTGACATGAGAACTGGCAATGGGAAGACAATGAGATAGAAACCCAGCAGGAACCTGCAACCACTGCCCAGCACCGAACAGAGAATTTGGGTCAGACTCCACTGATTAGAAGGAAGGAGAGTAAATCTGGGAGCACTTAGGAAGCCACTGGTCATCATGAATCACAAGCTCTTGTTGAGTACAGAATCCAGTTCTTTGTGGCCAGAATATATTCTGACTGATCGGTCCTTGCTCTATCTGCTCTTAAAATTTTTTAATATCTCACTTGGTTAAGACAGCCTTCTACGTGTTGTATGGTAGTAGTAAGTGGAGTGAGCAATGGACGGCTGAAGTACTGTCTGATATATTTTAAGAATATTCTCAAAAACAGAGCCAAGGTTTTAGGAGCAGAAGTCTCTAGGCTCAGGTGTGCAAACCAGAAGTGTCAGACACAGAGGACATGAGTGAACCTTCATGAGAGCAGAGACCTTATTTTGACCACTGGTATATTCCAAACACCTGGGATGTTTGTGGAATAAATGAGTGGAATGAGGCTGGTGCTGTCAGGCGCCTCTCTTTCTCCTTTTGCTCATCTTTCTTGGTGACATCTTTTGGTCAGTGCATTTACCATTTTACCTGCCATAATCTTATGGGTTTAAAGCCTAAAGACAGAATCTTTATTATATCAGGAGAGAGAAAGAGAGAGAGTATAAGAATAAATGCAAGCTGAATCACATTAAAATCAAAGATGAAAAACTAATCACATAATTTTACCATAGAATATTCTAACAGATTCAATAACTGATGTAAATGACTAGCTTTGTTAGCCTTAGCCATTTGATCATGACCTGTTAAAACAACATAATCGATGATCTACTTGACCAGTTTTGCTCTCACCTCTGCTCCTGTTAAATGAGGACTTCAATAAGTATTCAGAGAAATCACTTAGAGTAAACTCAACCTTTATTTTTAATAAACGAAAGGGTGAATAAGCATAAACATGAAATGAACCATGAGAATAATCTGCCAGACAACTGAAAAGAAACAAAGCTTTCTGAAATATAGTTGAGATTTCAATCATTTCATCACTAGACTGATTTTAAAGAGACTGTAATTCTTAAAATCCAGTTCATCAATTTTTTTGTTTAGTTTTGGTGTAGTTGTTGTGTCTTTACTGTTTAGAAACCACAGCTTAAAAGCAACTTATATAGTAATGCTCTAAATGACCAAAACTACATTTCATAATCAAAGCACTCAGAAATCAGTTATTAAAACAAATTTTATTATTCTTTCTCTGGGTTCATATTTGTTTTCGTGGATTTTTTTCTGAAAACTATATAAACCTTTGCTCAGCTGGAACTTTTTAGCAAACAATTTTATTTAAAAAGTAACAACACATGAACTTGACTGTGTTTAGCTTCTGTTCCAGGTAAAAAGTCACGCTATGAAAAGATAATAGACTATTCTCAGGGAAAAGAAAATGTCAAGCTATAAAATATCTGTAGTATGTATTAATATGTTTTAAAAATATCTAAAAATAATTCATGTTGATGATGTATTCAAAAGCCCTACAATAGTGTTTAAATTAAGAAGGCACTCAGAATTTATAATGTAAATAGTAAACATATGGTACTACTCAAAAAAAAGCATTGAAGCAAATAATTCATTAAAAATGCAAATGAATACAAGTGAACTTGCTTAGAAAAAGCAAGTAAGGAACCAAATGCTGTAATGGCAGTGGAAAAGGCAAGGTCAAGGACTGTTCACGGGGGAGAATTCTGATGAGGTCAAGCACAGCCTTCGGAGCTGTGGACTACTTATTAAGGAAGCAGCAGTTCTGAATTTTTATTACAGAGCTTTGCTCATACTGTGATGATTTCAGATAAGGTATTTATGGATTGTCTGAATATTTGACCTTGGAACTATTTTATGGACACTAGATAGATAGATTGCTTTTTATGGAGAAAACAGACAGTTCTATATAGGTAAATCATTCGCATTATCAGAAGAGAAAGCTGGGCTGAGGTGGGGAAGGAGGTGGGACACTTCCCCTGTGAAACATTTCACGGCTGTTCAATACGTTTAAGCAATTATGCACTACCATAAATCAGAAAAGATTATAAATCAATTAGTGAATCTTACTAGCAGCCATAGACCCATGTAAAATAAATTACATGATGCCCTTTTTACAAGAAATTCAGTCTTGATAAACTCAGTTATTCAGGAAAATGTCACTGCAGTGACGTCAGTCTGTTCTAAATTAGAATCAATCCAATAATCGACTTTTGTTTTCTTCAGCAAAGAGCACTCAACACCAACGTGTAGTAAATAGTCATACAGGCTTGAGGATCACACAAGCACGCCCTTGGCAAATGGCTTACCTTGAGTGAAACCAATAACTACTCCCAGTTCAAGTGACTGAAAGTAAGAAACATAGGTCAAGTGTCCATCACCTTGAAAATAATATTTTCTTCAGAATGAACACTTTCCTCAATACTGAGATTTTCACTGATAGGTTTTAAGTAAATCTCACGAATTTGTTTTTTGGCTTAACTATTCACTGAAGAGAAATCTTAAGAATTATAGCTCTTTGCCCTTACAAAGTTGCAAATATCCAGAGTCACTGCTAACTACCATATTTTAAATAGGTACTTCAGTTATGAAATATGAAAATATAATCAAGGACAATTTGAGTACATTTACAATTATGTTTCAACACTGGTCATCTTAGGTTTTCATATATCATGTACGACAGAATACTTAAGTGAAGAGAACGCAGTAGTTATTGCCAAATTAGGAAGATCACTCGCCAATCAATATTAAAAACCAAAAAGAACTTGAACAGATTTACTTTTGTAATATTTGAAATATACAAAAGAATACAATTGACGTAAGTAAGTTAGGAAGCCTAACAACATGAACTCCCATGGTTAGCTATTCTTTTCTAATATATACATTTGTTCTCTCTTAAGTTTACAAAGACCAATTTGACAGCTTCCTACACGTTTATTTTCATTATGATACAGTTCTAATATTTTTGAACATTTCCACCATGATTTTTTGACTGACTCATGGGTAACTTATAAAAATGTCAATGAAAGTATTTTTTTAATTTACTGTCTTCTAATTAATTATAGTGGTTAGAAAACATAGTTTTTGTGATAGAAATTTTCAGAAATTTAATGAAGCTTGCTTTGTTGCATATTGTGTGATACATTTTTGCAATTACTACATGTCTTTGAAAGAACGTCTATTTTCTTTATATGTTTATATTTTTATTTTGAAATGGAGTCTCACTGTTGCCCAGGGTGGAGTGCAGTGGCGCGATCATGGCTCACGCAACCTCCCCCTCCTGGGTTCAAGCGATGCTCCTGCCTCAGCCTCCCAAGTAGCTGGGACTACAGATGCACACCACCATGACCAGCTAATTTTTTTGTATTTTTAGTAGAGACAGGGTTTCACCATGTTGGCCAGGATGATCACAATCTCTTGACCTTTTGACCTGCCCACCTCAGCCTCCCAAAGTCCTGGCATTACAGGCATGAGCCACCTCACCCAGCCAAGAATGCCTATTTTCTAAACTATTAGATGCAGGAATCTATATATATTTATTCCATTTACCCTATTAATTGTGTTGTATAAATTATTAATTTTACTAGCTTTTCTGCTTAACAGAAATAATTGATAAAGGTGTATTAAAATCTACCTCTGAAGATGATTTTTTAACGGTTTGATCAATTGTGCTTTATATATTTTCATGCTATTTTTAAAATTGCTTACAGCTTTAGTATTGTTATACTGTCCTGATAAACTATGTAGTAAAACTATCTTCACTCAATTATTTTCTGTGCTAAAATCTGAATAATCTGAAATAAAATGGGTGTATTTCCATGGCAAATCTGTCATTATTCCTTTATTTTCAGCTTTTGTTTTCATGTTTAGGTGTGTTTCTTGTAAGCCACATATAACTACACTTTTAAATCCAAACTCAGTGTCTCTGTCTTTTGGCTATTGGAATTAGATTGTTATAATATTTGTTTTCTATTGCTGCATGACAAATTACTGTGCACATATTACTTAAAACAAGACAATGTATTATTCTCAGTTTTTGTGAGTCAGGAATCCAGCATGTTTTAGCTGGGTCCTATACCCAGCTAAAATAGAAAAAAAAAAAATTATAAGGTTTTAGCTGGCTGAGTCCTCATCTGGAGGTTCAACTAGCAAAGATTCACCTTCACACTACCATGGATTATTGGCTGAATTCATTTCCTTGTGGCTGTAGGACTGAGGTCCCAGATGCTTTTTGGCTTTCAGCTTTCAGCTGGGACTACTTTCAGCTTTTACTGACTACTCTCAGGTCCTTGCAATGTGGCAGTCTCTCAGATCTCCCTTTCTAGGACCAGCCTGAGAAAACTCTCTGCTCTTAAAAGACTCCTGTGATAAGATCAGGTCCACTGGTACAATCTCCCTTTCTTAAAGACAATTGTGTCATGGGATACAACCTAATCACAGGAGTAAAATCCACCAAATTCAAAATTCCAGGGATTATGCAAAACATGTACTCTAGGCTGAAGCAGACAGGAACTCTTGAGGGCCAGCCTAAAATTGTGCCTTCCACATTCTTTTACATGGATCATGACTAGTGGTACTTGGCTTTATTTTTATCTTATTCCTTGTCTTATTTTTAATCTTATGTTTCTATTTGTCCTTTTGGTTTATTTGTTCTTATTTCTGAGTTTTAAAAAATTAGAAATACTTTTTTGTTTGCTTGCTGTCTTATATATTTCATTCCCATTCAATTTGTTTGGGAAGTTATACATTGAACCTCTATTCTTTCAGTAGTTATTGCTGATTTCTTTTTTAAAAACAAGTGTAATTAACAAAGTCATAGAAAACAATATAAGGACATTAGAAACTAACTCCCAATGTCCTCTCCAAGTTTAAATGTTATTACAGTCTAATATTTCAGCTCTGTCATTGTATAAACATCCTTTAAAGCAAATAGTATTAGTATTTTAAGATGAAAATGTGTGCATGCTTTTATGAAATACAATATTCTTATTCATTCTTCCATTTTACATTTCAGATCATCATTTTGGGATCATTCTATTTCTTCATCAAGCAGCAATTAGAACTTTTTAGCTAAATGCTTTAGAATTTCCTTTTAGTCTCTGTTTTTGTTCAAAACTGTCCTCATTTTTGCCAATATTTTGGAAGGTGTTTCACAGAATTACAGTGAGCAACCACACAACTTTATGTAGACATTTTCTCTCAGCAGTTTGAAAATATTATCCCATTGTCTTCTAGCTGCCACTGTTGATATTGAGAGGTTGGCTGTCAGACTACTGGTATTTTCTCTGTAAGCTGATGTTATCTTCTTGCTAGTACCTACTCCTCCATATTGGTGGAAGTAGCATTTCTATGAGAAATAAGTGATTAAGTGACTGTCACTAACTACTGATTTTATAAAAGTTGTTTTCTTCATTTCTATGAAGATATTATTATTATTGATATGGACAGGAGGCAAAGAAATACTGGGTAGAAGAGGTGGTTCCCAGCAAAAGCCCTACCCTCAAGCCTGGAAACTGGCAGCCCTATGTCTGCATAGGCATTCTGTTTTCACGCCCAAATGTTGCCTTTTCTAAGACCACTCTGGCCTGCCATGACACTATCCTGTGCTCATATAAACCCCTGAGCCCCTCCAGCCACCCTCTCGCCAAACAGATGTTTATATAGTTAATACACCCTTATCATATATAATCTAGTTGCTACTTTTCTTAGCATTTTAGTTGTCATAAAGGACTTCATGATAAAATAGTAATAACTCCTTTGGTATTTTCCTCTGACCTTCAAATCTGAAATGGTATTAATGGAGATCTCTTATGAGTCTTAGACTCTTAATGGGTCATAAGAGTTACAGGGACTTTATACCTAGTTTTGGAAAAGCATGAACTCAAAGTAAATTTAATTAAAGTACCTACTCCACAACCTCAATTCACAAGAGAAAATTATATTCTCTATGGATAATCACATAAAATTATACAGAGGCTAATAAAAAGGGAAAAACCTTTTCCCCCCTTCCTATATGGACTAAAAAGACATAAAATTTAACCTTAAAAATTCAATGTTTCTTCCATAAAACTAGACTTTCTCATGTGAATGTGACACGGAGCTGTTCCAAGTAGGCAAAACTAAAAGGAAATAAAAATGCAAAGAAAGTACAAAATTTCTATTACTTATTTTAAAATATTTTTCACTTCAGAATTTGTTCTGAGTCATGTGCTGCTCAGAATGCCTCCGGCTGGGCTCCACTTATCTTCTCATGGTCCTCATCTATTTTGTAGTCTAACTTCTCCAGCCACATAAGATATAATTTCCTAAAAAAAGGGATTTTTTTAATAAGAAAAGGCAGGGTAAAAGGCAGGAGAGTGCCATGGGAGGAGGTGCTACTGAGATGCTGTGTTCATAGAAGGCCTGCCTGATAAAGGGAGATGTGATCTGAAACCTGAATAAAGTAAGGGTGGCGAGTGCTCCAGAAAGAGAAGCCACAAGAACCTTGAGAACCGGGGGGGCGCCCCTGGGAGGCCAGGGGAGGTGTGGCAGGAAACGTGGGAGGAGCTGAGACCAGAAAGGGGATGAGGAGCCAGGCTATGGAGGCCCTGTGAGGAGATGAAAGGATTCTGAATTTTATTTTGAGAAGGAACGTTTTTGAATACAGGGGTGATATGATCCGATCTATGTTCTAAAAGGATCATTTTGGCTGTGATGGGGAAAACAGACTGGAGAAACAGAACTTTCCACAGCCTACAAGAAAAATCCAAACTACTGAGATTGTGAAAGAAAACACTTTAAAACAAAGGACAGACCTAGAGACTCTTCATGTTTACTGATGTTCAGACTCACCTGCTGTTCAGTGAGTATTACACTGCCTTTTACATGGTTTTATTTCTGCTTTTGCAATTTGTGAAGCCCAAAGTGCCATTTTTTCTTTTCACAGACTGGCAAAATCCTACTCATTCCAACGGGCCAGCTCAAATGTCATTGTTTGGTAAAGCCTTCCTTTATGACCCTGGGATAGTTGAATTTTTTTTCTGCTTCTCTTCCACCCCAACATTGTGTGACACAAAATTTGAGTCACAAAAAGAAAACATAACAAAAGATAAGAAGGTAATTATACACTATAGACAATTGCTTTATATAACTCTAAGAAAAGTCAGACTCTCCATAATAGGAAACATAGATCAGATATCAAAACACACAGTAAAACTACAATAATTAAAACACAGAACAAAAATGTCCTGAAGGCAAGGGGGGGGTAAATAAACACACATAATTCTATCTACATCATGTCCTGCAGATCAATCCTATGAAGATATCAACAAAAGCAATGACTTAATTACTCAAAGCAGTAGAGGGCCTTGGTGCCAACATAATCTCTACAACAGAAGCCCACAAACTAGGGCCTGGAGGCCAAATCCCCACCAGATGGCATTTATAAATAGTGGACATGGAACACCACGCCCACTCATTTGCATACCCCCCTCCAGCTGCTTTCGCACTACCTACTCAGCAAAGAGTCTTTGTGATTAGCCACATGGCTCGCAGAGCCTAAATAAAATACTTACCCTTTATAAAACAAGTTTGCTGACCCTTGCTCTGCCGCACTCCTCCACAAGCTCCTCAACTACCTGAGGTTCTCAAATAAATCCTGATCCTTCAATTGTCTCAGTGACTGCTCATGCTAGTCTTTCTGCCTGGAGCATAGTCCTCTACCTCCTCAGCCTGGCTAATCCCACTGATCCTTTGAGACTCAGTTGAAGTCACCTCTAATAAGATGCTCCTCACTCTCCACTGTGCACAAAGAGCCCCCCTCTCTGGTCCACACCTGCTCATGAATACCTGGTACCTGACATTCAGCCCATCTGATTTTAACTATTTATATGCTTGCCACCTCACTTAAATATCCCTGAGACAGGAAATGTTTTTCTGGACTTCACTTTTCCTCTCCAAAGGAACGAACACTAAACTGTTTAGCTTCTTTGGTTAGCATTAGACTCAGACTAACAGAGAGTTAAATGAGTCAGAAGGGAGTTCAAATTAGTTTATTGTCTCATACTACACATCAGCATGGAAAAGTGATCACAGGCCATTAAACCTAGGGGGGGAAATTGTATAAAGGATGATTCCCCTTAAACATCTATGCAGAGTGTTGAATCCTGATCAGGCATTGCCTCCAACCTGTGATGGAGGTTCCTCTACTACTTCCTGCTGCTTCCAGATGCCTCTAGCCATGACTCACCCATTCGCTTCCTAATTTGCTGCTTCCAAACCACTTTAGGAGCTGGAAAGCAAAACAAACATGTGGTAAAACCGGTACCTAAAATTAGAATAAATAGGCTTTTAAGGACCTATGGGATTTGTCTTTCACAGGTGCCTGAACAAGGCTGGTCTCCCAAAGATAATTTTTCTAAATTCCAGATTCTTGGCTATGTTCTAAACGGATTTGTTTTTTTTAAATAAAAAACCTAGTAGTATAACTAACCAAACTATTATTAAATGGAAAGTTATACCTTGACTTGCTTAAAGAAAACTATCAAGACTTTCACTTTTAAAAAGAATAGACAATGTTATTAGCAAACAGAAGTAATTATTACATCAGAAAATAAAATATGCACCTATTTTAAGTCTGATATCTGAAAATGTTAATGTCTAAACAGATTAGAATTTTTAAATGTTCCTATTTACAATCATTAATGCCCAAACATGGTGTCTTAGAGATAACAAAAGTCAAACTTCAGGAGTCATTGCCAAGTGAAGATTAAAAAGAAATTAAGCTTGCTTTGAAAATGAAAAGTAAATTAGGGGAAACTGAATCCATTTTTGCAACTCATATATATAAACCATTATTTATAAAAAACAGATTTCACTTTTGTTTCTGCATTTTTGCATCCAGGTAGAATCATTAAAGGCTATTTTCTGTAAAGACAAAAATATTTAAAGTAACATTTTTTCATTTAAATTTCTGAGAAGTTTAAAGCAATAAAATAATTGCTTTCATTTCTTTAGCAAGGTATGATTTTTCTTGTAATTAATACAAAGGAGCTAAAAATTTTCAACTTATTTGCTCAAAACCAATTAAAACCTAGTCAAAGATCTCCTAACTTACAAATATTAAGAAAACAAACCATTCAGTATTTTTTTTCAAATGGCATAATTTAGTTATAGATTTGGCAGAGTCAGGAGAATTTCATTTTCTAATCTTTTATGTCCCATATGAAAACTTTCTCAAATAATATTGCTTCTGCCTGTGGTTTTGCAAAATGCTTTCAGTATCATTTTGCATCTCCTCTGCATAGGCAGGCAATGTTTGCACAACATGATGATTTTCCTTATGATTTCTTTCTCTTAAACTCAGTTGTTTATCAGATAGAGCTAATAAGTACCGGCCATATGCAAAGCCTAATCTACCCTGCAAACTTAAAACAATTCTCCACTTTGGTTTTCCTATTCCAATTTACTGATAACTTTAGAAATCTAGCCCTGGTCCTAGCACAAGATCATAAATGTTCTTCTTCAGTTTTTTACTTAGAGTGCTAATGGGGGAAGAAAGTGACATTATGATCTCTATGTAACATTACCAAAACTTATAATGAAATAAAATAAACAGGTAACTGGGTCTTTTTCATCAGTACAACCCTGATTGGGTCTTCTTCATCAGTATAAAATAAATAAACAGGTAACTGGGTCTTTTTCATCAGTACGGCCTGATTTGTGGCTTTGTCTATGAAATGAACAGAAAACAAAAACTAAGGGCTTGTAAAAGGGAATTCTATTAGCTCACTTAATATTGCCTCCCCCACATTTTAAAACACAAAGTGAGGGGGGGTGGTTATGCTTCAACAGAACAGTTTAGCCACTCCTATCTTTTACCTGGTGGGCTTCTCTGGTTTAAGCTGGTTTACACCCAAAGCTGGCACTTGAAATACTAACCTCTGCATACAAACGAATCCTGAAGTTTAAAAACTCATCTTCTGTAACATTTGAAGAAGATACTCTTTTCAGAATTTTCAGAACTGCCTCTTCCTAAACCATTTTCATTCTGATCATTTTTGACTTTCATACAAATGATCGTCACACAGCGTATAATGACAGAGACAGACATGGAATATACGAAACCAGAGGACCTTATTTGTACTTAGATTTTAATTTACTACACATAGTGTATATAGATTTAAGGAAGTAAATAATTCTGAATTTAAAAGCAAGTAAACATTGTGAAGAAACATGTAGAGTTTTAAAATCACTGATATGCAACACTTCCATTTCAAAAATAGGCTGTATGAGAAATGTCAACTGCAGAATTTGACTTTTATAGACTTTGGATTTTTGTTTTACCAACAAAAGAACACATAAGTAATCACATGCCACGATTAAATTAAAATTAATTTAAATTAAAGTTATATTTGATCCATAAGAGCCAATGATAAAATCCAAAATCAATGCGTTTAATGCTTTGATATCGTATCTTATAAACATTATAAAAGACTTACAGATATTTCAAACCAGAAGCAATACATTGTATTTCAAACCAGAAGCAATACAATGCATTATACATTAACATAATTTATCATTAATATATTGTAAAGCAAATTATGAAAGGAGACAAACAGCAGCCTCATGTATAGCCTGATTTAGGGAACCATCTCATGTTCAGGCTAAAGGGTCTTAATGGCGGGAGTCAAACTCGTTCTTCATTTTCCTTTTCATTGTATTGTTATAGTAGTGTCTTTGTAAAATGTCTTCTGTTAAATTTAAATAATCATCCCCCGAATTCGAAATGTATTAATCCAATCAACTGTCAGGATGACTGTAAAATTCAGAATTTCTTCTCCAAATAATTACTATGGTTAAAATCAACATTATATTGCCTCCTCCCCCTTTTAAAAATGTATTCTGAAGCTTGCTGGTGTCTAGATCATGCATTACTATACATCTTTTTACTAAAAAGCAACTTCAATGAGAATAGCAGAAAACTCTTTAAAAGCTCAGTTACTGGCATGAGAAAAAAATGAGTGACTGAATCCGTCTCACAAGTTTCTCTTTGTTGAAGCACCAGTTATCATACAAGCCTCAGGAATGTGTGGCATAGTACTGCAGAAGTCAGATGATAAATGTAAATGTCCTTGCCAAATTGGTAACCCGCCTTACATACACTGCATGACATCCAATCAGAACAACTGCAAGCTAACACGTGGTTAGGGATTTTCTTTCTTCTTCTTTGGTAAACTGAAGAGATGTGACAAGGAAGAAAGCCATAATATCAAGCACAAAAGGAAAATAGATGGGGGATACTGCTGACCTGAAACTGACTCAGCAGCAGTTAACACGGTAGCTGATTCAATACAAGCTTTGTCTATTAAATGTCTAATTATCTGCAAAGCTTTGGGCAGAACAATCCATGGTAAAACAAAGTCCACCCATCTTTGCTTCAAGGAGCGTATAACGCAGCGTGACAATCAGGCATGTACACAGCCAACTGTAAAGAACAACATGACAAAGGTAGGGCATTTGTCTTCAGCAGACAGTTGATAAGATAATTAACTCATATTTTTAAAAAGCATTAATTTTTGTTGGAAGTTAAATTTAGGATGACAGGACGTTGTGTGAGAAAAACCACATTTCCATTCCACACTGAGTAGATGTGTGGAATGGATAATGCCACTCTGATAAAATGGAGTGGCAGTCAACTTAATTATAGATATAGGTTATCTGGAGAAAGCATCACCCTGCTTTTCTGAGGTACCTTCCCCAAATTTAATACAGTTGGGAAAAACAGAAACATCTTCTTGACCACTATCTTAAAACTTTAACTCCCCCTACTTAGTTTCTAAAAAGCGAACAGAATAAAACCTCAGCTTACCCATCAATATTATGTCTTGAAATAAGATGGAACCCTTTCTCATCTGGAAGATGAGAATATTAACAGTACCTACCCTCCTAAAGTTGTTCTGAGGATTGAATGTGTTGTTTGTCTAAAAAGCAATTGTACTTATATTCTCTTTTCTCAGCTGAAGGACATTTCAATACCCTGTTGTGGATCTGAATCTTACTGATCTTTAGCTAGCACAAATATGGCCTACAAAATAACATTTTCCCGGACAAACCAAGTCCTCACAATCACTTTCTCCAGTGTCCTGGATCTCCCATAGGTGTCACTATAGAAAAAAAAAAACCACTTATATTCAATAAAAGAAAAGACTTAAATAGCCACAGGGGGTTAGTGTTCACAACACTGGCCACAGAGAATTCTCTGGTCAAGGTCATCCATGATATGATTGCCAATCCATTATTCACTTCTTTGTTTTCATCTTCCCTGATGTTCATCACCACTTCTTCATTAAGTACTTGCTTCTTCTGACCTCTCAGGCACCGTACTTCCCTGGTTTTCTGCTTGTATCTCTCCGGCAGAGAGATCTTTGTTGGCTCGACCTATTGTGCTCAAACTCTGGGTACTAAGATGCTTTAGGACTCAGACCTGTCCCCTCTACTCTAATTTCTTTCCTAGGTAATCTCACATGTCAATATGTCATTCACTATGAAATCTCTATGTCCAAAGACAGATCCCCAAAGCCAACAGTGTATCTGAAATCTTCACTAGGCATTTAAATGTAACAAATCAAGAGCAGCAGTCTTAATTTCTCACCTCTGCAAAAAGCCATCTCTCTTACAGTCTTCCCCCTGTCATTTTTGCATCAACACCTACCCAGTAATTCAAGACAAAACTATAGGGCTCATCTTTGATTCATTCTCTTTCCTCACCCCAAATCCAATTAATAAATGAGAACTTTTCATTAAACTTCCAACTATGTCACATATTGGTTTACATTACTTCATCCCTCGTACCACAAACCTAGTCCCAGTCACCATGATCTCTAGTCCTGACTTTTGCAGTGGTCTCCAGACTCATCTCCTGCATTCACACCTGCCCTCATCACCACCCATTTTCTGCAACTGCTGATCAATGATGCAGAAGTACTTTAAAACACGTGTCACAGAAAGGTTTAGTGACAAGTGGTCGTCTGAATCAAGACTTGAAATAAGAAAAGAAGGATCAAGCTTCGCAGGCATCTAGGAAAAGAAAATTCTAGGAATGGGGAAGAGCAAGGGCCACAAGCTATAAATGAAGAGTAGCACTAATTCAAAGGGAAATGGAAAGGTAGTGAAAGGTTTTTTAAGTTTGGAAGAAAAACCTGGTACATAGAGAATAAGTGTAAGGGAGTAAGAGCAGAAGTTGGAGAAGCTAGGAGACAATTTGTGAAGTCTGAGTGAATAGGGAGATGGAGACTGATCCACATAAAAGGCATATTTAGAACTGGATGTGGAATGTGAAGCAATGAGGAGGATCAAGGATAACTCCTATGATTTTGGCTTGTGAAACTCCAGGAAGGTTGGTGTTACTTCAGTTACTTCAGGGTACGTTAAGGAATAGTTTTGACTGCTGGTGGTGGTAGAGGTCAGAATCAAGGGACATGACAAAGGCAGGGACATCACAAAGGTAGTTTCCAAGAAGGGACAAAGGGCACTGGGTTCCAATCTTTGGAAGTGTTACAAAGATGAAGGTCTGAAATTCTAGCCTTCACATGCCATGTATCCTCAATGGTAAATGGGGAGGTTTGTCATTCTGACTATATAGTTAAATAGACACTTTCATATATGAGTATGGACTACAGAGAATTCCTCTAATTCTCTCCACTTACCTTTCAGGATATCTGTTAATTCGGCATGAATCTGTGCTCAGTGATAGAAAATCTGTGGCTCAGTAGTAACCAAATGACAAAATTAGCAGCAATATGGCACACAGCTATGGCAGCTATTTTTGTGTAGGATGAATAGCCATATCAGAGGATGGAAAAACAGGGGGGTGGGGTGAGGGAGAGCATCAGGAAGATAGCTAGTGGATTCTGGGCTTAATACTGACATGGTGGGTTGATCTGTGCAGCAAACCACCATGGCACACATTTACCTATGTAACAAACCTGTACATCCTGCACATGTACCCCCCGGAACTTAAAAGATGATGAAAAGAAGAAAGACAGGAAAATAAATCCATTGGATACTTATAACTGTTTTAGTGTGTATAGCCAGAGCAAAACCACTCACTCACTAACTCAGATCATGCACGCTCATATAGTTCATCATCATCAGGGACACCAAAAATCTTCAAAAATAGAAATTGGTGATATATGTGCTACTGAACATATATAACTGCCTAATTTTATTCTAGATAGTCTAATCTAAATAAATAGTCTGAAGTCATTCATAACAGTAAAAATAATGTAATAAAGATAGCAAAGCTAATTAAAAGATAATATGGTTTACATATTTGACCTGCCCAAATCTCACGTTGAAAAGTGATCCTCAGTGTTAAAGGTAGGATCTGGTGGGAGTTAACTGATCATGGGGACAGATCCCTCATGGATGGCTTAGTACCACTGTAGTGAGTGTGTTCTTGCCACGAGTTCACAGGATTGCTGGTTGGATAAAACAGTTTAGCCCTTCGTCCTCTCTCTTGCTCCTGTTCTCCCCATGTGATACGCCTACTTCCCTTTGCCTTCCACCATGATTGTAAGGTTCCTGAGGCCCTCACAGAAGCTGAGCAGATAGATACTGGTACCATGCTTGTACAGCTTGCAGAACCATGAGCCAATTAAACCTCTTTCTTTATATTAATAGATTACCCAGTCTCAGGTACTTCTTGATAGCAATGCAAGAAAAGCCTAATAAAAAGGTATCTCAATTTTTAAAAAGGTTCGTTTAGTTCACATTGCTTTACAAAATAAAAACACATGAATTATTCCTATTCACGTGAAAGAACTTTAAAATCTTCGCAAATTCCAGAACAAGCATTTATTTGATGTTGGCCAAGTTTTATCCCCATGATTTTAAAAAATGGTTTCTGAAACTGCTCTCTTCTCTCTTAGAAAAACCAGTATAAAGGATTACATGACAGGAAGTGACTGAATACATAATAATATGATGCTCTTTTGTAAATTTTATTTATACAAAAGAAACACATTATTGATCATTGTATCTATGCATCTGATTAAATACTTCAGAGTAGATATATATTTTTGAGACGGAGTCTCACTCTGTTTCCCAGGCTGGAGTGCAGGGGTATGATCTTGGCTCACTGCAACCTCTGCCCCCTGGGCTCAAGTGATCCTCCCACCTCAGCCTCCCAAGATCTGGGACCACAGACATGCATCACCATGCCTAGATAATCTTCTGTATTTTTTGCAGAGACAGGATTTTGCCATGTTGCCCAGGCTAGTCTCAAACTCCTAAGCTCAAGTGATCTGTCTGCCTAAGCCTCCCAAAGTGCTGGGATTATAGTCTTGATCCACCACGCTTGGCCACAAAAACCTTCTAATTTCTAAACAAAAATAATTTAGACTGAAATGACTTTAGGTTACTTCTAATATTTTTTATTACAATAGTCTAGCTAAGTCATTAAAAGTGTGTTTTGATTATGAATACTTTTTATGAGAAAATTAGATATGGCTGCTATTCAGAGCACTAAAAACAACTTGTAGCATGTATAATTCTGCCATTCATTGTTTCATAAAAACTTTTATCAGTAAAACAATAGGTTTTCTTTGTCTTTCATCTGTGTTACTTAAAAAGAGAAGGTTATTGTGCTTCAATTTCTTAAAAACAATGTGGTAAGTAATCATGCAAAAAAAGGAAGAAGGAAAAGATATACGCACATATCTAATTGGAACTGTCACAAAAGAAACAACGATTTTACAGAAAATAAATGTTTTTATGCTTTATAAGCCTTTCTTACAAGAATGTCATTTGAAAAGAAAGAAATCTCACCAGATTTTTGAGAGAGCTGTGAGGACTCAAAACTTGATTCTTTGCTCCATCTGCCATTCTTCATGCTGTTCCTTTATCGTCAAAAAGCTTAACTATGGAGGCTCCACTGCATTTGGGAAAGTCACTTAAAAAAGTATGGTCAATAACTGAAATAGCAATAAAAATGCTAGAACTGTGTTCCTATAAATCTCCTGAAGGATAGTAACCACACTGATTTTGTAAGCTAATGGGATTTTATAGCTTATTTTAGATCCAGACTGATTTATTTAGACTTGCCAACATCTCTTGACATCTTTAGTCTTCTTTTGTTATAATTTCTAGTAGAATCCACAGGAGTGTGTGTACCTCTCTCCTACTTTTAGAAGGGGATTGGAGAGTTAGGTAGAGACACAGAAAGCCAGAAAAGATAGGCAGAAGGTATACGCACATATAAGATATTTAACATTTATATACAAAACATCTATATAAAATATACATGCATGTATGTATATATGTGTATGTGCACACACAGTGCCATTCTCCATTTTATCTATGTATATATTCCCTTTGCAGTGACTTACAGCACTAGGGGTCTAAGTTCAAATTACACAAGTACCATTTATCATACTGTCTTTGAACACCTGGAGTAGGCACTTACAGTAGAATCTCAATGTCTACAATGTGGGAATTATTATGCTCACTTTGCTCATCAAGAAACTGGGAATCTAAGAGGTTAACTTTCTTTTAAAATGTCTCACATAAATTTAGAATCTAGACAATTAAATGCTTTTTCCCAATAGTCAAGTACTGTGACTTTAATACCTGATTGCTAAAATACATCTACAGAAAACTCACTGACAAATGTATGGTGTAAACGAAAAGATTCACATTTTGAAAGACTAACTTGTATCCAAAAGGACACAAGAGTATCAATACATTTTTGGGGGCATTTATATATTTTAAAAGCATAAACAAAGGTAATGCAAAATAAAGTGTTAATAGAGTAAAAAATTTAGAGAAGTAGAACAAGGACAAAATAAAATTTTAAAATATTTAAGCAAATTGCCATTTGTTTAGAATATTACAAAATAAAAGGAACTAAATATAACCATGCTTTTCCCAACAGTTAGGTGGTGAAGGTGTCTTTCTAATGTAAAAGTAGTTCTGTATTTTTCTAAATACAAATTTTATTTTTATTCTTCACAAAATTTCCTCTAAGTAATTATGTGACTAAATTATGAGTATTATAAAGCTACGATAATTTTATTTATGAGGCATATATTGACCTTAATCATATGTGAAGCAGAGAACACACAAGAGCACTGTCTTTAAACATGCTCATAGTAGGAGCATACCTAGTCTTATTTGTAGTTTATTATTATCAGATAAAAAAATGATTGATTTCCTTTGATTCCCTCCCACCCACAACTGTATTCCTTATCTTCTGTTTCACATAAACATCAAGGGGCATGGATTTTACAAGCTTTATTTTGGGCTGTACTTAAAAAAAATTATTACCAAAAATACCTACTTCTTTCAAGCAATGAAAGTCAGCCTTACAAAATTTCTGTGTGTTTAAACTTTCTGACTGGAAATCCCATTCTTTCCATAAAACAGCCAAAAAAGCAAACACTGATATCAAGATTACCCCACAAAAGAAATAATCCTTTTTATCTCAATGTTGTTTTAAAAAATCACTTTACATACTTGTAAGCGGAGTTATTTTCATATAATTTTAAACAATAATGATTGGGGGAAAAATCAATTTTAATTTTCCAGTGAAAGCTTTAAAAAATTAACAGACACTTAATTTAATTGATTTTACTATGCTGTTTAAATTTATGCAAGGCCATTGGTTTAGACCAGGCTCCTGCACTAGGTCCCAGCAGACCAGACCAAACCAGAATGGAGTCACCTACGCTAAGTATCATAATCAAACCAATCTTTCAAAGAGTTCAGTCTTCCAAAAAACAGAAGATTCCAGTCAATCTGAGTCTGCATAATAAGTCCTCTCTCTTTTAACCCTTATAGGGGTTAAAAGTAAATGTGAAACAACCAACCTGCTGTTTGTTCTGTTTCTACTTTCCTTAGTCCTTTTCTGCCTAGAAAGCCAACTACCTCTCTCAGCTCTTTGGAACACTCGCGCTATTTTAAAGAATTCAGTGTTGCCACTTTAAAATTGCAAATAAAAGCCAGTTTGATCTCTAAATTCTGCCTTTTGAAAACGGTTTATCCTGAAAGAATGAATGTAGAAGAAACCAGTCATTTTACACTTTTAGATACAATGTAATGTTGAAGATTAAAAAAAAAATACAACTTCTTTGCACATTAATAAGGGAAAAAAAGGACAAAAACAAATATATTCAACAGGAAGCAGAAGAAGAAAATATTGTTCTGGGGCACTGTAACATTAGAAAACATGTACATATATATTTTTTCATGAGTATAGGTAAGTTAGAAAAGATTATAAAAATAAACTTCAGCCGGAAAACATTTTTATATTAAAAGTCTGATGTTACTTAAAATATATTTTCATATATTTTAAAAACTGCAGATTACCACTCATTTCATTGCTATGTAGGCAAAAATCCCGCTTATTTAGAATGACCCAGATCAAGAACCATCTCCTCTCAACAACTGAACACATTAACACTGGGACAAATAAAGGTCACTCTTCCATGTTTTAATATTAACACATTTAGTAACTGAATCACTCTGCCTTATAAAGGAATGTTAAAAATGAAACGAGGTCCAGAAATACAGTTTTCAAGAATCATGGAAAACGATGAGTGCTGGACAAAATAATTATAATCAAAACTGCTTTGAGAAGAAAATATTGCTAAGCTAATTATAGATTTTCTTGTCTTCTTAACAAAAATGGAGATACTATTATCTCTTTCTGGGGTAGGGTCTGTTTCTATACCTCAATTTTTGCCTTCTTCTAAAGATATAGACGGTATTGCATATGCAGATGACAACAGAAACTGGCAAACTACAGTTTTCCTACAACCTTAAGAAGTTTCTGTTGACAGTTTGCCTCTTTGGATGACTTCTCTTTATTAGTAAAGCAGAATAATGTACAAACAATATGATTACCTCCCAACAAAAAGTCACACTGAATCAAAAGCCAAAGTAATAACTTCCCAAGAGGTCAGCAACCTTCTAGAAAACTGCGTCATCACTACTGCTATGAATGCTTGACTTGTCAATAGCATTCATTGACCATGTTTTTTTTTTTTCTGTTTTACTACAAGTAGCTCCTTCACAGCAAGTATTTATCCTGGGACCCAGTCTGTTGTTTTAATGGTATTAACTTATAATGAATTTTGAGACTCTGGATTTCGGTATTGTAAGAAGGCCTTTTAAAAAACCTGCAAATTCTTTATCATCATCAGAAATCTCTCCTGAACTACTGTATACTCTGAATGGTTCTCTAGAATATCACATGAAAATAATGGAACAACAATGGAAGGCAGAGAGAGTAAAACTCATAAGAAATAGTGATCTCACTTCTTTTGGATGAACTCCTACAGCAGTAGAACAGCATTCCTGTTCTCAAGAAATGAAACTGATGTTGAAAAGAATTTTTCGTGAAGATTTTTAAAAATACTAGAATCAAATGTCCACATATATATTCATTTGGATTTGAAAGGTATAGACATTTTACAGCCACTAAGATTTTATCTACTCTAGCAGGTGTTTAAGTAAAATAGGAACATTTGAAACTGCGGGCCAAACACACAAACAAAAACAGTCAAACTCTTCTTATTTTGCTTAAAGTTGACATCTGCTAGGATAGAAATCTAATGGCCATCAATCATGAATATGACAAATTAGTTTCCATACAACAGAGTACTATGCAGCTATTAAAAAGAATGGCGATTTATGGATTGCTAGCAAAAGACATCTAAGTTATTCTTTTTAGTAAATAAAGAAACTGAAAGACAGCTTTTACACAGCAACATGCAATTTGCATATTCTTAGTCTATGCACAGACCACTGTCTCAGTTACAATTAACCATTTACTTTCGCTATATCTGTGGGAACAGAGGCGGGTAGGGTGGATCTACTCCTTTCAACTTACTTTGAATTTTTCTTACCACAATAATATATTGCTTTTGTTATAATAAAAAGAAATAACAGAAATCAGCACTCTTACTAGAAACATAAATGTATTCAGATAATACACTATGTTCAGAGGTAAGAGCTTTGAAAGACCAAAAAGAAAACCCTCTCTTGTTTCCTATTCTGCTGACTACTTATCAGCCGCCAAAGCAGACTTTCTAACATCTTATTTTGAAAAGGCACTCTTTCAAAAAAATTCCTGACCCACACCTCCGTAATGCTTTTCCAATTAGCACTGGGTCAGAGAGAAGGGCACCTTCAAATCTCTTTTCTAATGACTAAATAAACACAATCCATGTGATCTAATTTAATTATGTGTATGGTGTGGCTCTTCTCATTAGCTTTAGTTGACTGAATTTCTGCAAGTAATTTGATCAGTTCATTTTTTTTCAGTCTCATTGTTTTAGAATATACTCAATCAACAATATTGACTTTTTTTTTTTTTTTTTTTTTTTTGAGACGGTCTCACTCTGTCACCCAGGCTGGAGTGCAGTGGCGCGATCTCTGCTCACCACAACCTCTGCCTCCCGGGTACAAGCGATTCTCCTGCCTCAGCCTCCCAAGTAGCTAGGACTACAGGCACAAGCCACTATGTCCGCCTAATTTTGTATTTTTGGTAGAGATGGGGTTTCACATGTTGGCCAGGCTGTTCTTGAACTCCTGACATCAGGTGATCTGCCTGCCTCGGCCTCCCAAAGTGCTGGGATTACAGGCATGAGCCACTGCGCCCAGCCTGGTATTGAATGTTTGCTGTGTGCCAGACATTGTTCTATATATATTTTTAAATAAATAAAAACAGAAGTGTGCTTGTATAATTCACCATCAAGTCAAGAAACAGGCAACATGCTGGGTATTTAAGTAGAAGAAATTTAATGCAGACAGCAATAGAGCACAGCAGTCAAAATGGAAACAGTGAAGGAGCCCAGATTAACAAGAGTAAAGCCAAAAAGCCACTTTCATCCCTAAAGCTAGAAAGGCCAAATGTTACCAGAATCCAGGGCTGGCTCCATCAGAAGGGAGCTAGAACAACAACAAGGGCGTTTAGGAGCTGGCTAAGAAGGGATGTAACTACTGCCAAAAAATGGCTGCCCAAGTTAGTGAGAGAGAGGGGAGGACGGGTCCTGGATGCCCCACTCCCTTAGCCTTGGTAGTTGTCTGTCAATGCCTCCCATTGGCTGAATGTATTTGGAAGCAAGTGAGCAAGCAGGCTTGGGACACAGTTTGCAGAGGGGCAGGGAATAGATAAAGCAAGGAGACGCTGAGACTTCAGTAACGATTAGCATTTAAACTACTCAATCTATAAAACTTTTCACTCTCAAGATGTCTACAAACCATGCACTCCAATGTACATGGGTACATATACTTGGGACACCACATTCACAATGAAATGATGCCCTGTAAGTAATATATGATGAAGGTCATCTTTTGAGCCTACGGGGATCTAAGAGAGTCTCCTAACTGACCACCAATATCATCTACTTTTTTTATTCTTTTAAACATTTCTCTCTAGGTAATTCATGATAGGCTGTCACCATGAATGTCATTATATTTTTAATTTAGTTACCGCTGAAGCATAGATAATATTATTTACTTTAGCATGCCTACTTTACTAAACTCATCATTTAATTTAGTCACTTTTTTCTTTCATTTGAGGTATTCAATCAATTTCTCTTAAGCTAATAAAATGTTTATCTCATTTTATTTAATAAATTTTGTGTTGCGTGTACACACTGAACAGGCTTTTATAAAACAAAACAATAATAATGATTATGCTAGCAGACTGTTAGTTTATCTTCTAATTTTAATGAAAATTCTCTTGACTTTTTCCATTAAATATACTGTTGACTATGGGAAAAAATCCATCCACTATTAAATAAGTTCTATTTTTTAGTATTTTTTAAAGGAATAGCTGGTAAATTCTATCAAATGTCAAAATTTAGGTGGAGAGGATTATAGAGTAATAGCTCTTATTTATCAAGGGATTTCCTTTTGATTCCTTGTTCTATCTCTGTTTCCTCTTAAACCTCCTATATTTCTTGGCTTACATCCAAAATGTCTTGGCATTATATAATAAAGCCAGCCAACAAATGTATTTCTCTCCTTCTTGGTGGGTATCTCCATTTATGAACCATATAATTACAATATGACTTGAATCTGTGGTTTCCCCAACACACCTCCAGTAGATTCATCATTGCTGGATAAATAAGTTGCTTCTTTGCTGCCAAATCCATGCTTTATATTCAGTTTCCAGACTCAGAGCTGTTCTAGATGGCGGGGGTTATTGTCTGATTTCTGAATAAGAGGAAATTTGTATAGATAAGTGAGATCCTAGAACTGCTCCCTTGGAACACTTCTGCACTTACCATGGTGAAAACAAATCACTTACAATCCACAGTTAAGTAGTTTTTCCAGTGCTATGCAGAAGTCTCTAGCAGTGTTAAGGACAAGATCTCACCCTGACAACTAGGTAACATTGTTCATATAGCGTAATTCTCTTGTGCACGTGGTTAGGGTGATGGAATTTTTCATATATGAAATTATATTTAAGACCTGAAACATTAGAAAAGCAAAACAGGTGCTCTGGTCTATGCCAGTCCCTACGTCTTCATAGTGGGTGGCTAGTAATGCTGACTTTTAAGACAAGGGTTACGGCATAAGCCACGAACCATATGTCAAATAAAGAGTGGGTGGCACTACACAGGGCACAGGAGAAGGGTAAAGCATACACCAGGGAGAACTAAATGACACGGAGCAATAAAAGACTGACCTGACTGTGATGGAGGGAATGAACAATAGGTAGTTTGATATTAGATTAACAAGTTTATACCCCTAAATCAGAATTTTGATCATAACCTATAGTTCAATGAGAAATCAGTATTTTTTTTTTTTTTTTTTGAGACGGAGTTTTGTTCCTGTTGCCCATGCTGGAGTGCAATGGCATGATCTTGGCTCACCACAACCTCCGCCTTCCAGGTTCAAGTGATTTGCCTGCCTCAGTCTCCGGAGTAGCTGGGATTACAGGCATGCACCATCACGCCCGGCTAATTTTTTGTATTTTTAGTAGAGATGAGGTTTCTCCATGTTGGTCAGGCTGGTCTCAAACTCCCAACCTGAGGTGATCTGCCCACCTTAGCCTCTCATAGTGCTGGGATTACAGGCGTGAGTCACCATGCCCGGCCTTTTGAGACAGAATCTCACTGTCACCTCTGCTAGAGTGCAGTGGTGCAATATGGGCTCACTCCAACCTCCGCCTCCTGGATTCAAGGAAGTCTCCTTCCTCAGCCTCCCTTGTAGGTGGGACTACAGGCGTGTGCCACCACACCTGACTAATTTTTGTATTTTTTAGTAGAGCCAAGTTTCACCATTGGCCAGGCTGGTCTTGAACTCCTGACCTCAGGAGATCCACCCGCCTCAGCCTCCCAAAGTGCTGGGATACAAATCACCACAGAATCTATAAATGGGAAGAATAAAAAGTGATGCACCAGAAGATAAGGTTTTGAGAAATCAGGTCCCAAGTATACTTCACATTCAAAAAAAGACACTGAAGTCAAAAATAGATGCTATAAGGCAAAACATGCTGGCTCTTTTATGTTCACGATGACTCAGACAGTAGATTATGTTGAACAAATAGTTGCCAATTAACTAAGCTTAAAATTTTGGATGAGAAACAGTTTCTAATGAAATTAAACTGTTACATTGAGAACGAGATTTTTTTCACAACCAATGCAAATGTAGGGGACCTTCTGAATGTCTATGTGCCAAGCAGTCCGCATGCTAGGATGACTGATGAATCCTGCTACAGCGCCAGGAGCCTCCAAGTCTCTGACCGAGGCATTACAAAAAGCTGACAGTAAAACTGTGGTATATTTGGCCTAATCTATGAAGAAATTGTTAACAGAGAAATCATTAGAGCAGCATAGCGAGGCCTGGTAAGAGTTGCATCCCCGTCTAATTCATTTCTTCTTTGAAGTATTTTTAATGTGTAATAAAATTTCCCTGAACCTAGGCTATCTTTAGAATTGGCAGTTCTCTTCACGTTACGTTATTTAACCTAACACCTAAAAACTCTTTTTGCTCATGGAGATTCATTAAATCCATATATATGGGCCCTAAATGATAGACACATTTTTTTTTTATAGTACAAAGCCATATAATAAAATGGCTTTCTTGGTTCTCTCCAAGAAAATGATAGAGACTGGAGTATTTGCAATGTTGAAGGCTTTCCTTTTATTAGTTCTGTGTTTTATTATCCTAAAATTATAAACTCACAAAATGTTCTTTTCCTGGGCAAAGGCTTTGTCATATTTTATATCTGGTGTCAAAAGGCAACAGGCCTGCAAAACTGATGGTGACTTTCAGATCTAGCATGTCTATCTTTGGTTTGGTGGTCACATTTACATACACCCATACTTAAGAGCTCTAAATTTGTTTCCCATGGCAAAAATGACCTTATCATTTCTGAGTTATAGTGGAAGGAGGGAATATCAAATTTACAGCATATTGAAAACATTTAATAAATTCCACTGATGAAAATTAAAAAAAAAAAAATCTGTCTCAAATGAAAAAAGTTCACTTTGCTAACCAAAACACACTACAGGTCAATATGAATGGTGTCTCCTTATTTTTATTTTGAACGAGCTAACAGTTTTGGTAATAAATTCAGCTTCCCAAGCACAATGTGCATCTACAGGCCAGACATCTTCTGATTTGTCTAATGTCTATTTGAGATTTCCATGTTTACGGCCCTTGGGCATTTCAGATCCCTCAGGTGGAATTAAATCCATCAGTTCCCCCTCTAGACCAGTACAGACCAATATCAAACGACCTGGGATTCCAGGATGGAAACCTGTGCTTCATTCTTGTCTCCTCCTTTTTCAACCCCCACATTCTGCCAGTCTTCAAATGTTGGCCATTTCATACCCCAAACTGCTCTGTAATTTATCTATTTCTCTTTATACCTATTACACACACCTATTATCTATTTCTCTTCATACCTATATCACACTTGGATTAATGCAATAGCTTCTTAACTGATCTTCCAGGATTCTAAAATCAGTAAGACCACTCCTATGAGCCCCTACTTGCCCTGTTAGTTTCAGATATTCTAAACTTTAAGTTCTTCAAGATTCCACATTCTCTGTTCATGTGGGGTCCTTGTAAAGACAGTTCCTGCCAGGGTACACTCTTCTCCCTCCCTCCACTCACTTGCCTAACTCCTGCTTCTCCTTCAGGCGTCTATGCAGCTTTCACTTTCTCCAGTAGAGATCACTTACCTCCAAAGCCTGGAGTATTCAGCCCTTCTTAACATATGCTTCCTATGACAGTATTTCTTTTCATCTTACCAAAAATCTTTCTCCCCTTTTGTGTGGTCTGTGCCTAGGACACAATAAACTCCTAAAAAAAAAATTCAAAGGTAATTAACCAATGCTAAACAATGATTATCAGGTCAATAATCTTCAATACAAAGGACAATATTCTCTCTCTCATTTTCTTAAAGAAAACCTTATTACAGGGTACTTGTAGGATGTTTCCTATTAAATTTGCTCACTAATCCAAAGCTGAAGACAGAGATAAACCACTTCCTATTTAAAGACAGTCATAAATATCTAGGGCCAGACAATTCCCTCAGGGCTTTTAAAGATGTGGCTGAAAAAGCTCTCCTACTTAAAACCTTCATCCAAGCCTGGCCTACTTATTAGGTCCATAATGAAAACACTGGGGGAGAAAAAAGAGTAAATAATGAAGTCATGTGTCCTCTGTCTGGGTTGGCAGGGTGGGGAAAGGAGGTGGATGAGGGGCTTCGCCTAACCAAAGGTAAATGGATAGATGCCAATAGAATCTCTCATAAAAATGACGGTACATGCAAGAAAGGGAAACTTTCTATCTCAGTCCTTGACTGGACACACATTTAAGCAATATTCCTTATTAATTATCCTTCCATTTATCCAAAAATGAGAAAAAAGAAATTAGAGACCAACAGGTAATGAAGGATGGATGGGTGAGGACACAACCTACAATCCCTCCTTACGGCATTACAATGATGTGAGAGTCCCGTGGATTAAGGGACACTGCAGAGGAAGCTAAGCTGGCTTGTACCCTAAAAAAGTTATCCAGCCATGCAAGGCAACTGCAGCAGAAAGAGGCGATGAAGTGTGATTCTGGTGGCAAAAGTGAAGGAAGATGGGGTAAAAAGTCATGCTAGCAGAAGATGTCCTACGTCGGGGAATGGATGCTGCCCATGAGGCCCCCCAGTAGGGGCCACCCCCCCAGAGAGGGGACTGGAGTCATGGCCCACTGGGAGACTGAACGCAAACATGGCTGCCCTACTTAAGGAGGTCCTCTAAGAAGGTGGAATAAAAGCAAACATCATCTATATGGGAAATACCACATCACTAAGGCCACCGGCAGCAAGAACTAGACCAAGCCAGACCAGACTATAAAGTGTCTCTCATTGCTGCCTTCTCTCCCGATATCCCTCTGTTTCCACCAAATGGAAGGAGGGGAAGGAAATTACCTGGAGGGCAATAATCTCCCAACCCCAAAAAGCACACTCCAGGATGAGAAACTGAAAGCTCAAGCTGAAAAATCAGAATTTACATTCCTTCTCCTGAGCAATGTAAGAAAAGGAAGAGCTTCCAGTTGGATATGAGGCTTATGATAGCTAAATTTAGGTGTCAACTTGACTGGCTTAAGGAATATGCAGACAGCTGGTAAAACATTATTTCTGGGTGTAACTATAGGGATGTTTCCATGAGAGACTGGCATTTGAATCAGTGGACTGAGAAGGAAGATCTGCCATTATCCAACGTGGGCAGGCACCATCCAATCAGCTGAGGGCTCAGAGGGAACAAAAGGGAGAGGAGAGGTAAATTTGCTCTGTCTTCTGAAACTGGGACACCCTTCTTCTCCTGCTCCCAGGCATCAGCTCTCCAGGTTCTCTGGCCTTTGGAACTTGTACCCAAAACCCCCAAATTCCCTGGTTCTCAGGCTTTTGGCCTCAGACTTACAGTTATCCCACTAACTCCCTGGTTCTCCAGCTTGCAGACAGCCTACTGTGAGACTTCGCAGCCTCCATCATCACATGAGCCAATTCCCCTAATAAAATCTCCTCTCATCTGTTATATCTGTATCTATATCTCCTATTGGTTTTGACTCTTTAGAGAGCCCTAATACAAGCCTGAAGAGTAAAACTAAACAAAATTTTTCGTTAAACAGCCAAAAGTCACTGATAAGTTATAGGAAATACTTGAGATGTCAATTAAGAAAAGGAAGAGGAACCTATCAGACTCATCAAGAGTATAAAATCACTTCATGTTTATATTAATACTTTACCAAGTTCAAGTATTCAATAAACTGACTGGAGATTCGGTCATCATAAGGGATTTAGCATACATGAAAATTAAATTATCCAAGGAAAACAACGATTTGCCAGAGTAGATGAGTGCTGGTATCTAATTAGACCTCCACATGTTAAAGAGAAAATTCATTTAAGCCATTTCATAATACTCATTTAAGCCATTTCATAATACTCAATATACAAAATCATTTTGTTGCAAACTACTTCTCTTTATAATAAATTTGTTAATTGTTAGTCACGGTAACTATCAAAACAGGTGTCCATAAAACATGACAATACATCCTAAATCTTTTAATACATTTTTTGATATAATACACTATTGCATAATTTTAATCATCAGTGAAATCTGTTTATTCAGGACTCTACATATTATGGAATGTTTACATGGTTTTCAAATATGCAATTTCATTATTTCTCATGTAAAATCCCATTAAGTACATAGAATGACTGTGAAACTTCTATATTTTCTCATTAAACAAAAAAATGAATTGTGTATAGTAAAAAAATGATTTATTCACAATTGAAATTGCTTTCTTGAAAGAAAGTGAACTCATTCTGCTGCCAAAATTAGTCAAATGTCTACATGTTTTTCCTTCAACAATAACATCGTATTGGCTCACTAGATATATTGCTCATGACTATAAATGCAGGAAAATAAATACTCCATACACATTCTAACCAGGGTTACATTTTTGTGGGCCCATCTGCTTTACAAGTTATACCAAGAAAAATCTTGGGAGTTCTGAGTTCTAGTTTTAAAACCAGAAGATAAATTCTGAATCACAGACCATTAGCCTTTGGAAACCACTTCCAGGGCAACTTAATTCAAAGACTGATTTGATAGAATGTCTTTTCCTTTAAGAGAAATAAATCTCTGTAAACAGTGTCAGTGCATATACACTAAAATCATTTAACATAGATGAGGTCACTCTTAATTGTGTTTTTGTGTTGCTGTTTATGTTGTTTGTTCAAAAACTTCATCCACATTCAGCAAACATCCTATAATTAGCTACGGCTTCACCTACAGAGACAAGTAGCACAATGTCAGGTTCTTAATATTCCTTTGAAATGTACTTCAAAGCTGTGCTAAACAAATCAGTCAGAAAGTTTCATCCAAGCAGTCCACCCACATTCAACAACCTTTTTCTACCTAATGATAATTACAGTCTGTAGAACAAGCAGCCTCTAATAAACAGCATCAACTTTAGAATACAGATGTCTGGAGGGGCTTTTTTGTTGCCAAAGAAATATCTTCAGTCCACCTTGTCCTCAGCACTAAATATTATCTTTACATTAGCCTAGTATTACGAGTGTGTGTATGTGTGTGTGTTGGGCTAGGTTGGAGGTATACATTAGCCCAGATTATAGGATGGCTCACTCTGTCCTGATGGTTATAAATGACTGTGGTCCTTAGTTCTAAAAAATTCTCCAAAATGGAGCACACAAATCTTCCTGGTGACAGAAGCCCCTGACTAATAGGTTCTTGCTCCCTTGGCTCAACTGAAAACTTCCCTAATGCAGCAAAGCAATAAAGATCAGCAAAGGATTCTCTACGCTCTTTTTCTTCATTCTAAACTTTCTAACGTAAAAGTATCTTCCACAGTTGTAAAGCAGAAAAGTAAATCTCATCATGTCAACCCAAACATGAACAGTACTTTGAGAGTCATTAATTGAGGGTAGGGGTCTAAGGGACTGTAATCCTGTTTTACGATTGTTTTTAAAAGAATCAGATGAACTTCCCTGAAGCATACGAATGGCTTAAAACTACAAATTCATTTTACATAGCCATAAATACTTTTAGTAGAAATACTTTATAGTTTGAGACTATAGGTACAAAACAGAACTGATTCATCTATAATGCTTATAGTTTAATGTGATTTTAAAGGCCATTTAAACAGAATATTTTAACATGTATAAAGGATAATTTAAAAAGGAAGATAACAAAATTGTAATTACTTGGACTTTTGTTATCCCAAAATGATTATGGTGTGTCAGAGATTAAGTAAGGACAGAAAGACTAGAGAACAGTTTCAGAAGGGTAAAAGATTCAGAAACCATACAGGAGAGCATAAAAAATTTGTTAATGCTCAACTATTTTGAGGCCGGCATTGTATTTCTCAGTCATTTTACACACCTAATTCGTTGAATTCAAAAATGCCAGACATTGTAATTGGCCTTCTGACATAGGTTATCTCAACTATTTTTTAAAAACCATCATAGGAGGAAGTAGCATTAGAATATCATTTCCATTTTTATAGAAGCGGACACCAAGCTTAGGAAGATTAAGTGACTTACCCAAGTTCATAGACGTGCTTACTAGGCTTCCAGGAAATGAAAATAATTCTAATTCAATAGCTCTTTCCAGAACTGCATTATGGCATGACTTTAGGTGTTACTTTATTTAGCAGAATGGTCACACTTACACAAAACATTCTGAAGTCTTACTTAGACAAGTTTTCTCAGCACACAGTAATAATTCACTGTTAAATCACAAATCTTAAATGTTCCTTCTATTCTTTTAATTTTCAAAGATAATTCCTAATTGTGTAAGTACTAATATCCCACTTTACTTTCAATAAGGTAACTCATTGAGGTGACTTGCAATGCAATGATTTAAAGTTCCATGTTACTGTCAAGAAGATGATTGTAACTAGGACTGATGAAAGTTTAACGAGGAAAAACGTAAAAAAAATTCTGTCCAGCAACATGACCCAGAGTTGTTTGCTTTATTAATGCAATTTCTTTTGGAAAATTGCTAAGACATCCATCTGCACATTCTTCATTAGTTTATCTAATAGGACACAGCTGGTTTATTCAGATCAGTTCTTCTGTATGTTGCACTGATAAATTATCTTTATAATTATTTTGACAAAAATGTTGGCCCACAAATCAAGACATTATATTTTTTCATCTGGGTTAACAGAAGTTTTTATGTAATATGATCTAACAGAAGATACCGCCTCACTTGGCCGATGTCTAATTGATAAGTTAATTTTTTAAGGCAATGCTGTTTTTTTTTTTTTTTTTTTTTTTAAAGTTCTGTTGTCTGTGTGGCATTTGTGTATGCCAGAACATGCTGTGATAGTGATGAAGTGATCTTCACATCAGGAGATGGGCAATAAACACTAAAATTAACCACAGAGTCTAAAATCTTATTAATTATGGCATTCCACAAACACATAAGGCTGTAAGTAGAACAGTACAAGGGAAATAAAAGGGAATGAGAAATTTGACATAATATTTGGAAATATACTAAAAGGACAAAAATCTATCTTTTCAAGATATTCATTTTACTACGACATTTAATAGGATTTGTACCTAAAGCCAAATTCAGGAATAGAATTGTATAATTACTTGTAAAGGTTTATTCACAAATCAAGTCATACAATTCTCAAAAGGTAGATCAACTAAATTTTAACAACAGGGTGTGTGGGAAGGTTCATGTCCCAGAAGTATCACAATCTTCCACCTCTCTTGCACTCAAGCTACAACAGAATCAAGCTGAAGATATGCAAGTGCAGGGGTCCCCAGTGGCCCTTGGCCTGTTAGGAACCTCGCTGCACAGCAGGACATGAGTAGTGGGCCAGTGAGCCTTTCTGCCTGAGCTCCACCTTCTGTCAGCTCAGCTGAGGCACTGGATTCTCACAGGAGCAGGAGCCTTATTGTTACTGTGCATGTGAGGGATCTAGGCTGCATGGTCCTTATGATGATCTGAGGTGGAACAGTTTCATCCCCAAACCATCTCCCACCCCCCACACCTTTTGTCCATTCACGGAAAACTTGTCTCCCATAAAACTGGTCCCTGATGCCAGAAAAGGTGGTGACCGCTGTACTAGCGAAGATACGACAGTGGCTGGCATCAAGGATGATCATAATCAGATATTTCTAATGACAAATACAACACGGGCAATCAGCAACCTTCAATCAAGCCTCTGGAAGGCAAGGCTAGAAATGGAGATATAACAGATCAAAAATATGCAATCAAAATTATCTCAGCCATAACTTTCAGATTTTAAAAAGTCACATTTCAAGGCTCTACCTGTTAATTATAGCTATTAAGGATCCCCTAATAAAATTCACTACCCGACACCTCCTGGCAAAAGTGCAACAAATCTGTTTTCTTGGATGTATAGGTTGATTTATGTCACAATCATTGCCCAAAAATCTTTTAAGTTCTGTTTCTCAGATCTTTTAATCTACTGTAAATGCAATTTTCACTGGAGAAGAGAGAATAATGTGCTATTTCTTATTTACCTGCTTCACTAAGAGATGAAAAGACAGTTTCTCAAGCTTTTTTTTTGTTTTGTTTTTTTTACTAAGTAAGTTCTTCATGTCACTGTAACATTTGGGTCCCAAAAGGCCAAGGAATGTATTATCAGAAATGTTAACTATCTCTAGGAAAATCTGTTATTCATTTTAGTGATAATCTTTAAAATTAGCACAACTATATTCTGGATCATTTTATTAAGAGACTGTCATGTGATTTCAATGTCTGAGTTTATTACTGTTCTATGAGCAACATGTTAAGTTCCAACTTTAACACCCAGGGCTGGTTTAGCAGGAAAGGGATGGAGGCAGACTTAACAGTGATGCGTGTTGTTCAGCATAGGCCAAATGACAGCACTGGGAGCCATAATGGTGATTTCCTAGTAATTCAAACAGAGGAAAGTAGCAAGAATACACAGATTTCAGAATAGCATGCTTGTCAAACTAAAAAGTCCTGTGCCTTAACAGTCAGTGGGTTGACAGCAATTTATACTAAGCAAAAAAAAAAAAAAAAAAAAAAAATAGTAATAATAATCTAAAACAGATGTGATGGTAATTTCAATTTTATAATTTTCTGAAGTGTTGATTCTATTTAATTTGCATGTTTGTTTTGTTTTGATGGCTGTATAAAGACATTACACAAGGGTTCAAAGCCTGTTTTTAACATATACTTAATCTCATGCAATATTATAAACCAAAAAGTTAAATATAATGTTAGAGGTATTAAATTCAAGATGATTTTTTCCCCTTTAGAAGAAGCTATTCATTACTCAAATTTACCCTGCAGTTTACCATTGCTTCTCTATTATTCAGTCACCTCTGACTTTCAAATTACTGTTTTACTTGTGTAAGTAAAAGGCTTTTAATCTTTCCTGTGTAGCTAAAATCTGAGGCAGCACTAACTTTTTTTATGTTCATGGGGCTTTGTTGAAATATGATAACGTATCGTGGATAATCACTGCTAAATTAATAACCTAGGCAAGTAATAGTACAATAACTTTACAAATACACAAATCAGAGTGAAACTAACATACCTTAACCTAAGCCCAAGAATCTCCATGAACATTAGTTCTTGTACTCTTACAATTTTTATGTTAAAAAAAGATCCCAATTCCAGAAATTTAATTTCCAATTACTTTAGTAATCTTAAATCAATTTAGTAACTTCAGTAATCTGCATTTGTACTATATTGTTCCCCTTATATCATTGCAATACACACATAAAAGATACCATGGTAAAATACTGCACTGAAAATAATCCTTTATTTTTAACTCGGATTATAACAACATTTTGTTACTGTGTAATTCATTTTTTCACAATAAGCATCCATCAGAAGTTTTTAAATGGTCATAAGGATGGCTTCTCTACTTGAAATTTTCATTTCAATATGCTATTATTCCCCCAAACTTAATTAACCTATCTAAAACCAAACAGACATATTTTCCTCAAATTAGTTCATTTCACCTTCCCAACTTTTCTCCATGCCTGTGTTGTAATCATAAAAACCTAGAATGAAAATGGCTGTTTGATCTTTTTCTTTACCCCAATATCAGATCATTTCATTTGATTACACTGGAGTTTGATTTAATATGTGTATTGATTGCCTTTTCATCATTACTCCTATATCATACATCCAAGTTATCATCTCTCACCATAATGATGGTGACCAACTCTTAGCTGATGTCACCAACTCCAAATTTTTTAGTCCTCCAAATGCTCTAAAAATATATATATATATATACTTTTTGACCAAAAAAAAAAAAAAACACACTAAAATAGATTTTTAAACAAAAATTTTCATATTTTTGTTTATCCTACTTGGGATACTTTCTACAACCTGAATAATGGAATTTGCATGTTTTATTAGTTCTTAAAATTCTTAGCCATTATGCTTTCAAATATTGACTCTTCAGTTTCTCTCCTGTGGGAAGTCCGTTGGTACAATCTCTCAATCTTTTTACATTTCCATTTTCCTTTGTGTGTTACCTTCTAGGTAATTCTTACATATATTTTCCAGTTTACTAACTCTCTTTAGCTGTGACTCATCTGCTTCTTAATCTATTCCATTTTTTATTTCCACAACATTTCCCATTTTTAGAGGTTCCATGTGGTTCTTGTGCAGATCTTCCTGATTATTGTCAACAGTTGTTCATTACTTGTTCATTTTTGTGGTTCATCTTTTATTTCTTAAATAAGTACATACAGTCCCTCTATCGTCTATGTTTAATAACTCCAATATCTGTAACTCCATAAGTGTTTAAATGCTTATTTCACTGCTTTGGCTAATTCTCACATAAAATGTCCTACCTTCTTATCAAGTTGGTGACAAATGATTACGACCTGCCTGATCTTAGTCTGTTAAAATCCTGGAAACCTACAATGTGGATGCCTGAGAGGGGATTTCTGCCTGCTTCTTCTAGGAGTCAGGGTGCTACTCACTTGAAAACAGTTTAGCCCATCTCAAAAGGTCCTACTTTAATCTGGGCATCTCAGGTTCAGAACCTTCCTTCTTACTGCTTTCCCAAATCTAGGTATTCAAATAACAACGTTTATATGCATTTGTCCTCAGAGCAATCACCATTCCAGTTACCAGCTCTGATTATGGCTCATCTGTCCTATTTTAGTAAGGGAGACAGGGGAGTCACATTTCTTTTAAGAGATTTTCTATTACTTAATCTCTACCAGTATAACCCAAATTCTGTTTCTCAAAGATATTGTTGTGAAATGATACATCATTGAATGCAAAGTCCATATTATTTTCTTAGAGACATCAACCTGTTAGTCCCCATTCTAAAATATATGATGGTTCTTTATTGATTGGAGCATATTAACCTCCCCCGACTGTTGACCAATAATCTGCTAATGTCTTATATCTACCCACAATTCCTCCAGAAGCCCCCTTCCACCCTCACTGAGCCAGCCTCTTTGTGGTTCCTCACTTTCAATACATATTCTGCCTCCATTCACACAGCATTCTCCACATTTGGACTATCCTATCCTCTTTGCTCATACTGATCTACATTCTGCCTACTTTTAAAACCCAGCTCAGACCCAGTCTTCTAAACTTGATACAAAATGATAATCAAGAAATTAAAAAACCATAAAGATCCTTATAGGCCACCTATTAATATTTCAGTCCCCAAATACAAAATCAATCAAGACCCAGAGTGGTTACGTAACTTGAAGAAGCCCGTCCAGGTGTTAGACGGCGCAGACCATCCTAGCATCTGGTTCCACACCATCAGTCCACGGCTCATTTCAATTGATACTTCACTGGTCATTTGATACCTCTGTTCTTCCCTCCGAACATGATCTCTGCATTCAAGGCTTCCCCTCGCAGTGAAAGTCTAAGTCATTACAATGACCCACATGATCGATCCTCTCCCTTCCTTCTAGCAAACACCAACAACTCCCACACCTCTTCCCCTGGCTTTTCTGCCTCAGATACAATGCCTCTTTATTATTCCTCAAACACAGAAACACACTCCTCCTTGAGGCCTTTGTACTAGTTGTCCACTTGCCTGGAATGAGAATAGTTTAGGCTTGGCTTAGTCTACTGCATCTATCAGGTCTTGGTTCAATGTCTTCCTATTGGAAAGGTTTGAGAATCTTATTAAAAGATTAACCCTTCCGGCCGGGTGCAGTGGCTGAGGCCTGTAATTCCAGCACTTTGGGAGGCTGAGGTGGGCGGATCACGAGGTCAAGAGATCGAGACTAGCCTGGCTAACATGGTGAAACCCCGTCTCTACTAAAAATACAACAAATTAGCCAGGTGTGGTGGCATACACCTGTAGTCCCACCTACTTGGGAGGCTGAGGCAGGAGAATCACTTGAACCCGGGATGAGGGGGTTACAGTAAGCCAAGATTATGTCACTGCACTGGAGCCTGGGAGACAGACTCTGTGTCAAAAAAAATTTAATCTTTCTGATCAATCTTTAACCCCCTCAAAAGGGTTTCTTTTTTTTTTTTTTTCTTGAGACAGAGTCTTGCTCTGCCGCCCAGACTGGAGTGCAGTAGCGCTATCTCAGCTCACTGCAACTGCTGCCTCCCAGGTTCCAGTGATTCTCCCATCTCAGCCTTCCAAGTAGCTGGGATTACAGGTACCCACCATCGTGCCCGGCTAATATTTGTATTTTTGTAGAGACAGGTTTTCACCATGTTGGTCAGGCTGGTCTTGAACTGCTGACCTCAAGTGATCTGCCCCCAAGGCCTCCCAAAGTGCTGGGATTATAGGTGTGAGCCATCGTGCCTGGCTGGTTTTCATTTTTCTTTATAGCACTCACCACTGATGCATATTTAGTTGCTGTTCTCTATGCTATCTGCCCCACTCCCCAAAGGAATAAGTTCATGATTGTCTGTTTATCCCTACTCCCTAAAACAGTGCCTAGTACATGGTAGAAGCACAATAAAATATTTAACGAATGATGAAATCAATGAATGGCAACACCAGGTACAGTTATGTAAGTTATGTTAGCATTGTGGCTATGGCCAGAGTATAAATATCATAGAGAGACTATCCTTCTCCAGTAGTGCTCATGGTACAGAAGAAAATGGACAACAATACATATTTGCTGATCAACAGACCAAAGTTTAATACATAAGATCTTTCAGAGAATTACAAAATCTTTGGAAGGTGCACCTAAAAGATCACCTTCTAACCCTCCCAGCCAAAGGTCTCCAAAGTAAAATTTTCAGTCTTCAACTAGATTCTGTATCCATACTACCACTGGTTAAGCATAAAGTACTTGTCAGAAAGAGGACCTCATTTTTCAAACAATTTGACTAGTTACTAAGTTTTTGCTTCCTCATATATACCAGTTTTGCCTCTGTGTAATTTGCAAAGTTTGTACTAATTCTGCCTTCTGAAGTACATTTGATGAAGCATAGGACATCAACAATAATCTTTCAAAAATCTGAAAATTTGTTGTCTCTTCACATACATGCCTGTTCCTCTGTGGACTAAATGCTTTCTGTTATTTCAATGATGCTTAATATGGGATGATTTTCAAATCCGTCCCCACCCTGGCCACATATACCTAAACAGATTGCTCATTTTCAAAGTAAAGTATGTTGCCCTAATAGGACAGATGTAGCATTTCCAGCACAAAGTCAAGGGAATTTTAATAACTGTGATATCCAGCCAGCCATTCATCAATCTACACGTACCAGGCATCCACTATGTCCCAACATGACTTACTGTTGTTTAAAAACAAAATTTTGAATAAGCACATTCAAATATCTATTAATCTTCCTGTTGCCACTTCATTCAGTCCACACTTTTCCATTTTTGTCCAAATAGCTTAAAGGAAACTTCTTTAAAGCCTTTGGTTTTTCTTGATCTACTATTCCAAGAATCCTCTCAGTTTGGTTATTTTGTATATAATCACCTTGTACTTGTACATTTCTATATAATTTATAAATTTTCTAATTTTATACTTTCAAATTTTATTTCTTTGGAAACATTTTTAAATAAATGAATAAAAACAAATGGTTAATAAGAGGCAAGAAGATAAGGTATGTTGTTAGATGAATAAATGAAAATATTTATTCAAATTTCATGGCTATTAAAACGAAAAAGTTTCATTAGGAAGCTATTTCAACTTTTGTTCAGAAAACCAATATAAAACAACAAAGAAATGCCTGAGTCTAATAACATAAATTTAGTGGATTTGCAGGGTAATCTTTGAAAATGCTATTTAACAAAAGTCATGGCTTCGATACTGCCCATGTACTCTGCAGATTAACAGATTGACAGCCAGATACATTCCTACAGTCAGGGACAGAGAAACAGAACAGTGATTTAGAAGTTCAGAGAAATGTTCTTAAATAAATGCATATGCAGTGAATTTCTATGATTTGGAGGGTATTTGTTGGCCTATTCTAACTGAAGAATTGTAGATTTTCAAAGTGCATCTAGAACATCAGAAGTTACAGAAATAAGAAAAATATTCAGATAATAAGAAAGTACAAACTAAAAGCTGCATTCTTTATGTTTTGAATCACAGAAATGGATTTTGTCTTTGTGCCTTCATTCTGTCTTTATTCCAAAGCAAATATCGTATAACCTTTTCAATAAAACCCTGTCATGTAGGCTAGAGACCCTGCCACTGGCTTGTGTTGCTGTTCCTTTTATGTTT
The DNA here is from genome assembly GCA_036589455.1 of Ateles fusciceps. Lineage (NCBI taxonomy): Eukaryota > Metazoa > Chordata > Mammalia > Primates > Atelidae > Ateles > Ateles fusciceps. The sequence goes on from JAZHEH010001378.1 coordinate 3,365,516, forward strand.
CTATAAAATACAATGATTTAGGATAGGATATGTCCGGGGCTTGCTTTTTTTGTTTTGTTGAAATAAGGACATTGCTGATGGTTTAACTACTGACTTCTCCTTCACAATAACTCCCAAAAGGTAGTTTTTAAAATAGCTTCCACACAGCTTCTCAGAAAAATGCTGCCCATTGTTTATTTAATGAGGGTTACTAGAGCTATAAATACTTAGTGTTCCTTTTCTCAGTTCATTATGTTCAAGTTTGCCTTTTCTTCTTCGACAGGCCGTTTAAAAAATCACCACAGTTTATCAGCCCACAAGTGTGGGTTCCCACTGCGTGGCCTTCCTTTAAGCAATTTCCAGGGGAAAAATATAAACTTCAACACTCTTCTGTGGATACTGTTTTGGGTTGAATTATGTTCTCCAAAATGATATGGTGAAGTTCTAACTCTCAGTACCCTAGAAAGTGATCTTATTTGGAATAAGGTCACTGCAAAGGTAATTAGTTAAAATGAGGTCATACTGGATGACGGTGGGCCCTGAATCCGATAAGACATGTGTCCTTATTAGAACAGGAAAAGAAACGCACATAGATACATAAGGAGAAGCAGAGACAGAGATTGGAATGACACTTCTACAGAGGAACACCAAGGATTGCTGACGAACATCAGAAGCTAGACGAGGCATAGAAGGCTTTTCTCCTACAGGTTTCAGAGAGAGCATGGTCCTGTTGACACGAATGAATAATTATGGACTTCCAGCCTTCAGAACTGTGAAAGAATAAATTTCTGTTGCCTTAAGACACCATGTTTGTGGTCATTCGTTAAGGCAGCTCCGGGAAGCTTATACATAGGCTAACTCACACACCATAGTTCTTTGTTAACTCTTTAAGAACAACTTAGTTTTTTATCTCCAAGTTTTACATTCCTTCTACAATGTCAAGCTCCTTATTCTCCCCTCACTCACGGCACAAAGCTTTAGTCTTCCTCCTTTGGCATCTCCCTCTCTCTCTCTCTATCCTTCCCCTACTTCTCCATATCATTATTTTTCATAATTTATCTCAGGTGTTTCCTTCTCCAACAAACCTTCCCTAATTAGTTGCCAAGCTGAGAGCTGTGCTGAGCCGTCTTCCCCAAGCAGGGCACACATTTCTTCGACACATGACTGTCTTCCCCACTAGACTGAGCTCCTGAAGCACAGTGTTTCCGTTTCTCATCATTGTACCCACAGGACTGAACTCAGTAACAGGCACACAGTGTTGCATAGACCACTTTTGTTTTGCATTTTCACACACTTTCCTTTCTTCTTCCCATTGTCTAGTCTGGCCTCTCTTTACACACCACTTAGTCATCAGTTTGGAATTTACCAAGTCATTTTAGCGTTTCCTTCCGTGGAGAAAACCCTTCCATGTGTAAATCTAGCAAACACCAGCTGATGCAGCACTTGAAAGCCACAGGCCAGCTACAGGAACCTGGACTAGGCCTCAGGTTTGCCATAATTTTAACCGTCAACTGTAAATCACGGTGCACATTTCATTCAGCTCGATTGTCTGCCCTGATGGTGTGTGGCAAGGTCAGAAGGAGGAGCATTCAGTGGATCTAAGCATGAATGAGAAAACTCTTTTCTTCCTACCAATATAATGACCAAGCGAGTCCTTAGTCCACTGTTACTCCCCAAGTATACTGTTCCTCTCACATAGTGAGAAAGGAGAACTGGACTGGATGGGCTAAGAAGTAAAATAAAGCATTTATGCTGACAATGACCAAAATAACAAATTTAAACTTAGCAAAAAGACAGAAACCTTTTAATACCTTTAAAATAAAAAGAGTTTTATTTTTAGAAAGCACTTTTTTTGTGTAAATTAATATCACCTTCATTCTTTTATTCCAGCTGTTGTTACTTGAAGTATAACACTTTTAAAACTGTACAAGTAGAATATGCCAAATTTCTAAACATGGTGATAAAAACTTATTATAACTGCATCTGGAACAGCTTTATAAACATTTTTCTATTAAAAGAAGAAGTTTTTTTTTTTAAAAGGAGGAGCACAGTCAACTGTTTTATAAGAAATCATTTATACTGCATATCCTTAAATCAAATAAATTTATTTTTAATCTTTGCTGGTCACTGGCCAGCCCAACTCCGAGTCTTTAAGCTGACTGGCTTGGTCCTGCCAACATCAATAAATGCTCCCTGGCACCTTTGCCTTCCCAGCCTATACCCCAAACCACTTTGCTCTGACCTATCTTAAACGCCATTTTCTGACTTATTTCTGATATCTGCTCCTGATCCCTTGAATTTCCTTTTCCAGGTCCTTCTCTGGCACCTGGGTTTGCCATCTCTGACAGACCCCTCTCCCTGTGTGGCTCACTCTGCTGTGAGTCTGGGCAGACATCAGAAGACCAACCCACCTGTCCCCTGGGACCCTAGAGCTGCTGCAGCCCTTCATCAGCAAGGGATGGTTGTGCATATTATAGCCCCAAGAACTTCACCAAAGTGAGCATTTTCACTAACTCCTACCTTAACTGTTCTGAGAATAGTACACATAGCATGCACTCAATAAACAGATGTGAAGACAGCTAAATAATTTTTTTCTTCAGTAAGAAACAAGCATCTATAAAGTTACAGAAAAAGCCAAATTCTCTGGCTGGCTTTTGAAAATCAGTACGAGTTGCAAGAGTGAAATAAATTTAACAAGGTTGTAGAACACCTCTGTGAAGGACTCTCTTTCCCCACACTCATTCTGCAACAGGAAAAATTGCAAGAGACAGGACACAGGGCTATTCTAGCACAGTCTCTCATGACTTCCTTCAAGAAAGGTCTTGTCTGTTAGGTTAGCAAAAATGTAGTTTCTTTAGTAAATGGTTTGGGTGTAGGGGTGATGGGCAGGGGAACTATGTTTTTTCCATTTATGTTTTTATCTTTTTTTTTCCTTTCGAGATCCTACATTTCCCCCTCTTGCTTGTTTTTGCTTTCTCTGAAGAATTCCCAAAAGTAAGTTTCTCATTTTACACTCTGTATTAGTTCCCTAATGCTTATGTAACAAATTACCACAAATGGAATGGCTTAAACAACAGAAACTTTCTTATCCTATTCTAATTCTGGAAGCCCGGAGTACAAAATAAGTCTTCTGGGGCTAGCAGGGAGACATCTGCAGGGATGGCTCCCTCTGGAGGCTCCAGGTGAAAATCCATTCTCGGCCTCTCCCAGTTTCCAGTGGCTGCTGGTATTCCTTGGTTCCCGTTTGTGTCACTCTAACGTCTGTTCCATCCTCACACTGTCTTCTCTTCTGTAGTCAAATTTCTTCCTGCTTCCCTCTTACAAAGGCCCTTGGGATTTCACTTAGGGCCCACCCAGACAATTCAGGATAATTTCTCTGTCTCAAAATCCTCAACATAATTGCGTCTGCAAAATCCCTTTTGCAGAGGATAAGGTAACAGGCACAGGTTCCAGGGATTAGGACATGGATATCTTTAGAGGTCACTATTCAGCCTCCCACAGTGTCATTTCCGTAGAAGTGCTGCCTTTCCAAGATTGCCTGCCTGCCTGAGTCCCACACATAGGCATTACACCCTTTCCCCTGCAGTCGCTGCTCTGATATGTCCAGGCCTCTTTTTCAGTATTTTTGAATTTAGGATTGACTTTCTCTCTTGGTGGTGGATTTTAGCTCAATTCCATCGTCTCTTTTCCATGCAATTTTCCTAAAAATTCAGCTCTCCACAAAGATTTAAGAAGAAAAATCTCTTTTCCGGAAGTTAGTGTTTACCTTTCTACTTACAGATAATTTGAAATTTTTGGTATTCTCTGTCTTCCTCTTATGCCAAAAACATGGAGTTTTATGATTTTTGTTTGTTCCATTCTCATTGATCTTGCATAGATTTTTAGAGGATTAGAATAATTTGGCTTCCGTAATTAGAAAGTATAAATCCTCAATGAAACAGGCAAATAAACAGTACTCCAACGTAGGGAAGGCTATGACTTACACACACAAACACACACACACAGTTTTATAGTGTTAATAATTTTACATAATGGCTGACACTTTGAATAGTTATTCATAGGAAAAACAATGAATTAAAAGATATAGCTTTACTGAATTCCAGAACGGGGATAGACCACAGGAACCAGAGAGATCAAACATCTAGTAAATATCTCTGCCTCAGTATAGCAGAGGAGCCATAGAGATTATTTCTTCTGCAAATATCTACCCCACAACATCCTGGAGTCCTAAAAAGTAAAAAACTCTGAAAGAAATTAATGTCATTATGCTGAATGTAGCACTTTAGGTACAATGCCTTATATAGCCAAGATCAATAAACACTGTCAATGTCTTTGCCTCCTATTCTCTGCCTATAAAACAGCAATCATAATATTTAAGTAAGAACCAATTGAGAAATGTTATGATGAATTAGCCAGAGTCTGTAAGTTACTTTACAATGAGGGCTTAAGTATGATCATTTAACTTTGATGTATGGAGTGAGAAGGCAGAAGCTTCAGTGACAGACTGTAGTCACATAAATTAATATATTAATATTTAACAAAGAACTGGGAGATGAGGAATTGGAATGTCTGCATCTTATTAGCATTCTACACTGTAAGTGCAAGGACTGGCTTTGAGCTCCTGCAATGATGTAGTTGGCCTTATTTGTTAACTTCATCTGTCCCCAATGAACAGGTAAAAGACATATTCAAAGCAGTAAATGGTGTCCGCAATTATTCTGAAGGTAGGGACATGTACACTAATATTCCTTAGGCCATTCTCGTGTCCAACTAGGTAAAAAAATGGCCATCTCTTCAAACTTTATAACTACTGTCCAAATTTGGACAAGCATCACCAAAAATTAACTATCCAAGGTTCAGCATGGATTATATACGAAGTGTCTGATTGGCCTTGCCTTCAAAGAAAACACTCCGTTTTCTTAGTGTCTATTTTATCTGCTACAAAAATGATTACTTTATAAATGCTATCAAATACTCAATACATAGCATTTGTACTAGGAGACAAGCACTTATTATACTACTAAATCTCAGCACCTTTCCTGGTACTACTCCCTCTCCCTAGAATGATTTCTCTCATATTTATACTAACCTTTCCAATGCCTAGATCAGTGGTCACCACTTTGGGGCCCTTCCAGACCTTATAAATCAGACAGAATCACCCTATGCTGAGAAGTCTATTATTTTTAACTACCTATGTTTCTGTACCCACCCATACTGCTTATGGCATACCTACATGATGGCAACATACGGGTATATTTAAGAGTCCAGCTTTTAGTTTATATTAGGTACCAAGATGGACTCTGCCATTTATTTGTAGTTATCACCCTAACAGATCATTCTTAAGACAGCTTCTTCAAGGAAGAGGAAGACAGTAATAGTTAACTTGTAAGTTTGTCAGAAGAATTAAATACATGAAGTGCTAAATCTGGCAAACAGGCAATAAACAAACACTAGCTAATATTCTTATTCATGCTGCAAGAATCCTGCTTTGAGTGTAAACTCTTTGTATTGGATATTGTGGATTATATATTTGGTGACCCCACAGCATCTAGGCCAATGTCTTATACATAACAGGTACTTAGAAGGCATTTAAAAAATCAAACTGTGTAAAAAATACTAACCAAACAGTATTTGTTTTGGGCTTTTCCACTATGAAGACACAGTGAAAAATGAAAAAAAAAATTATTCCTGACCTTTAGGTTATATACACACTTACACATATATACACACAAACATATATACACACACATACATCTACACTCACACACACATATACACACACCATACACATACATACATATATATGTATATATATATAGAGAGAGAGTGCGCACGTGCGAGAGGTATTTTCCTGCCCCCACTCACAAAACTGAGTGAAAAGGACCAAAGAACCAGCTCAAAAGTGAATGCAGACTTGGCAAACGCAATTATTAGTAAAACTTAAAACACACTTTTTCTTTTTTTCCTCCAAATATTCTTCCTTTTGTAACTCCTCTTCTACTCCTACTCAAATCTTTGTTTCCATGGCAATATTTCTACCTTGAAGTTCTGCCACTGAAATGTCTACAACTATTTCTACTGTTCTCTCTTTGAAATTGCTACTAGAAAATTCAGTCCTCCAGTCCATGATGTAGATGAACTACAAAAATGCCTACTAACTTAAGACACATTTCTCACCTCATTCCCCAATACTATACAAGATTTTTTTTACACAAACTATTTTAGGCCCATTTTTATATTTGATAAAAACGCCAAGAATTTCAGACTCTGTGACGTGAACTAGTTATAATCCAAACTCATTGAGACTCAAGCTCTTTACCCAATACAAAGGCAATGTTTAGAGAGCTATTTAACACTCAAAACTAGAAAATAAGAAAGAATGCCAGTAAAACAATTATCCAACAAGGATTTATTTCCTACCACCTGATCTTGAGTTTGGTTAGACACTGGATTTCTCCTGCCAGAAACACAGAAGTGTTAAGGGAACCCTAACTGCTACTGTGAGGTTTTAACTGATGTACTCTAAACGGTGCTGCTATTAGACTCTTTAATGCTGCTTGGTTTACTCTTAATTCTGTGTGTTGAGTTGTGCTGCCAAAGTTCTGAACATCTGAAACATGTCATTAACTCTGAATTGACTTAGTTTGACTACTCTGAAAACCAATCTGATTCTGGAGAATCGCTGCCGAATGCCACAAGCTAAATGGGTGCCCTGGAATCAAACTGTTGGTACTAACTTGAGCACATGTGCCCCTGAGCTTCTGAGAACAAATGGGAGTACCTATAACTGCCCCAGGAGCACTGTCCATATCAACAGAGGCCCCCAGATACTTAAAGATCATCTTTAGGAAATTTCAAAGTTCAGAGAAAACTCATCAATTTAGTTCTGCTGCTCCTTCAAGAATTCTAATGAGGGGCAGCTCCTAAAAGGTCACCCAGGATTTACCATGAAAATTCCTAGAATGGTTATCCATAAGTTGAATAGAAAATGTGCTAACCCCATGACAGAGTCTTGACTCCTGTAACAAAATCAAACAGTAACTAATCCAAAACGACTGCTTTTTATAATTCCTCTAGACTGCACAGAGACAGTCATTTTCTGTTAATCCTGCTGCTGATCTTGATATAGGGAAGAAAGCCGTCATTCTCTAAATCCTAAATCTATAATAGAGAGAAAAGAAAGGCCAGGTGTGGTGGATCACGCCTGTAATCCCAGCACTTTGGGAGGCTTAGGCGAGTGAATCACGAGGTCAGGAGTTCGAGACCAGCCTGGCCAAGATGGTGAAACCCCGTCTCTACTAAAAATACAATAAAAATTAGCTGGGCATGGTGGCACGTGCCTGTAGTCCCAGCTACTCGCAAGGCTGAGGCAGAAGAATCGCCTGAACCCAGGAGGCAGAGGTTGCAATGAGTCAAGATGGCGCCACTGCACTCCAGCCTGGGCGACAGAGTGAGACTCCATCTCAAAAAAGAAAAGAAAAGTGAAAACAAAATGAATCCATAGTAATTTTTTAAAAAAAGGCCTAAATTTCCTCAACAATTAAGTCCAAATTAAAACTGGCTACCTCACTGTACAGTTAGCTCTAATGGGCAAATAATGGTATTTATTTTATTGTTGCATTTCACTCATCTCCAATTCCCAACTATATCATTAACACTGCATGCCATACTGTTGTGAATCCATCCTCTAATTTCATTTGAATGCATCCAGATATCTGGATATTGTAACCAATATACTATGAAAAGCAACATAACTTCATGGGGATTTGCACCATTTTCGTTCCTCGTGTGAGGTGTGTTCCAGTACATCAGGGTTGCCTTGTAACCCACTTTGAGATTATATCCTTAGATTCTGAACCCTTAACTGAGAAATATCCAAGCTTACTGCTACTATTATTTCTTTATTATAAATTTTTCTCCCTTAAATTTTCTCAACTTAATAGAAAGGAAGTCCAGCCAACAGCATTCCACTGAGAGAGTTTGCTGTCGGGACATCCACTCCCTCTCCTTTCAGGGGCTCTACTGTTAGCATCTTTTCTCCTTCAAATTCAGAAAGATGCAATGTCATTTGAAAAGCCTGTTCTGAACAATACTGTACAGCAGTGCCAATACCATGAGACATATTTAGTGCTTGTGCAAACAAATTAATCCATGTATAAACATACAACATGCATAAATTACATGAATATGCACACACATGTACACATAAATATTTGTATTTTGTGTGTATATAAGTTTATATATGCATAAACACACACCCATGTATAACTATGTACATATATGTCTGTGTGTGAAGTTTGGGTGTGTCTTTGTGCATTTTTCTTAAATGCATGTAAGCTAAGTCATCTTATGGGGCAGATATACAAGGTCTTGTTCAAGAAAATACCAGCCCAGTATTTAAAAAACCATTTAACTGCTCAGTCAAATCTCTCACCAAAATTTAAAAACTAAAATGTGACTGTAATATACAAACTTTCAAAATCCCCTTTCTCCATTTTCCAAATCTGAAACGTGGCAAATCCATCCCCTCCTGTCCACAGAATTATCTATCCAAACTTGCCAAAACTTTTTGAGGCTCTTAATTCCCCTATTCCCAATCTTGGGGACCCTTTCAAAGTTAATTATTCTCCTATTTGGTAACAGTTCTCTGTCCTTTCCTAAAAAGTTAAGTCAAAGCACAGTGCATTTCCTGCTTTTCACTTCTACCCCCTCCCTCAAGAGTCATCTCTCTCTCTCTCATTGGGGCTCAGAAAACAATACCCCAAAGTATGGCTCTTTGACCTGCTGAGTATTTTGAACTAAAGCAGCAAGCCTCAGAACCAAGATCTCTCTGCCCTCCTCCCACTCCCTTCTCCAAAAGCACAAGGAGGGGCTTTCTCTGAGGTTCCTTTATCTGAGGAAGAGCATTTCCTTCAGAATGAATGCAGCGTCTCTGGGCCTCCTTCTAAAGATCTCATCAAACAGAGATTAACTGATAGGAAAGAAGAGAGAGCAGACACCACATCCATAACTCAGACTTTGTCCCAGGCTACTGTCTTTTCTTAGGCCCACTCGTCTCCCCCTAAAAATCATTCACTCTTCCTCTAAAATCGCCTACATCTCCCACTTCTCTCTCTCTATGAGGAAGGTATTTAAACTTCAACCATCTGGCCCCCTTGGTGTTTCATTACTTGGTGTGATTCCTGTGTGCTGACCCACAATAAACTTGTATGCTTTTTCTCTTATTAATCTATCTATTGTCAGTTTCTTTCATGTACTCAAGTTCCTGAACTTTCAGAAGGTGGAAGTGAAGTTCCTTTCACCCTTACACTCCCATTATCCAGATTCTGTATAACAAAGGCCTACCACACAAAAGCTGGCAGAAAGAAGAGGCTATAAATACTTATACATTAATATTTTTTCCTGTCTTGTGTCTATCAGAGAATGTGCCTAAGACAACATTTTTTTATTATCTGTGTATACTGGAAAAAATACTCTTAGGCTTTGAGTTCAGATAGGCACTTACATATTCCGCAACTTAATGTCCCCAGCTGAAAATTCAGTTGCAAGAATGAAATGTAATGGTAAAAAATGCAATACATATTAATGCAAAGATGTAATATATGTGTATAATATACATGATATATATACAAGATATATAATACACGTTAAATGTAATAATACATGTTAATAGTAACTCAAGTATGTTAAGAAGTGCCTCCCCTGGGGAATAAACACACATATTGAAAACCCATGCTGTAACCCATATCTTACTGGATACATGTCTTTTGCAGTTATTGCAGCTAACCCCTATACCATGCCCTCAGGATGGATGAAGTATTCTCTTGATTTGTTAAAGTTCAAAAGAAATACTAAACCACTATTATCATACCTAGAGATTATAAAGGAAAGAGGAGCTTTAGAATCTGTGGGCTTTCTAGTACGTGGTTACAGAATCAATAAATAGCATTATGTTTTTAATTGTATACAATCTTTTAATTAAAAAAAGTCATGCTTTTCACAGTATGAAGAATCAGGATTTTCTACTATTACATACAATTGGTTTGGTACCTAGTTTTCATTTAACTGAATTATTATCTAGTTTCAATGAAACTATTTTCTATTTACACTAATATTACCTTCAAGAAGTAAAATCTTCATATTTTCTATACACTGAAAATTACTTTATTCTTGCCCTTTGCCTTAAACATTTTACATATGAGTGGCAGATCAAAGTTGTGTTTGTTTTTTCCCCCATTAATTGTCTTTGTTGGAAATCCTACAATACTTCTGGTCATAAACAGATCATTCCTGTACCTCAGGTACAGCACAAGGCTGAAGATGAGCTTAACATCTCAGTATCCATGGAAAAGACTGGCAAAATCAAGAAGGTGCACTGCCAAAGAGAAATTAGGAATTAGATTTTGGACTGGAGGAACAGTTGAGAGGGAATAGTGTGACATGAACCTGTGTGTAAAATTTTATACAATTTGTTCAACAATTTTGTTTTGTTGGGGGTGGGAAGGTGTGATCTGTCTTTGCTTACAACCAGTAGAGAAGCAGACTCCTCTGACCCACCATGTCAGAGATAACGGAATGAGGATTCTATGTACATTGCATCCCAGAAACACAGCGTCTCTGACTTCTTGTCAGGCTCAATAAATTGAAAGGCAGTTGAGACTGACTGGGAGCCTGCTTTCTGCACTGTCCTAGGTATTGTGCAAGACTTCAGAAACTGGACCCCTTCCATGTGCACAAAGCAGAAACTGGACCCTTTCCTGACACCTTACACTAAAATTAACTCCAGATGGATTAAAGACTTAAACAGAAGACCTAACACCATAAAAACTCTAGAAGAAAATCTAGGCAAAACCATTCAGGACACAGGCGTAGGCAAGGACTTCATGACCAAAACACCAAAAGCATTGGCAACAAAAGCCAAAATAGACAAATGGGACCTAATCAAACTCCACAGCTTCTGCATGGCAAAAGAAACAGTCATTAGAGTGAATTGGCAACCAACAGAATGGGAAAAAATTTCTGGAGTCTACCCATCTGACAAAGGGCTGATATCCAGAATCTACAAAGAACTAAAACAGATTTACAAGAAAAAAACAAACAAACCCATTCAATAGTGGGTGAAGGATATGAACAGACACTTTACAAAAGAAGATATCTATGAGGCCAACAAACATATGAAAAAATGCTCATCATCACTGGTCATTAGAGAAATGCAAATCAAAACCACATTGAGATACCATCTCACGCTAGTTAGAATGGCGATCATTAAAAAATCTGGAGACAACAGATGCTGGAGAGGATGTGGAGAAAAAGGAACGATTTTACACTGTTGGTGGGAGTGTAAATTAGTTCAACCATTGTGGAAGACAGTGTGGCGATTCCTCAAGGACCTAGAAATAGAAATTCCATTGATCCAGCAATCCCATTACTGGGTATATATCCAAAGGATTATAAATCGTTCTACTATAAGGACACATGCACACGAATGTTCACTGCAGCACTGTTTACAATAGCAAAGACCTGGAACCAACCCAAATACCCATCGATGAATAGACTGGACAGGGAAAATGTGGCACATATACACCATGGAATATTATGCAGCCATCAAAAACGATGAGTTTGTGTCCTTTATAGGGACATGGATGAACCTGGAAACCATCATTCTCAGCAAACTGACACAAGAACAGAAAATCAAACACCGCATGTTCTCACTCATAGGCGAGTGTTGAACAATGAGAACACATGGATACAGGGAGGGAAGCATCACACACTGGGGTCTGTTGGGGGGAAATGGGAAGGGACAGTGGGGGGGTGGGGAGTTGGGGAGAGATAGCATGGGGAGAAATGCCAGATATAGGTGATGGGGAGGAAGGCAGCAAATCACACTGCCATGTGTGTACCTATGCAACAATCTTGCATGTTCTTCACATGTACCCCAAAACCTAAAATGCAATAAAAAAAAATTAGACATTTCTCTTCAGATAATTAGAAAAATATATGCCAGAAAAATCATGCACTAGGGCTCCTGATTGGCTAGGCCAGCACAGACTGAATATTAACTCCCAGACCCCCTCTGTAGGGTGGCTTTATGTGGTGCTCAGCCAGACACAGCAGCCCTGCCGTTAAGCCTTCCAACACAGATTCAAAATCCAACATCTCAGGTTCACTCCGATAGCGAGTCTCATTCTGTACAAAAGATGTGGAATCTTGGGAGATGTCATTTAAATGCCAATTTTCATGCTTCCTCTTCAAAGTTATGGCACTTATAACATCAATATTTTAGACAGTTCAAGTATTTTTTTTTATCTTCTAAATGAGTCATTCACTCTGTTAGTAAAGAGGTAAAATAAAATGTCAGCGACTAAAATGTGAACTGCTGCTTCAAAGATAGAGTGAGTACAATTCTCACGATTCAATGGTAATTGGCTTGGAACTTGGAAATACAATGCCACCCATGACAATGGAAATTCACTGGGCTCTGCAGGAATTCAAAGGCTGCTGGAGAAAGTGTCCCAGCATTATCCATCTCACTTACTATACTTCTTATAACTCAATTTCCTCCCAACTCTCACGGAGTTTTAAAGGAATCATTTATGCCACTCAGAATTTATATGTATCTGCTACTAACCAAATTCAGCTACTAAAAATTTCTCAGATGTCTCCAGGCTGCAGCACCCACTGGCTCCTCTAACAGGCCGTGTCCATCAGACCAGGCAGGCATCCCGAGGGTCACGGCAGCCACTTTTTAATTGTTCCATCACAGAAGGCTGGGTCCTATGATTTAGAAAGTAGCACCTTAGAAGTCAAGTCCCCAAAAGCCCAATGAACCAGGGACCTTATCGCCCTCCTCTAGGTCAGCTGTTCTCAGATTCTGTAAGAACGAGAACCACCCATGGAATCTGGTGAACACCTGGGGTGTTTTCTTCTTCCCAGAGATCCTGACTTGGTAGGTCCGGTGTGGGGAACCCAGGATATTTTACAGTCACAGTCTGCAGACCACACTTTGAAAAATGTATTCCATACCCCAGGCTTCTGAGTCCTGAGGCAGACAATATCCTCTCACCAATTCAACTTATCTCAGACACTGATCATCAATACCACGCAGGCACACCTGCATTTTGGACCATCCACTGGAAATAATTATCAAATGATATTACATATGGGTAAAACATGAAATTTTCAGTTTTCTCTTGAGAAAAATGACCACAGTACTTTTATTCCACCTTCTCAATGAACTGACACAAACATCACATGAAAAGGCACAAGAAGGCACTCTGAGGCCTGCAGAGCATATACACAGGTGTAAAGCAGGACTCAGGAAGAGCATGGCCAACTCTTTAAGTTACAAAGTACATAATAAAGTACATTATCCTAAAATATTAATTATACACGGCACTTTAAGTACAGGTAGACTTCATTTGATTGCGCTTTGCTTTTCTGTACTTCACAGATACTGCCTTTTTAAAAAAAAAACAACAACAAATTTTAGGTTTAGGGCAAGGCTGCATTTAGAAATCTATTGGTGCCATTTTTCCAACAGTATGTGCTTGCTTCGCGTCTGTGTTACATTTTAGTTTGTTAATTCTCCCAATATTTCAAATGTTTTCATTATTATTATGTCTGTTATGATGAGCTGTGATCAGTTATCTTTGATGTAACGACAGTGATTTTTTTGGGTGCCATGAACCCTGCCCATAGAAGACTATGAACTTAATAAATGTGTGTGTTCTAACTGCCCCACCCACCATTCATTCCCCTGTCTCTTTCCATCTCCTCCAGCCCCCTATTCCCTGAGACACTAAGTACTGAAATTAGACCAAGTAACAACCCTACAATGGCTCTAAGTGTTCAAGTGAGGGGGAAGAGTTCCATGTCTCTCACTTTAAACTGAAAACTAGAAATGACTAAGTTTAGCGAGAAAGGCATGTCGAAAGCCAAAACAGGCTGAAACCTAGGTCTCTTACACCAAATAGCCACGTTGCGAATGCAAAGGTAAAGTTCCTGAAAGAAATTAAAAGTGCTACTCCAGTGAATACACAAATAAAAAAGTGAAACCACTTTATTGCTGATATGGAGAAAGTTTGAGTGGGCTGGACAGGGGATCAAACCAGCCACAACATTCCCTTAAGCCAAGGCCTAATCCAGAGCAAGTCTCCAACTTTCTTCAATTTTATGAGGCTGACAGAGATGAGATGGCTACAGGAAAAATGTGAAGCTAGCTCTAGAAGTTGGTTCATGAGGTTTAAGGACAGAAACCGTCTCTGTAACATAGTAATACAAGGTAATGCAACAGCTGATGTAAAAGCTGCGGCAAGTTATCCGAAGATTTAGTTAAGATCATTGATGAAGGGAGGAATATACATTAAACAGACTTTCAGTGTATACAAAACAGCCTTGTATTGGAAAAAGATGCCATCTAGATTTTCATAGTAAGAAACAGTCAATGCCTGGCTTGAAAGCACAGGCTGACTCTCTTGTTACGGGCTAATGTAGCTGGTGACTTTTAACCGCAGCGGATGCACGTTTACAATTCTGAAAATCCTAGGGGCCTTAAGTGTTACACTAAATCTACTGTCTGTGCTCTAGAAATGGAAAACAAAGCCTGGATGACAGCACATCTGTTAACAGCATGGTTTACTGAGTATTTTAAGCTCACTATTAAGTCCTACTATGCAGAACAAAAGATTCCTTGCAAAATATGACTTTGACAATGTACCCAAAAGCACTAACAGAGGTGTACAAAAACATTATTTTCATATTTGCTAACACAATATCCATTCTGCAGCCCTTGGATAAGTAGTTTCGACTTTCAAGTCTTAAAAGAAATGTATTTCATAAAGTTATAGCTGCCATAGATGATGATTTCTTTGATGGACCTATGCAAAGCAAATTGATAACTTTTTGGAAAGGATTCAGTATTCTAGATACCCTAAGAACATCTGTGATTCATGTGAAGAGGTACAAAGTATCAACATTAGCACGAGTTTGGGATAAGTTGATTTCACTCACATGGATGACTTGGAGGTGTTTAAGAAAACTTCAGTGGAGGAACGAACTGCAGATGTGGTGGAAATAGCAAGAGAACTAGAATTAGAAGCGAAGCTTGAAGACATGGCAGAATTGCTTCAATCTCAGATAAAATTTTCATGGATGAAAAGTTGCTTTATACAGATAAGCGAATGGTTTCTTTAGATGGAATCCACTCCAGATAAAGATGCTGTCGACATTGTTGAAACAACAACAAAAGATTTAGAATCCTTCATAAACGTAGTTGAAAATGCAGAGGCAGGGTTTGAGAGGATTGACTCTAATCATGAAAGATGTTCTACTGTGTGTAAAATACTACCAAATAGCATCACATACTACAGAGAAATCTTTTATGAAAGAAGAGTCAGCTGATGCAGTAAACTTCATTGTCTTATTTTAGGAAGTTACCACAGCTGCTCCAGTCTCAGCAGCCACCACCTTGATCAGTCAGTTGCCATCAACACACAAGGCAAGACCCTCCAGCAGCAAAAAGATTAAGACTTGCTGTCTTGCCTAACATGTTTTTGGTATTTAAGTGGCAGCTTAGTATCACAAAAAAGCATTTTTAAACACAGCTGATTCTGACACTGAGAAGCTGGGGATCTTAAAGTCCCTTAACCATTATTAATTACAGCTGTCTTCATTGGTAAAGTTGCAATGATCACCACAAGATTGCTAAGGTGTTAGATGAGATAATATAAGTGCCCAAGCACATAAAAGCTTCATAAACAGTACCCCCCTCATAGACATTCTTGTTGGAAATTTAATGTTAGGGTCACCATCCAAGTAAACCGTGGGGCTCCTTCAAGTCAGAGTCTTGCCTACCTTTGTTCCTAATAACTCACACCATTTTGTGACTAAAAATGAATGTGCCTGAAATCAAGCTGAGAAGAGAATTAATCCACATGATACAATTTGAGCTCAATTAAGTGGTAAATTGGGTGAGTAGTGACTGTAAGTAGATTCAATAAAAGTGCAAAGGGAACAGAGATCAATGGAAATGCTTTCTGGAAGAGGGATTTTGCGCTGGGACTTGCAAGACAACTCTGACTGAAATAAACTAAAGGAACAGAAGAGGCTGCTTCAGGTGGAAGTCACTGCTATTAGCCAAGAAATATTACATGAATAACTTCTCCACCTTCCCAGAAATCTCATGAGGTAGGTATTATTATAATTCCCATTTTACAGATAAAGAAACTGAGACAGATTAAGTGGCTTGCCCAGGTTAAAGTGTCAGAGTAGGACATAAATAAAATCTGGCTTCAAAATACACACACTGAAATTACAGTCATCAAAATAAGATCTATTTATCAGAAAAGTGAGTATATCTCACTGTATCAGCTGCAAACAACAGAATCCCCTCTGTAGAGTTTAAGTGGAGAGAGACATTTTTTCAAGTATCAGCTCAGAAATCTCAGTAGATCAGAGAATCAGCCAGGAACAACATGGGTGGGACAAAGCGCAAGCACATTAGGTCGTTCCAGTGAAAATACCATTGCTGCCACCTCCAAGTATGTGGTGCCAGAAATGTCACAGCCTCCCTTGCAAAACTGTAAGTCTAGCCATTGCACTTGCCCAAAGAGCTGTTCTTCCCCGTGCAGGCAGCCTTACATTGCCCCCCCCCTCCTGCATACCTTTCATGAATGGTGCAGCACATGGGCACTGTGTCCATATCCTAGCCGCAAGAGAGTCTAGGAGATGCAGCTGAAAAAATAAAGATTCTATCTTGAGAGGATTAGAATCACAACACAAGAAGCTAAGGAAATGTCAAGATGATAAATAAAAGATGTCAGGCAATCACAAAAGGCCACTATCACCCTGATAAAAGCACGCTGAAAGGTTCTGAGAAATAAAGTCAGTTATATAAAGTAGGGTCAGATTATACAGGTACAACTGCATTTGAAAACAATTTACTCTTTCTAGTAAAGGCCACAGGTCTCTTACTATAGCAAGACATTGTTCAGGGCATAATGTAAACATGATTAGTTAAACAATTGCGGCTGGCCGGGTGTAGTGGCTCACGCCTGTCATCCCAGCACTTTGGGAGGCTGAGGCGAGTGGATCGCCTGAGGTCAGGAGTTTGAGACAAGCTTGGTCAACATGGCAAAATCCTGTCTCTACTGAAAATTTAAGAATTAGCTGGGCATAGAGGTAGGTGCTTGTAATCTCAGCTACTCGGGAGGCTGAGGCTGGAGAATCGCTTGAACCCAGGAGGCGGAGGTTGCAGTGAGCCGAGATCGCGCCACTGCACTTGAACCTGGATGACAAGTGCAAAAAAAAAAAAAAATGCAAGTGCTAGAAACTTGAATTTTTTTCCCCCATCATTTAAAAATGCTATATTATAAAAGCCTAGTCATATGCATCATTTTTAATAAAAAAGCAAATAGCTGGTAAATAAAACCTATTAAATAAACTGGCCACATTATATGTCATACATTATTTTTACCTCTTATATTTTTCTCGTATTTCTTCAAGGATCATTTTCTAAGATGATGGAGACACTGAATGCTAGCAATGTTTTATCTTTTTGGCAACAAATTATTCAATTTGAGAAAGTTTTTAAAACCATCATTCATTTAATGGTCATAACCATGTATGTTTCTGAGTAACATTTCAAATGCTTTCTACAATAACAATTGTTTTTAGTAGTTCATGTTTAAGGAATGATAGCCACATATGATAAGACACAGTATTTCTGAGTAAAATCCAGAATACAGAATTAAAGACACCTATTCTAGAACATCGATTATTGGTAAAATGCAAGTATACAACAGCATAATATCCATCTTTTAATATTATCATATGAACAGACTGATAGTACCAATAGTACCAACTTTTTCCTGATAATAAAGTAAGAAAGCACAGCATTACTCAGGAGCATCATTAATGTTAAATCCTTTTTGAACAGCTATGTGAATAATTGAAAACACACACATATATATATTTTTTGGAGATGGAGTTTCACTCTTCTTGCCCAGGCTGAAGTGCAATGGTACAATGTCAGCTCACCACAACCTCTACCTTCCAGGTTCAAGCAAGTCTCCTGCCTCAACCTCCCGAGTAGCTGGGAATACAGGCATGTGCCACCACAACCGGCTAATTTTTTTTTGTAATTTTAGTAGAGACGGGATTTCTCCATGTTGGTCAGGCTGGTCTTGAACTTCTGACCTCAGGTGATCCACCTGCCTTGGCCTCCCAAATTGTGAGGATTACAGGTGTGAGCTACCATGCTGGCCACATATTTTAATTTTCAAATCCCAAATGTTTTCTATCACGAAATTTATGAGAAATGCAGATTAACAACAAATGCAAGAGCAGTTACTTTTTATTGATTACTTGACATATAGTGTATGTACTATGCTAAGTATTATGTATACAATTACATTTATTCTTGCTGAATTCATACATTTTATTATACCTGAATTTAAACAGAAATATGTTTTACATCGCTCTCAGAAACACTTCTATAGCTCAAAAACACTGCATAGAAATGTGAATATACCCAAGGGCAATAATCAAAAGAGGATTAAGGAAAAATCCCATTTATATATATTTATGTCAGTATAGAAATCAGAAACTACTATGGCAAATAAAACTTGAGGGGGAGGAGAGCAAATAGCACAGACATGCAGTGTCAATGGAAAGAGATAACTGCCTCTCTGTCTTCTAAATTGATAAAACAACATCCACTAAGGATTTTGATGATGATATCTATGAAAATAGTGTTAGTTTGCAAAATTGCTGATGGTGAAAGAATGTGAAATTTTTAGCAATATATAAGTTTTTGTAAGTATAATGCTGAATGGGGAAAAATATAATAATATATTTTTCTAAATTATTATAAAAATACATTCTTGAAAAAGGTTCTATTTTACTGAAAGGTTCTGAGAAATAAAGTCAGTTATATAAAGCAGGGTCAGATTATACAGGTACAACTGCATTTGAAAACAATTTGAAAACAAAAAGAAGAACCTTTCAATAAAAATATAATCTTGAAAATATATCTATGATCAGAGCCAGCAGCGCCTGCACTGTGCATAGAAAATGCTTCACCTCTAATACCTTGCTTTTTTTTTTTTTTTTTACCATTTACAATAATATATTAACTATCTTTCAGTAGTCTGAATACTCATCTTTTATATCAAATTTATAACAAAACTTCAAGCAACCCAGAAAGCTCATTATACTACCTTGTTAGAACGGACTTAGCTAAGAGAGGTTCGAAGTTTGAAAAGCACAGTTGCATTAATTTATTTCAAGTTAAAAATAAATTGTATAACCAAGGTTAAAAAAAAGAAAATAAATTCCTTCTTTATCTGAATTTTATAGAAACAAGACTGCCTTATTTAGCAGATAAAGGCTTTAAAGAGTGAATAATCTCAATTAATATCTTCATAAATTCACTGAAAAAGATATAATTAGTTATGACAAGAACATAGCAATGAAATTGGAGTTTGAGACTTAAAGAGAAAACTAGTCATAGAGACTATGAGTCATCTTGAACATTATACAGTTCATTTAAGACAGATGAAAAGAAGTTCGTATTTCCTTAAGATACTTTCTTTGCATTTTTTTAAGACAACAGAAAGAACTGACCAATGACAGTGAACACAGTTTCATTCTTCTGTAGCCACAGATACGATCACTTAGTAAGACATTAAACTGATCAAAACTGTCACCAGGTCGAATGCCTTCAGATCACAGCATTTTTCTCAGTGATGATTCTCTGACATAATTTGTAAAGAAAAAAAAATACCTGTTGACATCTTTATTGTTACATTGGTTTCTCAAAATACTAGGGGAGTTTTCCAGAAGCTGAATCTAGTATGTGGTGTCAGTTCTGCTCAATCTGTTGATTTATGAAATTATTGACAGACACACAGTGAAACAGAATTTTGAACATGTGGTGACCAGGGATTATGTCTGCCCATTAAGTAAACACAAACATTTTATCCTAAAACAAACATATCTTATGTAGTAAAATATTTTTAATCCTATGAAATTAAGTTGAAAGAGTGATTCAAAAGAGTTCACATTTACTGTAGAATACTGTGTGAAAGGACCTATGGCTGTAGTTAGGCAAATTTGCATTTACCGGGGTAATAAACAAAAGCTTTTCACAAGGTCTACATTAGATTCTTCTTACACATCAATATGTTAGTGGGAATTATCTCTGATATCAGATCATGTTCAATGTGATAACTAGTTATAATCATCAAAATCAAGTTACAAAGACAAATACCCTGCAATGGTGAAAAGTCTAATTCACAAGGCATGAACTACAGTTCAGTGCCTGTTACTTACTGGTTGTGTGATCTAACATGCATGATATCTCTGCAACTTTATTTACTAATAAAAATATTAAATCTACTCAAAGGGTTACTAAGGTAGACAAGCATGTGAAACTATTATATTCCCTTAATGAACTGACATCCTTATCATTATGACATGCTCCATTTTATCTCTGGTTATGTTCTTGTTCTGAGGCTTGCTTTGATATGAATACAGGCACCAGCATTTTGGTTTTGCAGTTATTTACTGTTTGCATAATATATCTTTTTCTATTCTTTCACTTTTTATCTTAAAAGAATGTTTGCCATATAATTATTATGTTCCAGGAAGAAAATATTCTAAACTATTAATAGTTTTTATTTCAAGAGCTGACCATGTCTTTTGATTTCTCTTGATAGATTTTATTTTAATAGATATTTAAACTTTTATAAAATAAAAATGTTATCAGACATAAGAATTCCAGTTTGATCTAAGGACAGGCCTTGTCTACAGGCAATCAACAGGACTAATATGGCCAAACACAAACAGTCTCACTTTTCATATGAAACTTATTCCTCTAGAGTTAGAAGATGGATGCTTTCAAAGCCAAAATTCATTTACGTTTTCATGGTAAGTATAAGGAAGGCCATATACTTACACATGGTTGCTGCTATAACAAACAGATTTCTTAAAGAGTTACTGCCCCTTTGAACTACACACAGCAATCTGCTCAAGTCATCCCTTAGCCAGTTTAGTCATCCATCATTTGCTCTCCTATACTGTTATAAATCCTAAGCCTTCTGGTTTAAAGAAAATTTTTAATTCTAATTGCGGTAAAGGACATATAACATAAAATTTACCCTTAACCATTTTTAAGTGTACAACTCAGTAGTGTTAACTATATTCACAACGTGTGTAATAGATGTCTAGAACTTTTTTCATCTTACAAAACTGAAACTGTACTCACTGGACAACTCCCTATTTCCCTCTCCCCCAGCACCTGGCAACTTCATTCTACTTTCGAAGATTATGACTACTCTAGATTCTATCCTTGGACTGCTATAGAATTTACCATCTTGCTATTTGTTCCTTATTTCTTTTCTTTTTTTAGATAAATTGAGGGTGGTTTTTTTTTTTGCAGTGTTTCTGGTTCGTCTCCACTGCTGGTTTGACAACTATAGCTGGTGGTTTTGTGTGTGTAGCTGCTCTAGAATTTACAACATAAACTCTCAACTTATCACAAGTTATCACTTCCCACTTACTGAACTATCTTCAAATAATACCATAACATTTCATCACATGTAGTGGGAGAACTCTACATATACTTCCTTCCATCACCCTGCCCTGTATGGTTCTTACTACTCATTTTCATTCAATATGTCACGAACCCCACCATGCATTGTTTTATTTGCTTTAAGCAGTCAACTGTCTTTTAAAAAGATTTTAAAATTCTTTTATATTGATCCATATATTTACCATTACTAATTTCCTGTATAAATCTAAATTCCTACCTAGTATCCTTTTCTTTCTCCCTGCAATTTCTTTCTTCTTTCTGACTGATTTCAGATAAGAAGTCTGATTTATCTTGCTTCATGTGTAAGGTGTATTTTTCACCCCCTGGCTGCTTTTAAGACTATGTTCTTCATTACTTGTTTCCAGCAATTTGATTATTATGTGTTTTAGTGCCATTTATTCTGCTTGGGGCTCATTAAACTTCCTGGGATTTGTGAGTTTACAGTTTCCATCCTATCTGAATAATGTCCAGCTTTTTTTCTTCATATATTTTTTCCGATCTCCCTCTTCTTATGAGACCAATTGTATGTATGATCAGCAACTTGCAACAGTTTCACAGCTGCTTACTGATGCTCTGTTTTTATCTTGTCTCTATTTCTTTTCGCTCTGTGCTTTGTGCTTTATTTTGGATAGTTTTTGTTAATGTTGTTTTTGTTTTTGAGATGTAGTCTTGCTCTGTTGCCCAGGTTGGAGAGCAGTGGCATGATCCCAGCTTACTGCAACCTCTGCCTCTTGGGCTCAAGCGATTCTCCTGCCTCAGCCTCTCGAGTAGCTGGGATTACAGGCATGAGCCACAACCCCTGGCTAATTTTTGTATTCTTTGGAGTAAATTTTTTAGTAGAGACGGGGTTTTGCCATGTTGGCCAGGCTGATCTCGAACTCCTAATCTCAAGTGACCCACCCACCTTGGCCTCTCAAGGTGCTGGGATTACAGGCTTGAGCCACTGTGCCCAGCTTGTTTTGGATAATTTTTATTGCTATGTATTCAGACATTGATCTTTTCTTCTGCAGTATCAATGTCATCCACTGTATTTTTTTTTTAATTTCAAATACAGTATGATACAGTTTTGAAGTTTTTTCCCCTCCAAATCTCATGTTGAAATGTGACCTCCAATGTTAGAGGTGGGCCTAGTGAGAGGTGTTTGGGTCATGGGGGCGGATCCCTCATTAATGAGCTGGTGTTGTCCTCATGGTAATGAATGTGTTCTCACTCTGAGTTCACAAGTTGTTATCCTGGCACCACCTCCCTCTCACCACATGATGCACTGGCTCCCCGCTATGCTTTCTGCCATGATTTTTCTTTTTTTTTTTTGAGACAGAGTCTTGTGTTGCTCAGGCTGGAGTACAGTGGTGGGATCTTGGCTTATGGCGATCTCCACCTCCCGAGCTCAAAAATCTTCCCACCTCAGCCTCCAGAGTAGCTAGGACTACAGGCACGTGTCACCACACCTGGCTAATTATTGTATTTTTTGCAGAGATGGGGTTTCACCACATTGTCCAGGCTAATCTTGAACTCCTGAGCTAAAACGATCCACTTGTCTTGGCCTTTCAAAGCGCTGGGATTACAGGCGTGAGAACTTGGTCTCAGGTATTTCTTTACGGCAATGCAAAAACAGACATACACAGTATATGTTTCATCTAATTTTTTTATCTTTTTGTAACTTCCATTTCTCTTCTCATCATTTTCATGTTTTCCTTCACATTCGTGAGCATATAAGACACAAAATAGATGTTTTCAGATCCTTGCCTATTATCTGTCATTTCTGGATGTGTTTCTATTGATTCATTTTTAAAACCTGCTTCTTTGTACATCTGGTAATTTTGATCGGATGCCAGACACTGTGATTTTTACATCATTCTGCACTAGTCCGTGTATTCTTTGGAGTGAATTTTTGTTCTGGTATACAGTTGACTGAATTGCAGATCAGTCCAATTCTTTCAACGTTTGTTTCTAAGGTTTGTCAGGGTAGGTCCCGAGCACTCTATTCCAGGACTAAGGGCCACTAAGCTCTGACCCTTCCAAGCCCTCTCCCCAATGTCTCACATATGAAGAGGTCTCTCCATCCTGATTTCTGTCAGCTTTTTGTGAGCTCCAAGAATTGTTCAACCTACTGCTGTCTGGCTGGCCTTTCCTTGCCTTCCTCAATACACACGAAGACAAGTACTCACCAAACCCCTTAGTGGGTCCCTCTGGATATCTCCAGAGCTCTCTCTTTGTACAATTCCCTCCTCTACAGTATTGTTCTTCTCATGAACTAGTTGTCCTAACTTCTCCAAATACCAAACGCTGCCTACTTAGTTCAGTGAGTCGGCTAGGCCCTGTTTGGGTTCCTCCTTCCTGCTTTGCCACCCAGAAGTTACCTCCAAGCAGTAAGCTGAGGCCACTGTAGAGTTCATCATATTTTCTGCTCTCCTCTCAAGGACCACCGCCTGTTGTCCAATATGTGAAAAAACATTTCTTCTTTTGTTTGAATTTCTAGTTGTTTATGGTGGGAGTCATTTCCCACAGCAGTTAATCCTTCGTGGTCAGAAGTAAAAGTCCTCCAAAGGTTAAATAGGATATTTTGACTGGGCATGGTGTCTCACGCCTGTAATCCCAGAACTTTGGGAGGCTGAGGTGGGCAGATCATGAGGTCAGGTGATCAACACCATCCTGGCCAACATGGCAAAACCCCATCTCTACTAAAAATACAAAAACTAGCCCAGCATGGTAGCACGCATTTGTAATCCCAGCTACTTGGGAGGCTGAGGCAGGAGAATCGCTTGAACCCGGGAGGTGGAGGTTGCAGTGAGCCAAGATCATGCCACTGTACCCCGGCCTGGCAACAGAAAGACTCCATCTCAAAAAAAAAAAGATATTTTTATAATGCACTTTATAAACTCTGAACCAGTATGCAAATATTAGCTTGAAGAAAACACAACCACAAAGAAATACATGCTTCATGGTCCAGATTAAAATAATAATAATAATAAATTCTACCACCAAGATGAGGAGACAAAGCAGACCATGACCTAGTGGAGGCTGAAATATTCTGGAAAGGTTAATTTGCCTGAAATCAAAATTCTCAGATTACTTGAAGCATGAAATTTCCTTAAGAAATATTCCTTTTTAAAAAGCACTGACCCTATAAAAATGCAAATAACTCTTGGAAAGGACATTTTACATTCTCTTCAATTAATGAGACTGTGGTTAGAACTGGTCATCTGTTGGTACCCTGAACCACTACAGCACCATCAGAGGGCAGGGACATCTGGATTGTGGGTGGCAAGAGAATGAAGTTGAAAGAGAAAGTAAGTACATTGCTAAAGGGAAGAAGAAGGGCAGAATTCTCAACTTCATAGCTTTGCCCAGGGCAAGCCCTGAGGGAAAGGATTTGTCTGCCTGCTATATTTCCCTTGGGTACTATCTGTAATTACTATCACAGCTCATTGATTTTCAATTCCTTCTATTAATACATTTATTGGCCACTCTGACATTATTAAAATCAGTCCAACTCTGCATCTTTAGTGGAAGATATCTCTTCTTAAAATATGAGTTTTACAAGCGTAGATAACTGTTTCTGCTTAAAAAAAATGGCCTTCTCATATTAGCCATAACACAGCAACCGCAAATGTTTCTGTTTGAAGCCAGGTAGTGACATGCAAAGATTTCACTACAGATCAAAAGATCTCAAGCAGTGGGTCATCAGAGAATATTAAATGATAAGCAAATTCATATTTCCAAGATAATTCTACCAATTTAGTCAAACGCTGGCCCCTGTTCCACAGCAGGAGAGAGAATAATGAGCCCTTGTTAAAGGGTAATGCAAGTGGCATTTTTAATAATGCCCTTTCTTCACTTCTGATAAAGTCATTAAAGTAACACTGTCTTACTAAGCCTTTACACACAGATGTACAATAGATCATTAGTGTAAAATTAAATAGGTTTACTGAAGAAAAAAGTTAGGTTTATTGTTGGGTATTTTCCCCCTAATGCTACTGAATTTTAATGCAATTTCCTGCCTTGAGTAAACATTCCTTAGCACATTTCTAGGTTCAGCTACAATACTTACACCTGTCTATATTTCTTTATGAAGCTAAGGACTAAAGTCTTTTTCAAAAAAAGCACCAGTCTGCAAATTCTCTCAATTCCAGTGTGGCAAACAGCCTCTTATAACAAATAGCACATGAATGAATCACCATTTATTGAGCCCTGCCTATTCATAAGCTCCTGTGCTGAGATGATGAGAAATAAGAAGAAACATAAAGCATAAGCTCCACTCTTAAGGAAGTCACATTATAGCTGGCTTCATGATGCTAATAGCTCTCTGTGATACAGAAATAGCCCTAACATCTTATTATTAATGTCCTGCAGAACGGCTTATAAAAGTTACTGAAAGCTCCCTCTAGGGAAAAGAGTAAGTCTCCCTTATCCTCTTTTGTTCTACCTCTAAAATGAGGGAGTGCATAGGAATCTCTGATCTGGCCGAGGTGGATATTTCCTGGTGGTTAAGACATGGAGTATTGACGTGATCCTATACTTGTCTGCTGCAATGCCTGCACCCTTTCTAGCTACATGGCTATGGCAAAGAGGCATTAGGCTCTCTTCCCCAAGGGTAACAGAGAGGGGTCTTTTTTCCACTCAATTACTGACTGTGTAGAGCACTTAAAACCAGCAAAACACCCAATCTCTTTCCCCTGTTTCTGCCACACTATTGCCACTCTTCCCTACCGGCCCACAGATCAGAACTGGACCTGGTTGTACAGGAGAGCAGAGAGGCAGGATCACCAATGGCTTCAACACCCTTGCAGTTAGTGAAGACACTCAGGTCAGCTCCTTCCCCCACAGCAGATTCCGCAGACAGGGAATAAACAGTGAGGGTGACTAAGAAATGCTGCTTTCAGGTCTCCCTCAGTCCTCTGCACCTACGTAGTTTTCAAAAATAGTTATATGTAGAGAGCTCATCTTTTTTTTTCTCAAAACAGTTTACTTTAAAGAATTTCAAATACACAGAATTAGGCAGAAAAATGTATTTTTATTTTTTGATTCCGTTATTCTGTTATTAGCATTATTTTTGTGTTCCATTATTTCACATAATAAACTCTAATCAGAATTTGAAACATTCTTCCAGATATGCTGAAATAAAAATTCAAATAAAAAAATAAGTTCTAATTTGAGATCTACCTTGTATCTACTTGTAGAATTATGAACTAACATAGATGTTGAAATCTCTACTAGATACTTTATGAGGATTGCAGCAACATAAACAAAAGTAATAGGGCCTTTTTCTCCTGTTTTTCTTCAAAAGGAGAACATTGGCTCAGCACCCACCAAAGGCAGGCAGGCTCCTGCGAAGATGGGTGGTCAACTCCATTTTCCAGGTGAGTAGGATTAGAGAATGAAGCCTAAGTGTGACCCACACAGCTGGTACCAGGCTGAATATCATCTGAACTCAGGTCTTTCTCATTTTGAAGTCT
Source organism: Ateles fusciceps (assembly GCA_036589455.1). Lineage (NCBI taxonomy): Eukaryota > Metazoa > Chordata > Mammalia > Primates > Atelidae > Ateles > Ateles fusciceps. Next base: position 3,392,543 of record JAZHEH010001378.1, read on the forward strand.
GTGCATTTACACTTCCATATACAGGAAGCTTCACTGCAGTAAGACTCTTAAATGCATAAATAGGCTCTCTCTCACCTCTTGCTTCTTACCAGGATCACAGAATGGCAGACTTCACCTGGGAGGGGAAGGCCTCATTTCCAGCACCTCCACTGTACAGATGAGGACACAGAGGCCTGGAGATAGAAAATAACTTCCCAGTGTCATTCAGGCTGGTAAACTGCAGGACCAGGAATAAAATCATGTTGTATATCTTTGGGGCAGTATCTTCTACATACTGCCATATCTCTGGGTATAATAGTTCTAATACTCTTCTTCTTGCTTCAGTCCTTTGCTTAATGACATGTTAGAACATCCAAAAGCTGACAGCATTTGGGAAGCTTTTATAATGGCAGGGCACACACACTGAAGTCACAGACAAAGTCATTCAAGCACTCCTCGCTGTGCCCCTGAGGTGTGTCACAAGAGCACATGCCCTTCCTAGAGGCTGCCCAGCAGCATGTGCTGTGTTACTGACAAGCAAGAAGAAAACCGAAGTCACATTTCGGATGACTGCAATAATCAGCTATCTAGCTTTCACTTACCTAAAAATGTGAAAGTCAGAGAATTCCAAAAAGAAGGCACACAGAGGTGGTGCCCATATGCTACCATGTCTATCTGGTTCACATATCTACAAGATGAGGACCCTTGTCACCAATGAAAATGCCTATTTCCAATATTTAGTTTTGCTTTTTATGTTTACAATAACCCTATGACACAGAGCATTTTGACAATTATCTATTGACTGGTTTTCTATTTTTCGCCATGCTAATTATAATGCCAAGACAAGTTGAATAAATAATATATTTACCATGTGCCAGAAACTATAAGAGATATAAACCAGAAATATAAGAAATAGTCCTTGTCCTCTAGGAGCTTACACTCTGATTGAAGTCAAATGACCACATACACACAGCATAAATCTCATTAAGAGAATGAGGCAAGGCAACCAGAACTTTTTAGAGAAGAGATGCAGGCCTATTCCCAGTCTGTCTTTAACCTCTGAAATATGCTCCTCAGGTCCTGAATTCCTTGGAGGGGTGGGGAGAGAGACATGCAGAGCCCCACTGAAAGCAGAAGACCTAAACAACTCTTTGTAACACACAGCAGAGAACAACTACATGCCTTCCTGGTGCAGTGAAACAGAATGGCATGTAAAGTAGCATATCTTTAAAATGCTGTATGCACCTGAAAGAAATACCAGCTTTTCTCTACCAAAAGATTGAGATTAGTATCTATTTCTTAAAAACAGAGTACCGAAACTATGTTTTTCAGATCCCAACCAATGTACCACCTTCAGGCTTTCTTCAAGCTTTGTCATTAATTGCTGTGACACAGGCAAGTTTCTATCACTTTTTGTTCATTGCTAACTAACATGTCTCATCTTTTTCAAAAGTCCATAATCAGCTGGGCATGGTGGCACATGTCTGTAATCCCAGCTACTTAGGAGGCTTATGCAGAAGGATGACTTGAATCCAAGAGTTTGAGTCCAGCCAGGGCAACATAGCAAGCAAGACCCCATGTCATAAAAATAGATAAATAAATAAATGCCCATAATTGTACACGTGACTGTAATTATTTATTGAAGTTTCATTAATATGTTTTTTCTTACAAAGAATTAAACTTCAACTAGCCTTTAAATCATAAATGAGGAAGAAGTCATGAAATATTCAAAATTCTAGCTCTCCTTATCTAAAAACAGTTATAAGATTCTGAACATTATATGGTATATAACACCCACCCCATCTTCTCCAATGAAAAACCCAGTAAAGTGGCCAAAAATGAAAGTCACTAAAATTCTAGATTTTGTTTTAAAGAAGAATTGATTTAAAGCATTAAGAAATTGTTAAAATTTGTGTATTCTAATAGAGTTAAATCATTATACATTTCATTAAACACTACAGGCTGATTCTCTTGAAGCTTTGCTATGAAAGAGAATGAAATGGTATCTGTCATGTATTTAAGAAGTACACGTAAACCCAAAGGAAAAAAAATGAAGTTTCCACTTCCCTCCAACACGCACAATCTAAATAAGAGTTAAAATACCAACGTCAGCTCCACTGACAAGGAGGAAAATTGATTTTCATGAACAGGCATTAAGCAATACCTATGAACCCTCAACTTTTCATGTCCCTATCTAAAGAAAAAAAATGCTTTCTATAAATAATATCACATGGGGTTCTTATTCACACTGCAAAACTGCTGGGAATACTGGCTTTTGGTTTTTGCACATCTAAATCTTTCAGGTAGACCTTACCTTGAAACCAAAACACGATGGAGAAGAAACTATCTGGATATTGTTAAAGATTACCAGGACTGGTGACAGCAACCCACTATCCTGGCTTTGACCATTGGTCTAGGGCAAAGTTTCTGACAGGTTTTCTGTACTTTTTGCCTTCTTCCAACATATGTAATTTGAATAGATGTCTGTTATTTGAAGATGTGGAAGAAATTATTGTGAAATAGAGACTGCTTTTTCACTTTTATTTTCCCATGAGCAGTGGGAAAAGGCTATTCTTTCTGAATGAGATGCTAGGCTCTATAAGAGCTGTGTAGAAGTTTATTTTATTAAACTCATGATAATGCATCTAGATTAAGAAATGAATTAAGAAAACAGAACTCTAAAGAACTAAGACAAATCCTCCCCATGGTTAGGTTAATCAATAAAGATTAAAACTATCTATAATGTTTGGAATATATATATAATTTAACTTAGTGAATCCAGTTAGAAAATCCAGTTGAACACATGACTTTTTCTGAAAGGTTGTCCCTGCTGAACCAATGTTAGTAATTGCCAGTCTTCTCTTTCATGATCCTCTACTTCCTGTGTCTTGGGCTGAATCTACATGAGTTGGTCATCATATCATCTGTAGGACTGTGGAGTCGTGTTATTGGTTGACATACTCCACAAAGTTCATTTCAGAGCTACAAAAGTCAACACAGAACTGGTGAAATGACATCCTCTACCATAATGAGGCTCTGTTCAAACACAGGCTTACACTGAAAAAAAGAAATTATATTGAGATGCCACACACCCCACCACATAATGCTCAGGAATGTAGAAGCTATCGCAGAGACCCTCTAAATACTGCCATATGGATTCATAACCTTGGATGTCCTCATTATGAAATCCTTTTGGGACATCAATATCCTAACCCTTTCAGTGGCATCCCAGATGCACTCATCCCCGTTGAGTTTTATACACTAACAGTGAGATTTTATTCACATTTAACATTTCTTTTGAGTGTTCAAGTACAAAACCTTTCTAATTTTTAGTTTTAATTTTTTAATGAGACACACTAATAAAGATTATATATGTATTTATGTCTTTCTGTCAGTCACCTGTGCTGCCTCAGTGGTGGTGGTTTAATAAGATAGGTAACCAGTGGGCATCAAGCCCCATGAGCAGCGCTTTCTCCCTTAAATAAAGTTGCCAATGCTGCAACCAATTATACTGCCCTTGTGTTCTTAATTAAACCAGTGAAGGCATAAATGTTCATTATAAAATCTATGCTATTTAAAAAAAGATGCACTCATAGTCCTTACATTTTCAGTACCCATAAATTAATTCATTGGTTTGGCTATGTATTGTTAAATAATCTTTCTTTTGCTTTTAGGAATTTTTCAAATTCACTGACCTCATCAACTATCCCCCAGTACTCCCAGAGTAAGAAAAGGCAAGTACAAATGTCAGAAGAGAAACCCATCCAGCAAATATAACATTCTCATAGCTGTACTTTGTCATTTCCTGATTGGAATCAACCAAACTATGATGACACTGAGGTTATATTCCCATCTTATTTTTTAATACTTACTCTTTGCTTTGGATTTTTATTAGCTTTTCAAATCATTTACCAATTTAGATGTAGCCATATGGTTCTGAATATGTCACTATGCCTTCCAAATTTTAGGACACTATCTCTTCCAAGGAAGTAACGGTTGAATTTGCAAAGGGGTACAAATCACCCACAATCTCAGATTTTTTTTCTTTAGCCTGAGAGAGAAAAGCTCAGGCAAGGAAAACCACACAGGTGTTCTACAAACCTCAGGATGCTTGCAAAAGAATGCCACTATCATCAAAAGGAGTGGGGCATTGCTGGAAACTTGTGCTTACCCCTTGTTCAGATTCCAAAAGCTCTGTTTTGACTCTGACTGCCGGCATCCCATCAAGCATTAACATGCTGTTCTCAAAGGTGTTGATATTCTGAGAATAAAAGGGAGAGAGAAAGATTCAGCTCTAAAGCATTCAAAAGAGGACCTCTGGGAGAGTCTTCCCTTGCTGTAGTACATTTAGTAGTGCTAACCTAATTTTTTAAACAATAAAGAATAATTAAATGAGAATATCAGCATAACCAATTATCCCCCCCCCACTCTGAACTTTCATTTGAAATAATGACCAAGCAGTTGAATTAATCAGTCTGATTCTCTGACCTCTGGGTTGGAGGTCAGACTGTAATAAACTGGAGTATGGAAACCTTATATTAATTTATATGGGGCTGCAACAATTCATCACACTTTCACAATAGTGGAAGGAAACAGAAGGCAAGTTTTTCCCTTCCCTTAGTTCTGGAAATTGTATTATGCAAAGATATTCATAAAAGAGAAAATCACATAAAAATTTATAAAGTCTCATTAAATCATTTTAAATCAAGATAATTCTATACATTCAATTTTTATGTCATGGGAATTCTGGTCAAATGAAAATTTCTACCTATCGACCTCCAAATATCTGCTTTAAAAACAACCAACACAAATCTTAGATTAAGAGTGAATTTTTAGGCTGAACTAAATAACAAACAATTATTTGGTCTTTATTCTGGTATATGTTTTGCTCAATTTACCACCTCTTGAAAACAAAATCTTATTTATATTGTAGCTCAATAACATTTCAAACACCATTTATAAAAGATTAAATCAAGGTTATTTTCTACCTAATTGTCACTGCCTTCGGGATTTTCTACAGTCAGAAACCTAGGAAGGGAGTCAGAATCACACATCGGTGCTCACGTAAGGCCCAAATCAGGCTCATATTTTTAAACATGGTTAGAAGCTAACTTCTCCCTCACATATTGACTCAACTACAAAACTGATAGAACTAAATTTGACTGAGATTTTAGAATGGTTATTTTTATTTAATTATGGGACAAAACCACAGGACACTAACGTGGTCTTTAAGAGAAAAAAATCAGTTTCTAAACATTTTGCCTACCTGGTGAAAAAGATAAGTATAATTTCTAAACCTTCAGTTGTTCACCTTTAATATGGTTGCTTTTCTACAAACTAGCAAGTTAAATAAAAACAACTGGGCTGGGTGCCGTGGCTTACCCCTGTAATCCCAGCACTTTGGGAGGCTGAGGAGGGTGGATTACCTGAGGTCAGGAGTTCGAGACCAGCCTGGCCAACATGGTGAAACTCCGTCTCTACTAAAAATACTCAAAAATACAAAAGCTGGGTGCAGTGGCGGGTGCCTGTAATCCCAGCTACTCGGGAGGCTGAAGTGAGAGAATCACTTGAACCTAGGAGGCGGAGGTTGCAGTGAGCTGAGATCGCGCCATTGCACTCCAGCCTGGGCAACAAGAGCGAAACTCTGTCTCAAAAAAGTAAATAAATAAAAACAACTCTCCTTTTAACAAATCATAAATTACATGTTCTTATTACCAAATAATACCAACAGAGTGCAGTATAGTGAAGCTCTAATTATTTCTCATATTTCCTGATTCTTCTTTTTGTTAAGAAAAATGTTCCAATAAATAAAATTACAGAGCCTCTTATCATAAATATTTGCTCCAAGAATTCAACAAGAAAAAGCAGATTTACTCTGGAGTTAATGTGCATTTAAAAAGTCTATACCACCTAGTCTATTAGGTGATAAAAAGAAGAAAACAAATTACTGTCAATATTATTTTCCTGGAAACGTTTGCTATTTTCAAAATTGGCAGGATACTTTTTAAAAATTTTTGCTTTTGACTTGTCCCTTTTTTTCAGAATTTTACATCTTAATAGATAATTTAGAGCAGAAGTAACTGTGGTATATTACTGGCAAGCTTAGGTTAATTGTTCTAAACTTGAAATCCTTTCATGGAGGCCTGTGGGTTGTTTTCGCATGGGGCAGGGATCTCAAATCCTAACGTGTCTCTGGCTTCCGTGGTTGGCAGCAGCCAGCTTGGCTTACCACCATCCAGACTCAGGAAAGCCTTCCTGCAGCCGGCCAGCCCTTGACTCTCCGGAGTCTGGCAGCAGCTCTGGGAATCCACCTTAACAAAGCACCCTGTAGTCCGTTTGGTTGGTAGACAATGAAGGATGAGCTGATATTGCTTCCTACCCTGGAGGAGTTCTTGCCCAGATGAAAAGGCAAGAAGATTCCTTATAAGGAAGGCCCAAGCAAAAGAGGAGAAAAGACAAAGAGCATTTTTGGAAAAGCAGATTTAATGAACTGTTAGAATCTGATTAGAGGCTAATGTCCCTTTTAGTGCTTTGTACCAATTTACAGCCGATATACTTTAACCATTTTCCCCACCGGCTGTGATAAATTCATTAGTTTAAAAAATGCAAGCTAACCAGAGTCTTTGAAGTTAAAAACTGATAAATCATGAAAACCTGACTGAGTCTGTGTTCCATTTAACACATTTAAAATATCACTATATATTCATGATGGTTTTTCTTTAAATTTTTATCATTCTTGAATAATTCTACATGTGTTGAAGTCCAGATGTACATTTTAGTTTCATGTACAAGTGAAAAAAATAAAACATTCTCAATTTTTTAAGAAATCAAGTTTTCCTGGAAATGTTTCTATGATTTTCCAGAATCTTTCACAGCCACAACTATAATAAACACCATAAATAACAATGTTCACAGCCGGGGAACTAAGCTTCAACTGTTAAACTCTTTCAACTAGTGCAGATTCAATCTGTATAATACGTCTGTTGCAAACACATGTGAAGCATATTCATCTCTGCATTCATAGATCTAACCCCAATTTTCATAAACAAAAACATTCAACATCACAGCATGCTCCAAACTATAGGAAGGTGCATGATTTTTACATAACACATGGTAATTATACAGCATTGACAATACAGTCCTTGAAACAAAATATTGATAGATTTATCTCACTGAGCTAAGATCAGATACATATAATCTCAGATGACTGTAGACTTTATGTAACAGGTTCTAATAATTTGGAACTGCTGTCAAACATATCTTGCCATGATCTTAATCAAAACACATATGCGTGGAATCAATAGTTCAACTGATTCCCAGGAGATAAATAAAATTACAGTCATCAATTTTAGTAACATGGTATTCTTTGCATATTTATAACGAACATTTGATGTTATATAATCCTCAAGAAATACTGTATGTATGCTTACACACTTGTTTCATGAGTGAACTGTACCAATTAATGAAAAATTATCCACAGAATTTGTTAGTTGGCTGTTGACCAATTCCATGTACACTGGATGAGAAGGGTACTCTTGATATTCGATTTACCAAATAAGAGTTGGCAACGGCCAGGCGTGGTGGCTCACTCCTGTAATCACAGTAGTTTGGGAGGCCGAGGCAGGCAGATCACTTTAGCTCAGGAATTCAAGACCAGCCTGGCCAACATGGTGAAACACTTCTCTACAAAAAAATACAAAAATTACTCAGGCATTGTGGTGGGCGCCTGTAGTCCCAGCTATTCAGGAGGCTGAAGCAGGAGAATCGCTCGAACCCGGGAGGTGGAGGTTGTTGTGAGCCAAGATTGTGCCAGTGCACTCCAGCCTGGGTGACAGAGTGAGACTCTGTCTCAAAAAAAAAAAAAAAGAGTTGGCAACACAGTAGTCCAGTTGACATTTGCTCTCCCTGTCAAAAGCCATATAAGCACAACAGTCATTGATCCGAACATCTCAAAATATTCCGAATGTAATGTACAGCAAAGAAAGGGACTGATCTTCAATGACCAGAACTCATAAAAACATAGAATCGGGGTGACTTTCCAGGTCAACTCCTACAATGTGCCCTCCTAACCTCCCAAGGCAGATCTCTTCCTTTCTCTCCTTCTGACCTTGACTCATTTTGCAGAACTGGAATAGTAAGAAACCAGCTAGTCAATACTCAACAGTCCTAAGCTTTTAAACAAGGTTTCCTGTCGTAAGTCAAAAATAACTGCTGGTATTTGTTTTGCTGTTTGTAGATACAGGATATATGATATATTTACTTAAATACACATCCACTTTAAATCTTCATGTTCAGCTACTGGTGATGAGAAATAAGAATATGTTACCCCTGCCCCATGCCCATGTTATGCTAGAAAGTAATGGATGGGACATATGAACAGTCAAGATTCACTGCACAAAGTTGGTTGGGACACTTTCATAGCAGATTTTTTTTTTTTTTTGAGACAGAGTCTTACTCTGTCACCGAGGCTGGAGTACAGTGACATGATCTCAGCTCACTGCAACCTCTGCCTCCCAGGTTCAAGCGATTCTCATGCTTCAGCCTCCCAAGTAGTTGGTATTACAGGCATGCGCCATCACACCTGGCTAATTTTTTCTATTTTTTTGTAGAGGTGGGGTTTCACCCAGGCTGGTCTCGAACTCCTGGCTCCAAGTGATCCATCTGGGGCCAGGATCCGCTCGGCCTCCCAAAGTGCTAGGAATACAGGTGTGAGCCACCAGGATGGCATAGCAAATTTCTTAAAGGTTTACAATGCAAGTGTGCCAACTAGTTAAAAGTAACATGCTGTGGGTACCTCTTCCTACAGAAAAAGCATCAGAATCAGATTACAGAGCAATTAGCCTTTTGCATAAAAAAGATTTCTTAGAGAAGTCAACTTCTCTCACCTCTACCCTAACAACAACAAACACCAGTAACAACAGCAATTTTTTTCAAGCCCTACTGCAGATGTGCCAGTTCCACTAACTAATAGGTTAACAACTAACTTCAAAACCTGTGTTCACATATAAGCGAATAAGTGAATTCCTCCCTCCCTCTGGGTAAGGGTTACAAACCTAATAGATTGAAATCATGTTTAGGTAATTATTTCAGTTGTCTACTGCTATGCAACAAATCACACAGTGGCATGAAACAACAATCATTTTATCATTATCTTGGTAACAAAAATAATACAGATATTTGCATATTTGCTGTGAGCCAGAACCATGTGCTAAGAGTTGTGCATACAGCTGCTCATTTAATCCTCACTGCAACCCAAGAGGTTGATGCTGTATTATCTGATGTTGAGGCATCTGAGACACAAGGAGGTTAAATTGCCCAAGGCCATACAATTAGTAAGCAATACAGCTGTGTTCCAAACCAATGAGTCTGACGCCAAGCCAGCACTCTTAACAACTACACTCTATATGTACCTACCTGTCTACCCACTCAGCTTTCTCTATATCAATACACACTCCTAATATAACAGAAAAAAATATGAACACTTACTGAAGGTCCCAACAGAGACGCTCTGGAATCTCAATAAAAGCTCCTCCCTGAGCTGAGCTAACTTAGTTATGGAACTAAAATGTGGAACTTGTGGTCACTGGTGAGTAGCAACAATTTGGAGAATCAGCCTCTGGTTTCAAAGCTATTAATATTTTTTTCCCTTTAAGTCAAGTTTTCCACATATTTTCTTAACTTGATGAGATTATATGTTTCTCTCCTAAGAATATCTCGCAATTAATTTAGCACGTAACTTCATCTGCTACCCAGTTCAAAAAAAATATTCTTGTCTTTGGCAGCTCACTCAGTATTTTCACAACGGTTTCATATACTTCGATGAAATGGTAACTTCACATTCTACATTTTATACTCAGGACAGATGCCTCTCAGCATTACATTTAAGTTATAATGGCTAAGTGCAAAAACATCCTTTTCTCTACTCGCATATCCTCGTGCTGGTAACTCAGTTTCATTGAGGGCATATGACTAATGAAAGTACCAGAAGTGGGACAAAATAAACATCCCTTCAAACAGACTTTGCCATTCTAGCCCGGCCTTGCATCTTACATTCTTTTGCATATTGGGAGAATGGATATCAATGTCAATAACTGTATTTTATTAACAGAAGTAAGAGCCAAAACCATAGGCCTATTGGGACTCTCAACTGAAATCCCCTTCATGTTTCAATGATCCAAATTACATTATTCTGAAATATTTGTCTTCAGTTTCAAAAACAGAATCCTTCCATTAAAATCCTCACTTTGAAGCACATGGAACGGTATCTCTCCTAAGGACTAGTAAAATTGTATATGTAATGCAGCAATTTACATTTTCCTAATAACAATGATCAGTCTGTTTCCTATGTTGGTAAAGTGCTAAACTATCACAACAATGTACAGTTTATACTAATATTAAAAATATATATATTTCCTATTAGTGATAGTTGCTGAACTAGCCATGAAAAGCAGATACTCTTATTAAAGTTGCAAATGGATGCATTTCAAAAGGGCAACCAATCCAACACAAACTGGGAACCAAAATTTACTACTGGCATTTCCAAACGTCCTTGATACCTTTTTTAAAATTGCAACTGATGTACGCCTACTTTCCTTTGTTCATTGGGCAGAGGATGGTTAAAATGACATCTGAGCTTCCAAATAACACTTTCCACCCCAGCATTTATTCAAATTGTAATAGAAAACTATTTCTGTCATTCGTACTCTGAAAAACTGCACACACTTGGGGGTTGTGAGTTGGCTAAATCTTTCCTTAAATATGCAGTGAGGCCCTCTACTCTGCTTGTCATTCCATTCCATATGCACCACAGTCATGAACCACGGATAAGAGGTATGGTCAGAAAGCAAGATCACGGCAAGAGAAGTATTAACCCATCACCAACCAAACCCTAGAGACAAGGGCAAAACTTCATTCAGCTGAACAGGTATTAACATTACGAGGAGAGGTCCAACATGTGGAGGCAGGTATTAGGGTAGATATGGACTTACAAGTGGGTTTGGTGTCAGATAAAGATGAGAATTTAGTTCAGTCCTGGAAAAGGAAGCCAGAAACAAGATCCTCTCTAAGAGACAAGGTTAGCAAAAACATTCTAGGACCTACCCCCAACAGTCCAGAGCTAGGAAATGGGAGTGGAGAGAAATCAGAAAGCTAGCCGGGTGCCCCAGTCCATGATACCAGGCCTCCTTTACTGGGCACATGCTTGGACACAGAAGCCAGGCAGCATGAGCCTGGGCAGAAGGGCCAATGCAGTACACAGGCCTCACAGACAACCAAGAAGTACATTTGCAATACAACCACAATATCCTACAAGGATCCCTAATTTTACAAGTTATAACAGTTATAATAACAATGACATTTATTGAACACATGTACCAAAGGTTGTCTCATGTACTTTACATTCACTACATCATTCATTTATACATTGATTCATTCACAATATATTTACAGAGGGCCAGTGTTCCAGTTATTTAGGATATACCAGTGAGCAATAGAGAGAAAGTTCTGTGGCATTTCATTCCAGTCATTTAATCACACATCAGCTTTTTTTTTTTTTAACTATGTCTATTTTAGACAGGAAAATTACTAAAGTTTGGAGAGATTATATATCTAAGATTATGAAAATGATAACAAATCCAACCTCAGGATGACAATGTATTGTTCCTTGCTTCCAGGGATAGAGATCCTCAAGCACAGGGTACTTAGGCACTGCCGCAAAGCTGTGTAAGTCCAGAACTGTGCAAACAACTCTGGCTAGTGGGTTTCAGGCTCCTAATATATCAAGAGACCAAGCACCACAGCTGAGGTGGAAGCAGCAAGGCAAAGGCAAACTGATCCCATATACATTGGAGGAGGAGAGCTCCAAGCTCATTCTGAAGTTCTTGCCCTGACTTACAGCAGGTGCCTCTAACCACTTCCCTAACCCCATTGTCTGCCATTCTGCTCAGGCTACATCTTGACCATGTCCAAAATGCTCCTCTCTCCAGGACTGTGTGCATTCTATTCCATCACAGTATTCACCACTACCTGACAGACTTTGTATGCCATTATACTAGAACATAAGTTCCAGGAGGACAGAGTTCTCTTTTGTTCATAACAGTACTCCTAGACTTGAAACTTAACACCATTAAGTAAATAAATACTTATTGGACTAACAAAAGAAAAATATATAAATTACTATAAGATCCATTCATTCTCTGGGATCTAGGAGATAAGTCGTTGTTGACAGATGGGATGAACATAAGCAAAATCTTAAGAGATATGAAATTCCCCATACTGGTGAACAATTAAAAAAAAAAATTTTGGCATGGCTGAAACATAATAGTTCATTCGAGAAGTAACTAGAGATAAGACCAGAAAGGTAACTTGGAGTCAGGTCACGAAGGGTTGTATCAGTCCATTCTCACACTGCTCTGAAGAACTTCCTGAGACCAGGTAATTTATAAAGAAATGAGGTTTAATTGACTCACAGTTCCACAGGCTGTACAGGAAGCATGGCCCGGAGGCCTCAGGAAACTTACAATCATGGAAGAAGGCAAAGAGGAAGGAGGCATGTCTTAGATGGCTGGAGCAGGAGGAAGAGAGCAAACGGGGAGCTGCTACACACTTTCAACCAGATCTCCTGAGAACTGACTCACAAGACAGCAGTAGGGCAGTGGTGCTAAACCATTAGAAACTGCCCCCAAGATCCAATCACCTCCCACCAGGCCCCACCTTCAACAATGAAAATTAAAATTTGACATGAGATTTGAGTGGGGGACACAGCCAAGCCATATTAAGCTTCTTATATGTTATGGTAATTCATTTCTTCAAAAATGTTTCTGTAATGCCTGTTGGGTGCTAGTTGCTAGGGGTGCAAGTGAACACGACAGAAAGGCTCCCTGCCTTAACAGAGCTTGGCATAAAAGGGAAAGAAACGTGTCTTGGCATCACATAACAGGTGATGAGGAGTCACGAAGCCTTATTAAGCAAAAGCTAATGATTAAGCGTTGTTTATAGAAAGACAGGACTAGAAGCAGTTTGGAAGTTGGCTCACAAAGACGTCCGATGTGATACAAAAGAAAGTGCAGCCAGCTCACAGTCCACAAGATGGGACGGGGAAGAGGTGGTAAGGTCACAGTGGTGGTGGGGAAGAAAGAGGAGGAAGAATATTTGAAAGAGACCATTCGCAGGAAGAACGTACAGTCTTTGATGACTGAGACGAAGAAGTGCTGGTAGTAAGAAAGAGCTGGGAGAAGAGTGACAAGAATGACAAAGATTTTTCTAGATTTTCCACTAAGGTTAAGACAGGAAACCAAATAGGAAAAGAAAACCATGTCACATTCTTCCTATATCCCTCCATGTACATTCTGAGATACATGAATATTTGGGTATAGTATTTAATTTCAAAATATTTTCATTACCTAGAATCTGTTACTCAGAGAGAAAGATTTCTCTTAAGCTGTGCAGGTTCAAAATAGAGTCTAATAAAGTCAAATTTATCCTAATTTTGGAAATACAAGTTTGGTTAAAATTTTTAAAAAAATTCTAGCAACCAATCCTCTGATTAGCCACATATTCAAAAAAAAATTTTGCTACCATTTTATTCTACAAACTCATGGTTATCAAAACCAAAAAACAAAATACAAATTGCCATTAGCCAAAGTAGAATTTTGAGTACTGTACATTAACATATTCATTGGTCATTTCCCTTTATGAAAACTTGTTTGACTAGTAATGAAAAAAACATTCAGAACGCTGAAGGGCGTATGCAATGAAATAACATCACTGGTCTTTTGTGTCTAGAGAAAATAAAGATTATTATCAAGTATTAAGTCATTTATTTTCTGTGGGAAACAAAGGAAATGATTATTGACCTAAATTTCCACCTTTTCTTGTGTACAATGATTTCAAGGGCTCCTTATCAAAACCAAAATGGATTAACTTTCTACAACATGGATTGTTGAGTGTTTATCTCCTGCACAGCCTGAAGAAATAGCGCTGATGAGTTGGGAAAAATAAAAGAATGTATAGGAAAAAGAAAAATCCAAGTTAAGTTTTTAAAATGTGACCATTCAAATGAAAACAAAAAGAGAGTAAACAGTCTTATTTTTTTCTTTGGCGGCCAGAGAAATGTGCACACTGCTAAACAACTAAAATAACTTTTGTATTTTTCTAAGAAGCTACATTCACTCTTTTCACCTATTTCTAATTTGAATATTTAGTTAACATTTTGTGCTTACATGTAATTTTATCTTCCTCTGAAAACTCTGAGCATGATGTTGATTTAATGGTATGTATGTTTCAAAAAAAGTAAGGCAACAAAAATGATCTTTAGATTTTCACTTCATCCAAGAAAGGTTATCAAAGCACACAAAAGCATGATATAGTATTTGCCTTGTTATTAAAAGGTATAACAAAAGTAGTTAGTATTAAAAGATTATTTCAATATTAACTAAGTTGCAGCAGTCTGCATTGTCTGGACAGCCATGTCAGACACCTAACAAGACTGCCCAGGCCTTTCCTCTCTTTTCCCACCAACACTCTGGATGTTCACAACGCAGTGAAGAAAGACATCTCTTAGTTGGCAGCCAAATGGCCAAATGTATATGCTTGTCCCAATAAATAACCTATCAATTTTTCAAAGATATCCACTTCACAGCTATTATTTTTCCAGATTTCTCAAATGATGCCTTTAGTTATATTAAATTTTATGTATAATCCAATTACTATACTCATTTGACATTTTTATTGGCAATGTTGTTAAATATCTATATTCATTTCACGCAAATATCCCCCAAGAATTCTGACTACATTATCTTTTACCGTTTTGAAAACATTCTTTCACGTCTACATATTCTTCTTTACACTTTCATTATTGCATAGGGTGCAGGTTACAACAGGACATTGCCTCAGAGCATGGGCCTGATGATCAGGCTTCCTGGTTTAGTCTCTACCATGCATGTAAGTCTAGGTATACGACTTTTTCTGACTTCAGTTTTCTTATCTGTAAAATGCTGATAACTTTTTGCTTCGTATAATTTTTTTTAAGACTTCAAAGAGACAATGTATATAAAATGGTCTTTTATAAATGTTAATAGATAATATTTAAATAATTATAATCAGCAATAGTAGTAATAGAAGTATTTCACTTATTCTTCCCAAACTGATTTTAGAATGGGTGTACTAAACTGATTTTCTTTGGCTCTTTGCAGACCCACTAAGTTTTGGGTGTTACATTCTTTATAAAACTATTATATAACTAAAAGAGAAATGTTAAGATTTGTTTTTTGTAAATGATGACAGGAATTAACAAAAGACTAACCCACACAATTAATATATAACTGTGGAATATATTAATATATAATCATGGTAAGTGGCAGCAATGAATTATTTTATCTGTTTAAAACTGTGATGATGTACACAACAATAACACAGAAATACAAGTCACCTCACCCTAATGAGGACATCTAATGTTTTCTGACGACTAAAGACAACCATGAAGTGTCTGATAGCACTTCCTAGCAAGCAAATTCTGTATCTGATACAGTGCTAAACAAAAAGCTTTACTGGTTCTCCTTTATGTGATTATCCAGAAATACACCGTTTAAGAGAAGGACATTTATTACTGAACATATTTAACAAATAGATTACAGGAGAAGTTATCTACAAAATGGCCTGTAATTTGAGCCCTGGAAAACTTTCAAAATTACTTGAAGAAATAAAAAAAACTACACAGGGAATAAGATGCTAAAATTTCAAAATTAACCTGCATTTAGGGCAATATGAAGTCAGCAATACCAACCCCTCTATGCCATTACATATGTTCCTGTCAGCACCTTGACGATGTTCTTCCTCACCTCTGCTTTTCCACATTTTACCAACCATGCTTCTCCCTTCTTGGAATTTCCATAGGATGTGCCTTGTGTGTACTTAAATAAATTAAATCCAGTATTATTTTTCCTTTCTGGAGTATTTCTCCAATTCTAAAATGTAACACAATAAAGTCAGAAAAAAAAACCAAAATTAATTCAACAGAAATTTGGAATACACTTTTTAATTAAGAAATTATATAACTGCACAGCATTTACTCGGGCCTTGTTACTTCCTGCCAGCCTCTTAATAAGCATGAACCATAAAAATAGAAACAGTATAATTTCAAAAAATTGAATAACTTACTATACCCAGGAAGTTCCTATTACCCTCTTTGCTATTTGATGCTGAATATGACTAAAACAAATGTTGCCAATAGAGACAGTACATTTGAGGAAGTACATTGCTGTAACTCAGATATTCTTTTAGACTAGGGTTTCTTGACATCTGTGCTATAGACATTCACACCAGTTAAGTCTTTGTTGTTGGGGCTGTCCTGTGTACATTGCAGGATGCTTAGCAGCATCCTTGGCTTCTACCACTACATCCCAGTAATATCCCCTCAGTTGTGACCACCAAAAATGCCTTCAGAAATTGCCAAATGTTGCAGAGGAGAGGGAGTGAAGCAGCCCATTTCAGAAACAGTTTTATAATTACTGATACTATGGACTCATTAGAAAAGAACCTTAATTTTGGCCAGGCATGCTGGCACAAGCCTGTAATCCCAGCACCTTGGAAGGCCAAGGCAGAAGGATTGCTTGAGCCCAGGAGTTTGAGACCAGCTCTGGTAACATAGCAAGACCCCCATCTCTACAAAAAATAACAATAAAAAGAAAAACAAGATGGACATGGTGGTATGCACCTACAGTCGAACTAATCTGGCTGAAATGGCATGATCACTTGGGCCTGGGAGGTCAAGGCTGTGACTCATAATTGTTCCAACACACTTCAGCTTGGGCAATAGAGCAAGACCCTCCCTTGAAAAGAAAAGGGGAGGGGAGGGGAGGGGGAAGAGGAGAGGAGAAGAGAGTGGAAGGGAGCGGAGGAGAGGAAAGGGGAGGGAAGGGGGAGAGGGGGAGGGAGGGGGGAGAGGGGGAGGGGAAGAAAGAGGGGAAGGGAGGGGGAGGAGAGGGGAGGGAAGGGGAGGGGAAGGGGAGAGGGGGAAAAAGAAGAGACGAAAGGGGAAAGGACGGAGGGAAGGAGGGGGAGAGGAAGGAGAGGGGGAGAGGGAGGAGAGAGGAGGGGAAGGGGGAGGGGAGGATGGGAACTTAATTTTATGTTGAATTATAATGCCCAATAAAATAGTAACTCAATATTAAAAGAAAATAAGACCTGTTATAAAAGCATAATTACAATTTGCTTTAGAATATATCTGCTGCAAAATTAGCAATATTTCCTTCTATCCTTTCTGCATATCCAGGTTTCTCCAACAAACAGGTACAAATATCCCACAAAGGTGCTGCAAATTTGCTTATTAGTTCAAGCAATGACAACTGAAAGAAATCTGAAGATTTAAATATTGATATAGTAACTAAGGAAAACTCTCTGGCCCCATTCTTAGACATGGCCAATGATGATCTACTAAATTCACCTCAAAAGTCTCCAAAATAAGAAATTACAATTACCCAAATTAATACGGTGACTTAACTTTCAACAGGGAAATAGAAGATAAGAGTTTTTATTCTTGGGTCTACGTCAGATTGGCTGGATGGGATCTTTAGACTTTGCTTTCCTTCACAAAAACAAAGACTGACCCCTAGACCAAGAACAAAATATTTCACAGTATGAACTGAAATATAAACCTGCTTATATTTTATTAATTTTATTAGAAATAAGTAACATAAAATTTAATATATTCTTGTGGTTGTTCCATCTAGTTTCAGATAAGAACAATAAAAATGATCACAAGTCATGTAAATAAACTGCTGAAGAAAAGGGGAAAGAGTGCTCCTTATAAAAAATTAAAAGATATGCTGGGCAGTAGGGCAA
Organism: Ateles fusciceps; assembly: GCA_036589455.1. Classification (NCBI taxonomy): domain Eukaryota; kingdom Metazoa; phylum Chordata; class Mammalia; order Primates; family Atelidae; genus Ateles; species Ateles fusciceps. The sequence continues at coordinate 3,410,360 of JAZHEH010001378.1, forward strand.
GAAACACAAGTTTGAACATTGGATACCTTCTGGAAAATTTTACTGTTGATTCATAGGAATAAAAGAAGGAATTGGTTTTAGAAGATAGGAGATATGCAGAAAAGCAAACCACAAATTCACTTCTTTTAGCACATGCAGTTTTGTAGCACCGTCTATATCTGTGCTGTCTGGGTAGCCACTTGTTACAACTACCGAGCAGCTGAGACATGACTAGTCCAAATTTAGATATATGCAAAAAGCATATTGGATTTTGAAGACTTAGTATGAAAAACAGAATTTAGAATGTCTCATAAGTTTTGAATTAAGTACATGTTGAATGGGATTTTGATTATACTGGGTTAAATTATTAATTTTTTTAACTTTTTTTTTTTTTCTTTTGAGACTGAGTCTCACGCTGTCACCAGGATGGAGTGCAGTGGTGTGATCTCAGTTCATGCAGCCTCCGCTTCCTGGGTTCAAGTGATTCTACTACCTCAACCTCCCGAGTAGCTGGGATACAAACACACACCACCATGCCTAGCTAATTTTTGTATATTTAATAGAGACAGGGTTTCACCAAGTTGACTGGGCTGGTCGCGAACTTCTGACCTCAGGTGATCTGCCTGCCTCGGCCTCCCAAAGTGCTGGAATTACAAACGTGAGCCACTGCACCCAGCCAATTTTTTTTTAAACTTGTAAAATGTCTACCAGAAAACAAAAATCATAACTTCTTTTAGTGTCTACTAGAACACTGAAGATTACATGTGGATTGAATTCTATATCCTTGGACAAAGCTGTTCTACACTCTCATGACAGTGGCTCTCACACTGAATTGGTACCATGATCTTCCCTGTAGCTTCCAAACAAGCTTTCTGGAAATTGAAGGACAGGGGGAGTTTTGAATGTCACAAAATTGGAAGAATGCCACTTTCATTTACCGCCCAGAAGCTGGATATGTTAAAAGTCCTTAGCATATGAGTCAGTCCCAAACAACGAACTGCTCTATGGACAATCTCAGGTGTGCCCCCCACTAGAAAACAGGACGGTGATCTCATTTGCTAGGCTGACTTCAGCAACTTTGCATTTGGTGAAACCCAACTTTGTATCTTTAGCACTGACCTCTTTTTCCCCTGAAGATCCAGAACTATATTCCAACTAACCCCTCAACATCTCCAGCTGGACATTCATTCCATGGGCATGGCACAATTAACAAATTTAAATCAAATTCAGTATCTCTGACCTCCACACCGCTTAAAAAAAAAAAAAAAACCACAGGCAAGAAAGACAGATCCTGCCCTTTATCATGAATTTTCCATTAAGGAATGACATCATCATTAACACAACCATGTTTCTTGGGCTAGCAACTTTTCCCTTGCTACCCCACATAAAACTTGTTACCAGAATCCTTGGCCAGTCACAGCCAGCCTTTCCTCTCTACTCCAATTGTCATTGTCCCATATATGATGGTATTTTCTCCCATCCCACCACCAAAGACATTTTGGGACAGAGGAAAATTGTTCCTTTATGTCTACAGCTTAACTAATTTAATCAGCATCAGAAGAAAATCAAAGCAATCATTGATGCTAGGTAAAATGTAAGGTCATAAGGAAGCTTTAGAAAATATGACTGCATTTTATATTAAATATATATTATTTATACTAGATATATTAAAGGAAAAATCATGAAGTCTACTAGTAGGTAAGGATAAGTGACTTACAAAGAAGTTAAAAGTATTAGATGTGTTTAAATATAGTACATGTATATGGTAATGTACTATATATGTATAATTATATATCTCATGTAATATATTTATATATTAGATGATTCCCATTATTGTTATTTCAAGTAAATATAAAGGGACATTTTAAGATCCTTATTTTTCAACACATTATCAGGTAAACGCTGTCTAAAAACAAAGACCTTGCTTCTAGATTTTAAAAAGGCAATGCATAAAAAACTTTATTTTGCTCCTAAGTAAATGGTTTAGTTGAAAGATCAGATGACGGTGAATCATTACCACCTTTTGACAGTGTAAAATTGCAGGATCAACAGCCTTGAATACTGCAAAATGCAACTTTTCTTCTTTTACCATTAACTTGAAAGCCTATTAAACTCTCTGAAAAAAGCTGGAGATATATAAATGGATGAGAAACATCAAGGCCTACTGGCATCCTGGAAAAATAACAATATTCACAACCAATATGAGTCTCAAAAAGTGACTGCACAACTGGTCAGTATTAAAAATAATTGAAATTAATTTAATGTCAAATAATTGAGAACTAGATGAACAGATTATGAGACATTCAAACCACCGAATATGTATACATTAAATATGCAGCTCTTTCTCTTGATATAAAGGATCACAAAGAAATGAAAAAAACAGTATGCTCCAGTAACTTTAAAAATAATGCCTATGAGAGGGAAAAACCATGTTAAAATGATAAACACTCAAAATTGGAGCTGATAGAACATGGAGTAAGATTTTTCACTTGCTTTGACATGTTTCTCACTTTTTAAAATAATTTTACATGTTGTCATGAAGAAATGCTTGACAGTTCAAAATTTGAGGGGAAAAAAAAAAGAGTCAAGCAGGCTAAAGAAAAGCCAATGGTTGGGATGAAAAAACAAAGTTCCTATACAGGTTAACAATTATAAAGTTTAAGAGAGTCATTTCGGTTCTTTAATCAGAAAGGCACACGTACATGCACATACATAGACACTCTCCCATGTATACTCATGTTACATTACAATTTAATACAAACCATAAAGATATGCAGCTGAAACTAAAACAATGTACTGTATAAGTTATATCTGTAATTGATATGCTGAATCTGTTATACAGCTTGAAGTGGGCTATCAACCCATGTTTGCAAATATTTTCATTATACAGAGATGTATATTATAAAGTTACTGCATCTAAAAAAATATAATGTTTTTTATGTTATACGGAGTTCCTTGACAATAGACAAAAGGACACATTATACTATTATCTTCTTTGACAATAGACAAATGGACACACTATACTATTATCTTGTGCTAAGTATTTAGCATCCTTAAAGAAGAAATTATGCATCAAATACTTTTTTCTTTTCTTTTTTTAAACTACAGGTAGTAGCCAGTGAGTGTTTTTTAAAAGATCTGAGTCATAGGTGAAATAAATCTTTTCTGGTTCTGTCTGTGGAAAGCACACAAAAGCAAAAAGATTAACACTTGTCAGATTTTTGAACGAAATATACTATCTTATAATTACAACAGTTAGACTCTGCCCTCCCTTGAGCCTTTAATTATCGTAGCCACATTCTCAGATTATATAATAATATCGGAAATATTTTTTTGAGAAAATTCCTAGAGAGTTACTATGAAGAGAACTGGGTTCTTAGTAACAATGCATTTTTGAAGTACTAAAAATATCCTCTGGATATTTTCTTTAAAAAATCTTTCTAGTTTCCTGTCCAGCATGTAAGAAGCTTAGAAGTAGCCACTATATCCTAACAAATGAAAAGCTGAATAAACTAAAAAAAATCAACAACTCTTCTCAGGCCTGTTAGAGAAGCCAGGCAAATACTGTCCTGAAGTTGGAGACAAAGTTGGGAAGACATAGAGAAACAAAACTTACCAGGGAAGAAAACCCTGTGAGAACCAGTATTCAGGCAGGAAACTCCAAATTGTAATTGATGGATTGCTACAGACTCAGAGTGGACAACTCTGGGAGTTAAAAACTCTAGAGGGACCAAGTCACAGCGGACTCCCAACAGGCATATGGTACAATCTGCAATCTTACCTAAATTTAATAAGATTAAGGAGTGTGTGTTATAATGAGACTTAAGGGCAAAAGACCTGAATAGACACCTTACAAAGAAGACAAAGATGGCAAGTTAGCATATGAAAAGATGTTCAACACCATACATGATTAGGGAATTGCAAACTGAAACAATGAGATACCATTACACAACTATTAGAATGGCCAAAATCCAAAACACTAACATCAGCAAATGTTCGGGAGGATGTGGAGCAATAGGAACTCTCACTCATTTCTGGCAGAAATGCAAAATGGGCAGGCAGCCACTTTGGAAGACAGTTTATTAGCTTCTCACAAAACTAAATATATTCTTACCATAGGATCACATTGTCACTCTCCTAGGAATCTACTCAAATGAACTGAAACTTATGTCCACACAACCTTTACAGCAGCATTATTCATAATCCCCAAAACTTGGAAGCAATAAAAATGTCCTTCAGTAGCTGAATGGATAAACAGTGGTACATCCAGACAATGGAATATTAATACAGCACTAGAAAGAAATTAGTTATCAAGCCACGAAGGAACTTTACATGCATATTACTGAGTGAAAAAAATAAGCCAGTCTGAAAGGCTATATCCTATATGATTCCAACTCTATGACATTTTGGAAAAGGCAAAACTATGGACACAGTAAAATAATCAGTTGCCAGGTCTTAAGGGAAAGAAAAAGATAAACAGGAAGAGCATAGAAGATTTCTAGGACAATAAAACTATTTTTTATGAGACTATGACAGTAAATACACATCACCATGCATTTGTCAAAGCCCATTGAATGTACACAAAGAGTAAGCCCTACTGTAGACTATGGACTTTGAATCACAATGATGTTTCAAGGTAGGTTCATCCATTGTAACAAATGTACCACTGTGGTGTAGGATGCTGAAGTTTTTAAGGAGGTTATGTATGTGTAGGGATGGCGGGTAGTAGATGGGAAATCGCTGTACTTTCTGTTCAATTTTGCTGTGAATTCAAAACTGCTCTAAAAATAAAGTGTATTAAAAAATCCCTTTGTAAGTTTAATCACAAATTCTAATTTTAAAATTCAAAACAAAAAGAATATACTCTGTACAACGGTCTCCAAAAAGGCAGTTAAAAAATAAATGGACACTTCGATAATGCATTTCCTAATGCACTGCAGGGATATTACAATTAATATTTAGACATATGTAAAAACACTACTGCCTAAAAGTAACCGCTACTGCCAAGTCTATAAAACTGTAACAAGTAGCAAGGTGCTACCTCAAGAGTTTTGAAGCAATAGACCATTCTCTCAAATAATTTTATATTACTTAAGCATACTTGTAACAGAGATTCAAATGTAATTCTATTACCCCACATTAATTTTTAGCATTTTGTCAAGATCAATAGAAGGGATTGGTTAATAATGTGAAATACGAGGCAACATGGGCAAATACATCATTCTGCATTTAATCATTTTTCCCCTAGCAGTAAAGAAAATTGCTACCCAGTGTACTTGCTAAATAAAAGATTAAAATACAGTGAAATAAAGCATCATCAGTTTGTGCCAGAAGATATAAGAATATGTGTGTTCTATTGGGATACACAAACCAAAGTTCCTATACAGGTTAACAATCATAAAGTATAAGAGAGTAATTTATACACACACACAGACACACACACTGAAGTATAGTACTTCAGTACACACACACACACACACACGTGCGTGTGTTTATAACTTGGAATTATTTGTATGTCCCTGAAAAACATCCACTGGGAAAAAACAATTGCAGGCATTGAGACACAGCACTCTGCCTCAACTAATCTTAACTTTTCTATTTTAGAATGGATGATATAAACATTAAAAAATGTTTTTACGTTTAATTACCCCTAACAATTAGGACAAGTCATTCAACAATGTTTCTGGAACATCTATTCATATCAGTTATCTTTTAAGTTAAAAAGTTTTCAGAAAAATAATTCCAATTTTCTATACGGAAAAGTTTCATGTATAATTTAGTTCTTGAATAACGCTAATAACGCCAATAAATAAATTCTTCATTCTCAATATTCATTTTAGCAAATCTTAATATTTTGACATAGAAAATAAGTTGTCAAGGACAAGCAGAAATATTTATCTAAATGTAATTACTTGAAAAAACATTCTGTTTATATTTCCGCAAGCTATTAATTTTACATAAGAAATAACATACAGCTTGGATGCTAAGGTCTGATTGATTGGTTCAGAAATGCAAACACCCAAAAGAACTGGCAAAAAGATTGTACCCCTCAATAATAGATGGGGAGAAAACCTAGCACTATGGGATTATGAAGTGGAACTGTGTCTAAGGTTCAACTCATTGGTTTGTTTTGACAATCTATTTATTAGCAGTGAAACCAACAAATAAGGAAAGTAGCTTGAAAGTACAGATAGATCCCCCCATTTTTTTTTTTTTTTGAGATGGAGTGTTGCTCTGTTGCCCAGGCTAGAGTGCCGTGGCATGATCTCAGCTTGGTGCAACCTCCAACTTCCGGGTTAAAGTGGTCTCCTGCCTCAGCCTCCCGAGCAGCTGGGACTACAGGCATGTGCCACCATGCCCAGCTAATTTTTTGTATTTTAGTAGAGAAGGAGTTTCACCATGTTACCCAGGATGGTCTCGATCTCCTGACCTTGTGATCCACCTGCCTCGGCTTCCCAAAGTGCTGGGATTACAGGTGTAAGCCACCACACCCGACCCCTGATAGATACCTTATGAAGTACTGTTACAAATGTCTAATTTTATACCATTCATGATCTTACATCCAAATAGTGGGCAATGGAAAAGTAACCTGTGCGACAATAAAACTGGTAAGAGAAAATCCAGGTATCCTGTACTTTCTCACACCCACAGCAACTACAACTAAGGATGCAGAGACGTAAAGAGTCCTCAAGAAAACACAAATAAGCAGGTCCATGCAACAGTGAGCATCTTACTGGCTTCTACCCACAACTCATTGGTCTTTACATCTCTCATTGTTTATAGAATAGCTCACAGAACACAGAAGCTCAAAACAGCCTGCCTAGGTCTTTTTTCCAGGTTATTGGACAGTGACAATAGTAAAACCACCACTCAATCTCAGAAACACTCTATAAGAATCTTAGATCACCCTAGTTTTAGTGTATACCCCAAAACTTTTTGGATCCCCCAATTACCTCAAAATGGTATCAGAGGCTGGACTTGGTGGCTCATGCCTATAAATCCCAGCACTTTGGGAGGCTGAGGTGGGAGGATTGCTTGAGCTCAAGAGTTGGGGACCAGCATGGGTAACAGTGAGACTTCGTCTTTACTTAAAAAACAAAAAACATGTCAGAATACATTGCAGGAGGCACATTAAGGAGAATCTGATATGTTAGGGTTGATATGAACATAGCCTATGATATTCCAAGGAAGCCAAAGGCCAAAGCAGGACTGTAAGCAGTGCTTCCCAATTATTTTCATATCATGGAGCATGCAGAAAAGGTAGCAGCTCTACGGCACACTGGGGTAAGCAGTTTAGCTTTGCCTTGGCAGGCAGTCTCAAAGGGTAGGGATACATACCTCAGGTATACTTATAACCCATCTGTGAGGCATCAGTGTGACTCCAGATACCATAACAGTCAAAAGCCTTTACCTTAGGATCCAATGCCCTCAACACGGCTACTTTACAAACAAACCCACCACCAACAGCAAAAAACAACAGTGCTGAGACGTAAAGCACCATCAAAATCTCTATACTTTAATAGGTCAATGGTGCCACCATTAAAAGTACATTTTTCCAAGACAGTAAGTTTGTCAAATACATATTTCAGGTGAAAGACTTCAGGGCAAAATATTTCAATATCAAGTCTCCATAAGAAATATTTTACTCTAAAAGCACACCTTATTTTGATGGTTCATCTCTTCATTCTTCCATCGGACCTGACTAATTTGAGCCTCTAATTAACTGTACTGTCCTCTACAGTGATGGGATGTGCAGGGCAAGCAGATGTGATGGGTGGGGAATCTGGCTGTCACCCAGTCAGAGACCTTGTGCTCATATCTACATGGATGTTTATGATCCATCCTCTATTGCGTGGTCCATGCAGAAATAACACGGAGGCTGACTTAGCATCCCAAGGGCGGGACAGGCAGAGAACATTCATGCAGGTAATTGCACATTACTCCAAAACTCTGGCTCCCCTTTCCACCTTTCATCTTTCCCTTTCCAGAAGCAAATAAATATATTAACATTTCCCACTCTCACCAAAAGGCATAAGATGACTGGAATCTCAGTAGAGATTATTAAGCAGCTAGTATAACCTGGTCTTCAAGCTAGGAAATGACTATTTCATACCAGTGAGCTTTCTTTTCCAAGTTCTTGTGATGTAGCTGCTATGTAAATTAAACAAGGGCAGGACATTCTCAAACTCTAGTAGGTAGGGCTGTAAACTGCAGGGCAATTTTGCGGAAAATATCAAAAGCCATAAAAATGCATGTACCTTTCAATCTAGCAATTGTAACTCTTGGAATTTATCCTAAGGTAATAATTAAGGATGTGCAAAAGAAATATTAATTTCCCTGCTGTTTGTAATTACTAAATCTTGGAAGAAACTAACTGCCCCAAATTGGATAGTAGTTAAATAAGTTATCACAGAAACATAAAAATCACAAATGATAATTTTGAAAGACACAGAAATGTGCCCACTATATAATACAAGCTTGTGCATGTCATTCCTAAGTATAAAAATCAAAATACAGATAAACTATATGAAGCTACCTCACTATTTTGGGTGCAGTTAAAATTGTGGTAGCTTTACTTTTCTCGTCTCTGTTTTCTGATGTTTCTTTAATGAATATATAATGAACATGTATAGTTTTGATAAAGAGAAACTAAAAGAAGAAAAGTAAAAGTTTATAGAATAAAAAGATGCCAAAGAAAAAGTATCTGAAAGAGGAAGGATTACAAATTGGCTTTAGGAAGAACTTACAAGTGTGACTGTGAGGCCCCGAAATGTGCAGCCAACATTGGTTATGGAATCCATTTTCCTTGGGGATTTGTAAGAAAAGGGTAGCCAAGTCTCATCTGAAGACAGCTTGAATGCAGTCCTGACCTCTGTGGCCTCTTCCAGTTCCATGTGCAAGAAGACTCAGCAAAAATTCAGTTTTCACTCACTGACACACAAAGTGGTCAATTCCTTACATTTGCCCCCAATCCTCCATAATCCTTTCCCCTATTCAAGAGACAGCAACCCTAACGTCTTCCATCCAGCAATGAAACCCAATGACAATGAATTTATATGCCCAGTAATGTGCCAGCACTTTACTCAGGAAACACTGTTGAATGTTAGTTACTATTCTGGAATGTGCAACTGACTTCTAGCTAACTGACTCATCCATGTTAAAGAAAAATTATAACTAATTTCAGCCACTTAAATATCCCAGACTGGGTAAAAGAAAATTTAAAATTACATGCATATTGACCTGTAAGTTTTATAACTAAAAATGTTATAAATAGTAACCAAAATAACTTCCAGGATATGCTTAAGGACAATTAAAAATACTCAATTCTCACAAGTTCCTTTGCTTTAAAAAGGCCTCTAATTTTGTTTTCTAATACCTTCCTATGAATGCAAATGTAATACTTCCCAAATCCATAATTAGATGCATCTTTGACCAGGGAATCCGTTTTCCTGGACCATGCGAAAGAGTTCTCAGAAGATGGAGAGTCTGAGCATTAGAGGGGTTTAGCTAAGAATCATCAGTTACAATAGGTTTGCACCAGTTACCAAAACGGAGAAAAATAAGTTTGAATCACTGCAGAGAGGCACAGAAAGGTCAAGGTGAAGGAGCTTGCCGAGGCTGGAATACATGGTCACAAAACAAACAATGCAGAATATGGTGGACGATGTGTGAATGGGAGTCTAAAGGACCCATCTCCAAGACAAAGTCAAGATTTAAAAAAAGAAATGCCACTCCTGCTGAGACTCTCTTGCCTTCTGCCAGGGAGGAGTCCAAGCCATCCCCTATGTAAGCAAGGCATCTGATACAGATAATATTATATAACCCTTAAGGTATATTATTCTCTGTACCAAACATCTGTCATTTTCACAAAACAGTAATCCAGTCATAAGGCAGGTGTGTCCCTTCATCAAGAAGCCCCAATTATACAGAATTCTTAGGAATATTGTGTTCTGACGAGTTTAGTTTTCTGGATGAGTGAGGGGTTCCCTCTTTTAACTGCAAATTTAAAAGAGAAAATACTAAGTACTTGGGATGGAAATATTCCTAATATCTTCTACATAGAAGGCAAGGGATATAAGTTAACTTTTTCCTGATGACTCACACTAATAATTATGAACATCAATGACGATACAATGCTGCATACTGAGATAACTTCAGGGCCCACTGAAGTGTATCGACGCTCAATGACCTGAAACTGCTGTGCTTCTTGAGTTCTTGTATCTGCATATTAGAGTCTGTCAGGCTACTACTTCTCAATATGGTCATGTTCTTTTTATAGATGCTCCTTCTGCCCTATGGTGAAACAGAAAGAACACTGAACTTAGAGTGAAGTCAATTTAAGTTATTATTTCCAGTTGAATGATCCTGGATAAGTCACTTAACATCTTTGGGCCTAAGTCAAATGAGGAAGTTCAGCTATCTCTCAAGGTCCTTTCCTTTGCTAAGATGCTTAATTCACATTTGCTGCTTCTCATCTGTTGTAGACTTTGAAATGAGAAAAATAAGCCAGCTAAATTTGCATAGGAAGTAACATAAAATAGAAACAGAAGCACACAACATGCTCTCTTATAAGCAAAGCAGAAAAACCTTATGACATCTATCTGTCTTCTCAGAGGCCTTATTTATATAATTTGTAGTCACTGGTGGGGTCTCAGACAGCCAGGCTTTCCGGATAACTATGATTGTATTTATGATATTTCACTATATTTCCATAGGCTTCTATTTTACCTAATACTCTCAAGGCAAATAATTATCTGATAACGGCTCTATTTCAGGCCACCTAAGACAGAATCTGTGTATCTTTCGTCATCTATGCTTGTCAGCAAATTGCAAAGTGAATACTCTCATCTTGAGACTTTATTTAATGGTTTTAATGACACTACTTCAGAAAGTTTTCTAAAAGATGATGCTTGTGAAAACATAAGACACAGTAGAAATGTAAAGAATATTTTTCCAAACTCCATAAGGAAAGAGAATTTATTCAACTTATTATTTTCTAGAGTACCTAACACATGATTTGTCTATTAGTATCACCATCAAAAACTTTTAAAACCACATCCAAGTCCACAACTCTTCTCCCTCTACACGTTCATTCCTGAGAAGGCCAGGTCATGCCCACAGCTATACGTCCAGCTCTGCACAGATCATCCACCTTCAGCTCCCACCTCTTCCCTGAGTTCCAGACCTCTACTCCCTATCATAACCTCAGTTTGGATTTCCCATAAAGTGTCTAAGAAAGTTTATATTGCCTCCTCATCTCACATCTCTCTCCCCTTATCCCATACTTAAACAAAACCTATAGCAATTATTCTAAAATTCTTCTGCTATACTGGAGCGTGAAGAATACTAATCTAGAGCTGGCAAGTGGAGCTCCGGGAAGGCAGAGCTGCCCATTCATCTGATTAAAAAAGGGGACTGAAACAGGCAGCCAGGCCAGGAGATTTCCCAGGCAAAAAAACGGCACGAATCTCAGCGCCTGCGGTTTGAGCCAGCGCAGTGGGTCGCCGCACAGGAAATCACACAGATCCCGGCGCCTTTTCAACAGGCGGCTGGAACACCTGGGAGACTCTGAGGCAGGGAGCCAGGTGATCAGGCTCGGCTGGTCCCACCCCCCACAAAAAAAAACAGCAATTGGAAACGCTCTGGATCGAGAGTTTCACAGCAAGCACAGCTGAACCCGGGACGGTCCAGCTCTGTGGGGGAGGGGGGTCCGCCATTACTGAGGCAGTCTGCCACTACGGAGGTAGTTTGCCATTGCCTAGGCAGTTCTAACTACACCGGTATAAACAGGACTGCAGGGAAGTTCACGCGGCAGCTGGGCGGAGCCCACAGCAGCTCTGCAAAGCCTCTGCAGGCAGTGACTAGGCTGCCTCATCGCTGGGCAAGGCAGCCCTGAGAAAAAGGCAGCAGCACAAGGGGAAACTCATAAATAAAGCCCTAATTCCCCGGGACAGAGCACCTGGGGAAAAAAAGGGGTTTATGAGTTCTGCTGCAGCAGACTTAAACGTTCCTGCCCAGCAACTCTGAATGAACAACGGAGCTCACAGCTCAGCACTTGAGCTCCTATAAAGGACACTCTGTCTCCTCAAGCAGCTCCCCTGACCCCCGTATATCCAAAGCGACACCTCATAAAGGAGAGCTCAGACTGACATCTGGTGGGTATTCTTCTGGGACAAAGATAGCAGAAGAAGAAACTGGCAGCAACCCTTACTGTTCTGCAGCTGCTGCAGGTGATCCCCAAGCAAGCAGGGCCTGGAGTGGACCTCAGCAGTCCTACAGCAGAGGGGCCAGACTGTTAGAAGGAAAACTAAGAAACAGAAAGAAATAACTCCATCATCAACAAACTGGACGTCCACTGAGAGACCCAATCTGAAAATCACCAACCACAAAGACCACACATAGATAAATCCACAAAGATGGGAAGAAACCAGTGCAAAAAGGAGGAAAACACCTGAAACCAGAATACCTCTCCTCCTACAAGGGATCACAACTCCTCACCAGCAAGGGAACAAGGCTGGATGGACAATGAGTGTGATGAAATGACAGAATCAGGCTTCAGAAGGTGGGTAATAAGAAAACTTCTGTGAGCTAAAAGAACATGTTCTAACCCAATGCAAAGAAACTAAGAACCCTGAAAAAAGATTTGACGAAATGCTAATGAGAATAACCAACTTAGAGAGGAATGTAAGTGAATTGATGGAGCTGAAAAACACAACACAAGAACTTTGTGAAGCTTACACAAGTTTCAACAGCCGAATTGCCCAAGCAGAAGGAAGGATATCAGAAGTCGAAGATCAACTCAATGAAATAAAACGAGAAGGCAAGAGTAGAGAAAAAAGGGTAAAAAGGAATGAACAAAGTCTCCAAGAAATATGGGACTATGTGAAAAGACCTAATCTATGTTTGATAGGTGTACCTGAATGTGAAGGAGAGAATGAATCCAAGCTGGAAAATACTCTTCAGGATATTATCCAGGAGAACTTCCCCAACCTAGGAAGGCAGGCCAATATTCAAGTCCAGGAAATACAGAGAACACCACAAACATATTCCTCAAGAAGAGTAACCCCCAAGGCACATAATCATCAGATTCACCAGGGTTGAAATGAAGGAGAAAATGCTAAGGGCAGCCAGAGAGAAAGGTTGGGTTACCCACAAAGGGAAGCCCATCAGACTCACAGCAGATCTCTCAGCAGAAACCCTACAGGCCAGAAGAGAGTGGGGGCCAATATTCAACATCCTTAAAGAAAAGAACATTCAACCCAGAATTTCATATCCAGCCAAACTAAGCTTCATAAGTGAAGGAAAAATAAAATCCTTTGCAAACAAGCAAGTACTCAGAGACTTCATCACCACCAGGCCTGCTTTACAAGAGCTCCTGAAAGAGGCACTAAACATAGAAAGGACAACCAGTACCAGCCACTCCAAAAACATACCAAATGGCAAAGAGCAGCAACACAATAAAGAAACTGCATCAACTAATGGGCAAAACAGCCAGCTAGCATCAAAATGGCAGGATCAAATTCACACATAACAATATTAACCCTAAATGTAAATGGGCTAAATGCCCCAATCAAAAGACATAGACTGGCAAACTGGATAAAAAGCCAAAACCTGTCTGTGTGCTGTATCCAGGAAACCCATCTCCCATGCAGAGATACACAAAGGCTCAAAATAAAGGGATGGAGGAAGATTTACCAAGCAAATGGAGAGCAAAAAAAAGCAGGAGTTGCAATTCTCATCTCTGATAAAATAGACTTTAAACCAACAAAGATCAAAAGAGACAAAGAAGGACATTACATAATGGTAAAAGGATCAATGCAACAAGAAGAGCTAATGATCCTAAATATATACGCACCCAATACAGGAGCACGCAGATACATAAGGCAAGTTCTTAATGACTTACAAAGAGACTTACACTCCCACACAATAATAGTGGGAGACTTGAATACCCTGTTGTCAATGTTAGACAGATCAACAAGACAGAAAATTAACAAGGATATCCAGGACTTGAACTCAGACCTGGATCAAGCAAACCTAATAGACATTTACAGAACTCTCCACCCCAAATCCACAGAATATACATTCTTCTCAGCACCACATCACACCTACTCTAAAATTGACCACATAACTGGAAGTAAATCACTCCTCAGCAAATGCAAAAGAATGGAAATCATAACAAACAGTCTCTCAGACCACAGTGCAATCAAGTTAGAACTCAGAATTCAGAAACTAACTCAGAACCGCACAGCTTCATGGAAACTGAACAACTGGCTCTTGAATGTTGACTGGATAAACAATGAAATGAAGGCAGAAATAAAGATGTTCTTTGAAACCAACGAGAACGAAGACACAACATACCAGAATCTCTGGGACACATTTAAAGCAGTCTCTAGAGGAAAATATATAGCAATAAATGCCCACATGAGAAGGAAGGAGAGATCTAAAATTGACACCCTATCATCAAAATTGAAAGAGCTAGAGGAGCAAGATCAAAAAAACTCAAAACCTAGCAGAAGACAAGAAATAACTAAGATCAGAGCAGAACTGAAGGAGATAGAGACATGAAAAACCCTTCAAAAAATCAATAAATCCAGGAGCTGGTTTTTTGAAAAGGTCAACAAAATAGACAGACCACTAGCCAGATTAATAAAAAAGAAAAGAAAAAATAATCAAATAAATGCAATAAAAAACGATAAAGGGGATATCACCACAGATTCCACAGAAATTCAAACCATCATCAGAGATTATTACAAACAACTCTATGCACATAAACTAGTAAACCTGGAAGAAATGGATAAATTCCTGGACACTTGCATCCTCCCAAGCCTAAACCAGGAAGAAGTTGAAACCCTGAATAGACCAATAACAAGGTCTGAAGTTGAGGCAGCAATTAAGAGCCTACCACCCAAAAAAGCCCAGGTCCAGATGGGTTCACAGCCGAATTCTACCAGACATACAAAGAGGAGCTGGTACCATTCCTTCTGAAACTATTGAAAACAATCCAAAAAGAGGGAATCCTTCCTAAATCATTTTATGAGACCAACATCATCCTGATACCAAAACCTGGCAGAGACTTAGCAAGAAAAGAAAACTTCAGGCCAATATCCATGATGAACATAGATGCAAAAATCTTCAATAAAATACTGGCAAACCGATTGCAACAGCACATCAAAAAGCTTATCCACCATGATCAAGTAGGCTTCATCCCAGGGATGCAAGGCTGGTTTTACATACGCAAATCTATAAACATAATCCACCACATAAACAGAACCAAAGACAAAAACCACATGATAATCTCAATTGATGCAGAGAAGGCCTTTGACAAAATTCAACAGCCCTTTGTGCTAAAAACCCTCAATAAACTAGGTATTGATGGAACATATCTCAAAATGATAAAAGCTATTGACAACAAACCAACAGCCAATATCATACTGCATGGGCAAAAACTAGAAGCATTCCCTTTGAAATTTGGCACTAGACAAGGATGTCCTCTCTCACCACTCCTATTCAATATAGTACTGGAAGTTCTAGCCAGAGCAATCAGGCAAGAAAAAGAAATAAAGGGTATTCAAATAGGAAAGGAGGAAGTCAAATTGCCTCTCTTTGCAGATGATATGATTGTATATCTAGAAGACCCCATTGTCTCAGCCCAAAATCTCCTGAAACTGATAAGCAACTTCAGCAAACTCTCAGGATACAAAATCAATGTGCAAAAATCACAAGCATTCCTAAACACCAATAACAGACTTAAAGACAGCCAAATCAAGAACCAACTGCCATTCACAATTGCTACAAAGAGAATAAAATACCTAGGAATACAACTAACAAGGAACGTAAAGGACCTCTTCAAGGAGAACTACAAACCACTGCTCAATGAAATAAGAGAGGACACAAACAGATGGAGAAACATTCCATGTTCATGGTTAGGAAGAATCAATATTGTAAAAATGGCCATACTGCCCAAAGTAATTTACAGATTCAACGCTATCCCTATCAAGCTACCAATGACCTTCTTCGCAGAACTGGAAAAAACCACCTTAAACTTCATATGGAACCAAAAGAGAGCCCGCATAGCCAAGTCAATTCTAAGCAAAAAGAACAAAGCTGGAGGCATCACACTACTGGACTTCAAACTATACTACAAAGCTACAGTAATCAAAACAGCATGGTACTGGTACCAAAACAGAGATATAGAACAATGGAACAGAACAGAGGCCTCCGAGGCAACACAACACATCTACAACCATCTGATCTTTGACAAACCTGACAAAAACAAACAATGTGGAAATGAGTCCCTGTTTAATAAATGGTGTTGGGAAAACTGGCTAGTCATGTGCAGAAAGCAGAAACTGGACCCTTTCCTGACACCTTACACTAAAATTAACTCCAGATGGATTAAAGACTTAAACATAAGACCTAACACCATAAAAACCCTAGAAGAAAATCTAGGCAAAACCATTCAGGACATAGGCGTAGGCAAGGACTTCATGACCAAAACACCAAAAGCATTGGCAACAAAAGCCAAAATAGACAAATGGGACCTAATCAAACTCCATAGCTTCTGCACAGCAAAAGAAACAGTCATTAGAGTGAACTTGCAACCAACAGAATGGGAAAAAATTTTTGCAGTCTAACCATCTGACAAAGGGCTGATATCCAGAATCTACAAAGAACTAAAACAGATTTACAAGAAAAAAACAAACAAGCCCATTCAAAAGTGGGCGAAGGATATTAACAGACACTTTACAAAAGAAGACATACATGAAGCCATCAAACATATGAAAAAATGCTCATCATCACTGGTCATTAGAGAAATGCAAATCAAAACTACATTGAGATACCATCTCATGCCAGTTAGAATGGCGATCATTAAAAAATCTGGAGACAACAGATGCTGGAGAGGATGTGGAGAAATAGGAACGCTTTTACACTGTTGGGGGGAGTGTAAATTGGTTCAATCATTGTGGAAGACAGTGTGGCGATTCCTCAAGGACCTAGAAATAGAAATTCCATTTGATCCAGCAATTCCATTACTGGGTATATATCCAAAGGACTATAAATCGTTCTACTATAAGGACACATGCACACGAATGTTCATTGCAGCACAGTTTACAATAGCAAAGACCTGGAACCAACCCAAATGCCCATCGATGATAGACTGGACAGGGAAAATGTGGCACATATACACCATGGAATATTATGCAGCCATCAAAAACGATGAGTTCGTGTCCTTTGTAGGGACATGGATGAACCTGGAAACCATCATTCTCAGCAAACTGACACAAGAACAGAAAATCAAACACCGCATGTTCTCACTCATAGGCGGGTGTTGAACAATGCGAACACATGGACACAGGGAGGGGGAGCATCACACACGGGGGTCTGTCGGGGGAGAAAAAGGGGAGGGACAGTGGGGGGTGGGGAGTTGGGGAGGGATAGCATGGGGAGAAATGCCAGATATAGGTGATGGGGAGGAAGGCAGCAAATCACACTGCAATGTGTGTACCTACGCAACAATCTTGCATGTTCTTCACATGTACCCCCAAACCTAAAATGCAATAAAAATATATTTTAAAAAAAAAGAAATTATTTAATGGTTACCATATACACTATTTGGGTGATGGCTACACTAAAAACCTAGACTTCACCGCTATGCAATATATCCATGTAACGAAACAACATTCGTACCCCCTAAATCTATAAAAATAAAAAGAAAGTTTTTAAATTAGAAAAAAAAAAGAATACTAACCTATGGGAATACTGGGTGAGTGCTGGGTCAGGAGGGAAGAATATCCAAGAAATATAAATCCATAATTACTGAGGGGCCAGAATACAAAAGCTACCTTTTTGGAGGTTCTAAAGCAGTCAATCCTAGGCAATGATTGGATAATCAAAGTTTATACTGCCTGGAGTGAACTGAACATGTGACTATGTAAAAGTAGAGAAGGGGGGTTATAAAGCCCATGAAGCTGGGTATTATCTACAATTCCCTCCTATTTATCCCACATCCAAAATGACTGCTGGCAACCAGGCTCCAGGTAAGCTTCTAAGTTATACTCTACTGCCCTCAACAAGGTATACCACTGGGATTTTTTTTTTTTTTTTCAGACAGAGTCTCGCTGTGTCACCAGGCGTCAGGCTAGAGTGCAGTGGCATGATCTCGGCTCACTGCAACTTCCACCTCCCAGGTTCAAGCAATTCTCCTGCCTCAGCCTCTGTGCCCAGCTAATTTCTGTATTTTAGTAGAGACAGGGTTTCACTATGTTGGCTAGGATGGTCAATCTCTTGACCTCATGATCTGCCTGCCTCGGCCTCCCAAAGTGCTGGGATTACAGGCATGAGCCACCATGCCCGGCTACCACTGGGATTTTTAAATACTTTTTCCTTACTCACTTTAGGACATGCCGACAATGAGTCTGCCTTGGAAGGGATAAACTCCTTTACAGACAGAGCTCCTTTGTATCCTTCAAGCCTTTATTCAAGTGTGAGTCTGTAAAGATTCCTCTACTTCTGCCATGCTAAAGGAGTCATTTCCTCTGTGTTCAGATTCCCTGCTAGATTAAGAACTCCTCAGGGCTGAGCCCTATATAACACCTCTGTCTCCCCAGTCCCTGGGATACTGCTTGGCACCATGCACAACTACAATAAGCGTTAGGATATACATGGAAGAAGCAGTACTTCCACAGCTCTCACTTAACAACAGGCCATGCTCAAAATTTCCATAGGGCTCCCATCAAATCTTCCTCTTAATACAGTACAGACAGAGAGAAAATGTTTTATGTCCACCTATTAGATACATACAAGCAAGCATCTTAATTTAACCATCTTTTGCTCTTAACATACAGAGACCTCCTTATAATTTTAGACTTCATCTAACTAAAACCTAACAAGTCCCACAGTGCATAGTTAGGCTCAACAAGTGCTTGTTGTTGTTTGACCTCCTGATGTCAGTGGTACAAGGAGTTACAGGTCCTTAGTGGCCGGGTGCGGTGGCTCAAGCCTGTAATCCCAGCACTTTGGGAGGCCAAGACGGGTGGATCATGAGTTCAGGAGATCGAGACCATCCTGGCCATGATGAAACCCCGTCTCTACTAAAATACAAAAAAAAAAAAAAAAAAAAAAAAATTTTAGCCAGGCATGGTGCCATGTGCCTATAGTCCCAGTTACTCAGGAGACTGAGGCAGGGGAATCGCTTGAACCCGGGACTTAGGTTGCAGTGAGCTGAGATCATGCCACTACACTCCAGCCTGGTGAAAGAGCAAGACTCCGTCTCAAAAAAAAAAAAAAATTACTAGGGCCAGGCGTGGTGGCTCACGCCTGTAATCCCAGCACTTTAGGAGGATGAGGTGGGTGGATCACCTGAGGTTGGGAGTTCGAGACCAGCCTGACCAACATGGAGAAACCTCGTCTCTACTAAAAATACAAAATTAGCCGGGCATGGTGGCACATGCCTGTAATCCCAGCTACTTGGGAAGCTGAGGCAGGAGAATCGCTTGAACCTGGGAGGCGGAGGTTGCAGTGAGCCAAGATGGCGCCACTGCACTCCAGCCTGGGCAGCAAGAGCAGAACTCCCTCTCAAAAAAAAAAAAAAAAAAAAAAAATACAGGTCCTTAATTTGATATATAGCTGATGCAATTTGTATCAAACTAGGTCCATTTATCTTACATAGTTCATATTTTATTTGCAGTGTAGCACAGTGAGAAAACACAGAAGGTAGAATCTGATAAAAAGGAGGATTTAAACCATAGCACCAACACTTCCTGCTTGTGTGACCAATTTCTTATCTCAAAAAAATGGAGATACTATAATCTACTTAAGTTTTTTATTTATTATTAACCAAATGACAAGACACGTGGCAATACACTATGTAAATCACAAAGCACTGTACCAGCACTGGTCACTGGGTTTTTGTTGTTGTTACCATAGTATGTCTTAGCACAATAACGGCAAACTCGAGTTCATATGTACTGTCTTATTATCTCAGATCTGACATAATTGAGAAAACTGCTCTGAGAGTTCTGACTTCCTGGGATCAGCGTCACAGGGGATGTGAGTGGGCTTCCTCAAGCCATTTTGGGCAGGCTGAAGAAGCTTGTTGGTATCTATACGCTTCCAGGTTGGTGGGGCCAGCTTCTGCCAGTTCTACCATATGCCAACTGGCGACACACAGGAGCATGCTAGTGCCACCAGCTCCACATATACACACCCACTGCCACCCCCAAGAGGTACCAGACTGTTGGACAACTTGGCCGCTAGCCTATGAAAATGTGGAAACGCTGAAGAAACATTAGCCAGCAAAGCACATACTGGCAGCTGAATCAAATGTTTAGGCTCTTCGATGTACCCAAATAAATCGTTTGTGTGTTCTAACAAATGTTTTCTTTGGAAAGCATTTTTCAGTGCAGATGCTTTCAAAAGTACCCATTTTTTATGGGTTAAATCAAGGGCTCAAAGCAGCAGAAGGGTGGGGAATGTTTTTAAACAAAATTGCATCAGCTGCAAAAAAAAAAAAAAAATGTTAACATTGACTGAGGGGAAGGCATCTCTGAAAAACAGAAAAATTGCCAGTGGTTTTCAAAGTTAAATTTTTACAAATTTTTAAGTGTTAAAAAATTATAAGCATCCAAAAATAAGAAAGTTATTCAAACTTGGCAAGGGACAAAAATCTGTGCTAATTTTAAAAATATATATTGATAAACATGGTTCTGCCAAAAGAATGCAATCAAGCAAGGAGTCAAGAAGTTAGGAATTATAAATTAAACTCTTCTTGCCAAAGACTTTTAATAAGCAATGGCAAACACATTTAAGAATTTTTATACTGAGGATAATGGTTTGGGCGACAATCATAATGCAATCCAAATACATTAACTTCCTTCACAAAATAGACTATACAACCAAACCCCAGACAGAGCTCCAGACATACTGCCACAGGCACAGTAATATACTGTTAAGAGACAGAAAAACTGATCCCTGTTCTTAGGCAACAATATAATGTATATGTAATTTATTTGGGCTATGCTACCCTTTTCCAGTTTAAGTACACCTCCATGACAATATCTTTTAAGACAGGAAAAGTTACTAAACCATAAACTACAAAGCTGATACCATGGAGGTCCCTGCTTCAAAAAAAGCATGGTGGATATTTCTCCTGAGGCTCAAAACAAGGAAACTCCATCTTAATAGTGACTAGTTTCATCACCATCAAGAGACCTTATATACAACTACTGACGTCAATGAAAATACTACATTCACCATGGTGATGTGAGCTATGAATAAATAGAGCTAATAGGCTCAGCACAATGGCTCCTGCCTGTAATCCCACCACTTTGGGAGGCTAAGGCAGAAGGATCACTTGTGATCAGAAGTTCAAGACCACCCTGGGCAACACAGAAAAACCCCATTTCATTTATCAAGAAAGCTAGTCAATCTTTTTAAGTGAACTGATCAGATGACTTGTAGGGCAAGGGTTTTAAACAGTATTGTTCTCCATTCACAAATTAACCAGTTGTACAACTACACTAGCCAAATCAGACTTTTGGTGCTACAGAATCATTAAGTGTTCATTAAATCAAACCAAATGATATAAAATGATGCTCAGGAAAAGAAATGCCAACTTATAACAAATGCCGAAGAAAACCTTAAAATTCTGAAATGCTTTGAGTAAAGGGAGGAAAAAATATAATACCCATAAATACGTAAAATCACAGCAACCTGCTAAATAATTTAAACCGCAGATGAAGAATTTAAAGACTAATATTATGAGTTTTGATTTAAGAATAAAGAAACACTGACAATAACAAACATCAAACTGAAACTTTCCCCCATTATCCTCATACATTTTCACTGTAAATGTTCCATTAAAGAATGTCTTTAAAACAATCTTCAAAGTTTGACTCTCTATAATTAATTCAATTCATAAAATTATCAATATAATTGAATAATAGTTTATAACAGCGTGGTGGTTCCTCAGGCACATATAGTCCATCTTTAATACATATTATGAATAATTTCCTTATCAGACATCTCAATAGTATTGAGTATAACACCAATTGCATTTAAACATAAACGTCATAAGCTGGATGTGAAGGTTGACTCTGGGTTTCTTATAAACCATAAATTTCAGTTTATTTTTATCACCTAGTATGCCTCAGATGGAATTCGCAGTAATCACAGCTACAGTGGAGCAACTTCAAACATAAATGAAACAAATAACCAGCAGATCGATACGAGGTGACAGACTCCCAGCTGAAATCTTGCCCAAGCGTGACCCACTACTGCCCTTCTGCACTCTAAAGACTTAATGAATCACCAGGAGCACACCAAGATTGTGTGTGTTTTGCCCGTGTGAGAGCTGGATTTATATCAGTACCAAAAAAGGATCATCCCCTGCCATGAGACGAATACAATAAAGAACTCGTTTCTACAAGATACTGGACATGATGGTTTCATGCAGCATATGTACCTATTGTATAAACACTTCATCATTTTAAACTGAAACATCAAGAATGACAGAAAATCAGAAAGCCTAATGAGGGGATAATTTTAAATGACATGCAGTTTGTAGCAAGTTGTTTCTATATTGGCAAAAGGAAATGGTGCAACAGCAATATACAAAAAGAAGAAATGTAAAACCCATTTAGCTTTCTGAATATGTTTTGCCCCAGGAAATGTGTAAAATAACTTTGTTATTTAACACTGAAGATGCACCTGTGGGCACCAAAGTAATCTTACTTAAAATAATCACCCTGTGGAGAAATCTTAAGTTCTTTAATAAATAAAAATCTATGCAATAGGGCTCTTACTGGTAAAAAGGAAAGCCACAGTATGAGACAAAATGCCACCAATGTCCCTCAGAGGTAGCTTCCTGCCATTTAGCTGAAAGATACAGAAATAGTCTGCATGCCTTTATACAAGTTCAGTATCTCAGTGGCTCTTAGAAAAGGCATCTTGTCCATACATGACCAAAACAGACAGAGCAAGGACATTTTGACAGACTTGCACAGAATCCAGCCCAATCCTTCCCCAGAATAAGTTCCATCCCACTCCTCACCTTGAATTACAGCAAAATGGAAGATATAATAACCAATTCTCAAAGTGTAGCTCCCTAAAAAAAATGGACAGGTCTCAACTATAGTATGAAAGGTGGAAAGAAAGATTAACCAACACCGTATCACAGGACACAGAACAACTGCCCAGCAAGACAAGTAAAACAAAGAATATGGAAAATAGGTAAACATAGCACTGGTCAAAAAGGAAGTAAAGAAAGAAGAAATGAAAGAAAGAGAAGGAAGAAAACAGCATGCAAAGGAGGAAAAAGCACTCACTCCTAACATTTACACAACCTAAAAGAAGAAGGCTTCATGTAACAGGACTTCCAAAAGTGATTATCAATGAACAGGGGGCTCAAAGATGAAAGGATAAGACAGTAGAAAGATGTCACCAAGCCAATAACATATACCGAAGACCAAAAATTTATCAATTCAGTACTCATAAATACAATAAAAACAGCATGGAAATGAAGAGATATGACTAAAAATAAAGGAAAATGGCTAAAATTGAATTAATAATGTAAAGAAAGGCTTAATTCCAAAGAATACAGAGGAGAAAGACAAATACTCTTTTTTAATGGAGAAAAGATAAGAGGCAGGAAGAACAAAGAGAGCCTGAAAATTGCTGATCCTGAAGAACCCAAAAATTGGATAGAAAAATATTTCAAGTAAAAATAATATAAACTTTCCCTAACACAAAGAACAGACTGAAATAACAGAGTGTGTTCCAGGAAAAATTGTTACAGAATGATCCGAAAAAAGTTATACCCTTAAGTCACTGAACTTCAACACACACACACACACACAAATCTGCAGGTGTTCAGGCACTAAAGAGCAATTCACTGACGTGGGGGAAAAAATCAGACTGGTCTCACCCTTCCATTAGGAACACTCAATGCCAGAAGACAAAGGAGCAACATTTACAGATTTCTAAGTGCAACCCAAGAATTTCACAAGGCCAAATACCTTTGACTATAAAAGAAAATACATTTAAATGTGCAAGAAGTCAGGAAATGCATCATCCACAAGACTTTCATAAAATAAACTCTTTAATAATAAAATCCAGTCAAACGAGTCATTAACAGAGATGCTATGGCGAAAGGATTACTTTGACACTAAATTTCTACAAAGTTCTGAGGAAACGTATGATCCGATTACTTTATTAAGTCAATTGGAACTTATAGTAGGAAAGTAGCTGTTTAATATACTCAAATATAAAATTTCTCAGGGAATGCAGAATTTGTGGTATTTTCTTAAAATTATTTGACAATGAAACCTAGTTGACAAATAAAATAAAAAATCATGAAAAAGAACCAGGGATGAATATCAAACAGATTTAAATACAAAAACTATTATTTGCTGTTTGACTGGCAGATAAACTCTTTAAGAGCACAGTACAGGTTTCTTAATTTTCCAGAGGACCAGACAGAAACTTCTATATGAGGAGTTAGCTTGTAAATTTACTAAATCCTCAATCAATCAGCAACAGGAAATCTTGAAACTTAAGTGCAACCTTTACCGTAGCTGTATCACTGTATCCTCCTATTTTAAAGACTTAATTATTCCATTAGTAAAAGATGTATGTTCGTCTAAAGATCTAACTATATATTGAGTATGTAATTAAAAAGAAAATTTTTTTTTGTTCTGTTTCTGCTTTTTTCAGCTCTTTCCTGCCTATAAGGCCAACCTTCTCTGCTCAGCTCATCAGAACACTCATTCTACTGTAAAGAATGAGGTATTGCCCAATTCTATAATTACAAATAAAATCAAATTAGATCTTTAAACTATATTTGTTGTAGTTTTGTTTTGTAACAGGCTTAAAAGATCTCATTTTCCAAACCTGAGTTTCTTGGTATCATTTCTCACTTCCTTCTTATATTCAACCCCACATACACTCAATAATTAAATCTTCATTTTATCTACCTCCTAAACATGCTCCAAATCTACTCATTTTTTCCATGTCTACAGCCAAGCTTAGGCACAGTGAAAAGACACCATCACCATCAGCCCCTTAATCCGGCTGTCCCACTTTATTTTTCATTCCAGTGCTTTTCACATGCACTGAATTCCTTCAAGTGCAAATCTCATCATGTCCATTTCTTTTCTAAAGCTCCTCACAGACATACCTCTTAGGTTATAAGTCTCATTATACTCTGGGCTCCTCCTCCCTTCAACAGGTATATTTCTCTGAGCACTCTACTCTCAAATCCAGTGGATCTTTCCTCAGTTCCTCAACTGTGCAGTGAACTCCTGGCCTATGTTCCTTCTCCACCACTCCTAACCCTCCTTTGGTTTACCTCTAGTCATCTGTAGGTTTCTTTTAGCTTAAGTATCCTTTGCACTGAAAAATCTTCCCAAGAGAACCCCAACCCCAACCAAATTTAGGTTTGGCGATCCCAACATGTATAGTCACAAAACCACATATTTTCAATCAAAGCTTTCCCACACTGAATGGAGAAGTGTCTTTATGCCAGTCTGCATTTACTAGCAAACCCCATGCAAGCACACATTATACCCACTGTATTCATCGTTGGAAGCCCAGACACTGGCACTGTGCCTGACACATATGGAGTCATCAAAAAAAAAAAAAAAGCAAGTTGAGGAATTAATGAATGGGCTAGGACAGAAAGTGTTTTTGTTTTGCTTTTTGTTGGTTTTTGTTTTGTTGTGGTGGTTTTTACAGCTGATCCATACACTATAAAGCTTATTTTAATCCTCTCTAAAGCAACAAGTATAAAAGTTGTTCTTCAGCAGCCACTCTCAATACACTTTTGAAAAATAAATAAATGAAACAGGTACAAAAGTAATTTAGGAGCATGCCCCTCTACAGCATCTCAAAGTTGACAAATGATCATTCCAAGGAACTGGTTGCTCAAGATAGAAACTGAAGCTTCATCATCCCTACACTCTCTTTCAGATCACCCTCAACAACAATCATCAGTATTTCTGAATTCTACCTCAGAAACATATGATGAACTTCCCTTTATTTTCATGTCAGATGTTAACACTGCAAGCCAAGCCATCACCATCTCATGCTGCCCCACAGTAGGGTCCCTTCTTCAGTTTTCTGCAATCTTTTAATCCATTTTCTACATAGAAGCTCATGTCATCTTTGCAGAACTCTTGATCATATAACTCTCCTGCTTGCTATTTTTTAATGACTGACTACACTTAGAGTGCTGTGAAATAATATCCTCACCATGCTGAAAAAAACTAGCTAGCTAGAGTATGTATGTTAAATTCAGACTAACAGGCATTTAAGTAAAATGCATTATAAGGAAGATCACTAAGCAATGAGACAGTCAATTTCCTAGGAGTAATTTTAAAAATTCTAAATGAGTACACCTACTAAGCGTAGTTCAAAATGTATAAAGTCAAAATTTTTAGAAACACAAGGAGAAACTGACAAAGCCATCATTAGAATCAGAGATTTTAAACAATTCTTTCATCCATGGGAGATCGGTCAGGCAAAAATTCAGTAAGGTTACAGAAATTTTAAGAAAAGTAAGGAAAAGCTTTATCTATTGGACAATCATACAAGGGACATATACAATAAGAAGGTAACATACATTCTTTTTCTTTTTTTTCTGAAACAGGGTCTTACTCAGTCACCCAGGTTGGAGTGCAGTGGTGTGATCTTGGCTCAATGTAACCTCTACTTCCTGGGCTCAAGCACCTCAGTCTCCTGGGTAGCTAGGACTACAGGTATAAGCCACCATGAACACCCAGCTAATTTTTGTATTTTTTTGCAGAGATGGGGTTTCACCCTGTTGACCAAGCTGGTCTCGAACTCCTGAGCTCAAAGTGATCTGCTGACCTCAGCCTCCCAGAGCTGGGATTACAGGGATGAGTCACTGTGCCCAGCTAGATAACACATATTCTTTTAAAACACATACAAAGCATTTACAAAAATTATCCTTGAACTATGCCATATAGCAAAGCCATAAAAAATTATACCAAGCAGACTACATGCTACAAATATAACACAATGAAATTAGCACTTGGTAATTTAGTATAGTGGTTTAGAACGTACCTCTCAAAAAAAGTTATAATGAAATACAGAAAATGAATAGGATTAAATGAAAATACTTCATATCATAACTAATGGGATTCTAGTAAGTTATTTTATAATATTGACAAATTAATTCTAATGTTTACATGGAGAGGCTAAAGACCTAGAATAGCTAATATAATATTGAAGAAGAGCAATGCTGAAGAAATGATATTACCTGACTCCAAGAATTACTATAAAGCTACAATAATCAGGACAGTCTGGTCATGGCAAAAGAACAAACAAATAGATCAGTGGAACAGAACGGAGTTCAGAAATAGACCCACATAAATACAGTCAACTAATCTTTAACAAAGGAGTGAAGTCAATAAAATGGAGCAAAGATAGTCTTTCTAACAAATGGTGCTGGAACAACTTGACATCCACGTGCAAAAAAACTGAATCTAGCCACAGAGCTTATACCCTTTTATACAAATTAACTCAAAAACAGATCACAGACCTAAATGTAAAATGTAAAACTCTAAAACTCCTAGAAAACTTAAGAGAAAATCTAGATGATTCTTGGTTCAAAGATGACTTTTTCAGACATAAAACCAAAGAAAGACACATAACTGATAAGCAGAACTTCATGAAAATTAAAAATCTTTGCTATGTGAATGACACTGTCAAGAAAATGAAAAGTAACAGACTGGGGAAAAATATTTGCAAAAGACGTATCTGTAAAGACTGTCATCCAAAATATGCAAAGAACTCAAAGTATAAAAATGGGCCAAAGACCTTAACAGAGACCTCACTGAAAAAGATAAAAAGATGGCAAATAAGCATATGAAGAAAATGCATCACATTATATGGTATCAGGGAAATGCAAATTAAAGCAACAGTGATACAACACCACACTTAGAATAACCAAAATCCAGAACACTGACAACTTCAAATGTTGGCGAGCATGTGGAGCAACAAGCAGTCTCATTCATTGCTGGTGGGAATGCAAAATGAAACCACCACTTTGGAAGACAGTTTGTTAGACTCTTACAAGGCTAAACTAACTCTTATCTCAGGATCCACCTATCTTTTCTTTTTAATCCCCCCCAAAGGCCAGGTTCAGGGCTTAAGGATCCAGCAATCTTACTCTTTGGTATTCAGCCAAATGAGCTAAAAACTTACATCTACACATGGAAGTTAATACCAGTGCTATCTATAATTGCCAAAAGTAGGGAGCAACCAAGGTATCCTTCAGTAGTTGAACAGATAAACTGTGAGACATCCAGACCATGAAATATTCAGTACTAAAAAGAAATGTGTGCTATCAGCCATGAAAAGACATGAAGGAAACTTACATGCATATTGCTAACTCAAAGAAGCAAATCTGAAAAGGCTACATACTATTATGATTCCAACTATGTAATATCCTTGAAAAGTAAGACTATGAAGACAGTAAAACAATCAGTGGTTGCCAAGGGTTGGAGAGAGGGAGGGATGAACAGGAAGAGCACAGAGGATTTTCATGGCAGTGAAACCACTTGGTATGAAACTGTAACAGAGGATATGTGCCATTGTACATTTATTAAAATGCATAGAATACATAACACCCAGTGGAAACCCTAATGTAAATTAGGAACTCTGGGTAATCACGACACCTCAAGGTAGGTTACTCAGTTGTGACAAATGTATTATCCTAGTGGGATATGTTGATAATGGGAGAGGCTACACGTGTGTCAGGGCAGGGGCTACTATGGGAAATTTCTACTTATTCTGCTCAACTTTGCTATAAACCTAAAATTTCTTTAAAAATAGTCTGTTTTTTAAAAAAACGCACAAAAAACATCAAGGAATATAGCTAATGCTGTGTAGAGAGAAATTAATTTTTTAGTTAAAGATTAATTAGCTCAGAAGCTAAATTTAGAAGACAAAGAATATGAGGATAAACTCAGAAATTTTAAGAAAAAGACAAAGCAAAATAGAGTACAAATATACAATGGAAAGAAACAAAAGGAAATGCTTTGAAGACTATGAAATTGTCAAATCCCTGGTAAGATTTATGAAATAAAAAATAATGTAAAAACAATCATTATGAAACACACTAAAGCACAAGGGGGGAACCATGAGTACAGATATGGCAAGATTCAACATGTAATAGACCACTGTGGACATCTTTGCTACATGCTGAACTTTGTCCCTCCAGAAACTCATATGCTTAAGTCCTAACCCATTGTGCCTCAGACTATTCGGACTCTATTTCGAGACAGGAACTTCAAAAGAGGTAATTATGATAAAATAAAGTCATAAGAGTAACCCTACTTCAATGGCTGGTTTTCTTATAAGAAGAGGAGATTAGGACACAAAGAAACACAGAAAAAAAAAAAAAAGGGACATGTGAAGGCACAGGGTGAAGACAGCCATTTCCAAGCCAGGGGAGAGGGGCCTCAGAAGAAACCTACCCTGCTAAGACCGTATCTTGGATTTCTAGCCCTCAGAAACACGAGAAAATAAATTTCTGTTGTTTAAGTCATGCAATCCGTGGTACTTTGTTACACAGCCCTAGCAAACTAGTACAATCTTACCCTAATGCATTTGAAAGCTGACAATAAACCAAATACAACATACCAAATCTGACTCAAGGAGAAAGTGGAAACCTAGTCTTATTACCATTAAAAATGGAATTTTAAGTTCAAATTTTACCCATAAAAAGTCACTCATCCCAGATATTTTATAAATGGGTTCTACCAAATCCTTAAAGAGTAGATAATTCTGTTTATTCACATTCTTCTATATGATAGAAAAGGATTCTAACATGGCTACCAAAACCTAGTCAGAATTTTTTTTAAGTTACAGGCCAATCTCACTTGTGAAAATAAATGCAAATATCCTATATAAAATATTACTAAACATATCTCAGTGGGATATAAAATTATAATGATCAAGTTGAATAGAAAAAGCATTAAACATGTATTTATAAATTCAAAAAAATTAAATATTAAAATAAAAAGTAAAGTCTACCATCTCAGAGAAAAAATAATTTCTATATCTCTAATGAATCCTGAATATCTACCCCATCATCCGTTCCAAAAAGACCACCATTCAATAGAAAAATGAGCGAAAGACAAAAATAATGCCACAGAAGATGAAGTCCAAATAATCAATAAACATATGAACCATTAATAACAAAGTGCAATTAAAACTATGGTGACACTATTTAACACACACCAGATTGACAAATCTTCAAATGTCAGCTGACACCAACAGTTAGTATGGATGTGGTAAAATAGGACTATTAAACAGTACTATTTAGGAACTGTTGCAAGCTGAACACGGTGGCTCATACCTGTAATCCCAGCACCCTGAGAGGACAAGACAGGAGGATCGCTTGAGGCCAGAAGTTCGAAACCAGCCTGGGCAACATGGCAAAACCCTGTCTCTACAAAAAATACAAAAGTTAGCAAGGCATGGTGATGCCTGCCTATAGTCCCAGCTACTTGGGGCGTGGAGGCAAGGGGATTGCTTGAGCCAGGGCAGTGATTGCTTGAGGCTACAATGAGCTGTTTTGCGCCACTGCACTCTAGCCTGGGAAACAAAGTGAGACCCCGTCTCAGAAAAAAAAAAAAAATCTGTTGCAACCACATGGGAAAACAATTGGACATTATCCAGTAGAGACGAAAATATTTCTACAATCCAGCAATTCTTCTGGGTGTATATTCCAGAGAAAATCTTCTATATTTGTACCAGGACACATTTAAATGACTGTTCATAGCAGGATTGTTTAAGATAGCAAAAAGCTTAAAAAAATGGATATGTCCATTGCTGAAAAATGAATTATGGTGTAGTCATAAAAAATAATTCTCTTCATTTGTGGAAATAAATAATCCTACCTATCTGCATCAATGTGAATGAGTATCAAAAACATCAATGTCAAGTAAAAAATCAGATCATAAAAATATGAACAGTATGGTACTATTCATACGTCTCAAAACAAAAGTAAATGATACATAGTTTGAACAGGTACTTACATATGATGAAAAGAAAGGAAATAACACAAAATTCTGGATAAATGGTTATGTCTAGGACTGCTACTGTCTGAATGTATCCCTCTAAAATTCATGTTGAATCCTAATCTCCATTGTGGTGGTAATGAGGCGGTACCTTTTAGGAAGTGATTTAGGAAGCTGTCTCTTCCCTTCTGCCATGAGAAAACGCAGCAAAGAGTAATCCCTGGCCAGACACTGAATCTGCTGGAGAGTTATCTCCGACTTCCCAGCTTCCGAACTCTGAGCAATACAAGTATTTACAAATTACCCAGCCTAAGGTATTTTGTTATGGCAGCCCAGACAGACTAAGAAAGGGACTAAAAGGGGTCTTGGAAAAAACTACTGGAAACAATCTATTTTTTTTTAATTCGGTTTCTCTGTTATTATGTCTTACAACTTATACAGCCAATACATACATATTCTTTTTTATCTTCCAAATACTAAATAACTTAAAGCATCTCCCATGTGCTTTTCCAATTAGAGTGATTAATTCTTTTAACTGGTAAAAATAAGAACTTTCGAAGTCTGATTTTGAAAAACATTAACTTCATTGACTAGGATTTGCTTTATTAAGGTGATATGCTCATAACACAACAGAAGCAATTGTTTTATTTAATTAATTTATTTGTTTATTCATTCATTCATTCTTGAGACGAAGTCTCGCTCTGTCACCAGGCTGGGATGCAGTGGTGCTCACTGCAACCTCCATCTCCCAGGTTTAAGCGATTCTCCTGCCTCGGCCTCCAGAGTAGCTGGGCCTACAGAAGCATGCCACCATGCCCGGCTAATTTTTGTATTTTTAGTAGAGACAAGGTTTCACCATGTTGGCTAGGATGGTTTCCATCTCTTGATCTCATGATTTGCCCACCTCAGCCTCCCACAGTGCTGGGATTACAGGCATGAGCCAAGGTGTCTCACTGCAATTTTTTATTTTTAAGGCATGAATAGAAACTTAATTTGCAATACAAAAAGCACAAGGAAAAGTAGTTGAGAAAATCCTCAGAACACTCAGCAAACTAAAAAAAATTAAGGAGAAGGTTCTGTTTTGTGGGTTTTCTTGGTCCCATATGCACTGGAAGGTAAATGTACACTTAGGCAAAGACAATTGTCAAAAAGAGTATCTTCCATTAAAAAATAAAAAAGAAATCTTGTTGTTAGATGCCTCATTATAAAACTGTTATCACAAATGTGTAGATTTGCAATCATAAATACACTAGGCATAGGAAAAAACATTCTTCATATTTGCTACTATATTTAACAATAGCCTAAGCAGTACATTCAGAGCATTTTAACCATGACATCAGCCTAGCCATGGAGAGTAACTGCTTAGGAAAATGCCTCTCTTGTCATTTTTCATATAGTTAACTTCTGTAAACCAAACCCTTTCCCTCATCTACCACATACTGGAAAACTCCATCTTAATAAAGAAATTTTCTATATTTCTGGTTTTTTGCCACCCATTTTTCATTTTTTCAGGATTTCATTTTTGTTTCTCTTCTGTCATATATAACCATACTCTTCAACATTTTTCCAAAAAAGGAAGAAAAAAAAAAGTAAAACTCATTCTCATTTTCTTTCTCCTTCTTTTGCTCTCATTCACATTTCCTTCATCCTTTTGTTCAAATATTCATTGAAAAAATCTCTATAAGGCAGCTGAATACTACCCAGTATGAGGCTAGCACCCTCTCCCTGTCTACCATCACTCACCTGACTGAGGAATCCCTTTATCTTTGTTCCTGGAAGTCCAACTGTATGAGATTTCCTTGTCCTGTACTATGGCTCAACCAGAATGCCAGGCAACCGACCCTGGCACAATCTAAGACTTAACATACAATTAAAAAGCCACTTGCATCCCAGCTCTGCTGTGCAGAAGCTGCCATATGCCACCACCTTTCTTGGTGCCAGTATGATTCAACTTAGTGATGTTGGCATGGACCTTTAATTACCCACCCCATTCTTCTCTCCAGTATCAGTGCCTCCTGGTTCATGAACCTCTGTCTGAATTACTACATTCCTGCTTACCAGGTGTTCTCCAGCACCGGGTCCTCCCAGTCACTGCCTGTCAACCTTGCCTCTAACTTACTCCTGGCCCTTGTATTATTCATGCATATTCTGAATATAAACTATTGCTACCATTCTTGCTCATAATTTTGCTCTAAACTTTACTATCTGGACAAGTCCCCAATGTCCCAATTATTCACATATTTCCATCATGTACAAAATCAGAATCCTCCTTTTCCTCATGTTATGTTTTTCCTAAACTCTCAATCACCAATCCCCGAGGCCACAAAACTCTGGCCCAAGCCTGATTGGTCTATGGCATTATAGATAGTCAAGATCCAAAATCCAGGGAGCAGAGTGGTCTCAACCACAATAGACAGCAGTAACTAAGTACCACATGAAAAAGCAAGAAAAGGCCACAAATGATCTTGCAGGTTCTCAGAGTTGTGTGGAGTTGACAAGCAGTGAATCCAGGCAGGTGGTATTCTAGGGCAGATGAGCCTTCCTCAATTGAGGACGTCCATTCATGTGACAGCAGGTTCGTCTCCTACAAGGCTGGGTCCCAGGAGCAGTGCTTCAAACGGAAATGGGAAAATCAAGGAAAGAACAGGAACCGATAGAGGTCTATAATCTAAGAGCCTCTGTTGACGAGTACAGCGAGGGGGAAGAGCTGCAAGTGAAAAGGAGAGAAGAGGCAAGGAGAGACTAGTTGGTGAATCTGAATTATTTCAACTCCATTTCTACATTTTCAGAACGGTCTTCCCCGCAGCGTTCCATCATTCTTGGGTTTTAAGAGCCATTCCAGAGGGACTCACGGGGCAGAAGGGAAGCAGCTGCCGCAAGCGTCTCGCACTCAGAAGGTGCAGCTCACACACACTGTTGCCGATATGCCCACTCTCCTCGCTGGCAC
This sequence comes from Ateles fusciceps, assembly GCA_036589455.1. Lineage (NCBI taxonomy): Eukaryota > Metazoa > Chordata > Mammalia > Primates > Atelidae > Ateles > Ateles fusciceps. The sequence continues at coordinate 3,444,332 of JAZHEH010001378.1, forward strand.
ATGGAAGCAGTTGGTCCACAGGATTTCCTTCATCAGCTTGTTTTATTCATGGGCCATGATATGTCTTGCTCAGGGAAGGGTGCCAGCTTCTCTCACAGTTCCCCGGTCTCTGAAGTTGGAGGCTTATGATGCATGAGGCTCTGTGTGGACTGGAGCATGCCCTCATGCATCCAGTGTGGCTTTCTCCTGCACTCCACACTCATCCTTCCTGACTGCTCGTACTGCTGATTTCAGCTCTGGCACCAAATATATAAAAGCAACAGCTATACAAATATGCTTAACTAGTTTCTACCATCAGAGGAGGTCAAGTCCTTGTAAGTCCCATATTCAACACCATTCCCCCTCATTCTGTTTCTCTTTTCAAACCCTGACTGCTACAGAATTTGGCACCAGAACTAGTTTCAGAAAAACAGAACATTAAGGATTCCTTCAGTTTGAAGATGAACTGTAGCTGATGCTGTTTCCCAGAAATGTTCAATATAGTGTCTCTAGTCATGTGCTCTTCCAGAATGATTCCACTCTCCCATCAAGGGGTGGTGGATATGTCCCCCTCCTTTTGAATTAATGAGCCTGTCTTTATAATCACCTAGATGAACAGAACATGGAGGAAATCATGTGGCATCAATTCCATGGATGATGCAGCTTCTGCCTAGTGTTCTCCCCACCCATCTGCCCCAGTGCGCAGCTTTTCTGTTAAGGAAGCCTCGGCCACATGAAGGCGTTGCAGCCAACAGGCTGGCTAAGAGCCAGCACTGACTGGAAGGCATGTCAACAAGAGAGCCTTTATGATTCCAGCCATCAGTCTTTGAACCTCAGCAGCCACTGAGTAAAGCAAGGAGACCTGATGCCACCAAGTCCTACCCAACTAAGTCACTTCAAGAGCAAAATACACACTGCTTTTGCTTTAAACCGCTAACCTGGGATGCTCTGTTTTTCAGCAATTGATGATGAAATCATGGTTGTCACAAGATGCCTAGATTCCAAGTTTCAGTTAAAAAGGACACTCAAGAGCCCCTGGAACACCTACCACCTATCAATTTGGGTGCACATGATTAAGAAGGGGAAAAGGGATTACTCATGGCAGAAGGGTGCAAAGCTGACAATCAGGATGGTCACTGTGTGCAACGTTAGAAGGAGGCTTTAAACAAGGCTTAGAGTCCCAAACTCCAGACCCTCTGTGTAACTACTATCCTCTTGTTAGTTAACAATCCTGGCTCTCACAACTCTCCATGTGTTTGCTGTCAATTTTCTGGCTTCTCAAGTGGCCTTTCATTTTCCCCTAGATGCCAGCTATTAGCACTCTGAATTAAAGGAGTCATCCCTGAGATGTGAAGCTATGAATATCACAAAAGTCCCTCTCACAAATTTTGTCCCTTTAGACTCTCTGCTGTGTGAAGACAGATGAAAAGAAAAAGCTATACAGAACTTTTTCCCGCTTTGATAACAAAAACAATCAAAAAATATTCCCTGTGAAAAAGTTCTTTGAAATCCAAAGTATCTCCTACCCTGAAAGAGGCAACAGCCCTAGCCTATTTGTTAATTCCAATGGACTGCTGCCGGCTAGGTATTAACTAAACTTTAAATACGGTTTCGGAGCCATAGCTTCAAGAGATACATACAGCGTGCCTTAGTAAGTGCATGGGCTGTAAGTAAGTGCATGCTATCACCCCAAGGGCTTTTAACAAGATAACCAATCATGCCTCTGAAACTAGATTTTAGTTTTATTAGATATGCTACAAATAACAACATACGAAATAAAGGAAAGTTTGTTAGGGCAAAAGGGCTGATGAATTCTAAAAGTAGTTCATCTAGCTTTGAAGGAACATAAAACCATAGCATCATCACATGAAACTGTGGTAAACAATCTACCGTTTGCAAAAAATCAGATACTTATTAGATTTTTTTATAAAGGGTAACTGAAATATTATCACTTGCTTCATTTAGCTGCAAAAATGATTTGAATGGACTTTTTCTTCAAAATGTCTCATAAGAAGGAATAAAATTATATTTTGGTTGACATAAATCATTATAATTTGTTTGACTATTAATGGAATTAGTAAAATGAGAATTCTTTCAAAACTCCCAACCACGTGTCTACGACAATAGCAACATGTGCATGTAACCATAGTCACTTATGTTCTTGAAAAACTGGTTGGCAGAGTAATGGCCCCCTAAAGATGTCCACGTCCTAATCCCTGATATTTGTTAGGTTATATGGCAAAGGGGAATGAAAGTCACAGATGGAATTAAAGTTGCTAATCGCCTGACCTTAGAATAAGGAGATCATCCTGGATTATCTAGGAGAGCCCAAAGTAATCACAATAGTCCTTAAATGTGGAAGAGGGAGGTAGAAGGGGAGAACCAGAGAGATGGTAGTAACAGAAGGACTCCGCCCAAAGCTGCTGGTGTTGAATGGACCAAGGAACCTGCGTAGGCCCCAGAGGCCAGTAAGGAAATGGATTCAGCCCTAGGACCTCCAGAAAGGAACATAATCCTCCCAATACCTTGAGGTTAGCCCAATAAGACCATTGGATTTTTGACCACCAGAACAGCAAGATAAATTTGTGATTTTTTTCAAAACCACTAAGTTTGTGCTAATTTGTTACAGTGGCTAGAGAAAACAAATGAAAAGCCTTTAATAAAAATACATTCACTTTCATATTAACTCTCTTGCTCTAACAGCACACAAATAGTTGAAGCAGCATGTTAAATATGAATAATCCATTGATTCTTAAATTGGAATATTTGAGAAACTTACATTTCATGAGATTATAGGATATGCTGAAAGACTGATTATGTGTAAGACACACAAAAAAATCACACTTCTTGAGTCAATAATTATTCATATTATTAAATAAAATTCTTTAGAGAAGTAAGAAATTAATTCTCCCCTAACATCAGCTTGAGAGAAGGAAACCTGCCTTATTAAAATAACATACAAATGTTGATACATGACTATATAGATATTATACTTCAATAAATGATTTTAATAATCAATTACTATGCTGATTTAACACTATAATGTTCTCATAAACCTAAAAATTTTAACTGAAATGATATTTGAAAGACACTCATATCATTTTCATGATCACTGAAAAGGTCTGGTAAAACATATAAATTACTTTGGTAAGGTAGTCTAAATAACTTAGCTGCGGAATCACTATAATCAAATGGCCAGAGAATGAAAATGTGTAAACACGAAAGAGAAAAATCAGAAGGGAGGGAGCAAAAGTGAAAGGGTGGGAGGGGGAGAGGGAGAGGCAGAGAGGAAGTGGGGGGGGGAGAGGAAGCGAGGAGAAGAAATTGGAGGAAGAGAGAAGTGGGAGAGGAGAAAGATAAAGTGGGAGATGGGGGAGAGAAAATGGAGGAGGAGAGAAAAATGGAGGGGGGAGAGAAAATGGAGGAGGAGAGAAAAATGGAGGGGGGAGAGAAAATGGAGGGTGAGAGAAAGTAGAGGGGGAGAGAAGATGGGGGCATAGAGGAAATGGGGGAAGAAAGTGAGGGGCAGAGAGGAAATTAGAGAGGGGGAGAGAAGAAGTGGGAGCGGGGAAGAGAAAGGTGGGTAGAGGAAGTAAAAGGAAAGAGGAAGTGGAGGAAGGAGAGGAACTGCAGGGGAGAGGGAGTGTGGAGAGGGAAAGAGTGAGAATGAGAGAAGGAAGGAGAGGAAGGGAGAAAAAGACAATGAGCCTCAATAGATTCTGGCTGAAATGTAAGTCTTTGACTTGCCTTTGTTATTTCAAATACTGTCTAAATAAAGGTGTCATTTCCGGAGTCTCCCCTCTGCTTCTACGGCACAGCAGTGCCCCTTAGGAGAAGGGCTTCTGTCTTCCTTTCTTCTGCCACTTCCAGTAGACCCTCTGGAATCACTGATTATCACACATTTAACTTTAAGAGGAAATTTTGTCGGGACTTTTGTGCCCAAAGAAAAAATATATACTTTTGCATTTGCTAAGATTTTTCTCTAAGCTACTTTCTTGGTTGCTCCCATTTTTTCCAGTCAATGTCATACTGTGAATTCAAGGTCTAGCTCAAATGTCAGTTTATATGTGAAGCCTTCCAGAAGCCACATCCCAATTCCCTGGCTCTAATAAATGTATATGGCACCAATCACATAAAATTGTAGTAGCTTATTTGCCTGTTTCTGAGATGATGAAGTCTTCAAGGCAGGGTCTAAATAGAATTTGTCTTTGTAGCCCAGTGTCTAACAAATAATAAATGCTAAATACATGTTTGAATTGTAGTGCCTGCAACACTATAGGATAGAAGTTGCCAATATTCTGTAGGTGAACCAATAACATATGCCCCAACTACCACAGCATATCCAATGTTATTTCCTCCAAGAGAATTGGTGATGATTCTATTCTTTATCAACACAGAGTATAACAATTTGGAAGTCCCCAGTCAGACCCAACACCAGAAGCTGCCATATAAGTAGAACACCTGGTACCCCATCCCAGCATGCTCTTCAGTCAAAGGAAATAAAATATACAAATACTGATCTAAGTAGCCAATTTTCCTAAAGCCAAACTGACAATACTCTAAACACAACTAACACAGCTTAAAATGACAAAAACAGCTATTTTAATGAGCACTGGTAACTATCAGGCAATATGCAAATGCTTTAGAATTTTTTTTCTCATTTAACCTTCACAACAATTTTACAAAGTAGAAACTATTACTGTTATTGCCATATCACAGACACAGCAACTGAAATACACAAGCAAAGTTGAACACTGGCAGAATCAGGATTGAATACAGGCAATCTGAGTACAAAGCCATTTTTTTAAACACCACAGCAAGTTTGATACTCTCCATGTGCCCCTTAAATCCATTTAAAAGTTTACTCATTCAAAATGGCAGTGTAAAGGCATTTGTACAGCTTTCTTTTAAAACCCACTGGAAATGAGTGAAGTAAATTAAAAAAAACAAAAAACAAAAAACTCCACCTTTAGTGAAAGTAAACAGTCACAAACTCAAATTTCCAATCAAAGCACACATGTCAAATACCGTGAAATGTAAGAGGCTACTGGGAGATGATACACAGCTCCTCAATCTTCAGACAAAACACAGAATTCCCTAAAAGTAAAAATCACAGTTACACAAGACCTACCCAATGACCCTTTGATTAGAACAGCCATCAGACATAATCAAGTGAATACAGATCAGTATCTCAGAAAGCAGAGAAAGTGTTGTTAAAAGAACACACACACAGGCACAGCCTTTTGTGGAGCCCAGCTCTCTCATGAAGGGGTTCTACCAGACGTGGTAGAAGGAAGGAAAATAGGAGCCCTTCACTTAAGGGGTACGCTGTCCCAACGGAAGCAGAGTGAAGACTCTGGAAATGACATTCTTATTTAGACAGTATTTGAAATAACAAACTCAAGTCAAAGATTTGCACTCACTAGCTCATACCCAAATCACCAGTGCCCCTGCTCACACTGTGCTTTGGCAAACACTAGCCCCATTTAAAGACAGGCAACACTCAGGGAGAGGCCAGAAGAGAACTGCAGGTAAAGGCAGCAAATACCAAAAGCCAGAGAGAAATGTAAGCAAGAGGCCAATGAAGAACAATCACAGGAAAAACAACCCAAGCAAACAGATGAAGAATTTAGACAAATATCTCTTCATAGACTCCAAAAAATTATAAAAATTACAGACAAAAGTTTATTTAAAAGAAAAAAGTTCAAGGCAGAGGTACAAGTGTAGGTTCAGGAAGTACAAGGGTCCATGTGATACAATAACAGATAACTAAAATAAATGAAAATAAGTCGACACAGCTATGAAATACTACAGAGATGAAAAGCTACTTTGGGAACAAAAACATAAAGAATTTAACTGAAAATAAAGTTTTTAAAAAAACTTTAATTTGAAAGCACACTGAGTGAAACTAAAACATTAAAGGTGAAGGCCACAGATATGGAAAATCAAGGAAAAACATCACACATATTTTCAGGGTTACTAAAGAAAAGAACAAAATAGTGTACTTTAAATATAATTTTAAAACACTTTGTCATAAAAACAGACTCTACTTCTCAGAGATTAAGAGGGAGATCCAAGAAAAAATGATACAGAATGACAAAAAGTAAGACAATCGATGAAGTTACTGAACTTTCAGGTTTAAAATAAATTGTTCATTAGCATCCCGGACAAAAAAGCAAAACAAGAACAAGTGAAAAGACGAGTTTGATTCGGCCTTCACAATGACACCAACGCCAGCTGATGGGGAAGCCCTGTCTCCATATTTCTAATACTGTATAGCTTTGATAATTATAATTAACAATCAGAAAATAAATGTGAATAACTTTAATTTTAAAAGAATAGTAAAACACAAAAAGGAAAAAGGGAATCCGGAAGAAACTTTGTTAATTTTCTCATCGTTCCAACAAAAAGTCAAAAGATTCTATTTAAAATTAAATTTAGTCATTTCAAAAAAACAGAATTCAAACTTTGGAGGTTTTTTAAAATTAACTGTTAAGTAATAATATCATTTTGGTAAAAGGAAATTAATATGAAATTAATCAATTCCTTCAACTTAAATTCAATTCCTATTTTTTTATTCCATTGGAAGCAAACTAAAAAAATACTCTTTATAAGAGATGTAAAGTATAAATATAATCTTATTTTAATAAAACCGTTTCTAATTATTTGTATGTATGTACACAGAAATGCTATAAATAATGTTCACTGAATGTGAACAAAAGGTAAGAGACAGGGAGATGATGGGGCTCTGCATGCTTTAATGGTTTTAAAATGAGCAATGCATTATCTTTTCAAATAATCAAGCTATTTTTCTCCTTCAGTAATTCCATAATCTTTCCCAAATCTCTGTATATCATTTTGTTCCCATTTCCCAGATAAATGAGATACCCAAAATTGAAATGACTTGACAGAAAAAAGAATGACCCAATTCAAGACAATATTTTAATAAATACTGTGATACACCTACTAGCTGGTATTATTATCAAGTTTATTGATGTGGCTCAATAAAAACTTTTAGTATAATTATATATGCCTGGAATAGGATGAATGCAACAGGAACTAAGAAATTCCAAGGCTTATTCAACATAACAGTAATGCAGCCAACCAAGTCTTACAGAAAGTGGCCATGCACCGAGTGCATGTTAGAATTAATGACCTTTGAGGGCACTTCCATTTCTGAAAATGTCTGACTTTGTGATGTGAAATCATACAATGTCATGAATCCCTCTTATGCTAAAAAAAAAAAAAAAAAAAAAAAAAAAAAGCTTTAAATCTTTTTCAGAAATACGTCCTTTTTTTTTTTTTTTTAACACCCATAGCAACTCTTGAAATAGGCAGGACAGGTGTTATTAGTTCCTCTTTGCAGATGAGAAAGTTAAAATTCACAAAGGAGAGGGCACTGGGTTCCCAGATCAAACAGACAGATAATTGCAGAGCTAAGGCCTGTCTCTTTTTGAGACCACTTTTATTGTCCAGGCAACTACCCTACCTACACTTACAGCAGCCAATGCTAACAATCCATTTCATTTACATTAATTGCAGCTTTTGGAGCACCTATGGCTACTTAGTTCAAAATGTTAGAAAAGCTGGAATGCTGCTATTACAATCCTTCTACCCCGTGCGAAGAAAGATCCTTGGAACTTGGAAATGAAATTTAAAACAACCACAAGCTATACAACCATCACTATGAAATAAACCCTTTTTGTGTGGCATGAAATCGCTCACAGAAAGGCTCGCTCTTGTTCTCTTGGTTTCCAAATGCATGAAGTAAAAGTCAGCCCACTGCTAATGCTGGGTGGTTAGACAGCTGTTCATCAGAGGTAGTCACAGAGCAAAGTTTTAATGTGAACTCTGATAAGCTGGACTAATGTATATGTGGCGTGGGTATGTTCTGAACACCTGCTCTAAGCCAGCTGCTGAGAAGTGCTGGGTAAACATACTGAAATGGCTGGGTGTAAGAAAAACGAAGCAAAGCAAGGAGCTAGGTCCACAACAAGCCACCATATTCACAGAGAGGACAACTGTGGAAATACATTGAAGCATGTATCCACCAGATTTTATGCTGGTATTTGTGAGCAGGAAATAAGGGTCAACTGGAAACTTTTTAGAATTTATTTGTTTTCTAAAGGCCGATGATAAAGGGACAAATCCAAGTGGAATGAAGCTGAGTAAAGGAAGTAACTTAAAAATGAAGTAAAGGAAAACTTAATGCAAAGTAATGCAAAGGTTGTTTTTTTTTTTTGGAAAGTGCAGATAAAGACTACTCCTGAAAGTAAAACTCTCAGTATGGACACAATAGAAATTTTATAAAACCCAAGTAGTCTATTTAAATTTTAGAACCTAAGCAGAAAGGCACAGCATGATATTCCGTGGCTCTTGGCAGGATTTTGTCACCACTGGCAAACTGGAAATGTACAAAACAGTTTTAAAAGTCATATTCAAATCCCTTTTCAATTATGTATACTATGGCAATATAGCTTCCACTGACATTTTAAAAACTTCATCTTAGTATTGACCTTGTCAAAGTATTTGAAATATAAAGATGAATTTTCAAACTCTGCAATTTTTTCCCTGAATCAGACTTTGTTAAAACTAACAGCATCTGATTCAAGCAGACTTAAAAGCAAGTATCAATGTATCCTCTGTTCAAAGGCATCTACGACAGATAAAATGTATGAAAAATTATTTTAAAAAACATAGCAGTGAGGCTGGGCACAGTGGCTCAAGCCTGTCATCCCAGCACACTGGGAGGCCAAGGTGGGAGGATCACTTGAAGTTAGGGGTTTAAGAACAGCCTGGCCAACATGGTGAAACGTTGTCTTTACCAAAAATACAAAAAATTAGCTGGGTGTCATGGCATGCACCAGTAATCCAGCTACTTGGGAGGCTGAGGCAGGAAAATCATTTGAACCTGGAAGGTGGAGGTTGCAGTGAGCCAAGATCGTGCCACTGCACTCCAAACTGGGTGACAGAGCAAGAGTCTGTCTCAATGGGACAAACACATTAAATGAAATACTCAGTGCTCCTTTCTCCTTAAAGACTTTTGAACTCATGAATTATGAGCTATAAGGCACAATTGTTCAGAATGAATCACATATATTACAGTCAATCATAATATTTTCAGGGTTTATCCTCAGGGTAACTAGTAACACAATGATTCTTTTTGCTATCATCTTCAGTTGTCATAATAAAAATTAGTTACGGAATAATGACACTGCCAAAATTTATAAACTTACAAAGCTAACATTGTAACATTGATCTTGTCAAGCATAAAAATTTAATGACAATTGAACAAAAACATAAAGAAATACTATCTCAACATCATTATAAAGGAAAGGGATAAATACATTTTGCATGATAAGAATATTTCCATGTTTATATAGAGAAGAGGCAAGAAAATTTAAATTTACTAACTTTGCCACTCTAGTGTTAAGGAATACATAAAATTTTTAACTTTACTGTATAAATGGAATTATCAGTGGTGTGCTGGAGCTAGCTCATCCCCCAGTTCATGAGAGCCAATTTTTGAATTTTAAGGAATCTTGCAAGCCAGTTGGTAAGCATCTAAACCAGCCATAGTGGGAATAATTACACCACAGGAATTGACAAACACTACAATCAGGCCCCTCCTCTCTCCTCCTCCTCCCAGAGAATCACTTTACTAACACACCAGTGATCCACATACAGATAAGTCCACAGTATAGTTAATTCTCACAGAGTGAATGCACCCACAGAGGCAACACTGGGGTCATGAAAAGAACATTACTGATACCTGCAGAAGTCTCCCTTGAACTGTATCTGAATCAATATCCCTCCGCAGGTCCAAACACTTTACAAATACTAGAAAGGAGCAATTTTAGCAATGAGGTTGGAAGAAGACAATTTTAAGTGAAAGTTATAACCTTGAAAATCACTTGTAAGTAACTGTGAAGGTAGGCTGGCAGAAAAAGACAGGGCAAGATGTGCATTGATTTGGAAGCAGCAAGAGTAACATGGGAAGGAAAATACAAAATTGTATTGCTCAGCAGCTACATGAGGAATTATGAGGCACATGTCTCTGTGTGAGACCTGTGCAGTGTAAAACCCTATTTATAAAATAGAGTTGGTTTACCATATTGTAATTCTCTCAGTGTCACCTATTATTTTTACATTATAACCAGTAGGAACTACAAGAAAATCTCAAAGTAACTACCACAAATAAGGTAATGCTCTTACCTTATTTGATGACTTGAAATGCACAACCCCCCACATACTTTAATTCATACTGTATTTGTAGGAAACCAAATATTAAAGTTTTCCATCATGATCCTACTTCTATGAGGAAAGCAGAGACTTCAGGGGCAGAGGACTGCATTTGACGGCAATCATGCACCATATGGCGCTGGTATTAGAAGTATGTTTGTAGAAAACTGATGTATATTAAACAAAATCTGGCTTCTTTTTTTGTACCAGTGATCAGTTGCATCAAGCGGTTTTCCATTTTTTAATATTCATCTGAAAGCTGATTCTTAAAATATCAGCTTAAGTTCTGGAAAAGAATAACAGCTAGACTTGCAGACAAAAATGGGGAGTTGCTTCCATATAATCTTTTTAAGAAGCTAAAAAGAAAAATTACATTTTACAGATAGATATGCACATGTAAGTACAGATCTCTGTCTCATATTCAGACAAGGAAATATTCTACTGAGAATAAACAGCCCAAAAGTCATGCTCAAAGTAGCAATATTTTCAATGCAATTTTAACAGCTGACTAACCAACCTTTATTGTTTTTCTCTTCATATGGATATTCATTCATCCATTTGTTCTTAGAGTCACATTGATCCTGCAAGAAAAACACAAAGACAAATGATGAAAGTTCTACAAGTTGATGTTATTCCTCCCTTAGGGGAAAAAATACATGTTGATTCTACAGTTACTTAAGCTCATGATCAGTAGAGCTGAGGCATAACTTTTCTTCAGTTATGTGTTGCTGGCTTGCTCTTCAGCAGCCATGACAGGGCAAAATGCAGTAGAGGAAAAAACACCAGCTGTGACACTAGGACAAGATCCTGGGCACAAGATAATGAAGACCTAGACAAAGATGAAGGAGGAAGGGAGGAGGAGAATAAAAAGGGATGCAACAGAAAGACAACTGTGGAGAAAATGGCAAAAAAAAAAAAAAAAAAAAAGGTTTATAAGTACATTTACTCTATAAAAGAGAAGCTCGAAATACTCAACTTGGAACACTTGGCTTCATTATTCTTAGCAATGAAGAGATTTAAAATAATGCTGTTTTATTGGGGAAATGGTAATTTCTTTACAGTTGATACAAATGTGCAGAATAATGAATACAAATAAATTTGGTGGCTCCATGTCAGCCAATATCCAACTAACTTTTAAAAAATTGACCTAATCTATATCCCTTCTTTTAAAAATTAAATATAAATTAAATACTTATCTGGTTTCTAAAAGGTCCGAAATCTCCAGGACCATCTGGATCTCACCAAATCATTAAACATTATTGAATTGGGGAGTTCTGTTTATAATAGACCATTTGCCCTCTTTGGATATATCTTAGAAGTCTTCCTATTTATTCTCTCTCAGCATTATGTTACTTGCTTCAGAATTTCCATTTCATGAGGTAAATTTTCTTTGGCATTCAGTTGAGCCAGCTTATTAGGCACAGTTGACTTTATTTTTCATTTGGAATTACACTCAAGAGGGGACACGCCCTGGAGTTCTCAGCAGCGCCCATTCTGTGCCAATGTCTATGGGCTGTAGCACTGGGCCTGGTTTCCTGTGTATGTTTCCATACATTTGAAAAGAACTCGCTCACTTATAAAGGCCTTAAATGAAATGCAGCAGCGTTCACGAGCTCCATGGGCTTGACCAGTGAAGGAAACTGGCCTTTAATTTTATTCCACTTTTAAATATATATGTCTCTCTAGCTATAACCATGTCTCAAAACACATCTCCTAATACGCACCACAGCTTTTACCAGGCATGCTACTAAAAAGGCAATGCAATATTTTAATATTATAGTGGCAGACTAAAAACATTCTATTGAGATTCAAAGTATAATTCTTCTATTTAACATGATTAAACCGTAACATGGTATCCTTTGAAATACTTAAAAAGTCACCTAAGACATAGTGTTCTCAAACATGTTTTGTCCTTTCTAGTCTTCAAAATATATCTAATCCAATCAGTTCCAACTTCTTAGCAGAATGTTCAAGGTACATCAAACCTGGCTCATTATTTTTCAAGCAGTTCTGTAATTTTTTTCATTTAATGTGCCATAGGCATTTTCTCATAGGCTTAATCCAAAAATTTGTAATATTCCACTGAAGGAATCTATCATTATTTACTTCTTAACTTTTGCCTTATAATTTGTGATTTTTATTACAAATCACACAGAAACACCCTTCCATGTAAATTTGGTGTGCACCAGCGTCTCTGCTAGCCTGAATGATGCTTTCATGCAACTAGAAAGGATGCCCCCTCTGGACAGATACAGAAAGACTCCAATCAGAAAGACGGCAGGGCCTGGCAAGCAGAGGCCACTGCAAACTACAACTACCACTCACCCAGGCAACCTCATCGTACGCTATTGTACTTAGCTGTACCAACTTATATTCCCACCAGGTGAAGACATGTTGCGCCATTCTCATCTTTGTTTCCCAATACACAGCAGAGAGTCCAACAAATTTTAGGAGACCAGTGCATGTTTGTTAAATGAGTAAAGTTAATGATGAGAAATGGAAGAAAAAGCAAATAAAGCAAACTTCCTCTGCATCAATTATGCAGATAATTCTTACCCAAGTAACTTAACCCTTAGTTATACAATTTGTATTTTTAAATACAGTCTGCAAACTAAAATAAACATAAAATTATGTGAACTATACATAACTATACATATCATATATGTTCACAGCATGTGAAGATTGACAAAATATCCCAGTGTTATCACTTTTGTTTTTGTTTTTGTTTTTTTTGAGATGGAGTCTCGCTGTGATGCCCAGGCTGCAATTCAGTGGCACGATCTTGGCTCACTGCAACCTCTGCCTCCCGGGTTCAAGCAATTCTTCTGCCTCAGCCTTTTGAGTAGCTGGGACTACAGGCACGTGCCACCATGCCGGGCTAAATTTTTGTATTTTTAGTAGAAACAGGGTTTCGCCATGTTAGTCAGGATGGTCTCGATTTCCTGACTTCATAATCCACCTGCCTCAGCCTCTCAAAATGCTTGGATTACAGGTGTGAGCCACCTTGCCTGGCCCATGTTATCACTTTTTTCTGAAAGCAGTTCTGGACCAGGGGTGGTGGCTCATGCCTGTAATCCCAGCACTTTAGGAGGCCGAGGTGGGCAGATCACGAGCTCAAGAGATCGAGAGCATCCTGGCCAACATGGTGAAACCCCATCTCTAGTAAAAAAAAAAAAAAAAAAAAAATTAGCTGGGCAGTGGTGTGTGCCTGTAGTCCTAGCTACTTGGGAGGCTGAGGCAGGAGCATTGCTTGAACCAGGGAGGCAGAGGTTGCAGTGAGCCAAGCTCGCGCCACTGCTCTCCAGCCTGGTGCCTGGCGACAGAGTGAGACTCTATCTCAAAAAAAACCAACAACAAACAAAAAAAGACAGGCCTGGGCAACATGGTAAACCCCAACTCTACTAAAAATACAAAAATTCGTCAAGCATGGTGGCGCATACCTATTGTCCCAGCTACTCGGGAGGCTGAGGTGGGAGGATCACCTGAGCTCAGGAGGTTGAGGCTGCAGTGAGCTGAGATCACATCACTGTACTCCAGTCTGGATGACGGAGTGAGACCGTGTCTCAAATTTTAAAAGAATAAAATAAAGCAGTTCTGTGAGTTGAGCATATGAACTATTTTAAGATCCACTTGACAAGGATGATGAAACTGATCAGAGGTAAATTTTATAACCAAGATAACAAGTTAGATAATGTCAGGATTCTTATGAAACCCCTGCCTTTGTCCCAAATCTTACTGCATGGCTCTTTGTGGTTTGCCATACCACCTATGTTTGCAACCCTCTACAATTTAAATGTGTAATTCTGTATGTTTTAAAGCAAGGGAAAGCCTGTTACAAAACAAGTTTTTGCTTTTCATCCAATTTAGGCTCCTAAAAGAAGGTTCAAGATTCATCTCTTGCCTTTTAGATCCCCCCACCCATGCTTTAAAAGCAGCACAAATGAAGGTTAGAGATGAGGACACAGATTAGAGTTGAGAAGACCTGCTGTCCCTAGTCTCACCTCTATCATCTTCTGGCTGTGTGAACTTCAGCAACTCATTCAACCTCTTTGATGCCCAGTTTTCTTCTCTAAGAAGCAAAGGATAATAATAATAATACCTGCTTTATCTACCTTGCCTACTCTAATTGCAGTAATGTTTATACAGCAATCTGTAAAATGTTAAATGTCATACATGTAAGAATTACCACCCTTTAATCAACAGCCTAGATATTGAATAGGAAATAAAAAAAGATTTATCTAAATGGAGGCCACACTATAGAACAGATGCATATCTAATTTTATTCATACTAAGGGGCCTTTGGTTTTTACCCTCAAATCCCTATCAAAAACAAGCCATGATATAAAATAGGAAAATGGCACATTTCCAATAACAGTTAATAGCTCATCAATTTACAAATTAAATTTGCTTAGCTCTGCCAAATAGGTTTCTGAAATTATCCAGTAAATCTCCCCAAAGCACTGAAGTTTTTAAAGGCCAGTGGCCTCATCAAAATGCTCATCATGCATGGTTTTTGTCCTCATTTTCCTGGCTTCAAAAATGTTTCTCAACTGTCATTAGGTGAAGAAAAGCAAAGGATTGGCTGCTTATTTCAATGTGAAAAACCTGAAAAATGACAAGGCATAAAATACTATACTTTTGAAAGTATTTTAGGTTTACGTTTAAACCAAAATATTGCTGCCTGGAACCACGGATAAATACTCATGGTTTTAGAGGAGAGACTGGAGAAATTCCAGTCACACCTGTTTCTCTTTAGTAGCTGCAAGCAATAGACAATGATTTTTAAATTAGTCACTTTCTCTTTTTCTGTCTTGAAATTCCCACATATGATCACTTGAGTGCCTTTATAATTCAAGACAGTACACCCTGGACAACAGAAGTGACCTTGGCCATAATGAAAGTGAATGCTATCTACTTTAACAAATAAGCAGTTACTCTGTAATAATTACCTCAGAGTACAGGCATTATATTTTACTACAGTACCAGATTGCTTGCTCTTCATCACATCTTAAATGATCTATTATGTTCTCAGTCTTTAAAGGTTAGTGTTTAATACATTTTAAATACTCAGGACCCATAAGTATACTTGTTGCTAGATCCTCTGAGAATCCCTTTATGTATCTTTAAATAGAGACAGAGACGCACACTAGACATCCAACGAGTCAGGGATTCTGCTCTCTGCTCAAAGGTAATTTAGTTGCTCTGTTTTGAGCAAATTGAATGGTGGTGTTGGTAATAGCAATCTTATTTGGAATTCTGTCTTCTAGATTCAGGTTTACAAATCACTGCTTCATTAGTTATGATCCTGTATTTTCCAGCACTGATTTTAAAAATCAACCAATAAAGGTTTATATACATATTCAATTCAGTTACCATAATTTTTAAAGCCAATTTGGGAACTCAACAGGCAGGCTTTGTGCATGTCAGTCTGTGGTGTTATGTAACAGGTCCAGGCTTGCCTTGCTCTTCGCATCAAGGTTTCTACCACGTAAGTTGCTTTTTTTCTACTTCAAGTTATTTCTGTTTCATCTGTCACAGTGAGTTATCTTGGGAACTAAAAATATTTGAAGGTTAATCTAAATATTTCTGGAGATAAATGCAAATCTAAGTGCTACGTTTTCATAGCTATTTTGACTAAAAATGAAAAGTAGCTAAAGATACAAAGAAGAATGCTTGTTGCTAGGTGACAGGTGACACCTACTGTATCTCTTCTGAACTTGTACAGCATGACACATCTTACTACCAAGAAGAGGCACATGGATTTCCACTGGACACACATAATTCTCTACAGAGAAACAAACTAGAGTTTTTTAATACAGGCCACAGCTAGCAAATCATGGCTATAGGAATAGAGATGCCTCTCACGATAGGAGAGAATAGTACTTTACTTTCCATTTCAGGTACACATTTTCTAAGTAAAGTCTACATATGAAACACATTTAACTTTCACCACTCATAATTAAACATTAAAAGGTGATAATAGACATCATTTCAATTAGGGTAGGTGGAGTCCATAAAGAAGGCATTATTCTCCTATAAGTAATCCAATGCTCACTAAATTTAGTAACACAAGGCCATCATAGTAAAGATCTCCTAAGTTAAAAAAAGAAAGCACAAAAAACTTCCAAGTAAGATTTCGTGGAAATATTTTATAATGACACACCTATTTTCTAGCATATATCCCTTCCTCCAGACAAAACCCAGGCACAAAGTTCCACCCTCTATCCTTTGACTCATCAGGAAACCCAGGTGACAATACAGAAGTTTCAGAAACTCCATTATATCCAGCAGGTCAGGATTTCACATGAACAAATGGCATATTCCACTCCATGTGAGAAAGGCTGTGATGCCATTGTGGAAAAGATCCAGCTTTAAAAGCCAGACAAAGGAACGTCAGCCTTAACAGTTAGGGGTAATGTGACCTGGGGCAAGTTGTTTCCATTTTACATGTGCCCTTTGCCTCTTATTAAACTGATATCATAAACTCTCCCCTCACCTTTTTTATTTTTTAAAAGCTAAGAATATTTAAAATGGGAATGTATATACCAAAATGTCTGGTACATATTGGGTATTAAAGAAATGTCACTCCTATTTCTACTCCCTACATTTATAACCAAGTGCCCAACTCCTTTTCCACTTCAGCTTTCCTGAAAACTAGGAAAAGCTATGACATACCTGATACAAAGTTATACTTCCTCAATATCACCTTCAACCATATTTGCATGTTTGTTATAGGAAGGTCCTGGGATCCACAGGAAATGGAATCTCCACCCTAGGATCTCACAGTATAGTGTTCATAATTCCTCCATTAAGAAAATTCAAAGATGCAATAGCCAGCAGAAATAGGAGAAAGGAACTTCAGAGGTCAATAGTAACCCATATTCAATAAAGATCCCCTTGGAATTCTGTTCATTGCGTAAGTTGATTTAAAATACTTCATTTATAAAAGTCCCCCATTTCCGGTTTTATATTTCCCTGAAATTATGCTTCCACCCAAGGATTTTTCGCTATTTAAAACAGCGGATACTACTACAGAAAGTAAAATTTAAGAACTAAGGTCCCACTTGGAGTAAGGTATACCTCAAAGCTTGAGCAGTGACTTAACAACAAAGATCACTGAATAAACAGTCCATTTTCAGAGGGAGAAGGTAAAGCAAAAGCACACTGACACGGAAATTACTCTTCTAATCTGTTTTCAGCTTCCATTCCGTTACACCCCATCATTCTATGCACCCAGAGAACAAATAAGCCTTTAAAAGAAAGTAACCATAGCAAATGAATTAAGCATTTCTTTTACATATATTGTACTCAATATAACAGGTTGAAAAGTAATTTATGCTACACTCAGATTCAAGTGTAATTGCCATTTTATCAGGACTGCATAGTCAAAAATCTGATTTGTACTGCAAAGGATTGACAAGATGATTAAATTTTGCCTTTGTATGTCTAATTTATGTGATGTAAATTGTAACAAAATATAAACATGTGCCATTTGGACGTGCACGTAAGTACCATAAGTACTACCACATGTAGTAGTGCATTCTGCCAAATGTAACTTGGCCACACACACATTTGCATTGCCAGATGAAGAACACTCACATCCTTCTCTTAATTCTATCTATCAGGATGCGTTTTTAACCATCATGGTGAAGATGTTAAAATCTTTGGGGTTTTGAGAGGTTGGTGGAAGGAAGGGAAGAATAGGGTGCCCATTTATGCAGTAATCTCGTTTATTTCACAGCACTATATGTAAAATGTAGCTGTGTGATTTATACACAGAATGCCAAATTAAAAATTTTGAAAGCAACTGAAAATGAAATCACACGCATATTTGGTATCAATTACAAATGCATAGTTCACACAGCCTAAGAATTTCTCTAGTACTTCCCTTCAGTTGGTGCTGTTTGAACACAGCTAGCTATAGGACATCATGGGTAAACAGTTTAAAAAGTTTTATATACTAGAGATCTATGATATAATCAAGAAAAAATAAGTTGCTTTGCTCAGTATGCAGTTTACATATTTGGCTTTCCTATTAATTGTTGCCTGTATGCATAAGCTGCCAGTGCTAAGCAAGATAAATCCTATTCAAATGCATAGCAAACAGTTTGCTTAGTGAATACATTTATTTTCTAGTGCATCACAACAATAGTTTATTAAAATATGTTGCTCTTATCCACACTTTTGAATTAATTCATGTGAAATAAAACAAATATTTATTGAATTGTGGGGAAAACATTCCATCAAACTGTGAAACTTGAGTAGAAAAACAAATGGTACATGCTTAATTATGGTTGACATTTAAATGAAATTTGCATTCTCAAAATATTTTGCAATAATTAGAAAATATTAGAAGACAAAGTATTTTAGGAAACTTTATGTTCAATCTCTTCGCGTATCTTGGCCCAAGGAACTTTTAACAAAGGTAGATTTTATAATATAATTTGAAAGATCAATCAAAGGACTGAATAGATTTGTTTTACTGACATTTTGACATAGTGATCCAGAAACAAGACACCTTGATATTTTTAACGATTATCTTACAGGTTGCTGAGTGCCTTTCTGAATGATAGCTTTGACTGGCTGAATTCAACAATCCAGGTTTGTGTATTTAGATATCGTCTTTGCTCTATGTATCTCGGAATCTTGTCCTCAACACATAGCTAGCTGTCATAATACATAATCAATTAGTATTTCTCAACGAGCAAATCAGTAGACTGTCAAACGGATTGCTTAACCATATGCTTCTCTCATTACTACATAATCTCAGAAAATAAAAATAATATTTGTTGAAAATGACAAATTATTTTCTTATTTACTTTTTTGTTTTTATTTTTATTTTTTTGAGACAGGATCTCACTCTGTCATCCAGGCTGCAGTGCAATGGCACGATCATGGCTCAATGTAGCCTCGACCACCCCAGACTCAGGTGATCCTCCTGCTTCAGCCTCCTGAGTAGCTGGGAGTACAGGCTCATGCCACCACATTCAGCTAATTTTTCGCAGAGACAGAGTTTTGCCATGTTGCCCGGCCTCGTCTCAAACTCCTGGCCTCAAGTGACATTCTTGCCTCAGCTCCCAAAGTGCTGGGATTACAGGCAGTAGCCACTGTACCTGGTCTGATTCTTATTTATAAGAACTAAAAACAACTCATTTAAAAATGGAAAAATACTAAAACTGAAGAAGATCAACTCAACTGTATTCCAACAATTCCTAGAAGGTAATGAAAATCACTGATTTATAATAGTGATGCATATTACATGGCAAACACATTCTGTTATCAAATCACACATGAATCACCCATATGCAAAGAACTGAGAACAATAATAATATTCCATGGAACCTGACACACAGACGCTCACAGTCAACAAAGGTAGGCTGAATATGGGTAAGTGACATAACTGTAACACTAATATCTACCATCTCTTCAATGTTTCACTATATAGTTAACACTGACTAGGTACTTTTATAATTATTGAATTGAATTCATGGAAAAACCACAGCTCTTCCAGGTAAGTTGGACCGATGTCCACATTTTACAGTGAAAACAAGTGTGATTAAAGTTAATATTCTGTAATTCAGATCAAGAGGCCATCCTTAGTAACATCACAGGAGCTATGGTGAAAGAACAGACTACAGTGGCAAGTGGAAGGAAATCAGAGAAGCTTCACAGAAGCACGGACACAAAGCTGAGTCTGGAAAAATGGGGAAGACAAGACATTTCAGGGAAAGGAGGTGCACTGGGTAGTAGATTTAAGTCTGAATTTGAGAATAATCATAAACGAATGTGAAAATATGCATAACTTACAAGAATATATGTGAATATTAGAGTGAGTATCCCATGATACTCACTTACAAAATATGCATAACTTACAAGAATATATGTGAATATTAGAGCGAGTATTCCTATCCAACTGAAAGAGGGACTCTAATGTGGAAAAGAAGGCTGTGGTACGGAAAGGAGATTCAATTCAAGGAAACAATACAAGCAATTCTGTAAGTCTAACTTTTTGTGTCTCAGGTGTACATTTGTCTTATGAGGTAAAGGGATTTACATTAGGTATGCTACATCAGGACCACCAAAACATAATTTCAAGAAATCTATGAAAAAATGAGTAAGAATTATGTCATGTTCCACATGATTCTTGATATTTCTGACACTGCTTGCCACCAAAGATCAAATATTGCACAGTATTATACAAATATGAATCAATGAAAACATGCTTACAGATAGAGTGTCCGCACGTGTACACATACATGACTAAGCTTTGCTGAAAAACGGACAGGAGATAAAATCCTGAAGAATAAGTTATGTAAGTTTCAGAAATACTCCAAAAAATTAAATGATTTTGAAAAATAGTGTAACAGCCAAGGAATGTCAATGGCATTTTGAAAAGTAATCTCAAAACAAAAATTGCCCCACTGCAGGCTTACAAACCTATTTGGAGACACACACAAAACCAGTATGTTCACAAGTGAAATGACATGATCAAATAATTACTGGGAGTAAGCAGGTCAAGTGCTCACATGTATCTCATATGTATCTCCCCCAAGCATGCGGAATGTATTTTTATGTTCTAATTTAAATATAGTATCGTGCAGAAAACACCTGCACGATTCTTTTTTTTAAAGAATCCTTTCAGTTCTCTAACTTTATTCCCAAAGGTGATCAAACACATCTTGGGAGATACAGGGAAGGAAAGCCGATAGCCAAAGAACTGAATTAAAATTGTTCAGAGTGGTATGGTATCAAATCCCAGTAGTAAAAGTAGTAGTGGTGACAGCAGTTCTGGCATTGGCAAATATTTAATATGAATTTACTATGTGCTAGCAACTGTTCTAACTACTCTATTGTCTATTAACCGGCCTTAATCTTCACAACGTTGTGAAGCAGGTGGAATTATTATTCTCATTTTACAGATGTGGAAACACAGAGAAGTAACTTGCCTAACAAGCAACAAAGGCAGAATTTTGAAACCTGCAGCTTGGCTCCAGACTACATAATTTTAACTTAATCATTATTACTTAAATGATGATTCTTATAAACAATCTTGGTATAACTTCATCATGTAATACACAACAGTGTGGTATCTTCATTTGTGGAAAATACACAGAAAGCCAACTGCAACAAGAAAGTTTTTGTGTTTTCTTCTCAAGTAGATTAAAATAAGGTATTTCAGATGCTTTTCCAATAAAGGAAAAGAAAAACATATTCCAAATCTGAGATTATTTGAAATTGTGCCCAATATTACAATAAAGCCAGTATTTTAAGTTTCTCCATTAATTAGAAATTAATCCTTTCTGTAAATCATTTAAGGTTTTAGAGATTTACAAAGATTTTAAAATTTGTGTAAAGTCTCCTACATGAAACTTAGGATTAATGAATGAAAATTCTCGTTCCCCTTGCCTCATCAGTGACCTCCAAACCTGTGCACAGACAAAAAAAGGAATTTAACCTTTCACTTCACAAATAAACTGCATTCTTTGAGAATGTCTTTAAAATAAAACAGTCAACTCTGAAAATACATTTCAAAAAAGTATTTCTAATTTGTGCTTGAGGCTGTTACCCTAAACAGCTATAAATTACATAATTTGAAAAAGTAATTTATGCACAGTTTTGGCAAAATATTTAGATTTTAAATAATCTGAGCTGAGGGAAACAACATTAGATTCTTTGCTGATTTTGAAGGTACTGCTATGAACATAATATTAAATAACCTCAATAAGGCAACCAAATAATAAAGAGCTTACATCTCATTTTAAAAGCTAAGCAAATAAACTTCAATGCTTTCAAATAAATTTCCTAAAATGTATTGAAATATACAGAAATAAATAAATATAAAGGAACTATACAATCTCTATAATCATATGTACTAATTCTCTCATTTATACAATTATATATAAGTAAATATCCATGCCTATCAGTGGGGATTCAAAGGTGAAAAAGACATCGTATAACATGTATTTCAAAATTGAAAGAGGTTGGCAGCAGTATGCTGCACTTTGGGGAAGCATCAGTAAATCTGGCAACAGTAGGCACCAGGTATGTGGTTTGACACAGTTCATCTCTCCACGGAACCAGGGTACGGAAGATGAAAATAACTGCATTTCAGTTCGGGAAAAGTAGATGACAACTTACTAGAAATCAGGAATAGAGCTACAATGTATACACACAACCCTGTCCATTCAACTTTAACATGAAAAGAGTAGCCAATCAGCATCTAAATGAATACAAGAGCCACACAAAGGGCATGACACATACTATTTGGAGATCTTTGTAGATGGCAATCTTTGTCCAAAGCATACAAATTTCCTTTATCACAGAAGGCTGCTGATTGCTAACCTCTATAATGGTGTTTTTGTCTTTACTCGTAAGCTTCAAATTCCAACATGCTTCAGTCTTCAGCTTCATAAAATGCTTTATACTATATACTACTACTTCAAGAATTCTTTTTAAAGGCTTTTGATCTGGCTCAGAGCATTTTCCTTCCCCCTCACCACATCGGGGTTCTCATTCTGTACTCCTCTCCAGCATAGAAGTCATCTCTCCTGCCTTAAAAATAATCAGATGTTTACTATGCAACACTTTACTTTTGGCTAGTTCTACTGCTTCATGTAGTTGCAGAACAATTTCTGTCATTCCTCAGACATGCAATCACAACCTATTAACTATTTTATCCACCCTCCCTCCTATGGTCTCTTTGATTGCTGATATCTATTTGGCATGATAGATAACCTGCACCTGGAAAACTCCTCCATATTTCAGTGACTTCTCTGATTCTTATCTCTGTTCTCTCTAACCACTGCCATCAGATGTCTTTTGAAGATTCTTCCACCCTACAGAGGTATCTTCCAGAGTCGCCCTAACTTTAAGACCTGGTAATTCTCTCTCTGTTTGATCTCTTAGGAAGTTCAACTATTACAAGTCTCAATTACCACCTCCCCAGGTAACTCCCAAATGAACATCTTTGGGCATAATTTCCCACCTAAATCTCTACTTTTTGTACACACAGATACCACTGAACAAATCAAAATACATTTATCATCTTATCATATGTCTGGAATTACAGCAGCCACGGAGATTTACAGCGAGACTGCTCCGCTATACACAATGGTTTACCATTGGAGATAGTAGCACTTCCAAGAACCCAAAACTGAAGCCATTATTTTTCCCTCAAAAAAATATGTTTCCTGGCTTTCCCATTTCAGTCAGAAGTCATCAACATCCAATCGCTTCAACCTTATCTCTGAGTCAACGTTAACATCCTTTTCCTCCATTGTACAACAAAAATCCATCCTCTTTCCAAAAACTCTTCAGATTTACTTTTGCAATTTTCCTTTGCCATCTCATCTCCTTAAGGCCCTCATTTAACAAGTCTGAACGACTTGCTCATCTCTAGTTTCTGCTCTTTCCAATGCACATGACAAACATACCTGGCTAATGTTTCAGGTATTTCATCATGATAATCCCAGTCTCAAGAATTTAGATTTTTTTTTTCAGTACTTCTCAATTTCCATTGACTTTCACAGCCCTTCTGAAGAGGAAAGGGTTTCCTCCTCTTCCTCTAGTAGGGGTTTCATCTCTGCCTGCAGCCAAATCCCTCCTGCATTATCATCTCTTCACATAGACGCAAACAAGTATTGGATAAAATCAACACAGCCATCTTTTTTCTTTTAATTAACCTTAGAATCTATAAATAGAAGTGCCTTTAAAATCTACCATAAGCATCACATTTTGTTGTGAAATACTGAAAACTTTCCCCATTGAAATCAGAAAAAGACAAGGATGTTTTTCATCACCCCAATACAGCTAATGCTAGAGGTCCTAGCAAGTACCATAAAGCCTAGGTATAAAGATTATTTTAAAACAAAATTGTTATTATTCATGGAAAACACAATTCTGTAGCAGAAAATATGAAGATTCGATAGTCACAATATTAGAATTAACATGAATTTAGTATCATCACTAATTTTTGTATACAGATATACAAGAACAATATACCAGAACAAAAAAACATTTATACCTGGAAATTTAAAAACAAACAAAAAATGGCATTAAATAAATAGCTAAAAATAAACGTAAAAGATATTCAAAATATCTACACTGAAAAAACAAAACACTCGAGAGAATTTAAGAAGTTCTAAGTAAATGGAGGGATATACCATGTTCATAGGTAGGAAAATACCATATTAAAATGTAAATTCTTCTCAAATTGATCTGTAGAATCAATACAAACGCAATCAAAATCCCAGGATCTGTAGATTCAATACGAACCCAATCAAAATGCACACATGCTGAAAAACTGATTCTAAATTTAAAATATGAATGTGAGGAACCTACTGGAGGACTTACATTCTCACATATTAAGACCTATTATAAGCTCTCATGATTAAGACATTTTTGGAACTGATATACAAGTCCAGATAAACTGATCTATGAACTCACATAATTATGAATGTGGTCACCTGATTATGAGAAAATCAGTATTAGTCTGCAATCAGGAAAATACAACCTTTTCAATAAATTGTGCTCAGTCAACGGAATACCTTATGGGAAGACAAAGTGAACTTTAATCCCCACCCTGACATCATACATAAAAATGTATTCCAGATGGATACAGATATAATATGAAAGGTAAACCAATAAAGTTTCTAGGAAAAATAAAAAGAATATCATCATAATCTTATGATAGGCAAAGATTCCTCAGCACCAAAAGTATTAATCACAAATGACAGCTAATAAAATGGACAATATTAAAACCAAGAATGAGTTCATATATTTACTGAAGTAACTACACACAAGAATATTATAGTACTATGTGCATTAGCCAAAAATATAAAAAATCCAAATTGCATCAACAGTAGAATGGATAAATAAGTTATAGCATATTCAAATAAATGAGAACAAACAATTGGTACATAAGAAAAAAAATGCAATGTGAAATAAAATTATACCAGTTACAAAAGTGCACACAGTTTGAGTGCATTCAAAAGATTAAAAAACAGTTAACATTAATTGATATTAAATCAAAGTAGCGGTTACATTGGGAGAGTGACAATGACCACTTTGAAAGAGATACAAGGGTAGTCTTTGGGGATGGTAATCTTTCAATATTTAATCTGGGTGGTAGTTACATGGATGTGTTCAATTCTGAACGTTACTGAGGCATATACTTATGATTTATATAATTTTTACACATTTTATTTAACTAAAACAAAACAAACTTTCCTGTAAGAGAAATTTTGATAAGATCAATTCCTAATTTTAAGTCACATTACCCAAATTACAGAATGATGTTCAGTATATGCATGAGTCACTCCAAAATCAGCTATCACCAAGGACCAATCAATTAATAAGAGAGGGTACACGAGCCACTCTTGTTTGGAGGAGGCCAAACAACTGGAAACACATCTGGTACTCCATCTATCCTGAAAAGTCCTTTATACCAGCAGCAGTTTTTAATGCAAAAAAGTTAAACAATGCATTTTGCTTGGGGTTTCTGCTGTTCTTTGCAATATGATGAATTCTTCTGACTGGCCATTAAATATTATTTGATTCACTAATGAAGATTCACAGCAAATTACATGGAGAAAACAATTTGGTCATTTTTCCTTAATTACACCACAATACTACCATTAACTTCTGTATATGCCAATTGTCAAGTTAGTTAAACTTTCTGGGTCTCAGCATCCTCATTTATGAAATTAAGGAGTTGAAGATCTTTGAGTCTCCTTTCATTAATGAAGTTATGGATCCTATAAATCCTACATTTTGTAAATGCACAAGTCTTCAAGACCTCTGTAAAGTGCTGGAATAAATTAATGTTGTTAACAGAATTTGAGTTCTAACTCTACATTGATGAATTCATAAAATTTAACCAATCTTCTCATTCCCAGTAGCTCCCAACCTGCTTCAGAAAGGAATAAAATTGATAATTTACGTCCATTGTAACCAGCACTCCTCTTTCTATTCACTCTGTAAAGGACATTTTTAGGAGCTACAAAGGAGGACCACGGAGTGAAATATTTTCACTATTTCCTAGCTGAGCCTGTGAATGCAGCAGTAGCTGAAGGACTCTCCAAAGCTGGCAGAGGATGGATTTGTGGCCTTGAGGAATTCTGAAGGTGAGCAGAGAGGATTTCTTTTCTAAGCACAGTTCAATAAAGCACTGCATTGTAACAGTTTATCTGTGACTGTAAATAATTTGTTTTCCTACTGTTTTACCACAGACACTTGGAATACTCAGGAATGTATCTGTCACTGTCTTGAAAATTTTAAAGGAGTATATTACTTACAACAGTATTTCAGCAGTAAAAATATAATTCATAAATCAGGTTATGTGTCAGGCAGTGTGGTAAGTACTTTACACACTGTATGCTAAGTAATCTTCACGATAACCTTGTGAAAAAAGGATATTAACCTCCACTTACAAGTGAAGAAAGACAGGTCAATGGCTATTCAACCAAATAGCTGGGATTTGAATTCACTTTTGAAAGATCTGAAAGTCCACAATCTTTTCCTCATGCCGTTTTGCCTCTCCCTGAAGCTTCTGGGATGTCAGCTGGAAGGAAGTGCTAAGCCTGGTTCTGTAGGCAGCAGTCGGAATGGATTTTAGGGGAACAAGAGGGAAGGAGAGAAACATGGTAATTTTTGAAGAACTCCAGAAACAGCGTATTTGCAAATGATTTGATCTGATGGGGTGTATGGTCCTATAAGTAGTCAGTAAATGTATATGTGAAATATGGCCGTATCTCAGAAGTTCTGCATGAATTGTGACTGTAGCACTTACTTTTGGATCCAGGCAGACACAGAAGAGTCTGGTGCTCTCATTCTCAAGTTCTAACCAGGAGCCACTGGCAGACTCAGTCTAGCTACCATTTGGGAAGCATTTCTCCATGGGCGGTCTGTGACTGAAGGAGCTTAAATTAAATGAAGTATAATGAAGATCTTGTTTGCCGGTGTATTTTGCTATTATTTATTTTTATTTTGAGACAGTGTCTCACTCTATTGCCCAGGCTGGAGTTCAGTGGTGAGATCTCAGAGTCACTGTAACCTCCATCTCACGAGCTCCAGCAAGCCTCCTACCTCAGCCTCCCGAAAGCTAGGATTACAGGCATGTACCACCATACCCGGCTGACTTTTTGGTAGAGACTGGGTTTTGCCACTGGCCCAGGCTGGTCTCAAACTTCTGACCTCAGGTGATCCACACTCCTCGACCTCCCAAAGTGCTGGAATTACAGGCGAGTGCCACCACACCCAGCTGCATTTTACTTTTAATGTAGGTTTTCTCAAAGACATTATGCAAGAACACCACCCTACACACATACCCCAAAAGACCCAGGGGCCTCACAAGTTACTGGAAAGCAACTCCCCCACCCATTCTGGTAAGACCACAAACAATAATTGCAGAGTTCAGAGGCAATTATGTTTCCTTAAATGACTATTCCCCTCCTGATTCTGGATGAGATGTGGCATGCTACGCCCTACATTCAATGGCCAGCTTTTCTGTTTCCAAGTCATGGCATAGCCATAATTTCTCTAAAATCCAGTTTTTTCACATCCAAAAATGGCTTAAATAATGCCTACATTGTATCATTTTGTCATATATGGAGTATCTAAAACATGTCATTTGTAGAAGGTGTTTGTAGTTATTTTTTCTTATTGATAAGTATAGTTTTAGTTTTTAAAACAGAACTAATCAATACTACTAGGCTTTAGAAGTTGCTGGTGTCTAACAGGATCGAAAAAAGCTGCATGAACCTCTCTGGGTATTCTATAATCTTAAATTATGCTAATTTAAGAAAGGAGAAATGTAGTTAATAAATGCAACCAGATTTCTAGAAACATGCATTAATGTCACATTCTCCTTTTACAGAGAGGCAATAGAAGACTGGTTCGTGATTTTTTCATAGTAATATCATCCAAATAAACTAAACAAACATACAAAGGAAAAGATCATTCTAAAAATCCATCATCCAGAATTCCTACTTATAGATTTTTGGGCTTTATTTTTAAAAATTTAATCTATTTCAGAATTAGACTTTGATTTTCAGTCACTTCTACACTCTCCTTTTAATTGCCTCTTTAATACCAGTGGTCTTATTCTCTTAATTATTAGGAAATCTACACCTTGATCCTTCACTATGAACTTTAATAATTCATTCACTGAATCAACAAATAAACTCCTTCCTCCCCTTTCCAACTAAAATCCCTAGTGTAGTTAAAAATAATGAAGGACTCTAGATTTCAGAAAGCACACATCAGAGCAATAAATAAATAAATAAATAAAGCCATGGAAGTATGAACTGGAACAGTATAAAATCTCTGCTCACAGTACTGCAGAGGCAAAAGGCCAAGAACTGCAGACCTACCAGTGGTGACTTCTCTGACCACCAGGCCCGTGTGTCCATGCAGCATCTACATGTAGTTCATGCAATTTCAGTTGCTCTATAAGTGTGCAATACAAAAATCTCTTTAAATAGTTCACTAATCATTTACTAATCATTTTCTATTGATACATGTTGAAATGATAATATTTTGGATATACAATCAGCCCTCCTTATATTTGGGTTCTGCATCCATGGACTCAATTAACTGCAGATCGAAAATATTCGACAAAAAAAGAATTCCACAAAGATTCAAAAAGCAAAACTCGAATTTGCTGCAGACTAAGTAGTACATTAAATCCATGTAAATGAAACAATGTGTAGGCATTGTTGTGTATTTTAAGTAATCCAACAAATGTAAAGTGCATGGGAGGAGATACACAGGTTATATACAAATGGTATGCCATTTTATATAAGGGACTGAGCATCTGTGGATTTTGGCATCAGAAGAGTGTCTTGGAATCAACCTCCCATGAATATCAAGGGACAAACAGTACTGGGTTAAATAAGAATTAATATATTACTTAAAATTTCGACTATGTCTTTTCACTGTGGTGATTAGGAACTCTAAAACTCCTGAAGCTGCTTCAATTATGTTTCTATTGAACAGTATTGGTCAAGGTTCCACATTTCAAACCCTTGTACAACATACTGGGAATTTTCCTGGCCTTTAACTGTCTTTTATTTGGATCTTAATATGTCCACTAAACTCCCAAAAGACATGTTTTCTTGTTTAATCTGGCATTTAATGCATCTGGATGTAAATGTATCACATGTACTGTTAATTTAGCATAATCTGCAGCCCCCTGGAGAGCTATAATTGTGCAGAATATATTCGATGTTTGCTGGTATCTAATTTTTATCTCACCAGATTATCAACCTTCAGTTCTTTAAAAACTCTACAAAGTGATCCTGAAAGTGTTGCATGTGTATTCTGAAGCACAGCCACTCATACACAGCCATGCCTGAATGAAAGTGTCAAGGGCTTTCCATAATCCTCACAGCCTATTAAAATGAAAAGAGTCCCAGAGGACCAGAAATATAATTCAATATCTACTCCTGAGTCCACTGTTTTATGTCCTGAAACAGGTTTGGTTTTTAAATTGATAAAATATAACTTATTCTATATCACATATCTGCTACATTGCTGATGGGAAATGCATCGGACAATATACATGATTAAAACGACCACAGCCAAGTATATTACGTTACATTATCATCTGGAAACTCAGACCAAGTCATCCTCCTAAATTCCTAAATATCAAACCTCTGACAACAATTTCATTTATTCTGTTGTTATCTTACTGTTGCTTCTAGTATGTTTTTCCTTAAGTGTTCTTCTGAGTAAAGAAATTTGCTTAACAGTTCATAATTTTCATAACGTGTAAACGTGTTGAAAGAAATCATTGTGCATTTAAGCAATTTTGCAGTGCTTCAGTTCCTTTACAGACAACTAGCAGTACTTAAAAAACAATCACATACTGTATCTAATTACTCATCTTTTTTTTCATGGAGTTATATGTAAAGACAGCATTTTCAAATCTATGATCTCTACTAGCTATCCCTGCCCTACTTGGATAGAGCCTGTTTTAAGTGAGCACGCTGCCAAACTGGACCGTTTTCATGAGGCAACATAAGCAGCTAATTAAAATCTGTGACATCAGAAAGACTGCCAGCCTGGTAAAGAACACATAGATTTCTTTCTTCTATGTTTGTGGAAGGCCTTTAAGAGTTGGCAGTCTTCCACAGCTGGGTACGAACACAAGAAAGGCCCCTCATGGGAATGGATTCCCCCGAACCCCTAATCTTGGGACATCCTGGGGGATGCCAGGTGGTGCCTGAAGTTACCAAAAGGATAACTGGGCATCTCCCAACTTCATTCCCATAATTCTCCAACTGTCAGAGAAAATCAGTACCTCAGCATACCTGTAACAACCCACAGCAAACCAGCTGGGCAGCTCTGGATGAATTTACTTAGGGACCTACAAGTTGAAATGCCAAAAAGAGTCAGGGTTGAGACCAAGGCGGTTAGCCAGACAGAGTAAGGCTGAAAGTGGCAGGGACAAGGAATGCACTCTACGTAGAGTCCCACTGCTACTCCACTCCTGACAAGTTTGCCCTTCAGTTATATTCAAGAGACATGCAGGATCTCTGTTTCTAAAAGTTGCTAATTTTAAAATATTTCAGAATTAATTTAAACTCCTGTACTAACAACAACAAAACCACAAAAACACCATCTACATAGCAGCCAGTTCATGATATGTGTTGTACCATTCTTACCTTCAGATTCAAAATATCTAGGAGGGCAAAGAAATTCTAAACTATAAAGACCCTAGATCTGGGCCTTTGCCAGGAGGAATATGAACTCACATAATAAAACATGCAGTCCCTACTGAAGCATCTATTTTACTTGTAGGGTTATTTGTTAATTTGTATTAAAACAAACAGTGTATTATGACTGTAGTTCAAAAGTCACACAAAGTAAAGCAAAAGACTCAAATTCACTGCTTGCATTAGGCTACTTTCTTTTTCTTTTCTTTCTTTTTTTTTTTTTTAAGAGATGAGGTCTCACTATGTTACCCAGGCTGGTCTTGAACTCCTGGGCTCAAGGTATCCTCCCATCTCAGCCTTCAGAATAGTTGGGACTACAAGCAGGTGCCCCCACACCTGGCCAACATCAGGCTACTTTCAAACACTCACTTTGAATTATTTTCTATTTCTGAGGAAGAGAGTTTGAGAAGTAGGCTATGGAGCATACCTTGCCAGGAGCAAGAACCTTTTAAACTGACTCTGAAAAAAATATCATTTTAAAGGATTCTTCCACAATTTGGATTTCTTGTCAGCAAAGGGCCATTTAGATTGATGATTCAAATATAACTTGTACTGTCAAGATGTTCTAGAAGGGTCCTGGTACACTGTATTTCAGCAGTTCAGGCATACCAGCCCAGTGGACAGAGGGCACCCCACTACCACAGTGATAGATTTGCTTATCCCATGCTAATAGTGTTTTCTTCTTCCTGTGTCCAGCGTTGGTTTACTGGTAATGAATAAAACATTAAAACTGCCATTTAGAATATAAAGCCCAGTAGTTCCTGCAAATGGTAAAGTTATGCTGGCTGTAGTTTAGGATACTAAGGCTGCTATTTATAGAATAAAACCCATTATCACTACTCAAATATTGAACATGCATAGTTTGAATTCAAAGATAAAGTTGCCACAGGGGACTATTGATATAGGAAATATGGCTGGAGAGATACAGAATGCATATTAAAATTTATATACTAAAAAGAAAGAATGTATTTAATAGGTATATTTAATATTCTGGTAGCATCGACTGCAATTGTTAAAGTTATATTTGCTGACATTTCAATTAAACCTTCTATTTTCAGTGCCTTCACAGTTCAGTTCTAAAATTTTCTGCAGGCCCAAAAGTATGTACTTTCCAAGGTCTCCGTCTGTAAATGGCTTTTTTTGTTAATGTTCAGCAGATTGAAACTTTCAGGAAAAAGATCAAAGGCAAATTTGAATGTGTTTTTCCTCACAGGACCACCAAATTTTGAAATGATTCTAGTAAGGATTTAAAACAATGTTTTTCCAAGTAAAGCTGTGAGGCTAAGAGTTTGTCATGGTAAGTTCAACAGCAAATGGTGAAGTCAGGAATCAAATCCAAGGATTGTGAATCCAAAGTCTGTGCTCGTAACTACTACAGTTTATCACCTTTCCATCATCATAACTGGATAGAGGTACATTTATATATAATAAATTACATACTATTAGTATACAGTAGCATTTAATATAAATAATAGATTATATATGTCATTATAATTGTAAAACAATGCTAGAAAATGTTTATTCTTCTTACCATCTTGCCAGTATCCTACAACTCTTATTGTTACCATAAACAGACCCACATCTCATTTACTGCTATCACAATCCTCAGTACACTTGAAATTTGTACGCGTAATTCTTTGTGCAATTTATGAAGTCTCCACTAGGTTATAAATTTGGTGAGCATAGGGCACCATAAGGTTCACTGACATTACTTAAACTTTCTAAGATCTATTTTCTTGTAATATAAAAGATGAATAATAACAGTGCCTGTATCATAAACTGGCTATAGGAATTAAATGAAATAATGTGAGTGCTTATCACAGTGCCCAGCACACAGGAAACATTCAGTAAATGATGATTGTTATCATTGTTATTATACTTTTAAGCACCTTAGTGCCCTCATGAGTTTCACAGGGTTGGGTGCATGAGAGGATCTCAATAAATAATAAAAAGTCTTAAAATACTCATTAATTTAAGCAATACCCACTAGATACACTCCCACACACCCTCTCTTTCCACAGGCATTGCAATCTCTCCAACATGAGTATGTATACGCTGTTCCCGCTATCTAAAACACCATTACTCACCCTAATTTTCATCTGGCTAACTCCTACTTTGCCTCTAGGTTCTGACTTCCTTTCTTCTGAGGGTAGGTCTTAAACTCACAGACTACTACAGGACCCACCTATGCTTTCACTGGACTCTCTTCTTGCCCCCGATCATCAAACATTTAATAAGCATTCTTGGTGTCCTTGTATTTGCCTTAATACACCACCAAACTGCAAAAGATTCCTAAGCCAGATACTATCCTTTTATCACTGGAAAGGTATGGACATAAGAGTTGTTTAATCAACATTTTTAAAAATGAACAAATAAATATGTCTATCAGAATAACTTTTCCATTATTCTCACCCTCCCTAGCAAATGTCTCATTAGATTTAGGCTTTGGTTCAATTTCTAAAATGAACAAAAAGGAAAATGACAGATAAGCCCATTAAAAAAGAAAAATACACCAAAAACAAACAGAAAACTTGGGTAAGTTCCTCCCAAGAGACAGCCAAATGGCCATTAACATGCAAAAGGTATTCATTAGTATGAATCATTAGGAAAATGCAAATTAAAACCACCAAGAGACACCAATACACAGCCATTAGAATGGCAAAAAGACAATGCGAAGAATAAAAAGAATATGGAGTATCTACAATTCTTGTTTTGGTTGGTTGGTTTGTTTTTTAAGAGACAGGGGTCTTGCTCTGTCACCCAGGCTGGAGTGCAGAGGCATGTGACCATAACTCAATGAAGCCTCAAACTCCTGGGCTCAAGCCATCCTCCCACCTCAGGCTCCTGAGTAGCTAGGACTACAGGCATGTGCCACCATGTCCGGCTAATTTTTTAAATTTTAGTAGTGACGAGGCCTTGCTCTGTTGCCCAGACTGGTCTTGAACTCCTGGCCTCAAGTGTTCCTCCTCCCTAGCCTCCCGAAGTGCTGGGATTACAGGTGTAAGCCACCATGCCCTGCCTCTCATACAGCATTAATGAATGTCTCAACTGGGACAGTTACTTAGGGAAACTGTTTGGCAGTGTCTACTAAAATGAAAATATACTCCTTAAGACTCAGCAATTCTAATCTTAGAAACATGTCATACACTCTTTGGTATACATGGTGCACCAAAAGTCATTATAGAAAATTCACAGTGCATATTCCCAACTGTTGTAAACTGGAAACAATCCAAATGTCTATCATCAGTAAAACGGATGAACAAATCTGTGGAAGCTTTTTGATAAACTCATAATGGAATATTATACATCAATTTAAAAAATATGAATGGACCCCAAAAACAATGTTGAATGGACAAGGCTGGACTCAAAACAGCACAAGGTCTTGTGTTCAGGGACAGTCATCTATGGTGATGGGAGACGGCACAGTAGCCGACACTTGTGCGAGGGGCTGCTGGTAAGGTTTTATGACTATCTGGGTAAATACTGTGTGTATGTTTTCATTTTGTGGAAACTCATCCATTTGTACATTTGTGATATATGCACTTCCTTGCATGTGAACTGAACTTTGGTCAAAAGGTAAACTAAAAATGAGTGAATGAATAAGTGCCCTCAACCTAAAAAAAAAAAAAGTCAACACATAACTTAAGGTAGTTATGTGAATACATTATATGAATTCATAAGTTATGTGAATTATCTCACAAAACCTTTATGAAGTCTGAAATCCTCAGAACCAGACAAGTCATTTGATTCTATCTGAGATCTTATCTTAATCATATCTCTAACTCTTCTCTTCATTGGGAAATTCTATTTTCATCTATTTCTTGAATACAGACAATATATACAGATTTAACATTGCCATAAAAAGTCATATCAAAAGAGCCCCTCCTCCCCCCCAAAAAAACCACAAAACTTTTTAAGTGATGGTACACGGCAGAAACAGGATCATTATCTTTTTCATCACAATTGGAAGAATACGAAGGAAAGGCTTTCCTAAGTTGGTAGCTGACAAAGAGAAATGATACACATCTATATATGTATATGTATTATAATACTTATATCTAAAGCAAATGGTCTGAGTTAAAAGAAATTGGCCAAGCAGCAGTGAAAGGCACAGAGGAGCAGGGGCCCTGGCATATCGACGATTGTCCACCCTCCAGGGATGAACTAAGGAAAGGGGAGGAAAGCATTAGAGCAGACAGTTCCAGAGCTGTCACCAAGGAGCACTGTCATCTCTGCGAGGCTGGGTGGGTACACAAGGCATGACATTATTCAGTGGTGCATGCCAGCTCCACACTACCTTTCTCAATAATATCACAGAAGAATGTGATAAATTAGGATTGGAATAACCAAGGTCAGGAGAAAACTTTTGAAAATCCTTATAATTACTGTTTTTTTTTTAACTTAAAAAATATATATACACACAATTCAGCCATAATAAAAAGGGAAATCCTGCCATTTGTGACAACATAGATGAACCTGGGGAACATTATGCTAAGTGAAATAAGCCAGGCACAGAAAGGCAAATACTACATGATCTCACTCATATGTGGAATCTAAAAAAGTGGATTTCATTGGAAGAAGAGAGGAGAATGGTGGTTACCAGAAGCGGAAGTAGTTGGGGAGATGTTGGTCAATGAATATATATTTGCAATTAGATAGGAGAAATACATTCAAGACATCTATTGTACAGCATAATGACTAAAGTAACAATTACCGTATTCTTGAAAAACGCCAAGTGACATTAAAGTGTTCTTTCCAAAAAAACAATAACTATGCGAGGTAATGCATTTGTTAATAAGCCAGATTTAACCATTCCACAGTGTACATATACTTCAAAACATCAAGTTGTAAATCATACATACAATTTTATATCAGCTTAAAAGTAAATAAACTTTAAAAGTACATAGGCAACATCTTCAATAACTGAAACTTCAATGGCATTTTACCAATTTAAATTAGTAATAATGTTTCTGCACAATGATTTATTCACTAAAGGGGCACTCACTACTGTTGAAAAGGTATACAAAATAAATCTATACATATAATTTCCACAAGGCTAATTAACCTTTGGAAGTGGGTTGCTGTTCAGATCATTTGCAAATGTAGTTTTTACTAGACATTTCTGTCTCAACGGACATGGTGTCTGACTCCATAACACTGAAATATTTAGGCATCATCCTAGCCCTATTATAGTGATTCAGCAAGGCCTATTACACTGAAAAGAATTCATGTTTTTATCTTTTACATGTATAGATAAAAACAATATCTGTCATGCTTTATTCATCTAACAGAAATGACAAAACCTGTATAAATTATTTTTTTAAAGACTGGAGAGGAAAAAGTTTGTTTTAATTTATAACAACATATTAGAGGTCTACATTTCTGGATCAAGGGTCTTCAAATGGGGACTGACAATTGAGGCAAACTAAGTCTTATTTTAGGAATATTTACTTACATATACATATGTAAATACAATGTTAACTTGTGTCAAATACAAATATGCAAAAACTAAGATTGGTCTTGTCTATCTGAAGTTACAGTTTTGTTTTGTTGTTCTTTTTTATTATTATGCTTTAAGTTCTGGGATACATGTGCAGAACGTGCAGGTTTGTTACATAGGTATACACGTGCCATGGTGGTTTGCTGCACCCATCAACCCGTCATCTACATTAGGTATTTCTCCTAATACTGTCCCTCCCCTAGCCCCCCACCTCCCTACAGGCCCCAGTGTGTGATGTTCCCTTCCCTGTGCCCATGTGTTCTCTTTGTTTAACTCCCACTTATGAGTGACAACATGCAGTGTTTGGTTTTCTGTTCTTGTGTTAGTTTGCTGAGAATGATGGTTTCCAGCTTCACCCATGTCCCTGCAAAGGACATGAACTCATCCTTTTTTATGGCTACATAGTATTCCACGGTGTATATGTGCCACACTTTATCCAGTCTATCATTGATGGGCATTTGGGTTAGTTCCAAGTCTTTGCCAATGTGAACAGTGCTGCAATTAACATATGCGTGCATGTGTCTTTATAGCAGAATGATTTATAATCCTTTGGGTATATACCAAGTAATAGGATTGCTGGGTCAAATGGTATTTCTGGTTCTAGATACTTAAGGAATCACCACACTGTCTTCCACCATGGTTGAACGAATTTACATCACACCAACAGTGTGATAGCATTCCTATTCCTCCACATCCTCTCCAGCATCTGTTTCCTGACTTTTTAATGATCACCAGTCTAACTGGTATGAGATGGTATCTCACTGTGGTTGTGATTTGCATTTCTCTAATGACCAGTGATGATGAGCTTTTCTTTTTTTATATGTTTGTTGGCAGTTTTTTAAGTGGTTTTACCAAATAGGATTAACATTCAAACTTTCATTACAAAACTATATTTCTACTCCCATACTATTAACTGTCTATGTGAAAACTTCAAACTGAACAGAGCTTAAGTAATTGAATGTAATTCCATTTCACTGTAACTCTCTTTGGATAAGTATATTCATTATAAATTAGAATAAAATTATAGAATTATCACAGAGAAAGCAGTTTCCATTTATGCTGTTCATGTTGAAAATCAGATTTCTCTGTCAAGAAGCTTACTTACAATAGGTCTTTTTAACTTACAAGTCCCTTGCAATCAAAACTGTAACACATATGTTTAAATGAAAGTAGGAAGCAGATCAATATAACTTTGCATCTCCTATAATTAGACTACAATACAATTTTTCTTTTTCCCGGAAACATATTTTTCTTGTGGAAAATGCTTCCAATTTTAACGTTTTTTTTTTTTTTTTTTTTTTAAAATAAAAATGTACTTCTTTACTTCCTCAGCAAAAGCAAAATAAATTGTCCAGACTGCAAATCATATTGAAGCCCCCTGGTCTTTTCTTTCAGGAGCCTCTAGAACAGTAACATAAACTCAAGTCCATGGTCCTGGTCATCACATGCTCTCATCGCTCAGGGTCATGGCCTGGACATTAAATATAAGTGTCAGGCAGTCATAAAATCTTAACAATTACAAAATCTTTAGGGATCAAATAGAAAATGACATTAAGTTGTGTGGGGACTGAAATCCCATGGTCTGTGGCCATGTCTTAAAGGGGTTTGACAAGCTGGGAAAGAAAAGAAGAAAAATCCAGTCTGCTTAAAATGAGATCATTCTTACATGAAATTTGGTTATAAAAAGACTTCACATGTCTCATATTTATATTCACTAAAATGTATTTTTATGCAGTATATACTTCAGGAAGCAATTTCAGAAATTGTTTAATAACATTTGGTTTTTTTCAAATTACACAGTGCTCATAAATGAAAGCAACTCCCACAAACCAAAGTATCTCAGAAAAAGCAAGCAGTCCATGCCAGGGATAGAGTCAAGCTCTCTCAACTCTACTCAGCCTATCACAGCTGTGCTGAAGAAAAAATAAAAAAAGGTACTCTAATCACTACAGGGCAAATCCTACAAAGATGGCAGCAGCACATTAGTGATGCCTAACACATCTCACTCAAGGTCTTAGCATGAATAGAAAGCTTGACAAAAGGCAACGATTTAGAATGCACTCTAATTTTTAAGGAAGTCAGTGTTATAGCCAGAATCGGGAAAAATGAACCCGAGACACATGTTTTCTCAAGATTTACAATGAGGTAGAAATAGAGAGGAGAAAGGAAATAATTGTTTAGACTTTTCCATAAAAATGTGGAATGGGAAGGAGATAGTACTGCTGGCCACTTCATTCACAATTTTGATAAAAGGGCTGACAAGTCTCCTGGTTTTTCATTACCCAAGAGCCAGACCCCTTCCAAGTTTGCTACCACACAGCTGTGCCAAAAGCAAATCCTATCTTGGAGAAAACGTGGTTTCATGTAAAGACAGAGAAAAGGTGGTTTCACCTAAAGACCATGCCAAGAAAAAGGAGATGTAGAAAGAAAAAGCATTTTGAATTAAACAGAAAAAAGAATGATTGATGTCATGAGAAAAATCAGTTTGATGTGTTATTAATAAGTTCATAAAATTGCTACTCATATCAAGAATGATCAGGCATTTGACTCAATAGCATTATCCACACTTATCAAGAAAAAACAAAATATGTCTTACTGTAATAAATCCTATTCCATTAATTCCACATTAGTCTAGGGCAGTAAGGGTCCTGGAAGTTGACAGTGGATTGTAATTCCATATTGTGGAGAAACTTTTAGTAGAAGAGGCCACAAACAGGACACGATGTTCATTCGATAGTGACACGGGGATTCGTAAAATGACTGCTGTTGGTGGTGGGGGACAGGGGAAGAGTGGGGGGGAGTTCGGCAGCATAACATAATAGATCCAGAGGAGGGTTGGATCTGGCTAGTACAGGCATGGGAGAGCTGACTGCACACATCTCTTTACCACCCATGACTACACTGTAGTAGCTTGAAATTCATCATAGTCTGTGTATTTACATCAGGGGGAATCAGCAAATGCTACAAATAAGGGCCTTTTATTCAGAAAGTCACTTGCCAGTATGCCACCGGTTAGTTCCAAAGTACAAATCTCACCGATAGTCTCTTATCAAGAAAATAGAAGTGCTATAATCTACCTCAAAGGATTGATATGCAAATCAAATGAAGCAAGCATGATTATCAGGAGATACACAAGAACTTCAGATAGCTATGACTATGAGAACTTTTAAGAATTGCCATCAAGCACAGATCTCAGAACCAATCTTAAAGAACTTCACCAATGAGGAGGTCTCCTTAATGTGGTCTCTAAACACAGTTATGGTCATCAGGAAGATAGTGAAGCATGTGGACAAAGCAAGGAAACGAGCTCAGGTTGAAGGCGGTCTTCATTCCAAGTCACCTACATGCAAAACACCTCCTTTAAGTCTGATGTTTTTGTGTCTTAGATATTCTAAATATACTGTCATTATGAAAGAAATAGCAACAATACTAGATATTAGTCACTAGCACAACATCAGATGTATTAACAACATATCTCTTAATCAAGATTAACACCATAGGCACAACCCAAATGATAAGTCTACAAAGTACAAGGCAGACTGCAAGATGGAGAAACAGGAGCTTCTTGGAAATCATCACATAATACGGGCAACATTCACTGCAAATAGAATTTCAGAAAAAAAAACAACCATAATTATACAGACATTTTTGTGCCCCGCACAAAAATTATCTGTATGAATGTCTACACATATACATTAAGTCCCCTCTCTACAGGCACAGCAGATTACACACAACTGAAACGGCCACCAGTGGCCACAGTACCTCTTTGCCTCCCACTTCTGCCACATGGGATTTTAAAAATTTTGTTCCTCTCCACTGAGAATCCCCTCACTTCTACACTTTTGCAACTCTAGACTTTCGTTCTCATTTTATTCATGTGGGCCCAAGACAGGTTTTCCCAGAGAACAAGAAATGGTACAGAGAATAGGAGGGAAAGGATAAAAAAAAAAAAAATCAATCCCCACCCACCCTACCTGGAGCCACCAGTCACTACTACAATCCCCGCAACACACCCAACTCACATATAACTCATTAGCCACCTCCTTCTAAGATGTTTGTGAAAGCCTTGAATTATGAAGAAGAAAGAATACAAAACAGAAGAAGATATTTTGTTATGCTGAGACCTCATCCATCCACTGTGTACCAAAAACAAAACAACAAAAGACTCTCTTCGACCCCTTTGCATCCCTAACCAATGGCAGGCTGCATCTCTAACCTCTGGTGTTGGGGCTCAGACATCAGTAAGCTTTAAAAGCCAACAAGCTGATTCCAGTGTGCTCCTGGCTCATTCTTACTCTTCCCTCTGCACTAGTGATTCTCTGCTCTAACTGCATATTCCCTGATTCCTTTGGGAAGCTTTAAAACATACAGATGACCAGGACCTACCCTTAGCCTACCATATCAGAATCTCTGGGGATGGAATCCCAGTATGGAATAGCTTTCCCACAAAATGCCAAAGTGAAGTGATGGTTGAAAACAAATGCTCTTCACCTACAGATGCTCAGTTTTGTTTTTGATAATTTTAGAGAACCTTAAAACTACTTACATGTTTGCTAAAAAACAGACTTACAGGAGAGAAACTCAGAGAATATGTTCTTCTCTGGTTATTGGCAGGTGTATTAGTTTCCTAGGATCTGCAGTAAGGAAGTAGCACATACCAGGTGGCTTTTAAAAACAAAAATCTACTCTCTCAAAGACATGGATGCTGAAATTCCAAAATCAAGGTATTGGTAGAGCCACATTCTCTCTGAAGGCTGTAGATAAGAATCTGTCACATGCCTTTCTCTGAGTTTCTGGTGTTTCCAACAATCACTGGTATTCCTTGGGGTGTAGATATATCACTCCAATCTCTGCCTCTGTGACATGGTGCTCTCCCTATATGTCTGGGTCTCTTCTAAGAAGGACACAGCCATATTAGATTAAAGGCCACTCTATTCCAGGATGTCCTCATCATAATTCATTACACTGGCAACAACACTAATTCCAAATAAGGTCACATTCTGAGGTCCGAAAAAGGACATGAATTTTGTGGGGACACTAACCCAACCTAGCAGAAAAGGGGGCTGACAACTACTACAGCCAGAAGCATCAGCTGTTCATTGTGAAGAGGTAGCAGATTAACAAAGTTTCTGGAGATCTCGAAGAAAAGGGGCATGTGAAATACAATTAGGGTTAAGACAGTTCCTAAGATATCAAAGTACAAAGAGATTCCAAGTCCTTATCACCACCAGTGCACTGGAGCCTCACTGCCACTCTGAAATATCAAGTTGTGTATGGCTTATAACTTTCAAATCCATATTTATACTGTCAGAGCTACGGCAATGCCCCTAAAACTCCATATGAAAACTCAAAACATTTTCCAGTACATACACTGTCATATACAGGGTTACCACATACTGGCAGCACCATATTCTAATTTCGGGGGCTTTGTAGAGTAAATAGGCTTTGTGGAATTAACCACACCTCACAGACACATACATAATCATCAACCATATTTCAGAAGAAAATATGTTCTCAATCCCAACTTCATGCTCTATCAAATATCCAACAAAAAAGTAAATTCTCTATGGCTTACCGGCTTCGTTGCCCATCTAATGGTTTGTGTATTTGATTGTACTCACTATGTAGTTCGTACAGAACTTGTTTCCAATTTAAAAAACGAGCATATGCCTCATTCTGTCATGCTCAAAAACTTATTTTTGATACACTAAGAGCCCTTAACAATAACAGCAGCAATCAGCTGGACCATTGTCCAGAGACGGCAGGCATGCACACACAATGAATGCATGGAGTGAAAATATTTTTGACCAAAACCATAATTCCATAGGTACAAATTAGTTAGGTCCCCTCTTATCTGTGTCTTCTTCAGCTTCAAGTACCCTATAAAATAACTGGCAATATTAATGAGTCTATATTATTCATTTTATTACTTTAAGACAGACAGACAACATTCTTTGTTGAAGCCAAATTGTTTATATGCAAATATACTTGAGGGGGAAAAGGCTCTCTAAAACATAGGAAATTAGGAGAAACTCCAAGTAATCTAACAGATTTTCACTTATTTCAGCTTTAATATACTTCAAATATTTGATACTCTACAGAAAATACCACCCACCTCTTCCCTGACACTTTTCAAACTTTAACAACCCACTGTTTTCCTAACTATGTTAAGTTCTCAGCATAAATAAGGCAATGAAATCTCCCTTTATAACCCGCTCAGAGAGAAAAAAAAAATCTCTTCTATTTACTAAGCTGACAGGTACTTTGATCTCTTACAGACTCATTCAGGTAACAATGTATATATGATAGAGTTTAAAGCAAGCAAACTCCTTTGTAAATTTAAAGTGTCACAGAAGTTATGAACAAAAGCAAACAAACTGAAAATGCAAGGGGGCTGTATCTCTATCACTTGCCTTTGCTTACTTTGTTTGACAATAGTGTTTCAAAGTACAAGAAATGAAATAAATCCTTCAATTTGGCTGTGATACTTGCAAAGAAGCTTAAAGCAGTTTAATAACAGCAGTAAGATTAAACCATAATTCTAAAAAAAAAAAAAATCCAAAGATGGCAAAAGGAAGTGCCTTTATGCAAATGTGATTGCTTCCCAACTATTTCATTTTTCTAAGAGAAGTCTGTTGCTAATCCACTCAGATGAAGTGTCTGAATATATCTGATGCCCATCTACTGCTATAGATTCAAGGTCATTTTAAGGTTCTTAGTTTTGCTACAAGTGGGTTGTGAATGTTAGTGAGTTACACATGGTGGACATTTTGGTTTGTTCAGAGTAAAAAAAAAAGATAAAATCAGTAAGCAGACTAAACAGATGCAAGAGTTCTGTCACTGCACTGCATAGGACTATCTAGGACATAATCATTTACTAATATTGAGTAAGAAAGGTACCCAAGGGAATTCAGAACTGCCCAAGTTCACATACTGCCTTTTTATAAACAAATAGTCACTGCCATAATTGTAAAATAATGTAGATTATACCGATCAATAAGGTAAATGAAACACATTTGACTGATTGGATGACAACACCAAATGACTGCAGATAGAGCTAAACGATGAGCCCAAGTAGATATAAAGGCATCTAAAGTCCTCCTACTTGACAACTGTCAGATAACCCCTTCTCTAGAGTCCCCACAACAGGCTGAAAATATTATCTGGTAAAATGCAAACAATTAAATAATTTGGATTTGCTAAGATTTCTCTAGTAAAACAGTTGAGTTTTGGGTACCCTTACTCAGAAACCTAAACTTATTAATCATCAGAATTTATGCCAATTATGGATACATTTCACAATGTATCCACAAATGTCAATTTCATATTTTTTATTATAAAGATTGATTGCACATGGACTGCAAATTCATTCCATTAAAAAATTATCTTTAAGATTTTGAAAGAAAAAAAAAACTTTGCCTTGGAGGACAACTAGTTTAAAAACTTAGCAATACTTCAAGTACCAAAATATATGTGTAGAAAAATAGTAAGAGGGGGAAAATATCAGTTATTTTAATTCCAAAAAAGTGAGATTTCTGCACATCAACCTTTTTTTAGTTTCAGTCTTCTCTAATAGAACTGTACATAATTTATATAAAGCTTAACTTTATAGTGAAAAAACATCATCTCATATTGTACACTTAAAATGTTTAAAATAAAATTTTGTTGTATTTCACAATTTAAAAAGAAAATTAAAATAGTGATATGTAAGTTTCTTCTATTATAAAATAAGGAACGAACAGTTTTCATCTTTGTAAGTTACATATGCATGCACATATTTCCATGTTAGATACAGATGTGACAATATACAATGTCTTAAAAATGTTAAAATTTTCTGTTAAATGTATTTACCACAATTAAAAAAAAACCAAATACCCGATTTGGGACTCAAATATCATTCACCTTGATTTCTATCCAGAGGAATCTGAACAAGATTGATTCTAGCCTTCTGTAATTAGTGTTCTAGAATCTACTTACATCAATCTTTCAATTTTCTGACCACTCTACCTCAGACCCACAGGAGACCAAAAGGTATGAAAAAGAGTCCAGGGTCCCATTTGTGCATCAAGTCGATTAGCTAGTCCCACAGTGAAGTCAGGTGCCCTGATACAGCTTTTCAGGTCCTTCCGGTGTGAATCACCACCTAGAAAAGTCAGGGGCCTGCCTTCGGTTTCTAACAGGAAACGGTGCCACTGAAGTGCAAATTCACACGGTGGGGAAGCTGCAGGGCTGGAGCAACAGCAGAGCAGAAACAGCCAGCAAGTTAGACAGTGTTTCTCTTAAAAATAAAGTAGAACAAAGAGGAAAATAGAAAAGGACAATAGGAAAGAGATGCAGAATTAGTTTGACCTAAAATACAAATCAACTGTTTATCAATAAACCTTAAAAAAATAGCCTTACAGCTTGACAAAGAATTTGTGAAAAAATACGAAGGCAATGAGAACTCAAAATGTAAATCTACTTCTTTCATATCTCCTTGTCTTCTCCAATTTGTCTTCTTTTCTCTGTAGTT
This sequence comes from Ateles fusciceps, assembly GCA_036589455.1. Taxonomy (NCBI): domain Eukaryota; kingdom Metazoa; phylum Chordata; class Mammalia; order Primates; family Atelidae; genus Ateles; species Ateles fusciceps. The sequence continues at coordinate 3,489,282 of JAZHEH010001378.1, forward strand.
CTCACACTTCTCCTCTCTCCCTTTTTTTCATCTAATTCTACAGCTCAAGGAAATCCCCCCCCACTTCACTATGACTGTTCATTCAACATGCCTACATTTTGTCCTGGGGCTGGGGGTGGGAGGGGAGGGTATGAGTGGCACATATGACTATTTTTAAAATACTAGGTCTGTTCTGTAAATGAGGTAAAAGCAAGCTAAGGAGAAAGACAGAGTATAGTTAGCTTTAATAGTAAAACTCAATTGGGCTTTAACAGTAAAACTGAAGATAAAGATTTCCCTAAGACTATTTTTAAATACCCTTAAAACCAAAAACAGTGGTTTCTAATTCTACATGTAGTGACTTGGGCTTCAGATAGTTAAGGGTTTAAAATACATGGCACATTAAGAAATCAGCAATTGAATCTACAAGCTGGAAATATATTTTAAAGTATTTTGGCCTCTTTTTCTTTTTTACTTCAAAAACTTTAAATTTTTCCCGTAATAGTTTCTACTGTGAGCATACAAATTCTTCACATAAAAAGTGAACAAGTTACATGAAAGAGTCTTTTTAATTTAGTTGCAACAACGTATTACCAATTCCAAATTATTTCAAGACACGACTATCCACTTTAATCCAAAACAGTATGTCAACAATTATTTCTGTCCCTTGTAAAGAAAGAAGAAGAAAAAAATGAGATCACTTAACATTGATTGAATTGACCAGTTTAATAACCATTATATCCATTGCTAGCAAACGGCAAGAAGGACCTTATTCATATGTTGCCTCTGGCAATACCAACTATCAGAACTCTTTTGAAAGGCACTTTAGTTTCAAGAGTCAAACACACATTGACAGTCTGACCCAGAGATAACATTCCTAGATTAATCCTACAACAACAAAAAAGGAAAAACTGTAAGTATAAAAAGCTCATGGAAACACCATTTATAACCTAAAAACTGGAAATAATTTATTACAAAGAAATAGCTGATTTAATTATGGTTGAAAACTGTAATAATGGACTAGCATGTTGCTATTATAAACAACACTTAAGAAAAATGAAAAAAGACCTTATTTTGCAATATTAAGTTAAAATGACCTGCATATGCAGAAGAATTAGTAAAATACACAAAAACTTTTGTCAAGTAAATGTGGTTTCACTAGAAATATTTCTTATCTTAATTTGTATTACTGTCATAATTTCCTGTTTTTCTAAGTACTTATAGCTACAATATACACACATATTTTATATTCCTAATGTTTTTAAACATTAAAATAGATTCCAAATGGCAATATTTATTGAAAGACTATGAAGATTAGTGAGGTCATGCATATCTAGAATTTCTCTTACTATGATAAATACAAGAAACATGGCTGTTTTGTGGAAAAATGCTTCTTCAAGTATTAAAATGTTCATGTTAACAAGATTTTACAACACATCTAGGTGCTGTAGAGTTACAATGTGTAAGAAAAGGAAGATAAGGGAATCACATCATTTTATAAGTTTAAATTAATATAAGGAGAAAACATTTTTAAGTTTTTTAAAAGGGGCATATATATATGAGCTTTTTAAAAGGGGCATGATATATATGAGTTATCACTATTAGTAGTTAATGTTTATTATTGAGTACTAACTTCCAGATGCCCTGTCAAGTGTTTTACATAGTTCTCTCTTACACAGTTTTCAGTACCACACTACCAAGTAGGTAATACTGGTAACTGCATTTTATAAATGAGGAAAGTGAATCTCAAGTCAAAACTATAACTTGCACAAAAGATTACATGGAGGATATCTGATCAGTAATAAATAGTAGATTTAACCAAATCCTGATCCTACATTGCCTACCATTCCCAAATACCAGTCTTTAAAAAGAAAGGGGAAAAACTTATACAAATCATATAAAACCAGCACCTTTTATTTCTATTTCTTCATATAAATGTTCTAGATTTGCTTTTCAACAGTTGTTTTTTATCTGTTATTGAAATGCAAGATGTTCAACTACATGCCAAGAAAATTTCACCATGATTGGTCAACTACTTAGTTTTCAAGGTTTCTCATAAAATGTTTTTAACTAAATTAAAATTTTATCTTCAAGATTATAAAATTGATACAGGCATATAATCTGATCACATTTCTGTTTAAGTCAGACTTAACTGCAACAGGAATAATTTGGTAGCACAGAAATCTTTACTGTTCTCTGTAGTGTCCAAGTCACCAGTGATTTCTAAGTTAAGTATTTAGGGACCCTATTAATGGGTTTAGGCATCCAGGGTACCCAGTATCACTCTCACAGTTTGTTCCCAGGCATTTCTCAGCAAGTCTCATTCTATCGATCAGGAGAAGTCTGGCCCCTAGAGAGGACCTTGCTTTCCAGCATAAACAACACCTAACTACCTCCTAGGCAGTTAGTTCCCTTCCTAAATCAAATGTTTGGTTCCCTATGAGTTAAGTTTCATAACTTAGTCTCCTAAGAATACTGCTTATCAAATCTTACCTCTGGGCTATAGTTAAGTGCATACCCAGGGCCAGGCACAAGGCAGCTGAAGTGAAGAAGTATGAAAAGGAAGGAGAGTTGCCACCACAGGCAGAGCCTGATTCACCCCACAGACGGTTCTAAATTATTTAAAGGTCTGTATTTTCTTATAAGTATGTGTGAATTTCCTCCACAAAACTCCACAGTAGATCATTTTATAGCTCATTAAAAAATGTTTTAAGTGACTATTTGTTTTGAATTATCTCAGAACACTGATGGCCAAACATAAAAGACAAAATGTCAGAGATTTGAACATCCAGGGTAAAATAAAAGTCATGGATGGGAATGGTGTGGGAGCATATTTTGTTTTCGCCAGTATGGTAGAGGGCTCACTAGAAGAAAACAAATGAGAAGATTACCAGAAATAGAGTCCATTGAGGACAGAGGGACTACCTCTTTGAGATAAAGCAAAGGAATAGTCAGGAAAGAAGCTGTGAAGGAATGGCAGGGCAGGAGCAGACACTCTGCCCGATGTTACATCTATTGCCTATCTTTCTCTATCTGTGATTCAGACTCTGTGTCTGTTCCTGCCAATGTACAGTCCCATTCAATAGCAATTTCTTTCATTAGAAAAAAGGGTATTTCACCCTACCTTATGATGGGTCTTAATTATATTTCCAAATACCTAGATGAAGATGTCTGAACACCTCTACTGTTTCAGAACAAAACCTTCCTGCCCTTTCCTCCCACACTGTCTCCCATTTTGGCCCAGATCCAAGAGAAAATAATTATATGGCACAGATAATATTTAAGCCAATTAGTATCAGTTCTTAGAAGCCTATAGCAAGCAATAAAGGATGCATTTATATGTTAATGCAAGCCACAAAAGTAGCATTCTGCCATGTTCTTCTTTCATTTCAGGGTGACATTTAAGATAGCATCATGCTAAACGCTTCACAAGATTTAGCTCATTTTAATCACAAATTTTGACTCTTGATGTGCCACCTTGCCATGAGGAAATTGTAACTTAGAAGATAAAGATCTTGACTAATATCAGAGATAGAAGCAAGTGGTTAAACTAGGACCCAAGCTATAATCTCTCTAATCCTAAACTGAATTTTGAATGGCGGCACTATACTGAAGATTGCTAAAGTCTACTTCCTACTCTTTACAATATCTACAAGGCACTATATATTTTTTGAATATCAGTATGCACAAGACATTATGCTATATCTAGAACTACAAAGATTATATAAACAGTCCAAGACTCAGTGGATTCAGAGACTCAGCCATTTGCCATTTCTTCTAGATGGAAACCTTCCTTGGACCACCAAAGCCCATCTTTTTGCTCTTTGGAAATTCTCCAAAATTTCTTCCTTGACTAAGTCTCCTCTAACAATACTATTGACTTCATATGTGATTTAAAATTCATTCCTACAATTTCTTGTGTTTGGATGGCTTCGTAAATTAGATTTACACTTAACAAACAGACTGTATCTTCTCCTTTGTTCTGAATTACCAGTTCTACCAACAATATGCTATATGTTGAGTGAAGCAGATAAAATCAGTTTGACAAGGGGGCAATCTCAGGTACACAGAACTAGATAAATCTTAATTCTAGGTTTATGAGAAATTATCATTATGTCTCTTCTATTTTATTCAGAGGAGGTGTATGTTGCTGGTAATAACTTAGCTCTTAGGTAGAGTACTACTTCAAATTTAAAAAAGATGTGATTTAAATCATTACTATTAAAGAGATGTAATCTTTTACCAAACCAGAATTTTTGAATGTATCCTTAACATACCACCTGCTGAGTCAGATACAACCTTCTTCCATCTATAAGGAGTGCATTATAAAACAACTCAAATGACAAAACTAGTTAATATCATGATAGATATTCGATGTTACATAGAAGATTAAAAGACAAAATTACCTCAAAGATTAAATTAAATGATAATTTAGTGTTATGAGTGATTCTTTTCCAACAAGTACAAATCTGAAAAAAAAGCTTGCCTCTCAATTTTCAATCAGTTATAAATATGTATTTCAAAGATGAGATAGGCTACTCTAACTGTTGGGCTAAGCAACTAATTAGGTCTTCATCTTCCTCTCTTATTCATTATTTTAGGTAAATAATTAGGAATAATCTCCTCTGGGAATTATTATAGGAGAAATTCCTTCACTGGGTGGAAGATAGACTACCCCGACGGCCAAAGCCCCACCCAAGGCTGAGTTTCTTAATTAAGAACTCTGTTCAGAAACATGCAGAGGCCTGCTCACATTAATCAAGTTCATCATTTTTCATGTAAAAATCCATGGAATGCTGTTAGCACACTATAAAAACACAGTTTAAAAAGTGAAAATAAAACCTACAATATGTAGTAGGAGCTTCCAAATCTGTTAGGCACAGAGTTGATCATAGGAGCCACCTTAACATTTCTAATAGAAACTGAAGAAGAACTTGTAGTAAATCAATATAACTAAGCCTTGTAGAAGGCCTTCAAATACTTTCTTATATGTATCTAAATAAATGTATCTGGATACATTTACATATCCACATAAACACTTCACAGTGGAAACTCTCCATTATCTGGTCTCATCTTACTTTAATTCCTATGTCTTCAGGAAAACCAGCCAATACCTTACTGAACTGCACATTTCCAAGCTGCTCATTCTTGCATCTGCTACTTGCTCAGGCTATTTTGCCTGCAGAACGTGTTCTACATCCAGTCACTGCCTATCCAGCGTTCAATGTCAACTCAATCCTCACTTTCTCCATGTATCTTCTTTACGAACATGAATATTACTCAACATTTCCCATCTTATATACAACCCCACTCCCATGACCCAGGCCTATCTCTATATTTTTATCTGAACTTTGTAACTTACCACCTGATCATGTAACTATCTTAAATACAGATTACCGCTTCCTAAAGTTTTGTATCTACAACTACATCATCAATTCTGCATCTTATACTTCTTCTTTGCTGCTGGCAATGCTTGGTATTCAGTCAATACTTGATGGCTGATCAAATAAAAACAAAATTACCTTTATACTAATATTTTAATTTTCTAAAAAGTACTATTTTAAACAGAAATATGTGGTTAATGTTCAATTGCTTGTATCCTTTAAAACTCCATTTCTTTGTATCTACCCTAATAGCTACCTTCACAAACATCACTTGCTAATTTCCTAATAATGTTGCATGGGTGTTATTAAAAATGCCAATGACATATGCTAACTATTCATTTTTCTCCATCTTTTCCTCTTAAAGTAAAACTTGACATGCACTGTATACAAATTAAAACTAGTGCTGCCTGCCCTTCTCATATAATAAAAACATTAAGAAATAAAAACACCTTTGCTTGTATTTCCTCATAGAAAAGCACACGCTAAAACTCTCAGACTATGCAAAAAGTATAAATAAGAAAGTTAAGATCCCTTGAAGTACTACAGCCAACAGTATACATTGTTACTGTATCTGGTGTATGTCCTTTTATTATATATGCACATAGACAAATGAACAAATTCTGAAGCTGTTCCTTAAATCCTGGCTCCACACTTCCAACTGAATGAAGTGACCTGGAGTTATTTAGCCCCCTGTTATTTCTGTTAACTAATCTATAAAATAGGGCTAATAATATTTACTCAGAGGAATGTTATAACTAAATGAGACAATCAACATAAAGCATTTAGCAAAGTATCTCACACACAAGTAAGTGTTCAACATGTTACTATATATCCTTGACATAAATGCTATTTTGTAATCTGCTTCCTTACTTAACAATATTTCATGGACAAACTTCCTTAGCAAAGAATTCAAAAAGACTTTGTTTTTAATGGCCACTTAGTGTTCCTTCTATCAATGTGCCACATTTATGTAACTATCTCTCTATTATACATTTTGATTGCTTCACAACTTTTAATTATAATAATCTGATGAGCATAATTGTAGCTAAATCTTTACACATACTCATAATTACATTTTTGGAATATATTCCTAGAAGTACAATTTCTGGGTCGTAGGGCAATCACATTATAAATGTTTATGCATACAGAAAGTATAAATTCACACATGCTTCATCAGTGCATATACATGTGTAGTTATTACAGTTTCTTCAATATAGCCATCTTTTTAATGGCAAAACAAAAACAAAAACAAAAACAAAAAACCCTGAAAGCCAAAAACAAAACAACAACAACAAAAAACAACACAAAAAACAAACAAACAAAAAAACCTCAAAAAACAGGCACTGTTTGACTACCAGTGACATTAAACATCAACTCATCTGTTTACTGGTCATTTATACATTCTCTTGTGAAATCCCAGTTCAAATCTTTTCCAATCTTTATATTGGGCAGCTGCTGACTTACTTTAAGAGGTTTCTTCATAAAAAATGTTTTCACTGTCATATATATTGTAAATGGTTTTTACCAGTTTATAGTTTTCTATTTAAACTGATAAAACTTTTATTATAGAAGTGTTTGAAGTAGTCAAATTCCAACTTATGATTTCTGGATTTGGAGTCACTCTTTAGAAAGTTCTTTTCTATCCCAGATTTACAAAAATATTCACTTAAATCTTATTTTAGTACCTTTTGTCTATTACTCTGATTCAGGTTTTATGAAGCAAAGTATTAGAGAGACACATCTGAAATCTTAGAGCATTATTTCTGAAAATATCTCAGGTTGGACAAAATGTATGCCTAGGCAAACTGCTGTATTAAGATGCTACAGAAGAGGATTTGCTTAAGCTTCCAAGGTAGAATACTATAAAAAGGCCCATCATATACACTGGCTTCATAATGGTCACCATTTTTAGCAATTAATTTTTATACCAATCCATATACCCCTGTTCTGCTTTCCAGGCCTTTTTATCCCATAGCTTACCTCATATCTGTAGTCAAATACTACTTCCTCCAGGGAACACAGCCTCACCAGTTTCCTGTCATAAGCTAGCCTAGAATTTTTCCCTTTATTCAACAGCAGCTCTTGGGTGGAGGTGATACGTATATACAGTCATTCCTCAGTATTTGCAGGTATTGGTTCTAGGACTTCCACCACAAACCAAAATCCAAAGATGCTTGAATACATTATGTAAAACAGTAGTAGTATGTAGCATTTGCATATAAGCTATGCACATCCTCCCATATACTTTAAATCATATCCAGATTACATATAATACCTCATACAATGCAAATGCTATACACATAGTTGTGGTGCTGCATTTTAAAATTTATGTTGTCTTTCTTTTAATATTTTCAATTTTGGTTGTTGGAATTTGTGTATGAGAAGCCCCTGGAAACAGAGGGTTGACTGTATTTATATTAACGTGGTTATCTGCACCACTGCAGGGATGATGATTATTTCTGATCCCTATTGCAGGAGCTGGCATCTAAATACATGCCCGATAAATTGTCCTAAAGAAAATAGAATATGAAATGACAGCAGATTTTAGGATGAAAAATGCATTCCCCTTTGACCCATTAGAAATGAATTTTAAAAATGATTATGATTTTCTTCAGCTTTTCTAAAAATTTGTGAGGGAACGATTACTTCCAAAAAACTGTGTAGTACCAGCTTTTTGTTTGACTTCATTCAGACATCACATTTAAAACAAACAAATGATAACAAAACAAAAAACTGTACCATGAATTTGTCTTCCTCCTTTCTTTTGAGACATGAGTCTTGCTCTGTCACCCAGACTGCTGTGCAGTGGCACAATCTCACCTCACTGCAACTTCTGCCCCCTGGATTCAAGCGATTCTCCTGCCTCAGCCTCCCAAGTAGCTGGGACTAGAGGCACGCGCCACCACGTCCGGCTAGTTTTTCTATTTTCAGTAGAGACGGGGTTTCACCATGTTGGCCAGGATGGTCTTGATCTCTTGACCTTGTGATCCACCTGCCTTGGCTTTCCAAAGTGCTGGGATTACAGACGTACACCATTGCTCCCGGCCTCAGGTTCTTAAAAATGTGTAAATATCAGCATCTTTTCAGATGCTCTTCAGTTTTAAATTGTACACAAATTTTAAAAATTTTGATTTCTAAGACTGGTAATCTGAGAGTAATAATTCAAATCTGTATAGGGTTTTGCAATTTAGAAAGCTTTCTTACTTTTTCATGAACATTTTATTTACTATTCGTAACTTTAATGTAACATGGGAGTTTACAGTCAAGGAAGAACCTCACCTTAAATTAACAGGTCTAGTGGTAAAAGAACTTGAACCAAAGATGTCTGACTGGTCCAGTGCACTCATTAACCAGCAAGCCACAGCCACACCCCCAGCTCCTGCCTCAGAACGCTCCCATCTGCAAGGCCCAGCATTCATCAGCTCCTTGTGAACCATCTGACACCATCCACTCTCTAAGTCTTCATAGATTTCCCTCAAACCACTTCCATAATTTCAACAATGTATCCTCTCCATACTTAAATATTCCATGACCTATTTTGTATTTCTGGTAACTCTTCTTTTCTCTCACTTGTAGATAAATCCTCTGAAGAGACTCTTAGTTCTTTAAAGAAAGACTTTTCTAACTTCCCACGGTACCTAACATAAGAGTTAAAAATTCATTGTTAATAAACTAGAACAGGAAGGCCATGTACCAAAAATGAAAAACAAGCTATTTTTAAAGGCCTTGCCTGACACCCAGACTCATGGTCCCCACGCCCACCCACAGGCTTCCAGATCCCCACACAGTGCACACACAAACACATGAACATCACCAGCAGGAACACAGCGTTCCCAGGAAGGTTTTCCAACCTGAGGATGTGGCAAGATTTCTCTATCCTGATGACAGGGGAGTGTGGCTTGGAGGCTTTTCTTTGCAAAATAGGTTTTTCTTGCTGGCTTCTGCCCTCATAGACCTTCACTTTGCAAGTCCCTGTAGCAGGACAGGAGGCAGGGTAGGAAGAGAAGGAAGAAGCAGAGTCAGCAGAAGACAGTGATGAAATTCCCAAGGAACTTCCTTGGGACCTGATCTTCCAGCACAATGAAATGTGAAAGAATAAGACAGGAAAGAGGATTAGAAAAAGTGCCTTCTATCTCATGCCAACAAGACAGCTCTCATTTTGACAAATGTATAAACCAAGTGTAAACTTGACCATGTTGTCTGTTTTTATCTTGGTGACATGAGTGTGAAAGATTTTCTTTCTCGAAAATGTGAACTATTTCCTGAAGGAAAAACATCCATAAGCCCCTGCCTTTTTCCTTCTATATCAGAAGTTTCCACCTTGCTTACATAAACATGGATCACTGTATCTGCAACCAAGCCTGCTGTATGTTGGAAGGGATCGATTCCCTTACAATATGCACTCATACATTTAGACCCCCCACGTCTACCACATGCATCCATCTTTACAGCCTCAATTATGCACAAGACATGCACAGTCGCCAGTTAAACCCTGCTGAACACTCCAACTCATTGCATATGAGCCTGCGATTTTTTTTGTTTTGCTCACAGAAACATTTTCTAAGATGTACTTGTCAATATTTAACTCATTAATACTGTGGATCCTAATTTTCAGCATTCTATTTAAGATTTGCAACTTGATGCATTTTCTGGATAATGAACACAACATGCGGTCTCTAAGTTCTGATTAATAGGAGTGGACTCCCATTATCATGATGTTGACAATTCATTACTCTAGGAAAGCCAACTTTAAGATAATTTTTTTAAACAAAATGTGTAAACTGATCATGGATGAGGGATGATCTGTGGACTGGGGAATGGATAGAGATACAATCATTGCTGCTGTCTCTTAATGAACAGAAACATCTTACAGCTCTTCATGCCATAGTTAGTGCAGAAGCTAATGTAAAGCACAAGGTCAGGGCAATTAAAATCCTGTTATGAGGGGTCGGGGTTAGCTACAAAACAGTAGCACAAGGAAGCCTTGTGGGCATGGAACCCCACATACACAAGATCTGTATCTTGATTCTGGTGACAGCCATGCAGATCAATACAGGTAATAAAACTGCATAGAACTGAGGCAAAATACACACAAATGAGTGCATGTAAAGTCAGTGATCCCGAAGAAGATCTATGGATTACACCAATGTCAATTTCTTGGTTTTGGCACTGTACTACGTCATGTAAGATGCTACCAGTGGGAAAAACTGGTAGGGAAGAATAAGGAATTTCCTGTATCTGAAAGATGGGAGGGGGGAAATTCCTATAAACTTGTAACAATTCAAAATGTTTTTTTCAAAAAGGCTGTCAGTTGCAAACACCATTTACTAGACATACATACATGGAGTCAATCATGCATTCATTCAACCAACATTTATTAACCACACACTGCTGCCTAGCATTGCTCTACATGCTGGGGCTACAGACACAACGTGATGTGATCTTTGATCTTGAGGAACTCACAGCCTAGTCATCCACAACAAAGACCAGCGCAGGAGGGAAGGGAAGGTACAATCATATTCCACATGGAGAAGATGGACATAGGCACCTGAAGTTGATCCATATATATTATAGTCCAGGCCCACATTAAAGCAAATGCATTTGTCAATCACCATTCCATTCACAAATGATTATAAATGACTAGTATAAAATGGTCACATTAACCTAAAGTTTCCATTATTACAATATCTACCCTGTGGAGAAATTTTTGCTGAAGTCATTTCTAACTTCAGGGCAAAGAACTGTTCATCTAAAACAAGTTGACTGCTTTTGTAAGAAACGGGGTTGTGTTTCACTTCAAAAGCTCAGTATTTCTTTTAAATTGCTTTTTGAGATACATCTTTGGAAATGTTATTAAAGTCGTTCAAGCTAAATTTACAGCTTAGTTTAAAACATGTAAAACCAAGGGATGATTAACGTCCGAGGGGGAAAAAAAAATGCTTTATGCTATTAGAACTTAAATATCTGTAACTAGCAAAAAAAAAAAAAATTAACCCGGAATGGCCATTACTACCACTTTTAATACAGCTATGGATTCACTTTGCACAATATGTGCTTTCCTGAAAAGGTTTTGTAAAAGCACACAATTTCATTTTAAATTAATATGATCTTTTATTTAAGTATTTTTTTCCTTTGCTTCTCATTTTCAATTAACAGTATCCTGATATTTTAATTTACTGGTCTCTCTGCCAAGCTGGTCTAATCAGATTCTTGGGTTCCCTATCCTAACATTGTATCTGAAAAATGCTACATTAAAATAACATAATTCTCAGCTGGGCACAGTGGCTCTTACCTGTAATCTGAGTACTTTGAGAGGCTGAGGCAGGAGGAGTGCTTGAGTTCAGTTTGAGACCAGCCTGGGCAACACAGCAAGACCCCAACTCTACCAAAAGAAAAATTAGCCAGGCATGGTGGCATGTGCCTGTAGTCCCAGCTACTTGGGAGGTTGAGGTGGCAGGACTGCTTCAGCCAGGGAGACTGAGAACCCAGAGCTGTGATCACACCACCATACTCTAGCCTAGGCAACACAGAGAGATCTCAGCTCAAAAGAAATAAAAATAAAAATATGTTAAAAGTTTAAAAAAGAAAAAGAAAAACATAATTCTGTTAAAAATTATAAAATAATTTGTATTTAATGATATATTGTGCTTTGGCCTGAAAGATTTTTTACAAAATGGATAGTACTTCTGGAAATAGGGGGAAATAAAAAATGAGCTATCAATGTTAGATTTCAAAAACATAATACAATTAGGATGAAGATGGAAATTCTTCATACATCTTTAGCCTCAGCTTGGATGAGTGCTGGGTTCAAGATGACAGAGGCAAAGATGGTAATGCTGACTCCACTAGACTGCTGTCTGACACATAACACCATCCTGTCATGCCTCAATTTTCACACAGGAGCTACTGCTCAAAATTCAGTATAAAATAGTGACTTATGGCTGTCAATGTAAAAAGTATGGCTTGCTCGAACTGCATGCAACTCATGGATGTCAAAGACCAAGTGTGGTATCAGTAGACAATCTAGATAAAAGTATTCAACTGTGGGTTTCATGTATTAAAATATATAAGTGGTAAACCACATATCTAGGACCCTCTATTCAAATTTTCTCTAATAAATGGCCATCACATTATCTTTCAAAACTTATCTGTTAGTTCAAAATCTGTATATCACAGGGTTATTAATAAGCAGGACAGATGTGACAGCCACAACTATGGGAGGAATGCATCATCACTTCATTTATACTTTTTTAGTCTAACGTGTATCAGGCATAATGCCAAGTGCTAGGGATTCAACAGTCACAGACAGGGTTCAGGCCATCATGGAGAGCATCTACAAGGAAGAGAAAAAAGTGTGTTCATGCCGCTGGTCTATAGAACACAGTACTGTACTATGTAGTCTACAGAATGCTCCTGAAGACTGACACCCTTAGTGGATGCACTGATCATCTGCGGCCCTGGTCTGGGGCATTGGGATTCCAGAAAACCTGGGGAGCCATCACCTCTCTTAAACACACACCCTATATATAAAACATAGTCATACAAAACAGTATTCCTGAAGCTGAGGAAGTAAAAAATGTTCATAACAATTCCCACAATAATCCTTGCCTATGCAAAACAGGCCAGAATGAAAGCCAGCTCTCCTGATTTCCATCTGCCCTCTCCAAAATTCCCTCAACTTAAAAGCCTGACATCATCCTTGACCCCTCCTTCACCCAGACCTTTCCCATTCTATTAGTTGCCAAGTCCTACAAGTTCTCTCTGAGAAAACCTCTCGAACTAATCCTTTCTTTTCCATTTGCATTGCCACAATTGTCTAGGATGGCATTAAATAAAACCCACAATACAACCCCAAATAACATCTCCAAAATTCTTTCTCCCCCACAAACATATCTTAGCTGACAACCACAGCAGACTACCTATACACACCTTTCTTCCTTAGCACTCTGTTCACATCACTCCTTCCACCTCAAATACCTCACAGAAATCCCACCTCCTTCACATCCTAGCTTCAAAGCAACTTCTTCAGAAAAAAGAATGCCCATATTATCTACCATCTCTGAATCACCACAGTATTTTGCACCACTCATGTGCCTTATAGTATAGTTCCTCATGTAGGTATTTATTATGGAAGTATTTATATAACGAAAAGACCGGCCTTGTCCCACACAGTTCAAGGATGAGTTTTGTCCTTTCTGTGATTATCGTCCTTCAGATAGGAACGCTGCTCACAGGAAGTGATTAATAAATATTTGTCAAATAAAACTGGCTTCCAACATTCATGTTAAGATACTGACTTATTCTCAAATTCAAGCATTGTGTAAGTAGAGTTAAAATTTTAACGAGTGGAAAGATGCGGCCTTTTAAGAGTTCAATTTGCTTCAGCAACTCTTCCTTTTTAAAACTCATTATCAAAATCACCAGTATCCACAGCTCAACTTAATGAAAGAGAAATGAAAAATCAAAGATAGAGCTATGCAATTCCCCAGATCGCTGATTTACACACACACACACACACACACACACACACACACACACACACACACACACACACATCCCTTCAAAACAGAAAAGAAAAACTCAGGGGCAGAATAGCAAAGTTTTCAGAGCAATTTCCTGAATCAGAACGCTTTGGTCTAATATTTCCTCTACATTACTGTGTGAAGGTATGCAAGCTATAAATACCCTGATCCTTAATTTCATCTACAAAATGAGGATCATAATCCATATAAACATCTAAAACATGTAAGTGCTAAATAAGTGCTATACAAGTGTTTGCTATTAACATTTTCTGTAATGTATAGTTTAGTCATAATTTCAGTATGAAGAATAAAGGGCTAGGCACGGTAGCTCAGGCCTGTAATCCCATTACTCTGGGAGGCTGAGGCGGACAGATCATGAGGTCAAGAAATCGAGACCATCCTGGCCAACATGGTGAAACCTCGTCTCTACTAAAAGTACAAAAATTAGCTGGGCATGGTGGTGCCTGCCCGTAGTTCCAGCTATTCAGAAGGCTGAGGCAGGAGAATCGCTTGAACCTTGGAGGCAGAGGTTGCAGTGAGCTGAGATCATGCCACTGCACTGCAACCTGGCAACAAATTGAGACTCCATCTCAAAAAAAAAAAAAAAAAAAATGAGGTCATTAGCTGGGCGCTCATGCCTGTAATCCTCAGCACTTTGGGAGGCCGAGGAGGCGGGTGGATCACTTTAGGTTAGGAGTTCGAAACCAGCCTGCCCAACATGGTGAAACCCCATCTCTACTAAAAATACAAAAATTAGCTGGGCGTAGTGGCAGGTACCTGTACTCAGGAGGCTGAGGCAGGAGAATCACTTGGATCAGAGAGGGGAGGTTGCAGTGAGCTGAGATAGCGCCACTGCACTCCAACCTGGGTGACAAAGTGAGTCTTCATCTCAAAAAAAGAAAAAAAAAATGAGGTTATCTACTGGCTAATTCTGAATAGATAAGGTCACAAGTGCATTCAGCATTAAGTACCCAATCTTGAAAATGTATCTGACCCGGTAGCATTTCACCCTGTTAGGTAACACTCCACTTTTTTTACTGTAAAAAAGACATTAAAAGGTCAGAGTGTCCCAAAGATTGCTAAAAGAAGCAAAACCAGAAGAGTATCTGCTTTGATTCAGCTGTGTTGAAAATCACTGGAGTTAGGACTATAAAAATCCTAGGTACAGTCTGAGTTTGAATTGACTCAAAGACTTAATGGATTGCTAAGTGTTCACATCAATTAAGACAGACCCAATAAGTATGTCCAAAAGGGTAATAAAATAATTCAGTAGGTCTTCATAAATATGTAACATTAAATATTTGCAATATGTCATTCAATCAAACAGATAAGATGTATGCTTCAGAGAACAGGAACTCATAAAGCTTTTAAATGAGTATGAGAAAAATATTAACTGAGGCACAAATTAAAACTGAGACAGTACAGTGAATCTCTGTGGGCAGGAAGCCTTTCTAGTACTTCAATATCCCAGGAGACACAGCCCAGTAGGAAGAAACCTAGTAAAATAGGAATCAAGGATTCAAGAAAGTAGCAAAGGTCGGGGTCTTTCACAAAATTATTCCAATACTAATACAAAAAAGAAAGGGCAAAAAGATTCCAAACATGATAGGTAAGATTGGACAGACTGAAAAACCTCTCCACAAGGTTAACAGAGATTTTTTTTCATGAGATACTATGTTTTCATTAATTCTATAAATTCGAAAGACTGAATGCAATAAGGGTCTAGCACTGCTGAAGCTTCCATAAGTATCCCACTCATGGCCAGAGGAAAATAAAGGCCACAATCATTCGACAGATTAAATGTCTCAAACTTCAAAAATAATTGTATTCAAATGCTTCAAAGGCATATGTTTATTGATACTAAATAAGGGTGTAGGGATAGAGAACAAAGATAACTCACAATAGCTTGATCTAAGGATATTCTGCAATAACACAGGAGTAACAAAACTGAGGCAAGTATAAAACTCATTCCAACCTCCCTACAAACATGTAACAGGTCCCAGTGGGAAAACAGAATTTAACGTGTGTGTATGTGTTTGTGTGTGTACACACTCTGCTTTTGTAATGGTTTCACTGATTTTTGATATTTCACTAAAATGTAGTGAATCAGGATTACACAAATATCTTGGTCCTTGACTATGACAACCTGTAAAAGCTACCAAGCTCCCATTTCTTAAAAGCACAGATTGATTGATCAATACAAAGGGAGAACAGCAGTATGTGACAGTGAGAGTTTAAGTTTTCCCCTTAGAAGGAGTTCCTTGAGAAAAGCATACATTTCTCTATTCAATGTAATATTTATGTGTTCAATAGAGACTAAAATTGTAAAAATTGGGCAATGGATCTAGTTTTGGCAAATTAGGCAGGTCCTCACGGCAATTGCTGTGTGGGTTGAAAGAAGAGTGGGAGAGCATTCAATTCATTAAACACTCCTACAGTGTTCTATCTTTACTGACAATCTTGTAGGGAATTCTGCATCTGTTCTTACTGCTACCAACAATATACAATATTCTTTAACACAGCATGTTTCATTTCTATGCCTGCTGGCAAAGCTGCAAAAAATGAAAAGAATGATGTGATCAATAAATAATTTCTCCAGTCAGAATATTAATAAAAACTTTCTTACACCTTGCCCTTAGATGAATGACTCAATGCCCAGGAAAATAAACTACCTTGTAAAAGTATCAGTGAGCAAGATTCTGCACATCGAAGAAGAATGAAAGGGGAAACTACCCAGAAACAAGTTTCCCTGCTCCACACTCTGACCCCAACCACTCCCCCCTCTCCCTTTACTAGCACTGTCATTTGAGATGTCCCATTCCTCATCTGTAAAATGGGATAATAAAAATGCCTGCCTTGCAACACCCTACTGGCAACAAACACACCCAGTGCTCAGATCTTGGTTTCTAAAACCATTTGTCAATAAGAGAAACAAGGGCTCTGTGATGAAATGACTGATTCCAGGACTGGGGCAGGAGATATATCAGATGGGTATGGAGTATGGGTATGAGTAAGGCACATCTTGAAAGTGCCAGAAACTAGAGAAGTACAATTTAAAAAAAATGTTTAACATGCAATAAAGGAGATATGTCAGAGAAACACAAAACCCAACTAAAAGAGTTACCAATGACCAAAGCTAAAACAATTTGAGCAACAAAATAAAGTTGTACTGGATTATAATCCACAATATAAAATAAATATCCATGAATCCACACTGATATAAACATGAAGTGATAGGTAGGTAGATTAGATAAGGGAGAGGAGACAAATCTCATAAGCAGAAGAATTCCAGATAATCTGTGTGTATACTTCACACTCAAAGAGGTGGAGTATAATTCCTTACTTCTGAAGTTCGGGGTACACACAGTGGCTTCCTTCCAAAGGGAATGGTAATAAAGACCATAATCCTTTATTACAGAAGAGAATAACTTTACAGTGCAGAAACCTGACAAACCCTATTTCAGCCAGGTATTGAGATAGGTCATTTTGACAGTATGTACCCTTGATGTGATGTAATGAGAATGGCACTCTACCTATGTGGTCCTCCTCCCAAAACTCATCACCCTAGACTCACCAGGAGAGGGTATCAGACAAATCTCAACTGAGGGACACTCTACAAAATACTGACCAGCACGCTTCAAACTGCCAAGGTCATCAGACACAAGGAAAGTTTGAAAAACTGTCAGAGCCAAGAGGAGTCAGATGTGATCACAAAACCTAATGTGGTATGCTACACAGGATCCTGGAAAACAAAAAGGACAGCAGATGAAAACTGAGGAGATCTGAAAAAAGTACAGTACGTTCTCAGATAACATCACTTGGCTCAACATCATTTGATTACAGTGTTGATAAGAAGGAAAAAAAATAGATCCCCAGCCCAAGCTGCTGTCTGTGTGGAGGCTGTACGTTCTTCCATGTCTGCATGGGTTTTCTCCAAGTAGTCCAGTGAGTTTCCACACTCCAAAGCTGTGCCCGTTAGGGAAGCTGACATGTCTGCACGGTCCCTGGTTGAGAGTGTGTGTGTGAGTATGTGTGTGTGAGTGTGTGTGTGTGAATGTCTGTGTGTGTGTGGCACCTGCAATGGGAGGGCACCTTGTCCAGGGCTGTTCCCGCCCTGGGTTCCAAGCTGCCAAGATGGGCTCTGGCCACCACCCTGAACTGGAATAACTGCATAATTATTTATTTTTTATTAATCTTGCTTAAATGTATGTATAACTGTGTTTATTTCAGTGGTTAATATTAGAAGTGCTTTGTTCTTTATTTAGAAGCTGGGTGATATTTCTGTGGCCAGAAATATCTGTGACCAGGAACTTAACTCTTGTTCATATCAATTAGTCTACAGCAAATTTGGTATTTTTAGACATTGTTTAACTTAAAGTCCAGGTTTCTAAGAACTATCTATGACTTAAATGAGGACTTACCATATGAACTTTTGTTTAATGTATCAGTGTTGGTTCACTAATTGAAACAAATATGCTATACCAACCTAAGATGTTAGCAACACGAGAAACTGGGCATCAGGTATATAGAAACTTTCTTTGCCATCTTCTCAATTTTCCTGAAAATCTACAACTCCAAAAAGTAAAGTTTATTTTAAAAAATTCCTGCCTTGCCTTCCAAATAAGGTTAAATTTTTCAAAAGTTTATGGAAACACATAGTTTGTTAAAAGGCTATGCCACTTAAATTTAAAATAAATTTAAGAACAAATATTATAGGCTTCCATTAAAAAAAAAAAAGAAACATATTTCATTTCACTTCAGAGTGCTGTTTCCAAAGAGCTTTTCCATCCAGGAAAAAAGAAGAAAAGAAAAGAAAAGAAAAACCAAACAACTATGTCAGTGGGTGGGGCCCTTGTAGAGGATATCAGAAAAAAAAAAGAGTTAACTGTAAGAGATTACAATTAGAAATGAATCATATGAGACTTTTAGTTTCTTAACTATAGTTGTGACAGTTTGCATAAAATACACTGCAACCACTCTAAGAAATGTTTCATTACAACTAACATAAAGGATCACTACTTAGAAAATGTTATGACTTTTTAAATCACAGATATTTTCATTTGATATTACTACTGTGTCCTACAAAGGCAAAGAATATTTTATATTTTCCTTACTATACCATATAAGACTTATAATACCATATTATATGTCTTAAATTTTATTTTTATCTCTTTACTACATTGATTCTTCTATAAATTATTGACTTTAATGTTCATTGTTTTCTTTGGAAAGAACTACTGAGAAACGAAAAAAAATCAAGAAATTAACATATATAGAGGTTTTTAAACCATAGAATTATGAAATCTAATTGCAATTGGATGTATATTTATCTTCCCAGAATCCTCTCCAAACCAGCCCTCCTCTATGCCAGAGAAAGGCCACTTAGTCTATATGTTTGTGTAAGGATGTCCCCCTCCTTTCCACATCAGCAGTGGCTATATGACCCAAGCCTAACAACTCCGAGGATTTGCCCCTTGGTCATCTTGATTGGTTTAGCAAATAGGTGACCAGGCCAAGTGTAAAATTATCAGAAAAGTGCTTGCACTAAGAAGATATCTTTATAATGGAAATTTGAAGCAACCCGCAGCTGTATTGCTGCCACATTTTGATAGCCTAAGATAAAGCAAACAGAGGTAAAAAATAAAATAACCAAGAAGTAAATAGAGAGAGTACTAAGGATACTAGTCAAATTGTCACATGCAGCAGCTGTTAAACACAGCTTCACCTTTTGGGTGTCCCATTCCATAAACGCTTTTTTGATTAAGCAAGTTTCAGTTAGTGTATCATTTAAGATTAGGTTTGGCTGCAAATGTCAGCAAACTTAAAAGGACAGTGGCTGAGACATTAGTGAAGTTTCTATTTCTTGCATTCAAAATGCAAAGTCAGGCAGTCAAGGGTATGCAAGCTGCGCTTCCCCAAGTCTCACAGAACTCATGTACATTCCAGCTCATAGCTCCACCATGCCTAGCATTGGACACACCCAAACAGTTCGATATAGCACTGAGACGTCCAGCTGTCACACCCACATTCCAGGCAACAGAAGTAAAGAAGGACAATATGGAGTAAAGGGAATGTACTGGGGACTCTACAGGTGGAGCAGCTTTACAAGCTGCTCACTATACATCTGCTTACATTTCACTGGCTAGAACTTGCTGGCCACATCTATAGGCTGGAATATGTTATTTCTATTCTAAGCAGCCACACACACAATAAAAATTCTATTGTCATAGAAGAAGAAAGGAAGGAATAGACGGGGCAACTGTCGGCCTCTGTCACAGCTGGGGTTCTGTAATTTCCAACTAAGACAACTATCACAAATCATATGCTACATATTGCTGTTCTCTCAATGACCATATTTTTTTTCCCCAAAAACGAGACTTCTAGGCATTAAATCACTGTAGTATTTATGTTTAGGGAATCCCATGTAGCAATGGCACATACTTAGAGAATAGAATATTAACACCTAATTTCACATTTTAGACCATTGAGAATAGAGCTTTATTATGTGGTCCAAAGTTGCTAACATAAGAATGTCAATTTAATAAGGAATTAAATTCTGAAATAGATAAGGAAATTCAGAAACACAATTTTTAAAAGTCAAGAAACCCAACAAAAAAAACCTGGTAAAACATAAATAACTGAGAGAAAAGAAAACTTGAATGGCCAACTAGAATATGACTTCTGGGTAAAGAGAACAGATTATGAACCTTGACTTTCACTCTCTCCTCAATTAAGGTAAGAGAGAATAGATTTTTCTTTAGATATAGAATGTGAGATAAGTCAGTAAGAATAAGATTTTTGAAAAGGTTAAAAAGTAAGTGGAAGAAAGCTAAATGATTTAGCAGACCCTAGAAGGCTGAATGAGGCTGAACCAATTGTGAAGAAAAATAAAAAGCAACCTGACATAGCCAACAAAACATCCCAGAATCTGGGACACTGTCAGCTCCCTATGATGAGACATGGTGGTGAAAGTTAGGCTCAAAATGAAGAAGACTGATTGACAATCCACTTCAGAATTAGTCAGATTTCCACATATCCTCATGAACACAGCTAGATGACTTCTCCTTCCCAGCCCCAGAAGACTAGTGGTTTATTCCTACAGTAAACTCAGAAAAAGGGCCTCCACTGAGAGACTCCATGGACATTTTGTACAACAGAAAAATCATACCAAGAACAGAGTGAGGGAACAAATAGTGTTGAGACATCCAGTTTCTTCTCATTCAAATTGTAAACTGCTGGCAGCCTGGGCTACACTGGTAGGCAGAAGCCTGAAAGGTTTTTCTATGGAGAACCTAATTAGCCCTAGTTTCAAGCCTAAAGACAGTTCTTGCCATCAAGGGTGCAACAAATAGCTCAGGCAGGTGACTCTGCTGAGAAGCCCACAGACTAGCTCAGAGCTTTCAGGAAGCTGCTTAGTGCCCCACACAGAGATTACAGACATTATTAATGCACTCACCAAATAAGAGGGCGTCATTAAAAAAGGATTATTCTCAGAACAACAACAAAACGTTCTTAGAAATTAAAAATATGGTAGTAAAAAGAAAAAGAATAAATAAGAGAAGGAAAAGACAATGGATGATGTGGTCTTTCAGAAAGTAGAACAAGACTGAAAATAGGAGCAAAATAATAATAAAATTGGAATTCCAGCCTTGGATAATCCAATATTTGAAAACAGTACCTCCAATCCTCTGACGTGTCCTAACTCAATAAATGAATCAATTTGGATGACATGAGATTTCTGGTGGTGTTTTATTTTCTTAATTCCCTAAAGGAAGGATTTACATTTACAGAATGATAGGACCTATTGAGTACCCTGCAAAACGTGACGAAAACAGACCACATAAAGGCACACCACTGAGAAATTCAGAACACCTAGAATAAGACACTTTTACAAGATTTCAGAAAGAAAGAAAAGAAAAAAGAGTGGGGAGAGAAAAGTAAATGACAAATGTATTGGGAATCTTAATGGCATCCCAATGGAATCTAGAGGGGAAGGATGCTTTGAAATCCCAAAGGAAAATTATTTCCAATCTTTAGTTATAGACCGTGCTACATTATCAGTCTGGTATAAATGTTAAGATATTTTACACATGCTGGATTTGAAAAAACTCACCTCTCCTGCAACCTCCCTCTTCAGGAAGGAAGATATGCTTAGAAAAGAAGAGAGATAACGAGACAAAGGACACACAGGGAGGAAAGGATGGTTATGGTTAAGCCTGAGGATGAGGGCTGTGTACAAAGCAGAGCACACCTGACAGCCCCAAGAAGATGGACTTGACAGATTCCAGACACTTCTGGAATTTGAACACATTGAGAGGGGGAATCAGACAGTTCTGGGTTTGAAGCATGAGTAAGAACACCAGAAACTGAAAACATAGGAAAAGTTACATGTTATTGGTCTGAACAATGATTTCTTCAATATGACCCCAAAAGCAGAGGCAACAAAAGCAAACATCAACAGATGAGATTCCATCAATCTAAAAAGCTACACCACAAAGGAAACTGTCAACAGAGGGAAAAGACAACCTACAGAACGAGAGATAATACCTGTTAAACATTCATTTGATAAGGAGTTAATATTCAAAATATAAAAGGAACTCAATAGCAAGAAAATAGGCAAAAAAATCTAAACAGACATTTCTCAAAAGACATAGAAATGGCCAATAGTTACATGAAAAGGTGTTCAACATAACTAATGGTCAGGGAAGTGCAAACTAAGACCACAATGAGACATCATCTCACAGCTGTTCGAATGGCCACTATCAAAAACACAAATGGTAACAAGTGTTGGTGAGAGTATGGAGGAAAGGGAACCCTTTTTTACACTGCTGGTGGGAATAGAAATTAGAACAGCCATTACGTAAAAGTGCATTAAGTTCTTCAAAAGTTAAAAACAGGACTACCATATGATCCGCCAATTCCAATACTGAGTATGTAACCAAAGGAAATGAAATCAGATTTGTATGTTGGCAAGATTACCGGCACTCCCATGTTTTATTGCAACACTATTCACAATATTTGTAACCAAGCTAACTGTCCATCAATGGATGAATGGATAAAGAAAATACACACACACACACACACACACACACACACAGGAATTCCACCACTAACTCTGTAAGAACTCCTGCACATTTAGAGACATATTTCAGGCACACCTGAAAGTATGCTTGGGTGCTGGTGCAGAGCGGGGCATGAAATAAGAAGAAGAGTAGAACTAGGGAATGAAGATAATGAAAGTAAAATGAGTGAAACAGGAGAGGCGTCTTCCTGGTACTAATAAGAGCGATAGGGCATGAACTGAGGAATAGAACGGACTCAATCATGTACATCAGAGGATCAAACACACCATCACCACTTGCCATCACACCCTAGCCCCAAAAAAGAGAAAGGGGGAGAAAGAATTGGGATCAAGTTAGAAGGAAACACAGCAGGGTTAAGTAAAAACGAAAGGGAACTTGGAATCATAAGATACAAATCCCATAAAGTTAGAGTTATACAGGAGGAATAACTTCTAACATTCCTTTGCACAGCAGGGTGACTATAGTTAACAATAATATAGTGCGTATTTCAAAACAGCTAGAAGAATGCAATTTGAATGTTCTCCATAAAGAAATTATACATGTTTGAAGTGATGGATTTGCTACTTACCTTAATTTAATCATCATACATGGTACACAACCATGAAAACAACATACTATGCCCCATAAAACATGTACAGTTACTATGTGTCAATTAAACATAAAATGAAACTTAAAGAAAAAAAAAGAAGATAAAGATTCCAAAGTCTGGCTCCAAAACCTTCAAGGTGTACGACTTACATTTTACCTTTCTATGCCTCAGTTTCCATACATATAAAACAAGGAAGATAGAAATAACTTCTTAGAGTGATTGTGAGAATTAAACCATGGTCTATAAATACAAGGGTTTTAAAGCCCAGAAAATGGAAAACAGCTTAAAGTGCCCACTATTTGGCATCAGAAACATTGTGCACATTGTGTAGGTCTCTCCAAAAACCTGGGCCACAGACAGGAACTGTCATGCTGTCTGGGTTCACCTGCTACCCATTAGGTAATCCTGAGAATTACATAAAGTCCATTGTTGGAAGCTTCTATTTTTTTTTTTTTAATTTTCTATAAGTCCCATTCTTGGGATGACGGTTTTCTAGTGAAAATAAGTTTTCGGACACTCTATAGAAACAAAATAACAACGAGCCAACTTATTAAAGCTGAGAATCAAGTAACAGCCAGGGAGGCACATTATTTGCCCTGCCCAGTGCCACACTCCATCGTCTTGGCGAGATCACATGACACATGATTGGAAGGGAGAATTCTTCCCCTTAAGCAAGTTTCTGCTCTAGCATCCTAAGTTTTAACGTCAATGTGCCAGAGAAGCAACATTTGCACACTACAGCCATGCGTAAAGAATCAAGTGGAATGAAATGTCATTACCTCTACACAAGGACACCCTTTCTGGTGTCTGCCCTTCCCTGCCATTACTACAGCTGAGATGAAAAGCTGAAGGGCAACTGGCTTTCTCTCCCCTCTGTATCATCTCCTCATTTCTGCCTCATACACTTCTCAAATACTCCATTCCCTGGCTGGTAGGGCTCTCCTCATCTCTGCCAATTGAATACCTTGCTTTCCCTCTAAAACATCGGTCTTCCCCTGGCTGCCTTACCTCCACCACGGTCATACAAGAGTTCATTAATAATGCGTATGTGTACTTATTCCTCACCAGGAGGGCCCTTGTGTCAGTCAGGAAACTCTACTATCTAGATTTTAGTTTCAATTTGGTTGTATGTTGATAATGAACATCTTCAGATACTTGCTGTAATAAATGAAAATACCTAAAATAATTAAGAATAAATTATGTTCAAAGTATACTTAATACTGGACATAAGCAATTCTACTTAATATAGCATTGATAGAGAAAAAAATTTCCTTTGCCACTTATGGTGAAAACTGACTATATCCTACACACACTTTATTTATACTAAATACACATTCCTTGTAAGAGATAGATCTCTCATCTTTCATTAAACTATAAGAATCATGCTAGCAAGAAATAACATCTATTTTCTTTGTCTTTCCTTCCATTACCACTAACAACAAGGATGATCGTATGTCAGGCACTGTCCTAAGTCCTTCCCATGTATTAATTAATTAAATGCTCTCGATAATCTAATGAGGTGGGGGTTAACATCGCTATTTCATAGATGAGGAAACTAAAGTACAGAGAAGTTAAAAGCCTGCCCAAAGTCACACATTAAGCAAGCACTGGAACACAATACAAACCCAAGCAGTCAGACCCTGAAGCAGTTAACCACTGGCTTCCATAATAGCAGAAATAATGCTTTGCAAAGGTGGAAGTTACATGCCTGGAAAATTGGACTCAGCACAAGCAGATGTTTAATAAGTATAGAATGAATGGTTGCAAGCTTGAATTATTGCATGAATATCCTTGGACTAGAAATGTTTTTTAAATATTGCTTAAAATTCTGCAGTCAAATGCTCTACCACTGAGCTATACCCTCTGCTAAAAAATTGCTTAAAATTCTGTCAGTATATTGTCGAGAAGCAGAATGAGGTGGAGGGAAAGCAGAAAACTTTTTGGCATGTTTGCATTTTAGTCACAATGAATGGTAAAATGGGACCTAGAGACACATACTCATTAAAAAACTGAAGATAAATTCATTCTGAGGGACTAATGGGTGCAGAATATTACTATGAACATTTACAGGCATATTTCTTAGTTATAATTAAGAAAGTATTTGAGTCATATCTTAATGAAATCCCACTCTCAGTAAACATTTCCATATATTTCATCATGTAAAAATAATCTTAGGGTACTTTAAATTTGAAATTGCTCCAGAATATCTTCAACAGGTATTTCATACTACTCACAGTATTAAAATTCTTAGACCAAAGAGGGAAAACAACAAAACATAGAAAGTCTGCTCCTAACTCCAAAGCCTGACAAACAGCAGGCTTGTGAAGGCAGCTGGGACAATTCGTAAAGAGAAATCAAAGCAACTGACTTCAGAATGATCATTTAAACTTTCAGATGCTTTGGCCAAAAATTCAGCATCATTTATACATGATACAGAATATAAAAAAGCCATTAGGGTAGCTGGAGTTTTTCCATCAGCATCAAAAATCCCACAGAGAGTCAGCTCACCATGACCTGTATCAATTTCCTTGTAGGAGGCCAAGCCTGAGATGTGATTCTGATGGGAGAGGCTGGCAAGGAAGAGCAAGGAGGTGAATACTTGGTTTTAGAAAGACAGAACAAAACGGAACTTCAAGATTATAAAGTTCAAGTGATTCATTTTACAAATGAAAAAACAACTCAAGGCTTAACGCAGGAGGATATAAGCTTCTAAGATCAGAACCAAGGGCCATTCTCACAATGTGCTGCCTCCTCTGTTAATGCAATTTTTTGGTGTTCCTAATATATCAGGGTCCCTATACATTTTGCTAACTACATTAACATCATTGGCTTTTATTCACTGGACCGTGTACTTTCCATTCTTGATAGAATTGCTTGTACCTCATTTTCCAAAATAAAAACGATGACCATGATCTTAAGAAAAATTACTCATAACCTTCAACATCTTCAATGCACATCTACGCTAATTTGAAATCGGCAAAGACTTAATACTGAAGAAAACAATAAAAGTTAATTGTATTGTACTTTGTATTGACGCATGACATTCATTCTAAAACATGATAATACAGCATCACACACATCGCAACATCTTGATGAAGAAGGTAAGAAATGGGCAAAGAAATTAAGACAAAGAGAAGTCAAATATCTTGCTCAAGAGCACCTAGCAGAATATGTAACAGTACAGCAGCCACGGAGATAATCAAATATTTTTAAAGCATCAGAAAAATCATATTACGAAAAACCTGCCATAAGAAAGCTAACAAAGTTTTAACAAGTCAAATTCTGCCCTTTACTCTCTCACCAAAATATCGTGTAGTCTTGGCATCAAGTAAGTTGGAAATTTAGACTTCTATTTCTCAAATCCATTCCATTTACTTCCATGTCTTTAAAAGGCAAAACCCTAGCTGTAAAGCAATTTATTAAAATAAAAAAGATATGATTCTGCTGATGGACCACAATAACAAATCAATACAAAGTATTTATTTACTTTGCCATCAGATTATCTGAGGATGTCTGGAAATGGTATTTTCTTGGTTCTTTACAAGATGCAACAGAAAGCTGCAAAGCATACCCCAGTAGGTCTGGTCTCATATCACTGTGCCCATATGATGCACATTACCATCCATGCAAGAATATGGAAACAAACTTATAGGCCTAGTCAGCCTTCCGCAGTGTTTTCACAAAGCTCTTATGCTTTCGCCTGGGCTTAGCTTCTCCCGCAGCCAGAGCTCACCATGGCTCTTACCATGGACAGTCAGATGTGTCCAAAAAAGACCTTCCCTTGTAACACTGGAAGGTATGGATAAGCAAAGGTGAAGAGGGGAAAAAAAACAACCAACGATTTACCCAAAACACTGAGTTGTTTCAGTAGCAAATGGCAAATAAGCAGTGTGTATAAAACCTCAAGTCTGGGGCCAGGATAAATGGGGGCATGTAAGGCCCAGGAAGGAGAAAGAGCAGGCATGGAAAATGATGTCAAAACCACCCAAAAACAGTGGTACATGTGCAGAGGTGGACGACAGAGGCAGAGGAAACAGAAAAGAAGCATTGAGCATGAGCTGTGCCAACACCTTCCGAGGCTATCCTCAACCCAGTTCAGGAAAACACAGGTGTACCTGATGACCGCAGATGCAGACACCTGCAGATACCTGCCAGAAGAGGAAAAAGGAGGAGGTAACAGTTCAGCAGGTCCCAATCACAAATGTTTTTGAAATAGGATATAGGAGTGGAGGAGGTTTGAGGGAGCAAGAAAGGGAGAACAACAGGGAGGGAAAGAGGGAGAGAAACAGGCAAGAATGGAGCTCACGCTGTGATTTAAAGAGAAAAAAAACCAAGAACCATATTGGGTGTACACAGCAGCCCATCAGTTATGCAACATACATGTAACCCAAATTTCACTGACTGTCACTTCTTCCTAAAGCATCTGTTAGGGGATTTGTTCCTGTATGTTTGTTGGTAGTTTTTTAAGTCCTGGCTTTTATTGCTCACTTGTCATTCTACTTACAGTAAGAATTAATAACACTGCATATGGTGTGTGATGAATAAGAAATTCAACTTACACGGAACTAGGTGTAAAATTATGCAGTACATCCATCGCTTTGAGTGCATGAGAATTCAATTTAACATGAAGAGCTCCCTGCACAGAGGGGGAGAAGTGAAACTTATCCCTGAGTATTTGCCATGCTTTAGTCTACAAATAGGCTCAGAAAAGCAATCTGTGCAAATAAAAATTGTGTTAACCATCTATATTGTTGAACTAAAAAATGTTATTTCAAAGTTACAGTAAACTCCAACTCATCTAAAATCTACTAGACCAAAAAAGCCGAGATTACCATAATTATTTTTGGCTTTAATTCTATGTGTAAAAGAGGAATGGAAAAATATTTAAGAGTCATGTCTGCCTTCTTTGGGAGGGAAGGGTAAAATTCATCTCAATGGAAAAATAAATCTCCATACCTCCACACCTCCCTTGTGGGGCCTGATAAAGGAGTGAAAAGACGACCTGGACAAAATATTAATGGGTCTCTAGATGAGCAAAATGAGGCCTACAAGTGGGTGTGGGCACAGGAGCTGGAGAAAGTTATAGTGCTCTGTGTAACTCAGACTCAACATTATTTTTGTACATTGCAGTGAGAGACAGAGAGACCAACCATGATGAGCTGCCAGACACAAGCTGCCGAATCCTGAAGAGGCACTTTTAAAAAATATGGTCTAATATTCAATTTCAAAGCTTTTTTGTTTCTGAACTTCTAAACTTTTGTTTCCCTTATCTTCATAAAGTTTACCCAACATGATCTTAATTTAAAAAAAAAAGGCAGGCAAGGGAAAGGGCTGTGTTCCTGTGTGAGTGGGGGACAAAGTACAACAGGGACAGCCAGTTCATAATGGCGAGACAGAGGCAAAGCTGGAGATCCAGCTGTCTGCAACCTCCACCCTATCCCTAGAGACCGAGAGGGAACTGTGACCTCCTCCCATCACTAATCTCACTGGGCTCCTGAAAAACAGGTTACAGCATGTACTACACTCTGAGAAGACCAGAGCAATTGAAACGATGGCTTTGACGGTAACTGTTAAAACCAAAGCACTCAGCTAGTATACGATAAAATATCTATAAGGAAAATAGACAATTTTGACCATATCAACCAGTCACTTCTAACTCCTAAACAGGGGTAACAAGTGGCTTTTCTTATCCCTAGTCATTGACATACAGAAGAGACAAGTCAACTCACAGGCTAGAAATTGCCAATGATGAAATTATTCAACTATTTTAAAAGAGAATATATTACCAGCTCTTAAAACTGCAGAAAAATTCAAAAATGAGAGACACTAACTTCCTGAAAGTTATTTTTGTTATATAGAAGGGAAATGAGGAAAAATAAGGGAATAGTAACATTCAGAGGGAGAAGAGAAAGATGAAAAGTAGGAAGGAAGGAGGCCAAGAATTTACATTGAAGGGAAGAATCAGATGAAGACAGAGATACAAGAGACTTGGCAAACAGGGAAAACCAAAAACTGAAATAGAGTTTATGCAACCGCTTTTTAGCTTTTTTGTTTTCTTTTTTTTTTGTGGGGGAGACAGAGTCTAGCTCTGTCACCCCAGACTTGAGTGTAGTGGCATGATCTTGGTTCACTGCAACCTCCACCTCCCCGGTTCGAGCAATTCTCCTACTGCAGCCTCTTGGGTAGCTGGAATTACAGGCATGTGCCACCACTCCCAGCTAAGTTTTGTATTTTTAGTAGAGATGGGGTTTCACCATGTTGGCCAGGCTGGTTTCGAACTCCTGACCTCAAATGATCCACCCTGCCTTCGCCTTCCAAAGTACTGGGATTACGGGCGTGAGCCACCATGCCCGGCCAGCTATATAATGTTTGATAAGTTTCTGAGAACTTTAGTTTCCTCATCTGTAAGATGAGTGTAAAGAAATTTATCTTAGAATTTTATCATTTAAATAATATATGCAAAAGTAACACACATACAAAAAGGCATAGCCATACGCAGAGTATAAAACAAAGGAAAGAGATTTTAAAGTATAAGATGACCATGATATGAGACCTGCTACTCTGAACTTGGATTGTTGTTCTTATTTTCTATTTATTTGATTTGATTTTAGATTCAGGGTACACATGCGTAGGATTGTTAAATGGATATATTGCATAATGCTGGGGTTTGGGGCTTCTAGTGAGCCCATCACCCAGATATGACCACTGTACCCAAAAGGTAATTTTTAGCCCTTATTCCCCTTCCAGCCTCCTGCCTTTTGGAGTCGCCTAGTGTCTACTGTTTCCATCTTTATGTGCACCCACTGTTCAGCTCCCACTTACAAGAACATGCAGTATTTTATTTTCTGTTTCTGACTTATTTCACTTAGGATAATGGCCTCCAGGTTCCATCTATGTTGCTGCAAAGGACATGGTTTCATATTTTTATGGCTGCATAGTATTTCACAGTGTGTATACACGACATGTTCTTTATCCAAACAACTGCTCATAGACTTTTAGGTTGAATCCATGACTTTGCTACTGTGAATAGCGCTGTGATAAACATACAAGGGCAGGCATCTTCATAGAATGATTTCTCTTTCCTTGGGTAGATACCCAATAGTGGGACTGCTGGGTTGAATGGGATTGAATGGCAATTCTACTTTTAGTTCCTTGAGAAATCTCCAAACTTCTTTCAACAGGGTTAAACTAGTTTTTCCCACAAGCAGTATACATGCTTTTCTCTGCATCCACACCAACAACTGTTGTTTCTAGACTTTTTAATAATTGCCATTCTGACTGGTGTAAGATTACATCTTGTTGTAGTTTTGATTTGCATTTCTCTGATAATGATGTTAAGCATTTTTTCATGTTTGTTGGCCACTTACATGTCTTCTTTTGAGAGGTGTCTGTTCATGACCTTAGTCTACTTTTTAATGCAGTTGTTTTACCTTGTTGAGTTCTGTGAAGATTCTAGATATTATTAGCCCTTTATTATCAGAGGGATAATTTGCAAATGTTTTCTCCCATTCTGTAGATTGCCTGTTTACTGTGTTATTTCTTTTGCTGTGCAGAGGCTTTTTAACTTAAATTCCATTTGTCTACTTCTGGTTTTGTTGCATTTTCTTTTGGGGAATTAGCCATAAACTCTCTGCCTAGGCCAATATCAAAAAAGAGTTTTACCTTTCAGGGCTTTTATAGTTTTAGGTCTTATATTAAAGTCTTTAATCCATCTTGAGTTAATTTTTGTATATGGTAAGAGACAGGGGTCCAGTTTCATTCTTCTGCACAAAGCCAGCCATTTTCCTAGCACCACTTACTGAATAAAGTGCCACTTCTCCATTGTTTATTTTTGTCCACTTTGTCAAAGATCAGTTGGTTGCAGTAAGTGGCTGTATTTCTGGGTTCTCATTCTTCTCTATTGGTCTATGTGTCTATTTTTTGTACCATTACCATAATGTATTAGTTACTATAGCTTTGTAGTATAATTTGAAGTCAATTTAACGCAATGCCTCTAGCTTTGTTCTTTCTGGTTAGGATTGCTTTGGTTGCTCAGGCTCTTTTTTGTTTTCCTAGAACTTAAGGATTTTTAAAAAATTCTATGAAGAATAACTTTGGTATTTTCATAGAAATTGTGTCAAATCTGTAGACTACTTTGGGCAGTATGGTCATTTTAACATTGTTGAGTCTTCCAATCCATTTGTTCATATCAACTAAAATTTCTTTCATTAGTGTTTTATAGTTTTCCTCAAAGAGATCTTTTGCCTCCTTGGTTAAACGTACACCTAGGTGTTGTGTATGTGTGTGGGGGGTTAGGGGGATACAGGGCTATTGTAAATGGGAGTGAGTTCTTGATTTGGTTCTCAGCTTGAACATTACTGGTGTATGGAAATGCTACTGAATTTCGTACACTGGTTTTGTATCGTAAAACTTTACTGAAGTTGTTTATCAAGTCTAGGAGCCTTTCCAAGGAGTCTTTTGGGTTTTCTAGGTACAAGATCACATCATCAGTGAACAGAGATAATTTTACTTTCTCGTTTCCAATTTGGTTGTCTTTTATTATTTCTCTCTCTTGCCTGATTGCTCTGGCTAGGCCTTCCAGTACTTTGTTGAATAGGAATGGTCGTTTTTTTATTTTCTAAAATGTTCACTGATCTCTATTCCACAGGTTTTAACTTCTTGAACTTTACTCCTGAAAAAGCACTTTACTCCTGATAGGGCACTTTATTTCCTACCAGAAGATAAATGATTTTCTAGTAGACAAGGGTGAGAGGAATAGTACCATCACATGGGCTAAGTCTAGACCTTGGTCCCTGGGTTACCCAAGTGTGGTCCATAGCTTCAATACAAACAAAAATGCATCTTTTGAATCAAGGCCTTGAGGCACTGTACAATAAAATAACATTCATTATAGCAAGAATTCACACTGACTTTGCTTTTTTATGAAGCAGGTACCAAATGAGGTATTTCAGATATATTCTCTCAAAACATCACAACAATCCTTTAAGGTTAAGTTCTATTAATAAGGTCATCTTACCAATGAGGAAACTGAGGCCCTAATGTGTTAGATAACTTAGCCTAGGTCACATAACACTGAGGGAGGAACTAGGTTTCAAAAACAGACAGGTCGGTTCTATAGCCTAGCTTTTAATCACTATGACAAATTTCATGATTCTTAAGAAACTTTTAAGTTCCAAAGACAGATGAAACCGAGGTCAAGAAAGTTTAATATAAATGTACAGGTTTTCCTAATTTCCCTCTAAGGTGGCAGGCCAGTTATTGAATATACAGTGACCTTCAATTAGACTCATCCATCTAACTTCCATGATGCTTCCTAGATTGTGAGACCACAGATAAAATAGATACTCTGGGGTCTCGGTTTCTTCACCTGTGATTAAAAAAACGATCCAAATGATGCCCCAAGTTCTATCAAATAATGAAAAATTACTCTGCCACCTCTGCCATAACTTCCAAGTATCCCAAGGCTAATCTGATCCTTTTCCCACTGAAACATGGTGGCACTCTCTGAGCAAAAGTCTTTTGGAGTAATTTGAAGGATGCATCCTCTTAAAGGTTCTATTACTCTGAATAAAGTATTGTAGAAATCAAGGTCACACATGATTTTTATACCTTGACATACGATAGCTTTGTGAAACTTTTAACTGTAAGAAATATAAAAGTTGTGCCTTTTTAACCATAAATTTTAAGAAGTAAACAAAACAACATGTAAGCCTTAGTAATATATAAACACCTACACTACATACTTTGGTTGGTGTTTCTTTTTTTTTTTTTTTGCACTAGTGCTTGCTTTCAGAAGTGCCAACAGAGGCTTCCTCAGTTGTCTTGAGACTGTGGTTACCCTATTTCTAATAAACAAGGCAGCTTCCTGTCTCTGGTTTCTCATTGCTAAATCAGGGTTGAACTCTGGCAGCTTTCATAGCCCTGACCCCTGAGTGCACCCATGTTAAAGAGTGTCTGCTTTGCTTCATTTCTTATTGTAAAAAAAAGGACTCATCATGGAGTATCTCTTGCTGT
The DNA here is from genome assembly GCA_036589455.1 of Ateles fusciceps. Classification (NCBI taxonomy): domain Eukaryota; kingdom Metazoa; phylum Chordata; class Mammalia; order Primates; family Atelidae; genus Ateles; species Ateles fusciceps. The sequence goes on from JAZHEH010001378.1 coordinate 3,522,853, forward strand.
AAAATCTTTCTTTTCATCCATGAAGCTCAAGACGAGTTAATTTTTTATACTAAAAACTTAGTCTCTCATTTTCTCTACATTTGTCTCTATTTGGTTGATGTATTTGAACTTTTTCTGAGTCTTTGAAGGGATGAAGCTGTGTACACTTTTAGATCGTTTCGGAAGTGGTTAAAACAGCATCCTGTAGATGATTTTATGATCAATCAAGTATTCATTTATGCTTTTCTCTTAAGGATCTTTAGTTACTGAGCCCACACTGCACGAGTTCCTAGTCAGAAAATTAAAATGCACTTCACATTATAAAACAATCTCTTTAAACAAGTGATAGAACTTGTTCTTAAGGGCTTAAAAATGCAATTTACAAGTATTCTCTTCCAGTTTTTGGTTGTTCTGAAGTAATTTACTGTGCAGCATGGTATTCAATTTGTTTTCAATATGCTGATAAATTATCTGTAAGTCTGTCTTTGTTTTACTGTAATCTCTTACAGAGCTGTATCAGCAAAGGGCATCCTTTGCGTTTCTGACCCTTTTATGTTAAAAAAGAAAAATGAAAAATATCCATTTGGCTCTAGAAACAAAAGATTTCGTCTCCAGCATTTCACCATCACCATTTTCCTAACCCACAGGAACCTATTCTGTTGGGTGGTTGGTCCCATGACAATGACACGCCACTTGAAATAACCTGAGAAAGCTAGAAATCCTCTTCACCTTTTTCTGTGTGGGCCATTATACAAGCCCTCATGCTTCCCGGAGATGTCAGAGCCCCAGCCGGTGTGAAATGGTGATGCTGTCAGTCAGCAGGAAAATTTTCTGCTTCTGAAAACCTCTCTCTCCCAGCTTCCTCTGTGCAGCACCTCCAGCTGCCTTGGTGCACCGTGTCAGGGTACTAAAATAGCTCAGGCTTGATGACTTCACTAGTTCTCACAAACAGGCCAGTTGGCAGAACTCTAATGCAGTCTGCGCTCCTGAGTGGAAGACATTTTTTTTCTCCCTACCACCCTCTAATATAAATACTTAGTTTCATTTTGATTCTGGAAGAAGTCTCCTTTCTGGGATTCGATTCAGCACAAAGTTAATGCAAACATTTCAAAATGGTTTAGAGGAGGCTTGAACTAAAGAGCTACCCTAAAGCCAACACCACGCAGTCAGGCTGCATTATTATTTCCTATGCTAACTTTAAAGGACATCAAAACTGCTAGGTAAATTAACCTTATTTAAACAACCTTCAAATATCTTAGGGCCAAACATCTTCCTAGGAATAGTATCAATAACTGACAATCAGCCAAGATTTTTTAAGTCTTATTTCTCATGTTTACTCCTTTCCCACAAGTAAGGAGGTTCAACAGAAAATATCAAAGTAAAAATTAACTGCCACGACATCTACTCAGCATAAAATGACAGGGAGTCTTTAAAGGCAATGTCTTGTCATCACAGCAAACTTTAGTGATTAAATATTGAAATGGATTTGAAGTTTTCTTTAAGTATAAGGTATTCATGCAATAAAAAGGTGTTCTGTATTAAACTACTAAATTTTCTTTTAGTGTTTATAATTTTCCCTTATAGTTTTTCACTTCCTTTTGTAATTACCACATACTAGCAAAAAAAAAAAACTACAAGAAAGGTAGAACCTTCTGATGTTCCAGTATCATAATTCAGTGCTGTGTCCAAGCTGCCCTTGATTCCAAAAGAGAGCATTTAGATTAACTGCTTCAGTGCCCTATGGACACAAGAATTATGCCCAGAGAAAAAGCTTCCATGTGATCCTATAGACATGAGCTAATAAAATAATTTGGTTCACTGGTTTAAGATGGTTCCTCTAAAAGGGGTGCAATCCCTGCCCCAAAGAGAGGAAAAAAATCACTAACATTCTATTCCCAGCACCCCTCCGTTCCTCTCACCATCCGTCCATTAGAAACAGCATCTAAATAGCACTGCCATCTTGCAACGGTGATGGTGGAAAACCACCCCTCTCTGTCACCAACCAAAACATCACAGGAATTCTCAGAGAACACACAGGCTCATACAGAACTGTATATTTTTTAAAAAGCATTTTACCATACAATGATTTGTTCATTCCATAAACACTTGCCAAGTACCCTGCATGTAGCAGGTATTACATACGTATTTCTACAAACATAAATAATGCCTTCATGAATTTCACTCACTCAATTTTTAATTAAGTATTATAAAGCCAGAGACTTTAGCAAAATGAGACATGGGCAATCGTTTTGTTTATGTTAATCCAGTGACTTAGAAAATTTGGTGTTGAGGATACATCCAAAGAAGCATTGGAGTCCCTTAATTACAATAACCAGGGACATTTTTTGGGCATAGTTCAGAAACATGACCCTGAAATTAAGAGTTATTATGTCTCTCTCCTGCAGAGGCTAATAAACAAAGACACAATGGAGATTTTGAACGCTGAAAGGTCAATTATAAATGTCATTACAGATATAATAATTCATAGAGGAATGAAATAGGCTGAGTAGTTTGTGATGGTGACTGTACTAACCATCACATTTTAGAACTATAAAGGACCTTAGTTGGATCTAAAAAATCTCACACTATACTAATGATGCCTAGAAAGTTTGTGTGATTTGTGCAAAGTCACAAAGTCACATAGGTACTAAGTTATCTTGGAATCAATGTTAGTTTTATTCATCCTGCATTCTTACTATCATACTGCTTGATGTCTGATTCACACACTCACGTATACATTATTCTACTGTGTTTGATTCATACACAAATATACATGTATACACATACACATACTTGTCTGCTCAATTCATACAAAAACACATACTTCAGTACTCTGCTTTTGATTCATACATACATAGACACAAACATTATACTTCAGTATCTGATTCATATACACATACATTCCACTACCCTCCATCTGATTCATATACACATTTTACTGATTCATATGCACAATTTACTCACATTTATGTATCATATTACTCTGTATCTGATTCTTCCACACACATATACACTCTATATTACTCTGTATCTAATTCATATGCACATACATATTGGCAGGTATACATACACTGAAATTTAAAACAGCAAATCATGGTCATTTTCAAAACATATATATTTTTTAAAGTGAGAAATTCAAGTGTGAGGTAGCCACTCATATAACTATGTCAAAGTTATTACAACTTATATTATGAAGTAATTTATCTGGACCCTCATTTACCTCTATAACAGTCCCCAAAGAATTGAAAGAAATGAGACCTATGACGTAGAAATGTAGTGAACCCACAGGTATCTATTTGTAGAGGATTTTATCAGGTCAAGGATGAGAGAAGATTAAATGTTTTTGTGTGTATTTTACTGTTTTCTATAATATGGGATAGAGAAGTGGATATACACAGAATCCAGGGACAGAGGAATATTCTGTGTCCTTGTTCCAGGATAAATTCCCAGTTTCTGACCCCATGAAGCAGTGTAGGAGTGATGTGAGGGAAGTGCATGAGCAACGTGGCTGAGGACCACAAGTACAAAGTGTGACCTGAAGGAACATCCTCTCCTCTCCTCAAGGGCTGGCAACATACAGGGCTCTGAACAATCTCTCTACACATAGGACATTAAGATTCTTACTGGAGTTAGAATCTCAGTGATGAGCCCCTTGCAGGGGTTTTATGAAGAAAAGGAGCAAGCAGTAGACAGAGATGGAGAAGATTCTTCAGGATAACTCAGCTGATGCAATAATTCACATGTACATAAAAAAATTCCTGGGGGACCCAGACATAAAAACATTAGGGAAACTTTATGGAGGCTAGAGGTCCTGCAGGAGCAGGGGAGATGCATAAACAGAAAATGTGGATTGTTGTGGATAATTCGCTCCATCCATATCCACAGTTCAGTAAGGCCCGTGGACCTGCAGGCAACACTGAGAAGACAAAACTATGAAGAGGCAATATGGAACCCAACATCTGTGAGTTTCAGACTGTACTGTTATTCTCAAAAAGTTGACTGAAGCAGATGGCGAATATTATGAACACTTGTTTTCTTAAGCTACTTGCTCTACAAGTCCAGCACATTTTTCTTTAGCCATAATTTTTCTTCATTATTAAACATAGCCATTATCAACTCATAAATACATCGCATTGAAAGAGCCTATATAGGCTGGGCCCAGTGGCTCAGGTCTCTAGTCCCAACACTTTGGGAGGCTGAAGTGGGAGGATCACTTGAGCTCAGGATTTCAAGACCAGCCTAGGCAACACAGCAAGACCCCATTTCTACTAGAAATCAAATAAATTAGCCGGGTGTGGTGGCATGCACCTGTAGTCCCAGTTACTCAGGAGGCTGAGGTGGAAGATCACTTGAGCCTGCCTGGAAGGTTGATGCTGCAGTGAGCCATGATCCAAACAATGAGGTACTGCTTTTGTGATCCCTTTAGATTATATTCTCATAGTTTTAATTAAGATATAAAAATAAAACACCAAGAATAATAATGGTGATGTAATATGTTAATATATTTCTCTTTCTGGAATTTGCCTAACATTTAAATATCAAAGATAGCTATCTTTGATAGTCCTTCCAAACTGAACAGCACCACCACTCTGGCCTTTGAAGGCAGCTGTAAGCTCACTAGTAGTCAACTCTTAAAAATGGGCCATTATTCCTAAAAAGGAAATATACAGCTTTTAGCAAATAAACAATAGGTACTTTGAAGACCATTTTAAAGAACTTATCCATAGCCCAAGATAAATGTCTGCTAAGGATCAAAAAGATCAGGCCCTGCCTGGGCAGGGGCTTAGGGGGCAGGGTGGGCAAGGACACACATAGCTAACTGCTTTTCTAAAATTGGAAAATGAGAGCCCTCCTATCAAGGATTACAAGAAAACCCTCAAAGTTTAGCAGGTCAAGTACAAACTAATAATTAGGCCTGCCAAGAAAGAATTTAAGCAACCTTGCAATGTATTCCAAAGACAATAAAAAACGTTGCTTAACAAGATAAAAACCTCTGAAAATAAAGTGGGATTTTCTGCAAAGCATGTATATCAGATGAAAAAAGAGTCTGTATATGAAATCGAATACTTTTGTCCTTGGTCTCTATTAAGTATTGAGATTACTGTAAATACTAAGTTATCTCTTGAAACAGGTCAGAGGAACTAAATCAAACAGTAACTAACTTAAGGGAGAGTCTAAATCTAATTATTAAATTAGACATAACAAAAGCAAAGACCTGATTGGCATTATCACAGAGTGAAAGACTCAAGAAGGAATTTGTAAATTGTTGGCACAGACGTAAAACTTGAATTACAACTAGTCACCATATAGAAGGATGCAGTTGCTAACCGGGTACCTACCCACAAATGTTCAAAATGAAGGCCTTTCAAGTATTAAAGAAACTACATATTCAGGGGAAAACCACCAGGAATCAATGATGTGATATGGTTGAGCTCTCACTCTACTTGATAGCAATGAACAGACAGTAACCAACCAAAGACTAGTTTTAAAAATCACATTTTGCCATGGTGTAAGCAGTGGATAAATGACAGAGAAACAGACATATACGCATGCACACTTCCAGGAGACAGGGGCTCAAAGTGGTCTTATTTAACATTTTTATAAATGATGTTGGGGAAAGGGGTATACAGGAAAGTAGGCAAGTTTGTATTAAGCTCTTCTAGTTACCAAAATGCCATGTAACAGAGATGAAACATCCTTTTAGCATCAACCTGACAAATATGATAGAATCCTTTTAACCAACTTCCACTTAACCAACTGTCCAGATGAACCAATGAGCTCCATTCCCCTTGTAAATCATACTGACTGATGCATCTGGAGTGTGACTAGACAGCTGGCTCTTCTCTGAGCGGACAAAGTACCTCTGCTCCCATCACCCCACACACATTTTTAATAAGAGGTTTTTATCCTAAACTCATTTATACAGTAATACCTTATTTTTAAAATGTGACTTAATTAAATGATGTTACTAAGGAAGTGAAATAGGATGAAAAGCAGCATGGTGTCTATTTCTATGAAAAATAAGTTATATGCTTTGAAATATTTTAAAGATTCAGCTACTATAACAATTTTTAAAAATAATTTTTAATATTGAATAAGGAAGGTATCCTAATTGTACTACAATGGAAAAATAAGAAATATCTTCACAAGTGTTTACTTCATTTAAGAAACATCAGAAATAACAAACAATCCATTATGGCTGTAATCCTGGTAAGAAGGATTAACACAGATTAAAATGTATTTTATTCAAACATGCGTGTTGTGTTGAATAAAAAAATTTTCTTTTTGAGACTGAGTTGTGCCCTCTTGCCCCAGGCTGGAATGCAATGGTGCAATCTCAGCTCATTGCAGCCTCCTCATCCTATATTCAAATGATTCTTCTACCTCAACCACCTGAGTAGCTGGGACCACAGGCATACACCACCACACCCAGCTAAATTTTTTATTTTTAGTAGAGACAGGGTTTTACCATGTTGGCTAGGCTGGTCTAGAGCTCCTGGCCTCAAGTGATCCCCCTCCCAAAGTGCTGGGATTACAGGTGTGAGCCACCACACCCAGCCTATTTGAATAAAATGTTTAAGGTATGTATACATCAATTTCATACTCCTCTATCTTTTAACTAACTTTTTGACTAACTGACCAACTACTGATTCTTACTTCTGTCAAGACACCAGTGTATTTATTGTCATGTCTTCTACGTGTGAGGCACTATGATAGCTGCTGTAAATACAAAAGGGAATAAGGTTTTAGCCTTCCAAGTGGTCAAATGTAATGGGATAGACAGACATGCTAACAAACAATAGCTATTCATCATACTAAACACTGTAAGCACAGTTGACCCTTGAATAACACAGGTTTGAACTTCCTGAATCAACTTACATGTGGCTCTTTTTCCCCGACCAAACACAAATGAAAAATATAGTAGTAGAGGGATGCAACACTCTATGTTTGGAGGGCTGACTTTTCCTATAGGTGGTTCCATAGGGCAGGACTTGAGTACGCAGGGATCCTGGAACTAATCCCCCGCAAATACCAATGGACACTGGAAAAGCATTCTGTTAAGCATGGAAAAGAAAATAAATCTGGAGAGAGCAGAGATAATGATGGTGAGGCCTGGAGAGTGAGTTCAGGTGACGCAGATGAGGTATGCAGGCACATTCTGACAGATCACATGTGCAAAAGTGTGGAGCAACACCACAGGTCCTGGGTACTAAACATCCCAAACAGTGGAGAGGTTGGAAAGGCTGGGTGGGAACAAGACCACGAGGCCAAGTTATTTGAATTTCAGACCACAAATTGCAGGGAGTCATATATTTTAAACAAAAGAATGACACAATCAGACATATTTTAGCATAATCATATATTTTCCAATAGTTTAGAAAATGAATACAGGTAATATAGGCAGAAAATAGGAGACTATGAAAATGGTCCAATAAAAAAATAGAAGAATAATATTAAGAAAGGTAAATAAGCATGACTTGGTGACTGGTGAGAGGTGAAAAGACTGAAGGATAATACTGACTTAAGGATGGTTCCTAGGTTTAGGAATTTGGCATCTGGTGGTCAAAGATTCATTAATAAAAATAGGAAATGAAGGCATTTTAAAGCAACAGATAAAGAACACAGTTGTGAACATGATGAGTTTGAAACGTTATATATCCAGGAAAGAGATGATGAATAGGAAGCTGGCCCTCACCAGCTAGTGCTCAAGAGAGGTGAAGAGATCTATTTAAGGACTCTACTATATGGGTAGAATTTGAAGCTGCAGAAATAAATGGTCATATGATGTGAGGGAGAAAGATGAAACTCTTTCAAATGCCAGCTTTAGAGGCAAGAAGGAGAGAAGACCCATGCAAGAGACTAGAAGTGACAGGATGTAGCAGCAGCAGCATAGGAATGGCATGAGAGCCAAGAGAAGACGAAAATTAAAGCAGCAAGTACTCAACCACGTCAAATGCAAAAGCAAGGTCAAAGAACATAACCCATGAAACCACTGTGCTTAGCACATGCATGACCACTAGCCGAGCTGGAGCCTCGCAGAAGGTGTGTACACTCAGGCACCTTGAGTTGAAGACAGAATGGACGATGAAGTGGGAACGAGCTCTTAAGAAGCTGTCCTTTAGACAAGGGCCAAAGAGAGTAACAGTCTTTTGTAGAGGATGAAAACAAAGTGGAGGAATACGGGTTTGCTTGTTTAAGATACAACTTTAGAGACTGTCATAAGCTGAGGGGAGGAGTGAGTGGAGAAGAAAATCAGTGTAAGGAGGCACAAAAGGGCACTGCCCCCAGGAATGCCAGAAAGGAGTCAGAAGAGAGGACCCTGCCAGCAACAGCCATGATCCAAAACAACTCACCCTCTGCAGAGTGAGGGAAAGGATGGAGAGAGGACTAGGCAGGGATAAGCCCACTAATTGGTCACAGAAGAAGCTGACGGAGTTTTTGACTTACAGGGATCTACTGTCTCGGTGACACAGATAGTAATCGATGAGAGTGCGAATGGCATTGTTTGGGCAGCAGGAATGAGAAGGACAATGAAGTTTTAAAACTTCCTGGGTGGGCAATGCAGCAGACCTTCTGGGACTCTGGGGGGAGGTCTATAACATTTCCCTTATAGGTTAGTAAAAAAATAATTGATTTAATTTTGTGGGAACATGGATGGCAGTTGTGAATAAACAGGAAGTGGGCCCAACAGTCACTGTGAACAACTTATAGGAGTTAGCTCTCTAATACTGTTAACACAATGCAAACAACAACAAAATGTAAGCATTACCAAATAAACTCAAAACAAAAATTACCTTTAGAGAGCGGTTATGCTCTTTGTAATATTAACCACCACACCCTAATAAGTAATACATGTTAAAGATGACAACCGCTTGCACTTCACTCGTCATGAGAATGAAGAGTACTATGTAAAAATAATATGAAGTTTTAGTCCAGAAACATAAACTAAATAATCTATGGAGTCCTAGTTGCCAAGTATCTTATAACACCACCTGTCCATCTCATCCTGGCAACAGTACACCCAGGAGTATTTTATGAAAACCTGAGAGAAATACAAATAATATAAAGAAAATGAATTGAATGCTATTTCATATGGTGGGTATTAAACCTACATAAAATAATCCCTTAATCTGCAGGACTAAAATTTTTTCAAATTTCATAAAGTTTTAAGAAATGACTGAATGGAAAACCAAAATGGATTCACCAGAAACAAGCAGTAGCTTAATGAAACAAATCTTCATTAATGAAACAAGAAATGAAGACATGAGTGAAGACAGGAGTAGCTTAAAAAAATGAAGACATGTTAAAGGGGCAACCCCATCGTGAAAGTACAGGGGGAGAAAACTGATTGGTCATGGGTCTGATTGCGTATCGTGACTTCTTATTTTAAATCAACACCAATGGAAAAGAATGAACAATTCTCCACATATTAACAGAAGAGTGTTAGAACAGTATAATCTAATGAACAGCATTTTCTAGATTTTCCTCCTTACCCCCCACCAGAACAACTGGACAATCTACCACAGAAACTTAGATCACACAATATAGCATACTGGGGTAGTGTCCAAACCTCCTTATGAACCCCCAAGTTCTCTCTACAAAAGAAATTTTAATTAGAAATACAAATTTACCTGGATATAAAACAGATGAAGGCAGATCTATGCCATTTGGCTTTACTTCAAATTATATTCTACCTTTATTATAACTCAAGTGTTTGTATATTATCATACATTTCTTTTGTACCTATTATCACTTAATGGAGTATCTGGAATGTGGTACATCCTCATTAAAAAGAAATATGAAAATATGATATAGAAAAACGCATGAATGAATTCTTGTCAACTCCTAAATGTCTACTATTTCCAAGATCTTTATAGAATTAAGAAATACAAATATATAAAAAAGTTTATCTATAGGAAACTAAACAACAATGTCAAAAATAGCATACAATCTGCCAGGTGCAGTGGCTCACATCTATAATCCCAGCACTTTGGGAGGCCAAGGAGGAGGATTGCTTGAGGCCAGGAGTTCAAGACAAGCCAAGGCAACATAGCAAGTTCCTGTCTCTACAAAAGATTTTAAAAGTTAGCCAGGTGTGGTAGCACACACCTGCAGTCTCAACTACCTGGAAGGCTGAGACAGGAGAATCCTGAGCTGTAAGCTATAATGGCGCCACTGCCAGCCTGGGTGACAGAGCAAGACCCCATCTCTGTATGTATGTATACATACATACATACATGCAAAAAATAGTACATAATCACTACGATGTATGCTACAATTTTTTAAACTTTCCTTTCTTAAATAACCCAGCGTCTGTGTTGCCACACTCCTCAGACACTGCTGCAGGTTATCGAGATGCAGCTAATATGACCATTGAAATGGGTTGGCTGTGTCCTCACCCAAATCTCATCTTGAACTATAGTTTCCATAATCCCCACATGTCATGGGAGGGACCTAGTGGGAGGTAACTAAATCATGGGGGTGGGTTTTTCCTGTGCTGTTCTCATGATAGTAAGTCTCATGAGATCTAATAGTTTCATAAGGGCAGTTCCCCTGCAGATGCTCTCCTGCCTGCTGTCACATAAGATGTGTCTTTGCTCCTCCTTTGCCTTGTGCCATGATCGTGAGGCCTCCCGAGCCAAGTAGAACTGAGAGTCCACTAAACCTCTTTTTCTTTACATATTACCCAGTCTTGGATACTTCTTCATAGCTGTATGAAAATGGACCAATACAACCATCCATTTGACTGATTTTTTGTTGTTATTGTTGTTTTTGCTTAGAAATTCTGGTCATATGATTTTTAAAATACAAGATGTTTTGTTTAAGTCAGTTATTTGCCATAGATTGGGGGTAGGAGAGAGGAATCACATGCAGTAATGTTGACCTTTGTACTTCCATAAATCTCTCTAAGACTTTTTTGAGGCATAGGAAGTTCTAAATCCTGCTCAATGCTCCTTAAGGAAATGCTTTGTTCAGGCTGTTTTTAGAGAAAACAGTCAATAACTATGCTTGTTTCTTTGAATTCAGCTGCACCAGCTGCTGACTTAATGACACTGAAATCAGGAAGCTTTGTTCTAACGGTGGCCACACAGAAGCTCCACTGGTATACTTAAAGGGTTACCAAACAACAATTTTTTAAAAAGGCACACACCAACACACACATCCACAAAATACACTATTTGCAAAATGGAATAAGGAGTCAAATGCCCCAAATAGAAGTATAAAGATTGAGGGGAGGATGCAGTGTAAGTGAAGAACCCCAATGACTAAATTCCAATCACTTCATTTACAAAGTAAAAGCTGAATTTACTTTTGAAAACATTTTCCTAAGAACATGGGGCATGCTATATCTCTAGTTATTATTATTCATAGTCGCATAAATAAATTTAATAATGCCAGCAGTAACAGCAAAGACTCAAACAGAAGGAATGCCTTGTTAATAAGCCTTACAATCTTTCTTGCCCCATTTTTATATTTTCAATAGAAGCACTGCAGCAATATACATAACCCAGCAATCTATATCTGTTACTCTTATTCAGAAGACATTTTCTACAGGTTGAGAGGCTGGGAAAGCTAGAAATAACCTAGTAAAAGAATCACTGATTAAAAAGCAATATAAAACACTGTCCCTTCTGCTAATGTTTTCTCACTCTTACGAGAGTGTGTGTGTGTGTGTGTGTGTGCACCCATGCACAGATGCATGTGCACATTTTGCTACTTTGAAGCACTCTTTTTTGGTAAGTCAACTCTAAAATATCTAAGCAACTCTAGGAAAATACAGGAGGGATGATCAAACCCAGTGAGCCCAATAAACTGGTACAGAAAGACAGCATGTGTCCTCTTGCTCCCAGAGAAGGAAATCTGCCAAGAGGCCAAACAGGGTTCTAAGACCTGCAGAAGGTCTCCTGGGACAGTCTTCTCTAACTTAAAACCCACCAAAATATCCATTTTCCCTATCATCTAACTGGATTCTTATCTTACCCAAACCTCAATAGTTCAGTGGATCCCAGGTGGGTTTGTGATTCACGGAGAAGGGAGACCAAAGTTACTCTTCTCTTAACCAACTTCATCCTGATGGATTAAGCCTGGCTAAAGCTGGCATGCTCCTGACTAGAAAGGGGAAAGGGACAGACAAATGAGGAAGTGACAGACAATGCTTGGAATGTTCCTGGATATCAAAAAGGCATAATTTCTCACAAAGGAACTGAAGCACATAGCACAGCAGTATGCCAAGAGGGCTCAGCTGTGATTCTATTCAATTCAACAAATATTTATTAGGCGTCTTCTGCCAACTCAAATGTAAGAAGGAATCCAAATTGTATTTATATCCTGAGGATATAAAACAGTGCTGGAACAGACAGTAGGCACTTAATACATGTTGAAGGAAGGGATGAAAGGAAAGGAAGAAAAGGACAAGAAGGAAAGGAAGGAAGAAACTTCTATGGGGCAGGCATTTGCTAAGCACTGAGAATGTGAAAGTAAAAAAAAAAGGCAAATTGGGCCAGGCATGGTGGCTCATGCCTGTAATCCTAGCACTTTGGGAAGCCAAGGCCAGCAGATCACCAGTTCAGGAGATGGAGACCATCCTGGCCATGGTGAAAACCTGTCTCTACCAAAATACAAAAAATTAGCTGGGCATGGTGGCACATGCCTGTAGTCCCAGCTACTCAGGAGGCTAAGGCAGGGGAATCGCTTGAACCCAGGAGATGGAGGTTGCAGTGAGCTGAGATCGCACCACTGCACTCTAGCCTGTCGACAGCAAGATTCCGTCTCACCTAAATAAATAAATAAATAAATAGAAGGCAAATTAGCTTCAGAGATTCTGGCCATTAATTTAGTCAGGGTTCTTTTCTCCATTTTCTAATCTAGCTTTGGTTTAATCAGTCCTTTTTCTTGAAGGATCAGACAGATAAACAAAAGGTAAGCTGGGGAAAAAAAACAAAAACAAAAACAAAATTAGGCTGCAGGTTTCTGTTACTAAAATTTGATAGCAAGAATCTAAAGCAATGGTTCTCAATCCTGCCACAGGTTAAAATCATACAGGAAACTTAAATTTGTCAACTATTGACATCTGGCTCCCATGCCAGATTAAATTACCAATTAAATTACAATCTCAGGGTAGTAGATAAAGACACTAGTATTTTTAAAAACTCTTGTGATTCTAATCTACATCAAATATCGAGAACCACTGATCATTAAACAATGCTATGTAAAGTTTTCTGCCTGTGTTCCACTGTGAATTTCATAAGCAAAAACAGGTGTCTACATTTAATAACCACATGTTTATAGCTCCTCCCACAATATAGGAAACTCATACGTTTAAACAATCATCAATGTACTTTGTCTTTCTGACTACACACAAAAAAATGGAAAAACAGTAACACACTGAGATAACAACAACAAAAAGCCATATACACAAGACAAGCTTTTATACATCTAGTAAAAGTTTCCCAACCCAGTACACCAGCAGAAAGTGTCTCTAAATGGCTGAGAAATAATTACGATATAATTAAAGGTTTTCAACCACGATTCTGACATTAACTTGAAGATTAATTATTTTGTTATAATTACCTATACTTTCTTAAAAGCAGCTCTGTTCTTAACAGTCAAAAACTGAAAACAAGCGAATACCCCTAAATATCACTATTTTAAAAGTCGGTTTTCTTATGTTCTAAAATTAATTGTGGTGATGGCTTCACAACTCTGAATATACTAAGAACTAAAGAATTGCACATTTCAAATAGGGAAATTGTACGGTACATAAATTATATCTCGATAAAGCTATTAGAGTTTTTAAAAGAAAATTTTAAATGGTAGATTTACTTTCTTCACTATATTTAAAATATGACTGTTTTCATAATTGCACATCTTAGTGTATTTGTGCTGTTATGATAAAATAACCTACATTATAAAAACAAAATAACCTAGGTAATTTATAAAGCACAGAAATTTTTTTCCTCACAATTCTGTAGACTGGGAAGTCCAAGATCAAGGGGCTGGCAGGTTTGTCAGACAGGTGAGGGGTGCTCCCTGCTTCCAAGATGGTGCCTCGACTCTGCATTCTTTGGAGGAAAGGAACACTGTGTCCCTATACAGCGCAAGGTGGAAGGGCAAAGGAGCTAAAGGCTGCGTGAAGCCTCTTTTATAAGGGCCTTAATCCCACTTATGAGAGGAGGACTCTCATGGTCTAATCACCTCTTAAAGACCCCACCTCTTAAAACCATCACATTGGCCATGAATTTCCTTTTTATTTTATTTTTTATTTTTAACTTTTATCTTAGGTTTGGGGGTCCATGTGAAAGTTTGTTATATAGGTAAACTCATGTCATGGGGGTCTGTTATACAGATTATTTTATCACCCAGGTATTAAGCCCAGTACTCAATAGTTATTGTTTCTGCTCCTCTCCCTCCTCCCCACCTTCCATCCTCAAGTCGATCCCAGTGTCTGTTGTTTCCTTCTTTGTGTTCATGTGTTCTCACCATTCAGCTCCCACTTATAAGAGAGAATCTGTGGTATTTGGTTTTCTGTTCCTGCATTAGTTTGCTGAGGATAACAGACTCCAGCTTCATCCATGTTCCCACAAAACACATGATCTCATTCTTTTTTATGGCTGCAGAGTATTCTGTGGTATATATGTACGTTTTTCTTTATCCAGTCTGTCACTGATGGACATTTAGGTTGATTCCATGTCTTTACTATTGTGAACAGTGCTTCAATGAATGTAGGTATGTCTGTGTCTTTATGGCAGAATCATTTACATTCCTCTGGGTATACATAACCAGTAATGAGAGTGCCGTATCGAATGGTAGTTCTGCCTTTAGCTCTCTGAGAAATTGCCATACTGCTTTCCCCAATGGTTGAACTAGTTTACACTCCCACCAACAAGGGGACACATTCAAAGCACAGCACTGTATATAGACTATAAGTATCCCACCAAATAGTAAATCATGTTTTAATATCAAATCTCACTTCTTTTCATGTTCTTCTAAACTCAAGGGTATATTCTATACTGAAAGAATTTTGGTTTCAACCTGTAGTAAAAACATGAAACTATAACAATTAACATTAGAATCTTATAATTAGCAGCATAATAATTAGGAGGCAGGGGGATGAAATTGATTAAGTTAGTAAATCACTCAGTGTGATGCACCGAAAATGAAGCAGGCCTAAGAGCAGGAAGTCCCAAATCCTAGTTCTGACCACCATCATTTGCGAGATGAGGATCCTTGGCTGAATTACTCAAAATGGCGATAAAAATTTTAAATCACAAATTCATTCTGAGAATACACTGAAGCAATGTTTAAGAAATCATTTGAAAATTGTTTCGTGGCTTTAAAAAGTGTTGAAATTATTTTGGCTTTGTTGCAAAAAAGAGAAAGAACAAGTTCTCAGGCATGGTTACTTTGTCCAAGAATCTCTAAAATTTTGTTCTCCACCCACTTTTCCTTGTAGCATCAGTTAAACTACTTTAATTTTTCTTGTCTATGTATTTTCTCATCTATAAGAGGGAGATGTGTTTGTCTTTTAAGAAATTATTAAACTTCTAAAATAAGTCCTCCACTTCACTCTGGAGAATAAATGCAGCTGATGAAACAAACTGGTGGCCTGGCTTCTTTCATCTGCCTTTTAGACCAAAGAAGATACAGTGTGTTTTTGTAATATTGCAATGACTGCATGTGGGGTTGTTTGTTTGTTTTGTGGTTTTCTGACAAGAGTCCCAGCCAGCCAAAGTGAAGGAAAACAGTTACTGAGGGGCATGGGAGTTCTGGAGCCTACAAGAGCAGATTTACATAGTGGTTCTTAATTGGGAGGAGTGCACATTTACAGTCAAGGGGAAACTCCAAAATTCCATGTGTAGAAGTGTAACATTTTACCAATAGTCTCCTCTTTCATAAACTGACACAGTGAAGCTCTGAAAATTAATTGATCCCATTTCAAAAAAAAATTGTACTTTTCTCCAAAGCACGTTACCCCAAAAGACAAAAACTGTATTACTAAAAATGCTTCATCTAGAAAAAGAAGACACGTGCTTGTGGAAATGTTTCACCAAACTTTTTCGAGCATTAGTTAAAACTGTTACAAGGCATAATTATAAATGGCCACGAATTTAACACTCATATTTAATTAAATCTTTGACTCTTTTGTAAGGATTACTTGTTATATTAAATTTCCATAATTGTGTGATGATATAGAAACATATATATACCCACATATGTGTGAGCTGCTCAACTGTAATTAATGATGCACTTTTATTCTCTATTATTGTGTGGAAAACATTCTGACACAAAATAAATGAAGCATAATCATTCAGAGTAATGACTCAAATGTACTGATTAATGATACCAAATAACTTCTCTGTTCCTGAGTTAAATTAAAACATTTATAGCCTGGGAATCATAGGGGTATCCCTAAATGAGTGTTTTCTAGACAAACATATTCCCTCACAGAAACCACCTACCCTCGTCACTGGAAATGAGTTCCTAGAGATTGTAAAATGTACCATTATTTTATGTGCAAATAAGAAACAAAACTATTAGACAATGCCAAACTGCCTTCAGAGATGTTTAAAAGCAGATCAGGAGAGAGTGGGAGAAAATATGCATGCATCCTAGACTTGGTATATGGTATTCTGTTCCCACAGTAGCACTCAGTAAATGTTTATCAAAGAGACATTTTTCAAATGTTGCACAAGGGATTTTCAAATGTTTTTAAATTTGAAATAAGCCAGTCACCAGAAGAAATCACTTACATGAGGTACCTAACGCAGTCAAATTCATAGAGACAGAAAACAGAATGGTGGTTACCAGGGGCTCAGGAGAATGAGAAGTTACTGTCAAATGGGTAAAGAGTTTCCATTTTTGCAAGATGAAAAAAGTTCCAGACATGTATGGTGCTCATGGTTGCACAACAGTATGAATATACTTCATGCTAGTGACCTGTACACTGGAAAACGGTTATGCTGGTAAATTTATGTTATGCATATTTTATGACAATTGAAAACAACAAAAAGATTTCCATAGGAAAAGAATAGTATGCAAGATGGACTTACAAAACTATAAAACTCTTGATCTGGAAAGGACCTAAATTCAACCCGACTTTTCAAGACAACTTGATAAGGTAACTTTTCCTTGAAAACTACTTTTGCAGAAACACTGAGTCTTTTTCAATGGACTGGTGGCAAATCTGCAGTCTCTAAACAAAAAGTCTTGCTGAGATAGTGCTTCACACAACCAGCTTATCATCAGAATCACCAGCGGGCTTTTAAAAGATTTCCAGACACCCCACACCTATTAGGATGGCTACTATCAAAAGAAACAAGTGTCAGCAAGAAAGTGAAAAATTGAAATTCTTATGCACTGTTGGTGGGATTATAAAATGGTGCAACTGCTAAGAAAAACAATATGGCAGTTCCTCAAAAAGTTAAAAATAGAATTACCATATGAACCAATAATTCCACTTCTGGGTATATATCTGAAAGGATTAAAAGCAGTGTCCGAAAGGGATATTTGCCACCCATGTTCACATCAGCAATTTTTCCAATAGCCAAGAGGTGGAAGCAAACCCAAAAGTCCATCAAAGGATGAATGGATACACAAAATGTGGCACACACATACTATGTACTATTATTCAGCCTTATAAAGGAAGAAAATTCTCACATGCTACAACATGGAGGAACCTTGAAGACATTATGCTAAGTGAAATAAGTCACTCACAGAAAGTCAAATACCGACTGACTCCACTTAAAGTTCCAAGCCAGGCGTGATGGCTTATGCCTGTAATCCCAATACTTTGGGAGACCAAGGCTGGAGGATCACTTGAGCCTAGGAGTTCAAGACCAGCCTGGGCAACATAGTGGGACTCCATCTCTACAAAAAAAAAAAATATTAAAAAAAAATTAGCTGGGCATGGTGGTGCACACCTGTAGTTCCAGATACTATGGGAGACTGAGGTGGAAGCATCTCTTGAGCCTGAAAGTTTGAGGCTACAGTGAGTTGTGATCACACCACCACACTGAAGTCTGGGTGACAGAGTGAGTTCTGGATGTGCATTGTACAACACTGAATATACAATACTTAATACTACTTAACTGTACATTTTAAAATAGTTAAGATGGTTTAAAATAGTTAATAGAAAGAAAAAGAGCAATGTACATGTTAGATAAGTAAATAAAAGATTTCCTGACTCCCATCCCAAATCTACTAGCTTAGAATTTCCAGAGATTAGGCTAAAATAACTGGTATTGCTAAAAAGCTTCCCAGGAAATGGCCCTAGAATCAACAGAGATCTATCAATTACATCAGTTTCCAAGCCGTACGTTACTAAAACACAACGGCAGTTATGTTTAACATTTCATTTTGTTTTTAAGACTGTTTCTGGCTGCACATGAAGTATTTCTATAAGAAATGGAAATTGATCAGCTTGATAGCATCACTAAAAAAGGCAGGGTGTGCATTTTAATACTGATACTGATGAGGGAAGAGACAAAGGAGGCCCTTTAAGTCTCTCCCTCTCTACAACATGCCATCTTCCTATCACTGAACTGATAACAGTGGGAGGAGCCCTAGTCCACTGACTGCAGCTCTAGCTGCATCACACTTGTGGTTTACAAAGAGCCCCACGTGTTCCTCCATTGGGTCTGCAAGTGTTCAGAAAGCCTCTGGTATGAAAGGACCAACCAGTGCCAATCCTGGTCCAGAGAGCTCTAGAAAACTAGTCAAACAATTAAACAGCAGTGTAGTAAAAGAGGCAAATAAAATAGGTCTCATAACCTGGCTCTGCCACACAACTGCCAGGTGATCTTGAGCAAGATACTAACTTTGATTACATTACAGAAAAATAACAGGGATGGTAATGGCAGATTTGTCATGAAGATTCCACTGAGATAATACACATGCAAAATATTTAGCACAGTAATTGGTGTAAAATAGGTATTCAGTAACCAGAAGATGACATTTTCATAGCTGATGCTTCTTTCATCTCCTCTTTTATAAAAATTACCTTAAGTACTATAGATTTCAGGATCAATCATTCCCTAAATATGCAGTGATTTTTGTCTCTACTTCTAATTTACCTCAAGGACCATGTTTAAAAGTATTCTATTTTTTTTCTATGTTCTTTGAAGTTCATCACATGGTACTAAGCAACCAGTAGACATGTTATTTATCAATTTAACCATTCACTCAACAGATAATGGATCTGCCATGAGCAAGGCATCATTCCTAGGCACTAGAATACACTGATCCCTACCCCTGAGTTTATGATCCATGCTCAATAAAATCTATTCTGTTTTATTGAATTATTTATTGCAACAGCAGAAACACATAGATATCATTGCATACAGGCATAGAAAGTCTCCTTCCATAGATTTACAATAACCTATTTTCCTTACATTACTCCTGCCAGAGAATGTCAGAAAATAAGTCACATTCTTTAATTATAAAAACTACCAATTTCAATTACGTAGATGATTCAGTATCTCATGACCCAGCCCCCTCAAACCATGGGTTGGTCTAAAAATGAAAAATGTCTGCACATATCCATTAGATTGTAAAAGAGCCAATGTAAAACCAAATAATTTTTACCTAATTAAAAGTACTTGGCTGCAAAATTATGATTCAAGAACAAAAGAAATTCACATAAAGAAAAACATTTTTGGCCAGGCAAGATGGCTCACATCTGTAATCCCAGCATTTTGGGAGGCTGAGGCAGGAGGACTGCTTGAGCCCAGGAATTCAAAACAAACCTGAGCAACATAGCAAGACCCTGTCTCTCCAAAAACAAACAAACAAAAAGTTAGCCAGATGTGGTGGTGTGTACCTGTAATCCCAGCTACCTGGGAGGCTGAGGCAAGAGGATCACCTGAGCCCAGGAGTTTGAACTGTTCTCCAGCATTCACAACTTCTCTCCAACTCACACATGTCCTTTTCACATTAAAATTTCTTCCAGTTAGGAAAAAATATAAGTGAGCTAAAAAACATAGCTTGAGCTTTCATAGCTACTCCACTATACTATACTACTTATACTAAAGGTAGCTAAGAGATTATGTGATATTAAATTAAGGAGTCTATCAATTTCCTCCATTGATTTAGCACCACGCTTAGTTCTCCCCAAACCCTTTTTCTTCCAACCCCTCTGACAGCCTCACCTCCTCTATTCCCCAGATTCTACACTGTCAGCTGACTTAAACATCTACTCCACAAAGAAAGACCAAATATAAGAAGTTTTTAGCAAAGATGAACATGTACATATTTTTATATAAGATGAGTATCTAGTTTGCTATTTCTGGCAAAGGGCAGGGAACATCCAAGGTTGTCAGTATAACTTTTATCTCTTGCGTTTAACTGGACCTTTAGCAAGCAAAGAATATAACTTCAAAAGAAGAAAAAGGTTTTTTCCATGATTAAACAAACAAAGCCAGGGGAGCATTTTCCTGGGATGGAGAAGGGGAGGCACACTGACAGACCTTCTGGCAAGAGTTAGGTTAGTAAAAAATTCTGAGAGAGGAAAAGAAGAAATACAAGAATTACTGTTTTTGCCTTAAGCAAAGCAAAACAAGACGAGTACAGGCAAAGTAAAGAAAAATGTTTCAACAAAGGTGACAATATAAAATTTAAACATAAGGAAGAGTAGTTTGACGGAAAGTTTATCTTGAGTTATCTGACAACATTGAAATGGGTTGGACAAAATATGCTAAAGTATACAGTGAACTCAAACATCCTGGCTTTAAAAGCGTGGGACCCACAATCAGGCATCATCTCTAGATCATCCATTATTAGCTGTCTTATAATGAGTAATGTTAATTTAGACAAATCCAATCCAATTTATTTCATCAAACATGTATTGAGGCCGGACGCAGTGGCTCAAGCCTGCAATTCCAACACTTTAGGAGGCCAAGGCAGGTGAATCACTGGAGCCCAGAGAGACCAGACTGGATAACATGGCAAAGCACTGTCTCTAAAAAATACAGAAAAATTAGCCAGGTATGGTGGTGCATGCCTGCAGTCCCAGCTCTTCAAGAGGTTGAGGTGGGAGGATCACCGGAGCCCAGGAAGTCAAGACTGCATTGATCCATGATTGTGCCATTGCACTCCAGCCTGGGTGACAGGAGTGAGATGCTGTCTCCACACACACAAATAAAAAAACAAACATACATTCTCATGCACAAAAGCTCTATAAGTTCTCTAGGAGAGACACATAAACCCAAGTTCAAATTGTGTTTAAGTAACCTCGTACACCACAGCTAATTTTCAAAAGTTTGTCCAGTTAATGTTGAATTGAGAATTTGGCTCAACTATATGAACTTGACATGTTTTACAGCTCAAACATAATTGAATAATGATACTCTCACAGGTTCAACTGTTGTATAATACCAATATTAAAAATTAATAAAATAACTGTGAAATAGAAGTCTAGGAAAAAGTATCTTAGAGTACAGAAATTAAAATGCAGAAAAAAAGTAATTCATTTTGTCTTTGGAAAACAGGATGGCTTCTTAGAGCAAGTGGCATACGAACCAGGTAGAAGTTTTTGAGATTTGGAATTGTTAGAAGAGAGAATATAGTGATACGGAATGGCAGATGGGGATTGTAGACTGGAAAAGCAAGAACATAGCACAGAATCATAAAGTGTAACAGAATAATTCAAATAATAAAATCTATTTCAATGTTACAGAACAAGTATGTGAGGTTCACTATTAAAAATAATTTAGGCTCAATTCAATTGGAGATTTTGATATTACATGTCTCATAATCAAAGGAATAGGGTGACATAACAAATATAAAGTTTTTCTGATCAACAATAAAAGAAAAACAAGAGCATCGAATTAACATTTCCCTATAAAAGGGCTACCAACATTCTCCACTTTACAGAAGTGTCAACATAAAACACTAAAAGTTCCTCACTCAATTACAATACAGTGGAATCCCCACAGATCATCCTATTCTGTTCTGTGATGGACAATAGACTTACCCCTTGACCACTGTTCTCATGGCTGTCTCTGCCCCAAACACCAGGGTTTTATAAAAGCCCCACTAGATTTTCCTACCCCTCCACTTACAGATCACTAGAGGTTACCATGAAACATTTACCATGATAGTGGCAAATTTAATAATCACTAGAACATACTGAGTGCTTTGTGGGAACACTGGCTTCTGCATGGTTATGAAGATGGTAATGAAGTCTAATCTACTGCTCCATTACACATATTATTCTTAGCCACAATGACAGTGTTCCATTTGAGCTTTAGGACTGTATTTAAATAGATGGTTTAGGAAACAGTAAAGCCTAAGAGAATACTGTAGGTGTATTCCAAATTTAGTGTGAGTAGGAAACATCAGGGGAATTTTATCTACTCCATCAAACAATAAAACACTCTAAGCCAGCAAAACAAAGAAGCCAAAAAAACAGAGGATGGGAACATTTTTTCCACTTATTGGAAAGCCAGTGTGCTAATAAAAATATTCATTAAAAAGCATATCAAGTCTTTTCATTATTGTTTGCAGGAGGTTTTGTTGGTTTTTTAAAAAAAGATATGCTATACGTTATTCTAGTTATATTACATAAACATTAGAGCTAATAATACCCTACAGTTCTATATCATGATCCATTAAACAAGCAAGCCAAGGGAAAGAATGGAGTTAGATGACCAAGTGAAAGAAGAATGAGACAGAAAGACACAAACACCCAACAAGAAACAAATACACATGAAAAGTACCTACAATCAAACCCACATGACCAAAGAATAGCATTC
Organism: Ateles fusciceps; assembly: GCA_036589455.1. Lineage (NCBI taxonomy): Eukaryota > Metazoa > Chordata > Mammalia > Primates > Atelidae > Ateles > Ateles fusciceps. The sequence goes on from JAZHEH010001378.1 coordinate 3,545,583, forward strand.
TAATTGCTCAATCTTTCAAAACATTTTTACTGAAGAATCTGGCTGTGTTTCCATGAACATATGCAAAAATGGGGGATACGTCATCACCTGCCCCAAGGGTCATATAAAATAATGTTAAGGGCTGCATATAAAACCCACGGTCCAGAGGTTCTTTCCCAGTTGAAGCCCATGACAATGTCAAAGCCTAACACAAGAAAGACATAACTAGTATCACAACAAGCACCACCATAAATGCCCTGCTACCAACCACTTGTTACATATGAGACACTACACTAATTAGCTTACACATAATTCACTGAATTCTCACACTTCCTTGAGGTAGCTGTTGTTATTGTCCCCATTTCTAGCTACAAATGTCAAAGTTTAGGGAGACCTGAAAAATTCCCTAAAGTTTAACAGCCGTAAATAATGCAGCAGGGACTCAACCAGACCTCTGTAATGCTGGTCCTGAACTGTGATCTACTAGCCAGCGGGTTTCTAACTTTAAAGCACACCACAATCAATGGACAGGTTGACTGTGCACCAATTTCTGGGCACCACCTTCAAAGGTTCTGATTTAGTCATCTGGGGTTAAACCCAGGAGTCTGCATTTCAACACACATTTCTGGTAATTCTGGCACAAACCGTCTGTGGAGCAAACATGAACTTCTGAGCAGAAAAGCAATTATCTACATTGGAATAGAGATTGCTGATACCTGCTAAAACCCTAATTATAGAATATGATTACCTGCAATGACAAAAAAAGGCAGTAAATTTTAAAGAAAATTTTACTTTTAACCTGCTTTATATTTTTGATACATATTATGTGTAAAATTATGAAAGATATACTGAGTTTTTAAATATTTTATATAAGTATTTTAAAAGTGGTTTAAACTTTAAAAATCAATTTTTGTTTTAACAATCAACTAAAAGAATCGTTAATACTTTAAGGATGGCTAGGGGTTGATGATCACTTGCTAGCATTTTTGTTTTAAAAGGCTTAAAATTATTATATTGCTCTTTGTATATTCCAAAATATATACAGTTGACCCTTGAACACCATGGAAGTTGAAGGTACTGCTCCTACCCCAGGACACAGTGAAATATCTCTGTGTGATTTTTGACTCCCCAAAAACTTTACTAACAGCATGCTGTTGGCCAGAGGCCTTACAGATAACATAAACAGTAGATCAAAACATATTTTACATATGTATTATGTCCTCTATTCTTACAATAAAGTAAGCTAGAGAAAGGAAAATGTTACTAAGAAAATCTTAGGAAAAGAAAATATATTTACTCTTCTTTAAGTGGAAGCACATCATCATAAAGACCTCCATCCTGTCGTCTTCAAGCTGAGTAGGGTGAGGAGGAAGCAGAGGAGTTGGTCTTGCTGTCTTGGGGTGGCAGAGGTGGAAGAAAATCCACGTATAATTGGAACTATGTAGTTCACACCTGTGTTGTTCAAGGGTCAACTGTGCTGTCTGGAACATTTTGTTTATGTGCCCCTGAGGATGGTGAAGAACTGTGACATTATTTAACAGTAATTTAATTTGGGGTTAATTCTGACAATACCGTGAACAGGGAATAGAAAGCATGGCCCAAGAGTGAGTCCAGGGAGAAAGCAGCAGCTACATGAATTCTGCCAGCAGAAGCACAAGGGACGAGAAGCTCAGGCACCAGCAAAAGCATGTGACCGAATGTCAACACAGGTCCTCTGTCAGAAGTTATGTAGGTCAGAGGCAAGACAGGAGAATGGTTTAAAAAAGAAATTTTTTTTTGAGAGAATTTTCTCACCCATGAAAGTAGCTGATGCCCCCTGGGCTCTATAAGAGGAGAGGCTCAGTTTCTCTGCAAGAGTCCAGAATCTTTTGCCTTAGCAATCTCACAATAGCTCAGAGTCAGGGACAGCTGCACAATATGGAGCAAGGGCTCAACGCCTGCTCAATACCTATCTGGGCTTCAACTATGTGCCAAGATGTGTGTCAGTCAAGTGCTTGACTAAAACAGTGATGAAGATGCACTTCCTGCTCTTGAAGAGTTAATAATCTGATTGAGGTCAGGTTTCCAGCCCCAGCTTGTGCCAGCTTCTAGCCCTATCATTCCAAGCAAGTCACTTAAAAGTTCCTGAGCCCCAAGTTTTGTTATTTGTAAACTAGAAATAACAATTTCTTCAGTTGTTGGCATCAAATGAGAATATTTGTAAAGTATAATATACTATTAATTGGTGTTTCTCGGTGCATTGTGTAAAGGAAGCCAGAACTTGGCTATCAAAGAAGCCCAATCGATGTACACACAGTTAATAAGCAGAAAAGAAGGAACTGTCAATTACTGTACTCAAGTGCATTCCTAACAAAGAGAACACTGATAAGGGGCATGACCCAGGTTAGTTCTACCAATATATTGTTATTCCTAGAAACTTCACAGGAATGAGTGATTGGAGGAGTGAGTGGCATCCTACAGACTGGAAGGCAAAAGCATGATCGTGCGCTCTTTCAGCATCATGGGGCACAAAGGGATACAAACTCCACAAACCAAGGTGAGCTCAGTCCAAAGACAAAGCAATTCTTACTATTTAGCAAACTTGCTCAGAAATTCCATTAAGAATAAATACTCTTTTCAGAGGAATTTGACCCACCATAGAAACTATTGCACTGATAAAAAAATGTGGCTATAGTTTTTTTTTTTAGACAGTGTTGCTTGGCTGCCCAGGCTAGAATGCAGTGGTACAATCTCAGCTCACTGCAACCCCCACCTCTTGGGTTCAAGCAATTCTCCTGCCACAAAGACTTGTGCCATGATGTTTAGCTAATTTTTGTATTTTTAGTAAAGAAAGGGTTTCATCACGTTGGTCAGGCTAACCTTAAGCGATCCGCCTGCCACAGCTTCCCAAAGTGCTGGGATTTCAGGCATGAGCCACCGTCCCCAGCCCTAGATCTTTCAATTTTAGCATAACAAAGGACAAAAAGAGAAAAGATGAGGGCTATTCAGAAATCAAAATATGGTCATCAGATGGTACTCTGATGTGCATAATCTGATTTACAAGAAAGAGCACAGTGCTGGGGTTCTGAACATCTGGGTTACTATCTGCCCTCTGCTATTACACATATCTGCAGCCTTAAGGTCATTCAATGCCTAAACTTGTATTTCTGAAAAGTGAGAATGGTCATATTAACTCTACACCTTTTTGCAGGGCTTTCATGATGACCAAATGGGATCATGAACGTGAAAGCACTTGAAACTGTTAAAAATCATTCACAAAGCATTATGATTAAAGATATAAACTTCACTTGTATGCAAAATGGGATGTTTCAAGACAATAGGATTTAATTTTCTGGATTATACTATAAACCACTTTATATCCAAGCTCTTAAAAAATAAAACACCTGTGTAGTAAATTAGTACCTCTAGACAATTCTACTACTTCTGTGACATTTCTAGAATTCTGATGTAGTAATTATCAAAAAAAAGTAGTAAAACCCTAAACACAAATCCAAACTTAACCTCCACAAAATTTATTTTACTTTATTCACACTATATGATATTCATTGCTTTTCAGGTAAATGATGGAGTAAATGAGTCCTATAAACACATACACACACAGAGTCAAGGAAAACTTCCACCCACCCCTCACAAAAAAGGTAGAGAATCAAAGACACATAGGCTCAGGTTCATGAATATAGTAGATTCATTCCATTTTTAAAACAGGTATTACTGTGTTCTCTTTCTAACCTTAAAAGGACCAAGTATCTTCAAAATAATGATGCTGGTGACTGTTCATTCCTAGGCCATTTTGGCAAATATAAGTGTATATTTAGATAAGCCCACGAAAAAATAACAAGCTGAAAATTCCACAGATAATCTAAATAGCTAGTTATGGAAAAATTATTTGTGACAAAGATATCATTATAAAACCACAGATATTTCTTATGATATATATGCAAAAATCCTCAAAATACCATAAAACCAAACCTAGCAACATAAAAAAAAAAAATTAGATGCTATGACGAACTGGGATTCATTCCAGGTATGCAAGGTTGGTTTAACTTCTGAAAATCAGTTAATGTAATACACCATTAGCAATAGACTAAACAGCAAAACCGCAGGATCATATGTAAAGATGCAATAAAAGCATTTGACAACAAGCTTTTTCTTGAAAAGAACACACAAATCAAACTAGGAATAAAAAGGAATTTTCTTGACACGACAAAAACATGTACAAAGAAAACTCATGGCTAATATCATACTTAAAGGTGAAAGAGTAGATGCATTCCCCCTAACATCAGGAAGAAAACACTCATGTCTGCTCCCACCACTGTAATTTAACATTGTTCTGGAAGTTCTAGCCAGGGTAACTAAGGCAAGAAAAAGAAATAACAGGCATCCAGATTGGAAAGGAAGAATAAAATTAACCCTGTTTGTAGATGTCTTGATCTTGTATATAGAAAAATTTAAGGAATACACTAAAAAGAAATTACAACCAAGAAATGAGTTCAGTAAAGTTGCAGAATACTAATTCAATATACAAATATCAATACACCTTTTATATACTTGCATTGAAGAATCCAAAAACAAAATTAAAACAATTCTATTTATAATAGTATAAAGAATAATGAGATGCTTAATAATAAATTTTAAAAAGTATAAATCCTACTATACTCTGGAAACAACAATAAATTATTCAAAGCAATTAAAGACCTGAATGAATGAAAAAACATCTTGTATTCCTAGATTAGAAGACTCAAGATTGTTAAATTGGCATTACTTCCCAAATTAATCTACAGATTCAATGCAATCCCTATCAGAATCATAACTGACTTCTCTATAAAACTTGACAAGCTGCTTCTAAAATGCAAGTAGATTCTAATAAATGTATAGTCGTAGGTCTGTGTGGTTTTAATGTACATTTCCCTGATGACTAATGATAATCAACAACTTTCCATGTACTTAGTTGTCATCCATGTATCCTCTCTGATAAAGTGTCTCTTGAGGTCTTTTGCCTGTTTTATGATTGCTTTTTTTTGGCTGTTGTTGAGTTTGGAGAGTTCTCTGTATATTCTGGATATGAGTCCATTGTTAGATATGTCATTTGCATATTTTTCTCATTCTGTAGGTTCTCTTTTATTCTCCTAACAGTGTCATTCAAAGGACAAAAGTTTTGATTTTGATACTGTCCAATTCATTAAAAAATATAAAAATATGCCTTTTATGAAAATGAAATTTTTTATATTTTTTTACAAAACTGAAATTCATACAGAAATTGCATGAGATCCAGAATAGCTGAAAAAAAAGAAGAAAATAAGAAAACTCATACTCCTCCATTTCAAAACTTACTACAAACCATCAAGAAACAAGACCAGTGTGGTTTTAGCATAAGGATATAGGTCAATGGAACAGAATCCAGAGTTTAAAAATAGGCTATGTCTATGGCCAACAGGTTTTTGACAGGAGTACCAAGATCACTGAATGAAAAATGAAGAGTCTTTTTAACAAATGGTGCTCAGATAGCTGGATATCCACATGCAAATGAATGACTTTGGACCTTTGCCTCATACCATATTCAAAAATTAACTCAAAGTGGATCAAAGAACTAAACATTAGAACTAAAACAAATTTCTTAGAAGAAAATACAAGAGTAAATTTTAATGATCTATGATTTGGCGATGATTTTTAGATATGATACCAAAACCACAAGTAAGAAAAAAATTGATTTTTTTAATAATGTCTCCATAATTTTGCCTTTTTCAGAATGTCATACAGTTGGAATCATAGGGTATGAAGCCATTTCAGATGGGTTTCTTTCACTTAGGAATGTGCATGTAAGTTTCCTCTATGTCTTGTCATGGCTTGATATTTCATTTCTTTTTAGTGGTAATAACATCCTACTGTCTCAGTGCACCACAATTTATTCATCCATTCACCTACTGAAGAATATTTGGTTGCTTCCAAACTTTTAACAATTATGAATACAACTGTAAAAGGAGCAGTAACTGCCTGGGTTAGGGAGAGGGAGAGATGAATAAGCAGAGCACAGAGGATTTTAAGGCAGTAAAAAAAAAAAAACCTCTGTATGATAGTGTATTAGTGGTTATGTATCCTTGTGAATTTGTCAACAATCTATGAAAAGCCAACACCAAGAGTGAATCTGAATGTACACTATTTATTTTGGGTGATAATATGTCAATGCAGATTCACCAACTGCAACAAAGGTACCACTCTGATAGGGGTTGTTGTCAGTGAAAGAGGTTATGCATGTGTGAGGCAGAGGGTATGTGGGATACTTTTTTGCCTTCCTCTCAATTTTGCTGTGGGCATAAAACTGCTCTAAAACAAAGCAATCTTAAAAAAAAAAAAAAAAAAAAGGTGAGTTGGACTTCACCAAAATCAAAAACTGTGCAAAGGATACTATCAAGAAAATAAAAGACACATTTTGGGAGGCGGAGATGGGCAGATCACTGAGGGTCAGGAGTTCATAACCAGCCTTGCCAACATGGTGAAATCCTGTCTCTACTAAAAAAACAAAAATCAGCTGGGTGTGGTGGTACATGCCCATAACCCTAGCTACTCAGGAGGCTGAGGCAGGAGAATTGCTTGAACACTGGAGGCAGAGGTTGCAGTGAGCTGATATCACGCCACTGCACTCCAGCAGCCTGGGCAACAGAAATAGACTCCATCTCAAAAAAGAAGAAAAGAAAAGAAAATGAAAGACAATCTATAAAATGGGAAAGAATATTTGCAAATCATATAAGATCCTAGTATCCAGAATATGAAAAGAACTAAAACTCATAAAGAAGACAAACCCAATGAAAACATGGGCAAATAACTTAGATAGACATTTTTCCTAAGGAGATATGCAAACAGCCAAGAAGCACATAAAAGATGCTCAACATTGTTAGTTACCAGGGAAATGCAAATTGTCAAAAGGGGCACCTGAGAAAGAAAGCTTCCTTACCCTCACTATTCTGCAAGAGCTTCCAGAAGCCCACTTCTTTTCACTGTACAAACGAAAAATCCAGACACCTTCCTTCTTACAGCTTTGCACTTGAGGGGAACCAACTGGAAGTTAAAGTGGATCAGAGAGACAGAAAGAAACTGGATCCATCCTTGATGGCACTGTTGAGGAGTTAAACCAAATTAATCCTGGAGACCTACCTACATCTGGACTTTCTTTTATTAGACAACCCAAGTCCCTTTTATTATTTAAGCCTGCTTGGGTTCATTTTCTTTACTCAAAATCAAAATCTTAACTGACTAAATCACATAGTTAAGAAGTGCTACAGCGGGTGGATAACTGGAGCAGAAATATAATCTTGGAGGCAACAGTGTTGAAATGGCTATTTTTGAAGAAAGGCAAATTATGTTTTCCTCTACCATACTGAATCGTGTTTCAAACCTTCACCCAGAACTTAATGTTGGATAGATCTTTTTCCAGCTCAAATATCTTACCTGATCTTCGTTCCATATTTCTAACAAGGTGAGCACACACCCACTCAAAATAATATAGCATAAAGAATAAGGAAATTAAAATACAGAGGTCATAGAATTGTGCAAAGCTGGAATTTGTTTTAATGAAAAAGAATGTTGTAAACTACAAATAACTGTAACACGGTCATTATCATTTGACTATGAATAACTTGAAGGAATCAGACTAAAATAACTTTTAAAGAACATTCCAGTTCTAAATAATCACATGTAAAAAGAAAATGGTTAAGAATTGACTCCAGAAAAAATAGGTGAGGACGATCCAAGATAGCTGAATAGGAACAGCATTGGATTGAAGTTCCCAGCAAAAATGCAGAGGGTGAGTGATCACTGCATTTTCAAACGAATTTTTACTGTCCACAGGCCAGGAGATTCCCAGGCCAAAAAGCACCAGGAGTCTCCAGCATGGTTGTTTCAGGAGGTGCAGCGGGTCTCTGCACAAAAACTCACACAAATCTGGGGTGCCTTTTCAACTGGGGACTGGAACACCTGGGAGACAGAGTGGCCCATTCAACTGAAAAAAGTGGGTAATCTGGCTCGGCTGGTCCCACCCCACAAAGGCCAGCAATCTGAAATGCTCTGGATTGAGAGTTTCACAGCAAGCACTGCTGGACCCAGGACAGTCCAGCTCTGTGGGAGGAAGGGCATCCACCATTACAGAAGCAGTCCACCACTACCGAGGCAGCACGCCATTACCGAGGCAGCACGCCATTATTGAGGCAGTTCTAACTATACCCCTATAAACAAAACTGCAAGGAAGTTCACATAGCAGCTGGGCAGAGCTCACGGGCAGCTCAGCAACTCCTCTGCTGGCAGACTGTGATTAGGCTACCTCCTTGCTGGGCAGGGCATCTCTGAAAAAAGGCAGCAGAATGACAGGAACTTATAAATAAAGCCCCACCTTCCTGAGTCAGAGCAATAGGCAAAAAAAGGCAGTTATGAGTTTCGCTGCAGCAGACTTAAATGCACCTGCCCAGCAGCTTTGGATAGAACAACGGAGCTCACAGCTCAGCACTTAAGCCCCTATAAGGGACAGACTGTCTCCTCAAGCAGCTCCTAGATGCCTGCATAACGAAAGAGACACCTCATAAAGGAGAGCTCAGGCTGACATCTGGCAGGTATCCTACTGGGACAAAGAAAACAGAAGAAGAAACTGGCAGCAACCCTTACTGTTCTGCAGCCACTGCAGGTGATCCCCCAGGCAAGCAGGGTCTAGAGTGGACATCCAGCAGTCCTACAGCAGAGGGGCCAGTCTGTTAGAAGGAAAACTAAGAAACAGAAAGAAATAACTTCATCAGCAGCAAACAGGACATCCAATCAGAGAACCCATCTGAAAGTCAACAACCACAAAGACCACAGGTAGATAAATCGACAAAGATGGGAAGAAACCAGTGAAATAAGGATGAAAACACCCAAAACCAGAACGCCTCTCCTCCTCCAAGGGATCACAACTCCTTACCAGCAAGGGAACAAGGCTGGATGGAAAATGAGTCTGACGAATTGATAGAAACAGGCTTCAGAAGATGGGTAATAAACTTCTCTGAGCTAAAAGATCATGTTCTAACCCAATGCAAAGAAACTAAGAACCTTGAAAAAAGGTTTCATGAAATGCTAATAAGAATAAACAGCTTAGAGAGGAATATAAATGAATTGATGGAGCTGAAAAACACAACACAAGAACTTCGCAAAGCAAACACAAGTCTCAATAGCCAAATCGACCAAGCAGAAGAAAGGATATTAGAGATTGAAGATCAACTCAATGAAATAAAATGAGAAGGCAAGATTAGAGGAAAAAGAGTAAAAAGAAATGAACAAAGCCTCCAAGAAATATGGGATTATGTGAAAAGATCTAATCTACATTTGATAGGTGTACCTAAAAGTGACGGAGAGAATGAAGCAAAGCTGGAAAACACCCTTCAGGATATTATCGCAGAGAACTTCCCCAATCTAGCAAGGCAGGCCCACATTCAAGTCCAGGAAATACAGAGAACACCACACAGATATTCCTCAAGAAGAGCAACCCCAAAGCACATAACTGTCAGATTCACCAGGGTGGAAATGAAGGAAAAAATGCTAAGGGCAGCCAGAGAGAAAGGTCGGATTACCCACAAATGGAAGTCCATCAGACTCACAGTGGATATCTCAGTAGAAACCCTACAAGCCATCAGAGAGTGGGGTCCAATATTCAACATCCTTAAAAAAAAGAACTTTCAACCTAGAATTTCACATCCAGCCAAATTAAGCTAAATAAGCGAAGCAGAAATAAAATCCTTTATGAACAAGCAATTGCTCAGAGATTTTATCACCACCAGGCCTGCTTTACAAGAGCTCCTGAAAGAAGCACTAAACAAAGGAACAACCAGTACCAGGCACTCCAAAAACATACCAAATGATAAAGAACATTGACACAATGAAGAAATTGTGTCAACTAATGGGCAAAACAACCAGCTAGCATCAAAATGGCAGGATCAAATTCACACATAACAATATTAACCTTAAATGTAAATGGGATAAATGCCCCAATCAAAAGACACAGACTGGTAAATTGGACAAAAAGTCAAAACCCATCAGTGTGTTGTATCCAGGAAACCCATCTCACATGCAAGGATACACATAGGCTCAAAATAAAGGGATGCAGGAAGATCTACGAAGCAAATGGAGAGCAAAAAAAAAAAAAAAAAAAAAAAGCAGGAGTTACAATCCCACAGTCTCTGATAAAATAGACTTTAAACCAACAAAGATCAAAAGATACAAAGAGGGCATTACATAATGATAAAAGGATCATTGCAACAAGAAGAGCAAACGATCCTAAATATATACGTGCCCAATACAGGAGCACCTAGATACATAAAGCAAGTTCTTAGAGACCTACAAAGAGACTTAGACTCACACACAATAATAGTGGGAGACTTTAACACCCCATTGTCAATATTAGACAGATCAACAAGACAGAAGATTAACAAGGATATCCAAGACCTGAACTCAGCTCTGGACCAAGCAAACCTAATAAACATTTACAGAACTCTCCACCCCAAATCCACAGAATATACATTCTTCTCAGCACCACATTACACCTATTCTAAAATTGCCCACATAATTGGAAGTAAATCACTCCTCAGCAAATGCAAAAGAACGGAAATCATAACAAACAGTCTCTCAGACCACGGTGCCAACAAATTAGAACTCAGGATTAAGAAACGAACTCAGAACTGCACAACTTCATGGAAACTGAACAACTGGCTCTTGAATGTTGACTGGATAAACAATGAAATGAAGGCAGAAATAAAGATGTTCCTTGAAACCAATGAGAACAAAGACACAACATACCAGAATCTTTGGGACACATTTAAATCAGTGTCTAGAGGAAAATTTATAGCTATAAATGCCTACATGAGAAGCAAGGAAAGATCTAAAATAGACACCCTATCATCAAACTTGAAAAGAGCTAGAGGAGCAAGATAAAAAAATCTCAAAACCTAGCAGAAGACAAGAAATAACCAAGATCAGAGCAGAACTGAAGGAGATAGAGACATAAAAAAAAACCCTTCAAAAAATCAATAAATCCAGGAGCTGGTTTTTTTGAAAAGATCAACAAAACAGACTACTAGCCAGATTAAAAATGAGAGAATAATCAAATAGATGCAATAAAAAATGATGAAGGGGATATGACCACAGATTCCACAGAAATACAAACCACCATCAGAGATTACTGCAAACAACTCAATGTACATAAACCAGTAAACCTAGAAGAAATGGATAAGTTCCTGGACACTTGCATCCTCCCAAGCCTAAACCAGGAAGAAGTTGAAACCCTGAATAGACCAATAACAAGGGCTGAAGTTGAGGCAGCAATTAAGAGCCTACCAACCAAAAAAAGCCCAAGTCCAGATGGGTTCACAGCCGAGTTCTAACAGACATACAAAGAGGAGCTGGTACCACTCCTTCTGAAACTATTCCAAACAATCCAAAAGAGGGAATCCTCCCCAAATCATTTTATGACACCAACATCATCCTGATACCAAACCCGGCAGAGACTCAAAAGAAAAGAAAACTTCAGGCCAATATCCACGATGAACATTGATGCAAAAATCTTCAATAAAATACTGGCAAACCGATTGCAACTGCACATCAAAAAGCTTATCCATCACAATCAAGTAGGCTTCATCCCAGGGATGCAAGGCTGGTTCAACATACACAACTCTATATACGTAATTCACCACATAAACAGAATAAAGACAAAAACCACATGATTTTATCAATAGATGCAGAGAAGGCCTTCAAGAAAATTCAACAGCCCTTTAGGCTAAAAACTCTCAAAAAAATTAGGTATCGACGGAACGTATCTCAAAATAATAAAAGCTATTTACAACAAACCAACAGCCAATATCATACTGAATGGGCAAAAACTGGAAGCATTCCCTTTGAAATCTGGCACTAGACAGGGATGCCCTCTCTCGCCACTCCTATTCAATATAGTATTGGAAGTTCTAGCCAGAGCAATCAGGTAAGAAAAAGAAATAAAGGGTATTCAATTAGGAAAGGAGGAAGTCAAATTGTCTCTATTTGTAGACGACATGATTGTATATTTAGAAGACCCCATCCTCTCGGCCCAAAATCTCCTGAAACTATAACCAACTTCAGCAAAGTCTCAGGAGACAAAATCAATGTGCAAAAATCACAAGCATTCCTATACACCAATAATAGACTTAAAGAGAGCCAAATCAAGAACCAACTGCCATTCACAACTGCTACAAAGAGAATAAAATACCTAGGAATACAACTGACAAAGGATGTAAAGGACCTCCTCAAGGAGAACTACAAACCACTGCTCAAGGAAATAAGAGAGGACACAAACAGATGAAGAAACATTCCATGCTCATGGTTAGGAAGAATCAATATCATGAAAATGGACATACTGCCCAAAGTAATTTATAGATTCAATGCTATCCCCATCAAGCTACCTATGACCTTCTTCACAGAAATGGCAAAAACCACCTTAAACTTCATATGGAACTAAAAGAGAGCCCGCATAGCCAAGTCAATGCTAAGCAAAAAGAACAAAGCCGGAGGCATCATGCTACCTGCCTTCAAACTATACTACAAGGCTACAGTAATCAAAACAGCATGGTACTGGTACCAAAACAGAGATATGAATCAATGTAACAGAACATAGGCCTCGGAAGCAACACCATATATCTACAACCATCTGATCTTTGACAAACCTGGCAAAAACAAGCAATGGGGAAAGGATTCCCTGTTTAATAAATGGTGTTGGAAAAACTGGCTAGCCATGTGCAGAAAGCAGAAATTGGACCCCTTCCTGACACCTTACACTAAAATTAACTCCAGATGGATTAAAGACTTAAACAGAAGACCTAACACCATAAAAACCCTAGAAGAAAACCTAGGCAAAACCATTCAGGACACAGGCATAGGCAAGGATTTCATGACTAAAACACCAAAAGCATTGGCAACAAAAGCCAAAATAGACAAATGGGACCTAATCGAACTCCACAGCTTCTGCACAGCAAAAGAAACAGTCAGTAGAGTGAATTGGCAACCAACAGAATGGGAAAAAATGTTTGCAATCTACCCATCTGACAAAGGATTTATATCCAAAATCTACAAAGAACTAAAACAGATTTACAAGAAAAAAAAAAAACATTAGAAAAATGACCAGTGATGCAAATCAAATCAAAACCACATTGAGATACCATCTCATGCCAGTTAGAATGGCGATCATTAAAAAGTCTGGAGACAACAGAGGCTGGAGAGGATGTGGAGAAATAGGAACACTTTTACACATTGGTGGGAGTGTAAATTAGTTCAACCATTGTGGAAGACAGTGTGGCGATTCCTCAAGGACCTAGAAACAGAAATTCCATTTGACCCAGCAATCCTATTACTGGGTATATATCCAAAGGATTATAAATCATTCTATTATAAGGACACATGCACACATATGTTCACTGCAGCACTGTTTACAATAGCAAAGACTTGGAACCAACTCCAATGCCCACTGAAGATAGTCTGGACAGGGAAAATGTGGCACATATACACCATGGAATACTATGAAGCCATCAAAAATGATGAGTTCGTGTCCTTTGTAGGGACATGGATGAACCTGGAAACCATCATTCTCAGCAAACTGACACAAGAACAGAAAATCAAACACCGCATGTTCTCACTCATAGGCAGGTGTTGAACAATGAGAACACATGGACACAGGGAGGGGAGCATCATACACTGAGGTCTGTGGCCGGTAGGGAGTTGGGGAGGGATAACATGGGGAGAAATACCAGATATAGGTGATGGGGATGGAGGCAGCAAATTACATTGCCATGTATGTACCTATGCAACAATTCTGCATGTTCTTCACATGTACCCCAGAACCTAAAATGCAATAAAATATGTATATATATTAAAAAATAAAAATCAATTAAAAAAAGAATTGATTCCAAAAAAAAAATATATATATAGTGAGAGAGCCTGTATTCAATACATTAAATCTCAGATCAATTTCTCTAGGTAAGTAAAATAAACAAAAATATAAACTAATGCAAATAGTCAACTACTCTGATTTCAACATGTTACTCACCAAAATATTTGAAAGTCATTCCTTCTTAGGAAAGGACTATTTTTCCCAAATATTTCAGAGTTCATTAGGAGTATTAGTGAAAAGCAGCAAAAAAATTTAAAAAAACTATACAATAGCCAGCAGTTCATATTTACATGACACAAATATGTATTCAATACTTTAACTCAGTATATTTGATACATGCTGGGTATGTAATTTTAAACATTATATATCTCTACCTTATGTATAGACTAAGCTCATAACTGTCATATACACACACAAATACATACAGACACAGTAGAAATGGTTTAAAATCTCATTTATCTATTTAAATTAGCTATACTTTCATCCCTTGATGGCTAAGCAAAGAACGATGGTTATTAATAATAACTATAAAATTTACATTCTGCAGGAATTTAGAAAATAGTTCTTGGCTTCAAAAAGTAGACGAACATGCATTTGTGGAGGGGAAGAAATGACCCACGGTACAATGGACTTCCACAGCACTCAGTTTTTTCCTTTATATATCATGATTTCCTTTCCATGCCACGGATTACTACTTGGCTTACCAATTCTCACCAGATCATGTGTTTCAAAGGCAAAAGGACTGGGCCAGGAATCTCTGGGATCAATCACAATGCCTGCCACATAGGAGGTAGTAAATGTTCCCCACTTCCCCACCAACAAAACAGAAAAGCTTTTATATCTGTCTTTTTTTTTTGAGACAGAGTCTTACTCTGTTGCCCAGACCAAAATGCAGTGGTGCAATCTTGGCTCACTGTAACCTCCGCCTCCCAGGTCCAAGCGATTCTCCTGCCTCAGCCTCCCAAGTAGCTAGGACTACAGGTGCCTGCCACCAAGCCCAGCTAATTTTTGTATTTTTAGTAGAGACAGAGTTTCGCCATGTTGGCCAGGCTGGTTATGAACTCCTGACCTCAAGTGACCCATGCGCCTTGGTCTCACAAAGTGCTGAGATTACAAGCATGAACCATCACACCGGCCTCTTTTATATATATCTTTCATTTTTAAAGCATTTTTGAAACTATGCATTTCCAGTATAAGATGCCTCATGTAAGTAATATATTTTACAGTTATCCTACACATTGTATGTATTATTATTTCCTTTCACTTGTTTTATAGTTAATGTATTTCAATTTTCATGGGAAAACTCAGTTCTAATAAAGATTTCTGAGTTTTGATATAAAGTCTGCATTTTATGGACTCTGATCATATATCTTCCAGATTGAAGCATTCACATTTTTCAAGTCTCCAGACAAAACAAAGATCAGTCATCTTTTTTTCAGATCATGTCTTTTTCAAGATATTATTAAAATCCCCCACATGAGATTTCACATACAAAATTTCAGGTTTATAGCAATATAATTATATCCAGTGAAACCTCATTTTTTTAGAATCCTCAAGAAATAAGACCTCTGATACAGCTGAGTTTTTGTTACAGTGAATACTTCTAGTGCCTTTTTTAATTGTTTCTTTTGTTTGTTCTTGAGACAGCGTCTTACTCTGTCACCCCGGCTGGAGTGCAGTGGTGTGATAATAGCTTACTGCAGCCTCAAACTCATGGACTCAAGCTATCCTCCCACCTCAGCCTCCCAAGTAGCTGGGGCTACAAGCAAGCACCACTATGCCCAGCTAATTACGTGTGTGTATGCAGAGATAAGGTCTGCATTGCTGAGGCTGGTCTCAAACTCCTGGACTCAAGCGATTCTCCCGCCTCAGCATCCCATTTATAGGCATGAGCTACTGTGCGCCACCTTTTATCATAACTTTTAAGAGAAATGTTTATGTGTGTCATTACATATTTCAATCCCTTACAAAGAATGTACTGAATTAAAACAACTTAAACTCTTCTTAGTGATTTGGGTTACCATTTTGAACACTGAGGAGCCACCTCTCTCTAGCCCCACATATAAGCCCAGAATTGCCAGGGTATGTTGGGTTGTCTTCAGGGAGGTATTTCAATAACACCAAGGACCCAACAGGTCCACACATAAACACACATCCTGTATCTCTCACCCTTTTGTAGAATCATCTGATATAAGTAGTGGTCTCTCCACCTAGATCCCTATCATTTTCCATCATTTCATAAGCTAGCTGGTTTGGTCGGAAAAGCCTCAACTTTTACACACGTCTAGAACAGTTCTTCTCCATCATATTATTTGCTGGTAAGTGTACACAAGCTGTTTCTGATGGTTCTCCTGTTTCCCTTTTAGTTAGAAAGCTCAGAAAACTTGCATTTGAATTGCTGTTACTGAAAAGTACCAAGTTCAAGCAATTCCAAAAGCTTTCCACAAAATGGACTACAACAGTTCATCATTATCAATAAACTCTAAGCTTTATCATAAATTATCTTTACTTTCCTTTGTACCCAATGCCTCTTTCATTGATATTCAGCATGGTGCCCAGAAAATCTAAAAGTGAACAACTAGATCACATATAACTACAGGAAAAAGAAATCCCCTCTCTCTCCAGCAGAGAGAACTAAAGACAGGGACCAAAGATTACAATCACAATGAACTTCAATTCAAACTTACGGAATCACCTACCATGCAAGATATATGCTAAATAAAATGTGGTCACTCGAGATTCAGCTACATAAGTGGATCTCCTCAGAACAACTATTTTAATGGCAGAAAAAACAACCTAGGGTTTATTTTAAGCTTTTTAAAATCAATATTAACCATGTTTCTGTTTCCTAGGAAACTAAGTAGGTGATACCTATGACAAGAAAACTCTACCAGTGTCACTTTTCCTTTTATCCTTGGCTCACACCATGGTTACTGCTTATTAGAAGAAAAAAATTATCTTCTAGTACCACTGAATATCACAATGAAATGAGAAGGGAGATACATAGAATACCAATGTCTCAGACTGCATCTCCTTCTCAGGTGTAATGGAGAATTAATAGAATAAATGCCTGCACAGAGAGCTCCAAAAAGGTGGAAAACAGTTAATACTCTAGTTTATTACAATGCTCAACACAGAGCATGACATTTTAAAACAAAGGAGTTAAAAGCCTAGATTCGTTAGAAACATCAGGTCAGACCCTTCCAAGTTCAAATTCCAGATTTTTTTTTCCTTGGGTAAACTAAAATTATGTCACCTCTCTAAACTACCGTTTCCAAGTCTTAATAAAGAGAAAAGACCTAGCTCATGTTGCAGTAAATGAACACAATTTAAAAAGAAATATAAAATACTACATTCAGGATTTCATCTCTAAAAAATCTCTAAGAATTATGTTCCAAGATAACAAAACAGGTAGTTTCTCAAGGACTTTATGACCAGTGAAACCTTATGACATAAGGTTTCTTTTTTAAGCTCTCATTTTAGAGGGGTTACAAACGGACATGGCATCTTTAAAAAGTTTAATGAATGTCACTTCTACAAATCTCTGTGCATGACCTTTCAACTCTGAAAATGTGATACTTTTATACTATACATCTGTGCTGGGACCACATTACCTAAACTTGCTCTGATTTTCTTATCAACAATCAAATACAGAAAGAAAACTGAGGCACAACTCACAACATGGTTGAATTATGCACTTGAAAACAGAGTTCATTTAAACAGTCTCAAATTTCTAAAATCCATTATTAAGTCACAGTAAGTTGTAGGGTATACACCCGTGGGCCAAAGATCCAAAGACTGCATATGCTGCTGAGATTTGCTGTTTAACCAAACTCAGACACTGGAGATCAACATCTCAACATTTTAAACACATGTTTAAGTTTTAAGTATCTTTCCAAACATTTAACTGCACTGGAGACTTTAAAATACAATTTTATACACATATACATATATGTGTGTATATACGTGGGTGTGTGTGCATATATATATACACACACATACATATATTCATGTGCTTTTATTATTTAAATGTCTGCAATGGCAAAACAACTTTTTCCTAAAGCAACAACACATAATTTTCCCATACTTCAGACCCCAACTCCACAAACTGCTCCTCCATATACATATATTTTAAATATCCCTTTTAACTTACAGATGCTGACCCACCATGTAGATATCCAAAATTCAGTTTTCTACTCTGTGAAAGAATTTGTATGTAGCAAACAAGAGAGACTAAGAAATGGCAACGACCAACCAGCTAATCTTATTTTCACAGGCTACTACTAGCCTCAACTATCAAATAGATATTTAGACACTGCAGGTT
This sequence comes from Ateles fusciceps, assembly GCA_036589455.1. Classification (NCBI taxonomy): domain Eukaryota; kingdom Metazoa; phylum Chordata; class Mammalia; order Primates; family Atelidae; genus Ateles; species Ateles fusciceps. Next base: position 3,563,807 of record JAZHEH010001378.1, read on the forward strand.
TAATTTCCATAAGCTGACCCCTCTGTACCATTAACCTCCTCCCAAAATCCTAGAAATCCTGATCCCAGGAATATAACCATTTCAGCCATAATACTAAAGGCAATGCAGACTTTCTGTTTATCATCACAACTGATACTGAACTCACTGCCTAGAATCTTGAGTAACATACTAAGGAGAGAACACTGCATGCACCTTTATTAAGTGCTAAAAATGGTCTGGGTAATTATTAACTATCAATACTGTTTACCTCCTGGCAAAACCTGGTATTGTAAAATGTTAGGTTATGCTAATCAAATACAATAATGAAGATAATTATAACCACCACCACGTCTAGAAGCACTAAGACCTTTGGAATAAATTTTGACTTAGAGTCTTGTGGAGAGCTAAATTCCCATTCAGGTTCCTGGCTCTATAGAACTCAAGCTCTATGACCTAATGAAGGTCACTTCACCTTTATCTGCCCAAGAAAGATGATTTCTAAAGCTCTTTCAAGTCTCCATAACTCTTTAGGCCTAATGCCTTAGAGCTCTAGAGATACATATATTGAATATTAAATGGCTATATCAAACCTCATAGATGGGTTTTGCTACAATGCAGGAATGCATACCTCCCAAATATTTAGCCAATACGACAAGAAAGAATCATTATATAAATCAGACTTTGGTAAGCTTTGTTTTCAATCTTTTGTACAAAGAGTCTTCATAATAGGCTTAACATTTTTTAGAAAATATTTTGCTAACAAGTTTATGTAGGATTTAACCATTATTAAGCAATTACATTCAAAATACAAACAGGTTTATATTTTGGCAAACAAATTCACATGGAACACAGTACTTTCAAATGCTTACCACACTAGTATGTTATATGTCATGGGTCTTGCTTTATAACACAAACTCTGCTGACTTTTGTAGGGTTAGAAGGAGCTATTTTACGACTCATTTTTCCTATTGCACATATATACAACACTATCATTGTATAAATGGTATTAGGAATCACTTTGGACTAAGTGTGGTGGCTCAGGTCTGTAACTTAAGCACTTTGGGAGGCCAAGGCAGGAGGATCGCTTGAGGCCAACAGTTCAAGACCAGCCTAGGCAACATACTGAGACCTCAAAGAATAAAAAATTTAAAAATTAGTTGGGCATGGTAGTACACTCCTGTGGTCCCGTCTACTAGGGAGGCTGAGGTGGGAAGATCTTGAGCCCAGGAACTGAGGCCGCAGTGAGCTATGATCATGGCCACTATACTCTAGCCTGAGCAACAGAGTGAGACCCTGTCTCTAAAAAGAAGAAAAGAAAAATCACTTTGCAATTTGCCCTACATCAACTTTCACAAGCATATGAACTCTTTACAATATAAATCTCATCTTGCTCAGAAACATGAGCTATCACCCTCCAACCATGAGAAGAAGATGATGTAAAATCATCAAATCAAATTGCTTCTCTAAGATTCTGCAACTCTCGGGGCCATTCCTTTAGCTAGGCTTATCCCTAGACACCTATCTTTATTCAAACTGAAATGCCAATTAATTCATGCAGTAAATCCTAAGAACAAAGATGATCCTAGGCATGGGAAGAAAACCTACATACAGAGTACCCAGGAAGCACCTCCACAGCACCCTGCTCTTTCCCTTTGTAAAATTCATCAAACATAATTCAGCTACTTCACCCACTAGTCATGGCTCTATAGAGGTGAAGACTATGTCTATCTTCACTTCTGTAGCATACCTAGCATGATGCTTCAACACAGGGTAAACATTCTTTTTATTTAAAAAAAAGTGTTAATTTAAAATGAAAATAGAAATACATTCTACAGTACTGTAGGATAAAATGGTACAAGTTTTTCAAATTGAACCATAAAACATTCCTGTATTTTGTGCCCAGCAGCACCTAGAGCCAAGAAGTGCTGATGGGGAAGAATGGCACACACAGGGAAGCATGCCCATTGGCACCAAGTACGCAGAGTGCGGAGGAGAGACAGCATGCAGCATGGAGGCACTCTGGCAGCTATTGGTTGAAGACCAAGGACAGAGGGGAGGGGGGGTGAAGGAGAAGGAGATGATAGCAAGCAGAAGAGATGGAGTGGACAGGGAAAACAAGCAAAATGATCAAGCAAATAAATATGTTGGGGATAACAAGAGTCAGGCTTCTTATTAGAGTAGCAGGTATTTACAAACAGAATAAGTGAAGTGCTACACTGGAATTGGAAATATAAGTATGAACTTGTAGTTTTTAAAAATATAAACATAGAAGCCGGGCGCGGTGGCTCATGCCTGTAATCCCAGCACTTTGGGAGGCCAAGGTGGGTGCATCACTTGAGGTCAAGAGTTTGAGACCAGCCTGGCCAACATGGCAAAACCCCATTTCCACTAAAAATACAAAAATTAGCCAGCTGTGGTGGCGGGTGCCTGTAATCCCAACTACTTGGGAGGCTGAGGCCAGGAGAATCACTTGAACCCAGGAGGCAGAGGTTGCAGTGAGCCAAGATCATGCCATTGCACTCCAGCCTGGGAAATAGAGCAAGACTCCATCTCAAATATATATCTATAAACAAAGATAGAGACATTGCTATAAATGTATGTGTTTATGGAGTGTGTGCATAAAAATGTATGTGTACATGTTAAATGATACTCCAAAGTATAGCACTTGTTAAATGCTAAGCACTTTGAATTAAGGGAAATTGGGTGGACTTAGAAACTGCCTCAGAATCAAGGTCTGACCTTCCCTTGTTTTTCACCCTAACACAGGGAGGGGACATCTCTGAAGTTTCCTCATCTAACTGAAAAAAGTTCTTTCAAAAGAAACAAAATTGCCTTTAGTCCCCTGTCAGAAATCTTATTAACCAGGGAAATGAATCACCAAAGAAGAACCTGAAGGTCATCACCATCCCTAACCAAACAGAATTTTCATCTATTCTGAGTGTGTTACTGAGAAGCTTCATCTGCATAAAAGACAACCTTTGGTCCCAGAATAGTTCTTCCCCCTCACCTTCCTATAGCTTGTCACCACCTCTCTGCAAGCCACAAGGAACTCTGTACCAGACTACTGTCCACCGGACCTGTTCGCCTCCCCCTAGAAATGATTTACTCTTCCTCCAAAATTGTCTACATCACTCACTTTGTCCTCTCCCCTGTGAAGAGGGTATTCAAGACCTTCTTTGAGTTTCCTACTTTGTGTGATTCCTGTGCACTTGCACATTAATAGCTTGTAGCCTTTTCTCCTGTTAATATGTCTTTTGTCAGCTTATTCTAGCAGATTATCAAATCTTCAGAGGGAAAGTTTAAAATTCCCCACATAGACATACACATGTTTCCCAGCTGTCCACCAAGAGGACCTAGAATGAATGATCACTCAGAGAGTTCTGATTATAGTTTCTAAATATCATTCTCCACTAAAGAAACCAGGGTTAAGTGGAGAAATGGCTTATCACAAGGATGGGGCAGAGAAATACAAAATGAGTGTGGAACTGTTTATTGTGCCACAAAATAAGGAGGTGCTCAATGACTAATCAGGATGTGTCTAAAAGACACAAGAGCCACTACAGAGTGGCTTGCATTCACCAAATATGGGACAGTATGAGCATCAAAAGAGACATAATGGGTTATAACCCACCGAATAAACTAGAAATCTGTGACACAATATATGAAAAACATCAATAAATGAAAAAGAAGGAAGAGCTCCTCCATAAAGTAGATTATCAGTAGAAAGAATGGCAGAAAATGAAAATCACCATTTGGCAGTGATCACTGTGGTGGCTGATTCCAGCAGTGTAACTCGATAAAGAATAAGCCTGATGGATGGAGCTTTGATGAGGGAAAGGATATTGGTGTAATCTTAACACTAAGTGCTTAACTCCTGATAGCACTAAACAATTACAAAAGGGAAAATGGTGTCTTTATGGAAGGGAAACCTATCAGACACTAGCAGAAACAGATGATTAGAAATTAACATCAACGGCTGGGCATGGTGGCTCACACCTGTAATCCCAGCACTTAGGGAGGCTGAGGCAAGTGGATCACCTGAGGCTAGATTTGTGATCAGCCTGGCCAACCCGGAGAAACCCCGTCTCTAGTAAAAATACAAAATTAGCCAGGCGTAGTGGCAGGTGCCTATAATCCCAGCTACTTGGGAGGCTGAGGCAGGAGAATCACTTGAACCTGGGAGGTGGAGGTTGCAGTGAGCTGAGATTGCACCATTGCACTCCAGCCTGCGCGACAGAGTGAAACTCTGTCTCAAAAAACAAAACAAAACAAAACAAAACAAAACAAAACACATCATCACTGGCTGAGGGACATCTACAGGATCTCAGACTTGTAATCTTTAAAACTGTGGAGGACATGACAGGGAATGACTGAGGAAATGTTCCAGATTGGTGAGTATGAAGAGACATGACCACTGACTGCAATATAATTCTTGCACGAGTTCACGACCATAAGGGCAAAGGGACAGCTTTAGAACAGTTGTTGAAATCTAAGTAAGTTTTGTGAATTAGAAGACTGTGTCATATCAATGTGGACTTTCTCCCTTGGAACTGTATACAGTGATTCCATTCACCTGTTCTTTTGGGGGGCATTAACTGCACTAAAGTATTTAGGGATGACAGGCATCATGTCTAAAGCCTCAAATGTTTCTTTAAAAGACCAAAGATAATGGGAGAGAGGGGTGTGTGATGGAGCAAACATGATGAAATTCAACACTTGTGCTGCTCATACAACTTGCTACACATTTAAAATTATCTCTAAGTAGTTTTAAACATTATTATTTCTAAAATTTGTATCCCAAAACTAACTCTAGGACACTTTACAATTTCATCCCTGCTGTTGAAAAATTTCCATAATTAAAAAATTTCTCAAAACAGGAGTATCCTTTTAGCTGATCATTTGAAGCTTTTTCATGTTGGCAAATTAAAACAATGATTTGATCTTTAAAAGTGTGTGTGTTCAAAGACGTTAGTCCTGGTGCTAAGAAATACCATCAACAGTGCAGCACAGAAAATGCCCATTCAAAGGTATTCTACATCTAATATAGCAGAGCAGGTCATAGGAGCAGGGACATGTTGCCCATTGGCAGTCACTAATATTCTCCTAAGTAGCCTAAGCACACCCCTCAGGGAATTCTGAAGAGCAAACCCCACATCTTCAGTTGGAGCTGTATGGCTATACAACGATGTGCTATTTGTATTTAAGAATATCAATCTTTTTGAGGGAAAGACATAAACGATCCAGATTAAGAAAATGTTTCATTTTCCTCGAAATGATCCCAAACTAAAAAAACAACTTCCAGGTCACTAAGAACATGTACTAATGAGATGTAATTCAATTATGTCTAATTTCAAATGGCTTGATCTATTACAATACCATCAAATGAAGTACAAAGATAATATATAAAAACTTGTCATCACAACATGGGACCCACTTTATTATAGCATCAGCTTACAAAATAATTGAGAAACAAATGATAGTTTTGTCAGAAGTATATGGGGTTAAGGAAAGCCTGATAGTGTAATAGATCCTGAAAAGCAAATTTAATACTAGAAAGAATAACTTTTCCCATGGATATAGTTACCCTTAATTTTTCCACGGGGAATAATGGGTTATAAAATTTCATCCCATATTAAAATACACAAACAAACACACACCCTATCCAATAATAGAGAAGCAGGTACAGATTAGGAAATATTCCCGAATAAGTTGTTTTGGGGACTTGTGAGTCATCACATTTGAACATATTTTCAGAACATTATTTCAATGATTTGTACATTTTATTTCTAGACAGTTTTGAGTAGTGTATCATTATTTCTCTGTGGAAACATGGAGATATTCAGTGAATGATTAAACTCATGCACTGTGTTATCTGACATTTATTCAACCATAACTGTACAGCTTGACATTTCTGCACATTCACATAAACTGAGATTCATAAAGATGCATAAGGCAGCCACATTTCTTAACTTGCATTTTCCATGAATCATTAAAGACTGGTCCTCAAAACACAGAGTTTCAGTCAAAAGCCAAAGTTTTGAATAACCTGGACCCACTTTCTTTATCAATTCAGATGTGATTGTTCACTGTATTTTTCTGCTGCTCCTTCACACTTCTCTCAGCTTTCTTATTTTCTGTTAATGGTACCCCCATTTGCCCAACGTAACAGACTGAAAATATAATATCACTTAAGATAGTATACAATTTCCTGAGTCAATAATGTTCTATCAAGAAAACTTTTTCCTGATTTAGTATTTAATTTCATAAATATATATAGTGTTCCAAAGTAAATCTGACAACTTCTAAATTCATTAGATTTCTTTTAAGAAGCAATAGAACAGCAGGGGAAAAGAGAATAACAATAGAAAACCAATAAAGAGTGGTGACCAAGAGACAAAATATGGAAGGCATAGGCTCTCATACCTGAAACTTACACTAGTGAGCATTACCAAAATTGGGTTAGGTCCTCCCATGTATAAGTGGGCCTGTACAGTTTGCACAGTAGTACTGTGTGCTTTTCCTGTACAGCTTTTTATCCACCTATATTAATTTCATTAATTTCTGAAATTATTTGTTGGCATCTCTTTTTTTAAGATCATAAGCTGCAGAGTCTGCAGGGAGTTGGGGACGCCATTACATACAGTACAACCCCAGGGCCAAGTACAGCAGAAGTCAATGATTATTTGACAGCTGGTAAGAAAGATCTGTTCTTTTACTAAATAAAACAAGGTTTACCGGATGACTATTCATAAACCTGTTAAGTTGGAAACATTATGCAGATATGATGGTCTATAAGAAAGATCTGGAGACGCACTGTCAAAGGAAGTACTGACTTAGCAATTTCAGTATTCTTAAAATAGCAATATTTTCTGGCAATACAAATATATGAGTTTTATATCTTCAAACCAGACTGGGTTTTGTCCCTAAATATCCCTAACTTGATTGGAGACTATTTCTTTAAATAATTTTTTTTAAAAAATATTAATCTGTATAATGAAGGAAAATGGAAATCAAAGAAAAATAAAATACCAATTATTATATTTTAAAATAGTCTAATCAAAAAGCATCATATACAGAATAATTTGACATTATGTAGGTTTTTCCAAAAAGCAAACAACAATAATAATAATAATCCTGAAAAGGCAAGCAGGGGGGATAGCTAGGTAGAGAAGAGGGGGAAAAAGATCTTTGTTAAAAGTGTAAATTCATAGTTAATGGGATGCACAAGCTGAATTCTTGGATTTGCTCACCAAGTGAACAAGTGGGAGAAATAGCATTACTTGGCTTCCTGCCTGAATGTGTTAACGTAAGCAGAACATCTGATGGAGGACCTTTCCCATGAAAGGATAAAGTGTTTGTTCAAATAATTCATCACTCAAGCACTGAAAATAAAAGGAAAAAGTTAATATGAACTATGCCTAATTATCTCCAAAGGAAAAGAAGAAAACAGCTTTTGTAAAGTGAGTGGAAAAAGATGTCTTTCACACCATGACAGTACCGGGGGAGGCTTCATCATGGCCACTGATGTTCTTAGTGTCTTCTCTTATTGTAATGAAATTAAGGTAGCAATGAGATGGCAATTTCTTGTCAGCTTTAAAAAGAAATGATGTAATTGAATTTCACCAACTTAATTGAGCCTTTCCCCTATATAGCTAATACCACAATAACTGAGAATTCAAGGCTATTTATAAAGCACTGTCCCTGTCCTCAAGACACTCACAGTCAATTATATTTCATAATCACATTTGATGCCTACTATCTATTCAAGGTTCCATGTATGTTTTACCTGTAGATAGAAAATGCTTCGAGAGCCTTAGACAGGTACCTATCAAAATTGGTATTTGAGATCATTTTGATAACATGAGTAATTCAACAGCTGTCTGTGCCAATTTTTTAACTGGGTATCTTAGACACTAAAAGTGATGTCAAATATTTAATTAAAATTTCATTTAATTATTGAAAAACTTCATTGATTACTTTAAATATTGGTGAAATTGTGATTAATATACCACTACCAGAAGAAATTAATAGTTTCTACCATAATAAAACTCAGACCAATTTAGGGCACTTTATAACTGAATTCTCAGTTATATTCTTTTACTCAACACTATACTTCAAAGTATAAATTTTTAAAAATTTTTTTCAAAATATTCATCTTATTGGTAAGCAATAATGCTATTTTCTGGAGATAAAAATCAGTGCATACTTAACTGTGTTCACAGCAGGACTTCTGCATTTTCACTGGGTTATCAAGACCATGAATTAATAATATTCAACAAAACATAACTGCCTCAGACTGCACTGAGCTAAACAGATGAGCATTAGACACCTGCTCCAACACAAGTATTGTTAGGTATTTTTCTCTATTTGCAAAGACAGTAAGGTATGTAGTAACTCAAATCTATCTTCCCACACCCAAGCCAAACAATTCATGAAAGAGTTACTTATGCTTCCTCTATATTATGATGGTAAAATCTTGGTAGGAAAGTCAGTTCCAATTCAAAAGAGCTCAAAGAAAAAAAAAACCTAAAGATGCTGTCTTTCTTTATTTGGGCTGCTATGTCTAACACCTTAGACTGGGTAATTTATAAACAAGAGAAATTTATTTATCACAGTTCTGGAAGCTCAGAAGTCCAAGATCAAGGCACCAGCAGATCTGGTGTCTAAGAAGGCCCATTCCTCATAGATGGCGCTTGTCTTCACCTGGTGGAAGGAACATGAGGGGCCAGGGTTCTCCCTTGAATCTCTTTTATAAGGGTACTAATCCCATTCATAAGGGTGGAGCCCCCATAACCCAATAAGCTCCCAAAGGCATCACTTTTTAATACTATTGCATTGGAGATTAAATTTCAATGTGTGAATTTTGGTGGGACATCAACAGACCGTAGCAGTTGCCTCTATGAAACACACATATATTCCCAGTTTGGTTTCTAACTGTTCTAGGGTAGGGTCCCTATGCAATCAATTATTCTTGAAACTTTCCAACCATAATTTGAAACAGCAATATCACAAAGTTAAAATAAAGAAATACGTTGAATTTCAAGATAGTAATATCTCCACAGAAATAAAACTAAAAAGGAAAACTTTCTTAGATCATTGTATGATTGACTTACTTAAATGTGAGGTCTTTTCTCTCACCGTGTGTGTGTGCGCGCAAACGCGCACCCATGGTTACCAATTTAAAGAATAAAAAGCAGAGAAATAAACATATTAGAAAGTAGAAATCAGGGAAAACCAAGACAAACCATTAAGGGTTGCCCTATCCTTGAAAGAATGTGCACCTAAGCTGGGTGAGAGCAGGAATCAATGAAGAGCAAAGAGAAGGAACACAAAATGGAAAATGACACCTTTAGATTCTAGCGCCAGCAAGCGGTCAAGACAATTGATCTTTACAAAGTTTTAAGCAACTGTGAAAGCAAAAATATTTAGTCATGAGGTATGACATTAGACAATTTGTCTTGGTAACAAAGTTTAGGCTTAGATACTGTACATATGGTCCTTTAATTTCCATTCCATGAAAATGGAGGCTAAGCTTTCAATGTAGTATTAAGTCATACTTTTTTTACTACTTTACTTCTTCACTTGTGGTATTACTTATCTCCCATACAAGGAACTGAATGTATTATAAATGCTTAACTCACAACAGAGACCATTGAAAGACTTTCAAATTTATTTTAACATATGTCCCGCATCTCTTTGAGTATATATGAGTATAAATATCATATATCGCAACAGCAATAATGATAATTTGTCCATGTCTATATCATTCTGGTTTACTTAGAGACTCTTTGGATAACCTTTTTCAATACTATTAGCAATTCAGATGACCACTTCATTCTCACTCCAATCTCTGTACAACTTCCAAAAACTCTAAATATGTTCATTTACATATTATTTTTTTCAAGAATCTAAGTGGAACTCTTTAAGAGCAAGAGATAAAAGTTAACATATTTATACCAAATTTTATGTGAAGAGTAAATACCCTGTATTTTCAAATATACAGTTGACCTCTGAATGTTGGGGCTGAGGGTCATGGGGGTTGGGGCACTCACCTCCCATGATGTCAAAAAATCTATGTATAACTTTTGACTCACCAAAACCTTAAATACTAGTAGCTGGCTATTGCCTAAGCCTTATTGATAACATAAACACTTGATTAACACCACTGCTATACGTATGTTATGTGTATTATACACTATATTCTTATAATAAAGTAAGCTAAAGAAAATGTTATTTAAAAAATCATAAGAAAAAACGTATTTACTGTTTATTACGTGGAAGTGAATCATCATAAAGATCTTCATCTTCATTGCCTTCACACTGAGTAGGCTAAGGAGAAGTAGGAGGAGGAAGAGGAAAAGGATTTGTCTTGTCTCAGGGGGAGCAGAGGTGGAAGAAAATACATGTGTAAGTGGACCTCTTAGAGTTCAAATCCATATTGTTCAAGTGTCAAAATATGTGGAAACTTATCTAAATTAATCACCCATTTTATAATATTTTCAATAAAATTCAATACACAGAAATGGCATGTTAGATTTTCTAACTAGAAATTAGTCACTAAGTGTAAAATCCAATCACTTCAAAAAAGAAATAGAAAATGCAATCGAAAACAAAAAATGTAATAAACATGAATATTTGAAAAAATAATTGCTAAAACAGACAAATCACAGTTTATTTTTAAAGATATAAAAATACAAATCTCAGCACTTTGGGAGGCCAAGGCTGGTGGATCACGAGGTCAAGAGATCGAGACTATCCTGGTCAACATGGTGAAACCCCATCTCTACTAAAAATACAAAAATTAGCTGGGCATGGTGGTGCCGCCTGTAGTCCCAGCTACTTGGGAGGCTGAGGCAGGAGAATTACTTGAACCCAGGAGGCAGAGGTTGTGGTGAGCCAAGATTGCGACATTGCACTCCAGCCTGGGTAACAAGAGGGAAACTCTGTCTTAAAAAAAAAAAAAAACAAAAAAAACCAATATTATGAAATTAAGAATCACTTCTAACTACCATAAAGAAATTTTTAACATATATTATCTTTAAATTTCTGCTACTAACTTTAAAAGTAGCTACAAAATCATTGAAGGTAACTGTTAATATCAATTTTCTTTTTTTAAATAGAAGACCTGACTGGATCAATAACTGCAAAACAGTTTTGCTGGAGTGCAGGGAGCACTGAGGGGGAGTAAGTAACTGATTATTTTAAAAGCTAGCAGATACATAAAGTTTCCCAACATTTGAAAAATAGATAATATATTTTTATAATAATTTTTAAAAGAACAGATCATTTCAATGCTGTAAGAAGTACTCCAGAACACAGAAAAAGATGGGAAACTTCCTAATTTATTATTTAAAAGCAACATACTATGTCAAAGCATCAATATTTTGAAGAAGAAAATCATAAGATGTCCAAAAGCATCTGATAAAATTGTGAATCTATTCTCGATTGTAATTCCTAGTAAAATAAAAATAAAAAGATAGTTCTTTAACATGATAAAATATTAGTTCAAGTCAATGGAAATTTCCTACAAGAACATACCAACATTGACCACTTAAGAAATATAAAAAGCAAGGGAGACATTCACAATAGCAACTACTATCAAGTATCTATAGAAGTGAAATTATGAAAACTGACTCGTTTTTACTAAAAAGCAACATAGAAGGTTTTAATAAACTGGAAGTATATATCATATTTCTAGAGAAACAAAATAATTAGTAAAGTCAAATGGAAGAATAAAGTGACAATCATAGCTAAGACTTTTGGGAAAAAAAATCATAGCTAAGACTTTTAGAAATCTAGATTTTCTTAAGTGAAATGTCACATGTTTCTCTGTAGGCTTAAGTCTTTGAAAGCACTATTTCCAAAGAAAGCATTTTTGTAGGCTAAATTGTCCAGAGTGGACCTCTGCCTTATACACACCCAGCACTTCCTGCCTCGCCCTGAGCTCAAGTTGCTTCCTATGTTGGACAGCCCCTTCCTCTTTCTCCACCCACTCAAATGCAACCCACCCATCAAGGTGTGGCTTACAGGCCAGTCCTCCACAGATCATTCTTAGAACCTCTGGTACGAATTTATCATTACTCTCCCTCCACTACAAGGATTACAGTTCTAACAATAGATTGTAATAATTAATAGTAACTCAATATATTCTGTCTCTCCGTCTAGATTGGAGAGTAGGAACAGTACCTAATAACAATACCAGATACTGTCTTCTGGCCTTTCTCTATACCAAACACTGAAATGATGCTTTCTGCAGAGTTGTTCTGTAGCCCTCCTAACAAATGCAAAACAGGTATTATTCCTATTGTACAGGTAATGTAGAGCTCAGAGGGGTAAACAACAAAACAGGTCCTGGAAATAACTAGATTCTAAATTCTTTTTTGCCAGCTTCACCAACCGTATCACAGCTGGTTGGTCTTGATTAGGTTAAATTTACTTGGGACTCAGTTCTCAAAGAAGGGCACTGAGATGAGAGATGGCAAAAGTAAGAACACTAAAGGTAAGAACTCAAGGGTTTGTAATCTGAAAATAGGATATGAGTAGTACATGAAGCCCAAGAAGACATGACATATTCCAATTGTGTATTTGAAATTGACTTCAGTAATATAAGTTATATGGGGGAGGCAGAGGCGGGTGGATCACCTGAGGTCAGGAATTTGAGACCAGCCTGATCAACATGGTGAAACCCTGTCTCTACTAAAAATACAAAAATTAGCCGGGTGTGGTGGTGGGCGCCTATAATCCCAACTACTAGGGAGACTGAAGCAGGAGAATCGCTTGAACCCAGAAAGCGGAGGTTGCAGTGAGCCAAAACAGCACCACTGCACTCCAGCCTGGGCGACAGAGTGAGACTCTGTCTCAAAAATAATAATAATAAGTTATATCAATAATTAACCTTTTGCATTAGCAAATTTTATTGATTCACTGGAACTTGATGTATTCCCTGAGGGAAAAACAGAACAGACGGTACTGTAATGTAGCCTGAAAGAAAATTTGAATGATAAGATAATTTTTGAAATATTCCTAATATTCTTGTCATTTAAGGTACCAATAAAGTTCTTATAATGCCTAATTTGTGTATTTTGTTGAAATTAAAAATAAATCACCTTATAAGAGGCTTCTTTTAAAAAATTAAATAAATAAATCTTTAAAATATCAATTTACCTTAAGAGGATTTAAAGTAATTCTAATGTAACCTGCTGGCAAATTCTAAAGCTACAAGCATTTTGGGATGTTTCACAAGCTGTGGCTAAAAACGAGAAGACAACCTAATAACAAAACTCTTTCACAAGATGATCTGAAAAGTCCAATTAATCATTCACCCTAAAGAACACATTTTTATTAAAGTGTCTTTAAAAATTCAATAGAACATCTCACATTGAAAAACATTTGTGCCAATTGGGGAAAAAGGTCTTTTAAAAGTCCAATGAGTTACTAAACCAGAAATGTATTATTTTAAAAAAGTCACAGAAATCCTCAAGATCCCCGTGTTTCCTCTTTATTTTTAGACCTCTGAAAGATATGTTTTTAAAAGTACCACTTATAAAAAAGGCAAATATATTAAAGAAAACTAGATTATTTTTTGGCTATTTCTAAATTTGTTCAGTATTTAAGGCTAGAAAGCCATAAGTTTCAGCCAATCATATTCTGACTCAGATTTTAAGTTATTCATATTTAATATCTGTTCGTTAGAGCAGAAATACATGACTCTTCTGCAAATAAGAAAAAAGGAACAACTAACTTAACACATTATCACAGAACAGGGGTCAGCGGACTACGACCTATGGACCAAACAGAGCCACGGCCTGTTTTCGAAAGGCATGCTCCCAAAGAATAATTTTTACATTCTTACAGGGTTGTTAAATGTTTGTGTGTGTGTGTATAACATGTATGCATGACAGATAACTTATGTGGCTGGAAAACCCTAAAATACTACTGTCTGGCTCTTACGCAAAAGTTTACTGACCTTATCAGAGTATAAAAAGTTCTCTATACAGGCATGCCTTATTTTGTGGCACTCCACTTTACTGCACTTCACAGATATTGTGTGTTTCAGAGTTTTGTTCTTTTAGAAATTAAAATTTTTTGGCAATGTTGAGTCGAGCATGTGTATTACCGTCATTTTTTTAACAGCATGTGTCACATTTTGGTTATTCTTGCAATATTTCAGACTTTTCTATTATTATATCTGTCATGGTGATCCATGATCTTTGATGTTACTATTGCGACTGGCTTCAGGACAACAGAAACCCTGACCTCCTAAGACAGTGAACTTGATAAACAGATGTTGTGTGTGTTCTTATTTCTCCACTAACTGGCAATTCCTTCATCTCTCTCCCTGAGACTTAACAACACTAAAATTGGGCCAATTAATAACCCTACAAAGGCCTCTAAGTGTTCAAGTGAAAGGAAGCATCACCTGCTTCCTTTAAATCAAAAGGAAGTTACTTTAAATCAAAGCTAGAAGTAAGTAAGCTTAATGAGGGAGGCATGGTGAAAGCAGAGACAGACCAAAAGCTAAGCCTTTTGTGCCAAAGAGTCAAGTTGTGAATGCCAAGGAAAAGTTCCAGAAGAAAATTAAAAGTGTTACTCCACCAAACACATGAATAAGAAAATGAAACAGCTTTATTGCTAACAATATGGAAAGTCTGAGTAGTGTGGACAGAAGCTCAAACCAGTGACAACATTCCCTTAAGCCAAAGCCTAATCCAGGTCAAGCCCCTAACTCTCTTCAATTTCACAAAGACTAAGGGAGGTAAGAAAGTTGCAGGAGAAAAGTTGCAAGCCAGCAGAGTTTGGTTCATGAGGTTTTTAATAAAAGCAGCCATCTCCATAATATAAAGGTGGACGGCAAGGCAGCAAGTGCTGATGGTGAAGCTGCAACAAGTTACCCAGAAGATCTAGCTAAGATCACTGATGAAGGTGAATACACTAAAAAACAAACAAACAAAAAAAACAGATTTTCAATGTAAACAAAACAGCAACCCATTGCAAGAAAAGGCCATCGAGGACTTACTTTCACAGTTAGAGAGGAGAAGTCAATGACTGGTTTTACAATTTCAAAGCACAGGCTGACTCCCTGTTAAGGAATAATGCATCTGGTGTCTTTAAGTTGAAGCCAATGTTCACTTACCATCCTGAAAATCCAAGGCACCTTAATAATTATGCTACCCTGCCTGTGCTTTATAAATGGAACAACAAAGGCTGGATGATGGCAGATCTACTTACAGGATGGTTTATTAAATACTTCAAACTTACTTGAGACATACTGCTCAGCACCTCGTCACCCAAGAGCTCTGACACAGATGTATGCAGAAGAAGATTAAAGCTGTTTTCATGCCTGCTAACACAACATCCTTTCTTCAGCCCAAGGATCAAGGAGTTATTTCAACTTTCAAGTGTTATTATTTAAGAAATACATTATATTAAGATAAACTTGCCATAGATAATGACTCCTCTGATGGATCTGGGCAAAGTAAATTGAAAACCTTCTGGAACTGATTCATCATTCTAGATATCCTAAGAATATTTGTGATTTATGCAAGGAGGTCAAATATCAACATTAGAAGGAGTTTAGAAGAAGCTGATTCCAACTCTCATGGATAACTTGGAGAAGTTCAAGAGTTCAGTGGAGGAAGTAACTGAAGATGTGGTAGAAATAGCAAGAGAAATAGAATTAGAGCCTGAAAATGTGACTGAATTGCTACAATCTCATGACAAAACTTTCATGGATAAGGAGTTGCTTGTTACAGATAAACAAAGTAAGTGGTTTCCTGAATTGGAATCTACTCCTGGTGAAGATGCTGTGAGCATCAATGAACTGCTACAGCCACTCCAACCTTCAGCAACCACCATCCTGATCAGTCAGCAGCCATCAACATCCAAGCAATACCCTCCACCAGCAAAAAGATTATGACTCATTTATGGTTCAAATGAATGTTAGCATTTTTTAACAATAAAGTATTTTTAATTTAAGGCATGTAGGTTTTTTTTTTTTTAAATCACAATGCTATTACACGCTTAATAGGTCATTATAATGCAAACATAACTTTTAGGCTTTGGGAAAATAAAAAAATTCTTGTGACTTGCTTTATGGAAATATTTGCTTTATTGTAGTGGTCTGGAACCAAACCCACAGTATCTCTGAGAGATGCCTATAATTAAGGTCTTATATGTGGGTCACTGACATCATAGTACACTCTAAGCTGCCAAACAGATTGAGTCAGAAGATTAAGGGAAAAAGTATGAATGAAAGGTGATTTTAAAAAATTTCTTTAATAATATCTACAGCAGAGACATGCTATTAAAATCTGAGATACAGCAGTATCAAGTTGTCAACATGGGTTCAAGAAACTGCTCTACTCTCAATACTTGAAAATACTGGAGTTTTAGATGGGTGCTCATCTCCTAGATGAGGTGGTTTAAAGGAGCATAACATGCTATTTCATACACGTCTCCCTCCCTCTAATCCTCCACCCCTGTTTTTCCAGGAATAGTCTTATTCGTTATTCAAACCCAGATAAAATGCTTATTTCTCAATGAATCCTCTAAATCACGGGGCCCCAACCCCCAGGGCCATAGACCAGTACTGGTCTATGGCCTATTAGCAGCCAGGCCACACAGCAGGAGGTGAGCTGTGGGCTAGTGAGCATTACTGTCTGAGCTCTGCCTCCTGACAGACCAGCAGCAGCATCAGATTCTCAGAAGCACAAACCCTACTGTAAACTGTGCATGAGAGGGATCTAGGTTGCATGTTCCTTATGAGAATCTAATGCCTGATGATCTGAGGCAGAAGCCATTCCCACTCTCTCCCAGTCTGTGGAAAAATTGCCTTCCATGAAACCAGACCCTGGTGCAAAAAGGGTTGGGGACCACTGTTCTAAACCCTCCAAATGAACAAAGTTAGTTATCTCCTTCAAAGCTTCAGAACTTTCTGTACAGTTTTTTTTTTTTTTTTTTGGTAGAACTTGTAACATTTTTTGTTTACTTTTCAAAAATTTCTGAATTCCTGGTAGCAAAGACCTTATAACCACTAGCATTTAGCATAATACATTGTCCAGGGTAGGTTAATTTCCTGTGTCTGTCCTAACAATTTTCCACAAACTTGGTCACTAACAACAGAAATTATTCTCTCACAGTTGTAGAGAAGGGGAAAGCAAGGCCTACAATTCCTTCAAAGGCTCTAGAAAAGAATCTTTCCGCTGGGCTCAGTGCCTCACAACCATAATCCCAGCACTTTGGGAGGCTGAGGCGAGGGGGATCACCTGAAGTCAGGAGTTCAAGACCAGCTTGGCCAACATGGTGAAACCCCATCTCTACTAAAAATACAAACATTAGCCGGGCATGGTTGCAGGCTCCCATAATCCCAGCTACTCAGGAGGCTGAGGCAGAAGAATCCCTTGAACTTGGGGGGGCAGAGGTTGCAGTGAGCCAAGACTGTGCCACTGCACTCCAGCCTGGGTGACAGAGAGAATCTCCATCTCAAAAAACAAACAAAAAAAAAGAATCTTTTCCTTGCCTCTTGCAACCTCTGGTGGCTGCTGGCACTAGCTGGTATTCCTTGGCTTGTAGCCACATCCTTCCAATCTCTGCCTCTGTCTTCATACTGCCTTCTCCTCTTCTGACGCTTATAAGAACACTTGTCATTGAATTTAGAGCTCCTCCAAGAAATCCAAGATGTTCTCATCTCAACATGTTTAACATAATTACATGTGCGAAGACCACTTTCCAAACAACACAATATTCACATATTCCCAGGATTCAGATGTGGGCATATCTTACTAAGATCCACCATTCCACACACTGTTGCTGCCATACAGTAAATATGTGCTCAGTTTTCTTACCTTAGACCCACATGGAAGAAATTTATAGATAAACCTAAAAATGAGGAAAAGTAGAAACAGGAAAACTTAATTCCTTCCCTTCTCTGCTAATGTCCTCTTTGAAAACGAACCGCTGAGGCATAGCCAGAAAGCTTCGACAGCTGTTTTTTTAACTGAGAAATTACTAAGAATTACTCAACACAATGCCCAATGACAGATCACTGAAGACCATTTCTTTGCTCCTAGGAAAAAGAGTTCAGTGATATATCTTCTTCCTCAAAAAGCAACACTCTTACTCACATCAAGCACTAACCTGCTTTAAGTGAAGTTTCAATTTCTTTAAATTCTTTATACATGGCCATGAAGGTTGTATAGCATGTGTAGTTTTACATGAATGGTAGAAAGCCAAACTACTAAGAATTTATCCCTATAGGAAATTTAAGTGTTTAAAGCTTTACCTCTCAAGATTTTAGGCTTTCATTCGAAACACAGTTCCTTGCACATCATGAATATTCAGTGAGAATATGTTGATTCCCACAGCTATGTTTATTTCCTATACACAGTTTAAGATGTCATAGCAGAACTTTTCAGAAAATATTTTAACCTTACAAAGATGCTATGATCTTCAAATTAGGGTTGGAAACTAGGATAGAAATTTCAAAACATCCATAAACTATAATTAGGCCTGAAATAAGTGCTCTATTCAAGTTTTACATTATTAACTGAAGAGACCAATTAACTACTATTAATATACTACTATCTAGAAGATTATAAAATAATGCTAGGAATACAATGTATCCATAGACTCAAACTCTTCAAATACCCCATCATACCAGAGAACCAAAATAATGAAAACTTAAAAGAGTGAATGTAAGAAAAATGTCAATCAACTTGCTGCAAGATTTAGTAAAAGATGTACTTTCTCTAGTCTTATCCCAACATGGTAAGTTATGAAAATTCCAGTCAATTAGCCAAAATAAGGTAATCATTTCAAATAGAATTCTTGATATTTCCTCTGTCAGTTTATTTAAAAAAAAAAAAAGGTTTAAAGAAAGACTGATTCTGATCAACTTGATTCACAATTAGAACAGCGCCTACCCTGGTAGCAAAAAGAACACTCAGCACCCAGACCGTGGTTTCTATATATTATTCTACAATGAAATGAGAGACCCTTAGAGGGTTGGCTGATTTGGTAGCTATGGCAGGGAAAATACGAGATGAGCCTGGAGAATCCTGTAATACCAGAAAGTTAACAAAGTACTCAAAAACAAAAGGGCAGGGGGTCATCATTGGGCCACAAGAGCAAATCTGAAAGCGGTCTTTGGTCAAAGCTAGAAAAATCTAAGAGAATAACACAGTATTAGCTTATGATTCCACATGTAAAATAAATATGCATATATACATCAATATAAATTTTAAAATAAATGGGGAAAAAGAAAATAATCTATAGAATTCTAAATATTATATGTAGTTATTTCTTAAGAGTAGGCAAAACTTAGTGACTCACTTCCAAAGAACAGAGTATGGAAAGGGAAAAAAATTTTAGTAGAGAAGCTTGGCAAATACCACCTTAACCAAGTAATTAAGGTTAAGATCATCAGTGGTATCTTGTGGATATCATGATATGATACAATGATACCCCGATATGATATACTGAGAAGGGTACTTCACCTCTGTAATAGTTTTTTCCAAGACCCCATAAATCAGTCTAATCATGAGAAAGCATCAGATGAACCAAAACTGAAGGACATCCTATAAAATACCTACCAATACTCCTCAAAACTGTTAAGGTCATGAAATAAAAAGAGAGACTAAGAAACTGTCACAGAACAGAAAACTGAACAGGTGTAACCACTCAAAGCAACATGGTACCTTATTTGTATCCTAAAAGAGAAAGTAGACATTAACTGAAAAGCTAGTGAAATCCAAACAACAACAACAATAACAGTAACCTACCAATGTTGGTTTCCTGGCCTTGATAAATATATCATGGTAATTCTACTATGTATATCATGTATATACATGGTAATTCTACACATTGTTATTTTTGTATGTGTGTATACGTGTGTGATTTTTTGAAGTCCTTATTTGCTAGACAAGTATATTAAAGTATTTATGGGTAAAATTATAAGTGTGAAATTAGTTGTTCAGGGTGAGTGAGGCCAGAGATTTATGAAACAAGATGGCAAAATGTTGAGAATTGCTAAGTTTAAGTCTGTGTGCATGAGGGTTTCTTACACTATTCTCTCTACTTTTATATATGTTTAAAATTTCTCATAATAAAGACATTAAAAATATTTTAAATGTCTATGATTCAGTCATCCTTCTTTAAATGAAAGTTTTTAAAACAAGCCACATCTTACAATGCTTAATGAACTTTGCAAAGTTTGTTATATTGTTAAATAAAATTCTTAAGGATTACAAAAATAAAGACCTTTATAAGTGCTTTATTAGTTAGGTTGCAAAGGAAAGCTGGTCTCCTGTGAATGGTCTGACTTTCCATACATGATGCTAATCTATTTCCTGGTAAATTAGAGAATGAAGGAAAAAGTGGCTGACTCAATTGTGAAGGTTAGTAGGTCGAGGCAATGAAAGAGAAATGCCCTCTCATATTACATTTATTAAATTATGGTCAAAGAAGTTTCAAAACTGGGTATGAAAATGGAACCAAACAAGTCCCTGTGATATATTATCATCCCCAAAACCCAATTTACAAATCAACCTTTCCAACAGCTTAATTGTAAGAAGGTGCAAGGCTGTTAAGATAGCTCACTGTACACGCTCAATTTAATGCACATATAAACATACACCTCTTCCAAAGCACAAAGTAAAACTAGAAAGAAAAAAAATAATGAAAGAAAAGATGCAGTACTTGAAAGACAGATCCAGGAGACCAAACACGTAAAGAGAAAACTAAAGGAAAAAAAGCAACAAAGAAAGACAACAATATGTCAACTTCTCAGCATGATAATTATCTCAGTATCTACTGTTCTTTTATATATAATGGCAGGAAGTCAATCAAAAATGACAAGGGCAGGGCACAGTGGTTCACTTCTGTAATCCCAGTACTTTGGGAGGTTGGGGTGGGCAGATCACTTGAGGCCAGGAGTTCAAGACCAGCCTAGCCAAAATGGTGAATCCCCATCACTACCAAAAATACAAAGTTTAGGCGGGTGTGGTGTCACGTGCCTGTAATCCCAGCTACTTGCGAGGCTGAGGCAGAGAACCGCTTGAACCTGAAAGGCGGAGGCTGCAGTGAGCCAAGATCATACCACATCACTCCAGCCTGGATGACATAGTGAGACTCTCTCTTAAGGGGGAAAAAAAAAGACAAACAGAAAAACAAAGCAAGAAATTACCCACTGTCAAGAGATACAGCTGTCACCATAAGCAGACCCTGAGATAGCAAAAATTTTAAAACACATTTTTTTTCTGATGTTGAATCTGTATTAAAGGTAACTTATTGTTTAAAGCAAACACAGTAGCCAAGAAATGGATGAGCTATAAGTAGAATATATAAAAAATAGCACAAACAATGAAAGAGAAAAAAATGGCAATATACTAAGATTCTGATATCATACAGTAAGAGGTAAAGTATTATCTGCAGGTAGACTGTGAGAAGTTAATGATGTATATTAGAGTAACCACTAAAAATATAAAACAAAGATATGTAACTAAAAAGGCAATGATGGGGATTATGTAATAAAAAATATTCAAGCCCAAAGAAAGCAAGATATGGGAGACAATGAGAGAACAAAATGAGAAAAATAGAAAACAAATAGCAAGTTATAGAAACCCAGTTATACAAAAATTATTTTACATATAAATTGCTAGAACACTCCAAATAGAAACTAGAGATGGTAAGAGCAGAGGTCAGTTCACTAAGAAAATACAACAATCATAATGTGCACACAAGTAATAACAGAGTTTCAAGATACATAAAGCAAAAACTGACAGCACTAAAAAGAGAGTTAGAGAAAATCACAACTCTAAACTCTCCCCTCCCAATAACCGAGAGAACAAGGAGTCAAAAAACCACTAACAATATAGAACAATATAGAATTCTCAAGTGAATTCTCCCACACTTCTATGGAATAGTGCGAATTCTACACAAAGTATTCCAAAAAATAGAAGAGAAAGAAAAACTTCCCAACTCATTATATGATGTTATTAAAACCTTGAAACCAATATCAGATGAATACATTAAAAGGAAAGAAAAAAGCTAATGACCATTATCCTATTAAAGAAAACAAGCAAAACAAAACCTTTAAAAAAATCAAATCCAGCTATGCATAAGATCAAAGCTTAAGTAAGCAGTGTACATTTTTGAAACATAAAAAATAAGAAATGAGCAAATGAAAAACAAATCCACATTCTTGAATTGGGATAATATAATGCACTGCAAATAACATTAAAATGTTAATTAACCCAGGAGTTCATATAATTTAATGCAATCCCAATTAAAATCACAACAGGGTTTTGAATATTTTTTGCCTGGGGGAGGTGTGATGATTCATAAAATATTCCTCATATATGAATGCTAGTTACATGTCTTAGAATACGTAAGAAAATTTGTAAAGAAAGTCAGGTACTACAGAATATAGGAAAACATATGATATGACAAATGTGAAATTTGTATTCTCTGGAAAAGAACAGATTACCTCAAAATTGCTGCTGATACAATGGTATGTCTATGCTCTGAAAGTAAAAAGTAGACCCCTCTCTTATACCATATATAACAATAAATTACAAATAGATTAAAGATAAGACAAAAATGGGGGAAAATTAAATCTAGTTAGGAGATTACAGGCCTACTTCATCAATGGAGAAAACCTTAAAACAGGATACCACGGAGAAAGAGAAGGAATTAATTAATAAATATTTTAAAGGTTATATATTAAAAGCTACCTCTTAAACAGGCAAGAGATAAAAGATCAGTTTATGAAAAAATTACTTGCAATGGAGATATCGGAAGATGGTTAATGGCTTTAATATGAAATGAATTCCCACAAAAAGACAATAACCACACTTTTTAAATGGGCAAACAATATGAAAGAACAATTCTTACAACAATTCTAATTTGTCTACAAACAAAGGAAAAGATGTTCAAAATCACTAACAATCAGGAAATACTAATTCAAGTAACAATAAGATATTACCACACAATTATCAGACTGGGAAACACAACTAATGCTGACCGTGTTTGGGAAGAGGGTATTTGCCTGCATTGCTAGTAATAGTGTGAACTACTATATCCTTCTCAAAGCAATGTGGCAACATTTATGAAAACTGACACATTTTGAATGGATGGTCCTGTCTCTGGGAATCTATTCTTTAGGTCTCTCAGAATACAGCTATAAAGTTATTTATTACATCATTGGTTTAAAAGTGGCAAAAACTAGAAACACAGTATTTCCCTCTAATAAATCAGTGATTGAGTAGACTATGAAATAACCACTCCTTGAAATAAGATGTAACAATTTTTTTAATTGATTAGAACAGTAGCAGCTGAAAAGGATTTCTCTAAGGCAGCACTGAATGAAAAAAGATTAAAACGTTTCAAAAAAACTCCTTCCATTTTTGTAAGCAGTTACTAAAAAACTGTGTGTGCATATGTGTTCCTAACACTTAAGAATATGGATAAAAATACAAAAGGACACGTAATAGTGCTAAAAACATGGGTTATGGACTAATGGAAGTTATTTTTGGCTACAGGAAAAAGAACTAAGTAAAAGAGAAAACAGTTTACTAAAAAAATGAATTTTAAAATTTCTATACAAGTATACCCACTTATCAGAATAATATATTTGTAAACAATGCCCATGAAAGCAAGCTTTTGCAAGACAACACTTATTTTCTAATGATCTTCAGTTGTGTTTCTTTGAAAACTTAGTCATAGAAAGAAAAATAAATCACATGTAAACATCATAAATACCTATCTGTGTGTTAGAAACCTAAAATGAAAAGCCTTTAAAATGTATTATACACATTTAATATAAAATAAATGTGCAAAAAGTTTTTGAAAGAAAAAACTTACGAAATACATGTTTAAATAGAAAAAGTTTTTCTAGTTAGATTAAAAGTACTTAAAAGAGATTACAGCATAAATCTAAAAATATCTAGGGTAGCTCTTAGGCACATTAAAGACCTAAAACAAATAAACTAAAGCAGAATATATCAGCGTGGGCTTGCCTTTCAGCTTAGCTATCCTACTTCTTTCTTGATCTGCCTAAATTGTAGGACAAAGCCCATGTTTTATCTACATGTGCTTTCAGCACCTAGCACAAGCCTTGGCACATTGTAAGTGCCCTAAGTTTCTTCGAAGAGTATGGATGTCTCTAACTGCACACTCTCTACAGATGTCTCTAAACACACACACTCTATTCAGGGTCAACAGGTTGATCTCTCTGGGCTGTTGCATACGGATTCTTCACCTTTTTAAAGTGCATTTTGGAGGAAGGTAAGAATTCATCTGATATTGATGGATCATTTCATAAGAGCTAGACACTAGTGACACTTCTTTTATGCAATGTGGACTTGCAAAGTTTTTACTTATCGATACTAAATGAAAGAAAGACAGTAGTAGTTATAAAACGGGAAAAAAACTATTTTACTGCTGTTGGCAATTAGGGTTCTAGTTCTGCCAATTTCTAGACTTTTACCTTCTCTTGATTTTCAGTTGTCATCAATTATATGGGTAACATGTGTCCAATCTACCATACAAGACTATCAGGATGAAAGTAAAACCACTCTGTAAACCACCAGGTGCAAAGCAATTCTTGTTGTTGTTGTTAGCCCATACTTATCAAGCATTCTAAACTGTCTTAATCACTGTTGTTTATAAATAAAACACAAGGTAACCGCCTTAGCCTATAGCCTTGGTATAATTCCACCATACTCAATATATTGCTAAGTTTAAAGTAATAATTCCATTAATGGTTTTAATCGACTTATTGAGTTCATTTCTTTCTTCAATGAAATATTTTGTGTTTGCTAAAGTTACCTATATTCATACCTAAAGAAGAAGAGCTAATACATATTCCAAAGCCTGTTAGCCTTGAAATATCCACCTACTTCAATGTTTCTTTCTAAATATCCCTTCAAGCAACACTTCTGATATACTGCAACTGACTGTGATCTTCTGCAAAATTTATGTTTTCAAGTTTTTCCTACCATTGTTCTCATGTTTTAAAAAATGTATTCCTCTTAATATTTAAACAATATTTTAATATAAATTAATATTCCTATTATTTAGAGTATTTTTTGTCAAAGTTAAAGTTCCTATCATTTAAAAATAAAATACTATACATCAGATTTTTTCAAAAATATGGAAGACCTTCATTAGATAGTATCACATAAAGTGCATTTAAAAATGTATTCATCAGTCAATTTTTTTGCTTTTGTAGCCCGAATAAACCACCTCTAAACTCATTGTAACACTGCATACCTATTGGCCACGCACATCTTAGAATCTAGTTTTGGAAAAGAAAATTTTCTGGTGATCTGGCAAATGATAAAAATTTGCCAAAACACATAGAACCATCAGCTCTAAAAGATAACAGAAAAAAATAGGTAGGAAATCACCACAACTGCCAAAATATGTTTTTAATTTGCATTCATATATTAGCAGGTTTGCTTTTCCTATTTTAAAA
Source organism: Ateles fusciceps (assembly GCA_036589455.1). NCBI lineage: Eukaryota > Metazoa > Chordata > Mammalia > Primates > Atelidae > Ateles > Ateles fusciceps. Next base: position 3,589,260 of record JAZHEH010001378.1, read on the forward strand.
AAAATTTAAACTGGGCCAGGCACGTAGGCTCACACCTGTAACCCCAGTAGTTTGGGAGACCGAGGCGGGCGGATCACTTGAGATCAGGAGTTCGAGATCAGCCTGACCAACATGGTGAAACCCATCTCTACTAAAAGTACAAAAATCATCCAGGCAAGGTGGCACACACCTGTAGTCCCAGCTACTTGGGAGGCTGTGGCAGGAGAATTGCTTGAACCAGAGAGGCGGGGGTTGCAGTGAGCTGACACTGCACCACTCTACTCAGGCCTGGGCAACAGAGCAGGACTCTATCTCAAAAAAAAAAAGGATAAAAAAGGTATATATATATATACATATATATACACACACACTGTTTATATAAAAAATACACACACAGTTTATATAAGATATACATATACACCATTTATATAAAGAATCTTTGTCACATTTCTACTACAACCTTGAAAACTTGATTTCCCAGATAGAAACAATTCATCCCCCAGGTACTTTAAACAACTTACAGCACTTGGTCCATTTATCACAAATTACCTTATGTTATAATTTGCCACATAATTCTTACTTCTCATCCTTGATTTTCAGCTCACTAATGATACTGGATATTGTCCTACCCATTTTCATATAAGGGTCCATAAACATAGTAGGAGCTAGATATGTGTAAGTCAAATGGATAACTGCAGCATGTTCTAATAAAAATAACATTATTATTACTTTTACTATGTCCCAAACTTTGACAGCTTTATCCAATAGCAGAATGCATATTAGCCAGAATTTACTGGTCTATTATTACCACTGCTATAGAACATCCTATAGCGGTTTCCTTCTAAAATAATTTTTTGGATAAGGTATGATAATTTGTTTTAGTACATACACCAGCAAACACAGAATTGACTACTTTATTGAAGTAAATCTTGTAGTAAATGTATTCTAGTAAACATACTATGTCAATATAATCTACAACAAATATAATAATACAGCCTCTAACCCATATTTACTTGTGTAATACTCCCATTTTGCCCTATTCTACAGTAAGGCTAACTCTGGGATATTGCATTTAATGCTAGAGGGAGGTAAGAGTAACACAAGGGGAAAGTCCAGGGGGCTTTCCAGTGTTTAACTCTCTAAAGCTAACTGGCTATGCACTATGATTTCATTTCTTTACTTTGCTGAAAATCAATTTCCACATTTATGAAATGAAAATCATAATATAGTTCATAATAAAGTACAACAGTAAAATAGACGGCATAATATAGTGTATATAGCACATATGTGCTATATTACATGTCATATGACATAACCATGACATATAAGTTGTGATTCAATTATATATTAAATGATACAAATACATATATGATACATTAAGAATTATGATACATATGTTTTACAGATATATTTGCATGTTTTTGCCTGAAAACATACAAAACTCAAATATATAAAAGTGAAGGGACCAAACATGTTTTAAAGGAGACTCATTCCCATAGACAAAAGGAAAATCACAAAATCTGCAATTATATACAATCTGTTAGTCATAAGAAGTATCTACATATCATTTTATGTGTTCTATAATTTCATTTTTTTCACAATTCATCAGCTTAACTCCATACAGCACTTCCAATAAAGATTCATCACTTCTGGCACATCTGATGATTATTGTCTCAATTGTACAGCAAGATAATAAACTGTTTCTCATAACTAGATGTTTTCATTTTTCCTCTTTTTTCCAGTCATTTTGTTAAAATAAAGTAAAAAGCAGTAAAATTTCTGCCAAAAGTGGCAAAGTCACAGTGATGTAGCAGGAGTGGGGGTTAACTGGCGAGACAGCAACACAACAGCCCAAAAAAGACATTCATCAAATGATGCTTGTAAGTCAAAATCCAGTGTATAAATGGCATTTCAGAGGTGACACATACTATTCCATATGTCAGTTACTTGAAAAGTCCATGATACAAAAGCCAAGGACTACCAGTACCGGTTTACTAAAGAGTACATATTAAATAAACTAACATATGGAGAACCAAGTTCTTAACTTCTGTATTATACTAGGTACACAATAAGGAGTATTTTATTTTGTACCCACTATTTACTCTGAATGGCTGTTTCTTGTTGTTACTGTTGTTGTGGCTTTAGAGACAGGATCTTGCTCTGTTTCCAAGGCTGGAGTGCACTGGCTCAATGGATCACAGCTCACTGCAGGCTCAAACTCTGGGATAAAGGGATCCTCCTGCCTCAGCCTCCCAAGTAACTGAGAACACATGCACACGCCACCACACCTGGCCTGAATGGCCGCTTTTAAGAGAGGCATCAATACACTAGAGCAAATATTTATAAATGCAGTATGGCTTAATTCTACTATATCACAAGGTTTCTTTTTTTATTTGAAACAGAGTCTTGCATCATCGCCTGGCGCCAGGCTGGAGTGCAGTGGCACGATCTCGGCTCACTGCAACCTCTGCCTCCTGCATTCAAGCAATTCTCCTGCCTCAGCCTCCCGAGTAGCTGGGGGTACAGGCACGTGCCACCATGTCCAGCTAATTTTTGTATTTTTTAGTAGAGACGGGGTTTTACCATGTTGGCCAGGATGGTCTCGATGTCTTGACCTCGTGATCCACCTGCCTCGGCCTCCCCAAAGTGCTGGGATTACATGTGTGAGCCTGGCCACAAGGTTTCTTTTTGCAAGAAGAAATAAATTTTTTTCAGGAAAATAAAGCGAATTGAGGAATGGTTGACAAGAGTTCAATATATTTAGCTACTTAGGTTGGAAAAGACCATGATAGTGGCATTTAGAACAAGGCAAATCAACAAGCAATTAACACCAGAAGGAATACTGTGAGCTGTGAGGCCTGAGAATATTGACCGGAAACACTGTGTATTCTTAAAGCAGGGGATGATAAATAAGAGAGTCCCACAAAAAGTGATGTCGATGTTTGCAGTGATAATCGTAACATGAATAAGAGTCAGGCAAGATATACCTGTAACGTGGAAAGAGTTTAAATTGAGTTATATTGATGAGCTAGTTTGAGTTAGTTTCTTTGTTCCTGTAAGAGTGTAAAAAAATTTTTTTTGTTTATAAAAAATTTTTTTGTTGTTTCTTTTTTACTGGAGAAAATGCAGTTGGGGAGAAATCATGTAAATGTGTGATTATAAATAACTATTCAATAAATGTACAAATAATGTATAAGAACCTCATTATCTACCTTCATTGTATATTTTATATGTTAGTTAAAAGCAACAATGTCTGAGTCTAACCAAGTGACTTTTAAGTCATAAATCAGACATAGCTTAATCAACAGAATCTTAGCTTAACCAAGGATTTGCAGTTCAATATACTGCTCGAAATTATAGTACAATGTCACAAATTTAATAATTTGTAATTACTTTAAAAATTAAGGGCTTTTTAAAATGACGAGTTGATAGAAGCTTCAGATGACTCATTAAAGTAGTAGCCTGCAGACTTTCAATCTCTAATCATTGTTCATCTTTAAAGTTTCTGTAAATGATCATGAGAATTGTAATTTCATATATTTTTCTTTTGAAAAGCTCGGATATCTCACCTGTATTATATAAATGTTAACAGTAACTTTTATACCAGCTACACTGAAACTTTTTAAGAATGACTTTCTCAAGGTCACAGAGCAAATCTCTGGTGAGACAGGAATGGAATTCATGACCTTTGACTGCCAGAAGTTTTCTACCCACACTCGGAAATTCCTTCCCCATAAGTCTAATTTATATGCTCATTTTGAGAAGCAGGAAAGTTTATCCCTTTCAAGGGAGGGGGAGTGTGGGGGCGGTAGAGGTATGGCTGGAGTGCTTTTCCTGTCAAATCAGTTGCCACACAAGTACCTTGTAGTTTTACAAAGTGACTTTTGGCCACATTACCTCATTTAACTCTCACCACAGCCCTGTAAACTACACACTATTTTTTCCATTTTCTAGACTCAGAGAGGTTAAGAAATTTAACCAAGGTCATCCATAGTTAGTTAGTAAGCAAGAGAGCAAGACTCAAACTGAGATATAGCTGCCACTGAAATCAGTTGTGATTCAAGGATGTATAATCTTAGAGGTTACCATTCATTATGAAATGAATGAAGGTTTTCTTTACATTGTTGTGGAATAAATTACCTTGGTTGCCATTTACGTTTGTTTTCTTTAAGGTAGGGTTGTTTTTCTGTTTTGTTATGAGTTAGCTTGATAATCTCAAAGTGAGCACAGTATTACTAAACACAGAATTTTTTTAAGACTGTTTTCTCCCTTTTTTATACACATGTGTGGCTTTTTACTGTATTTCTTGGTCATGAAATTTTACTATAATTCTTGGTCTTGAGTATGGTGCGTGTGTGGGTGGGTTATGTACTAATATAGATATTAGTACACAGACTACAAAATACAGATGTAGACTACAAAATATAGACTACAAAAACACACATAAAACACATAAAGATAAATACTAAATATATACATACACATAAAGATACATAAGATGATGAACATATATGTATATACAGTATATAGTCATTCTTCAGTATCCTTGGAGGATTAACTCCAGGATCCCAAACCCCAGCTGATACCAAAATCCATGGATGCTCAAGTCCGTTATAAAAATGATGCAGTATTTGCATATAACCTGTGCACATCCTCCTATATACTCTAAATCATCTCTAGGTTACTTACAATCTCTTACACAATGTAAATGCTATATAAATAGTTGTTACGGTTTTTTTATTTGTATCATCTGTATTGTTGTAGATTTTTTTCTTGAATGTTTTCAATCTTCGATTAGTTGACTCAATTAATGCAAAACTGATGAATAAAGAGGGCCAACTGTATACATATACATCATGCCAGTAATTACTGTGAAAGGCCCTATAGACTGAAAAGCATAGTGAATGTCACACTTGGGACACAATTCATGGCTGTCAAAGGCAGCGCGTAGTTATTGTGGTAGCTTCTATAGTCTTTGACGGGGGTAGGAAAACTATCCTAAAGGTCTCCTAATTTATTCCCGTCTCACCTTCCATTCAGCAATACAGCAATAAGAGCTTCCTGCTGCTCCTTCTGCACCAGATAGCAAATCTGTTTAGAGCAGTCTAATTATTACACTAATAAATATTCAAAAATGTAGACCATGAGAGTAGCAACAAAAGAAAAGCATGAAAAAAAAAATTCTAGCATACTAGAGCAGAATTTTTTGGGTGAGTATCCTGTAATCTACTGCCGACCAAAACAAATTTTTATGGAGCAATAAGACTACTCAAGTAGCCACTTTATGACAATAAATACCCAAAACAGAAAAATCTTTTTGTAACATAATTACTGACAATACAGAGAGAAAGTAACCATTTAATCCACAGCACGTGTTCTCTACCACAAGAACTCAATAGCTGACATCAGATGGGGTGTGGCTGACCTAGGCCCCAAAAGTGAGTTCTGGCCGGTGGAAGTCAGACAGCTCTCTGGGCTGGGCTTGGGATTCAGAAACTAAGCAGGTCTAACAAAGCCTAAGACTGTTGACCTTCTGGGCATAGGGCAAGGTCCATCTGTTTACTTGCTTGCTTTTGGGAGGAGTGGTTGTGGTAGATGAGTTAAGGCTGTGGTTATAGGGCGTTGCCTGTGACTTAATTTTAATATTTTTACCCTTACATTTTGTACACAGTTAAAAGTTGAAAGCTGTGTATAAATTGCACGCTGAAAAACAAGTAAGTTTGAGTTTGAAAGGAAAAATAAATACTGGACAAAAATATAAGCTATTTCCAGTCTATGATCATACAGTGTTTTCAAGTGGAAAAATGACAGATAAGCAACTACAACCTATTTCAGGACTTATTTTAAAAATTAAAGTTGTAGTCAGTGCAGTCAGTGGCTGATGCCTACAATCCGAGCACTTTGGCAGGAGGTTTGCTTGAGACCAGGAATTCAAGAGACAGGCTGGACAATACAGTGAGACCCCTCCTGCTTACTTGGGAGGCTAAGGCAGAAGGATCCCTTGAGCCCAGGAATTTGAGCTACAATTATGCCACTGCAGTCCCGTCTGAGTGACAGAGTGAGACCTCACCTCAAAAAAAAAAAAAAAAAAAAAAAAGCTGTTTTCTAAACAGAAAAGGTAATGATGGTGTTGATTTTGAATAAAACTGTCTTGGGATTTTAGCTTATGTTCATTAATCAACATTCAAGCAGCAAGTGGAAAAACTTATTAAAAAAACTTCAAATGAGTTTGTGCCATTACTAGTTTTATACTTTAATATACAATCTACAGCCAGATTTATGAACTTGACTGTTTTTCTCACAATATAAACACTCCAATTTAATGTGATCATTGTAATATTATTAATTTGCAAAAATATAAAGTTCCATGCTTTCCATGTTGTATGATGGAAAAAATGTCCAGGACCTTTACACGTTCATCTACTTAACAACATCTCTTCACTGGGCAAGGTTACTCCAAACTCTAGATTAACCAACACTGGCTCGAATTCAAAATGCTCTCAGCATAGACCTAGAGGCCTAAGCACTTACGTTGTCTCTGCCAAGATAAAGCACACCTATATTTAAGGCCAACTTATTTCACTAGGTTGATAACAGCCTGCTTCATGATATACTGTAACATCTAAAACTCACTGGAGCTTGTTAAAGTGCATAATTTCCCTGCACAGGAGGCAGGGAAAATATCCCTGAGTAATATGCATATTTCACATGACCAGAACACGATGGATATTATAGACCAGATGCATGCTCTTCAAAATGAACATCAAGCATCCCGATTTGTTCTCCCCTTGGCCTGGGGAGAGTGAGCGCACTAGTGTTTGCAGACCTTCCCTTCAGCACACACATAGGCTGCAGCTGTAGTAAACAACCACCAGCCAAGAGTTGCTAAGGTCAAGGTCTCAAATGCTATACCAGGACCATTTCCTCCCAAATGACATTCATTTCTGAATAAAGAGCTTGGGGGGGGGGGGGGGTTAGGGAGATGGGGAATATTAAGGACTCATTAACACAACAATTTTTTTTTCAATAAATACTAATAAAAAGCATTCCACAATAAAGTGCAGCTGACTGCACTAAGTAGTAAATAACTGAAGGATTTCAAAAATAAACAGAAACCCTCAAGAATGTTTTGTTTAACCTGACCTAGCTATGTTGGTTACATGGTCTTAGTTCAAAAATTATGAAAATTTGATGTGAAAACATTTCAAATTTCAAATTCTCCCAGTACATTTCATCACAGTCATTGGTAGAATAATAAACCTGTTTCTTAATTTTTTTATGCTCAAATTGCTCTCTCCTCAGATCAAAGGAGCTTAATATACTCAATCTAGTATCGAGACTGACTGGTCTGCAACAATAAAGATATAACTTATCCAATTGAAATGTTTGTCCTTCAACATCCTATTTCCACTATGCTTCTATAGTTTAAAATTTTCTAGCCTAAAAGTCTACTCCTTTATCGGAACCAATTTCTATGTGGTTTTAAAAAATGTACACATGTGAATGAGGTCTGAGAATAGCACAAGCAAGCTTTTTTCTTGGGGGCCCTTGGGGAGGTCCACTGTTTTAATTAAATGTCAGTTCTAAAAGCATTTCTTAGAAGACAGTATACACCCACTCCTCAAAGTGACCACTCCTATTCCCACCACAAGCTTCCTCTTGCTAAAAGCCACCAAATTTATGTAAAAGCATTTACTTATCTAAACAACTCTATTGTCCAGTAAGAAAAGGGCATGGAGGCGTCTAGGTGGTTTTGCAGAATGACGTGTATTTGATTGGCAGATGTCTAGCGAAGTCACTAGATGCACATGCACTAAATGTAAATAGAGTTGCTCGTCTCTCTGATGTTACAAGGTAACTGAGAAAATCTTAACGCTAGTGGAAAATAAAATATCCGAGTGCTCGGCCGAGAATTCCATTAGCCAGTGGAATTATTTAAAACAATCCACACAGAACAATACTTAAGCCATCCATACAGTTAAATTAGAGGGCTGACAAGACTAACTACACAAACTGTTTATTCAGATTACACATTCTGTTGTATGAATACTCTTTAACTCAACACAGTCAGCTTTTATCAGCTGAATTAAGACTATACTATTAAAGTATGCAAAACTCGAAGCGCAGGGCGAAGGGGGTTGGGAAGCTGCAGGGCATATAACAAAGGAATTGGTACTTTTTCCAAGCATTTGCTTCAAATGCACTGCGAAACAAAACTGTTGAGTGCACCCCACCCTTTTCCCCCAAAGATAAAAGTTTTCAAAGTTCTTGCAGGCAGCTCTCTAACCAACAAAAGCAGGATTGATTCTCCCCGTAGGGGAGCATCTAACGTGACACCAACTAATGTCACGGAGGTCGAGTCCGAATCCTCAGAGTGAGCTTCTAAGGCAAGAAGTGGCTTCCAGGACGGCTCTGCGGGTTCGCGGCCCGGGTGGACGTGCAAAGTTGCCCCTTGTCAACTCCGACCAGGTCCCCCGTAAAATAGCCACCGGCCAGCCCCTGGCTACTGGCATGGACCAGGCACTGTAGCAAGTGACAGTTACACATCATTATGACCAGAGACAATAATGAATGTAGCACCAGGAGCACTATTCATGCCAGCAGTGTCATCTCCGCTTTAACCCCTTCCCCCTCCACTATCTCCAGCGTGCACACACAGCCCACACGGCCCCGGTGCGGCAGCTATTCATCCACCCCCGCTCGAGGCCGGGGGGGCCAACTACTTTCACGAGCACTCCCCCCTCCCCAGTTCAGCCCTGGGGTTTTATTTCTCATCCTTGGCAACTGTCAGGCAAACACTGCAACCAACAATTCCACTAGGGGTAGAAAAACATTTGCTTAATTCACGTTACTTGATAACTTCTTCTGAAAAAAAAAAATTTAGGGGAGAGGGGGAAGAAACCTCCTTCTTTCTTCTCCACGAATCCGACCGACGCTACTTGCTTTGCAACAGCATCGCCCTTCCCCGGCCCCCCTCCCGCTTCCCAGCACTTTCCCCCTTTAAGAACACAGACCAACCAAAATGATTTAACTTGAGCAGATGACAGAAGGAAATAAAACACGTTAAGAGAATACGGTCTGATTTGGGATGGCAAAAAAAAAAAAAAAAGGAGGGGGTTGTTTATTTTGATAAGAAACGGAATCGGCACAGACCTGAACAGAAGCTGCAGAGCAGGAGAAATTGTTTTCTTTCCCTCACACAGAGTCCCCTCTCTCTCCCTTTCTCTCTCACACGCGCGCGACACACACACACTCACTCGCACACACACGGCGTCACCCGCGCACACGCACACGCAGAGCCTCTCAGCGGCTCTCTGCAGTTCTCAGGAAATGAATGGGGGGCAACCCGGGGAACTGTTGTACTTGCAAATGACTTACCCGGATCACATGATGCGCTAAATGTAGGGTGGGCCGGTGGGTGGAGGCTGCCAAGACGCGAGCCCAGGTCTAGTGTGGGGAGCCTCGCCAGGCCCGCATCGAATTACCCCGGGGCCCAGCCGAGGGGGTTGCAGGACGCCGCTTCTCCTCCCTCGCAGCCCGCAGCTCAGGAAACCGGAGAGGCGCTTGGGGTGGGGTGGGGTGAGCTGCGGGTGGGGGGGGCCGAAACAAGAAACCCCAAACAAAAGAGCTCCGGGTCCTTCTCCCCAGAAACAAAGCCCCGCCGCTGCGGGCGAGCCCCGGGGTGGGGCCGAGGGCGGGGGCGGCGGCGGGGGAGGGGCTCGCTCAGCAGGCGCTAAGTCGCTTTATTGCCATAAAATGGGGCCCCGAGCCGCTCCGCCCGAGGATTAGGAGGCGGGCTCTGAGTGTGATGGTTGAAATCCCCTGTGGGAAACTAACCCCTCCCCCACTCGCAGAGGTAGAAGGCAACACCCACTGCCCGGCCCTCGCCTCCCCGCCCGGGCCGCCGGGCTGCGGGGTGGGTCCGCGGCGCCTCCACCCCGCCCCACCCCGCCCCACCCCTGCCCCCGCCCCCTGGTCCCGGGCCTCAGCGGCGCTTCCCTTTCACCTGCACCACCTCGCTGCGGCACCCCAAATAACCCACACATGGCCCTAGGAGCTAGGGGGAGCCGCCGGCCGAGGGGGCCAGCGGGGGCTCGCGGCGGGAGGGACCCCCGGAGGGCAACTCGCCGGGCGAGGACTCGCGCCTAGCTGCGAAAGTCCCGTCTTTTGTGTTAGAGCGCGCCAAGCAGGCTTAGGAGGAGAATTCGGGGACCCAGAAGGCGCGCAGCCAGCTCGGGCCCCCGCCCTTCGCCTCTCCCGCCCGGGTGGGGGCGCGCAGTGCAGGGAGGGGACCGGCGTCCCGGCCGTCCCCTTGGCTTGCCCGCCAGCGAACTTGGAAAGGTGTGGGCGGAGCCGGCCCCGGCGGCCGGCTGGGGCTGCTGGGGCTGCGGGGGACCGCCCCCGGGCGCTGGGCATCGACCGCGCCGGGCAACAATGGGGTCGGGCCGGGGCAGCCCCGCGGGCGGTGCCCTCTGCGCGCCGGTGGGGCGGGTGGGGCGGGTGGGGCGGGCGAGGGCCAGGCGCGGCCAGCAGGGGAGTCATTGTTTGGGTTCCGGAGCGACGCACGTTGCGGGCGAGGCGGGGGCGCCCCTTCTCCCTGCGCTTCACCTTGGCGGGGATGAATGGGGGGCGAGGGAGACGCGGGCTTGGCCTCGCCACCTCAGGAGAAGGGGCCCCTGCCCGCGTCAGTTCCGCGAGAAAGAAAGGCAAACTTGCAGGACTGGGGCAGAGGAAGCGGGGAGCTAGACCCCCGCGGGGCCCAGGGGCGGCGGGGAAGGGAGTCCAGTGCCGTGAGCGGAGCCCGGAGAATCGGGCGGCCCGGAGCCCAGTACTTGACGCTTTCCCCAGCAGCCCCTCCCTCCCCGCCTCCGCGTCCCGGGGAGCGGATCCGCGGGATTGTGGGGCGGGGAGAGGGAGGAGGCGGTCGGGCAGCCCTTCAGTTCCCGCGGCGGCTCGGAGGGCGCGCGGTCAGTGCCGCGCCTGAGGGTCGGCGGGGGCGGGGAGGAGATGGGGCGGAAGCGGCGGGCGGGAGTGGGAGGCTCCTGGCCAGCCTAGGTGAGCGCGGCGCTGAGGCGACCGCAAGACGCCCCCTGTCCCGCGCCCCAGCCCCGCTCCGCGTGGGAAGCCGCCAGGGCGGCGGAAAGGCCGGGAAGGGGAAGTTTGTGTGCTCAGAGAAAGCTCTGCTGTACTGTGGCGTGGAGTGGAGTGGGAAGAGAAACAAGGGAGAGACTGAGAAACAGGAAATGAGAGCGAAGGCACGAATGTGAGCCAGGGCCGGCCGGGCTGTCCATCGGTGTGGCAGTTTCCAGCCACTCCAGGCCCGGTGTGCGTTCCTAATCACAACAAAGGCGGCGTCTGCCTGGTGCGTTCTCTGCCTCCAGCCACTCACTCCTAGGCTCTGAGGAAAATGGGAAGAGTGGTCCAGCCTAGAGGAGGAGTCCCAACAGCCTAAAATGCGTTTTAGGAAGACAGCAGGATGCAGAGGAGGGGTCTGTCCCGGTCTTGAGGTTTCCAAGAACAAATGTCTGAAATTTGTGGAGCACTCTTCCAGCGAAGTAGCCTTAGTGGCGGGAGCGGGAAGGCGCGGGCGCAGCAAGGGCGTCGGGAGCCCAGTGGGACTGGAGGGTAAGGGGTCGGTCGCTGGGGTGCGGTCTCCGTTCCAGGGAACGCAGCCGCAGCTCCCACTCTCTGATCCGATACTGGGCAGAGGGTAAACAGCCCTTGACACTCCACGACACCCGGATGGAAACAGCACGAAAAGACAAGTTTGAAAAGCAGAATATCAACAACTGCGCAGGATTTCAACGAGAAACTTGCCTCTGCTAGAATCACTGAAGTTTCCCTCTAGGTGGGGCAGGGAGAGGCAGGGAGTGAAGGAAGGGAGTTTCACTATAAGGGTGGAAGGATGCTGTAAGAAATTATGTCATCGTGGCAGTTCTTGTACTAACAGCTCTTTCCCGAGTGAGCTGAGTGGCGGACAGACCATAAATATATTGTATAGCGAGTGCTTCTGCACGTGGAAAAGCAAACTGCACTCCCTTCCTATGGCAACAGCCACGGGCATGTTAGGAGAGTGGTGAAAGACAGAAAATAAGCTACAAGAAACCATTCCAGAGGGATAAGGAAACTAGGGGTAGGTCAAGGTTAGTTTCTAGAGTCTGGATAGCCTATGTGGTTAAAGAAAACGTACATCAAGCATTGGGAAAAAATACTTGCAGATTTTAAAAACTGTTGACAGATACGGAGTAGAAATCTTACATTAAGCCAACTCCCTAGCTATGAAAAGGGAAAGGATAAAAAAGAGAAAAACAGGCTTAGAAAGAGAATCAATTCGTTGTGTGGACTGGGGGGTGGGTGTAGAAGAGCAAAAACATCGAAAAAATAAAAAGCATGGATGGTAACTGGAGTGAGATCACTGGAGTGTGTGTGTGTGTGTATGTGTGTGTGTGTACACACACAGGCATGCGTTTCTAACTCAGTTCATGTAACTCTATCTCTGTATAGAACTTGGATTTAAAGAAAACTAAGGTGTGAACAGAAGGGAAGAAGATAGGAAAAGTACACTACCTTTGCAAAGGTGGGCATTTTTAATTTAATGTTTAGACCTTTCTCCTCTGTACCTCTGTGTTTGCAGAAAATGTAAAGATGGCAAAATTATTTCAATCTTTAATTCAGAAGGACCATGTAAAAGAATGTGTAGGGAGAAGTGCAGTCTTAGAATCTGGGGCTTTAAAATATCTGTCAAATCCAATACTATATGGTTTCAATTGTGTTTAAAACCAAGATGATTTTGGTAAAAATGATAACCCATTTCCCTAACTCTATATAAAAACTTCATTTACCTAGTCTTAGATAACCAAAAGAAGAATGAATTATAAACAAAGAAGGTTAAGTTTGGTATTCTGAATTTTTTTTCTTTTTTTTTTTTTTAGACAGAGCCTTGTTCTGTCACCCAGGCTGGAGTCCAGTGGCAAGATCTGGGCTCACGGCAACCTCCTCCTCCTTGGTTCAAGTAATTCTCCTGTCTCCACCTTCTGAGTAGCTGGAATTACAGGTACGCGCCACCAACTCCAGGTAATTTTTTTGTATTTTTAGTAGAGACGGGGTTTCGAGATGTTGGCCGGGCTGGTCTTGAACTCCTGACCCCAGGTGATCCACCTTGGCATTCCAAAGTGCTGGGATTACAGGTGTAAGTCACCACACCCAGCCCTGAATTTCTTACACATAACACATGCATTGGATTTCTTTTACCTGACACACTGTCCAAAAAAGCATAACCAAACACCCTCAAAGCAGGTAAAATATCTAATTCAAACAACAGAAAAATTTACAACTAGAAATAATGTTGTTACTATAAAAGTAAATGTTACCTGCCCACAAACTTTTTGTCAGATCTTATACTCAACCAGTGGTGATACTGTCTTTGAAAAATTAGTGGTTAGAAAAATCTTTTACAGTATTAAGAGCATTACTTGTACTATACCCAGATTTCTCTAAGGTAAAAACTCTGTTCAATATCTGTGTACATTTAGAGATCGTAAGGCTTTGAATTAGTGAAACCATAGATGATTTAGCACTAATATAATTTCAAGGAAGAGGGTAGGAATGAAGTCCATTTCAGAAGTAAAAGCTATGTTGAAAGATTCTATTTAACTAGAAATAAAAATAAAGCTGATTTCCAGAACTCTGAACAAATTTTAAAATACAATCTTGGTTTTTTTCCTGAGGCCCAAAGTGAACGTGTACTGTCAGGTTTTCGATGCCTATATTTTTCATGTGTCACATCTTGGCAATAATGTGCAGCAAGGGGGAGTTTTCCCGTTCAAGTATGAGAAAGTGAGAAAGACATGTAAAAGCCTTACTATAACTGCAAACAGCTGGTGATATTATGTGATTACTTGGTAAACACCACGTTTTGATTTGGGGGATGAGCTGTCTGCAAATTAGGGGGGGAAAATGCCGTTGCATAACTTTGTTTTGTTGCAATCAATACAGTTTTCGATCCTTCTAGTTTAAATATCTTCATCACATCTTCAAATGTGTCTTCTTTTCCATCTTCTTCCAGTCACTTTTTTTCAGGTGTTTTCCAGCCTTACCTCCACTATTATGTCCGCTGCCCAGCTCTGAGCTCTGCATCTAGCCCCCTTTCCCTCAAATCCACTAATTATATCTATCTTTACAAACCCAAGTTGGCACCAATTAGTAACAATACAATACCATGACTTGTAAGGGCCCCACTTCCATTTTCATACCTCATACTTTCCCCTCCAGTTGATGCACATACCTTGCGATGATCTTCCTCTGTCTTCTCTGGAATCTTCTAAAAAGGATTCTTGGATACTCTACATACATGTATACATATCCATCTTCTCACCAAAAAGTTCTTACCCTTTTTGGAGCTTGTTATGGTATAACTGAAAGAGTGCTTCAGGTGCTGACTAGCTGGTTTTCACCTTTTTTCTGATTCTCTGTTTTTCCACCTACTTAAATAATATTTCCTTCACATTGAAGGATTAATGTTTATTAGCTGCTTACCTGAGCCAATGAGAGATATATTGGCCCAAGTAAGCATCCAATAAATGTTGATTCCCCTCATTTATTCTTCAGGTTCTCACACCTTTCTATTTCCGTGAAGTATTGTTGGCCCACCTATTACATGCACACCTATTACACCTTTCAGAACAAGAGCTATACTTTAATCACCTATTTAGCCTTTCTTTTACCCTCACACTGTTTTGCATATAGTAGGTGATTAATGAATGCTTCTTGAATCGTGAAATAACTAGAATATATAAAGTTAGAATGACATACATTAAACATGATTTAGCAGAAAACTTGAGTTTCCATTTGGGTACACATATTGAAAATAACAAAATTCTGTAATGTGTCGATAAGTACCTTTTGAACATTAATTCTGGCAACATTCCTCAAGCAACTTTCTTTTAAGTTGAAGTTTTTACATAAATATATTAGATTTGGAGCATTTTTACCTAATTCCATTTTCTCTTTCATATGTATCATTTAAAAATCATTCAATTGATTATATTCCTCTTTATTTTTTATTAAAATTAGACAGCATTCTATTGTATTAAATTAAAAATGTTCAATTTTTTAATACCAGAAGGAAAATTTACAGAGTTTGTTTAAAAAATGACATTTGCAAGTTTTGAGGTTATAAACATTAGAGCTGTAAAGTAATAATCTACATTTTAAAATATAATAAATTGAGACATATGAGATCTGAACTATAGGTATCCTTGCTTTTTTAACTTTACAAATGAAAATAGTGCTCTCCACGGAAATAATTTAATTCCACTAAAGTATATCTAGTTTACAAAATACCACTTTAATTTCATGCTATATACAATACATCAACCTAGGTATTAAGATGAGCTTAGATAAAACTAATAAATAACTGTATAGCATGTAACATTAGAATTTTCCCAAATTTTTACAATCGTATTTATATAATAGTGAATATCTTAGCTTCTCTCTTGTAAAAAATATGTGTATGTATTCATTTTAGATAGTTTTCCCTAAGTTGTGTTACTGAAACAGAGAATACGAGTTTGTTTTTACTGTTCTAGAAACCTACTGCCAAATTATTTTTCAAAAGTATTTTAAAAGTTTATGGCCAGCTGCAGTGGCACACGCTTATAGGCTCAACACTTTGGGAAGAGGAGGTGACAGCATCTCTTGAGGCCAGAAGTTCGAAACTAGCCTGGGAAACATAGGGAGACTCTGTCTCTACAAAAAATTAAAAAGCTGGAAGTGGGCCGGGCACAGTGGCTCACGCCTAATCCCAGCACTTTGGGAGGCCAAGATGGGTGGATCACCTGAGGTCAGGAGTTCAAGACCAGCCTGGCCAACATGGTGACACCCCATCTCTATTGGAAAAAAAAAGACAGAAAAAAAGTATTTTACCAGTTTACAATTGCACCATTATATTTGAGATTGCCATTTTCCCTGTGTTCTTGCTAGTATTGGGTGGTGCTTTGAAATATAAGATCTTAAGTTGGTAAACAAGAATGGCTTGAGTTTTAACTCTCTGATGAGTAAAGATTGAACTCTAATCTAGGAATATAAATGGGTCATTGGTGGATGGGATGCTGGCAACTCCTGTTGCATAGCCTGGCTAAGAAATTATGCAAAACTGATGTCAAATTGCTATGCTAAGAAATGAAGGTTGGAGGAGGGGGTATAGCTCAGGGGTAGAGCATTGGACTGCAGATCAAGAAAGGAAGGTTGGAACAGCTATGAAAGACATTACAAATTCATAGTCTTAGAATTCAGCAACTTGATATTTTGAGGAGGGGGAACAAAGAAAAGAGAACAGGAAACTGTCTCTCATATTTCACCCCTTAATTCAGGAGGATTTGTTTATTTTTAGTTTTGATAAATTTGAGAGTTATCAAATGGGTAATTGGTTCTACCATATTTGAATCTGAAATAAATTAGATAGCTGATAGAAAAGAGTGGAGAGGGAGAAAGAAATGAAACCTGGTCAGTAATGTAGAAATGAAATGAAAATGAGACAGGAAAGAAGGGAGGGAGAGAGATTGTGATATTGATTTCCATAGCTTTCATCTACAAACATGGAAAATGTAGCTAATGCTAGTTAAAGGTACGTATTTTTGTCTATCCCTTGCAATGAAGCAAGAACTCCAAAAATAAGCAGCCACAGTTCAAGACTGTGCAGCTCCCCTGGCACCCCAAAGCCCCAATCTCATTTTATTTTCCTGCTCCCCCTTTTTAAATACGTAGCTACCCCTCCCACTCCATAGTAGGAAGAAGAAAAAAGGCTAAGAGCAGAACCAATTCTGTTCCATTTAGAAAGCTTTCTAGAAGACTCAACCATATCTTCTGCTTTTATTTCAATGGTTGGAACTGGGTCACATGACTTCCTAGAGACCAAACAGAAAAGCAGACAGGAAGAAGGTCTCTTGGATGGAATTTGGGACAACCACTATATAGTGTTTCATAATGTTTTAGTCCTAAATTGCAAACCACTGTATTACTGAAGCTCTCTATTGAATTCCTGCTGGCAGACAGGAAAAAAAAGAAAAATATACCGTTGGGTTACAAGTTATGGGCCATCATCATTTTAAGGACATTAACTCATAAACTACAAAAAAGTAAAAATGATTGATGTTTTGTAACATATATTTTCTGTACAATGCAGTTAATATATTATTAAAGTACACAAACCATAATGTCCATTTTAAATGAATCCATGTGTGATTTACCTAAGGCATAGTGTGAATCTCAGTTTGGCTTCACTGAGTTACATAGTCTGGTAATGTCTTATCCTTCCACTCCATGAATTTACATGTCCCTGAGAAATGAACATTAATTTTTAAAAGTTGGATAAGCAGATCACAATTAAAAAGGTAAATCTATGTCTCCCAAAATATAAGATGTTTTTGCATTTCACATTCAAATGAGAGTGAAGCAGCAAGGCATGAGCTGATGCCCAGAGCCAGAAAGACAGACCGATTCCTGGTTTTGCCACTTGATTGTGTGACCTTTGACAGGTTACTCAATTTTTCTTGGTGTCATCAGTTTCCCCCCCCAGTACAACTGGGTTTGGCACCTTCTTTTCAAGGATGGGGACAACTAATTAGGTCTTCCATACCTTCCCTTACAAGATTGTAAATTCTACAAGGCTTGACAAGAATTGTGTCTGACCACTTCTCAATTATCATCAGTGCCTAACTTGGCATTCAACACATAGAAAGCCCTCAAAGCTTTTCGATGGAAGAGTGAAAGTAACTTCCAAAAGGCATAGGATATTGTGGGTACCCTATGATATCTGTAAATATAGTTGCCTACCAGAATAATAAAGCTATTTGTCCTATTTGTCAAGAAAAATAATTTAAAGGAATATATACAGTTTCTGTACTTCAGTTCAATAAAATATATGTACTCAGTTAATTTAATTTGTAAAGATTAGTATTTGACTAGATTTGACATGCATCTCTTTTAAGTGACCCAGCTTCCAAGTTAGAATACATATAAAGTTAAAATAAATCATCTCTGTGTATTCTTCCAAGTTAGAATACATACAAAGTTAAAATAAATCATTACCTACAACTTTAAACTTAAAATCAATTCTTAATAAAGAACTTCCCTTCCTTCCTTTCTTTTTCTTCCTCCCTCCCTATCCCCCCTTTCTCCTCCTCCTCCTCCTTCTTCTTCCTTCTCTTTCTCCCTCTCTTTCTCTCTCTCTCTCCATCAAGACAGAGACAAATTGTAGATAATTAATCCATGAAGCATGATGAGTTGGATTTCTTGGTTTTAAAATTTTATCCAGTTCATAAATTAGTTTTATGAGCTTTTTATACAGAATTCAAATACAATTTCATTCTCAATTCCAGATAAAAATGGTCATAGCAAATACATATCACTGTAGATCAAATAAAAACTTTTCTTAAAACCTCCCTAAATGGCACTCCTATTTTTAAACCAACATTTATTAAGCATTTACTATGTGCCACACACTGTCCAGAGCATTTTGTATATAATAATTGACTTATTCTTCATGGAATCCTATGAAGCTATACTATTGTTTTCATATCCTCAGGGTGAGCCTTGCCAATGTATTGCAAGTTGCAATACCCACGAGCACTCCTGGTCCTCCTTCCCTTTTATCTTTCTCTGAAGAGTGCTTATCACCATCTAATATAGATGGTGCCCAATTTACTACGGTCCAACCTATAATTTTTTGACTTTAAGAAGCTGTGAAAGGGATATGCATTCAGTAGAAACCATACTTTGAGTCCTCTTACAACCATTCTGTTTTTCACATTCAGTAAACTACATGAGATATTCAACACTTTAAAACAGGCTTTGTGTTAGGTGATTTTTGCCAACTGTAGGCTAATGTTAAGTGTTCTGAGCAAGTTTAAGGTAAGTTAGGTGCATTTTTGACTTACAGTATTTTCAATTTACAATTGATTTACTGAAACATAATCCCATTATGAGTTGAGAAGTATCTGTATACTGTATTGTTGTTACATGCAGTCTGTCTGGTCTGCAGCCCACTTCCACTAAAGTAGCAATTCCGCAAGGACAGAGAATTTTTCCATTCTGTTGACTGCTGCAGCCCTTTGTGTAGAAAAGTGCCTAGCATGTAGTAGGCACTCAACAAATATTTGTGAATGAATGAATTCCCATTGCATCAATGAGGAACATGAGGCATCTGATGCTTTCAAATGGCTTTATCTTCAAAACTACAATTACAAGAATTTTGTACAGTTCATCAACAATAGTTCTCATGGAAACCATTTTCATATGTCACTTGTTGGCATGAAAGAGCTTGATGACCTTACCAGACCCAACAGATGACTGTGGGTCTCAGGACTTCCACTGGTTATCAAATATTATGACAAGAACAAGTTTCTTCAAACATGAGAATGAAACTAAGACACGAAGCTTGGCTATTAACTACCACTACTATATAACTGTATATTTGTATTTAAACTACTGAGTCATTTTAAAATTAAAGTGCAGTGTCACATGTTTGTATTTCATGTCAATCACTGTGTATTTGTAGTCCACAAGGCATTTTTTAGTCTCAAGAACTAAGCACAATAACAAGGGAAAATATATGTATGGCTGAACACTGTTTGTATTTTAACTCACTGAGAGAAAAAAATTAGATGGGATCATAATATTTTCATCCTCTCATTATGCCTGGTACTTTTATGCCTAAGTATTAAGATGATAGGTGCTATAGAAAGGGCAAATAAATACAACGGAGAATGTCTGTTTAGTTATTTTAGAGCTGCTGTATTGAAATATTGTCTTGTTTACAATTTTCAACTCAACAAATCCTCATCAATTATTAAATATTTTTCTCATTGAATTAAGTAGGGTGACTGTATTTTCTCAAAAGAAAACATCAGGTGAAATGTAAGGCTTACTTTGAACATATATAAATTTTCCTATATGAATAAAGTTCTGTAGCTTTATTATACTACCCACCCCACCCCTACACTAAGCAGAAAGTCTACATTGTATTTATTACATAAGGAGAAACAATTTAAATTCCATTCTTTATTCCTTTGAATCTAGAAGCAGTTTTTTCCTATTGCAATGAAAAAATAAAGCAGTTCATGGAATTTAACCACTGTCCAACAGACAACATTTTGCTTGGTCCTGTCCTGCTGACCACGCAGAGGTTGCAATGAAGGTAACTGTAGACAGAAGTCAGGGAGCAAATGTGACCATCATATCTTATGGAACAAAGTGCTGTGTAGTCTGCCACCATTGAACTTGTGATTATTTTTTCAATGGGATTATTATATTAATATATCATGTATTCATTGATCAAAATTACTCATTAAAAAAGTTTGGTTGAGTAGGGTTTGTTATGATACAATTTGCTGTTAGCATGCCTTTTTGTTTCATTATGAGTTATGCTCATTGTTTATATGGCTTCTTGCCTGCTAGAACTGTTATCCACATGCGTGAGTTCACTGGGCAGCCGCTGAGATAAGAAACATATGGCTGTGTGTGCTGTGAAAATCTAGACACACACCATGCGTAACTCTATCTTTTTTTGTGCATGTGTATTGACTTGTGTCCATTCATGCCCATCTACTTTTGGGATCCCTATCTCTTACAATCATGTGCTAATAAAAATATTTATATTATTTAACCCCAGCAGTATTCACAGATATCACTTTTATTTAGTAACATGTAATCAAGCCACCCAAATAAATATTTTGCCATTTAATCTAGAAGCATCAAGGTTACAAAGGAGATACGTAATTCTCTATAGATTTGGCAATAAAACCTAGACTTCAGATTTTTAACTACTGTCTCTGAGCCTGGTCTGGGATCAGGTTGCAAAGTTAATGGCAGACATCCTCAAATACATTTTAAACCTATATGCAAAATGTAGTGTATTTCTTATTCTTAGTATCACAGAGTCTAAGAATTATCTTTTTACAAGCAGGGAAATTTAATTCTTTGAAATTTCAAATCTAAAGGAAGGTTTTATTTTTAACTTGAACATGTTTTTAAAAAGCAATTGCCGTAATTACCTTAGAATTTTGTCAAAGCAGGACCTCTTTGAAAATTGGTAGGTCCAGATCTTAACGTGAGCCTACAGAAAGTCTTTAAAGGGCATTAATAGCCAGCAAAGCACATCTAAGTTAAAAGGCGAAATGTTTAAATGGTCAAAGACCTTTGAATAAAAAAGAACATTAAGCAAACATCTTAGCCACAGATTTATAAATACGTCAGGAATACAGACTTTCCTGCCACTCTGTGGGCAGAGTGATCGTTCCATGTTGTTGACCTTCAGTAAGTCAGTTAACCCTTCAGTAACCTTTATTTTCCCATCAGGAGCAATACCTGCTTGTAAAGGACATGCTAGACCACAGATCTAAAACAATATGATTTTATTACTATTATTATCCCCAACAGAAAAGCCATTCCTTTTTGCAATAATACAGTACAAAACTTGATAAACCTCTATGTAGACTGTTGTCAAAACACTTGGTGGAGAAAAAAAGATTAGTGATATAGGTTTTTAAAGGGGTAAGGAGCAATGGTTTAGAACCAAATCTATCTGTGTCATTTATTTTCTTTTAAAAAACAGTCTTAATTTAGTTTCCTTTGCTACACTATTAGTAAATACTAATACTGCTTTACAATTTCATGGAGTTTTTAATTTGGAGTACTATTTTCTATCAGTTGTTGCATTTTCTTCTTACAATATGTGTATAAAAATCAATGTGCTAAGTGTTTGATGTGTATTCTCATTTAATCCTCATGATAGCCAGCGAGGTAGGTGAAATCTTTTCCATTTTACAAAAGAGAAAATTAAGTCCAATGGAAGTTAACTTGTTTCCAAGATAACACAGCTAGTAAGAGATGGAGCTCCGATTTGCACCCATGTTGACTGACTTTGCGCAAGTCTTCTTAGTCACTGTGTATCCTATACCCAATACTGGTGGCGATAACTTACTAATGAACCTTCAAACACTTAAGTGTTGAAGACTTGCCAAGACTGCGTAGACTGTGCATGTCAGGTTTGGGTTTACGGATCCCAGCACATTGTTCGTCCCATTAGACTGAATTGTCATTGAAGGCTTTTTATACCCCCATTTTGGTTCATGACTAAGGAGCTTCAGGAAAAGATGAGTGAGCTTTTCCCTAATCCTTCACCTAGAGACTCTTAAGTTTTACATTTTTCACGTAGTTGAGACATTGCTCCTTGTATATGGAATAGTGCCGACTTAAGAGCCTCCCCTGGAGAACAAGTGCACACTTTCCTAGTTGTCGGAGTAATTTTCCAAATTGGAGTTTTTGAAACATTGTTCTGTAGAATGCTGATGGGTGATGCTACACAAAGAGTTCTGTGCTCTCAAATATTTGGAAAAATTTTGGTTGCTCAATGTTAAACGTCTTTCTTCAACCCTTCAAAGAGGGTGCTGCAGTGGCTGTTAATTTGTTAATTGGCATTGTGACTCTGGGAGATTGGGCCATATAGTGTATAGTGGTTCCCCAAAATATGTAGTCAGTTTTTTCAAACTCACTTTCTAACACTCTGGGAATACTTTCCCAGGAACCTGAGTTTCAAAATGCTCTTTTGAGACTTATGTACTGTCTGGAACTCCTGCAACATTCCCAGTCAGTTGACTGTTTTATACCGCCAATCTGACCTCAAGCTTCCAATACCTTGTCTCCTATCCTTGCTGCTTTTTTACCTAAGAAAACAGAAGCCCCCAGGAGTGATTTTGCACACATACTTTCATAGCTCAGCTACCCGTCTTCTGACAGCTCTGCCTTTCCTCCTCCTTCTATGGGTAAACCATTAGTGATCTTATCTAAAGCCAACTCCTCCACTGTGGGCTTCCTTATCTCTCACCCATTCGTGTATATTGCTCCAATAATTGTTTTCTCACTTCTTTTTTTTTTTTTTTTTTTTTTTTTTTGAGACAGAGTCTCACTCTGTTACCCAGGCTGGAGTGCAATGGGACGATCTTGACTCACTACAACCTCTGCCTCCCAGGTTCAAATGATTCTTGTGCCTTAACCTCCCTAGTAGCTGGGATTACAGGCGTGTACCACCACATCCAGCAAATTTATTTTTTGGATTTTTAGTAGAGACGGGGTTTCACTATGTTGGCCAGGCTGGTCTCGAACTCCTGACCTCAGGGGATCCACCCACCTCAGCCCTGCCAAGGTGCTGGGATTACAGGCATGAGCCACCACCCCCCACCTGTTTTCTCACTTCTGCATCACCAGTTTTTCCTTCTCCACTGAATTCCTCCCTTCAGCATACAATATACTATAATTATCCAGTTTTAGAAAATAAATTTAAAAACCATTTTCCTGACCACAAAGTTTCCTCCAGCTCCCATCCCATTTCTCTGTTTTGTCACAACAAAAGTCTGCCAAAACTGCTCTTTTTTTTTTTTTTTCTGTACTCAATCTCCCTCCTTCCATCTTCTCTGGAAACCAATTCAATAAGACTTTTATCCCCCATCACTCTGCTTACTAAATCTGCATTGGTTAAGGTCAACAACAATTAACCCTAGTATTTAAACCTAGTGGTAAATGCTAAACTTCATCCTGACCTGTGAGCAGCACCTGGCGCTGATTGCTAGATCAGGTAGGTGGAGTTTAACACAACACTGACTGATAGTTAAAGAGATAGTTTAACACCTTGTCCTCCTGGAAACATTTCCCTTCTCTTGTCTTCCAGAGATCCACATTCACCAGTCTTTTTTTTTTTTCCCCTGCTCTGATCTTGTCAATGTTGGAGTGTTTGTGTTTATTGTTGGATCTCTTGTTTTTGTTGATGGATCTCACTCTGTCACCCAGGCTGCAGTGCAGTAGCATGACCTCGGCTCACTGTAGCCTCTGCCTCCCAGGTTCAGGCAATTCTGCCTCAGCCTCTCTAGTAGCTGGGATTACAGGCATCTGCCACCATGCCCAGCTAATTTTTGTATTTTTAGTAGAGACAGGATTTCACTATGTTGATCAGGTTAATCTCAAACTCCTGAAGTCAGCTGATCTACCTGGCTTGGCCTCCCCACGTGCTGGGATTACAGGTATGAGCCACTGTGCCCAGCTTGTTGTTAGATCTCTTCGTGATCTCAGCCCACTCCCTTAGTGATCTCAACCAGTCTTGATAGACTTAAATGCCATCTATATGCTGACAGCTCTCAAATGTGTATCTGAAAGGTGCACTTAACTGTAGATTTATATATTCTACTGCCTATTCTATAGCTATACTCATATGTATAATGGGGACTTAAAATTACCTTTTCTAAAACTGAACTCCAGATCTTACCTGACTCTATTCTGACCCTAAATGTATTCTTTGTAATCTTCTTCATCTCAATGAATAAAAATTACTTCTTTTCCTCCATTGTTAGCGTAAAAAGCTTAGTATCATCTTTGACTCATTCTCTCATAACTCACATATGGCCAGTCAGCAAGCCCTATTGACATCTTACCTTCAAATTATATCCAGAATCTGATATTCAGTTACCACTTCCAGTGTTACTACCCTTCATCTTTCACCTAGAGTATTGCGGACACCTCATAAATGGGACTCCCTGCTAACATCTCTTGTTATAGACTCTTCTCATGATGCTATCCAGAGGAACCTCTTAAAATATAGTCAGATCTTACAGCCTCCCTGCTCAACATCCTCACTGTGATGTCTCCTCTCACTCGTTATGGATAAAGTCCTTGCAAGACTTCTAAGATAGTGACGTCATGGCTACCTGTGACCTCTCCAATCCCATCTCCCATGTTTCTCTCTGATTGTTTTCCACCCCTTCTGGCCTCCTTGTTGTTCTGAGCACACCAGACCATCCTGTCCAGCTGTGCACTTGCTACTCCATCTGCCTGGGGGGACTCTGCCCCTAGATAGGTGCTGGTTGCATTTCCCCACATTCTGGTTTCTGCTCACCCAGTCAGTGAGGCCTTCCCAGACAACCTTTTGAAAAATAACCATCTGTTTCTCACCTCATCCCATGTCCCTTCCCTACTTCATTTTGCTCTGTACATTAACGTGAGCAATAAATGTAGTTTGTTTGCTTGCTTTTTATTTTCTCTCTCCCTCCACTGGATTGTAATTTCAGTAAGGACTGATTTTCTTTTTCTGTTTCACAGATGTATTCACATTACCTAGAATAATATAGAAATGCATTTGATACTCAGTATAGATCTACTGAATTAATTATTGAATAAATTAGTGAATATCTCTAATACATTTTAAAGCAATTCTTCCAACCCAATTGTCATTATTTACTCATCAGTGGAGCATTAGTAGAGTAGTCTCCCTTATCCGAAAAGAAAATGCTCCAAGACCCTCAGTGGGTGCCTAAACGGTGGAAAGTACCAAACCTAATTGCCATCAATTAGAACACATTTCATTTGTGTCTTTCATTCACCATTGTGATGCCTTTTCCATCTCAAATATTCATGAACTGTGGCTGTAACTTTTGCAGTTTGAGGTTCAACAGCAAAAGTAGCATGAATTTCTTTTCCTTCTTCACAATTTCATGGATAGAAGCTTCATTCTTACTGTAGATCTTAGCAATGTCAACAAACTATTTTTCTTTCCTCCTTATTGAGAACTTTTACCTTTCACTTAAAGGAAATGCTTGATGGCTTTTCTTTGGTATATCTGAATTGCCAGCATCAGTATTCCTGTGCTTTGGGGCCGTTATTAAGTAAAATAAGGGTGACTTGAACACAAGTACTGCAACAGCACAACAGTCAATCTGATCACCAAGATGGCTGCTTTTAAGGGACACATGGGGGGAGTGCGGAGCACAGTGTGGATACACTAGATAAAGGAACGGCTTCTGGCCTGGGGTGGACAGGCCAGAACGCACAAGATTTTATCACAATACTCAGAACTAACTTTGAGTTTACTTCTGGGATTTTCCATTTAAATATTTTCAGACTGTAGTTGACCTTGAAACTACTGTATTTTCAGTGACTTTAATTCCATGAATTAAAAATATAAAACTCTTATTATTAACCAGTTATAATGTAATAAAATAGTGGTGCTCTGTCCCTGATTATTAATTTTAGGACTTAAAATAGGCGATAAGTTTTTTTGGCACTTGGTTAAATGATTGTTAACTTATTTAGGTAATTGCAAGTCTGGATAGAGAATTTACTTTAGAGTACAAGAGAGGACTGAAGAGTAATAGTTTTGAAGACTAGGGTTTGAAATAGGATGAAGAAATGCCACTTTGGAGACATTTTTATATTACTCTTTTCATTTAAAACTATAATTGCAACCAGATAAAAATAAAATGTGATTAAGTGTTTCGTCCATGGACAAAAGCTGTACAAGCCTCAAACTAACAAGAATTTCCAGGCTGGGCATGGTAGCTCACACGTGCCGTCTTACCACTTAGGGAGGCTGAGGTGGGTGGATTGCTTGAGTCCAGGAATTCGAGACCAGCCTGGGCAACAATGGAAAACCTGTGTTTATAAAAAATACAAAAATTATTCTGGGTGTGGTGGTGCTCGTCAGTAGTTCCAGTAACTCTGGAGGCTGAGGCAGGAGAATTGCTGGAGACTGGGAGGCAGAGGTTGCAGTGAGCTGAGATTGTGCCACTGCACTCCAGCCTGGGTGACAGAGTGAGACCCTGTCTCAATAAATTAATATATAAGAAGAATCTCCAAACCTAGGAGCAAGTCAAAGGAAACTAAGATATTCTGGCTCGGAAATGATTGAAGCTTGTAAGTATACAAAACAGGGAATAGGCTTGACAGAAGTAACCTATCTGCAATGTGATTTGAAGACGTTACAGTGATGAGATTAAGAATAAAGATCACTCTTTATGTGCTGGTGAGAGTAACCAACCAAAAATATTAGGAATAAGAAATAATCCAGTTAATTGGCAACATGTTAAAAAATGCATGTTGAAAAGAAGAGAGATAAAGTGAACAAATGCAAACTAAGGAGTAGTAGCACTCCGGAGAATAAAAAGGGCAATGAATACTACAAGGTTGGTTCATTTCTGGCAGTCCTTTCCAAGCATGAGGGTGGCCTGACTTTGGAATATAAATAGATGCTCTGGATGGTACAGTCCTTTAATGAAGAAAAACAGTCCGCTGGGCTCCTACAGTGGTGAAAATAGACTGCGAGACAACTCAACACATTTGCTCTGATTCCAGATTTACTAAGCCATTTTTTAAAATTTCATTTCTCAATACAGGTGGGTTGGCAGCAATTTTACACTAAGTTTCTCTTATTAATTATTTGTCATTCTGGTACACACAATTCATATGTGACTCAGGGTCCAGATGAACTTATTTTCCTTTCCAGGCAAAATATGAACTCAGTAAGTTTTTCTGCTCTCCTCTCAAACATTAGCTTCTTCCTTTAGTTTCTTACCCCACCATATTCACGTAATTGTATTACTTCTTTAAGAACCAAAGGTTTTTTTGTTTGTTTGTTTTTGCTAGTACTTTAAATAGGGAATGCTTAGCCTAGGCAACACAGGGTTTCTACATAAATAATAAAATTTAAAAAATCTGCTGGGTGCTGTGGCTCATGCTTGTAATCCCAGCACTTTAGGAGGCTGAGGCGGGAGATTGCTTGAGCTCAGGAGTTCAAGACCAGCCTGGGCAACATGGCGAAACCCCGTCTCTACAAAAAAATAGAAAAATTAGCTGAGGATAGTGGTGTGCACGTTAGTAGTCCCAGCTACTTGGGAGGCTGCGGTGGGAGAATTGCTTGAGCCCAGGGAGTCGAGGCTAGTAAGCACCACTGCCCTCCAGCCTGGGTGACAGAGTGAGACCCTGTTACAAATAATAATAATAATAATAAAAATAATAATAATAATAATAAAATAAAAATAAAAATAGAGGGGGTGTGCAAAAGTTGATCGAACCAAAGCATAAATGTCAGATAAAACTAGAAAGATACAGCAAATTTCATACTAATTTAAGAGCTATCGTTTATTAAATGTTTGCCATGTGCCTGTTACTCTTAACATATATGTTGGGTTTAATTTTCACATAGTTATAAAATTTAGGTGTTAAAGACAAAATGCTTTTTCCTCCTCCATTATAATTCAATTGATGTAAAGGTAAGAGCTCCCAGTCTCCTTGACAGTGGCAGATTTTGTGTTCTCCATTGAAGTTTACACAGGAATTTCTTGAATTCAATGGAGACAGTTGGTTTCAAATCAGTCAGCTCATGATTCTTTCTCAGTTTTTTCTTTGAAGTCACTAGTTGAACTAAGACCTGCGTCAGAAAGGATGTCAAGGAGGGACTGGTGAAAATATTGTTCTGGCCTCGAGATGAGTTATCTGGTCCAGAGGTTGCCCTCTGTGCTTGTTCAGTACATCAAGTTATAGTTGGTCCAGCCTGGACTTGAACATGTGCTGTTAACTATACTAAGTCTGTACCCTTTCTGTGGCTTCCAGCTGTCATGCTTTTTTCATCTTCCTTGTTCCAAATATGGGGTTTCATTTGGTCCAGCTGTTGCCTCTTTACAAACCTCCATTGGCTTTTCCCATAACTACACTCATGTTAGGGACCTCAAAGATGCAAGAACCAGAGGCCTTAGCCACTGTTAGTTAACAGCATTTAGTTTCTTAGAGTCAAAGTTTCTCTAGATCACTTGCAGTGTGGTGGGGTTTACCCAGAAAGCCAAGCTATTGCTTTCTGGTCTAGGATCTGCTGAATCTATTGCCCACTGTCCTGAATTTCTAGGCATGATCCTTGTGAATTTACCTTCCTACCTGCCCATCTGAATTTTTAACCCTTTACTTTCAAATTTAAAGTGAGATGGTGAATTTTTTGTTGTAGATTGAGTATGAACACCCCCACTGAAGCAAGAAATACTATTTATTCAATAAGTAGAGACTTGAAAAAAGGACAAACTTACAAACATAAATTGCATTGGTTGAATTTTTGAAAATAATATCCTCTTCTTTTATCCCACAATAAGTATTTACATCCCTAGAAAAAGAATATTTTTACAAAACTATAGTAGCTAGATCTCTGCTTGAATTTTGTTTATATACAATTTACCTCCCAGAGTCTTTGAGATTGTGGAGTTACACATAACCCATGGGTTAAGTGGTTAAATGTTCCAATATTAGATCACCAGGGTTTTCCCAAGAATTTCTCATTCCTCCTTTTCTCTGCCAGGGGGCTTAACCTGTCCCACAGAAGAGGCTTCCCTCTAGCAGGCAAAACAAAGGGTGGGCAAGTGTCTTAGGGTTGTGGAAAATGATGTACAGGACCCCAGTCCAAATCCCCTGGATTACCCGCTAGCTGCGAGTAGTAGTGACGGTCCCATCACTGGGCCATGGCAGAGTCTGGCTCAAGAGATGACGGGTACCGGCCAGTCTTTGGCTCTTCCATCATCCCGGATCTCTGCCCTCCAGGGTCCCAAGGTCCCCCTACCCTGTTTAGCTTCTACATCACTAACTATGGGTTCTCCCTGCAGCTTGAACATGATGCCTTGTTTCTTCTTCCAAAGTCAAACTCTTCAAATATATTGCCAGCCACCAAATTTATGCCTAAGTTGGTATCCCCTAAAATTAGCTTTCCCTTTATGAGAAGGGGATTTATTTCTTTGGACATTTCACAGTCAGAGCTAATGGCTTTAAAAATAATATCCTCTATCTCTCTTTCCTCTGCTATCAAGATTTGCTCAGTGTATTTCATATCACAGTTGACTTTGTGCATACAGTTCTCTCACAGGATCATGGTTCTGACTTGCTCCAAGTCTTGTCTAAGGTTTGAATTAGTTCATGGTGCAAGTATTCTTTGCATGAATGTTCCCTGGAATTTCAAGCACGCCCCCATGTGCAGCAGGTTTAAAATTTTACAGTCACTAGCCTAGGTGTGCAAAATTCTAACACTGTTTATTTCTCTACAAGTGAAATTAAATCAGTTCTATAGCTCCTGATGTTTTTTTTCTTTTTTAGACAGAGTTTTGCTCTTGTTGCCAGGGTGGAATGCAATGGCATGATCTTGGCTTACTGCATCCTCCACCTTCCAGGTTCAAGTGATTCTCTTGCCTCAGCCTCCCAAGTAGCTGGGATTACAAGTACCCGCCACCATGCCTGGCTAATTTTTTGTATTTTTAGTAGAGATGGTGTTTTACATTTTGGCCAAGCTGGTCTCAAACTCCGGACCTCAGGTGATCCACCCACCTTGGCCTCCCAAAGTGCTGGGATTCAGGTGGGAGCCACCATGCCCAGCCTGTAGCTTCTATTTTTAAGATGGCAGGAAAACAATCTGAGCAACTCAAGATAACTTAGTTCCTTATAGCTTATATGTGGCCAGTTCCAACGAAATCTTCAGTTTGTGATATATTCCCTTCCTTTCCTTTCCTTTCCTCCGGGATAATCTGTGTTGAGAGGAGTACTGTTGCTTTTATGTCATCCTAGCATTGGGAGGGGGTACTCAGCCCAAGCAATTTCTTCCAACCCTGCCAGCCTCTAGTGAGGTACAGCACACCTGATGGGTCTCTGTTGTAGTGTCCTGGAATCTGCTACTGATACCAGTGTTTCCGTATGGCCTGTTGTCTCGGCATGTACACAGTCTTCGTCCACTCTTGGTTGTGCCACTTCTATGTGTGGAAACCTTTTGAACTGACAACTTTCTCAGCCCTTCTTGTGCATCCTTCAGAGGCTGTGTTGGAGACTTCCTCCAGAACGCACCTTCCCCAGTTATATCTTAGGAAGCTAAGCCACAGTCCTTTCTGCTTTGAAAGTCTTCCCTGAATATAGGATTTGTATGGCTTCTCTCTTCATAATTTTTATTGCAAATCGATACAGAGTTCTGGGCACTTTTCAGAGGCCTCTGTATGGTCTAGTCATGTTTCTTCCAAACCAATTCATTCCAGCCATTGGATTCCTCTCGTCTCCTTTGAGATGAAGGAACCTGCTGTGTAATCAGCATACAGGTTTTTCTATACTACAGTTTATGGTATAAAATGTATGCTCTGAGTCAACCAATAAGCCCATGATAGAGAACGAGGTATCCATCCTCTCAAGCATTTATCCTTTGAGTTACAAACAATCCAATTACATTATTTAACTTATTTTAAAATATACACGTTATTATTGATTATAGCCACCTTATTGTGCTATCAAGTAGTAGATCTTATTAATTATTTCTATTTCTTGTTTTGGAACACTTAGCCATCCCCATGCCCACCCCCGGCCCTCCCACTTTCCTTCCCAATGTCTGGTAACAATCCTTCTACTCTCTATGTTCATCAAATCAATTGATGTGATTTTTAGATCCCACAAAGAAGTGAGAACATGTGATATTTGTCTTTCTGTGCCTGGCTTATTTCACTGAACATAATGATCTCCAGTTCCATCCATGTTGTTGCAAATGACTGTATCTCATTCTTTTTTTTTTTATGACTGGATAGTATTCCATCGTGTATATGTACCACATTTTTTTTTATCCGTTCATCAGTTGACGGACAGGTTGCTTTCAAATCTTAGCTATTGTAAACAGTGCTGCAACAAACATAGGAGTGCAGGCATCTCTTCACTTTGGAAATTTCACAGAGACGCTTTGGTTAATATTTTATTTCGTGTGTGTGAGAGAGGGTATGCCAGTATAAACTTAACATAAACGAGATCATATATGTTGTTTTACCACTTTCTTTTTGCATTTAACAATGAATCACAGGGGACTATTCTATGTCAATGAATAAAGATATACACATTTAGTGGCTGCCTAGTTTTCTATTATATAGAGGTAAAGTAATTTATCAATCGAGATATTTGATTTATTTAACAAATTCTACAAGTATATAAAATGCTGTAATAAATACTCTTGTACATGTATCTTTATTTTTTCCAAGTATCTCTTTATAACAGATTCTAAAATGGAACTTATAGGGCTGATATGGTCAAACATTGGTTTACCTGATCCTATAGCCAAGGGTCCCGTAGCATGGCTAACGTTACCTGTGAAATCAAATTATGTGACTGATCACGAGCTGATTACGTAGGAAAATCATTGCTGCATTTTAAAAAATATGTTATCCTAGATTTATTATTTAATTTTTGTAGGGTAAAGGATGGAGCTTGGCTACGCTCACCCACCCTAAGATAGAGCAGCAACTCTTAACATGGTAGACACAAATACTAGCACAGAGTGAAAGAAGGGGAGCTCAGAGTGATCACTGGAGGTGGTCACTTTATGGGCATATTTTTCCAGATCCCTTAGGCTTCCTGGCTATCCAATACAAAATCCTGGGATGTACCCCAGACCAGTCATTAAGCTTCCTGCTGCCCTCAAATGCTGACGAGAGAATGTTAACAGCCTAAGACTGGCCAATTGTTTAGGTAAGAGAAAACTTTTAAGCACAAGGAATTCAGTGCTGGGCCTTTGCTTTTCTTGGGTATCGATTAATTGGGAGCAGATACCTGCTGAGTCCTTAGACATCCTGCTGTCTCCCGTGGTATCATCAGGGTGCCCTCACAACCAGCCCTCTTCCCTGCCACTCCTATTTACCTCCTCGGGTAGCTCTCCTCCTCAGTCTTGTATTCATTGTGTGTGAGTTGCTGCTGCTTCTGCTACACTTTATTGGCTTATTCTTAATGCAAATTTAAAATATTATGGCTTAAAACCATGTTTCTCTTTAAAGTTTCCTTCATAGTGACCTTGGTGGCAATAAGTGGGGTGTAGACTGGGCATGTTTGGGCATGACTGAGAGAAGAGAGAGCAAGGGAGGCAAGTTCCGGGCTTCAGGGGAAGGCCCTGTGGGTGGTCTGCATAGGTCCGCATGAGGGCAGCGACCTGTGAAGGCTGCAGGGGCTGGACTATGAGTGAAGACACATGTGCAGCTGCAGGATGTTTGGCTGGATTCCTGTCTGACCAACCCCACCCTGTGGGGGATTAAGATGAAGGGGGTGTAAGATGAAGGAGAGCTGGGAGTAGATGGAGTTCTTGGAGCAATCTGCCGCCAGGATTAGGGAAGCCGGAGTGACCTGCCAGGGTTAGCGATGTGGGCAATTCACAGTCTGGGATTAGGGGTGAACAGAAGGCCATGGGGATCCTTCACTCACACTCTTGCTTTCTTGTTAGAATCTGCTTTTTGCTTTTTCTGAACTTCTGAACTTAGATTAGAAAGCAGTCAGCCGGCTTCTTGAGAAAGAAAGAGATCAAAACAAGTGAGTCCCAAAGAGAAATAAATCTTGGGGTAATCATGAGAAAGAAAAACATGGACAGAGGGAGTTGGTCATGGAAGAGACTATGAGATTATTAGAATAAAAAGGCCATATATAGATATAGAATGTTGGGTGAGGTGGGGGGGGGGGTTATAAAATACATAAAAATATGAAGAAGAAAATGCTTAATATTACTAGGGTGGAGTTAACTTTCAGGTCAGAGACCTTGCCTGACACGTAGGTAGTTTGCAACAAATGTTCACTGAATGACTAAATGGAAAACTACTATTAGAGAAAAAGGAATGAGTAAAAAGTCATCCACGAATCTGGATTTTAATTCACAAAGATTTTGTAAATGTTTTTAAAGTTGAAAGAGCTCCTACACTGATTCATTGGTTCAATGATCATGTGTGCCTACTATGTGCTAGTCAGAGGGATTGGAAAATCGTATATCCCAGTTTCTCTGTATGTAAATATGGGAAAACAGGCATGAGCTTCCTACACCTCAGGTACCTTGAGGCAAGGCTAAGATCAGAAGCCAGATATCCTGAATCATAGACCTTTGCATGTCCCACTAGGTCATCTATGGATAATCCATTCCTTTTATGGATTAAGTACACTGGGACTCCTGTGCCTATGTGTGCCTGTAGAACCTTGTGTGGCAAACACACAGGACACTCTTCAGAAAAGGGTACACCCTTCAGAAATAATAGTTTCACGTGAATGAGTGCCATCTTTCGGAAAGGGTATTTTAAAAAAATATATAATTTCATACCAAGACAAGTCATAAAAGTGTATAACAGGTAAGAGAACCATACCTTCCTGAATTCCAATCAGGATAACCTGATCTAAAAATGTAAGAAAAATAAATGAAGAAAGTACGTAATGACGCTGAAATTCTAAAAGTACAATTTTAGTCACAGAAAATTTTGTCCCGTGCTGAAAAATTTTGAAAATGGACAACCGGGGGATAATGCACATATTTCATTATGACTTTAGCCTGCTCTGGAGTAACAGAGAAATATTTAGGTCTGTTTAGCACATGTAACCCCAAGGGAGACAAGTTGCTGTATACCTTAAGGTCATTCAGTTTCTTTCACTTTTATTCAGTAATTACGAGATAGTCTCTACTTTTAAATTTATTTTTCAGGTTGACATTTCTATCAGAAAGGTACATTTCCAGCCAGGCATGGTGGCTCATGCCTGTAATCCCAGCATTTTGGGAAGCTGAGGTGGGGAGATTGCCTGAGCTCAGGAGCTCGAGACCAGCCTGGACAATATGGCAAAACCCCGTCTCTACCAAAAATGCAAAAACTGCATGTCTGTGTCCCAGTTACTTGGGAGGCTGAGGTGGGAGAATCACTTGAGCCCAAGAGCTCAAGGCTGCAGTGAGCTGAGATCATGCCACTACACTCCAGCCTGGGTGACAGAGGGAGACCCTGTCTCAAAAAAAGAAAAAAAAAAGGTACTTTTCCAACTAGTCAAAGTGAGTGAGTATCACAGTCTACCTGGTGGTTATCTTTTTTTCTGAGTAAATCAGTAAATTGGCAATTTGGCTTATGAATGCTTTGCAGTTTGGTTATTGTGAATTAACTCCTCGGAAAGAACTGAACATCCTATTTCAGAATTTATAAAAGTAAGTCATATAATTTCTTCTTTAGTACAGGACTGTGGTGTAACGGTATGTGTTCCCATGTTCTGTATACTGAGATCTCATTGATACACTTAATGTCAAATGGCACTCATTCTAAAATATCCATCTACTAGGTCTGTTGTATTCATCTTATTTGTACCGTCTTGTAACTAGATGTTCATTGAAAATAAGCAAATGGATATATCCTTGCATATTTTTTTGTTGCAGAGAGAAAAGAATAAGAAAAGCTCATGTACAGTAAAGTTTCTGTGTTTTTAGGGAATGTCTCAGCTTAATACAGATCCAGGCACTTCCAGAGGACAGAGAGCATAGAACAAATAAAGTGTCTTTACGTAAGTGCCAGATGACCCACAGGGGGAGAGAGATGGGACCCTTGGGAATTTTGGCTTCTGCCTTGTAGCCTCACCTTCAGAAATCCAGAAAAAGAGTTCAATTCCTTAGAGACTTAGAAGCACCTAATTCAGAAAGGGAAGAAATCTGTGGAGGTTAAGGGAGACAGAGAATGGGACACACTGCATGAGGTCAGTCGGGAGGAAGAATTCTGGGTAGTTAATCCAGAGCACTTGAATTTGAGTTGGGTCTTGGCTTGCTCCAATTAAGTTCAAGTGCAAGTACACAAGGCTCGCTATTTTGTGGGCATTAAAGAAGTTCTGATAGGCAAGAGAAGGGAATAGCTCCTCTTCACCCTCTTCAGCAAGGGAGCCATCAGAGCAGAGCAGAGGAATAGCCACGCTGGGACCACTGGAAACCTCATAACTAGGAGGCCAAGCTGTTCATGCAGGAGGGGTCCATAGGATGGAACATGGAGATTGGTTTCGGACATTCAGGACAGTCTTTTTGTTTTTTTTTAATTGACAAGGCAGTGTTTCAATCCACTCTGGTAAGGCTTCCCACGCTGGACTAGGGGGATTTGGGAAAGGTGGTTTAGTTAGAGTTTTAGCAAATTTGTTAATCTGTGCTGGGCCATATTGTAAAAAAATTGTTATGACCTGTAATGGATTGTATTGTGTCCTTCCAAAATTTACATCCACCTGGAACCCCTAGAATGTGAACGTATTTGAAAATAGGATCTTTGCAGATGTAATTAGTTCAGGTTCTAAGATAAAATCATACTGAATTTAGGGTGGGTCCTAAATTCAAAGCCTGGTGCCTCTGCAGGGGAAAAGAGAGGGAGATTTGGACACTTACAGAGTCACAGGGAAGAAGACTCTGGAGATGAAGACAGAAGTTAAAGTGATGCAGCTACAAGCCAAGGCATGCCATGGGGTGCCAGGAGCCACCTGAAGCTGGACGAAGACATGGAACAGATTCTCCCTCAGAACCTCCAGAAGGAATAACTCTGCTAGTGTGCTGCTTTTGAACTTCTGGCCTCCAGATGGAGAGAATCAACTGTTGTTTTAAGCCACTGAGTTTGTGGTGATTTGTTATAGCGGCCCTAGGAAGCTAATATATAACCTATAGTCCTCAATTTCAGATCCAGCCTCCAGTGGCCTGTGGAAATAAGGGCTACATGTTTAGTTATTTAGCAACTGAGTAGAGATTAATTTTCATTCCACCTCGATTATTTCCTTCTCGAGTGCTCCATATACGCAAGCAAATCCACACAGATAAGTGCGTACGAATAGTCTCAGGGGTCAGGGGGAAAGTCGTATGAAATGCTTGAATCAGATTTTTTCATTCTCTGATTAATCTAGAGATGATATACTTAAATTGCTCCATTTTAAATCAATATATTTTAAAATCTCCATCATATTTGCAATTTCTCTTATAAGAAAATATTTAGACTATCAGATAGAGTTTATTTTAATGAGTTATGTAAATTCCATGGTGGAGTGGAACACTGGAAAAGTGGCACAACAAATATTACTTTTATTTCCAAAAGAGACAGGTTTAACTACAGAATCACAAGCCCACAATACCTGGAGTTGCAGCAGAGTTAGGACCATGGGACCCTTTTTGTAAAATATGTGAATGTTGTATTCAAGGCAGCTGTTCAGCTCTGAAAACTCATATTCTCATTCGCTGTGTTCTTTGTCTACTGAACTCCTTCTCATCAAACATACGGATGAATGACACTACAAAGGAACCCTCTTGTTTGACAACACAGATTGATCAACACTGCAGAGGCTTTGACCAATGTCTCTTTTATCTTCAACCTTTAACTCAGCTTCTGCTCTACCACTGACCTCTTTCAACTTGATTCTTAAATTAAGCCAGATGCTTAAAATTTGGGGTTTCCCTGTGGCTTCCTCCAGCAGTAAATCCCAACAACCTGAAAACGTGCCCATTTTCTTTTGTCTATATGTGTGTAAAATAATATGACTCTGAAAGGGTAGCATTTAATGCTATTTATTTTCCCTTCTCTTATATTTCTCTCCTTTGTTGCTCTCTTACCTCTTGGGATTCTGCCTGTTTATTCTCTTCCACCTCCTCAGCATGTGCATAGTCTTTATTTTCCACCCCTGGCAGAGGTTTGTAGGTCAACTGTGGAATGCAGAGGCATTGGTGAAAGTACCCAGCCCAAGTCCTTATGATTATTACTGCTCTGCTAACTTTGGAAAACAGCAAGAGATATGGAATAAGACAATAAATAAAAAGGTAGCATGTGCATTTTTTAAAAGTGTGTGCAAGAAAAGGGATTAAGAATGAAAATAAATTCCATCAAAAAAAAGCAAAAACAACAAAAAGGACAAATGAATTGGTACTTAAGTCCAATTAGTTTATGTTAAGAAGAAAAAGTAGATTGTTTGGTAGAAGAATGGAGATAAGAGTAAAACGAATTAGTAAAAACAGGGGGATCTGATGGAGAGAAAAAGGAAGGTAGAGGCTATAGAAAGAGAGAAAATAAATGAAATAGAAAAGGTTACCCTTATAGACTGTTGGTGGGAATGTGAATTAGTACTACTACTATGGAGAACAGTTTGGAGGTTCCTCAAAAACCTAAAAGTTGAGCTACCATATGCTCTAGAAATCCCACTGCTGGGCATACACCCAAAAGAAAGAAAATCAGTATATTGTAGAGATATCTGTACTCATTATTTGTTGCAGCATTGTTTACAATAGCTAAGATATGGAATGAGCCTAAGTGTTTATCAATAGATGAATGGGTAAAGAAAATGTGGGATATATACACAATGAAGTACTACTCAGCCATATAAAAGAATGAAATCCAATCATTTGCAGCAACATGGATGGAATGAGAGATCATTACATTAAGTAAAATAAGCCAGGCATAGAAAGTCAAACATCTCATGTTCTCACTTATTTGTGGGATCTGAAAAATGAAATCAATTGAACTAGAGAGTAGAAAGATATTTGCCAGAGACTGGGAACGGTTGTGGGAGTTGGAGGAGAGGTGGGGATGGTTCATGGGAACAAAAAAATGGAAAAGAATGAGTAAGACCTGCTATCAGATAGCACAATAGGGCAACCATAGTCAATAATGAATGTAATTGGATAGTTTGTAACTCAAAGGATAAATGCTTGAGGGGATGGATAACCCCATGGTGTGCTTATTTCACATTGCATGCCTGTATCAAAACATCTTGTGTACCCCATAAATATATACACCTACTATGTACCCACAAAAATTTTTAAAAATAATTTAAAAATTAAAGAAATAAAATAGTTACAAAATAAGAAAGAAAAAGAAGAAAAAAATATCAGTATGATATATGAGAACAAGGACAAAAAATAAGGGAATAATTGAAGCTGACACAGGTGAATTTCAGGAAAAATACATCTGGTCATTGCTTTCTAGCAGAAGGATTCCAATAATTATGATAGTTTCTGTGTTTCCATTTGGCAGTCAGTAGAATACAGTGGAAATACCTTTGGTCAGAAAGGACTGTATTCTAGTCATGTTTGTCACTGTCTAGTTGAATGATCACTGACAGGTCACTTAATCCTTCTGTTTTCTTCCCAAAATTAACAAAAAAACATATTTATGGGTTTTTTTTTCTTTTTAAGAAGCTATGACTTTATGTATTTCTGAAGACATTTTAGTTAAAATGATTAATCAGAAGTCAATATGGAAATTTTATTTTTAAATCCTTGTATTTACTCTAACATTTGTGTATTCACTGCAAATTAGACATATTTTAATT
This sequence comes from Ateles fusciceps, assembly GCA_036589455.1. Lineage (NCBI taxonomy): Eukaryota > Metazoa > Chordata > Mammalia > Primates > Atelidae > Ateles > Ateles fusciceps. The sequence continues at coordinate 3,628,155 of JAZHEH010001378.1, forward strand.
TTCTGTATTCTTTTTTATATTATGCCACTAGAAAGTCTTAACACATGAAAATAGGTAGGACAACTTGTCACGTTTAACGTATCTGGATTTGTGACAAAAAAAAGAATGCGCTAAATTATTTCTAAAATGTTAGTTCAGGATGGTTCATTTAAATGGTTTCTTGAATTCCTGAGAGCTACGTTCTTTTAAAGTGTAAAAGATTCAGTGAAGGTCATAGGTTCATGGCCCAGCACTTATGTGCTGGGTTCAAATAAGAGAAAATCCAACTAAGTAGTGCCTTATACATGTAATATGTCTGGAAGCTGGCAGTTGCTTATATAGCCTCAGCAATAAAATGGGATCGTTCAGTGGAACTGGAGGATATTATGTTAAGTGAAATAAGCCAGGCGCCAAAAGACAAACTTCACACGTTCTCACTTATTTGTGGGAACTAAAAATGAAAACAATTGAACTGATGGAGATAGAGAGTAGAATGATGGTTACCAGGGGCTGAGGAGGGTAGTGGAGAGTGGGGGTCGTTAATGGGCAAAAAAATATAGTTAGGTGGAATGAATAAAACCTAGTATTTGATAGCACAGCAGGGTGACTACAGTCACAGTCAATAATAATTTACTGTACATTTTAAAATAACTAAAAGTGTAATTAGTATGTTTGTAACACAAAGAAATGATAAATGCCTGAGGTGATGACTACCCCATTTACCCTGATGTGATTCCTTTGCATTGTATGCTTGTATCAAAATATCTCATGTACCCCATAAATATAAACACCTTCAATGTACCCATAAAAATTGAAAATTGAAAAGTTTTTAAAAAATGGGATCATCAAGAAACCTTATTCTTTTCATCCTTCCATTTTGTCATTCTCAGTGGGCTTTTCATATTTTCTTTTCTTTTTCTTTCTTTTTTTTTTTTTTTTGCAATGGAGTCTCGTTCTGTCCCTGAGACTGGAGTGCAGTGGTGCAGTCTTGGCTCATTGCAACCTCCGCCTCCTGGTTCAAGTGATTCTCCCACCTCAGCCTCCTGAGTAGCTGGGATTACAAGTGCCTGCCACTATGCCCAGCTAATTTTTATATTTTTTTTAGAGATGGGTTTTCACCATATTGGTGAGGCTGGTCTTCAACTCCTGGCCTTAACTGATCCACCCACCTCGGCCTTCCAGAGTGCTGAAATTATAGGCATGAGCTACCATGCCTGGCCTCGTATTTTCATATTTGGACTTGTCTCATGGTTGCAAGATAACTGCCACATCACCAGGTTTAAATATTTACATCAATATCACAAACAGGAAGGGATAAATTACTGTATTCTTTTGAATCGGGAAGGAAAATGCCAGGTGTCTCTATGTCTCATTAGCTAGAACTGCTTCACATGCCACCTCTGGACCAACCATTCACAGAAGAGAATAAGATTATTATAAATGGCCTAGACTAATCATATCTCATCCCTTGGGGCTATCTTAGGATCCCACACTGCCTGAGATCAGAGGACCTCTGCCCACTGCAAAATCATGTTTCTGTTACCAGAGGAAAGATGTAGTGACTATTGAGTAGTCACCTTGCAGAAAGACTTGTTACACCTATGAGATACATTATGTATAAAATCTGGAGACAGTGTTTCATTGCTGGTTGTTAGTTCAGAATGGATCAATTGCACAGGATTTTGAACTAATGCATAAACACTTATTTTATTTTTATGAGATAGGATCTCACTCCCATGGCCCAGGCTGGAGAGCAGTGGTGCAATCACAGCTCACTGTACCCTTGACTTCCCAGGCTCAGGTGATCCTCCCACCTCGGCCCCCAAGTAGCTGAGACCACAAGTGCTTGCCACCGTGCTCAGCTAATTTTTGTGTTTTTTGGTAGAGACAGGGTTTTGCCATGTTGCCTAGGCTGGTCTCGAATTCCTGGGCTCAAGTGATTTGCTTGCCTTGGCCTCCCAAAGTGCTGGGATTACAGGCATGAGCCATTATGCCTGGCCAAGACTTTCTTTTTAAGACCTAAAAGACACCCTAAAAGATAACAAATGGAATGCTCCATCTAAGGATTATTCGGAGACTCAAAGCTTCTAGTAAAATCATAGGTAAGACTGCAACTAAAAAATGATTGCTAGAAGGAGATACTGAAGAGTGGAATGATTACTCCTACTTAAACATCTCCCTTCTATTAGAAAACAAACATATAAGTTCTCCTGATGTCACTTTTTGTATTTTCCCCTGTCTACATGTACTTTTATTATTTATTTTCTCTTTAATCCTATTTCTGCATGGATTTCCCCCACTACTTTTCTCTGTCTACTAGACTCTGATTCAACCTCTACTGTTCTAATATTAAATACACAGTGCCACACATTTGATACTTGCAATAGTTCATTGGTATTCTTCTGCACCTTCTTTAACCTCTTTCAAATATATGCTCAAATAATTAGCTTTTCTCCCACTGAAGCTGGGTTATCTCACTGATTTATATTACCTGGGATTCTATCAACTTCCTTCACCCAACACGCACGCTTTGATTTTCTCTGTTCTCTCTCTTCAGAAATATTTGTGGCTGATATTTTACCTTTGTAATCATGCAGAAGCAAGTGTAGACAAACAAAACCATATTTTCTTCCTTCACAAAACTAGTGCTATTTATTGATCCTTCTCTCTGCTCACCTTGAACTCTTTAATACATTCTAGTCTCTATTTTTACATTCACACACTTTGACCCTATATCTTGTATTATTTTCATTTTGTTCTTTGCCTCTTTATCTGTCCAGCTAAGGCATATAGAGATGCTCAAGCAAAGAATGCATTAAAGCATAATTTAACTAGCTTCCATGTCCCTAGCAGGTTCTATAAGGAAAGGAAAGCCTTGGAACATCTGGCATACCTCCCTTTTTTGCTTATAGAGGCCAGAGGGGATAGGACAGAAAACTAGCTGTTTAGTATTAGGTGTATGGGAACCAGTATAAGGTCAAGTGGAAATAGCTCCTTTTCCCAGAGGCTGTTTCCAACTGGACTTAGGGAGAAAATAAAATAAACTGGAACATTTCAGGTTCTAAAGAGAAATATTTTTTAAAATCTACTTTCCTACCTCTTCACCACATTATAACAATTTTGATGGGATTCAAAGTGAAATGAAAAGTTAGCAAAAATCTGGTGAGTCTGAGGTATTCCAAATACTAAGCAAGTCAATTTGGTACTGAAATGAGTCTCTTATTTCTCCAAAAGGAACTAATATCAACCAAGTAGCTAACATATGCCAGGTACTGTGATTTTATACTTAATCTCGTGTTTAATTTAATCCTCCATTACATTTCATTGTTCTTGATATCTACACTGTAAAATCATAACAGATTTTTTCTTTATTATTATCAAAACAGCAATGCCTCATTAAATGGAAACAAACAGGGTACTTGTTAATTTACTTAATAAATGTATATAGTTTATAAAAGCATAGATTAAAGAATGTAAGACACTAAAGTTATCATGAGCATGTTTTAAAAATATGAAATTAAAGTGGAAGAATGCTTAGACAAATTGGCTAAAATCCTTACATTGTTCTCAACCAGTACATTTTTACAAGAAACCTATTAGAATTCAAAATTTTCCAAAATGGGTTGGAGGGATTTTTACTAAAACAGGATGCATATTTCATTTCCTATACAAATTGAAGTAACTATCATTACATGAACTGGCTGTAAGCCAGTGAATTTTAGTGGTATTTACCTGATCACATATCAAGACTTTGAAATGGTAGCTGTTCGAATACTTTGCATCTCTGGCAGTGTTAAATGGTATCTGTGAGCGATTGTTTGCCCATCTTCTCACGGGTGACCCAATATGAACAGTGTTAGCAAGGGGACACCCGTTTCAGCTGCTCTGCAGCCTGCTCCTGTCCTCTGACCCCTGACTGGACTCCGGCTCCATGTCTTATCTCCCTCTCCATGTTACAACTTTCTTTTGGCACAGGTGTGCTTGGCTGTCAGTGTTTACTTGTGTGCGCCTAACACTGAGTCCGAAGTTTTGACTTCTGCTCAGTCCTCATGCCAACCTGGGTGCAACAACTTGTGAAATTGTCCACTGGTGATATTTGACACAGAGACCATGTGCCTCTTGGTGACAAGATCAAATCGCTCCCCAAGTCTGATCTAGTGCTGGCTGCAAAGGCTCGGTTATATTCAGCAAACACAGTGATTGCAGTGTGTGAGCTTTCTCAGGGCTATCCCTGGCAATTTAAAATGAGGCATGCTATTAGAAATGGAAATAACGGGTGGCAAAGAGTTAGTGAGAGAGGAGGCTGCTGGGGAATGTTTGTGGCTTTTGTTCAGATAAATCACCTATAAACAGTTTACCGACTTGAAGAAACTGGGTTCTTTTGACAATTCTAACCCAGAAGATACCTAGAGGATAATCGGAAGCCTCTGGGAAGAATCGAAGAGGAAAAGGTTTTGTGCACTAATGTTAGAAGTTCCTATGATGTGAAAGTATTAGAGATTGAAATTCATGTTTGTGAGTATTGTAGCTGCCTTGCATTTCCTGGCCATGTAGAGAGTACAAACCAGCCGTGGCTGGAGACAGCAATGCTTTTAATGATTTAGTTACCTTTTGGTAGCTTCAAAGCAAGAGTCTTAGATTGTATAGTTTATTCTCAGGAAATGGGTTAGTGTTTGGAAACTTTTTTAAAAAAATCAATGTGATTGACTGATTCAAATTATGGACCAAAGTATTATTAAGAAAATAATATTACCCAAGAAAGTATTTTAATAGAACGTGGCTATGACTTTCAATGATATTGTAATATTTAGAATATGCAATTTATAATATTATTTGTAGCTGCAAGAGTTCTGTTCAGATAATAAAATAATAATCACCTTTATTATGTACCTACTTTTCACAGTCTAACACTAATACTGTGAAAAGTACATCGCATATGTGATCTCATTCATGTGGGTATTTTATTCCTGTTTTATAGATGAAGACATTGATCCATAAAAAAATATTAGATGATTGCAGAGCTAGAAGTCAAATCCAGGTATACCTTATTCTATTTGTAAAATGGAGAGAATAATAACTAACACAGAGAACAATTGTGAGGATTAAATAAACCTAAGTACAAAGAAGCATCCGGTAAGCTTTTAAAATGATATGCAACTGGTAGATGTTATTAATATTGTTGATAGGCTTTAGAATAAGCTACCACTCTTTGCCCTTGGATAACTTTTTGAAATATTGAAGTATATTCCTTTTACACATTCCATCCTATCCTCATACTGAGTAAATTAAGTAAAAGAGGAACTATAAGCTGACAATAAAATGCCCCCTGGATCATTGAGTTATGATGCAGAAACAAAAGATAATGCCTTGAATGGCGTTGAGGAGGAAGAGACCCCATGAACGTGAAGATTGTCTGGAGGGTAAGACAGCCACTTGGGAAAAGACTGCTTGCTTCAACTTCAGGCTTACTAATTAGTTTTACAGAAAAGCAGCTGTGTTACACTGCCCAAGGGGTCAACAGCTGCACATTTTTTCACCCCACCTTTATGAGAGTCAAATTGTTTAAGAGCAAACAAATATTGGCATTTTTTTTTTTCAAGAAAGCAAGTGGCAGATCCATTGCTATAGTCCTCTGCATTCATCCTTATACAGCACATAATTTTTTAACATCCACATTTATACCTATAGACACTGCAAACCGCAACCACTGATATTTATGGTGATGAACTCACAAATCCCTTCTAAAAGCGAACTTACGTCCTCCATGATCTGTGCAAGAAGACGAAAGTACAGTATAGAAAGCATAGAGTTTGTTATGAAAATGCTTTCCATGGAAAATAATTAAAATTAAAATTCTCTCTCTACTTTCAATGTTAGTCTCTGGAAATATATTTAATTCATATTTACATATTACTATTACTATTATAAGCTGTTAAAATAGTAGCTTACAACTTATAAAGGCTTTTATATATTTAACACACTTAGCATTCCTGGAAGTTGAGCATTATTATCGTTATAAATTTTCAATTTCTTTAAGCATACAGGCTGGGCCCGGTGGCTCATGCCTGTAATACCAGCACTTTGGGAGGCCAAGGTGGGCAGATCATGAGGTCAGGAGATCAAGACCATCCTGGCTAACATAGTGAAATCCCGTCTCTACTAAAAATACAAAAAAATTAGCCAGGTGTGGTGGTGGGTACCTGTAGTCCCAGCTACTCGGGAGGCTGAAGCAGGAGAATCACTTGGACCCAGGAGGCAGAGGTTGCAGTGAGCCGAGATAGCACCACTGCACTCCAGCCTGGGTGACAGAGTGAGACTTCATCTCCAAAAAAAGAATACAGTACCAGAAATATACTATACTTCCTCAAAGGAGCTGATATTCATTCTCCTTAATGTAAACCACATATATGTATCCTTGGTTTCCCCTGCATTCCCTGGCTTCTAGGAACCTCAGATCCTAATAAAATGAGTATGTTTGGCCATTATATCAATCTTTGTAGTTAGCATGCTTTCTTTCTTTCTTTACTCTGGTTTTTCTGTTTCATCAGCCTCAGATGATTATTGCATATATACATTTTCATAATCTGCTTCACATGTTTGAGGCAGGGTGGTATGAGAGAGCCAATAAATAAATGAATGAATAATTTGGTTCTTAGTACCTTATTTTATTTTATTTTATTTCATTTCATTTTTGAGACAGAGTCTCATTCTGTCATTCCCAGGCTGGAGTACAGTTGTGCAGTCTTGGCTCACTGCTGCCTCCGCCTCCCAAGTTCAAGCGATTCTCCTGCCTCAGCCTCCCAAGTAGCTAGGATTATAGGTGTGAGTCACCATGCCTGGCTAATTTTTGCATTTTTAGTAGAGATGGGTTTTCACCATGTTGGTCAGGCTCGTCTCAAATTCCTGACCTCAGGTGATCTGCCTGCCTCAGCCTCCCAAAATGCTGGGATTACACGTGTGAGCCAACCGCGCCTGGCCTTGTTTTAGAGATAGGCAAAATTACATGAGCAATTTATAAAGCTCATAACTGACAAAACTGGGCCTTCAAACCAGGTATCCTGATTCCAAATCCTGTGTTGTTTCCTGAAGGTTCTATCCCTTAAGAGCAGACGAGTTAAGATTTTATTGAATTAATGCCTTGCTCAAAGAGTAAAACTATCACATTTTCTGCCCAAGGTTGTGACTGTTACCTCCACTGTCTTCTTGAGAGTCCTTAAGCTCCTAAGAAGTAAACACAAAGAAAGGCTGCTCTTGGTATTCTCAGATGTTCCACATGTTCAGTTAGGAGATTGAGCATGTTAAAAAGAGAGGGGGAGTGAGGGGGAAGGACTCTGGAACTTCAGTTTAGCTGCTAAACACATTCCCTCCCATCTCATCCTAAATAGGAGGGAGAACCACTTCCTCCCAAACAGTCCATACATCTTTGCCTGTGGAGACACTGCAGCAGCTGTCACCCCCGTTCTCCCTGCAGCTCAGCAAGAATTTTTCTCTTTGTTGGAAAGATGATATAAAAAGTCAATGCATTATTTATAGTAGTTATTTTCATCATTACATATTCACAATAATTGAAAGGTGGAAATAGAGTATAATAAAATGGAATGGAAAGAAAATTATCTGCAATAACTTCAGAAACATTTGTAGGAAATGTTCAGCTGCTTTAAAAACCCCACAAAATACAAAAAAAACCAAACACTGTATCTTAAAATACCATGTAAGCCACCCACATCTGCAAAGAATTATTTCTGCTTTTATTTATTTGTCCAAAGCAATATAGTTAGTGTATAATAGAACCTGAGGGAGAATTCACAATTCCCTCTATGTTGAAGGAGGACTTGTAATGAAGTTATTCACTCTCAGAGTGAGCATAACTTCTGGTAGTTGGCCCACCATTCTAATGACACTGAGATAATAGGTTTTATTCTGACATTACTTCAGTCCATAATCAAGCACTATACCGTTGACCCCAGCCAACTGGCTATCAAATATATGTTTTAGTTACAAAGAGAACTAGTTGAGACCATGTTGATGGATCAGTTAAAATTTATTTCCTCATGAAACACGCACACACACACACACACGTACACACCCTACTGACGTGTTTCCAGTGCTGTCTTCATCTACAAAAGATAGTGTACATTTATCAGATATAAACAAGGTATTTTCTATAAGAAGACACTAAACTTTAGGCTTCCCATGTGTGATATGAAATATATGGATTGGGTAGCACAAAAAAAAAGAGCCTTGGGAAAGAGGCTTTCAGATAAAAGTAACAGATCTTAAACACTAATAAAAATGTTTTATCCTACATAATAAGAAGTTGGAGACTCTTATCAGAGTGGCTTCAAGGCCAGTTGATGTGATGGCTTAATGACATAATTGTAACTGAAGTTTGCCCCATCTTTTGGCTGTTAATGCCCTTGTTGATTTCACCGCAGTCCAGCTCCCTTCATGGTCACACAGAGTTGGCACAGTTCCAGATATCTTATGCTTTCACAATGAGATCAAATGGAAAAAAGATCTCTTTCTCTCCATGAGCCTTTTTTATGGTAGTGAAACCTTTATCTGAAGTCATCCCACAGATTTCCCTTTGTGTTTCATTGGCCAGAATGCATCACGTGCCTTTCCCCATACCACAGGCAAACAGAATGAGATGGCCAGGGTTGGCTAAATAAAGACAAGCAGAGAATGGATGACCTAAATAAAACTGTAATTCTACCCAAATGGAAGAAGCAGAGGAATTGATATTGGGGTAGCAATAAAAAATACCTCCTTCAGATCTACCCTTTGTCTGATCAACATCTAAATATATACCCTTTGTCCTATTTGTACTTGGAAAAGTGCTCACATCTATATAATATATGCCCACACCTCCCTGAAGGAAGATAACCCAACAGTCTCATCTGTCAATACCCAATTCTACATCTGAGATTTTGGGGCTTTTTGATTTCTTCCATCATGATGTGTGAACATATGACTTAGAAACAAGTTTTATCACTAGCGTATCCAATAAAAATACAGTAAACGCTTCCCCTAAGCTCTCCCTCACCCCTAGATCAACTTCAATTATGAGAAGGAGACAACAGGAAATGATTGGCAGTTATCACTGTTTCGTAGCACTTACGTTCTTGAGAGCAGCAAGGACTTCCTACCCTGACAGTGGAGGAACCTTTTCACCCATTTGTACAGCTCCCATTCTAGTCTCAGGAATAGTTTTTCTTTTTTCAGTTGTGGTAGAAATGGCTAACTTCTCTCCAATACCTCTTTCTTCTTCCTTTTGGACACACAGCTAGCCCACCCTTTCCAGCCCTCCTCAAATTTAGTTGTAGCCATCTAGACTGAGTTCTGTCCCATAGAATATTAGTGGAAGTGCCATACATCACTTGTAGGCTGGGCTCATAAAACCACCAGCCTGTGTGCTTATGTGTTGTTGCTTTTCCCTTTTCCACCTCAAGACAGTGGAGATATTTGATAAGCTTAAAAGATATGTGTTGAATATAGTACAACAACTTCTTTCAGCCTGGATCCCGGCATTACCAGATGGATGAAGGCTGTACCACCCACATTTTCACTTGCTCAGTTCTGTTATATAAATAAGAAATAAATTCCTGTTGGGGTTTGGGATGTTTAAAGATTTGATCTTTTTGTTATGGCAGTTACCTTACCCAGAACCAAGGCAATTCTTCTTTATGGCAATACTGAAGATGAATATTGGGGAAAATGCCTTCCTGGGGCTATATAGCTTTAGTATTTTATATCCGGTTGGTGGGAGTTTAGGAGCTCAGGGAATTACCTTACTGTCTGAGAGGTCACAGGCCATTGTTTATTAACCTTGGCCTTTCCTTGGTAATACAATTCCTGTATAAACTCAATAGGCTTCAGGTGCTTCCAGTCAATTCCATGGGCTAATAACACAGCCAGCGATCTTTTCTAGAAATAGACTGTGAGTCTGAGAATTCCTGACTCCATTCCAGGGACTTCTACATGATGCCGGTCCTCCTAGACCTCAGATTAATGACCTCTGCCCTGAGTCAATTTAAAACCATAACCTCGGGTGGGAAGGCAATACCTATAATCCGATCTTTGCCATCTGGGTTTTTCTCTTTGTCAGGCAGAAATGACTTCATAAAAATTGTTTAAGACAGGTCTGGAAGATTAGGTTTGTCTATTGGCTCAAATTTATCTGCTGCTGCTAAATTTCCTGCTTCCCTCTTTAAGATGGTACAGCCTTAGTCCTAATTTCATTTTTCCATGGAACCCACTGAAAGGCATCCATTGATGTTCTTACCATTCCCCCTAAGCCCGAGGTCTTTCTAGGCCCATGGTCTGTGTTCAAGAGCAACAGATGGTTTAAGTGATTGCTTTATAACCTCAAAAAAGTCACAACTTTCCAGCCTGGTCTCTCAGTGCCTTCTACAGAACCTTGTCCATTTACCCATTCACTTATTTTAGTTTGTTACTTTCAGCATCCCACTTCTGCTTCAAACATCTGCCTCAGTAGGGTCTTTGGTTGCTAGAATAAGGAAGCAAATCTACCTGATTTAAGGAGAAAGTGAGTTTACTAAAAGGATATTGGATACAAAATCATATGAGGGTGAAAACCCATGATCAGAGGATGTGTGGTCAGAAATTATGGCACCAATCACTTGCAGAACTGACTAGGTGAGAACACAGCTTCCACTGCCACTAACCATGGCACCCTACAGCTCACACTGTGGATGCCACCAGCCTGGAGCCCTGGGTGCTGCTACTGTCACTGCCACCAGTACTGCTTTGGGAAATTAATCTTGCTTCCATAGCCCCTGCCACAAGAATGATTTTTTTTGTTTTGTTTTGTTTTGTTTTGTTTTGTTTTTTACCATTCCACATTCAGATCCCAATATAAATTCCGCAAAGTTGCATCCTATTGGCTGAGCCTAGGTCTTGTACGTACTACTGACCCTCAAGGGAGGCTGGAGAAATGAGGATCTGGCATTTGTCTAACTGTAACTTGTAAAATGGGAACTCCCCCCAATTAGAAAGTGGCTCAGATGTAGGGAAGCCAGAAAGAATGACAAATACGTCCTACTGTCCTTTTCAGCAATTTGAAAATGTACTGCCACAACTTCCATTTTCTAACAGAGAGGTAAGACTTACGATCCATATCAATTCATTCAATAATACTTTTTTGTGCTTCCTGTGGATCAGACTCAATGATAAGTTGATACTCTGAGCTTTTTGTGCTTTTGAAAATGAGAGTCTCTTTTTCCTGAATCCTGCCTCTGATGCTGCCAGGGGCATCCCTGAGATGAGACCCAATCCAGGGCCCAGTATATTCCTTCAAAAGCTGGAGTCATCATTGAGAGGTTTCCACAGGGAGGTGAATATCTGGAGACGAACACTAGCTGTCCTGAAACATACTTGTGGCTCAGCCTGAGCCAGCCTTCAAAGCACTTGTCCCAGTGTTTCCTTAAAACCTTGATGCCAGATAATTCCAGGGTTCCTCATAACACATTATCCTTGGCAAAAAGAAACTCCTTGGGCTATCTTTTCTTCCCATATTTTCATGCCAGGGACTTTCTGTGTTTCCTCTCCCCTGGCCAGACTCCTACTATTCAACTGTCTTGCAATATTTTATATTTCCAAGAAATTCTACTTCATGATGAAGAAAAACTCCATCATTTTAATCATCTTCACAGAGGACTCATTACACCTTCGTGAAATTGATTTAAACCTGGTTTTCTCCCAAGCATACAATTTCCCTTAGCCATTTCAACTGAACTAATTATTCCTCCTTATCAGCATTGTGTTGGTGCATGCGTGTCAGTAATGTGGAAAGGGGAGAGAATCCCCCACGATTGCTTGCAAAACATTGTTCCTCCATCATTGTATAAATACCCCTTGCCCTGTGAGAGTTGAACTCTGTAGCTCTACTACCCTCTGTGCTTCCCAAAAGACAATCTTCTACAAACGCATAAAATTTTTCATTTGACTGACATTCTTTCTCTTTACCCTGGGTCTAACCATTATCCTGGAAAATTCTCTGCCTAATGCTGTCAAATGCCCAACATTCTAGCCTCACGGTGCCCTGTCATCCTCACCTCCAATGACTCGAAACCCTCACTCCACTCCATACCCATGACTGCTCAGTGGGTGTTTTCTTCCTCAGGGATTGCTTTGGCACTGAAACCTTCAACTCAGGTTTCCCATTTCTGATCATGAGCTCCTGTTCTAGTATTTTTCCTCATTATATCCACTGCAGTGATTCTTCGTCTGCATTGAGTTATTCAGTTGCTGAATCTCTTGATTTTCTCTCAATTTTGTTAGCCTCTTTGGATTTTCATTTCCTTCCTTGTCCAATCTGAACTCAAGGGCCTGCTAACTCATTTTCTTATCTATACTTTCAAATTTCTTCCTCATTTCACTTATATTTTGTTCTCTCTCCCAACTTCCCCAGAAAACCCCTGCTTTATATCAATGTGTCTGCTTTGTCAGCAACTCTAGCTAGGCCCATATGTTAGGTGCTTAATAAATACTGAATTAATTAAATTAATTACACTTGCTGCATTGGATATTACCCTTGCCTTTCACCATCATAGAGCTGAATATTTTAATTGCCTTTGAGTTACTGGGAATCTGCTACAATTGTTTCCCACTATGGCCAGTTCTAAAGAATCTTCTCTGATCTCTCACAGTGCCTTATTATTAATGGTCAGCTACCAGAAACCTAATTTATGTGAAGTAAAGTAACAGTAATTATGAATAATTCTTTTCAACATTTTTAGTGACTTTTCTGTTCTAGGACAGGGAAGGAAGATACAAAGCATGAAAGTTGACTTTACATCATCAGAGACACATAGAGCCCACAGCATTGAAGCTGGGTCTTGAACTCTGAATAGAAGGTCTTCTGGGTGAGAAGGTGAACAAGAAATTTTAGGAAAAATTATATGCAAATTCAGAGGATGTGAAAGTGTGTGGTGTGTTTGGAGAAGGACTGAGGAAGGCAAGCCACATTTTATAAGTGCTATTTTTGCCAGCCCTGCGTAAAGTACTTTGTATATATTACCTAGCAAGCAGTTCAGTGAACTTGAAAATAGGGCACCTGGAAGACGAAGGTGATGGAAGGTGGTAAAATGAGGCCAGAATGTTACCATATTGCAAGGTTCTGAAAAGCCTTACATGAAATTTAAGGCTTTTAGCTTTAATTATAAGTTATGGGAAGTCATTTTATTATTTTAATAGAAAGTGACATGATCATATTTATATTTTGGGAAGATCACTGGTGACAGTAAATTAATGAAGAAGTCTGAAAGTAAAAAGAATAATCAGGAGCCTTTGTCTGAGTTCAGGTGAGGGAAAGCCGCAGTGGTGCAGTTGGAGAGGAGAGGCCAGAAGGACTTGGAGGAGGGAAGCAGTGGATTTGTGGTTTAAGTGGGAGAGAAAAATTCAAGCTATGAGAAATATTTGATGGTAGGTAATTCATTTTGGTCTTTTAATAATAATTCCTACTCCAGAGGATTTTACATCATCAAATGTTAAGGAGCTAATATATATAATACATTATAGTAATAAATGCAATACACTTGAGCGTTGTGTTTGACTGTGAGCAACAGAAACCACTAAAGTCTGGACTTAAACGTATTAGGGGTTTCAATTTCTCACATAAAAAAATCTGGAGTCAGGTGGTCCATGTCTGGTATAGCCTTCTACAGTGTCACCAAGGAGTCAGTTTCTTCTAGTTTTCAGCGCTGCCATTTTTTAAATGTATGGTTTTGCCTCATGGCCATCAACCAGCGAGGGGTGCATATTCCATGAAGAAGAAAGGGGAGGCCTGAAGGGCAAAGGATGTATGCTGGTTGATTCCATTCTCCTTATGCGGTGTTCCCAAGAGCTCCACTCAATAGGCTATTGCTTCATGATGTTGTCCTCTGATGCAAAAAATGACTAGAAAACAGTTTTTTTTAAATTACATGCATTGCCTTAAAAGAAATGAGTTCTTTTAAAAATGGTTCCCTTCAAGGGAAAAGGGGCAGAACAGATAACAGCAGGCAATTAGCAGTGTCTGCCGTAGAATTACAGAAAAGAGAGCTGACACTGTAACACTGTACCCTGGTGCTTTTGACAATCTCTGTCTTAGAAACACCAGGGGAGTTCCATGTGCTTCTTTGCGGTGCTTTCAAAAACAGAGGGTTTAAGTTGACATTAAATTTTAGGAAATTGAATGAGGATGTCATGAAAAAAAGATGATCTCCCTAAAACGTGTTTCTTTTCATTTATGAATTGGGACGAGTTCATCTCCTTAGTTCTTGGAGACAAAATTTGCTGGCTTCTCTATGGACCCCAATCTATAGGCTGACACTAAGCCTAGGATACATCCCCTTTGTCCAAACAGGGGAGTTCTTCCATTTAACCCTCCTCAGTCCCAGTGTCTTCTTGCAATACCTTCTTTCACTCGGAACCCAGTGGAAATATGGGAATTCCATTTTTGCCTCACCCCCAGTTTTACTAACAATTTGTAATCTGTTACAGTTAGTTCTCCAGTTTTTTTTTTTTTTTACTTTAAAAAAATATAACCTCTGCCTTATCTTAAAAGAAAAGAATTATAGATACTATATATAGTCAGTTGGTGGTCAATAAGTATTTATTGTGTCTACTATGTCCATGTGCTGCAAACATTGCTAGGACTTTGGTTTTCCTTCCTTTGTGCATGGCCCAAATATAGGCTTCCAGCCTGGACCATCAGACCTACCACTCAGGCTCCTCCTGCCAAGGGCTTTGGACTTGATGGACTACAAGCCTTTGGTTATAAAGAGAGAGAAGCAAGAAAGCTTCCTGTGTGTCATCAAAGCCCATTTGGACAGGAGCCATTACAGCTGCAGAGGTTGAGAGATAGGCCTGTTGGCAGGGATGAATAAAGCCATGAGGTGACTCATGTATATTCAGCATGATTGGTTGTGTCTGTCATGCAGGAGAGATGATTGTTTCTTGGACAATAGTATTGCATCAAGGAAGATGCTCTTACTTATATATTACTGCCTTTTTGAGTGTCAGTGTTACATCTTGCCATCCTCCTTTTAGTATTAAGCAAAATGTAGAAATAAAATGATTTAAATGAAGGGAGCTATACAATCTTGTCTAGAGATGTACTGAAAAATTAGGCTGTATGTTAGGGAAAAGATTTTTACCCATTTGCTCAGTAATTTAACTTCTCCCGGACCTCCATTTTAAGACATATTGATGCCATGGTTCTTCTGCCAGCCAGTCAAAGTCTAGTTTTTCAGTGGTTTATGAAACTGAAGTTGCTTTATCAAAATCAACACTGGAGAATAGTGTACTCCAGGTGGCTAGGAAACTGACAGCTTTATCCCTCTTGTTTCTAAGAATGAATGGACATTTTAACTCTAAATTGCTTTAATATGTCCTAAGAAATGAGATTGCAGGTATACAACCTGTCCTTTCCAAAGAATCTCCCAATCAGCATCTGGTAATTTTGAATGATTGCATTACTAACTTGTACTTAAAAGGAGGAAAAAGTTTCTTATCCATTTTGGGAAGAAATAGCTTACAGGAAAGGCACTCTATCTAAAATTTAGAGCATGAAGAAATATCATATTTGTAACAAATCTGGGAGATAATGATAAAGACGTCTTCACTTTCATTTGTGTGCCTATTTAAGACCTTCTGGCACATTCCTTGGCTGTTTTAAGAGTTTTGATTAACTGGATTGTGGAGCTATCATGCAATGCATAGATTTCTCTATGGAAAATAATTCTAACTTGCAAATGAAACCTGAACTAATAGTAGGTGTTTAGTGTTCTTGATTAGACAAAAAGCCTTAACAAATTGTAAAAAGTATTTCAAAAGACAGATTGAATTGGTTTGCTGAATTTAGGGAAATACTTAGTCTGACAGTTAATCAATTGAAATACTTGCCATTGAAAGATTGTGTTACTAATTCTCACAATTTAGCCTTCTTTTCTCATTTATTCTAAATAAAAGCTCAGAAATTACTGTCTTTGCCAATCAAGTGACCCATTTAGCATTTAGCTTTTCTGAAAAAGGGTTGGCTAACCAGCAAAACTCTTAAGAAAGCCAGATCCTGCTTCTGAAAATCATCAGATTATGTTTTTTAAGGTTCTTCACAATCATGGCATATGTGAGATGAAACCACATGGGTGATGTCTTCTAAACTCTCATGATTTGTCAGCAATTCAGAAATCTAGATGGATAGAGGCAAATCTTTAAGAAGAATGGACCAACTCAATACACTTAAGGTTTTGACTCATTTATTTTATTGAGAATGGGTATAGCTATGCCTGGGAATCAGTAGATCAGGTTTGGACTCCTGCCTCAGCTATAGGAATAATAAATCATAAATATAAAAATTTAAAAGATAAATATTAATTGGCAGTTATGCTTCCTGAGCTAATTAGTTGCTTTTCCCCCATAAAAAATGGCTCAGGATAAATAAATAACATTCACAACTGAAAGGATGAAATATTAAGTCCATTTAATTTTGTATGTAGTCTACTCAAATTTTAAAAGGTGGTTTATCAATCTGTTTCATATCCTTTGATTATATTAGAATAAGTTCTGAAAAACATTTAAAAAATATATTTAGCATAAAAGAAAAAAAATAGAAAATATTGACAAAACTGAAAAACAAAAAAGAAAAGTTGCCTGAAAATTGAAAATGAGGCTGGGTGTGGTGGCTCATGCCTGTAATCCCAACACTTTGGGAGGCTGAGGCAGGTGGATCACTTGAGGTCAGGAGTTTGAGACCAGCCTGGCCAATATAGTGAAACCTTGTGTCTAGTAAAAACAAACAAACAAACAAAAAAAAATTGGCCATGCGTGGTGGCGTGTGCCTGTAGTCTCAGCTATTTGGGAGGCTGAGGCAGGAAAATCACTTGAACCCAGGAGGCAGAGGTTGCAGTTAGCCAAGATCACACCACTGCTGTACAGCCTTGGTGACAGCAGAGTGAGATTCTGTCTCAAAAAAGAAAGAATATTGAAAATGAGACATAAGAGATAACAACCCAGTGTATGAGGGTCTTATCTGGATCTTGATTTGATTTGACTGTATACACTGTGTATGTATGTCTGAAATATTATTGGAATTTGAATATGAATTAGGTGTTAGATGATATTAAGGAATTATAAATTCTGTTAGGTTTGATAATTGCATAGAATATTTGTAGTATGGTGTGTGTGTTTGTGTGTGTATGTGTACATATATGTAGATATATATGCCTAACACACATATTTAGTATGCTGTATATATACCTAGCAAAAAATTCACATACATAGCAAAAAATTCACATTTGAAATGTCATACTGTTTGGAATTTGCTTTAAAATAGTTTAGAAAACAAACAGAAAATGTGGGAGGGTATAAATGAAAAAAAGTTGACAAGTGTTATAATTGTTCATGCTGGGTGATGAGTGCAAAGTTTTTAATATTATTCTCCATGCTTTTATCTATATTTGGAAAGTATAATCTCAATTCACTGCCTTAGAAAGGAGCAAATAAACAAATTGAGAACAACTTCCTTTTCTTTTATTAGTTTCTAGTTTAGGTGTCCTTGACAAAGGGTCTATTTTAAAGATTTACACATATAAGGCTTCAATCACTTTTGTCCAGGGGTGATTTTATTTTCTCTGTCTATGGTTATCAGAGAATTAGAGCACAAACTAATTGCAGCATTGTAACACTAGGTTTAAATCAGTTCAAGCAGCCTACAAACACCACATGTATGATGGTCTGCCTCAGGCCACAGTGTATACTAGGGGGAGGTCCCAGGATTTACTTCCCTTTCCGTTACCTCTGCAGAGGCGAAGGGAGAAATGGCTGGACTTAGGAGCCCCTCTGTCTTCACCAGCTGCAGACTGAACCCAGGAATCCCCTCCAACTGCTGTGCACAGTGTGCAGGAGAAAGAAGAGCAATCCTATTTTTGCTGGTTAAGAAAGCCATAGGGAGAGAAATGTTCTTGGCAGTCTCATGTTGGAATAATTTGATTTATTTCCTTATGGAAACCAGAGCATTGCTTCCACAAAACATTAACAGACATTCCATGGAGGAGCATGAGGAATGGGAAAATGTCAGACCAGTTTGGGAAATGCTTGGTTAAATACTTTAGCATTTTTTTCCTTATGAAGTAACAGGCATATAATACTTTAGTACATGTGACACACTTCCTTAGGGGCCTGTGTGGGGACCCTGAATGCAGTATTTCTCAAACTGTTGTGAACATTAACTCTTTTTCCAGGAACATCATCTGAGATGAATATTTCTTGGAAAGCAATATTTCAGGGGCATATTTGGAAAATGCCGCCCCTGACCAAACCGTTTTTTACTCAAGCCTCAAGTGTACAATGGACTCTTAACTTCAGTTTCTCTATCCTTTTGTGCCTACCATAGCCATATTTCCTTGACATAAATTTATTGAATAGCATTGATTAATTGACTGTCTACTATGAATCTACTCTTTGCTTGGTGCTGGGGATACAAAGATGAATAAGACATATGGTTCCTGTCTTCAGAAAGTTTATACTCTACCAGAGGAACCAGACACAATGCAAATGACCAGGTCAAGTGCTCAAAAGCCACCTGAATGCGGGACTTGGCTATGACTTGTCAGGCATTTGCATCTACCTAAGCCCCTCTCTCCAGGCCTCTTACTCTTCAGTGGTGCCTTCATATCACTGACAGAGCTGAGAAAAAGATTTCTCCTTTCTAAATTCTACCATCTTCATCAGCCATATTACTTGTCATCAATCTCCTTTAACCAACACTCAGAAAACACTTCAATGTTCTTTCCAAAATCACAAAGAAAATTTTTTTCTGGGTGTGAAAACATCATCATGACTACCAAATTATGCAATTCCCTGCTTAGGATAATTTTGTAAAAATGAAAAAATCCACCAATACTCTAGAAAAACTCCCAAAGACTTTCAGAGGCTGTGTGCAATGGCTTACTTTTGTAATCCCAGCACTTTGGGAGGCCAAGGTGGATAGCTTGAGTCCATGAGTTAGGGACCAGCCTGGCCAACATAGGAAAACCCTGTCTCAACAAACAAACAAACAAATAAATAAATGCAAAAATTAGCGGGGCAGGGTGGCACATGCTTGTAGTCCCAGCTACTCAGGAGGCTGATGTGGGAGGATTGCTTGAGCCTGGGAGACAGAGGTTACAGTCAGCCAAGATCACACCACTGTACTCCAAACTGGGTAACAGAGTGAAACCCTGTCTCAAAAAAAAATTTTTTTGAGAGCATTTATATTGTATTCTAATGAAGTTATGGTGGCAGATATAAATACAGTCCTTGCTGTTCAAGATGTGATCCATTGACCATCAGCCTCAGCATCACCAGGGGACTTGATAAAAATACAGAATCTCAGGTCCAGCCTTACAGCTCCTGAATCAGAATCTATACTTCATATGATCCCCAAGTGACTCAGATGTACAAAAATCTTTGAAAGTCACTCAATTTTAGGCATAAAAGGTTTTTAAACACCAAAATATTTGTAGTGGTATTGCTGACAGATTTTTATTCTTACATTGTGCTTTAGGAGCTTTCTGCCAAATATATTTTAATAAATATTATTTCAGAAGATAATTAGAATATAGTCTCAGTCTGCCTAGAGCTCACAAACTTGTAGGGATGCCAAACTTCTATGAGAGCCAGAAATGGATGTGACCAACTCAATATGGTAAACCAGGAATGGCTTTAGTTTTTCCAAACTTCAAAAAAAAATTGAATATAATGTTTCCACTTGACTAACTCTCAAGGATGCTGCAATCTTTAACATGTATTTATGGAACACAGTGTTATGCATTGAGAAAGAACTGTGTAACCAACATTCTTACAAATCATGTTTTGATGAGAATTTCCTCCAGCAAATATTTTTCTCTATTATAAAATCTTCAAAAGTATGCTTGGATAAACCATAATTATGGAAAACTTTATAATTATGTATGCAAGCTCAGTGCAATCTACAGTAGGCTATATGGGTTGCATTCACAGAAGGTTGCAACAATTTGCTGAAGCTGAGAGACACCACTCAGTAACACAATAACCAACAGAATTCTGTTAGCCAGTAGGCCAAACTAGATATGGAAACATTTTTATTGATTTAATTAAAAAATTTTAACTTTGCAATCAGCTTTTATATAGAAAAATTGCAGCATTTGTCTTAAAGTATAATTTGTTACTTCAGTAAATGTTCTCTGATTGGACATTTTACTATTGAAGTACAAGGTTGGCACTGATTTTTACACAGTGATTTGATGCAAACACTTCACCATCATAAAAATTATGCATTAAGTGCCTCTTTAAATCAGGTCCTGGTGGTATAGACAAATATGGCCCTACTCACTAGGAACTTACCTATTCAGTAAGGTTTATCTTTACCTATTCTAGCCTAGGTCTAGCAAGACTAGAGCAGGTAAAGTGAAGTTGAGGTTCCCAGTTGTTTATATGTATGCCCATATTTTCTTTAAGCTATCTTGAGAAGTAAATTGTGAAAATAAATATTTTTCCTGTTCAATTAATAATAAATAAATTTTTTTAAATTTAAGTCCTTCTCTCCCATCCCCAAATGGTCTTACACAGTCTCGGAATTTTTAGCAATAAACTTTGGAAAAATCATAGAGGCCTCCAAAACAACAGAGGAGGCTAAGGACAGAGTGAGTCTGCCAAATATGGTAACTCGTTCACCAGTAACTATTTCAGTCGGTCATCAATATGTTTTTCCAGCTCCATCAAGAATTTGGAGTGTGGCTTCAATTTCACTGAAGGGTTATTATGCATTGTGAGTATACAGGCTTCATGTAGTTTAGGGCCAGAGAAATTCAGGCTGTTGCACAGAATAGAATGCTGTTACTTGACCAGGGTCAAGTAACTTTTAGCACAGAATGGTGTCAACACTGGCCAGATTAATGACTTTGGTAAGACTTCTTAACTTTACTGGAGGTCATCTGGAATTCTTTAATTAGAACACTGATGAGCTAGAATTGTTATATTATTTGCTATGACTCAGGATTAATGGAGTATTTTAGAGTATTGAGGGTTTTATATATACTAGGTGATAATGTATTCTTTAAATGCATGATTATATACCAATCACCAGGCTCTTTCAGAAAAGAACACAACAAAAACCTCAGAAATACAATCCTAAGGATCATCTTTTTGGAAGATTTTTTTTTTCTTAGGAAATGATAATACTTTGATATTAGCAACAGCTTCTCTTGCTGGTCTATTCTCATTTTAACCTATGGCAATTGTAATGAATTTCACTTACAATTTAGTAGGCTCAATTCTTCTTACTTAACCCGGTGTTTATATGAGGCCGTGAAGACCTCACCAACGTCCAGTGCTTGGGTGATAGATTGCATAAGAAAGGCCTGAGCCAGAGTCCTCCCCCAAAAGACAAGCCGTAGCCCAGGAACTTTCAACAGCTAGGGGACAAATGGCTGGAAATTCTTAAAGGGATAATGGTGGAGGGTGCATCTGATAGAGACCAAAAGTATCCTAAGATTTTGAGACACATCATCTCAGAGACATGGAAGCTGAGGATGTTAGCTGTGTAACATCCCAAGGTGTTGCGTGAGACTTTAGCTTTCCTTCAACCCTTCCATTTTCCTACATGATTGAAAAAAAATGCCTTTTGTTGTGTTTTTAAACTACATTTTACCTAGATTTAAAAAAATAATTAAGCCATATAGTGCTTGCTATGTGCCAGTCATGATTAGGTGTTTTGTTTACATAATTAACTGATTGATGCTATATTGTATATACTTTCCCCTTTTCAGATGAGGAAACTGAGCCCTGGGAGGTGAAAAAAACATTTACTCAAGGACATAGACAGTATGTGCAAGAGCTGGGATTTAACCCTGGACTTTAGCTAACGAGTCTCCTGCTCTTAATTCCAATTGTCTACTGTTTCATCTTATATTTCTATTAAATGAGATATCATACAAAAATGTAAAACACAGTGTCTGCACATAGAAGGTGCTCAACAAATTTTAGCTCCCTATGTGTAAAAATGTTGATTCCTCTGCTTACTTCTAGGAATGACAGGGTCCATTATTGCTCAGTGGTTAAGATCGCATAATATAGCCTGGGCATCTCTACAAAAATACCAAAATTAGCTGGGCATGGTGCCATGCACCTGTAGTTCCAATTACTTGGGAGGCAGAGGCGAGAGATCACTCCACTGGAGCCCAAATGATCGAGGCTGCAGTGAGCTGTGATCACGTAACTGCACTCCAGTCTGGGTGACAGAGGGAGACCTTGTCTCAAAAGGAAGAAAAAAAAGAAAAAAAAAAAACAATTGCAGGTTCAGTGGTTAACCAACCTTGCCATCCCTCACTAGCTGTGTGGTGACAGGCAAGCTGCAACCCCTATGTATGCCCGAGTGTCCTCATTTGTAACCGAGGATAACCAGTGTAGCTATCCCAGAAGGTTTCTGTGAGGTTGAATGAGATGTCATGTAAAGTTCTTGTGCAATTCTTGGTGCATAGTAATCACTCACTAAATTTCGTTGTTGTTATTAGGGAGTTTATATGGAGTGATTTAATACCCAGTATTCCACTGGGAACATAGTAGACAGTAAGTAAATATTTGACAAATGACTGAATGAATGTATGACTTAATTAATTGGCCCAAGTTTGATTTGCCCCAGGGATGACTGGGGGCCAGAGAGGTTGTATAACATTTTCCTGCTCCCTGAAGGATGCCAGAATGACTCAGCAAGCCGTCATTTTGGCACTTGACAGTGATATGCTAAGCTGTTTGGGCACTGTCTGACTTTGACATGATCCAAACTGTGACACATTTCATGGTTTTAGACACTAACGAACCCAAGCCAGGCCAGCCCCAAGGTGCTGAGAGTTGCTGCAGATAGGGGCGTAGCCAGAAGAAAATAGAGTTCTTTAACATTGCTCACGAAATGTAATGCATGTGACTTCAATGACCAGGCCTTACTCAATTACAATGATTTCTTTTTAAAATGTCTCTATAATAAAGACATTTGTTCTTATTATATAGAACATGCTTATTATAAAGGAACATGCTGTTCCTTTGAAATAGCATAGGGCTGGGGAGTCTATTTAGAATAATAAAAATAAAAGAAAAAAGTAGGTTTTAGTATAGTTGTGGTGTTTTATGTACCTGATTCTTAGATAATTTTTGTATTATTAAGTATTTGAATTAGTGCATTCTATTCATGCTGAAGTTTAGTAAACTAATAAATATTTATCAACTACCTACTATATGCAGACCCTGTTCTAGGGATTGAGGATGTACCAGTGAATAAAACAGATCCAAATTATGTCAACCAGGCTGCACAATAGAAAATTTAAATTAGAATTATATTCCTTTGATGTCATAATACTTTTCTGAAAAAAAGTGAAGTTGATCATCAAATTTGATGACAGAAATTTTGATGGTTCTAAGTCCCTTATCTCTACTAAGTTGAAAATACAATCAAAATATGTTATTGCTTCTTTTAATAAATCTGTTTATTAAATTGTGGCTCAATTATTGTACCTAGCAAAATATAATATAATAGTAAGACCTGGTAAAGTTAATAGGGCTAGTTCCTCTAAACCAACATTTTCATGGGCTGTTAATAGGTATCCAGCTTAAAAACAAAAGCGGGTCAGGTGTGGTGGTTCATGCCTGTAATCCCAGCACTGTGGGAGGCCGAGGCAGGCAGATCACTTGAGGACAGGAGTTCAAGACCAGCCTGGCCAATATGGCGAAACCCTGTCTTTACTAAAAATACAAAAAAATTTAGCTGGGTGTACAGGTGATGGTGTGCACCTGTAATCCCAGCTCCTTGAGAGACTGAAACACGAGAATTACCTGAACCTGGGAGGCGGAGATTGCAATGGGCCGACATTGCGCCATTGCACTCCACTCTGGGCAACAGAGCAATAACCTGTCTCAAAAACAAAACAAAACAACAAAACCCAAAAACTGATTTTCCTGCTTAAATAAGTTTGGAAGTGCTCCTGTGCCTCATGAATATGCAAATATGCAAAATGACACTCAGGGTTTCATAAACCTATTTGATCACAGAATCATCTTTCCAGTGGAACTTTTTGTGGGACACCTGTTTGAATGAACACATTTAGGAAAAAATATTTGCTAACCTTCCATTATTTATTTGCAGGACATAAAGGAATTATAGACAACGGTAGACTTATAAGAAAAACTGAAAAAACAGTTTTTCTTCTGGCTTTGTAAGACAACAGGACAAGAAAAACACATCATAGATCATAGCTTTCCTTCCCAAAGAACGTCTATATCTGGCATGCATTTTTCCTCATGGCAGTGAGGCTGCCGAGTTGCTTCCCTTTCCATAGATGGCACCAACCTTAACTCATGCATCTGATTTTGTATGTGGGACTGCCCCCACTCAACAGCCCACAAGATGAGTCTTCCATTTCTATGCCTTGTTTCCACTGCTAATTTTGGGAGCAGAAAGATTGTTTTGCTTTCTGAATAGGTAATATATTCATAAGGTTCAAAATTTAAGATGTACATAAGAGCAAAAGATCTGCCTTGATTCACCTCATTCTCCAACTCCTGAGTTCAACCAGTGTTGCTAATTTCTGTTGTATCTTTCCAGAGATATTTCACTCATATATAAGCAACATATACATATATATTTTATCCATTCATCCGTATACATTATACACTCTTTTCACATCTTTTTATCATCTTAACAAGTTGTCGGAAATTGTTTTTGACTAGTCCTTAAAGAATATCCACATATTTTTCCTTAACATGTGCAAGGTATTCCATTGAATGCAAAACGTTATTAACTACTACAATATTGAGTAGTGTTATTTTTCCAGTATTTTGTAATTGCAAAGATTATTGCAAAGAGTAACCTTGTCACATCAATTCACATGCTTGAGGGTATATTTTTAGTATGCGTTACTGAAGTAGACTTCCTGAGTCAAAAGTACGTACATTAGTAATTTCACAGATATTATCAAATTACCCTCTTCAGGGGTTGTACCAAAAGGCACTCCCACTGACAATATATTAAAATGTCTCTTTCAGCTCCCCTGACAACAGTGCACCAAACTTTTTGATCTTTGCAAATCTAATAGGTGAAAAACAGTATCGTAGTAGAGTTTATATCTTGAAGAAGCAAGAGGTTTTATTTAATTAAAAAAAAAAACCTTTATAAAATGTATTTAGGAAAATACTGCATATTTGCCTTGCCTTCTTGTACAGCTTACACTAAGGCTGGTCTTCCTTTGATGTTTAACTGTTATCA
The DNA here is from genome assembly GCA_036589455.1 of Ateles fusciceps. Lineage (NCBI taxonomy): Eukaryota > Metazoa > Chordata > Mammalia > Primates > Atelidae > Ateles > Ateles fusciceps. The sequence continues at coordinate 3,653,410 of JAZHEH010001378.1, forward strand.
TTACCGGCATTAATTCTGTGCTGTAATGTAGTGATGCCCGTAAGGATGGTGATTAACAAAGGTTTTGCCAAGAATGGGTCTGGTTTCTGAACACTATGCCCCGATTGTTCTTCTGGCTACTTAATTTATTTCAGCTATTATTTTTTATGTAGTGAATATCATCCTGGTTTCTAATCTGTTTCCTTAATTAATACTTTATCATTTGAAGGAAGGAATGAAAGAGGTTCCTACAGTCTTCAAAATAATCATTATAATAACTACCAGTTAAGTGTCTTTTATGTTTCAGGTAGATGTTTATATGCATCATCTATAACATTTTCATAGAGACTTTATAAAGTAGATATTATTATTTACATTTTCCTGATGGAAGTAACCCAGGCTGCTACTGGCAATTTATCACCAGGAGAACTGGGACTCAGTGTTTCAATGGCCATATCAACCTTTTCCTTTCCTTCAGAAGACAGTGTCTGAGCTTTGTGACAACTGTTTTCCACTCTGTTCAAAGACCTTTTTCTCCACTTATGTTTGGATTCCCAGATGTGTTCTTGGGACCTGCAGTTACTCTGCCAGTGACCTCTGGAAGCACAGGGCACTGCTACACATTGCTTTACACTCAATATGCTTTTGAAGCCACAAGCTAGGAGTATCTTAATGGGAACCAAAATAACTAAAAAGCCAGGTCAGCAATCATTTTAGCAATAAATGTCTGCTTCATTATATTGTGAACTCTCTCTCTAATGAATTCCCCTTTCAAAGGATTTTATGTGAAGCATGTGACAAGCAGTATATTCTGTTTCTGAATTAGCAGGGAAATTCAAAGAGCTTGGCATCTGTGGCATGCAGGTGGCTGATTTATCATTTCCTTTCTGGCTAAGCTACATCTGAGGTTTCTTTATTGTTACTTTATCACAAGATAGGATTTTCCTTCTTGACCACTCTTAGTATCATAAGAATATAAATGTCCAAAGCCCTGAAAAATCTTTTTACTTTTTATTTTGTTGAGTTATATTTGTTTTCTTTCACTTATATTTAAACAACTAGAATCAATGCATTCTGATGTAATCCTAGGAGGAGCTCATTTTCCCTCTTGTATCTCAGTGTTCAATGTCTATCTTCTAGGTTAATGAGAGCCGCCTGCTTCTGCACCCAGGATTCAGGTCTCTTGTGACAAGGAAGTAAGTGGTCTTGGATTTTTCCTGACATCTCCCTGAAGAAATCATCCCTGCGTGGCTGCACAGCTGTAGCGTACAGGCCGACTTAGAGGACAAGTTAGAAAGTACAGAGCCCCAGACTCACAGAAATAAGTCATTCCTTAGCACGCTTGAAACAGAATTTCTTAGAGCTTCAGAAAGGCCAATTCACGGGGAGGTGTTTGGTATATAGAAGCTATAAAATTTACTTTTATTCTCCTTCTCTCTCTCTCTCTCTCTCTCTCTCTCTTATATATATATATATATATATATATATATATGTGGTATAAAATTAAAAATTAATAAAAGCTATAAAATTTACTTTTATTCCCCCACTCTCTCTATATATATGTATACATGTATACATATATACATGTTCAGTTCGTACATATATAGAGAGAGTATATATGATATATATATATATATTTTTTTTTACCTTCACTAGCTCTGTCTTAAAAACAGAATGATTTAAATTCCCTTTTAAAAAATTCTGTGATTCCCATTTTTGAGAGAAATTGTGAGTGACTGAGATTTTCTCTTTTCACTTCAAATTACCTATGTTGACTACGTATCAGTGGCTTTTAGGTTTATGGTTCATACCTCCACAGTCATTTTCAAACTTACTGTAACTAGGCCTTGTAAACAAAAGCGAGCAAACTGATGAGCTCTTTGGGAAATTGGTACTTTCCTAAAGAGCAGAAGAACCAGTCAGGAGGAGTGCCTTGACTATTTTTTTTAAAAAAAACAGAAAATAGTAACAACTTACTAATACTAGATCTATAATATAAGCAACCAAAGCAGTCTGTCAGTTTATATTAAAAATTCTGTTTTTAACTGGTTATTCCAGTTCAATTCCTTTTGCAAAGTACGTTGAGTATAAAAAGCCACAGTTTGTTAAAGTCCTAGAAGTAGAACTAATAATTTTTTACTAGTCTAGGATACCTGATCTTCCCTTTCAAATATGACTATAGCCCTTTTTTACATTTAAAAATTACTTTCCAGAAATTTACAAATACGCATCGGATCTGTTCAAAGGATATTATGAATGTATAAGGTGTAGAGTCTCTGTAATATGATTTATGCATGTTTATTATGCTTTGGTTTCACATAGTGTGAGATGTGATTACAAGGTAATGAAATGGGTTTTGCATGTGACATGAGAAATCAGTTTTGTTACTTTATGTTTCAATAGTTTGACAGACATATTTTATAAAATGAGTAAAAGTTGCCAGTGCAATTGCAAAGCTATGATCTGCACTTGGATGTCCTACGCTAAAGAGGAGGCAAAGTAGAAATCTCATGCTATGGACACTTTGGACAGTCTAGTAAAATCTATGGACTTCTCCACATAATTTTTTAAATTCTTAGAATGCACAGATTTTCCAAGAAAATGAATTATGCTAGCATAGTGTTTATTCACTTTTCCCCACTATCACACTATTTGCTGCTAACTCTCAAATTGTTACCACAGACCCAGAAACAGCATACACAGGTACCTCTTAGAATCACATTGAAAGCTCTTTCTTTTAAGGAATATATATATTTTTTGAGATGGAGTTTCACTTTGTCACCCAGGCTGGAGTGCAGTGGTGTGATCTCGGCTCACTGCAACTTCTGCCTCCTGGACTGAAGCAATTCTCCTGCTTCAGCCTCCTGAGTAGTTGGTATTACAGGTACCCGCTACCATGCCTGGCTAATTTTTGTATTTTTAGTAGAGACAGGGTTTTGCCATCTTGGCCAGGCTGATCTTGAACTCCTGACCTCAAGTGATCCTCCTGCCTGGGCCTTCCAAAGTGCTGGGATTACAGGTGTGAGCCATGGTACCCAGCCAAGGAACTTTCCTTTTTAAAGATGTAGAAGAAAACCACTAGGCTAAGTGGTCTCTATATGCCACCTAGTTTAATCAACAGACATATCTATGAGGTAAAAACTATTGTTACCCTCTCTTTACAAACGAGAACCAGTGAATTCCAGGCACTAGTCCACAATCAGACCATAAATAAATGGTAGAGCCAGAATTTAAACTCAGGTTTATTTGACTCTCCAGGCCACACTTTCATTCCTATGCTATGCAAACTGTTTTTACTGCCAAAGTACTCATAGCCCAAGGTTCTGTGTGTTTAAGTTAACAAGGATCATTTCCCACCTTTTGTTCCAATTTACTCCACGCCTTCATCTGCTTTCCATATACAGCAAGAACACTATGCACAGTTTAAATAATATAATCAAAGACTTCCTGCTTAGACTAAATAAAATTCAATCTAAAAAGTCAAAAAAATATGGAAGAAACCAATATTATAAGCCCAACTCTCAGCAACTTCCTCTCTGCCCCACATACCTTCAGGAGGTCTAATCGCTTCCTTTCTTCTGGCCCCTTCTGTTAGGAAGAAAGTTCTGATGATTGCTAATGTGTCCCTATGCTACTTGTATTTGCAACAAAAATGTATATTTTTATTCTTTAGCTTTATTCCTCTGCCTTTGTTAAAGCCATCTGAAGACAATGATTTTCTTTTATTTTTTTAAAAATGTATTTTATTGCACTTTAGGTTCTGGGGTACATGTGCAGAACATGCAGGATTGTTGCATAGGTACATACATGGCAATGTGGTTTGCTGCCTCCATCCCCGTCACCTATATCTGGCATTTCTCCAAAGTTATCCCTCTTCAACTCCCTACCCCCTACTGTCCCTTCCCTAGTTCCCCCCAACAGACCCCAGTGTGTGATGCTCCCCTCCCTGTGTCCATGTGTTCTCACATTGTTCAACATCGCCTATGAGCGAGAACATGTGGTGTTTGATTTTCTGTTCTTGTGTCAGTTTGCTGAGAATGATGGTTTCCAGAGTCATCCATGTCCTTACAAAGAACAGGAATGCATCGTTTGTTATGGCTGCATAGTATTCCATGGTGTATATGTGCCACATTTTCCTTGTCCAGTCTGTCATCGATGGGCATTTGGGTTGATTCCAGGTCTTTGCTATTGTAAACAATGCCCCAGTGAACATACCTGTGCATGTGTCTTTATAATAGAATGATTTATAATCCTTGGATATATACCCAGTAATGGGATTGCTGGGTCAAATGGAATTTCTATTTCTAGGTCCTTGAGGAATCGCCACACTGTCTTCCACAATGGTTGAACTAATTTACACTCCCACCAACAGTGTAAAAGTGTTCCTATTTCTCCACATCCTCTCCAGCATCTGTTGTCTCCAGATTTTTTAATGATCGCCATTCTAACTGGCGTGAGATACCAATGTATCTCAATGTGGTTTTGATTTGCATTTCTCAATAGTGACCAGTGATGATGAGCATTTTTTCATATGTTTGTTGGCCTCATAGATGTCTTCTTTTGAAAAGTGTCTGTTCATATCCTTTGCTCACTATTGAATGGGTTTGTTTGTTTTTTTCTTGTAAATCTGTTTTAGTTCTTTGTAGATTTTGGATATAAGTCCTTTGTCAGATGGGTAGATTGCAAAAAATTTTTTCCCATTCTTTTGGTTGCTGGTTCACTATAGTGATTGTTTCTTTTGACATGCAGAAGCTCTGGAGTTTAATTAGGTCCCATTGGTCTATTTTGGCTTTTGTTGCCAATGCTTTTCGTGTTTTAGTCATGAAGCCCTTGCCTATGCCTATGTCCTGAATGGTTTTGCCTAGGTTTTCTTCTATGGTTTTTATGCTACTAGGTCTTCTGTTTAAGTCTTTAATCCATCTGGAGTTAATTTTAGTGTAAGGTGTCAGGAAGGGGTCCAGTTTCTGCTTTCTGCACATGGCTAGCCAGTTTTCCCAACACCATTTATTAAACAGGGAATCCTTTCCCCATTGCTTGTTTTTGTCAGGTTTGTCAAAGATCGGATGGTTGTAGATGTGTGGTGTTGCCTCCAAGGCCTCTGTTCTGTTCCATTGGTCTATATCTCTGTTTTGGTACCAGTACCATGTTGTTTTGATTACTGTAGATTTGTAGTATAGTTTGAAGTCAGGTAGCGTGATACTTCCAGCTTTGTTCTTTTTGCTTAGAATTCACTTGGCTATGTGGGCTCTCTTTGGTTCCATATGAAGTTTAAGGTGGTTTTTCCCAGTTCTGTGAAGAGGGTAATAGGTAGCTTGATGGGGATAGCGTTGAATGTATAAATTATGTTGGGCAGTATGGCCGTTTTCATAATATTGATTCTTCCTAACCATGAGGATGGAATGTTTTTCCATCTGTTTGTGTCTTCTCTTATTTCCTTGAGCAGTGATATGTAGTTCTCCTTGAGGAGGTCCTTTACATCCTTTGTTAGTTGTATTCCTAGGTATTTTATTCTCTTTGTAGCAATTGTGAATGGGAGTTCATTCTTGATTTGGCTCTCTTTAAGTCTGTTATTGATGTATAGGAATGCTTGTGATTTCTGCACATTGATTTTGTCTCCTGAGACTTTGCTGAAGTTGCTTATCTGTTTCAGGAGATTTTGGGCTGAGATGATGGGGTCTCCTAAATACACAATCACGTCATCTGCAAATAGAGACAATTTGACTTCCTCCTTTCCTAATTGAATACCCTTTATTTCTTTTTCCTGCCTGATTGGTCTGACTAGAACTTCCAGTACTATACTGAATAGGAGTGGTGAGAGAGGGCATCCTTCTCTAGTGCCAGATTTCAATTTCAAAGGGAATGCTTCCAGTTTTTGCCCATTCAGTATGATATTGGCTGTGGGTTTGTCGTAAATAGCTTCATTATTTTGAGATGCGTTCCGTCAATACTTAGTTTATTGAGAGTTTTTAGCCTAAAGGGCTGTCAAATTTTGTCAAAGGACTTCCCTGCATCTATTGAGATAATCATGTAGTTTTTATCTTTGGTTCTGTTTATATGGTGAATTACATTTATGTTGAACCAGCCTTGCATCCCCGTGATGAAGCCTACATGATCGTGATGGATAAGCTTTTTGATGTGCTGTTGCAATCAGTTTGCCAGTATTTTATTGAAGATTTTTGCATCTATGTTCATCATGGATATTGGCCTAAAGTTGTCTTTTTTTGTTGAGTCTCTGCCGGGTTTTGGTATCAGGATGATGTTGGTCTCAATATCAAGTGATTTGGGAAGGATTCCCTCTTTTGGATTGTTTGGAATAGTTTCAGGAGTGGTACCAGCTCCTCTTTGTATGTCTGGTAGAATTCAGCTGTGAAGCTCTCTGGACCTGGGCTTTTTTTAGTTGGTAGGCTATTAATTGCTGCCTCAACTTCAGCCTTTGATATTGCTCTATTCAGGGCTTCAATTTCATCCTGGTTTAGGCTTGGGAGGGTGCAAGTGTCCAGGAATTTATCCATTTCTTCCAGGTTTACTGGTTTATGTGCATAGGGTTGTTTGTAGTAATCTCTGATGGTAGTTTGTATTTCTATGGAATCAGTGGTGATATCCCCTTTATCGTTTTTCATTGCATCTATTTGATTCTTTTCCCCTTTTTTTTTTTTATTAATCTGGCCAGTAGTCTATTTTGTTGATCTTTTCAAAAAACCAGCTCCTGAATTTATTGATTTTTTGAAGGGTTTTTTGTGTCTTTATCTCCTTCAGTTCTGCTCTGATCTTAGTTATTTCTTGTCTTCTGCTACCTTTTTAGTTCTTTTGATCTTGCTTCTGTAGCTCTTTCAATTTTGATGATAGGGTGTCAACTTTAGATCTTTCCTTGCTTCTCATGTGGGCATTTATTGCAATAAATTTTCCTCTAGACACTGCTTTAAATGTGTCCCAGAGATTCTGATATGTTGTGTCTTCGTTCTCATTGGTTTTGAAGAACATCTTTATTTCTGCCTTCATTTCATTGTTTATCCAGTCAACATTCAAGAGCCAGTTGTTCAGTTTCCATGAAGTTGTGTGGTTCTGAGTTAGTTTCATAATCCTGAGTTCTAATTTGATGGCACTGTGGTCTGTGAGACTATTATGATTTCCATTCTTTTGCATTTGCTGAGGAGTGATTTACTTCCAGTTATGTGGCCAATTTTAGAGTAGGTGTGATGTGGTGCTAAGAAGAATGTATATTCTGTGGATTTAGGGTGGAGAGTTCTGAAAATGTCTATTAGGTTTGCTTCGTCGAGATCTGAGTTCAAGTCCTGAAGATCCTTGCTAATTTTCTATCTTATTGATCTGCCTAATATGGACAATGGAGTGTTAAAGCCTCCCATTATTATTGTGTGGGAGTCTAAGTCTCTTTGTAGGTCATTAAGAACTTCCTTTATGTATCTAGGTGCTCCTGTATTGGGTGAGTATATATTTAGGATCATTAGCTCTTCTTGTTGCATTAATCCTTGTACCATTATGTAATGCCCTTCTTTGTCTCTTTTAATCTTTGTTGGTTTAAAGTCTACTTTATCAGAGACCAGGATTGCAACAACACCTGTTTTTTTGTTTTTTTTTTTTTTTCTCTGCATTTGCTTGGTAAAGCTTCCTCCAACCTTTTATTTTGAGCCTTTGTGTATCCTTGCATGTGAGATGGGTTTCCTGGATACAGCACACTGATGGGTTTTGACTTTTAATGCAATTTGCCAGTCTATGTCTTTTGATTGGGGCATTTAGCCCATTTATATTTAAAAGTTAATATTGTTATGTGTGAATTTGATCCTGCCATTTTGATGCTAGCTGGTTGTTTTGCCCATTAGTTGACACAGTTTCTTCTTTGTGTCGATGGTCTTTACCATTGGGTACATTTTTGGAGTGGCTGGTACTGGTTGTTCCTTTCTATGTTTAGTGCTTCTTTCAGGAGCTCTTGTAAGGCAGGCCTGGTGGTGACGAAATCTCTAAGCAATTGCATGTTCATAAAGGGTTTTCTCATGTTCATAAAGGATTTTCTTTCTCCTTCGCTTATTTAGCTTAGTTTGGCTGGATATGAAATTCTAGGTTGAAAGTTCTTTTATTGAAGGATGTTGAATATTGGCCCCACTCTCTTCTGGCTTGTAGGGCTTCTGCTGAGAGATCTGCCGTGAGTCTGATGGCCTTCCCTCTGTTGGTAACCCGACCTCTCTCTCTTGCTGCCCTTATCATTTTTTCCTTCATTTCAACCCTGGTGAATCTGATGATTATGTGCCTTGGGGTTGCTCTTCTTGAGGAATATCTGTGTAGTGTTCTCTGTATTTCCCGGACTTTAATATTGACCTGCCTTGCTAGGTTGGGGAAATTCTCCTTGATAATATCTTGAAGAGTGTTTTCTAGCTTGGATTCATTCGCTCCATCACATTCAGGTACACCTATCAAATGTAAATTAGGTCTTTTCACATAATCCCATATTTCTTGGAGGCTTTGTTCATTTCTTTTTACCCTTTTTTCTCTAATCTTGCCTTCTCATTTTATTTCACTGAGTTGATCTTCAATCTCTGATATCCTTTCTTCTGCTTGGTCCATTCGGCTATTGAAACTTGTGTATGCTTTGCAAAGTTTTTGTGTTGTGTTTTTCAGCTCCATCAATTCATTTATATTCTTCTCTAAGCTGTTTATTCTCGTTAGCATTTTGTGAAACTTTTTTTCAAGGTTCATAGTTTCTTTGCATTGGGTTAGAACATGTTCATTTAGCTCAGAGAAGTTTGTCATTTCCCACTTTCTGAAGCCTGTTTCTGTCAATTCATCACACTCATTCTCCATCCAGCCTTGTTCCCTTGCTGATGAGGAGTTGTGATCCCTTGGAGGAGGAGAGGCATTCTGGTTTGGGTGTTTTCATCCTTTTTGTGCTCGTTTCTTCCCATCTTTGTGGATTTATCTACCTGTGGTCTTTGCAGTTGGTGACTTTTGGATGGGTCTCTGAGTGGACATCCTTTTTGTTGATGATGCAGTTATTTCTTTCTGTTTTTAGTTTTCCTTCTAACAGTCAGGCCCCCCTGCTGTAGAACTGCTGGAGGTCCACTCCAGACCCTGCTTGCCTGGGGCTCACCTGCGGTGGCTGCAAAACAGTAAGGGTTGCTGCCAGTTTCTTCTTCTGTTTTCTTTTTCCCAGAAGGATACCCACCAGATGTCAGCCTGAGCTCTCCTTTATGAGGTGTCTCTTTGGATATACGGGGGTTGGAGAGCTGCTTGAGGAGACAGTCTGTCCCTTATAGGGGCTTAAGTGCTGAGCTGTGAGCTCCGTTGTTCTATCCAGAGCTGCTGGGCAGGTGCGTTTAAGTCTGCTGCAGCAGAACTCATTACTGCCTTTTTTTCCCAGGTGCTCTGTCCTGGGAAGGTGGGGCTTTATGTATAAGTTCCTGACATGCTGCTGCCTTTTTTCAGAGATGCCCTGCCAAGCAAGGAGGTAGCCTAGTCACAGTCTGACAGCAGAGGGATTGCTGAGCTGCCATGGGCTCTGCCCAGCTGCTGTGTGAACTACATTGCGGTTTTGTTTATAGGGGTATATTTAGAACTGGCTCGGTAATGGCAGTCTGCCTCAGTAATGGCTGACTGCCTCAGTGGTAGTAGACTGCCTTGGTAATGGCAGATGCCCTTCCCCCCCACAGAGCTGGACTGTCCAGGTCCAGCTGTGCTTGCTATGAAACTCTCAATCCAGAGCGTTTCAGATTGCTGGTCTTTGTGGGGGGTGGGACCTGCTAAGCCAGATCACCTGACTCCCTGTTTCCACCCCCTTTTTTTTTCAGTGAAATGGGCAACTCTGTCTTCCAGGCATTCCAGGTGCCAGTTGAAATGGTCGCCCAGATTTGTGTGAGATTTTGTTCAGAGACCCATTGTGCCAGCTGCAACAGCCATGCTGGAGACCTGTGGCACTTTTCCACCTGGAATCGCCTGGTCTGTGGGCAGTAAAAACTCATTTGGAAATGCGGTGATCACTCACCCTCTCTGTTCTCACTAGGAAGTGCACTCCAGAGCTTTTCCTTTTGGTCCACCTTGAATTGTCTCTGAAGACAATGGTTTTCTAAGTGGATGGTGATAGTTTGTTTTGCTGAACATTTTGATGGATTTGGATATATATTTGTTGTAAGGGAAAGATTTCATTTCATTTTTTCCTAAAGGGAACATAATTTGGAGAACTGCAGGCACCCTCAGAAGGAAGAATGAGAGAAGGGAAAACAAAGAAAGAAAAGACGAGATGTGAGACAGGTGCGTGATATACAACGCTTCTTTGTGCCCACAGATCTCCAGTAAAGTTGTGTTTTGGGGTGGTGGTGGTGAAAATGGTGTAGTAGAGCATGCATGAGTCCAGGAACCAGAACATAGCACATAGAGCAGAAATGTAATTAAATAATTTTTAAATTGCCTGTCTAGGAATTAATAGACAGTGTCTTAGTCCATTTGCGCTGCTATAACAGAATACCCGTGACTGGGTAATTATAAAAAATTAGATGTTTATTTTCTCACAGTTTGTGAAGGCTTGGAAGTCCAAGATCAAGGTGCCAGCAGGTTTGGTTATCTGGTAGGGGTTGTATCCTTAGGAGAGGAGGAACACTGAGTCCTCACAGGGCAGAAGGAGGGAAGGACAAGCTAGAAGAACTCCCTTTCATGAAACCCTTTCATAAAGACACCTAATCCCACTCACAAGAGGAAGAGCTCTCATAACCTAATCACTTCTTAAAGGCTCCATCTCCTAATACTATCACTTTGACGAATACCTAAACCACTGAAGAAACCAAATATATGTTGTGTTTTAAGGGCCAGTAGGGAGGCTGGATGACATCTGAATTTCACGTTTAGAGATGCTTACTGATAGGAATAACAAGAGAAATACACTCAAATGTGTTTGGTTTGAGATAGATGTCACTCCCATACTTCATATATTGAATCATAGCACTTTTCTACTTATGCTAAAAACCAACCAGTTTTTAAAAATTCATTTTATGTAGATGCAGTTGTATCTATAAAGCCTTTCAACTCATAATTATCTTTTTTGCCTCAACTTTCTCTAGAGCAATTCTTTCAGGACTCACTTCTTTTGAAGAGTTTGTTTGACTTCTTAGGTGAATTAGCTAGCAGATGGGGTGAAAAGGCATTGTGGAAAGCAGACGGAACATAAGCTTTGGCATCAGAAAGCTCTCTGCGGTTGGCCCTTTGGCCAGCTACAAGGTGTGTGATCTTCACTTTTCCAAGCTCCAGTTTTTTTATTGGCAGGAATATCTCATAAGATTAAATTAAAATGTCATTGAAAATGTGTATCACCATTCACTAAAAGAAATTTACAAACAGCAGAACTTAAATTTAACTAGTTTTAGTAGAAAAGAAAGTTATTAAAGATGGTTTATACAATCTTTGAGAGTGCCAAAAAAATCAGACACAGTGGCCTTACAGCTAGGAAAACATTTCACGTTCTTGCTAGGTGTGTAAACTGCAGTACACGCTGAAAGGCTGAGCAGGGGACACCTACTGCTATGAATCCTAGAATGACAGTGTCCTGTGCCACGTTTTCCAAGCTTGCCAGGGAAAGAGGGTCCTCATGCAATGAAGTCTCTGTGTTGAGCCTGGGAGGTAGGCTTCGTTGAGATTGGGAAGCAGTCTTGGTTCCTACCTTGAGATGCAAGTCTCACAAACAGGGAAATTCTATGCATTTAATTAAGTTTTTTTTTTTTTTTTGGTTGTTTGTTTTTTGAGATGGAGTTTCACTCTGTTGCCTAGGCTGGAGTGCAGCATCATAATCTCAGCTCACTGCAACCTCCACACGCTGGGTTCAAGAGATTCTCCTATCTCAGCCTCCCGAATAGTTGGGATTACAGGCATGCACCACTATGCCTGGCTAATTTTTGTGTTTTTTAGTAGAGTGGGGGTCTCACCATGTTGGCTAGGCTGGTCTCGAACACCTGACCTCAAATGATCAGCCCGCCTCGGCCTCCCAAAGTGCTGGGATTACAGGCGTGAGCCACCGCACCTGGCAGTTTAAATTTTTATGGCTGATGGCCACACACATGATATTCATTACAATCCAAAAATGCATGATAATGGCACAAAAGGAAGACTCAAAAAATGTATTTTTTACAAGGTATTATGAAAAGAGAATAAGACAAATTATATTACTCTTGATATGCATGCATATAGCCTTTCATTAGCTCTTTTATGTTTTTAAAGAAAGTATCAAGTGCAAAATATTTCATTTTATTTATTTATTTAAAGAGCACACATGCAACAACCATGTGTCCCCTCAGAGCATGCATTGCAAGACAGTATATTGGGTATGTTGAATATCCTGTGTCTTTTTCTCTAGCTTCACTTACCACTCTTACCACCCTGCCCTGGGAATTAGGACTCTGATCTACCCAAGCAGGCTTCCTCTGACTTCTGGTTGAGTTGGTCAATGGGGAGTACCAGCAGGAGATCAGAAGGAGGGAGGGAGAAAGAAGACAGAATATTTATTTCCCAGGCCCTTATCTTGCAGGGAGGAGAGAACACTTTGGGTCTGCTGCATCCCTTGACCTAAAGTCACAGATACTGTCAAGGACAGCAAGTAGTGGGAAAGAAGATGGATTAAACTCTATGTCATTTAAAATGCTGTTCTACCATCTTTTGGTAGAGTCATCTGAAGATGGTAGGTTTCATTAAACCCAAAGCTTTCTCCATCATGGGTTTCTGCTCCACTGACTTTGTTAGCCTCAGGATGGTCACAATTTCCCCTTTAACCAGTCCAGTGGTACTTTTTGTAGGTTCCCTATATTCTGATGATGCCCTCAAAATAATGCCTTTAAAAAATTCTTTTCAAATTGTACAATGTGAATGTGCCCTTTCTTTTCTTTCTGGACTCTGATATCCTGAGAATGGATTTTTAAAAGATACTGTAGGATATATAGTAATATTTGTTTAGAATTTTTTAAAAATTTTGTTTCTACATCTTTTTTATTAAGATAGTTTAATTGAAAATGTGCATGCATGGAGGGAGAGTATACCCAATAGGAGTTTGGGAAAAGTAAGATTTCACTCCCAATAATTAATTTGGGGAGGATTTATTTGGTTTCTTTAATATTACAGGCTCTGAGCAAAAATTTCAAATACTGAGATGAATTTATAGCTATGTTCAGCTATAAGCCTTAAAGAGATAAGGTCCCGAAAACTTAGAATTTAGTTTTTACAGCAACTTTCCAGTACATAATAGCTATTGTAATAAAAATAATAGCTAGAATTATTTATATGGTTATAATAAATAATTGATAAGAAAACATACAAACACTGTCTTGTTTTTTTTTGTTTCTTTTGATGGTTATTTTGAATTCTGTAAAGTAATTCTGCAGGCAACTTTACAAAATTGCAACTTTGGAAATTCAAGAATATTTATTAAAAACAAACCATTCAATTTTATTTGGGCAACTCAATTTTCATGAGAGTAAAGTTGAGGTTAACTGGTATGTAAAGTTAAAATTCCAACAGTGTATAAGGATCATTCTCCCTCCAATTGTTTACAGGCATACACATTCACTCACACACCCCCCCACACACTCACACAGACACATTCACACACTTACACACACTCACACATATTCAGTGAATAACTCTTACAGTTCTAACTTTATACCAGTGGTACTTTTGGTTCTGTACATATGTAAATATATAAAACATGGGAACTCTTCCTGTCTCATGGTAAGATGAGGGTAATAGTAAGGGAAGTATATAAATGTTTCCATCCAGAGCATTATTTTATGCACGTATCAAGCAAATATAATGTAATAGTGATAGTTTTAAAACCTTTCATAACCACTGCCATTTTTATCACCCAGGTGTGCATGCAATACGCGTTTTATAAAATATTTTCATATTCTGCCAGTTTTTCTTGCCTCTGAGGCTCCCCACCCATTTTGTCAATGGCAGTCATCCCTCCAAGAGGAGGGCGGATACCATCTGGAACAAAGAGGGCATTGATCAGGCCTGCGTTTTAAAGCCAACTTAAAAAAACTTCTAGCAAGAGACTTGGGCCTTTTAGTGAGTGAAAGAGTTGTTTTTCCTAAAATGCTGAAAAGAAACAAAAAGAGAGAAGAGAAAAAAAAAAGAAAGTAAAAGAAGGAAGGAAAGAGAAAAGAGAAAGAGACAAAGAAAAGGAAAAAAATCTCTCTTGTTCAAATATCAAAAGCAAAGATGGGGAATTTTGTCCATAAACCCCAGAGAGAGAAAGCAAGAGGAGAAAGTGCAGAGGCTCATGGTCAATGAGGCAGACACTGCTAGAGACCCAGGCAGGGAAAGAAGTGTGTCCTGGGTTTACCCCTGAGGCTAAACCCTAGGGCATGGTGAAAGCAAGTATAGGTGGGTGTGGCTTTCAAAGGCTGTTAGAAAAAATATAAAAGAAACTGCAGAATCCCAGAACAGTAGGATTTTTCTTCCCTTCCTGGGCACTGCCTGGGAAGATGAGATATCACCCCACAGAAATGCTCCATCCAGCGTGGCACCTTGTAGAACAGCGCGACTCAAAGTGTGGTCCTGAGAAGGCGCTGGCCTGTAATACTTTGTTAGACCTTCCATCTACACTGAGATAAGTTCTGAAGGGCGCAATAAGGATCTGGAAACTTTTAAAGCAGTTTCATAGACTAGTCTTATGCCTCTTGAATCAAATAATAATTTATAAAAACTGGGGCCTGTACTGTATACCTCTTTGTTATTTTGTTTGTAGTCATTTTTATTGTATTTTACAAAAATATTGAACTGTAATGGGTTGAAAGGAAAAACTCAGTATAGATAGTTTGTGAAGTGTTATTCTATTTGTATTCTTATGGCCTCAGCCACCACACTACATGGCCCATCTAAAAACAGAAATTTAGAGCACAGATATAAAATACCAACAAAATATAACGTGCCATTTCTTCAGCAACGTATGTCATTTGCTAAATTGAGAAGATGTGTTACAAGTGGCTAAGAGAGGGCTCATCCAGAGGGGTGAAAGTCCTGCTCCCCACTTGTAACACTGCACACACCTGAGTCTGATGTGCCACGGGAGGAAGCCAAGACTATACGTATTTGACCGGTAGGGGCCATAGGAGGTATCTGGATGGAGACTCCATGAGTCAGCTGTGGAACTAGAGCAGAGTGATTCCACTGCTAAAGGGCAGATGGCCTAAACCACAGCTGGAGGAAGAAATTAGCTGATACTCAGACAAGCTCATAGTGTGTGAGAGCCGAGGGTGGGATGGAACCAGCATGAGAACAGCCCATGAGTCCACTAGACCCAGACTTTATTCTCACAGGACACCCAGAGACTGGCAGTTAGGGTATTTCTGCAGAGGTCAGTGAGGACCGAAAGGCCATCCATTCATTCCTGAGATCCTTGGGCATACATGCCTTCTAGCCCAGCAACTCATGGTCTTGAAAATTCCTGGTACATCCAGAAACCATCTTGGGAATGCAGGTGGGGAAGAGTGGAAGGACGAGGATTCACTTCAAAGTGACTGCCCCAAAGAAATTATGCACTTCGATTCAACAGTCACGTTGTTCTCATTACCCACAAGCATGGTAGCTCGAGAGCAAAATTACATAAAATGTAGGAAATAAAGAAATTACATTTTTTAAAACCTGATTGGTAGTACATAAATTATTAACCCTGCTGTACACTCAGTAAATGGTGACAATAAAAACCATGCCTAGAATATAGTACACTATTAATAAAGGCTTGCTGAAATATTAAGAGGAACTCCCATGAATATTACATCTCAAATATTGGCACACAAGCAGAATTAGGATGTACAGGACCTATAGAGGCTCTCTCTACTTGCAGGGTGGCAGAATCACAACTTGGTTGCCTAATATTTTAAGTGAAGCAAGTGAATTGTGTAAGAGTCATAGCCATGGTGATTATCAATAACGTCCTGAATAAGTGCTCAGATAGGAAGTTCTCCAAGTCATGGGAATGCGCCTTAGGAGAGAGGATTTGATATTTATTCACTTTTAGATTTGCTGGGCTTTCCAAAAGGATGGGATATAACGGGTCAGGGTGATCTGTCCCTGAACTCTACACAGACACTTCATCTTAGTAATCTCAAGCCCTCTCTCAGGTATTGCCTGTGACTCTTGATGACATCTAGTAGGCAATGATCACTAGTCATTTTTTCAATAAATATTTATAGCATCGTAGTTAACTTTTGGGTGCTGAGGCCTTAAAGATAATTAAAGTTGATTTTTAGATTTAAAGAGCATTCTTCCCCCTCAAGGAGATCACATTGCAGTGGGGGAACACAAAGGTAAACTGAGAGACGGAGCTGTGGTCATTGGCATAATGAGAGAGGAGGGGAGCTAAGGAGGAATGGACCTGAGGACACGGCTAACCTTTTCTAGGCTTGCTCAGGAAGGGTTTCCTGAGAAGGCCTAATTGGAATCTTTTAGGCTGAGCCCTGCATAATTCAGAGTTCAGAGTTCACCAGGGGGTGGACGGTAGATTCAGTCAGGCTAGGGGAAGGAGGCAATTCGGAGAGAAAAAGCTATATATATGTTTATATGGCAGTAGAACTGACCCGCTGGAGGAACTTGAGACGTTTCGGTGATCAGAGCGTGAAGCATGAGTGTAGTTCATGCCCTGGCTATTGGGATAAGGCAAGTCTTAAGCGAAGGAACTGAACAAGTCTGCAGGATCATATTATGCGTCATGGAAGGGTTTGAAGATGGAATCACCTGCCTGGATTTTGTCTTGGAAATTTTGTTCTAGAAATTAGATGGCAGGTAGAGTGGAGGGGAAAGAGACAGAAGATTAAAGAGTGTTAAACCAGCTTGCAAAAGCCCCTGGTGAGAGACGATAGTCAAGATCTTCCGATCGCCCAACTCAGACTCACTCAGATCTTGCTGAGAAAAAGGGGATCTCTTCACTTGCAAACTGGAAATAGAGATCATCAGGACTGGCGAATCTCAGGTCTGCCACGTGAATTCAATGTCATAGAGAGTTTCTAGTTTTCTCTGTGGTTATACACTTCTCCTCTGGAAAAACTAAGAAACTGAGCAAATGGCCATTCTCTCAGTTTTTTAATCCCAAATCCTATAAGATGTTTTGCATATTAGTATTTTCCTTACCAAGATGAACTTTACTGGAATGTTTATTAATTTGGTTCCCTTTTGGTTCTGGAGACCAACACACAGATGATTTTAGGTTTTATTCTATGGCACTAGAAACATCATACCCATTTGGGTGCCACTATTTTATATAATGCAGATATATTTGCATAATCTTTTTGTTTTTTAATATCAGACTCTTTTCCCTATCTGCAAATCCTAATCAGGGATGCAGTTTTCATTCCCAACATGCCTTCTCTTATTAAATTATTTTTAAATATTAAAAGAAGTGTGTGTGTTCCAGTTCAAATAGAGAGCCTGTTAGATGAGTTGAGCAGGGTGCAAGGAGAGATGTATGTTCTAACATTTCTGTCTCCTGCATCATTTGTAAAGTTTTTTTTTTTTTTCACATTGGCCATTTCCAGTCTAAACCTTTGGAAGCATAGAATGATGTCTGCAACATCAGTTTGTGTTAGTCACATCCTCTTGTTGCAATGTAAGGTACCATAAAGCTCAGAATGTGCCTATATGGGTAAAACTTTCCCTTTTTCTTCCCCTTCTTTCCCTTCCTTTCTCATCTTGATCTTAGAATAAGTTTGGCTAGATCTTTTCAAATTATGTTTCATACTCCTTGGTTAAGCAAATGTAAAATTCACGTCTATATATTCCCAGGAAGCTCTTCCGCATACTCGTGAGACACCTCCTGTAATTTCTTTTTGATATAATCCTTCTTTCTCCGTATTCTGATTTTGCATATTGCTGGAGCTGATGCTACTTTTGAATCCTCATGACTCCCTGCCCCTCATTCTGCTCTTGGGGAAGCAGATAAATGCAGAGATGTAATTCAGAAGGACCCAGGAGTCGGAAAATCCAGGCTTCTCTGGCTCCTCTCAGATGCTTCCAATTGCTAGTATGACAGTCTTTGCCAAGCAGGGCATTAATTTTAACCATAGAAACCTGGCAAGTCAGACAATTCAGCTTAGCATTGCAATTCAGCAGTGGGAACTATTAGTTTTGGATCTGATTTTAAGTGGTCTCAGAATACCGGTTACAAACAGAAAGGGTTTCCTGAAGCCAAGTCATATGGTGGCCCTGTGTTTCCTTATCTGCCTTCAGCCAGGCTACCTGGGACCAGAGCATGTGCTTCTCTACTGCACACCGTCTAATCCTACGAGAGGCAGTTGTCCAGCTCTGGTGTTAGTGAGTTTTATTTTCCTTTTTTGCTTTCTTATTTCTTTATCTCTGAACTAGTACATGTACATTGTTGGAGGAAAGGAAAGAAAATACAAATAATTTGAAAGCTCTTAAAGGTCTTTTGTATCTCCACCAAGCAAAAGCAACCCCTTTAATAATGTGGTGTCTATCCTTCCAGAAGAGGCAGTGTGGGGGAGAAAGATGCAGAGGGAGGGGAGAATTTTACTTGCATTTTCTATTTCCTTGGAACTGCTCCAGAGCAAAAGCACCAAAGCCCTGCTTTGGCCAGGACAGTATCCACTTTATCTTGGCTGCACAAGGATGGCTTACGCTCCACCATGGAAGGGGTTGTTCAACCTTCCATAACCCTGCAAACAAACTCGCATCCCCTCTGAGGAACTGGGACTGCAAGGCTACTCTTGACACAGCCCCAACCCCTACCTGGGTTAGCTACGTCTTTCTGGTTGCAAGGCATGGAGACTAATTTTCTTAGCAAAAAATGTGTATTTATTAATGTATTTATTAATGGAATTTATTAATGTGTGCCAGATTTGCAATAAGCAATCTGTCTATGCTTCAGCATCCCCAAGGGCCAACTTCTCCCTGTTTTTCTCACACAGAATCCTTGCCCTCACTCAGTATGTCTGCTCTCCTCTCCTTTTTTCTGTGGAAAGGTCAACTCCCTAACCCCCATTCCATATCCAAATTATGGAAGGAATTAATCTGCTAGAAGCTGCTGTCTCTGTTTTCCAGAATTTTCTGAGTTAGGCAACCTCCCTAATCACTGGATAGACCTTTGGGTCAGGCATTTGCTCTGATCCGTTTAGTGATAGCACTTGTTCAAAAAAAAAACGGAGTAGGGCTTCTTTCCTAAAGGAGCAGGATCGGAAATGTTTAAGTGCAGCAGGCAGCCAGACCAGCATGTTCAGTAATGAGAGTGCCAATAAAATAGCTGGTAAAGGAAAGAAGGAAAAGATTTCAGTTAAAGTTATTTAAAAGTTGAAAATGACAAGATAGAACTAGTGATTGATTATTAAACTCAGTATTCTGGCTTGGATGAATGGGTTAGATGGGGTTTCATTAAGAAAGACAAGAGCTATAAAAGAGAATTTGTTTTGGAATTTATATCTGGGCATATTTAGTTAGAAGAATGTGTGGGGCATCTAGGAGATGATATCACTTTGCAAATACTGATACAAATCTAGAGCTGAGGGTAGTGATCTTGCTGGAGATTAGAAGTGGGTGTCATTACACATGGATTGTGGATGTCAATATATTGCTTGAGAACCTCTGCTCTCTCTGTCCTGGAATAAGGCTAGATGCAAGAGATGACAGCAAATTGAGCTTTGGAGGCAACACTATTCCTTTGTAGAGATATTTCATCTCATCAGATTTGTAAATTAATTACACGAATAGTAAAAAAATCAAGCATCAATACCTTCATATATTTTTAAATAAGATGAAGAAATTATGGTCCACTATGATTATGGTCCACTATTATGTGGTCTACTATGATTTTTTTTTTTTTTGAAAGATACAGGTCCAGAAAACTGGTGAAAATACGATAATTTAAATCAACAATTAATTATGGACAACTTCTCTTTTTTTTTTAAAGAAAGAAAAGAAAGAGAGAGAGAGAGAAAGAAGGAAAAGAGGGAATGAAAGAAAGGGAAGAAGAAGAAGAAAGAGGGAGAGAGAACGGGAATCTTGCTCTATTGCCCAGGCTAGAATGCAGTCTAAAAATAGGTATTGAAAAGCTCTTTTATACTAATAATTGTGTTATACAATGGAGACAGGAAGGAATAAGGGAGGAAAATAACAAACAGCCAACCAATATTTCATTTAAACCTATGAAATGCTATGCAATTGCTGGGGGAGTAATTTACTCCCAACCATGTGGTCACTTTTAGAATAGATGTGATATGTTACTGAAGAAAATGTATGTTTTGTGGATTTGGAGTAGAGAGTTCTGTAAATGTTTATTAAGTTTACTTGTTCGAAGGTCTAAGTTCAAGTCCCAGGTATCCTTGTTAAGCTTCTGTCTCATTGATCTGTCCAATATTGACAATGTAGTGTTAAAGTCTCCCACTATTATTGTGTGGGGAGTCCAAGTCTCTTTGTAAGTCACAAGAAGTTGCCCTGTGTACCTGGGTGCTCCTGTATTGGGTGCGCATAGACTTAGGATCGTTAGCTCTTCCCATTACATTGATCCCTCTACCATTATACAATGTCCTTCTTATCTCTTTTGGTTTCTATTACTTTAAAGTCTATTTTATCAGAGATGAGAATTACAACTCCTGCTTTTTTTTTTGCTTTCCATTTGGTTGGCAAATCTTCCTCCATCCCTTTGTTTTGAGTCTCTGTATATCCTTGCATGTGAGATGGGTCTGGATGCAGCTTACCAATGGGTTTTTTGGAATGGCTGATACTGGTTGTTCCTTTGTGTATATAGTGCTTCTTTCAGAAGCTCTTGTAAAGCAAGCCTGGTGGTAATGAAATCTCTGAGTACTTGCTTGTTTGTAAAAAATTTTATTTTTCCTTCACTTATGAAACTTAGTTTGGCTGGATATGAAATTCTGGGTTGAAAGTTCTTTTCTTTAAGGATGTTGAATATTGGCCCCCACTCTCTTCTGGCTTGTAGGGTTTCTGCTGAGAGATGAGCTGTGAGTCTGATAGGCTTCCCCTTGTGGGTAACCTGACCTTTCTCTCTGGCTGCCCTTAGTATTTTCTCCTTCATTTCAACCCTGGTGACTATAATGATTATGTGCCTTGGGGTTGCTTCTTTTGAGGAATATCTTTGTGGTCTCTGTATTACCTGGAGTTGAGTATTGTCCTGCCTTGCTAGGTTGGGGAAAGTTTTCCAGGATAATATTCTGAAGAATATTTTCCAGCTTGGATTTATTCTCGTCACATTAAGGTACACCTATCAAACGTAGATTAGGTCTTTTCACATAGTCCAATATTTCTTGGAGACTTTGCTCATTCCTTTACCCTTTTTCTCTAATCTTGTCTTCTCGTTTTATTTTGTTAAGTTGGTCTTCGACCTCTGAAATCCTTTCTTCTGCTTGATCAATTCGACTGTTAAAACTTGTGCATACTTCGCGAAGTTCTCCTATTGTGTTTTTAGCTCCATTAATTCACTTATATTCTTCTCTAAATTGTCCATTCTCGTTAACATTTCATCAAACCTTTTTTCAAGGTTCTTAGTTTCTTGCATTGGGCTAGAACATGTTCTTTTAGCTCACAGAACTTTCTCATTATCCACCTTCTGAAGCCTGATTCTGTTGATTCCTCACATTCATTCTCGATCAGGCCTTGTTCAATTGGTGATGAGGAACTGCATTCCTCTGTAAGAGGAAAGGCATTCTAATTTCGGGTGTTTTCAGCCTTTTTGTGCTGGTTTCTTCCCATCTTTGTGGATTTATCCACCTGTCGTCTGTGTAATTGCTAACTTTCAGATTAGGACTCTGAGTGGACGTCCAGCTTGTTGGTGGTAAAGTTTTTCTGTTTCTTAGTTTTCCTTCTGCGGACGCCCCTCTCCCACAGAGCTGGACCTTCCCGGGTTCAGCTGTACTTGCTGTGAAACTCTCAATCCTCAGCAGTTCCAATTGCTGTTTTTGTTGTTGTTGTTGGTGGGGGACCAGCCTTCCCCTGCGGCAACCCACTACACCGGCTGAAACAGCGGCGTTAAGATTCGTGGTGCTTTTCTGCCCGGGAATCTCCTGGTCTAGTTCCCCACTTCAGTCCGCTTTTCAATCAGCTGAATGGGAGACTCTGCCTTCCCGGAGCTCCAAAAGCCAACTAAAAGGACACTCAGTCCCGTATACTCCAGACTGAGAACTGCCGCGCCGGGGCGCCTGCAAAACAGCCGCGCAGGCCAAAAGAGTCGCGCTGGTGACTCATGGGGCTCCTCTGCCAGGAATATCTTGGTCCGTGGACAATAAAAATTCGTCTGAAAGTGTGGCGTCCACTCACTCTCTGCGCTTTCAGTGGGAGCTCCACTCCTGAGCTGCTGCTAATCGGCCATCTTGGATCTCTCTCTTCGGTACACTATGATTCTTAACGAAATCTAAGACAACCTGGCTACTAGGATAAGGCAAGTAAAGGTAATGCTTATGAATTACAGCTGCCATTGAGATGTATAATGGTAAAAAAAGCATGGCATATTATGATGCTATGTAGTATAAAAATCTGCACTGAACTTGGTGGAGATTGGCATGAAGTGACTCTTCTTGGCAAAGAAAGTTTAAAATGTCTTTCCCCTAGCCACAGGACACAAGAAATTAATTATGTCAGTGAAACACAGCTGCCAAGGAAAAGGCAGATCCAGTGCTCAGGTTACAGAGACAGAGAGTTACAGTACCACCCCGCCATTCTCATCGACCAATATAGGAGGCAGTTTGCCAATTTGTAAGACAGCTTTGTAAATATGTGGTCCCCAAGACTCTGTTTTTAACAGTACATGAGTGGAGCCTCAGAAGCAAAGGATATCTTTGTTTTTTGAAAGCTTAAGATAGAAACTCCACAAAAGCACAAAGATGTCAGAAGCAAGTAGAGGTTTTTCAGTGTATTCCTCTCTTCCATCACCACCACCATCATCACTGCTGTAGAAATGGGCTTTGAAATGATACAATGCTGGTTTTTGAATTCTGTTTTTTTATTTACTATGTGTGTGACTTTGGGCAAGTTGTTAAACTTCATCTGTAGAATGAGGATGTTGCTTAGCATTGTTGCAAAATAGAGATAATGTATGCAAAGTACCTAGCACAGGGTCTGTTTTGAAATGTTTGCAACTTTTGCTTTTTCAAATTTGTATAAATTTAAGAGTTACAAGTGCAGTTTTGTTACATGGATATATTGTGTAATGGTGAAGTTTGGGCTTTTCATGTAACCGTCACCCCAATAATGTACATTGGACTCATCATTTACAATTGTTAATCCCCAAAAACTTTGTTAGTAAATGCAAAAAATACCTGTAAGAAATCTTCTAGATTCCCTTATAAAATTATTCTTCTCAATTTATTTTTCCTTAAGTTTGGAAATCTTTCAACTCTAAAATCTTTTCTGCATCATTCAGGTTTTTAGAGATCTCACCCAATTATTTGAGGAGGATTTACTGCAGTTTTGATAGGTACATAGAATGGGTTGCCATTTTCTCTAAATCGTAAGTAATTTTCAGATCTAAAAACATGCTGAAGATTCTATTTTATGTATGAATCTGGCTAGTACTTGAATGATTCAGAGACCTCGGTTTCTGCATGGCATCTGGCGGGACTTCAGGAATTTGAGGTTGTGGATGATTGTACCATTATCACTGCGTATTTGGGATTTTTGTGCTATTATACTGAGGATTGTGTAGCGTCTTCCTAGCAACTTCTTTCAAGTTTGTTGCTATTATTGCAAACGTCAGATCTCAAGCCTTTTGAGTGTTGGGCTTTTTATGAAGCCAGTAGCCAGTCTAAAATAAATTATTAGACATATGCTGATAGCAGAAGATGACGATAGAGTTATTTTCCCATTTTATCCTTTATTGTTACATTTAGAAAGTGAACTCTGTGGACACTGACATATTTGCCTTATATTGTTTTGGTTCTTGCTTGTAGCTTGCTCTGTGAATAGCCTAAAAATTATTTCACTAGTGGTCATCTACGTTAGCTAGAGGGTAAATTTCCTAAGGACATAGACTGACAGCAAATTTGCTCAGCATGGGGAGAAGGGAAATCACCAAATACATTTTGTTGAATTAAACCAACTTAGTGAATTCATAACAAAAACAAATGGCAAAGTTTTATTGCACCAGGAAATCCTTCCAGGTGAAGTTCTGTCTGACTAAATCTGGGGTGATATGAAAAGTAACTTATTCTCCCAAGACAACTGGCATCTTTTCTTCTGAGACTCACTAGGCTTTCAGGAAATGCTAAGATGGAGTTTGAGGTTTGGAAGAGGCTCCTTTAGGCACATAGAAACCAAAGTGCATGTGTGACTTTCTTCTTACTCAAGTGTATTGAGTAAAGAAAAATATTATCTAAAACTTGATGTTGGCTAATTGTGACTTAATAAACACAATGTTGGACTTGTGTGGACATGTAAAGCTTTGGTAGCCACATATAGCTGAGGACTAACTTTCTTTGGCCTGCCACCTGACTTTCTTGACCCTGACATGGACACAGTGGAAGGACTAGACTGTCTTTTTATTATTTAAAAGAAAATGGAAGAGTCAACCAAAACAAAAGCAGCTGGAGCTGAAACTCATTACTGGGCAGAGAGGTTGAGGACACGCTTAGCTGAGTTTGAAACCTACACCAAGGTCAAGGCCCAGGGTGGGCTATAAAATGATAACTCTTTCCTCCAGGTTGTAGAGATTTTTATAATAGAAAGAAAGAATTGCTGAATGTGAACTCTGTCACCGGTAATTAGCAGCTCCCAAATGTGGTAAACTGGGTTCCGGTTGCCTCGAAGGTAATGTCTGACTCAGAGATGACAAGAGATGCAAGTTTATGAATATGAAATCTAAATTAAATAGTCACACTGAGGAGATCATTTTCCCTCTGTTTTTGCTTTGTGTTTTTGGTTATGATCCATTTCATTAACCTGAACTTCAAGTTTACACCATGGTACCCAACCTAGATAAAATCTAGGGATATAATTGTCATGAAAAAATGTCTCATCTGTTTTCATTACCATTCATTACAGGCCCTTCTTATTTTAGAATCCATTAAAAAAATTACAGTAGCTAGTTTACAAGAACGTATTTTATAGCACTAACTATAATCATTGAATTTCGAGTGTTTTTAGAAGGAGTGATGGCTGTGTACTAGTCTAGTTATCTTTGTTATAAAAACATTGACTTTACTTAGATGTTATGGGCTTTTCAAATATTTTAAAACAGTATTCAACAACAGACTCATTCAGTTTCACACAATTACCTCGGCTTCCATTCCCTGCATTCCAGGCAACCACTTCTGAGTAGCCCATTTGTTTCCCTGCGACTCTGATATTTTCCTTCTTCTCTTTCTTCCATCCTCTTTGTATTCCCATCCACCCCCAAATTATCCCTTTCCTTCATCCACCGATCCAGGGATATGAGCAGCGTTGCTAATTTTAAAACAGGGAAAATGAAAAGTGTTGGTTCTAGAATGGGAACAAATCAGCCTACAGTGAGAAGAGGTGGTTTAGTCTACACTTTGTCTTTCTTGTGAGGCAGCATACTCACTATGCACAGGATCATGAAAAACAAAATGAAATACAACACAATGCTTTGGCAGTTTGTTTAATTTTGCGTATTAGAACAAAACCGAGAACAGTTGTGCAATGAAAGCCAGTCTTCAAGAGTTTCTAAATGTTTGGCATCTGCCTCCTTGCCAATAATATACTAATGAGCACTTTCGTTCTGCTTTACAAACCTTGTCTAAGTCATTGTCTAAGTCTGTTTGTGCTGCTATAAATTACTAAGATGGGGCAACTTATAATGAACAGAAATTTATTGGCTCACAGTTCAGGAGGCTGGGAAGTCCAAGGCCGAGGGGCTGGCATTTGTTAAGGGCCTTCTTCTATGTCATCCCATAGTGGAAAGACAAAGAGAGGGTGAGAGAGAACAAGAAGTGGCCGAACTTGTCCTTTCATGAGGAACCCACTCCTGCAATAATGAACCTATTCATATGATCATGGCATTAGTCCATTCATGAGGACAGAGCCCTCATGGCCTAATGTCCTCTTAACAGTTTCATCTCTTAATAATGTTACAGTGGTAAGTTTTCGACACATGCCTTCTGGGGGACACATTCAAACCATTATAGTCATACACAATACATAGCATTGGATGGGAAAGTACAATTGTCCTCATTGCTCAGGACAGGAGTAAAAAGTTTCAGGTCATGCAACAAATGGTAGAAAGAGGATTCCATCCATCCCCAAATCGAGTCACAGGCTGTTCAGCTTTCAAACCGCTAGGACATATGCTTATTTGTTGTGTTTTTATCTTATCATAATCTCTTAATTCAGGAAAAATTACTTTACCACCTGAGCCTATGGTGAAAAATTGAAAGTGTAATTCCTGCTATGCTACTCTACTGCTCTACAAGTAATTAAGTGAGTTTTAAGTATTTTCTAAGATGTATTTTACAGATTTTGACTCATCATTGAATTAGACATTTTTAAAGCTTAATTCCAGTGCACCAAAAACAGGATTAAGAATTTACAGAATGAAGGAAAAAAAATGCAGTAATAAGTTTAAGTTCAAAGAAGTTAATTTTATTTTTGACATTAGGAATGCTCACATTCAAGATCCTTTCTGGTTATGTCAAAAGGTATGAAACATTGCGATCATATCTTTACATTGATAATGTGAACCTGCAAAGTTCAGCTATTAGAATCAAACACATTGAAGAGGTAATCTCCTCTCTCTGAAATCTGTCTAACCTATATCTTTGCAATCTCAATAAGGAACTGACCCTTAAATGTATCTTGTAATTGCGAACATTCAGAATGCTGCAATATGGTACTTCAAGGTTCTGAGCTTTTTGTGGTCAATCTATCACTAATTAAGTGTAATTAAAGAAATAAAAACATAGTGCTAGGAAACTGAATGTATATTTAAAAAAACGGATGCATATTTTGTCTGGGAACTTTGCTGGCATTAATATTTTTGGAAATGATATTATGATAGTAAGTAAATTATAGATCATTTTATTGAAAGACAGAGTGTGTCCTTAGATTCCAAAGATAGTCTTTCAAACTTCTATTTTCCTATCAAAATCAGTCATCAGAAATTTTTGTGGATTAATACTCTCAATGTAATGAGTATTAGAATCTAGGAAAAGAATGGTGTTTAAAAAAATATATGAGCCAGGCATGGTAGCTTTTGCCTGTACTCCCAGATGCCTGGGAGGCTGAGATGGGAGGACTGTTTGAGGCCAGGAGTTTGAGACAGCCTGGGCAGCAGAGTGAGACACTGTGTCTAAAAAAATTAAAGAGAAAAAAAAAGAAATACTTCTTTAAGAATGAGTGAAGGGGCAGAGCTTTATTTTGCATTGGGAATGGGAATTGTGGACAAACTGTTGTTTGGTTATCTTTGCAGCAGTTAAAGTACTGTGGAAGAAAGATGAGAAATTTCCCAAGTATTTCATGCAAGAGCACTAAATACAGATGAAAGATCGTATCTCAATTCAATTAAATCCAATCTTGAGTGACGTAACAGTATACTAGCTTCGTGGCATTATAGAAATATAAAAAAAGTCTCCACACTTAAGGGACTTACAATCTTATCACATAGACAAGCATATTAAAAACGTGTTCCACAGCCAAGGATAATGACACAACCTCCATTTGTATTCAATAGATATTAGATTCCATGCTTCACAATGTTCAAGTTACTGTCGGTGAAGTGCAGTGAGAGCCACTTAATTTCCTTCCTGCAACACCTAAATGTCCTAGGCTAACTCTGAGGGCCAAACACCCAGTCCTCTTCATTTTTTCCCATTTAAAAAGTTATCATTTTGATTGGAAAATATTTCCTAACCACTATAAGCTTCTAAACACTGGGATTGATTTTTATCCATTTCTGATTCCTACTAAATACCCTGTACACTGAGCAGTGCACTAAATGTTCAATAAACTTCCTAAGAAGAAAAGAAAATTTTTGTATAAAGGAATGAAGGAGAGAATGTCTTAGTACACACACACACACACACACACACACACACACACTCTTAAATGTACAGTTAAAAAATAAGACCTGGACTAAAAATTCCAGGTTCACCTCTTAATAGCTTTGTGATCTTGGACAATCTTAGGACTATGATTGTAAAAGGACTGTAGGTTCTTCATTTGCAAAATGGCAAATGTAAGGGTAGATACTTGAGATAATCTTTTGTGGGGTAGATTACATTATATATGTGGAGTTCCTACAATGAAAATAAATGCCCAGTAATTATTAACTATATTGTTAGTTGCACCTCTCTATGTCTTAAAAATATTTTACACAACTATACTAAAAGTCAGATATAATAAAACCAGAAAAAAAAAGAGGTAAGAATCAGGCTATAAAGTTGACACCTAATTTATTCCAATTCTTTGACCAAATATGTGAAACTGACTTGTAACTCTTAAAAAAATCCCCAAAGCCAGGTAGTATTTCACTGGAAGATACTGCGTATATAAGAATTTAGCTAATATTTATTGTTTATGTCATTACTTGGGGGATGTGACAATATCCTAAAACAGATACTGAACAACACTCAAAACACCATTGCAAAGAAATTAGAAAGAGTTGATTCAGGTGTTTCGTTAATAGGAATGAATCTGAATAGCAGTTGACTTAGATTTTTATCAAGTCATAGTAAATGGCATTCTCTAGGAATCCAGAAATATGGTCCTAAAACCTACTGACTTGGTAACTGACAGATTTTTCTGAATTATGATGAATGAAGAAGGTTCTCTTTTTTAAAATTTTAAAATTTTTTCATCACCTCAATTCTGAGGAAGTTTCACTCTAGCTGTTTAGCTCAATAAAATTATGCTTTCTGCCACCCAACTGCTTACCATCAAAACTGTCCAAAGATTCTAAAACCTGCTGCATTTAAAATCTAAATTAAGTCACTGGTTTATTAATCTCTTAGCTATGCTATGAAATATTATCAGCTCACTTTCTCAAACTGTTTTTATCTGTGACACAATGTCATTTACTCCATCTATGCCTCTTCCAAGGTCATAAAATTTGGCTGAATTAATACCCTTTGCTAAAGTTATGATCTAGCCAGTTATTGAACATTTTCTAAATTAGGAAGTATCTATAGCTTTAGTGCCTCCCTTTCATGAAAGTTCCCCATTTTTATGGTTTAAAATTAAGTCACTACTCCAGACATAGTACTGGTGACCCAGCTGGTTTCTTGGGCTCCCATAAGAAATTATTTCTGTTGCTCTTCAGACCTCAGATCCAGCGTTCTATCGGGGTCTTGCTAAATGCCCATGTTACCTCCAAATCCTAGCTGGTTGCCAACTCACAGGCATTCATAGCCAATTTCAATCTGGGTTTCCCATTTGCTCCTTATGCACCAAAGTTGGCCTCGTAACACTGCCCAACCAAGGTCAGGAGAAAGAGTCACACCAGTTGTACGGTCCTGTAGCCCACAGAGTCTCTGAGATCTTGTTGGAGTCTGTAAGTTCCCAACACAACTCAAGGATGATGGCAGTCTTCCACCCAGATTATCATTGCCTTTCCTGTGCTCTGGGCTTGAAAGTCTTGGGCTGACTCTTGTCTGAATCATGACTCAACTTATAATGATGCCAGGTGCTGTGTCTCAGCTGCTCAGTGGCATCTCTGAACGTCTACATTTAGCTCTGAGTAAAACCAGTTCACTTAGGTCCTTGCTGGTTCCATATTTGGGTCTTCAGTCAGTCCCAGGATTTCCAGAGTGAGCTGACTTATCATGACTTTTGCTTCGATACCAGAAATGAAAATAGCCAACCATCAGGTCAGCGTAAGGAGTTAGGGAAAGCATTTAAGACCTCCCTGAATGACTGTGTGAATTAGGGTTATGGCTGGATAGGATATTGAAATTAGTGAGAGAGCATTCTAAGTGGAAGAACTACATTAGGAAAGGCAGATAAATAGTTTCTTTCTTTTTTTTTTTTTAAAGGAAATCAAGCAGAACGATTTTCCCAGGGGCTTCAATTTGGATTTATGAAGTTTAATAAAAATTCACAGGAAATTTTGAATGCAAAAATCAAGAATTTGATATTATGTTATTCTTCCATGAGAGGCATTGAATATTTTTAAGAGGCAAACACGTATTAAGGGTATTTAACTGGTGCCAGAGAACAAAGAGTAAGACTTGTATGTAGTGATTGTATTCCTTTTCCAGTAGGAGAGGCAGATATGTAAATAAATAATTTTCATGTTCAGTTAAAGCTTTTTTAACTAATGCAGTTTGGTCCAGAAGTTGGTTAATTAACCCAATTATAAAATTTGGTTATAGGAAGGAATTTAAAAATACCTTTTAATACCTAAATTGAAAACATGAAATAGTGTGCTCATTCACTGATCTTTTGATATAAGTCAAGGCCTTTACTTTGAGTAAAGATCTGCTTATAATTATGCATTGCTTTTTTTTTATGATATACTGCATAATGGATGACATATGGTTTAATGTTCTTGTTTTTCGAAGTTGAGTGAAAAATCAAAGAAACTTGCAAAGTAATTAGTGAAAAGTGTACTGGGTTTGTATTAGTTTTATAAACTAGTGTTTTAGTTATCTTGCCATCACTTAAGTCAACAGTGTTATTTTTAGCAACTCATCTTTATTCAGTTTTAAAAAAATATTCACATGTATTTTCATAGAAACAACCCTTTTCACATTTTTCAAAATCACATTTAGTATATAATTTAATTATGTAATTAAAATAGTAAGTATAACTGGCTTGGGGAAAAACGTTACCAACTTTTTGGTACATGTACAAGTCAACTGGCAGAAACAGAAGCTCATGATCCTGCTGGAACAGCTGAAAGGTGAGAGAGTCCAGAATGCTTTGGGCATCAGCCATAATATTTTACAAAGGGAATGGATGATATAAATGTAGTTTAGGTACACTAATTGGAGTTTCATTAAGAAAAGTTCTATGTTACCAAAACTGAGGCATGCACAGATTTTATGGGAGCACAGTCTAAGGAGCAATTAAGTATTTATGAAATCAAGTAGGGCCCAGATCAGAATCTTGGGAAGCACCAACTTTGGGATGAAAGATTTAAAATTTGACTATCTTGATGAGTGTAAACAACAACAAACTTCCACTTAAAAATCAACTCATAATTGATTTCAGGAAAACTGAAATGGAGGTAGAAGAGACAAAAAGGGGGAGTAGGGAGCCATTGAAGAAATTATCTCTTCAGAAAAACAAAATAAAAAAAGAAATATCTCTTCAATTTCACCATTTTACTCAAGATCAATTCTTCTCTGAAGCGCAGAATAATACATGGAGGTAATTTAAATGCAAAAGTTTACATTCTTTTTTTTTCAGCTACAGTTTCAAGTTTATCAACAAAGATAGAAGGAATGGAGAAGAAGATGGCTGAGAAGGATATGTTCTTCAGAAAGGTAAAAAAATAAAGTTTCTTTGAATGTGGCACAAATAAAAAATATAATATATAATTTTCATGTGTAGAACAATGCAGAAAATTTAGAAAATTCTGCAGCAGTAGAAAACTGCACATATATATCAGCAAATAAAGCTAAAAGTCATCCATAATTCTACCCAGAGATGATCTGTGGTAAGTTTTATCTTAGATTGCTTTTTAGTAGTATGTGTATACATACACATAAATGGGAACATACTAAAACATCTTTTTTTTTCACTTAACAATACACTGTGACCATTGTTCATTACACTCACTTCTTTCGTTTTTCTAGTCTGTGGCATTGGCTATGATTGTAAGTAATTACTAAATTTTAGTGTTGAGAGTAACTATTCTTGTGCTCATCTTGTTTGTCATTTTAATAGCATAGTGGTTGCTGTAGATTTCAGGAAGCTCTTCTACTGTTTTTCTTTTCTTTCTTTTTTTTTTTGTCAGACAGAGTCTCCCTCTTGCCAGGCTGGAGTGCAGTGGCGTGATCTCGGCTCACTGCAACCTCCGCCTCCTGGGTTCAAGCAATTCTCCTGCCTCAGCCTCCAGAGTAGATGGGACTACAGGCATGTGCTGCCACACCCAGCTACTTTTTGTATTTTTAGTGTAGATGGGGTTTCACCATGTTGGCCAGGATGCTCTAGATCTCTTGACCTCATGATCCGCCCACGTCAGCCTCCCAAAGTGCTGAGCCACCGTGCCCAG
Source organism: Ateles fusciceps (assembly GCA_036589455.1). NCBI lineage: Eukaryota > Metazoa > Chordata > Mammalia > Primates > Atelidae > Ateles > Ateles fusciceps. Next base: position 3,685,496 of record JAZHEH010001378.1, read on the forward strand.
CCCAGGAAGCTCATTTTCTATAGGTAAAGAAAAATTCTTCTTTGTTTTTGCTTTGGGCTTTTTCCCTTTATTTCATTTATGTCAGCAATGGGTATAGAATTGTATCAATTTTTTTTTTGCATCTATAGAATTGACCATACAGACTATTTCCTTTAATTGGTACATGTAACAAAATACATGAATGAAAAGTTCCTCTTTTTTCTCCTTTCCTCCTTCCCTCCCTCCCTCCATCTCCTTCCTTCCCTCCCTCCCTCCCTCTCTCCTTCCTTTCCTTCCTCCCTCCCTCCCTCTGAGTTTAATTTTTATTCTATTTGAAATATTATTTTTATTTTTCCAAGTAATATATAAACATAGTTTGAACAGTAAAAATACCTTTACAAGGTTGATACTGAGAAATATCTCCTTGAAGCCCAAATATCCTATTCCTGTGTTCCCTTTTACAAGCTCTTTTGGCTATCTCTTTGGGTATTTACTTTCTTGTATTTTCTAATGTTGTCTTTAACCTGTCAATTTTAATTACTTTTTATTTATTTCTTATCAAATGAAGATTTAGCATTCTCACCTCATCTCATGTTTCATCTTTACCTATTGTTTCAATTAACGTTTTAAAATTAGTTTTGTTGAATTCATGGTCATTATTTATGTTGCTGTGACTATGTTAGTGTTGTTCAGAGCTGAGTCAAGTAGCACAGTTAAATTTTCTATTTTGTGCAATTTTTTGTTTTTCCAAAAGTTAGTTATGATTTGTATTTTTTTTTTGCCTAGGTTTACGTATCACAATTATTATATCAAGCTTTCTAACAGATCGATAAGACACTTTTGAATCTTAGTTTCCCCATGGTCAAATACAACTGGTGTTTTATCAGTTCTACCCCCTCCCCAGCCCACCCCTAGACCTTGGAAGCATCTGCTCTGGAGCCCTTCATCCTCCTGGCTCCAATGTGGACTAGTTTCACTTTAGAGCTGTTGCACAGTGATCCTCGAACTTCTCCTCTCCCCTTTTCTGACTTCCTTATTTTGAAGATTCAGTGTCTTCCTCTATTTTAGTTAACATCCTTATCATCCAGTAACTTCTTGAGATGGCGTTCATGGTAGATCATGTTTTTAGACCTTGTATGTCTGAGAATGCTTTTAACACATTGCCATACTTGATTGATAGTTTGACATTGATTGATTGATAGTTTGGTTGGGAACAGAATTTCAGTGTGAATAAAAATTTCCTTCACAAATATGAAGGCATCGGATTATCATCTCCTATCTTCAAATGTGGTTATAGAGTTGTCTGGTGGTACTCTGATTTTAGATGACTTTTTTCCAAAAATCTATTTCTTTCTTTCTGAAGGCATTTATAATCTGTTTATCCCCAGTGCTCTGAAATTTCATAGAGATTTGATGTGCACTAGAATAGGCAATTTTTCTATTTAATTTGTAGAGATTCTATTTTTACAAATTCATGTTTTTAAATTTTGGGAAAATTTCTTGAACTTTTTTTTTTTTTTTTTTTTTTGAGATCGAGTCTCACTCCGTCACCCAGGTTGGAGTGCAGTAGGACCATCTCAGTTCACTGCAATGTCCACTCCCGCTGAGTTCAAAGGATTCTTCTGCTTCAACCTCTTGAGTAGCTGGGATTACAGGTGCACACCACCACGCCATGCTAATTTTTGTATTTTTAGTAGAGATAGGGTTTCACCATGTTGGCCAGGCTGGTCTTGAACTCCTGACCTCAGGAGATCCGCCTGCCTCATCCTGCCAAAGTGCTGGGATTACAGGGTGAGCCACCACTCCTGGCCTTGAACTAATTTTTGATAATGTGTTCCGATCTTTTTCTTCACTGTAGTCATGTTGAACTTTGATTTTTGGAATATTTTATTGTTCGAAACTCTTCTTTAAATATTTTATTTTTATGCTACAAATTTTTTTATATTTTTATCTTTTTATTATGTGTCCTGATAGAGTTTCTTAGTCTATCTTCCTACACTTCTATTAACTTTTTAATTTTAACAATGTTATTTTTATTTCCCATTAAAAGTTATTCTCTGATTGTTCTTCTTCTGTATCCCATAGTTATTTTATGGATGCAGCATTTTTCCTTAAATTACTGATGACAATAATTTAGGATTTTTTAAGCTTTTAAAAAAAACCCTAAATGTTCTTGTTTCCTCTGGGTTATTTTTTTTTTCTTTTTGTTTTCAGGAACTGAAAGCTGAGCCAAGTAGTTAGTTTGCTTGGGTCTCTGCCTTTTATAAAATTGGATGCTTTCCTCAAATTTCTGATGATGTTTAAAATTGAATGCTTAAGAGAAAGGCCCAGAACATGCTGATTGGAAGCTGTGTGTGTGGTCAGAGCTTGCCACCTGATGGCCTTTCTCTTGGGGATCTGACCATTTTTGTTGCAGAACTCTACCTCTCTTTATGTCAGTATCTATTTGTCATTTCTCTGCACCAGAGATTTTCCAGAAAACAAACAAAAATATTCCTCCTCTAGTCCTCCTCCCAGAAGGTTATATGCCTGGTGGCTAGTGTTCTGGAATTGAAGCACACAGAAAGGTTCCGGGGGAGGTGTCCCGCTGTCCTGAGTGTAGACTTTTAATTATCCCTCTATTTTCATTTCAGCATCTCTTTTCTTCTTTCCACATTTCTGGTATCCGTGAATCCAGAGCACTTTCTGCTTCTGCTAGAACAGGGGTAGGGAAGGTACCATGTTGTTCCAGGGATGTAGAGAGAATGTGGAGTCCAACATGCATGCTTTCAGGAATCGACACAAGAGCCCCTTATACTCTCCTTTGTATTAAGGAGCACGTTAGGTAATGAGCCCATCTGGAATTTCCAGGCAGGCTCTCTGTTGGTACTTGGCATTCAGCTTTTTAAACTCCACTAACTCTTTCAAATTCTTTGTATCTCTCCCACATTTGAAATCACTTTTCCACTCTTAAGTCCTTGCCATTCTCTTTTTGTTAAGAAGTCTTTTAAAAAGTCTTTTTAAAGTATAAACACACACACACACACACACACACACACACACACACACACACAAAGAACCTAATTTCAGTGGGGTTGGGTCTAAACATTCAACTGCTTCATTGCCTACAGGGTAATGTACAAAAAATTGGCCACAGGTTAATGTACAACAGGGTACGTACAATAAAAGGAATGGAGAGCACCAACCATACAGATTCTGATGGGAACAGCATCCCTGAAAATTGGACAGTATGGTAGCCCTGAGTGAGACTTAGCAAGGTGCCCTGGGTGAATGACCAGGGTAGATAAGGAGAGTGCTTCTGCATTCTTCAATTCTTCATTCATTCTTGATTTCTAAGAGAAGTGTACATCAGGAGACGTAATCAAGAGAAGTATGTGAAAAGGAGTGATCAAACTATTGAAATTAGAGGTTTCAAACTGCTAAAAGTAAAAAGAGAGTGCAATTAATAGATGCACGGGGCCAAAAGGCTTAAATCAACTAGGACTGTTTCAGAAATTGGAATCTATGTTCACCCTAATTAGCATCCTCTGTAGCAAGAAGTCTTAACCAACCTTGAGAGGAAGGAGAGTTTTAAAAATAAGTGTAATAGATTGACAATGAATTTCTTTTCAGCACTTTTACCTCTGAAGTAGTTTTCTGTGGAAATTTATGGCTTTATATTAATTATCAAGAGTCAGCCTATATATAAAAAATCTTGAGAATTATTTTATTTAACACATATTTCTTCCATATTCCCCAGGAGAAAATACCTTGCAATTTCTTTTTTGTATTTATTTAAAAAAATAAACTCCCTTTTATATACACACATATCTAGGGATTTCTAAAAGAAAAACTCAAATCATAAATTTCTGGGAACTTATCTATACTTTTCTTGGTTATCAGAATATTAAATGTTAGATGATTTTTTTTTCTTGAAGTAAAGGGTGGCGTTAATGTTTATTTATAGGACACTGCATGATACGAAATTCCATATAGAAATAAGAAACCCATTCAGAGGACAATTGAAAAGATTGTGTACCTCATTCATTGTGGCATAATAGATGACATTTTTTTTTAATAAAGAAAAACTTCCCCTACAGACACTACTGGTAGTACAACTATTTTAAAAGTGTAAAATGTCCTCCACAAAATAAAGATAACTGAAGCATTAATTGCTAACACAAAGGGCCAGAGCAGGCTGGGCGTGGTGGCTCACACCTGTAATTCCAGCACTTTGGGAGGCCAGCGGGGGAGATAATGAGGTCAGGAGTTTGAGACCAGCCTGGCCAACATGGTGAAACCCCATCTCTACAAAAATTAGCTGTGCATGGTGGCGTGTGCCTGTAATCCCAGCTACTCAGGGAGGCTAAGGCAGGAGAATTGCTTGAACCTGGGAGGTGGAGGTTGCAGTGAGCCGAGGTTGTGCTATTGCACTCCAGTTCTGGGCAACAGAGCAAGACTCCATCTAGGGGAAAAAAAAAAAGGCCTGGAACATGTTGCAAAAGAAACATGGAGAATTCTACAATATCTTTTTCTCCTCATAATGTATCCATATGCTAGATATTCTTTCAAGAATTCGGAGATGGCTTGTTTACAATTTTACATAGTCCATCATTTACAATGATGTGCTGGAGTGTATAACCCCAACTCTTCCATATATGCAATATAAACAATCCAACAAGCTGCTCAAATTCCTTCCATGACTCTGGTTATAAATGGACAGTGATATATTCAGATTGGAATGAAGCTGTGGGTTTATGTGGCAGGCTCTATATGAGACAAGCGTCCAAAAAAATGTTACCAGGTTTTATTATACTTGCTGCAAAGTTGAGAAGCAAAGCTGCAAGCCTGAAAAAAATTGTGAGATTCAAATCTCAAAATTGTTGATGCTCCTCACCAGAACTGAAAGATTAGAATGCCTTCTTGAGGCAATAGGTAGTGGTTTGGTCAGTCCCCATTTCTTGAGCTTTTTTTATTATGAGAATGAAAATGGGAAAAAGGGGACATACTTTAAATCAGAGAATGTGGGGGAACAATAAGGTAAATGAAAAGGGAGCGCTTAGAAATGAGTTTCTTAATTAATGCAGTTTTGTTTTGATTTGACTAATGAAATCTGGGAAATGCGGTGATCTGGGAAAAACCAAGGTAGACTTTTCAAAGAGAATAAGATATGAGTCATTCTTTGCAGGTGAAAGAGATACTAACTGCCTCCCCCAACCCTGCCCTGCCACCACCTCCCATGTTTATATGGTTCGAGTTGGTTTTTCCATTTTCTATGCTGTGCAACGTCTACGCAACGTCTCTTGCCATGGAACTCAGGTAAACATGAAAGCCTGGCTCCTTGGAGGAATAGATAATGCACAAAGAGTCATTTTGTTCTCTGTGCAGAGCTAATTGACCTACACAGGAAACAAAACTTCAGTTTAGGCTTCATTAACACCATGGCCTAACCAACCAAATGAGATAATGAGTATCACATAATGATGTTAGCTGCATAAATATAATTTTACAGTAAAGGTCTCAATAGATATGAGATACTCCTGGAAAGCTTTTGTTTTTCCAAACAAAAATTATGATAGTAAAAAGTACAAATAAAACAGAGAATATGAAAATATGCCCTTATACCACACCCCAGGAATCAGGACTACATGCGTATGCTTTTTAACTTTTCTGGATGTAAACTTATAACAAATAAGAGCTTTTATTTTTTTGAGACGGAGTCTTGTTTTGTCACCCAGGCTGGAGGGCAGTGGGTTGATCTCGGCTCACTGCAAGCTTTGTTTCTGGGTTTGATTCTCCTGATTCAGCCTCCTGAGTAGCTGGGACTAGAGGTTCGAACTACTATGCCTGGCTAAGTTTTGTATTTTTATATAGACGGGGTTTCACCACATTGGCCAGGCTGGTCTTGAACACCTGACCTCAAGTAATCTACCCACCTTGGCCTCCCAAAGTGTTGGGATTACAGGCGTGAACCATCATGCCGGGCTGAAATTGATAACTTTTAACCTATTTTTACTTTTTCTTTTTTCTACTTTTTGTCATACTGAGACTACATTTCCATGTGACTATAAAAGACCTGTATAACCCTCTTAATACAAATTATGAATGCATCATATTTTATTTCAATAATCTCTCATTGATGTACATTTTGCTTGCTTTCAAATTTTTGAAAAGATAAACAATCCATATACCTTGTATATACATCTTTTCATGCTTTTTAAAATTATTTCTTTGAGATAAATTCCTAGGATTAGAGTTACAGGAACTGTGGGTGAGTATACTTTTGGTTAAGAAAGAATTTCTTTTTTTTTAAATTGCATTTTAGGTTTTGGGGTACATGTGAAGAACATGCAAGTTTGTTGCATAGGTGCACACATCGCAGTGTGATTTGCTGCCTTCCTCCCCCATCACCTATATCTGGCATTTCTCCCCATGCTCTCTCTCCCCAACTCCCCAGCCCCCGCTGTCTCTCCCTAATTCCCCCGACAGACCCCAGTCTGTGATGCTCCCCTCCCTGTGTCCATGTGTTCTCATTGTTCAACACCCGCCTATGAGTGAGAACATGTGGTGTTTGATTTTCTGTTCTTGTGTCAGTTTGCTGAGAATGATGGTTTCCAGGTTCATCCATGTCCCTACAAAGGACACGAACTCATCGTTTTTGATGGCTGCATAATATTCCATGGTGTATATGTGCCACATTTTCCCTGTCCAGTCTATCATCGATGGGCATTTGGGTTGGTTCCAAGTCTTTGCTATTGTAAACAGTGCTGCAATGAACATTTGTGTGCATGTGTCCTTATAGTAGAATGATTTATAATCCTTTGGATATATACCCAGTAATGGGATTGCTGGGTCAAATGGAATTTCTATTTCTAGGTCTTTGAGGAATTGCTACACTGTCTTCCACAATGGTTGAACTAATTTACAGTCCCACCAACAGTGTAAAAGTGCTCCTATTTCTCCACATCCTCTCCAGCATCTGTTGTCTCCAGATTTTTTAATGATCGCCATTCTAACCGGCGTGAGATGGTATCTCAATGTGGTTTTGATTTGCATTTCCCTAATGACCAGTGATGATGAGCATTTTTCCATATGTTTGTTGGCCTCATAGATGTCTTCTTTTGTAAAGTGTCTGTTCATATCCTTCGCCCACTTTTGAATGGGCTTGTTTTTTTTTTTTCTTGTAGATCTGTTTTAGTTCTTTGTAGATTCTGGATATACGCCCTTTGTCAGATGGGTAGATTGCAAAATTTTTTTCCCATTCTGTTGGTTTCCGATTCACTCTAATGACTGTTTCTTTTGCTTTGCAGAAGTTGTGGAGTTTGATTAGGTCCCATTTGTCTATTTTGGCTTTTGTTGCCAATGTTTTTGGTGTTTTGGTCCTGAAGTCCTTGCCTATGCCTGTATCCTGAATGGTTTTGCCTAGATTTTCTTCTAGGGTTTTTATGATGTTAGGTCTTCTGTTTAAGTCTTTAATCCATCTGGAGTTAATTTTAGTGTAAGGTGTGAGGAAGGGGTCCAGTTTCTACTTTCTGCACATGGCTAGCCAGTTTTCCCAGCAGCATTTATTAAACAGGGGAATCCTTTCCCCATTGCTTGTTTTTGTGAGGTTTGTCAAAGATCAGATGGTTGTAGATGTGTGGTGTTGCCTCGGAGGCCTCTGTTCTGTTCCATTGGTCTATATCTCTGTTTTGGTACCAGTACCATGCTGTTTGATTACTGTAGACTTGTAGTATAGTTTGAAGTCAGGTAGCGTGATGCTTCTAGCTTTGTTCTTTTTGCTTAGAACTGACTTGGCTATGCAAGCTCTCTTTGGTTCCATAGGAAGTTTAAGGTGGTTTTTTCCAGTTCTGTGAAGAAGGTCATTGGTAGCTTGATGGGGATAGCATTGAATCCGTAAATTGCTTTTGGCAGTATGTCCATTTTCACGATATTGATCCTTCCTAACCATGATCATGAAATGTTTCTCCATCTGTTTGTGTCCTCTCTTATTTTGTTGAGCAGTGGTTTGTAGTTCTCCTTGAAGAGAACTTTCCTTGAAGAGGTCCTTTACGTGCTTTGTTAGTTGTATTCCTAGGTATTTTATTCTCTTTGTAGCAATTGTGATTGGCAGTTTGTTCTTGATTTGGCTCTCTTTAAGTCTGTTATTGGTGTATAGGAATGCTAGTGATTTCTGCACATTGATTTTGTATCCTGAGACTTTGCTGAAGTTGCTTATCAGTTTCAGGAGATTTTGAGCTGAGACAATGGGGTCTTCTAAATATACAATCATGTCGTCTGCAAATAGAGACAATTTGACTTCCTCCTTTCCTAATTGAATACCCTTTATTTCTTTTTCTTGCCTGATTGCTCTGGCTAGAACTTCCAATTCTATATTGAATAGGAGTGGTGAGAGAGGGCATCCTTGTCTAGTGCCAGATTTCAAAGAGAATGCTTCCAGTTTTGCCCATTCAGTATGATATTTGGTGTTGGTTTGTCGTAAATAGCTTTTATTATTTTGAGATACGTTCCGTCCATACCTTGTTTTTTGAGAGTTTTTAGCATAAAGGGCTGTTGAATTTTGTTGAAGGCCTTCTCTGCATCTATTGAGATAATCATGTGGTTTTTGTCTTTGGTTCTGTTTATGTGGTGAATTACGTATATAGAGCTGTGTATGTTGAACCGGCCTTGCATCCCCGGGATGAAGCCTACTTGATCATGGTGTATAAGCTTTTTGATGTGCTGTTGCAATCAGTTTGCCAGTATTTTATTGAAGATTTTTGCATCAATGTTCACCATGGATATTGGCCTGAAGTTTTCTTTTCTTGTTGAGTCTGCCGGGTTTTGGTATCAGGATGATGTTGGTCTCATAAATTGATTTGGGGAAGGATTCCCCTCTTTTTGGATTGTTTGGAATAGTTTCAGTAAGAATGGTACCAGCTCCTCTTTGTGTGTCTGGTAGAATTTGGCTGTGAACCCATCTGGACCTGGGCTTTTTTTGGGTGGTAGGCTATTAATTTCTGCCTCAACTTCAGCCCTTGTTATTGGTCTATTCAGAGTTTCGACTTCTTCCTGGTTTAGGCTTGGGAGGATGCAAGTGTCCAGGAATTTATCCATTTCTTCCAGGTTTACTGGTTTATGTGCATAGAGTTGTTTGTAATAATCTCTGATGATGGTTTGTATTTCTGTGGAATCTGTGGTAATATCCCATTTATCATTTTTTATTGCATCTATTTGATTATTCTCTCTTTTCTTTTTATTAAACTGGCTAGTGGTCTGTCTGTTTTGCTGATCTTTAAAAAAAAACCAGCTCCTGGATTTATTGATTTTTTGAAGGGTTTTTTTATGTCTCTATCTCCTTCAGTTCTGCTCTGATCTTAGTTAGTTCTTGTTTTCTGCTAGGTTTTGAGTTTTTTGATCTTGCTCCTGTAGCTCTTTCAATTTTGACAATAGGGTGTCAATTTTAGATCTTTCCTTGCTTCTCATGTGGGCATTTATTGCTATATATTTTCCTCTAGACACTTCTTTAAATATGTCCCAGAGATTCTCATATGTTGTGTCCTCGTTCTCATTGGTTTTGAAGAACATCTTTATTTCTGCCTTCATTTCATTGTTTAGCCAGTCAACATTCAAGAGCCAGTTGTTCAGTTTCCAGGAAGCTGTGCAGTTCTGAGTTAGTTTCTGAATTCTGAGTTCTAACTTGATTGCACTGTGGTCTGAGAGACTGTTTGTTGTGATTTCCGTTCTTTTGCATTTGCTGAGCAGTGATTTACTTCTAATTATGTGGTCAATTTTAGAGTAGGTGCGATGTGGTGCTGAGAAGAATGTATATTCTGTGGATTTGGGGTGGAGAGTTCTGTAAACGTCTATTAGGCTTGCTTGGTCCAGGTCTGAGTTCAAGTTCTGGATAGCCTTGTTAATTTTCTGTCTCATTGATCTGTCTAATATTGACAGTGGGGTGTTAAAGTCTCCCACTTTTATTGTGTGGGAGTCTAAGTCTCTTTGTATGTCATTAAGAACTTGCTTTATGTATCTGAGTGCTCCTGTATTGGTTGTGTTTATATTTTGGATCATTAGCTCTTCTTGTTGCATTGATCCTTTTACCATTATGTAATGTCCTTCTTTGTCTCTTTTGATCTTTGTTGGTTTGAAGTCTATTTTATCAGAGGCTAGAATTGCAACTCCTTTTTTTTTTGCTCTCCATTAGTTTGATAAATCTTCCTCCATCCTTTTTATTTTGAGCCTTTGTGTATCTCTGCATGGAAGATGGGTTTCCTGGATCCAGCACACCTATGGGTTTTGGCTTTTTATCCAATTTGCCAGTCTGTGTCTTTTGATTGGGGCATTTAGCCCATTTACATTTAGGGTTAATATTGTTATGTGTGAATTTGATCCTGCCATTTTGATACTAGCTGGCTGTTTTGCCCATTAGTTGATGCAGTTTCTTCATTGTGTTGATGCTCTTTACCGTTTGGTATGTTTTTGGAGTGGCTGGTACTGGTTGTTCCTTTCTATGTTTAGTGCTTCTTTCAGGAGCTCTTGTAAAGCACTCCTGGTGGTGATGAAATCTCTGAGTAATTGCTTGTTCATAAAGGATTTTATTTCTCCTTCACTTATGAAGTTTAGTTTGGCTGGATATGAAATTCTGGGTTGCAAGTTCTTTTCTTTAAGGATGTTGAATATTGGCCCCCACTCTCTTCTGGCTTGTTGGGTTTCTGCTGAGAGATCTGCTGTGAGTCTGATGGGCGTCTCTTTGTGGGTAACCCGACCTTTCACTCTGGCTGCCCTTAGCATTTTCTCCTTCATTTCTACCCTGGGGGAATCTGACGATTGTGTGCCTTGGGGTTGTTCTTCTTGAGGAATATCTTGTGGTGTTCTCTGTATTTCCTGGACTTTAATATTGGCCTGCCTTGTTAGGTTGGGGAAGTTTTCCTGGATAATATCTTGAAGAGTATTTTCCAGCTTGGATTCATTCTCTCCATCACATTCATGTACACCTATCAAACGTAGATTAGGTCTTTTCACATAATCCCATATTTCTTGGAGAATTTGTTCATTTCTTTTTACCATTTTTTCTCTAGTCTTTACTTCTCGTTTTATTTCATTGAGTTGATCTTCAATCTCTATATCCTTTCTTCTGGCTGTTGAAACTTGTGTATGCTTCGCAAAGTTCTCGTGTTGTGTTTTTCAGCTCTATCAATTCATTTATATTCCTCTCTAAGCTGTTTATTCTCATTAGCATTTTGTCAAACCTTTTTTCAAGGTTCTTAGTTTCTTTGCATTGGGTTAGAACATGTTCTTTTAGCTCACAGAAGTTTTCTTATTACCCACCTTCTGAAGCCTGTTTCTGTCAATTCATCAGACTCATTCTCCATCCAGCCTTATTCCCTTACTGGTGAGGAGTTGCGATCCCTTGGAGGAGGAGAGGTGTTCTGGTTTTGGGTGTTTTCATCCTTTTTGTGCTGGTTTCTTCCCATCTTTGTGGATTTATCTACCTGTCATTTTTGTAGTTGGTGACTTTCAGATTGGGTTTCTGAGTGGACATCCTTTTTGTTGATGATGCAGTTATTTCTTTCTGTTTCTTAGTTTTCCTTCTAACAGTCAGGCCCCTCTGCTATGGGACTATTGAGATCCACTCCAGGCCCTGCTTGCCTGGGGGATCACCTGCAGCGGCTGCAGAACAGTAAGGGTTGCTGCCAGTTTCTTCTTCTGCTATCTTTGTCCCAGAAGGATACCCACCAGATGTCAGCCTTAGCTCTCCTTTATGAGGTGTCTCTTTGTATATATGGGGGTAAGAGAGCTTCTTGAGGAGACAGTCTGTCCTTTATAGGAGCTCAAGTGCTGAGCTGTGAGGTCCGTTTTTCCATTCAGAGCTGCTGAGCAGGTACGTTTAAGTCTGCTGCAGCAGAACTCATAAAGGCCTTTTTTTTTTCCCCTCAGGTGGTCTGTCCCAGGGGAGTCAGGGCTTTATTTATAAGTTTCTGTTGTGCTGCTGCCTTTTTTCAGGGCTGCCCTGCCCAGCAAGGAGGCAGCCTGTCACTGTCTGCCTGCAGAGGCTTTGCTGAGCTGCTGTGTGTTCTGCCCAGCAGCCGTGTGAACTTCCCTGCAGTCCTGTTTATAAGGGTACAGTTAGAACTGCCTTGGCAATGGCGGCCCGCCTCTGTAATGGCAGAGTCTCTCTGTAATGGTGGACTGCCTCGGCAATGTTGGACTGTCTCAGCAATGGCAAACTACCTTGGTAGTGGTGACTGCCTCTGTAATGGCGGACCCCCCTCCCCCACAGAGCTGGACCGCCCAGGTTCAGCTGTGCTTGTTGTGAAACTCTCAATCCAGAGTGTTTCAGATTGCTGTGTTTTTTTGGGGTGGGACTGGCCAAGCCTGATCGCCTAGCTCCCTGCCTCAGACTCCTTTTTTATTTCAGTTGAACGGGCGACTCTGCCTCCTAGGTGTCCCAGTCACCAGTTGAAATGTCGCCCGGATTTGTGTGATTTCTTGTGCATAGACCCGCTGTGCTGGCTGAAACAGCTGCTGCAGACTCATGGCCCTTTTTCGCCCGGGGAATCTCCTGGCCTGGCTCTCTGTTTCAGTCCCCTTTTTTTTCACCTGAATGGGCAACTCTATCTCCCAGGCGTTCCAGTCGCCTGTTGAAAAGGCACCCGGATCTGTGTGATTTCCCCAGCGGCAACCCCCTACACTGGCTGAAATAGCCACAATGGAAATTCGTGGCCCTTTTTTGCTTGGTTATGTCCTGGCCTGGCTCCCTGTTTCAGTCCCCTTTTTATCAGTTGAACGGGCAACTCTGTCTCCCAGGAGCTCCAATCGCCAGCTAAAACAGCACCCGGACCCGTGTATTTTGTGCAGAGACCCGCCGCGCCGGCCAGAACAGCCCTGCTGGCAACCCGTGGGGCTTCTCCGCCTGGGAATCTCCTGGTCTGTGGGCAATAAAAATCTGTCTGGAAATGTGGCATCCATGCTTTCCCTGGGAGCTGCAATCCTGAGCTGCTCCTAATCAGCCATCTTGGATCCTCACCCCAGAAATAATTTCTTTAATGTAGCTCTTATTACTTTTTTTCTTAAAATGTCGTTAGTTCAATTTTATTCTTGAATGGTATTTCTGCTGTGCATAGAATTCACATTAGCCCATTGAAGGAAATATTCCACAGTCTTATGACTAAGATTGCTGGCGTTGAGGACTCAGCTCTCAGTGTAATTGCTGTTTGAAGGTAGTCTGTTTTTCTTGGCTGTTTTGAAAAATTCTTTGTCTTTGGTTTTCTACAATTGCACTCAAATGTATCCAAATGTAGGTTTCTTTTCTTTTAAAACTTTATCCTTAAGTGTAATGTGTTTAATCAGTTTTGGAAATGCCTTAGTCATTATCTCTTAAAATATTGCATCTGCTCCAACTTTTTCTTGTTCTGGAAACTTCTTGCATAATTTCAATGTTTTTCTTCTGCATTTTTCCACTTTTTGTGTTTTTGTGGATTGTTCTGGTAATTTCTTTTAGTGAAACTTATATGCTAGCAATGCTTTCTTTAATTATGTACCAGTTGCTGTTAAATTCATGTTTTACATTACTAATTTTGATTATAGTATAGAATAATGGCTTTAAGTGCTTTCCTTCCTTCACTGGATTTTCACATGGTAGATTTTTCTCTTGAAAATAAGGCATTATTCTCTTATCTTCCCAAAGCTGTTAAGAAGATGCTTTAAAATTTTTGAGCCTTTGTCTTAAATAATTTTTAAAGCAGTGGTTTTTCTTATTGTTTTAATTGACAAGTAAAAAGTATGTATATTTATGTACATGATGTTTTGATATATGTATACATTGTGGAATGGTGAAATCAAGTCACTTAACATATTCATTACCTTGCATACCTATCATTTTTTGTGGCAAACACTTGAAATCTACTCTTTTTAGCTATTTTCAAATGTATAGTGTAATGTTTTGAACCATCGTCAGCATGATGTACAACAGATCTCTTGAACTCATTCCTCCTAAATGAAAGTTTGTGTCCTTTGATCACCATCTCCCTGGTCTACCCAACCCTAGCCCTTGGCAACCACCATTTTCCTCTCTGCTTCTGTGAAATCGACTTTTTGCACTCCACATATAAGATCATGAGGTATTTGTGTTTCTGTATCTGGCTTATTTCACTTAACAGAATGTCCTGTAGATTTATTCACATTGTCACAAACAACAGGATTTTCTTCTTTTTAAATGCTGAATAGCATTCCGTGGTGTATTATATATATATATATATATATATATATATATATATAATTTTGTCTTCATCAGATTATTTAAAATATTTTATCTCAATTTTTCAGTTGTTCTTATTCATCTAACCTGCTGTTTATGAAAACTTACATATATCACTTAGTCTTTTAAAAAGTAAAGTAATACTTTATATTTTTAATGCTTCCTGTGTTTTCTATTTTTTGTTATCTGGTCTGTGTAGTTTTTTTTTTTTCTTTTGAGTCACTTTCTCACCTCTTTTTGGAATTTTTGTAGCCCATATTTATTCCTTTAGTTTTACTTCTATGACACCAAGTAATTAATGTAGATCTAAGTTCCTTGATATAAGCTTTAGAGGGCATTATTAATTCTCTAACATAAAAATGAAGAAATTAGCACAATTATGCCTCCTTACATATTTCTATTACTTTATTTTTTTCTTTGTTATTTTTACATTCTCTTGCTTTGTAACACTTACATGCTATTTTATAATTGGTTATTAGACCCAATTTATATGACTTCCTTTTATATTTAAGTAGAGTTAATATTTGATTTGAAGAGAGGCAGTTTTATGTACTGATACCATCACTTCAGGGTGCATGATTTTGGGAAACTGAAGCTTTAGTTTGGGTTAGTTGTTTCAGGACAGTTCCTACTAAAGTCTACTCTGTCTGAAGGCCTTAGATTTAGAAGTTCACATTTTGGGATGGGCAGATCACCCAGGTGAGAAGACAGCACAGTCCATGGTGCAGCCTTCTAGCTCACAGGTCATTTCTGTGGCAATTTATCTCTGCTGAATGAACTCTTCTGGCTGTTTCCCTCCCCCTTTACCCTAGCACACATGAAAGCCATTTCTCCAGTGTTGAATAGTTGAGTGAGAGGAGCTAGATGGTAAAGATGCATGTCTACGTAGGTATTTCAGTTATCCTCCCACCATTTCTCAGTGTTGAATTTGACCCTCACATTCTCCCTTCTACAGCCATCATCCCAATTCTTGTAGTTTAAGTAAATAAAATAGAAATGTGGTTAGCCTTTTGGGGCACTCTAATTTTCTTTCAGAGGAATTTGTACTTCAACCAAGATCTTCAGGGCATTGAATTAATGTTTGGCATTCCCTTCGTGGTGAGAGCAAATGTCTGTATCTTCAGTTTAAAAAATAGTTTATGGTTTTGATTTTCAGATGTTTTGGTAAGTTTCATGGGAAGGAGCAGAGTAAACATGTGAATTCCATAGTCTTTTACAAAAAGCTGATGAGTCTGTTTCTGGGATATTTATTTCTATTTATTGATCTAGTCATCAGGGCCTATATCACTACTATACTCCTTTAATTACTAAAAGTTAGTGTGGTTTTTTGTTATCTACAGACCAACTTTATTCTCCTTATTTTACCTTTTTAAAATAGCTTAATTAGGTGCCAGCTCTTATTCTTCCAAAAAAGCTTTAGAATCAGTGGACAATGCTAACACAGTCATAATAGAATTTTGATTTTAACTGCTTTACGTTTTAGATAAACTGGGAGAGATTTGATATTCACTCAAATAGTTCATTTAATAGACTAAATAAAATAATAATGTATAAATTTTGCACTCTTTCCAAAGATGTCAAATTTATTTTTAACTAACTAAAAGGGAACAATAATGTTATTTCATAAGAACAGTGATCATGTTGGTATTGTTCCTTAAAATAGTTTCAGAACCTAGCACAGTACCTGGCACCAAATACAAACCCAGACAATAGTAGAATGAATCAACAACTGAATTTAATAAAAACAAATCCACTTTTTAGAAATAACATTCTTAGTCTGTAGGACTTAGAAAAGAAATTGCTAACCCTAGTTGATTTAACAAAGTTCTTTGAATCAAATGAGCCAAAAAAAAAAGAAAATAAGCACATAATGCCCCCACCCTTTTCCCTTCTGTAAACATCTGGATCCTTTTTGTGGTGCTTACAAATTTTAAAATGGATTAATTTAGTTGGCTAGGATGTTCTGGATGAAAAAGGGGGAGGAAGGGTAACTTATTTTATGAGTAAACAATAGTATTGTAAATAGCTCAATTTCTTCCATTATGGTTTAAACAATACACAATTGCGCTCTTCCATTGTAGAGCATGACTTTGTATGAAGATGGTGAAACCATACATGCTGCAAATAATATCTGGGAGCTTACGAATAGAACTTTTGTGAAAATCTACTGAGAACCCCTGTCTATTTCTTTTAGACTCCTAGTAGAGGTTTTGTGTCCCAGCATAGTTCGAAGTCATTTGTCTTCATTTACTCTGATTTCCCAGATCTTCTGCATTACCACAAGACAGCTTCCAGATGATGGGGCAAATATAGCGAGGGATGATCTGCTACATTCAGGGCTAAAGACCTTGCCATTGAAATGTCTCTGGGACCCAGGAGAGTCTTTCCAGGGATACGACCTGAATGGAATAGAAATGGAAAGTGGACTTCCCTGTGATCCAAAAAGCTCAGGGCAGTCACTTCCCCACCATTTATGTGTTGGGAAATCAATGCTGAGCTGCATCAATGTTAACATATTCCTATTGGATCAGTATCAGTAATTGTCCCCCTGTTCTTTCAACTTTGGAGTTTTGCCTTTATGCTGCTGGCTCTACTGTAATGGTCCTAGCTGTATGTGACTGTCTGGGGGCTTCCATAGCCACATGGGTTTGACCATCACTTATCAAGTCTGTATATTCATAACCACATATTTCACTTGTTTTAACTTTCCTATATTTTGCCATATATAAAGTGGAGAAAGTCAGTTTCTTGTTTCTTTGGCCAATCCATTCATTTGACAGAAGGGGAACTTATGTAATGGAGAACTGAAACATCAGCTGCCCCTCCTATCTGCTTCTCCTATTGTGTATTTCCCCTAAAATACAAAATCTTCCCTAGTGACTTTGCCCTTTAGCTCAAGTTAGAGAATCCTTCGTAAGGATAATATCATGTTTCTACAGATGCTCTCATCCTGCCTCATACAGTTCCCAATAATTCATAATATATATGCACTAATGTGTTTATGACTCAGTGAGATCAACATTTCTATTGATTGTCTGCAGAAACGTAAAGAGGTTTGACCATTTATTCCTTCTCTTATTTGTTCAGAAAGGAAATGACTGCAGGTCCTGGGCTACCTTCTGGGATTAACGCAAACATGTTTCCTATACCCTCAAATCCTTGATTTCTTACACTCAGGCTAGTGAGATCTATAACATCTAGGATCTTCTAACCTTCCATATGAAAAAATTTAACCATTATACCAACCAATCAAGCAACCAATTGATCGACTGACCGACCAACCAAATGACTGACCGACTCAACGACCGACTGACCGACTGATGACTGACCTACCAATCGACCAATTGACCAACCAGCCAACCAACCAACCAACCAACCTATTATACTCTACAATTTGATTAATAGATGCTAAAAATTGCTCCTTTTTAAAAAAGAGGAAACGTTCTTTCTTCCATTTCTCTAGCATTTGAGCTCTTCCCCAGTTTTATTACATACTTTGTAGCATATGACTGCTTGGAACTGAGTGTTTTAAATCTCCATTAGGTAATTGGGAACACAACATATGAAAAAGCTCTGTAACAGTGGAAATGTTTTGTTGGTTTGAGTTTCTGGCATTTTTTCCCTTTCAAACTGTCTTGTAACCAGTTCTTAATAACTAGTATAATGAATAAATATTATAAAGAACATATTGAATATAAGATGAATATTGTTGTAACTTTATCAAGTTAGCCAAAAGTGTCAATTTAACTTCATCAGGAAAACCATTTCAAGAATTGGCAGGCAACTGAAATCTGCATTTTTACTTGCTCAAGTGAAAAAGAAAAGAAGTGCATAAAACAGAAAAAGGTAGTGCATTTTGATGTTGCCTTCAAATTTGCCCTTTATTTGAACAGGATGCCCAGAAAAATTGGAACTTTTAATCAGCTGAAAGCATTCTTACTACTAAATGGCTTTCTCCTTGATTGCATACAAATTAGAGAATATCAATGACATAACATAACAGAATTAAGCCAAAGGTAAAACATAACACTATACAACCATACTCAGACACAGGAATGTTTTAACTGTGGCATCTTCAGGAAGAATTTGAGAGTCAACATGGATTATGTATGTAGTCTTCTCTCCCTACACCTGATCCCTTGATATCCTCATCCTATTCCAAAGCTTCAGTTACCACCTTTTATGAAGACGATATTCAAGACTAGAATGCCAGTTTCTGTAATTTCTCTTTTACAAGCTGAGTTTTGATTTCACACTACCTTATGGATGTTGATTGTTTGCTATCAAAGCTATGCTGTTAATGAGACACATAGTTATATTTTCTTTCAAAACATTACTTACAGATAAATCTCTAAATCTCCATGAGATTTATTTCCTACCTCTTCTCCAAGAAGTATTGTATGTAGTCTTGGCCTACATTGTGATTATTCCTAAAGGGTAATTACTTATTTGTTTAGTATCCAATAGTGATAATCAGTCATTCATTTATTGAACACATGCCATTTACCAGGCTAATTAGAGACATGGGAGATAAAAAGGTCAATGAGATCCAGCCTTTACCCTTGGTAATTTTGTTGCCAATTGAAAGAGCTCTGACATATAAACAGATAAAGTTATAATAAAATGGGAGTAAATGCAAAAATCAAGGTAGAAACAATGTGCTGTATAGATATAGGGAGAAACCAATTTTGTCAGGCCCAGTTAGGGAAAGAAAAGGTGATTTTTTTGAAATGTGTCTTGAAGGATGGAAAGATGTCCAGTCTTAGAAGAGAAAAGAGGACATTTGAGGCAGAGCAAATAGCATATGCAATGGTCAGGGAAGAATACTTTTCTACAGTGGCAAACCATAGAAGATAGTGATAAATTCAGTGCAACTGAAGACGGGAAAATGTGGAATTGCTGCTGGAAAGGTGTGTTGTGGTCATATTTCATGCTCTACCCAGGAGTTTGAGTTTTGTTTTCCAGGTATTATGTAGCTATCTAAAATTTTAAGCAGATAAACAATGGGAATATATTTTTTTCCTAAAGGAAGATAATTTTGGGAGCTGTGTAGAGGATGTTTTTAAGGAGAAGAATGCAATAAGATTAGATAGAAAACTAATGTAATAATCCAGGTGAGAGTTGATGGAAATCTGAAATAAGAAAAGACAGTGGCTTGGGAAGGAAAGGAGGGGACAAATCCAAGAGAAGTTTCTGAGCAAGAATGGGCAGGACTTGCTAATGGTTTGGATAGAGAGTTCTGGGATGAAAAAGAAATAGAAGGGGTCTGGAATTTTTGGCTTGGGAGACTGAATGAATCTTGAAAGACAGTAGGAGAATAGGCTAGCAGAGAGGGGAAGATGCTTGATCTTGGATGTGTTCATTTAACAAGTTTGTGGGACATCCATGTGGGCATGCCCATTAGGCAATGCAAAATATGAATTGCTCTTGGGCAAAACGATAAGGGATGGAGTTTTGGTAATCATTAAGAAATAGATCATCATAAAAGCTATGGGCTTCAATTTAAAAAATCAATCAAACCTATATCCTAGTTTATCCTCTGTCTGCCTTCAACATACTTTAAGAAAATTGTGAATTATTCTTCTCATACAGTCTTTATATAGTGTTTCAAAGCGACTCTGCATATACTTTTGCAATTAAGCCAGAAGATTGCTTTATTATAGTTATTAACTCTGTTTCTCCAGCTAAACTGGGAAAGGTACCCTAACTTTCATTTCTCGGCATTCTGCCCTGATACCATGTGTAACATATAGAAGACTCCCTCTCCTAGACTAGTAGGGATTGGGAAAACATAAAAGTCATTTGTTTCCCAGTGTACCCACAGTCCCAGTGAAAGAGTCTCCTAACAGATTTATTTGCCTCCAGTCTCCCCTACTCCAAGGCTTTCTGCATACTTCTCAGACTATTGGTCTTAATTAAGTACTGGTCTCCTTATGTTTCTTTATTGTTTTGTTAAAAAATCTTTTAAGCCACTTCCCATTAATATTACTTTTTCTTTGACTCTTATTTCCAATACACTCTACATGGGTAGCATCACTTGCCTTTCCTCAAACATGGCTCTCTTCATCGCCTGTGATGGTGCTTTTGTTCCTTCTACCTGGAATATTCTTCCTATCTGTCTATACCTGTCACAGTCCCCTTAATCTCAAGGATGGTTCAAATATTAGCAATCTGTACTCCTGCAGAGTGTTGTACCTCTGTCATAACATTAAACCACATTTTGCCTTCAATGAGTGTTTGTGGTTGATATCACATAAACTCTTGGAGAAAGGTCTGTCTTGTTCATTTTTGTACCACTCCCAAATTGAATCATGCCACCTCTTACAGAGTGGTTGTACAATAATAGATAAATTTTCTACATCCCTTCATATTGTTTTTTCCTCTTTAACATTGTAAAGTCCCATATAATAACTCATTTTCACTGCTGTATTCATTTAGATTCCTTGGCCAAAGTTTTTTCTATTTTTAGTCAAAATGGCTCCTTGCTTAAAGGCTTAGCTCTTTTACCTCCATCCATAGGCTACAGCAAACAGTAGATAAGAATCCCAATGGTTATAGAATCAGCTCCCCACAACCTTAGCCTTCTCATTCTTGAATGGAAAATAGTAGGAGAAAGAGGACAACTCATGGAAACTTGTAGATTATTGTGATAACAAACACCTAGTTTTATATTTTAAACAAATTCACTTAGAAATTCCCAGTTTCTCTGGCAAAAAGAACAAATAAAAGCATGGTTCAACCAAATGAGATTTTGGGCTGATATATCAGGATAATAGATAATATACTTTTTAAAAAATGGGTTCAGTTTTCCACTTTTTCTCTTTGGTAGAAGAATGTTCAGTCAACTTTCATGGACCTTAGACAGAGCCAAAGATCAGTATGTTTAACTTAATCAGTAACTTGAAATGCCTTTTTCTTGTGTTTGGGAGAAAGAAAAGGAGACAGATTGCTGTGGAAGTATAAGATGTTATTTCTGCAAAAATACTTGTATCTTTACCAATTTTAAATGTCAGTTTTCTTCTCCCTAAGTTTATTTTACCTGTCTACTTGGATGAGCTTTAGAACTATGTCTGTGGAATATTATCTTTCTCTTCTATGTTTTGATGTAGAGCAAACTTTCTGCACCATATGTTAAAAAATCTGAAACTATATTATTTAATAGAAACAATTCAAGATTTGGAAAAAAGTCATGAATTAAACTGGAATGAAAATAATATATTTTGAAAAAGCAAACCAGTGAGAGCTGGACATGTTATGTTCTAAAATAATAGGTAATACGTCTTTAATTATTGAAATAATATTTATGTACTATTTTCCTAATTACATATTCATAAGTTTTTAGAATGGAATGGAATTTTGAGGTCACCTAGACCAGTTACATCACTTTGTGAGTAAGGAAATATTAAGCTTAGAAATGTTAAGTCCCCTTTTCAAGGTCACACAGAAATCAGTAGCAGAGCTTAAATGAGCATTTAACTTGTCTGATTCCAAATCAGTCGCTCTTTTTACCCATGCTATGATATCTATATTGTCTGAATTCAAAACTAGAATGCAAATTATGACAATCTGATATGACTTAAATGGAAACAATGGGACAGAATATTTGAAATTGAAACTGTACTCCCAAGTCAGAATAATTTGATAACAAGAAGTTTATTTGTGTCGTAGTTTATTTATATCCGTTAATGGATTTTTCTTTAAAAAAAAAAGGTAAGATTAAATGCTAATGTTTTATCAATTTTCATGGTCTTCATTAAATTGAAAAAAAAAAGGAAAAATGAAAGAAACCAAACGTTGCTGCTCCAAGCTTGAGGAATAATTTTAATACCATTTGAATCTACCTCATCAAATATTAAGAACCCTCAGTACATGAGGCCAATCAAAGTTAAATACAGTGGCTCTTCATGTTTTAATAATGTATATGCTAAAACACATAATAGTGCTGACTATCTCAAATAGTAAAACAAATAAGGAAACATGCCCTTTTAGACCTGTGAGTTGGGATAGTACTAGATATTGAACAAACATAATTATGTTGCCATTTCTCTGGCTTTCTGGATTCTTGGTGCTCATCATCAAAGTTATATAAATGCCAACTTTGTGTGAAATTATAAGAGGGATAGTAGTTAGGAATGAAAGCTTTGAACCAAGATAAAAATATATAATAAGTGAGATATCCCTAAATATTTTGAAGAATACATTCCTAAAGAGTGAAATCCTGGCCAAAAAAGTCCTTTTACTCCTGTATTTATTATTCATGCTTTTGAACATGCAGGGTTCACAAGTTCTACCTGCACTTGGCAACAATTCTATACTTTCCTCAGCCCCATGGTGTACACAGCTGCTTGTAAAAGGTAAAAAAGTTCTGGTGATGGTAATGCATGATAACAACAGTTTGTATTCCCGTCATCAGACTTGAAAGGATTAGAATTTGGAAAAGGTAAGAGTTTATGATGATAGTCTTAATTAAAGAAAACTATTCATACCAACACTTGGAAAGTTATCTAAAATAATAACTACTTCTTTGGAAAAATTAGAAGGTAACCGTTCCTTTTAATTTTTTCATAAGTACTGTGGGACGGCCCAGGAGCCACTAACAACCAAGGCCTGCACCTGAGTAAGCTACAAGGATTGGTTCGGAAGGCCAAAAACCTCAGCTTACCCTAATTCAGTTCTGTTTCTTATACAAACTATTTCAATCCTGTCTCCCCAGTGTTCCCAATGTTGTGTTTCCCAACTTCTCATCTTCTAAAATGTGACATGCTTCCCTGGCTCTTCAAAGCGTAACAGAAAGAGGGAGAGATTCAAATCCTAATTTTGTAACTTAACTGTGTGAAGATGGGTAGATGAGGTACATTACTTAATTTCTCTGAGTTGTACTTTTCTCATCTTTAGAGTGAGATAACATATAATATGATTTGGCTGTATCCCCACCCAAATCTCATCTTAAATTGTACTTCCCATAATCCTGGTGGGAGGGACCTGGTGGGGAGGTAACTGAATCGTGGGGGGTGGTTTCCCCCATGCTATTCTCGTGATAGTAAGTTCTCATGAGATCCTGTGGCTTTATAAGGGGCTTCCCCCCTTCAATTGACTTTCATTCTTCTCTCTCCTGCTGCTACGTGAAGAAGGACATGTTTGCTTCTTCCCCTTCCACTGTGATTGTAAGTTTTCTGAGACCTCCCCAGCCCCGTGGAACTGTGAGTCAGTTAAACCTCTTTCCTTTATAAGCTACCAAGTCTTGGGCAGTTCTTTATAGCAGTGTAAGAATGAACTAATACACATATCTTTAAGTTTTTTGTTGTGAAGATTAAATATGGCAGACACAGAGAGTACCCAATAAATAATAGGTATAACTGTGCTCATCCACACGCTCATCAATTACCTGGCAAAAACTCTATTCATCAAGGGCTAGGACTCTGCTACTCTAGTCCAATCCTCTTCAGTTCCGCTAGGTTTATCTCAGTTCCCTAACCAAATGGGTAACAGTTGGTTTTGCATGAAAGTGAGCAACTATGGTGACAGCACACCCTTGTTGGGCCAACCACACAGAATTCTGTGCATGCACAACTGTCAAGTGTTTATCTATTGCCCCAGAAGCAAGCTTCTCTAAACCCGGGGCTTCTTTCTCTCCTATTCTTTCATCTCCTGTTGGCCTCCCTTCCAAATCTTTCCAATATGCCTCATGGCATTTTCATTCTCTGTTGATCTCTTAGGTTTCATTAAACTTTGTCTGTGCTGCAAGCACACCAATTACCTTTTTGCTATGTTAAATCCAAAACTTAGTCATCAGTCCTCTTCTTAGTTGAAGTCTCCGTACTTTCGCTACTACCATCCTTGTCTAAGCCACTAACATTTTTTTTTTTTTGCCTGAAATGATACAGTAGTCTATAAACCAGGGATCTCTGCTTGCATCTTGACCTACTTGTCATGTGTGCTCAACATAGTAACCACAGTGATCCTTATAAAACCAAAGTCAGGTAATGTCACTCCTTGACTGCTTCAGGTCAGGGACCATGTCATTTTTTCCCCCTCTCTATCTCCAGTGCTTATCACTGGAACTTAGTAGGCATTCTGTAATTATTTTGCTGAGCAGTTAAAACTAAGAGAAGAAAGAGGAGGAAGAAATATCACAATCACTTGCCACATCCTCTTTTAACCTCTTGAATATTTTACCAATGCCTTCTTTTGTTCTTACCTTTACATCATTTTATCTGATAAACAAAACCATCATCTAGCAAGGTAAGGCAGATGTGTGAACTGGACCTACAGAGTTTAAGTGATGTCCCTGTTTGCAGTGTCAGTGAGATTGAGGGATTGGGCTTGAACTCAACCTTCTCCCTCCAAATAGCCAGCTCTTTCTGTTATGTCATGTTTCACATCCAAGTTTGGGAACCTCCAGGCCTGAGTATCCCAAGGGTGGTTTTAATGTATATGTTGTCTTTGGAAATATCTTCTGTGAAGGTCAAAAATTTAATATTATAGAAAACCTTGAAGTGGATATGGAAGCTTGGCAGCCAGCTTGGATCTTCTTAAGAGCCTCTTTCCTTCATACTATCTTCAGATTACCCGTCATTCAATAGAAACTGTCTTGCACATGAATTATTATTATATGCTTATAAATAGTCTCAACCAAAATTTGTAACCTGGGAATGAAAATGGGCTATTGTCTAGGAAACCTCTGATTTTGTTATTGGTTTTTATTATTACGTTAGGTTTGTATAGTATGGAGAAAAATTAGCAGAAAGCATCTAACTTATTAAAATTAGATATTCAAAGAAATTTAATCTTTTGGGGATCTGAATTGATAATACAATGTATGGAAGTTTAAATTCTAGAAGCTATGTTTACTATGTGAATTCATGGTGTAACAAGATCTGGGAGTAACATAAACTAATTTACTTTCCCTTGTAAATAATCATCTTCCTTCCGAGTTCTGGCTGGCAGAGGAAGAGGTTGTGGGACAGTGTGGGAAGAAGGAGGGAATCAGAGTTAATTTCATTATGTGCTTCCTAGAGAATGGTTATTCAACAGAACACTAGTAACAACAGCAACAATGAAACTCCACCACTCCGAAGTGTATGGAAGATTAATATGATATTGAAGTACATTTTAAAGAGATTTTCTATTTCCAAATTGGTAACTGTGGTCATGCAGACTTTCATGATTCTTTGTGACTGACTCTGTTATATATCCATTTGGCAGTCTCAGTTTCTGCTACATAAAATTGACCTTGATAGTTTATCCCTTCATATATGTTTGCACTAATTCTTGAACTATATTATTATAAGAAACTGTCTTGTTCATGTTGTATCTTTATTCACGCTCTCACACCTCTAAGTAATTACCTACATCTAAAAGAGGATAAGTATTTTTTAGAAATTTACTTTACATTCCAAGCAGAGTGTCTTGTCTAGGTTTGATGGTTTTCACACTCTGAAAATGGAACCTATAGCAACAAAAGTAATTTTACATACTGTCCCAAGCTTTTAAAAAAGCGGAAAATATACACCATATATGATACTGAAGTACATTTTTGAATAGAATTTCTATTTCCAGATTGTGAATCGTGTGGTCCCATGCAGGTCAACAACAACAAAAAAAATGTTGTGGCATTCTATGTAGGTAGACAACAATTACCATAGAATCACGTTTAGAGGAGATCTAAATGAAACTGTGCATAGACTCACCAAAGTCATTTTCAAAGACAGTGGGTCTCCTCTGCTTAGCATTGGGGAGTTTTGATTCCACAGTTTTTTCCTGGACCACTGAGAACCTGGCTTATATACGAGGATTATTCATTAAGGCAAACAAGTAAATGAACAAATCACAGGCTCACACTTTAAGGTAGCTACTTTTTTGGTATTCACAATTTTATGTGAATAGCTACAAGACTGCATGATTTGTTCAGGGCCCTTCTGATAATACTGATCCCATGGTCCAGCAGCCCTGACCTGCTGCATCCACTATATGCCCTGAAATGCATTCCTGAGGTGGGAAACTGTCCCAACAGGAGCCTATATCACATACGCATGGCCAGAAAAACATCAGAGTGCCTGGGGGTAAGTATTTTGTGAGCAATGGAAAAAGGTTTTTTTGTTACTAGTTATTCCAGAAGCATATTCATCCATGGAGATTCATAATCTGTAATACTTAAATACAATTTCTTTGTTTCTAATTACACATTGTAGTTTGGAAAGGCATGATAATGTTCAATTAAAAGCAACTCATGAAATGTTTATAGACACCCTCCAAATGACTAAATATTCTATATGAAGACAGATGAATGAAATAATTTTAATCTCAAATATAGAATATACTTTTTAGAATTGAAGAGCAGAGAATCTTTCATAATAAGACAACTTGTCACCTTATGGACATTTTCAGATTATCATATGATAAGAATGTTTAATAATATTAAAAAGTGTCATTGCAATAAATAACATGGCAAGATTGCAGGATACAAGCTTAATATACAAAAAATCACTTGTTTTCTATATACCAGAAATGAACAATTGGAATTTGAGATAAAAAACACAATGCCATTTACATTAGCAACAACAACAAAATGACATACTTTGATATCAATCTAACAAAATATCTACAAGTTCTATATGAAGAAAATCACAAAACTCTGATGAAAGTATCAGCATCGGCTCATTAATTGTAACCAATATACCACACTAATGCAAGATGTTGATAATAGAGAATAACAGGTAAGGAGGGGATAGATGGGAACTCTCAGTACTTCTGTTCAATTTTTTGGTAAACGTGAAACTGCTTAAAAAGTAAAGTCTATTAAAAATAAGTCCCATCCAAGGAATATATATGGAAAAATGTGATAAAAATGCATCAGAAGACATGGTACAGCACATTCAGATGATTTTCCGTGAAGCAGTGTAACACAGTGGGTGGAATTCAGGTTTTAGAATCAGAAAGACTTGGATTCAAATCTGAACTCTGTAACTTGCAAAAGCTGTGTGAGTCTAAGCAAGTGGCTTAATTTTTTTCTGGACCTAATTTTTATCATCTGTAAAGCTTGGATAAGAAAGACTGTCTCAGTTAAATGAGATTATGTTCACAAATCACATAGAACACTGTATGGCACACTGTACCTGTCCAATAACTGATAATATCTAATCTTTAATGTATAAAGCTACACCTAAAAAAGCTGTCTACATTTTTAAAACTAACAGAATGAAGTCAGAAATAAGAAGGGTTATTGGAGCAAAGGAAAAGTCATTATGCAGGAAAGGACAAGTTATTCATTCATTTGACTATACATACATTTGGAGACCATTCAGTAGATGTACTTACCGACATTTTTGTAGGTCTTGCCACTCTTACCTCTAATTCTGAAAAAAAAAAAAAAGCTTCAGGTATCTCTTTTCAAATCTCTTTTGCCTGCTCAAGACCATTATGTGTATCAGTACCTCATGTTTTGGAATTAATGGAAAGATAGAAGATCGATTTCCGAGGAATCACAAAACTTTTATCTTTTATTTAAAATTTGTAAAAAGATATACATTTACAGCATGTAATGATAGAATCTTAGATGTAGTTCTGAAGTCCCCCTTCTGAGTACTCACTCACTCTATCATCTGTCTGTCTGTCTATCTATCTATCTGTCTATATATATATATATATATCTTAAAAGGTGACATAATACAATCTGAATGCAAGAAACCAAAAATGGATTCAGTGGTCACTTGCTTTCTGGTTTTTGATGAGACAGTTTCTGGGATTGTTTGTCAACTCATGAAGGAAGATGTATCTCAGAGGTTTGAGGGTCATAGAAAATGTTTGTAAGCTGGTTGATGTAAGCAAAAATTGGTCTTTAACTCCCCTTGTTTTGATACTTGATATAAATTACCAAGGCATTAAATTCATGTTAACAAGTACATGCAGGTGCTATTTGTGGTAGATGCCGGTAAGAAAAACCAGAAAATATTGTTTGTATTAAATGAAATAACATATATCAAGAGTTTATCTCAGTTATCCTGTATAGCAAGTATTCAATAAGTGTTGTAATTTATTTTCTGCCCTTCTCTACGTTTATTTTAAAAGTTTAGTTGTTATCACTCACCTTTGTGCCATGAAGTGATTCAGTATCTCAATTTCCTCATTACAAAAGACAGGGGAGAAATCAAAGAAGGTAGTTACAAAATATCTTTGACTAAAATATGTATATTTGCTATTGTCGATGGTCTCCCCCTCACTCTAAATATAAAAATAAAATACTACAGGAAAATGAGATAAGATCTTTATATGTTAATAGCAATTTATTGCTATTTACATTTGTTTTTTATAATTATCAAAAGCTATCCTTTTATGAGAAGTATTTCTCTCCTTTGAAGCATGTAAGTCATATCCAGAAGGAAGATTTAAAAAGCCGTGCAAACTTATCTTCCTTTCCTTAAATATTATTACGCTTGCATTTTGTTTTAAATTGAAATTCCTAATAACATATATAAGAGCATCTTAATAGAGGATCAGCAGTGGAATTTGGATATCCACACATCCACTTTTATTCTCAGCAACCACATTTTTAAAGTAGGAATATTAAAAGCTCTTCTGTCCACTCTATGGAGTGTTATTGGAGAGTTAAATTTTAAAGCTTATATATTTGCATGATCATTATTTATTCCCCCTCAAAGATAAAATGTTTGTTAATGATGATACTACTTACAGGAAATATAGATCAATTGAAGAGTCAAATTTTATAGAAAGTAGATTTAATCTTTTAAGATAGACCTTTATTTTTGAAATGAGTTTACATGTCCCTGAATTTTCTTTGCCATGTCTATCAGTCTGTTTTCATGCTGCTTATAAAGACATACCTGGGACTGGGTAATTTATCAAGAAAAAGAGGTTTAATGGACTCACAAGTCCATGTGGCTGGGGAGGCCTCACAATCATGGTGGAAGGCAAAATGCATGTCTTACATGGTGGCAGGAGAGAGAGAATGAGAGCCAAGTGAAAGAGGAAACCCCTTATAAAACCATCAGATCTCCTTAGACTTATTCACTACCATGAGAACACTATGTGAGAAACCGTTGCCCATGATTCAGTTATCTCCCACAGGGTCCTTGCCACAACTCATGGGAATCATGGGAGCTACAATTCAAGATGAGATTTGGGTGAGAACACAGCCAAATCATATCAACACACATGTGTGTATATGAGATGTAGCAAAGTCATAAGGCTGGTTTCTTTGTGAGTTTTAATTATTTAATATGCTCATCCAATAAACTCTCAATTGTTTAGTAGGTGTAGGGCTTGAGCATCCTGACCTAGGGCACTGGGGGATACAAGGGGAAAGAAGGTGTAGCCCTGTTTTTAAGGAGCTCACAGTCTAAAGTGGAAGATGCACATGCAGAAATGTAATTATATTACAGCAAGGTGAGGCTATCAGAGTCACATGTACACAGAATTTCTGGGCACTTGGGGAAGTTGCCTCTCACTGCAACCCACTGCAGAGCCCTGATGCGACTTCATTTGGTGACAGTGAGAGGATATTCTTTTCTTTTACTTTACTTTAAGTTCTGGGGTACATATGCAGAACGTGCAGGTTTGTTACATAAGTATACTTGTGCCATGGTGGTTTGCTGCACCTATGAACCTGTCATCTAGGTTTTAAGCTCCGCATGCATTAGGTGTTTGTCCTAGTGCCCTCCTTCCCCTTGTCCCCCAACCCCCAACAGGCCCCGGTGTGTGATATTTCCCTCTCTGTGTCCATGTGTTCTCACTGTTCAGCTCCCACTTATGAGTGAGAACATGCGGTATTTGGTTTTCTGTTCCTGTGTTAGTTTGCTGAGAATGATGGCTTCTAGCTTTATCCATGTCCCTGCAGAGGACATGAACTCATCCTTTTTTATGGCCGCATAGTATTCCATGGTGTATATGTGCCACATTTTCTTTATCTACTCTTTCATTGATGGGCATTTGGGTTGGTTCCAAGTCTTTGCTATTGTGAACAGTGCTGCAGTAAACATACATGTACATGTGTCTTTATAGTGGAATGATTTATAATCCTTTGGGTATATACTCAGTAATGGGATTGCTGGGTCAAATGATATTTCTATTTCTAGATCCTTGAGGAATCGCCACACTGTCTTCCACAGTGGTTGAACTAATTTACACTCCCACCAACAGTGTAAAAGTGTTCCTATTTCTCCACATCCTCACCAATACCTGCTGTTGCCTGACTTTTTAATGATTGCCATTCTAACTGGTGTGAGATGGTATCTCATTGTGGTTTTCATTTTCTTTTCTCTAATGACCAGTGATGATGAGCTTTTTTTTCATATGTTTATTGGCCATGAGAGGACATTCTTTAAGGAGGTATCATTTGTCCGGGTGTTTGAAATGCAGTTAAGGGTTCCACAATTGGAATAGGGTCTGTACTAAGAAGGGCATTCTAAGCAATAGGAACAGAATGTACAGGCAATGCAGAGGAGGCCTGACACTAGCATACAATTTTGAAATTATAGACACAGTATGTGCAAAAGATAATTGTGATCTGTCTCACTGGTTTTAATGCACCTGTGTTGGTGTTAGAAAAGCTGAATTTGCTTGCTTTTACTAATATGAGTATTGGAAACATCTATTACAGGATGTTTACCAAATGAATCATTATCACAGTTCCTGCTGTGGTTGAATTTTTTGTTTTTAACCTCAAACCTTTAAAGTGAAAAGTGTCACTTATATTCCCACGGTCAATTCTTCAGTAATTAAGAGTATCATCTTTGGTAATTGTTAAGAATTTCATCTTTCACCTGGACTTCACTCCGGTCTCTGACCCCTATATCCCTTTATTACCAGAGGTATTGTGATGTAGCTTAGTCTTTTATCTACAAAAGACAGATCATCCTGACATTTCACTACCTAAAACATTCAGGGGCTCCCCGTCATCTACTGAAGTAAGTCTTATTGTGGCATGAAGAACATGAGCTGGCCCCAATAATTCTTTTGAACTTCCCCTCCAAACTTATCACTTTCTACTTTCAACTAGTTCCACCAACCTTACACCATCACAAGTTACTCGTTGCCCACCGTGCCCCGCGGTCCCTCCCCACCCCATAATCTATACCCTCTTGAAACTCATGCCTTTGTGCATGAAACAACGCAGGATGTTGAGATATAGGCACCTCTTGAGGGTTGGAGCCCTGGGTGGGGCAGGGGCAGAGGGGAAGAGGATGAGACAGTTGAGATAGTTAGGTACGGATCAGATGATGGAGATTTGCACATGTTGTACTAGGAAGTCTTGGTTTGATTCTGCATTCATGATACTTCTCAAACATTTTATCTACAGCATTCCAATGGGGTAAGAAGTATATCTGCCCTCCACTGTGGGTTTTGAGAGCATAGCCTGAAGTGGGCCATCACAAGTGAAACATGTATTTATAGTAACCCTTCAGGTTTTTTTGGATTCTAATGTGTATTCTCCTACTCATGTTAATGCTAGGATAATTTTTCAATTTCTTGCTACCAAGTAAAATTGAATTTCAGAAACAAGATGTTATCCTGGGTTTTAAATTCCCCCAGCACATTGCCAGGCCTCCTGAGCAATGTGTATTCCAGATTGAGAAGCACGTCTTGGTGATAGGGAACACTGGCGGATTTTAAGATGGTGATAGCAGCAGCAAACTTGTGGCTAAATGATTCAAACTTACAAAAAAATAGATTAGTACAGTTGAGATTTGGCAAAGTCGCTCTGATGACTCTGATGGTAGCCCTAGAAGATAGATTACAGGCATGATTATAGAAGAGGAAGAATCAGCTGGTCAGAGTACCAGTTGGATGGCTAGAGAAGCTATCAAGGAAAATTTCCAGTTCTTTGTTTTGATATTTGGGTAGACAGTATTATTATTTACTGGGACAGATACAAGAAAAGAAGAAGGTTTTCCATTTTGAACATGATTTATTGTGATGAATTTGGGACATACAGGTGAGACATTTGGTAGGAAGCTGAATATCAGATTTGAAGAATAGGAGATAAGTCTATCTATCTATCTATCTATCTATCTATCTATATCATCTACAACATTTTGGAATTATAAGTCTGAAAGTGGAAATTAAAGCTATGGGAGTAGATGAAATTGCTAGGAAAGTTATACAGGATCAGAGAAAGAAATTGTTGCATAGAAAAAAAAGAGAGATTTGGAAACAAAGCAGATCTAGTAGGAGGAAAATAAAGACCCATGAAGGAATGTTAACATTGTATATGAATTTAGAAACCTCCTAACATATTTTCTCATTTGATAGATTAAACAGTTAAGACTTAAAAACAGGAAATGGGTGCTCTGAGAACCTTGTTTTATTTTCTCATTCCTGGTTGAGAGTTTTTACCATATTTTATTGATCTTATTTTATAAATAAAATTTGTTGTCTTATTAACCTTGTATCCACTGTGACATATAGCAAAGTATTTCACTAAGTATAGTCACCTAATACAGTTTTTCAAAGAAAGGCCTGAATTAATTAACCACTTACTCTTGTAAATAAGAGGGGACAACAAGTTAGTTTTGAACAGACCAAATTAACTGGAAGACTAATACTAGAATTTTAGAAAATCATAGCAACAGTATGTTAAAGTATCAGTGAAAAAATAAACTGATAGTATGGCAAAGCTGAGTTTCAGTAACTTTTTCCCAGACACTTCTTCAAGTGAAGGGTTATTGTTGGTAATCAAAACTTCTTTCCTTGCACCTAAAGGTCTTTTTCTCAAGCCCTCTTCAATGTCAGTGTCCCAATTCTCCAGCTTTGACACGACACCCAAGCCTGCCTTCTCCAAATGCCTGTGCTTCAACATCATTCCTAGAACTCTAGTTATGTATAGCAGAAGAGACAGTCAACCATTTCAGATTGGCTTCTGTTATAAGTAGATACATGCTGTTTTAAATGGATGACACACTCGTGACAGGGCCACCTGGTACTAGGGTTTGATCAAATTCTTTTTGGAAGTTCCAAGATGAACTAGGAATAGCACATTCTTATACTTAGAGTGTCAGAAGATGGGTGGCCCCCACTGAAGACAGCCCATTTTCTGCACTACTTTTCTGTCTTTTGGGAAGGAAAAGCTGAAGTATCTAGAACGTTGCCTTGGCTTATTCCTCAGGTGTAAAATGCAGTGGGCTCAGTTCTTTGCTCTCGTTCTTTGAGGAATGATTAGGTTGAATAAGGCAGCATTTCTCTTTTAAAATACAGGGGGAACTACCCTGTGCTTCTGAGAAAATAGAAAGTGGCCCCCTGCCAACTTACTGGCCTGGTGGGTGGAAAAAGTAACACAGACCAACATGAGGAACACATCAACTCTCTCTCCTCTGGCATGTGCCCATGATGCCTCCCTAAAAACACTGGACAGATGGCAAAGATCACCTCGGTGGCATTTCCATCAGAAATCCAAGTCTCTGTGCAGGAAGCCTCCAAGGAGAGAGAATCTCAGCACACTTAGGCACATGCGCATTTAGAAGTCAGAGGGCTGTGGCTGTGGCTTGCCTCTGTGTGCGGCAAGGATGAGAAAGCACATCTGACTGGATGCTAATGACAGTGGTTCATGGTGTTAAAAAAGATGAGGGGAGGGTCAGAGGAGTTAATCACTTACGTTCAAAAAGTCTGAATGCTCAGAGGAATTAACTGGTATTCTGTAATTAATTTAAAAAGAGACTTTTAGTTGAAAAATATGATCATAATATAGACATCAGTAGTTTGAATTCCATCCATAGTTATTACATTCCGTGAAAACTATCTTATTGTACTAATAATGAGTTTTGAAGCAGTAAGCTAAATTCTTTTGACCAGATTTCAAAGAAAATAAATTGAGGGTGCAGAAAAGACAAAGCAGAACAAACATCTTTGATATCTTCCTTCTTACACTGCAGTCAAATGAATACCTGCTTCACAAATGCTCTTGATGATGACGATGGGTTTAGATTGTTGTGAACCAAAAAGACAATACAATATGAAATAATTTCTTTGTTTTTACAGCTTTTATGGTGTATAGGGGTGACATGGACTAAATAGCAGCATTTTGCTGTAATGATAACTCTGAAAAAAATACCAGTCACACATGGGCAATTTGGGGCGATCTTTGCTACCGCTAATTGAATTTTCCTCTTGAATCGGTTTTCTGGCACGTATCCAGATGTACCAGCCCTGTGCATAGGTGAAGAAGAAAGATGAAGTGCCCTAAGTATCCTACCTGATTTTCTCATCTCCTGCAGGGTACCTCATAGCACTTTTCTCCTGTAATTGAACTCTGATAATTTACCTATGAAAGCAATGTATAAGAAATTAGAGTTATGTCAAGTTATCTTTTTAAAATTATTTATTTATTTATAGAGGCTGGGGTCTCACTATTTTTTGCAGACTGATCTTGAACTCCTGGTTTCAAGCAATCCTCCCACCTTGACCTCCCAAAGTGCTACAATGACAGGCATAAGCCACAGCCTCCAGCTAATCAAATTAGCATAAACAGACTGAGTGGTTTTCATTTCTGTGAAATGTAACAGTGACCAAATGGAATGAATTAATGTTGTTAAAGAAAGATATTTTGAATATTGTGTTGGGAAGGGGACAGGTTCACAGAAGCTAGTAAGTGATCTCCCAAGCAGTGTGCAAAGGTGGGGAATGGGGGCCAAGGGACTATCAGAATTCCAGTCCCATTGTGGCACTGGATGCCTTAAGCTATCTTAGACTAATGCTATTATGAACTTAATTGAGGTAACTTTGTTTCCTCTCATGCCAATCTCCTCAATCAACCTTCTGTTTCTGATGTGGCTTTTTATACTGGGGAGGAGGGCTGGTTATGCTGCCTCAAATATTGGGGACTTTGTGACAGGCCTATATGTAGTTGTATTCTGGTTTTGTAAATCTGCTTGTCAGTTTGATTTCTTGTGAGTTAACACTGAGAGCTTGTATTCATTCTCAGTACTCTGGAGCATTCAGCTTTGGAGCCTGAAATGCTGAGCGTGGAGATGCTATTGCTGTGAGGAAACGTGGAGGCGGCCAGCCGGTCTTTCTGCTGATGCTTGGACACATTGCTGTTGACCAAGATAGAAACTATTTGCACTTTTATCATAGCCATTTAGGTTTCTCTGTTGTTTGGCAAAGGTGGAGATGTTAGTTCTAAAAGTGAGCTTCATATGTTTCCAGGAAGAACAGAGAGCTTTAAGAAATTAGGAGAAATAGCGTTCATCAACTAACACAATTTCAGCCAATGTGTAATCGTATGTGTATATGCTAGGTTTCACCTTGGGACACACTTGGGAGTTATAGAACTTATCCAGTTTTCTTATAGTCAGCTGTTTAAACATGTGGTACAACAATCATAAAAGTGCCCACAATTAAGGGGTAACCTGATGTTTGTGGCTTATCCGAGTCCAGTCCTGTTGGCTGTGTGTTTCTCTCCAGCTCTGAGCCATGGGGAGGAAGCAGATACAAAGAAGGTGGAGCACTGGGTTTAACTGGGGTTGGAGTTTTACCAGATGAGCATGCAAAGAGAGCAAACCACCATGGAATCAAAGGTGTGAGCCAACAAACACTTCTGATGATCGACCATGGATTTGAAGTGGGAAAAGAGGGAAGGAGGGACGTGAGAAGGATGGGGTACAGTGGAAAGGTGTAGGAACAATGGACTGTCAGTCTCGGGAGGCTGAAGGACTGATGGAGGTATGGTGGTAGAGGAGTGGATTGGAAAGATGGGAGGTAAGAGTGGGAAAGTAGGTTGGTTGAAATTGAGAAAATCTGTGGGCCCTGAAGCCAGAAACACATGAGTGCAAAACCACTCTCTGACACTTGCTGTGTGATGATAGTAATTGGTTCTTCTTTCTCTGCCTCAAGCTTTTTTTTTTTAATTTCTAAGATGGAAATAGTAATATCTAGTTTATAAAAAAAAAAGCTA
This sequence comes from Ateles fusciceps, assembly GCA_036589455.1. Lineage (NCBI taxonomy): Eukaryota > Metazoa > Chordata > Mammalia > Primates > Atelidae > Ateles > Ateles fusciceps. The sequence continues at coordinate 3,721,597 of JAZHEH010001378.1, forward strand.
CAAAGATTAAGTGTTGTAATGGATGTAAAGAACCTAGCACAGTGAATAGCAAATATTTGATACTTTTAGTAAATGTCAACTCTTGCATTTCTACTACACAGTAAAGGCCTTGAAAGCAGGAGCATCTCTCTCTCTCTGTCTTTTTCTCACACACATGCACACACACACCCTCACTCAATGCCATAAATATCTGCTGAAAAAGAGGGCAGAGCTGGGCCCTTGTGCTTTGGGGGTATGTGAATTCAGATCATGAGTTTGAATCACAAGCTTCTCAGAGATTCTCCCAAACAGCTTGAGTCCAGCATGGATTGAGATAGGGGTGGGTGGGTAGGAGGAGCATCAACACAGTAGGTGAGAGCTGGCGAAAAACAACAAGCTTTCTTACTCTTAAAATTTGTTTTTCATCAACCATAATTCCCTCAACTGGCCAGGTACAGTGGCTCATGCCTGTAATTCCAGCACTTTAGGAGGCTGAGGTGGGTGGATCACGAAGTCAGGAGTTTGAGATAAGCCTGGCCAACGTAGTAAAACCCTGTCTCTACTAAAAATCCAAAAAAGTCATCTGGGTGTGGTGGCAGGCACCTGTAATCCCAGCTACTCAGGAGGCTGAGGCAGGAGAATCACTTGAACCTGGGAGCCGGAGGTTGCAGTGAGCCGAGATCGTGCCATTGCACTCCAGCCTGGGTGACAGGGAGAGACTCCGTCTCAAAAAAAAAGAAACTCCAAACGTAATTCCCTCAACTGTAATATGAGGGAAACCTATGGAACCTGAAAGTTCTGATGAGCGGTGTTTTTAAAAAACATGTAATAAATGCCTTTGAAACAGTGTGTTTCCTGCTGTTGTTTTGAGGAGTCCTTAACTGAGAAATGCTCTGTGGGGTCCTTGGAGAATTTTTAATATATTAAATCATAAGGAGGCATTTCTACAGTTACTCCCTGATGAGGTAAATGGAGTCAGTGGACACTTTCTGGAAGTTCCTGAGGCTGGGGACAGGAGAGAGGGTGGGTACTGTGCCCTTGTGCTTTGATTTCAAGTTCTCTCTTTAGTAATCAGGGCACTCAACAGTTTTCAAACTTTGTAGCCAACACAGCCTTGCTGGAGATGCTCAGTCTTAGGCTCAGTAATGAGACACATTGAGACATGTTTATGACATATGTCTGAGGTACTCATTTTGGGGAGAGGAATGAGGGGTCGTTATGACAAGACAAAACAAAAGGGCCAAATAAATAGAACACCAATCAGTAATTGGATGGATGTGTGGAAGCAGTCGCACTTTAAGAGGGAATATTGAGGAATTCAGGGTGGGATTAGTGGTCAGGGAATGAAGACGATGAGGACAAGAATTCTACACACACACAGTTACGTGCTTCAAGAAAAGGAGCAGATCCATTTCCTTCATGCTTTAGTTGGTAAAAAATGTTGATGGCAGGACTGTCAAATTATTCCACAATGATCTTGAAATAATTCAAAACATGGTCTTTGAGGTCATCAGCAGGTAGGATGAGGACAATAATCAACACCCGGGGGAAGAAGAAAGGTGTGGAGAAAAGAACCCTGGAGAACTTAGGAGGAAAGGATGCTGAAGAAGGCTATCAAAAAAGAAAAATGTTAGAACCATGAGACCATTGAAGGGAATGCTGGAGGCAGCCTTAGGGAAGGGGTAGGGACAGAGAAGAGCTAGGCTTCTTGGTGAAGAAGTTTAAACCCGTTCCTGGTAAGACAATCCAGCAATTCTGCGCTACATCTGTCAGGCACTCATTATGTCTAACATGCCAATGGCTGATGGTCTTATTACATCAAACTTCAATCAAGGCTGTTTAGGAAGATACCTAAGGGGGAAAAAAAAAGGATCAAGGCTGCAATAAAAATGAATCCAGCATTGCATAGTTTTGTATTTTTTTCTAACTGTTATTACGTGCATTAGTCATCACCTTGAAAAAGCAGTGAAAAGATAGATGTGCCAAAAGTGGTACAGAAAACATGTCAACATTCAAAGGATAATTAATGAAAAGTGTTGCGGTTTTAACACCGCAAATTAAAGTCAGTCCCAGTCTTCCCTAGTTCTTCTCAAGGGAGCCCAGGATCTCCATCTCCTGGATACGGCTGTGCCTGCTGCCTGTCCTGACATTGCCCCAGGCTACTAGTTTCATGAAAGCTTCATTACCATGGTTCTGAGTCTGGTGTTTGTCATATCTGAGTAAATCACCAAGATATGAATCTCATGAACTCATCCTACTGAGATGGGCAATCTTTTTTTTTTTTTCAGTTATGCCAACCAGGCTGGAGTGCAGTGGCAAGATCTCTCAGTTCACTGCAACCTCTGCCTCCTGGGTTTAAGCGTCCTGACTCAGCCTCCCAAGTAGCTGTGATTACAGGCATGCATCACTGCTAATTTTTTGATTTTTTTTTGTAGAGACAAGGTTTCACCATGTTGGGCAGGCTGGTTTTGAACTCCTGACCTCAAGTGATCCACCTGCCTTGGCCTTTCAAAGTGCTGGGATTACAGGCATGAGCTACCACACCCAGCCAATCTTCTGTGATTTTCAAATTTTCACTTTTATATAGTCTCTTCAAGACTTCACTGTGGCCGGACCCCTGAATTCCACTGAGGTCTGATGAGCTAAGTTCCTGATGCAGTTGATGCACTTCCTGCTCCTTGCCACCTTCTTTTCTTCCAGGATTAACATTCTTATATCCATCCGCATCTTCCTACCCTCCCCAACCAGGTGAGAAAGATTCAGCTCCCCATTTGGCTGACTGGCATTCAGAGATAGTTTCCTGATTCCCTACCATGGAGAAGATTGCTTGTAAGAGAAACCCAGTATTATAAACTTGAACTTTCAGAAGGGTCAGTTAGACAAGCTGGCTGTGACATGAGGGTTAGTTAGGGAACTTGAAATGTAATATTCTTTCTGGCGCAGAGAATTCTGTTGACCTCCAGGCTGTATGACTTAAGACAGCAATGGACAGTTTCTAGACCACACTTGCAAGTGGGCAGGGTCAAAGCTTCTAATTCTGCTAGGCTGAGTCAGTTATTAGTGCCCAGATGGGTGTGGCTGAGAACACAGATGGCAGGTAATCATTAGGGGATGTTGGGATGGACCTGTGACAGGCTGCAATGGACAGCTGTGGTTCAAATTCACACGGGCAGGCACCACTTCCCCCAAGGACCATGCAAGCCACACCATCTTGTATCATGTTGTTTTGTTGTGTGTACTTATTTCTCTTTTGTTATCCTTTAGTTGTTGTAAACTAGACATATAGATTATTAACCCAAAGCTTGTTTACCCTAGAATGGTTCTGGTTGCTTCGCTCCACCTTGCCAAGGACTCTTAGGTGCGGCTGCCAGATGAGTCAGCCGACTTTACCTGCTCCTCAAACATTATGACTTAGGCTGTTGTCACCTCTGCAGGGCCTGCCACAGAAATGTGGTTAACTCTTGATCCCAGGCTCTGTTACAGATATATACCTCTTTCCTGCTGTTCTTAGAAGCAGCCTCATGCTTCTAACAGCTTTTGGCTAGGACCCAACAGTCATCATAAAAGATTGACCCTATCACTGTCACTAACTGTCTCTACAACCTCCAGCATATCCCAGCACCCAGATTCCCTGTTCCTCATTTGGAAGAGGAGGTGGAGAGGGGTTGGCCACCAAGGGTAACGACACTAAAGCTGTCATCATTCTAAGAGATATAACCATTACTTTCTATAGGCATTGAGCTCAGTGGCTGTAAATGAAATTATTTATTATCCTTAATCATGATTATATAAGACAAATTCTTCCCTTTAAACTCTCTTAATAAAATAGAAACATCTAACTACAACTACCAGTTCTGCTCTCTTCCTCTTTCCCATTTTCCCTTCTCTTCCCCATCTTCCTTTTCTTCCATCCCTTCTTCCTTTCTTTTTCAATTTGAAATAAATAAGTTAGAAGTTCAAGTCACTTCTTTGCAGGAACAAATTATTCCAGCAAAAAAGTAGAAATCTCTGGTCTAGATTATCCCTATTTATAACATGTCTTTAAAACGCTTGGAATCCATCTATTATCCATCTTTCATCTATCTATCTATCTTTCTATCTGTCTGTCCTCCATCCATCCATCCATTCTTCATCTGTATTTCTAGAGAAATATCTATGCTTTTAGATTTTGATAAGATAAAGTTTTGATTAGATATTATTAACAAAAAACATTAAAGCAACATTTAAGAAAGGTATAGTCTTAACATTACCCGCATTGAGGAACCTGAGATGTTTGCTAAAAGTACAGGAATCTGACTGCAGGCTGAGAATCAATATTACCAACAAGATTGCCACCCCTCCCCCCAACATTCTTAAGCACATCATATTCTGAGAACCCTGCATGTGAAGACTTTGAAACCCCAATATATCATACAATGTAAATGACTATTTTGAAGTGGTAGCTAAGTGATGCTGAGGGGTAAATATACCTCTGGGAGCTACCTCAATCCCTTGTAGATATTAATAGTATGAGTGAAATAAAAAGGGAATGTTATAAATAAATGAATATATAAAAATATCTTTAACTACATATCAATTTATTATATGTATCTGATTTGAATGCTGTGTCCTACCCATTCTTTGAAGAGACTAAAACCTCTTTCCCATTAAAATTTGCCAGCCTGTTAGAGCCCGTAGAGCTATCTGTCTTCTAGAATAATAATACTTTTCAAATTTACCAGTATTTTTCAAAATGTATTCTAAAGAACTCTAGGTTCATGAACTGTCTCTACTACAATGAAATAAACAAACAAACAAACAGTGAGACACATTTGCAAAAGTCCAGCCTACGTAAATTATGAAAACGCTACAAATTATGTAGCCACTATGTGAGCTCCATAGTGCACATTAGCTTATTACAGGTTATGAGAATTCTTACAATAGGAAACTTTTAATTTTTTTAAACCAGAATTTCTAAAACTTACTTGACCAGGGAACCTTTTAAAAAATCATATTTATCAATTTCTCCCTCAAAGCTGGTTGTATATTTGTTTGCTATTTAATTATGCAAAGCCTTGAATTATCTTTGTGTGTGTGTGTGTGTGTGTGTGTGTGTGTGTGTGTGTGTTTGTTTTTTTAATAGAGACAGGATTTCTCCATGTTAGTCAGGCTGTTCTTGAACTCCCAACCTCAGGTGATCCGCCTGCCTCAGCCTCCCAAAGTGCTGGGATTACAGGCCTGAGCTACCGCGCCCGGCCTGAATAATCTTTTAATTATTGTTTAAGCCTTCATGCATAATTATATGCACTCCATATATGTATATGTCATGTGGGATTATGTGTTTTTATTTATTTGAGTGGATTATTCTGTTTTTGCCTGTTAGTAGGGCTGTTGCTAACTGTCTGCATACTCTTTTCTGATAGGAGTGGACTTTCTTGGTGCCAATGAACTAGGATAAAGCAGGCCTTGAGACAGAAAATGAAAATATGGTTGGCAGGCTCTAGGTAAGCAGAGGAAGAACTCCATTACTTTGGGTCTTGCCATCTCTTATGCTTTTACATGATCATTGTTATAATGATGATAACATTAATACCACTCATTACGCAGTTATGCTCTGTGATGTGGCAAGTACTTGTTATTTCTTTTAATTCTGAAAACAACCCAATAAGGAAGGCATTATTAATGCAATTTTCAGAGGATTATAGCTACTTACATTTGAAATCGACACAGAAATCTAGTAAAGCTGGATTTTAACTCATTTCTAACTGGCCTCAAAGCCCGTGATCATAACCATTTTGTCCATTGCCTGCTGAATCTAGAAGTTCTCAATTGTACTTCCAAGGTGGTAAAGTTACAGGTAGCCTCTTCCATGTGATGTGAGGCCAGGAGCTAGACAGGGAGGTGACTCCCCAAGCTGAGGATAAATACATCTATGCTCTAAATCACACCATCGCGTGCCATGGCTGTGTGTGTGTGTGTGTGTGTGTGTGTGTGTGTGTGTGTCTTTCTCTTTTGTTATCCCTTAGCTGTTAATAAACCTCCCTGAAATATTTAGGTTTTACCTCAGTTGTGCTCTGAATAAGTAAAGAAAAGGTGAGGTGGCCATAAATGGACTGTAGAGCTCAGGAGGGAACAGTTCTTCTCACTCTGAATGGCCGGTGCTGTGATCATCAGCTAAGATAGACAAGAATTAGAAGAATGTTGGAGAAAAAATTGGTGCCTGCAAAGGTCGACTGCTTGAGCTTTGATCAATACACCCATCTAATGTCTAGGATTTATTTTTAGAAATTTAGCACTAAAAAATATATCCTCTATAACAGATATTTAGTAAACTAATACTTTAAGGAAGGGACAATTTTTATCATTCCTTTTAAGACTCCATAATGGTTAGCATGGTAGCTTGTTCCAGGGAAGTGCTCCATAAATTCTGGTTAATAAGAGAGACTGAACCTCTCTGCAAGTTAAGGAAGGAGGGCATTGGGGCCAAAGGCAAACTTGACTCAGCACATTGCATGTGCCAGAGTGCAATTTTAGGATTAATGATGAAATAGAAGATCATTGTTTTTGATGCATACTCATTTCTTAGGGTATATAGCCTAATTAAGTTTTTGGTTGCTTATCAATTAAATGACATTTTGCCTTTTACATGGTATCATTTAACAGCAGGCTACTAATCAGAATTTCATGGAGCTTTCAATTGCATGATATAGTGAGACCTAAAATGGATATAATTTCAGGAAGTTGTTTTACCAGATTATTTTTGGCCTGAGAAGGATATCCACAAAACAGTTATTTGTAGCTTCTATTATATTGAATGGTTTCTACTTAATTAAAATTGTGTCTCTAGCCTAGAAATTATTTTCTAAGAAATGCTTTCTTGCTAAATAAGATTGTTGTATATAGGAGAACTAACTCTATCTACTGACTGCTGCTGCTTACTGAGGAGAAAAATATATTTCCATAAAATTCAAATAAAATGTTTTTACGTTCCAATCAAATGCCATCATCTACTGAGATGACTGAGATGATGCCTACTACCCTAAACAAGTCAGGAATGAACTGCTTCAAGGTTCAGACATATGTGGCTCTCATCTGACACTGGCTAACACTGGAATTAGCATGGCCCGGTGGATAAAAATAATAGACAACACAAACAGAACAAAATAGAACAAACACATTACTTAAAATAAAGACACCTGAATTCCAGTCCCAGCTCAGCCACCATTGGGCTTTGTGGGTTTTGTTCTTGTACTTTCAAATCAACAAGTTGGAACTTTGTTCTTTTCATTGTTGTGAAGATGAAAAGCTGAGTAACTTGTGGATCTGGGCGGGACTGTGTTAGTGATTGGTACAGTAAAACAATTGAAGTGAATTGATCAACAGGAGACACTTCCATCAATAGATAAGTTCCAGTGAGTGAGATAATGAGCCCTTCAGCCTACCAATGAATCCGCAGGGTAAAGCTGGCACTTTAGCACATTGGTGGTGGTGGGGGGAGCTGGTGAATTTATCAGCATTAAGCTTTTCTTTTATTGGTAGAAAACTCTGAGTAGAACTTCTCTCTAAGAATTTCCTATCTGTTGCCATGCTGTTGTGGAAATGGCCTGCTATTTGCAGAGACTCACTGTCATTCACCAGTCCCAATTTTAATCACTGTTTGATCTTATATTACACATGAAATGGTAGAAGAATAATTACATTTTGTGTCACTGTCCCTGAAGACATATTTTCATGTATTAATTGCTGATTAATCTTCTACTTAGTTGTTATTCTGTGACATCTTCTCTACTTAAGCAGCTAACCCATGAGGCATCCCAAACAGAGAGACAAAACAAAGTGAACATTTTGCCTTACGGAATTGTCAAAAGTTGCTCTTAAAACACAGGCAAGATTTGAAAGAATCTGTAATGAGCCAAGGCCAGGTTTCCTAATTACAGAGCCTAGGCTGAAGGAGGTTACACAGGCTGGGGAAGGAGAGGGCATTAGAAATTGGCTGTTCCTGGAAACTCTCTGCCTGTATTCCATGGCCTGAGTCCCAGGACCTGGAAGTGGCTGGAAATCTGAGATACAGGAGAGACTGGTGCTGCTTTTCCTGAGTAGGGCTTGGGAAAGCAGCAAGTTCCCTGAATTTTTCCATGGCACAGGAGCAGATGAAATGTCATGATTGGTGTCCAGGCTGGTGGATCGAGTTAGCTCCCAAGAGTCCCTGTACTCTCCAGCATGGCATGAGGAGAAGCAGACCATTTTCCCATGCAGCTGTAGGAAAACAGTACAACACAACACTGAAATTCAGCTGAACGCAAGAGCTTGATGGTCAGTGTGAGCCAGATGGAGCAGGAACATGCATGGAGGGAAAACTCAGATGCAAAGTTCATCCCCCCTCTCCCACTGATGCTCCAGCACATTGCAAGGTTTCCCAGAAACTTAGAGGCAACCTTGGCACAAGGACATGATTTGCTGGAAATTAAGTTTTGTCACCTGGGGGACTGTGAGCTTGATACGGAAATTAATTCAGTTATAGAATTATAAAAATGATGCACTTCCTACACTTCTGATTTTGTGAACCCAAATTAGTTTCCACAACACAACTGTATTAACATTTGCTATCCTCTGGTGCAACATTGGTTGTCTTTGTTGCTTTTTTCCAGAAGTTTTCAGCTCTCACCCATCTTTTCCTTTTATATTTTCATTTCTAAATTCTGGTAAAGGGGATTTTGATAAGTAGCTATCAACTATTTTCTGTCTTACTTGAAAAGTCTTCCCTGTATTAAATAACAATAGTCACTTAGATAAATATCTTATCAGTACCAGAGGGTAGGGAACTGCTTCTCCTATACGTAACTTCTATTATCTTTCAACCCAGAAAAAAAAATGGCAAGAGGACAAGTTTTTGAATTTTGTGAATTGTGATTTCTGTGTCGAAAACCTGCTCTTTTGTTAACACTAAGGGCAACTTCCTTCAAAGTGGTTCATCTTGGTCTATTACCGTGTGTGTGTGTGTGTGTGTGTGTGTGTGTGTGTGTGTGTGTGTGTCTGTGTCTGTGTGTGTGTGTGTCTGTGTAGTAAAACAAAAGTCTCCTATTATTTTTGAAGGTGATTGGCCCTGCTGGAAGACAGCAGTGTATAAGGTGAAGCTGGCAGAGAGAAAGGGAAACGGGATCTTATTCCCAGGCCTCCTGTCACCAGCTGTGTGACTTTGCTGAAGTCATTTCTTTCCCCCAAGTCTCAGTTCCAATACCTATAAAGTGAGTGTTCTGCCTGAGTGTCTCTTAAGTCGTTATTAATGTTGAAATGTCCTGACTTTATGGGTGCTTATTCACTGTGATGTGGTGACCAAAACAAGCAGAGATTAGTAACCAGGACTCAATAATGTAAAACACTGAGAATTACATTTTTGCAAATTTTTGTAAATGCAGGATCCTGTCTCTCTCAGTGACAGTATTGGTGTGATCCATAACTCTACATTTAGCAGATAAACAGAATATAACTTAGAAGCATTATCTTTGTTACCAAGGGAACATGGAGGTTGGATGTATATTATGGGGACAGGCAGTAAATTCATAGGTTGAATACCCAACGAGGGGGATATCTCTTTATCACTATTTCCAGACACTCCCCACTCTTCCTCAATTTTCTTAGTAACACACTGCTCAGACTGGGTTGCCCCAGAAGCAGGCTATGAGACAAGGATTTGATGTGAACAGATTTTTTGGAGTTCATCCCAGAAAGACTGATGAGAGACTAGAGAAGTAACACAGAGAAGTGAAGAAAGCCAATAAAAGGTGCTGGTGCTCTTTCCTGAAAGACACCTCTGGAGGGCTGAGTAGAACATGCCCAGAGTTGCCCCCTCTGCTGGGTCAAGAGAATTAGGCTACCGATCCACTAATTTCTATTCCTCACTGGTTAAGGGCACTAACTTCCCCAAACTTCTGGCCTGTGCCCCAGATAGACTAGGCATGCTTCTGTGGCCAGAGAAAGCCCGAGGGTGGAGAGTCACAGATGCTTGTGGTAGGTAGCAGGTGGTGTGTATGGAAATGGGAATGGGATGCCAAGGGGGTTTGGGCAGGGCACCAAGCATCTGCCGCATTACCCTAACCCAGGCAACAATACTCACAATATCTCAGGGATTCCCCTTCTAGCCGCGAATTCCTCTTATTCTCATTTATTTTGTATTGACGTTCTAGAACATAGTGCCTTAGATATTAAAGGTTCTACTGACTTTCCTCATCTCTGTGCAACCTCCTTCCCTGCTTAGCTTCTCTTCCATGGTCAAGCCAATACACACAGAATTTTGCCTTTCATTCTTTATTAAGGTGTTTCTTCCACTTGGAATCTGTTCCTCAGTCATTTTCACCAATCCACGTCTCTCCCAGCACACAGAATTTTTTATAGGTAACATAGGTAATCCTTTAAAAATATATTTTTAAATTGAATTGCATGTCCCCTTTAAGGTTTCTTCTTTCCAAAGGCCTTTTTTTTTAACCCCAATTTAAGAATTCTTTAGCCAATACTCAACGCTGTCCTTCTTCTCCACTTCTTTCTATCTACTCAATGTTATTAATCTTTTTAGTGTAAACATCATTAACTCACGCAAGCCTTTTCAGACCCCCATGATTAGGGTGGGTTTTTGTGTTGCCTGCTCCAAAAGCATTCTGTTTGTCGTTGGTAATGCTCACCACACTTCAGGTTTCTGTTCACTATTAGCTGTGGAGACACACTTCAAAGGCCTTGATGCCTGATACCATGATTTTACTGCACTCCTAGACCTGGCCTAAGGGTACATAGTAGACTTTGATAAAAATTTGCTGGAGCATTGCATAAATAAACTATGCCATTTGGGGCTGATTAACATTTTAAAGAATAATTAATTTTACTTCTTCCAAACATTTTTCTAGTGACTTTATAAATATATTAAAGGTGGAGGCTATTTCTCTATGTCCCCTCTGGAGTGCTATATGCAATGTACCTTATACAGTAGGAGCTTCAAAATGCTAGTAAACTAAATTTACACACACACACACACACACACACACACACACACACACACACACATATGCACGGATGTAACTGCAAGGTCTCTGACTATATGCTTTGGTAAGAGGTTACTTGGACCATATGAGCACGCTGTTCTCTCTCAGGTGACATGTAGCAACAATTCAAATAATCAGGCTGGATACGGTGGCTCATACCTCTAATCCCAGTACTTTGGGAGACTGAGGCAGGAGGATAGCTTGAGGCCAGGACAACTGAGCGAGACACCATCTCTTCAAAAAGCAGAAACATTAGCTGAGTGTGGTGGTGCACCTGTAGTCCTAGCTACCTGGGAGACTGAGATGGAGAATCGCCTGAGTCCAGGAATTAGAGGTTACAGTGAGCTATAATTGCCCCACTGCCAGCCTGGGTGAAAGAGTGAAACACTGTTTCTAAAATAAAATGAAATAAAATTGCTGGAGAGGTACTAAGTAATAAAATTGGGCTTCAAATGGAAAAGCAATAAAAAAAAAGATCCTATGATTTGGAAGAGTAGTGAAGTTACTGAAAATAGACACTAATTGTAAATGTGTGGGAATGCTAGGAAAAATAAAAATTTGGGGGATATGTGTGCTAACTGGTGTTAGTAACAAACATACCAAGAAAAACAAATTGGTTTAAAGAACAAAAGAAGCACAAGATTTGCAGTCATTAATTTTGAAGAAAAAAGTAAATGAGAAAAAAAGAAAAAAGCAAACTAAATTTTTTGGAACAAGTTAATCAGCATGAGAATGATACAATGGACTTTGGGAACTTGGAGGCAAGAGTGTGAGGGGGTGAGGGATAAAAGACTGCACATCGGGTACAGTGTACACTGCTCGGGTGATAGGTGCACCAAAATCTCAGAAATCATCACTAAAAACTTATCCATGTAAGCAAAACCACCTGTTGTCCAAAAACTATTGAAATTTTAAAAAATTAAAAAAGAAATCAATATGTATCAACATAGCAGAGACATTTTTGAAAAGATCTAGTGTTTAACAGAATAATATCAATAATCATCCAAAGAAAACTATTCTTAAGTGTGTTGTACTTTCCTGGTAAAAATATAATTAGAGAATAAGCGAAATAGAAGAACATTATTTTCACATCTATATATTTTATCTGTTTATGGATGTAATTTCCATAATATATATGCAGATATTTTTTCTAAACAGAGGCATGAAAATAAAAAATTATTTCAAAATAAAAATGCTTTGGCTGAAGGGTTAGATAGAATATGACAGGAAATTTCATTTGCCCGTTCTATGTAAACCAAATTAGATAAAGGCCTTCTAGTTTTTCTTGAATTGTTATCTCAAAAAAAAAAAGAAAAGATAAAAAAAGTTTGTGATAAAGTTAGAGGTTATATATAGACCATCTTTGAACAACATATAAAGACTGTAAATAAAACACATACACAACAGATATACGTGATTTGGATCTTAGTGTCTTTTAACATTTTCTACAGACAATTAAAAATTGTGTATATATAAATATTAATAAGGATACAGAAATCTAGGTGTTCCTGATTTTATGTTTCTTTGTGTAGCATTGATTTGCTATGCAGTCATTTGTCTCTGAACTACCTTTCTGAAAAATGTGCACATGCAGACAGAAACGTGTGGAGTAGTACACTGGTAAACGCTGCACTTGCCAAATGTTCTTGTATGCTCTTAGCCAGCCAGGGTTGCATGACTACATGAACATGCTCAACTCCTGAGCAAGAACCACCATGCTGCAAATTCTCACCTTCAGAAAGCACTGTACTGTGCTGTCCTGAGCTGAGTGTGCTCTGCTGTCCTTCTTCTCCCAACACACTGTGTGTGGCTGATGGGGGCCTCTCTTTTTGCCATGTGTTTTGTGGTCTGGTCTACAATTTTGAATGATTATGGCTTATAGAAGGTGTGTAAATAATCAACTTGCAAGAAAACATAGAGTATCATGGTTGATGGTAAAATGCATGTTTAATATTGACTTGAGGTATTTTCAGAGAAATGGTCAAGTAGAATCGAACAAATGAGAAGCAATTAGAGGTGTTGTTGATCTTCAACATTGTGAAAGGCACCACACGCAACCGTAGCTATAGGAGGTTGAATCAATGTTTTGTGAATTATGGCTGGAAGAACCTATGGCTTGAGACAGCATAACTTCATGAGATTTGAAGAAAACACAAGAGCAATTGTCAATTTTAAAGGCTAAGAAAGAATAGCCATCCCTCAGTATCCATGAGCAATTAGTTCAAGGACCTTCTTTGGATACCAAAGTCCGAGGATGCTCAAGTCCCTAATATAAAATGGAATGGTACTTGGATATAATCTATGCCCATCCTCCTGTATACTTTAAATCATCTGTAGATTACTTGTAATACCTAATGCAATGTAAATGCTATGTAAACAGCCTGTTGTGCTGTATTGTTTAGGGAGTAACTACAAGAAAAAAAGACTGTACATGTCCAGTACAAACACAGTTTTTTCTTGAGCATTTTTTTGATCCACAGTTGGTTCAATCCCTGAATGTGGAACCCACAGATGGAGAGGGTCAACTATATTTCCATAGAAGACTCGCATGATCCCAACTCAGCATCCCAGGGAGGCAACCTCTCAGAATAATAGATATATATATATATATATATATATATCTCACAGAGTCCAAAATGTTATTGACAAATATGCATTCATATTTTTTACCTGGTTCTTAGTGTGTATAACTCATACTATTTTTAAAAGGTTGAAAATACAGCTGAAAATAAAATAAAATTCAGTAAAAATACCAAATGTGAGCCTCAGAGCTACTTTCTAACAGCTCCAAGACGTAAAAAAAAGAATGATCAAATTGATGAAGATTATTAAAGACAAGGACATTTTCATTTATAAAAGAAAGAAGGTATTTAAAGTAAGCTCTTTATACTTCTAACTAAAATACTTTTCATTTCTAACTCATATAGCTATGTAAAAAATAAAGTAATGCTCCTTGTAGACATCTTTTTACTTATAGTAGCTGTGAGAAAAATATAAGTAGTTTAACTTGCTCAAGCCCATCAAAAATTCAGGGAAACTGAAGAAAACAGTATTAAAGATTTTACTCACATTTGAGTTGCTATTATATGCAGCAAGAGATTAAAGGAAGCGTAAGATAAAGACTGACTTCTATGAGTATATGTCCCAGTAGAAGAGCATATGGAATTGGGGTTGAGATCATTGCTTTTTAAAGTATTTGTCAACTTACGTGTGACACTCAACCTGTTACTCTCATCCAATAATATGGTACTAGTATTTATCTCTTTAGAGCCTCCTCCACATTTGTTTTAAGATGCTGAGTTTAATTCTCTCTTCTCATTCAGAGCAAGCTAATGGGAGTCAAGGATGAATACAAGTTCCCTCTGTCTATCCCATCACCTCAGGTCTGGTCATATGACCCTACACTCACCTAATATGATATTCCATGTATTCTTGATCATTTAAAAATCTTGTCCTTCAGGACTTTTATTGATTTTGGAGTATCCAGTAAATATTCTTCAATTATTTTTGGTGCTTTATAGCCAGGTTTTTGTTTTGTTTTGTTTTTTTCCCTAGGCAACCAAGAATCTTGACTAGTATGAAAGTTGGTTCCAGGGAAAAGAAGCAAGTCTGGGATTTACTTGGCATAATTGGAGTTAAAAGCAGTGAAAATGCAGTTGTGTCCATGATCAAAGGATGACGGACTGTGGTAAGCAATGACAAAATGGTTAACTTTCCTGTCATCACTTGGAATACAGTGAAAATTGAAGAGCACGTTTTGGGTATTGATTTGCTGATGCTGAATAACAGCTGAAAAAAATTAACTGGGCATGTTGGGGGCTGCTTTAGACACACTAGGTGGCTTGGATAAAAAAAGAATGACAAGCTCAAATATTAAATTCTTGGGTCACAAACTTAAGCTCAGGGAACTTAACCTGATGATGCTAGCAGAATCTTTGGACTCTTACAGTGGTAGAAATGAGGTATCCAAAAAATAAATAAAAAGGTTAGTCTTGGGTTGCCAAGTTAGCACATTATTTATTCCCTCTTCAGCTTCTTTGGTGAGAGTTAAAAATATTAAATGGGACAAAGTAACATTCTGAATATTAAAATAAGGATATATGGGAGGATTTGAAGGACTTGAAATACCCAGACAACCCAAATTCTTTGAGCTTCCTTTGCCAGTTGATGCATTCACAATATCTCAGGTAAAATCCCTTGTCTTTGTGGTAAGAGGCAGTCTTTCCCATTCTTAAGCCAGTTCTCTTCAGATCCTAACCCTCTTTCCCCCATTTTCATTTCAAATTGGTAACTAAATTGGATTTCAGCATACTAATAGTTTATGTTGTCAAACTTTGTAACAGTTTTATACGATAAAATAAATATATAAAATAAATATACTTAACAATGTGTATAATGAAATACCTAGGGGAAAATATGTCTTATTATTATTAAATTCCAAACATGCTCAACCAACAAGAGAAGAAATATAGTTTTAGGTTAGTCTATTTTTTTTGTATAGTGCCATTATCTGAATTCATTGAGAGGGCAAGGTAGTTTTAATTCTTAGGTTGGCTAACAGGAAGCTGTATAGATTACTAATCATGCTAAAGAAAATTAAGACATCATAAATTATTTACAATAATATCTAGAAAGAAAATGACTGAATTTATAATATGAATCTCATCTACTTCCTAACTATGTTGCTTAAGTAGACATAGATGACCATCTTGTTACTAAGGCCTTGAGAAATAATTCAATGAGGGAACTACCAGTATCTATAAAAAATGTGATTGTGGCTTCTCTTGTCAGATGACAATATTGATGGGAGAGACTAATATTGAAATAGTCTGCCAGATTACAATGGAGATTGGAAAGATCCTGTGATTGAGAAGGGCAGGTGCAGAAGCCAGGCACTTAACCTCCAGAGGCTAGGTATTTATGCTTTCCCTAATAGAGACACATAGATATTTAGTGCTGGTTTATTGATTATGGAGTCTACAGATCTGAGATATATGGGCAACTCATAAAGTTCCTAATAAATTGGCATAAAATCTCCATGTCTCAGAATAAAGCTTACCAAAAGAAAGGCAGAGTCATTACCCTATTTCTAGACCTGTGTTCATTTTTTGGTAAATATATTCTGTTTTTTTTTTTTTTCCATAGTGAGAGAATCAGGAAGTCAGCTTTTTGTTCTTTTTTTTTTTGTAGTAAGTCATTTTATTTTATTCTTTTTAAAGAGAAAAAGAGAAAGAAGGAAGAAAAAAAGAATGAAATAAAGAGAAAAAGAAGAAAAAAAAAAAGGAAGAGAGAACGGGAATCTTGCTCTATTGCCCAGGCTAGAATGCAGTCTACAAATGGATATTAAAAGCTTTTTTATACTAATAATTGTGTTATACAATGGAGACAGGAAGGAATAAGGGAGGAAAATAACAAACAAACAGCCAACCAATATTTCATTTAAACCTATGAAATGCTATGCAATTGCTAGGGAGCGATTTACTCCCAACCGTGTGGTCACTTTTAGAATAAATGTGATGCGTTACTGAAAAAAAAATGTATATTTTGTGGATTTGGAGTAGAGAGTTCTGTAAATGTTTATTAAGTTTACTTGTTTGAGGTTTAAGTTCAAGTCCCGGGTATCCTTCTTAACCTTCTGTCTCATTAATTTATCCAATATTGACAATGTAATGTTAAAGTCTCCCACTATTATCGTGTGGGAGTCCAAGTCTCTTTGTAAGTCACCAAGAAGTTGCCCTGTGTATCTGGGTGCTCCTATATTGGGTGCGCATAGGCTTAGGGTCGTTAGCTCTTCCCGTTACATTGATCCCTCTACCGTTATACAATGTCCTTCTTATCTCTTTCGGTTTCTATTACTTTAAAGTCTATTTTATCAGAGATGAGAATTGCAACTACTGCTTTTTTTTTTTTGCTCTCCATTTGGTTGGCAAATCTTCCTCCATCCCTTTGTTTTGAGTCTCTGTATATCCTTGCATGTAAGATGGATCTGGATGCAGCTTACTGATGGGTCCTTTGAAGTGGCTGATACTGGTTGTTCCCCTCTATACATAGTGCCTCCTTCAGAAGCTCTTGTAAAGCAGGCCTGGTGGTAATGAAATCTCTGAGTACTTGCTTGTTTGCAAAAAATTTTATTTTTCCTTCACTTATGAAACTTAGTTTGGCTGGATATGAAATTCTGGGTTGAAAGTTCTTTTCTTTAAGGATGTTGAATATTGGCCCCCACTCTCTTCTGGCTGGTAGGGTTTCTGCTGAGAGATCAGCTGTGAGTCTGATAGGCTTCCCCTTGTGGGTAACCTGACCTTTCTCTCTGGCTGCCCGTAGTATTTTCTCCTTCGTTTCAACCCTGATGAATCTAATGATTATGTGCCTTGGGGTTGCTCTTTTTGAGGAATATCTTTGTGGTGTTCTCTGGATTTCCTGGACTTGAATATTAGTCTGCCTTGCTAGGTTAGGAAAGTTTTCCTGGATAATATCCTGAAAAATATTTTCCAGCTTGGATTCATTCTCTTCGTCACATTCAGGTACACCTATCAAACGTAGATTAGGTCTTTTCACATAGTCCCATATTTCTTGGAGACTTTGCTCATTCCTTTTTACCCTTTTTTCTCTAATCTTGTCTTCTCGTTTTATTTCGTTAAGTTGGTCTTCGACCTCTGAAATCCTTTCTTCTGCTTGATCAATTCGACTGTTAAAACTTGTGCATACTTCTTGAAGTTCTCTTATTGTGTTTTTCAGCTCCATTAATTCACTTATATTCCTCTTTAAATTGTCCATTCTCATGAACATTTCGTGAAACCTTTTTTCAAGGTTCTTAGTTTCCTTGCATTGGGCTAGAACATGTTCTTTTAGCTCACAGAAGTTTCTCATTATCCACCTTCTGAAGCCTGATTCTGTTGATTCCTCACATTCATTTTCTATCAGGCCTTGTTCAATTGGTGATGAGGCACTGCAATCCTCTGTAGGAGGAGAGGCATTCTGATTTCGGGTGTTTTCAGCCTTTTTGCGCTGGTTTCTTCCCATCTTTGTGGATTTATCCACCTGTCGTCTGTGTAATTGCTGACTTTCAGATTAGGTCTCTGAGTGGACGTCCAGCTTGTTGGTTATAAAGTTTTTTCTATTTCTTAATTTTCCTTCGGCGGATGCCCCTCCCCCACAGAGCTGGACCTTCCCGGGTTCAGCTGTACTTGGTGTGAAATGCTGAATCCTCAGCAGTTCCAACTGCTGTTTTTTTTGGTATTGTTGTTGGGGGGGGGGGGGGACCAGCTTTCCCCTGCGGCGACCCACTACGCCGGCTGAAACAGCGGCGTTAAGATTCGTGGCGCTTTTCTGCCCGGGAATCTCCTGGTCTGGTTCCCCACTTCAATCCGCTTTTTAATCAGCTGAATGGGAGACTCTGCTTTCCCGGAGCTCCAACGCCAACCAAAAGGGCACTCAGTCCCGTATACTCCAGACTGAGAACCGCCGCGTCGGGGCGCCTGCAAAACGGCCGCGCCCTCCAAAAGGGTCGCACTGGCGACCCGTGGGGCTCCTCCGCCAAGAATCTCTTGGTCCGTAGGCTATGAAAATTCGTCTGAAAATGTGGCGTCCACTCACTCTCTGCGCTTTCAGTGGGAGCTACAATCCTGAGCTGCTGCTAATCAGCCATCTTGGATCTCTCTCCCTTTGGTAAATATATTCTGAGGAAGAGAATATAAGTAGACCTTTCAGTTGTTTTCAGATAATGGCTCCCAAATTGCACATTTCTGGTGTGGAAGAATGGCACTGTGGTTCAATGGTCAGAGTAGAAATGTGTGGTATTCAGGTGATAAATAGAGTCTTGCCCCAAGTACATCTCACTGTAGCCATAGGGGACCTACAGACACATCCTCTTCTTTTTCCCTTCATTTCCTGTGTGTTCTTGGAAAAGATATTCTAGGCAACTGGCTAAATACTCACATTTACTTGGTAACTCAGGAATAAGAGTTGTTATGAAAGGAAGGAACAAGGATGGAACTCCTGGATCTCACCTTCCTTACCAAAAGAGTAAACCAAGCACAGTAGGATATTCCCATAGAATCTGAGAGATTAGCGCTACCATCAATGACTGAAACGGTACGTTGTGGTCATTTCTATTGCAGCTCCATTTAACTCTCCAGTTAGGCTGATGGGGAAGACAGATGGGTCTTGGAGAATGAGTGTGGATTATCGTAAGCTTAATTAGGTGATGCCTCCAAGTGCAGCTGCTATTCCAGATGTTGTCTCCTCACTAACTCAAATCAACAGAGCTCCTGGTAATCAGTCCAGGCTGCAGTGCAATCAACTCTACCTGGCAGCCCATATGATCCAGCAGATCCAATGAAGCTTGAAGAGTCTGTAGCAGATTGAGATGCTATATGGAGCCTCAGTAGTAGTGAATTTACTACTGAGGCTCCATAAAGCATCCCAATATCATTTAAAAAATAAAAGTTATGACCTCCCCAGCAAGTAACTAGTCTTATTTTGAGAAACAACTCTTGAAATGGTACAGACTAAATGCCTGGCATTATGATCTGAATTTCCCATTATGAACCAGTCATAAACTCATTCACCAAAAAATAAAGTGAGGAATACACAACAGTACTCTATCACATGAAATGCACACATACACACACACACACACACATGCACACACACACATGCACACATACACAGGAATGGTTCCAAGCCAGTCTTGAATGCACACGTTAAATTGCACAAAGAGGATTCTCATCTTCCTTGGTGTCTTCCTGCTACCCTGCTGCTCTCTCTCAACCCCAGTGGCCTCATGGAGGGATTCCTGTGACCAGTTAGTAGCCCGAGACACCAAATAAATCAGTAAATGGATAGATAGGTAGGTAGATAGCTCTTGGTTTACACATGCCTCTTCCTAATTTCCTGGGGCCAGCATTGGTGGACTTATGCTTCATGACTACTCCTTAATTCAATGCTGGTCCTAAAGGGAAGTAAACATGTTGTCTAATTTGCCTGTAAGAAGTCATAGATTGAGTTAAGTAATAACAAAAACCAGTGGGTAATAATTAATAGTTTGAGTAGGTAGTCAGAAACTTAGAAGTAGAAAGACTGTTTTGGTAGAGGGTAGTGGATATCTTCTTCCACTCTGAATGCTCTCAGAGTGGAAAAATATTAGTGTACTATTTGAATGCTTATCAAGAGTCTCTTAAGGTTCGCGATAGATGGTGACCCACTCTATAGATGTTAGTCAGCCCCCTTGCCCATTCTATTGTGCTTGCATAATGATCTTAGGAATCATATAGCAATGGTGACAATGATGAAACCCATTGTGGCGGGTTGAATGATGGCCCCCAAAAGATATGCCCACATACTAATCCCCAGAATCTGGGAATGTGACCTTATTTGACAAAGAATCTTTATAGGTCTAATGAAGTTAAGGAATTCGAGACAAAGTCACCTGGATTTCCTGAGTAGGTACCAAATCCATTGAAAAATATCCATATAAGATACAAGAGATAGAGCAATAGCCAAGATGTGGAAGCCACCTAAGTGTCCATCAACTGATGGATAGTGGTATATATACAGACTGGAATATTATTCATGTTCTCACTCATATGTGGGAGCTAAAAAAGTTAATCTCATAGAGGTAGAAAGTAGAATGATGGTTTCCAGAGGCTGGAAAGTATAGGGGAAGGAGGGATGAAGAGAGGTTGGTTAATGGGTACAAAATTATGGTTACAGAGAAGAAATATGTTCTAGTGTTAGCACTGTCAGGTGACTATGGTTAGCAATAATTTATTGTATAGTTAAAAGTATCTAAAGAGAAGATTCAGGATGTTCTCAATATGATGAAATGATAAATGTTTTAGTAGATGGATAACCCAATTACCCTGATTTGGTTACTACATATTATATGCATATATCAAAATATCATATGTTCCTCCAAATTTGTAAAATTATTATGTATCAATTTTTTTAAAAAAGAGGCAATGGAGGAGAAGAGAGACACAGAACAGGCCATGTGAAGATGGAGGTAGAGATTAGAGTTACGTCGTCACAAGCCAAAGGACACCTGGGGTCACGAGAAGCTGAAAGAAGCAAGGAAGGAGATTTCCCTAGTCTTCAGAAGGAACAAGGTACTGCTGATGTCTTGTTTCTGACTTCTGGTGCCCAGAACTGTGAGAGAATGAATTTTTGTTGTTTATGAGCTACTGAGTTTGTGGCAATTTGTTACAACAGCCAAAGGAACAAAAATACTAAGGAGAGACTTCTCTGTATTATTTTGTTATCACTATTGCTGAGGAGTCAATTTTTCTGGTAGAATTAGTCCCCTCTGAGCTAAGGAGCTAGAGCCTGGGTAGGACTTCGGCAGGGTGGTTACTTTTTTTAGTGGGACATCAGGTATTTGTGCCAATGAAAAACACCTTAAGGATATGGATTGGATTTGTTTTTTCTGTCTATTTTACTTCTAGAAGCATTAATTCCTGTTATTTCAGGCATTCATTATAGACTCAACAGACACCTTTTAGTTCATCAGAATATCTTGTCCAACATTTCTCTGGCCATGAAATTGTTATTTTGTGAGTGAAATCAGGTAATATGCTGCTGGCCATGGGATAATTGGTTTTATCACGTATCCTGTCATCCTGAAGCAGCTCACTTACAGCATAATTGGATGGCTTATTAGAGGATCACTTACACTTTCATTCAGGAGATCTCCTTATGAGATTGGAATGCCTGTTCAGGAGAGCAGTATATAGAAAGATTTCTCTCAGAGATAGATAATATGTGAGTCTGGAGAAGAAGGAATGATAGAAAGTTTGATGCTTTTCAGGTTACAACCATAGTGTGCCCTAGAAATTGTGCTAACTCCAAACACTTCTGGCTTAGAGGATTTAGTAAGCAAGAGATGAATGCAGCCACCAGGCATTGTAACAAGGGTTCTTTTGAGTTGGAAGCTGAGACAGCTATTTGGTCTTTTTAGGTTCTTCACCATGAGTTGAATATACTAAAAAGAGGGATTATGGTGCTGTCTGGGGTGATTAATCCTGACACTGAAGAAAAATAGAGTTACTAGTTCCCAGTGGAGGCAGAAAGGAGAATGGACAGAATCAACTGAGACAAGAATGGGGTTGGGGGAAGATCTTTGTATTGCCAAGTATAGCAATAAAGAAAAAATGACTTAAAGGTGACTTTAGTCATATACAGTAGGATCACCTAAGACAGAATTCTCAGGAATAAAGGTTTGGATTATCCCAGATATTATGTTATTTAACCAACTCTTGTGATGGCTCATGGCAAAGGGGACATGAAATGAAGGAGGGGGGAAGGCATATTTGTCTTCATGATTTTGCATAAACAAGAAGTGTAGTCACTTCTTATTATTTTACTGGCTGTATCTCTCTCTTTCTCTGTATATATTTATGTATTTGACTAATATACCTTTTATTTCCTACTCATTTACAACACTATTTCATATAGAGCATATTGAGTTTATAGGCTGAACAATATTTATGTGTGATGGAGGCAAAATTAGAGAAGAATAGACTGTAACTAAAGAGCCAAGACATGTATTTAGATTTGTATATAATGGGACTCCGGATGGTCTCCTTGTTGTAGGAGTAAAAAGACGTGCTTTAGTTATATAAGAGATGGTATCATTATATTTGGCAGAAGCATATTTTTGTGACAAGGGTATATATAGATTTTAATTAGTGAAAGAGTTATAGTTTAGGGGTATTTGTCATATTTTTGCTGCCCCAGGAACTCGAGTTCCTATGTGATAGGAATTCTATTATTTCAGGCAAGATCCTTATTTCCACCTTAGAAGTCTACATGGTATAAATGTTCTTCTTTCTCATGAGCTAGTGTGTGTGCACATGGCCTAAATTTGGATAATGAGATGCTCATGCCAGGGATTTTGAATATGGGAGAAGTGACACAAAGAATCTAGACAGTATTTAGTCATTTTGAGGTGGCATTATTTTGTCGGTACTCAGTGTACACAGTGCTACCTGCTGTTTGTGGTCATCTCAGTGGAGAGTTCCAAGGACATCTTTGGAGGTAGCAGCTATGTTCTAAGACAACTATTCCAGTGGAGAGGTCTTGACTGTAATCCTAGTTTCTACTAATTTTCTGAGCCTGGTTCTTCAGTGTGGTATAACATAAAACTTTGCTGGCCTTTGTCCTGTTTTCTAGGGGGAGTCTCTAAATCCTTGGAATTCTCTGAGTAATAGGAGTGTCTTTTTTTTTCATGATGGGCTCTTTAGATCACACCTGATAGTGTTTACTAACAAGGTGATTCATGGCAGACCCCTAGGTCATTTATATTAATGAGTTGACTCCGAATTGGGCTGGCCATGCTAGAAAGACCAATCAGATGAATAGAGGGTTAGGGTTTTGCATGACATGGTATCAGCCCAACCTCCTAGCCTCCAATGAGGTAAAAGGAACTGGAGATTCAGTTCTATCATGTGGCTGATGATTCAACCAATGATGCTACATATAGAAACCTCAATAAAAGCTCTGGACACTGAAAGCCTGAGTGAACTTCCCTGGTTGGTGATCACACATGAGTGTGCTGCAAGTATGAAGCATCCTGAGGACACGAAAGTTTTGTGTTTGGAAAACTTTTTGTTTGGGACGTCCCAAACCTTGCCAATTAATACACATCTCTTTATTTATCTGTATGGATCTGTGACCTTTATAATAAAAAATTAATCGTCACACTGTCCTGAGTTCTGTGAGTTGTTCTGTAAGCAAATTATTGAGGATGTAGTGGGAATCTCCAAAACTGTAGCTGGTTGGGTAGATGTGCAGGTGGCCTGGGAACCCTGGAGCTTGAGGCTGGTATCTGAAGTCAGGGAAGTATCATGGACTATGCACCTAATCTGTGAGATTTGACCCAACTCTGGATAGTTAGGATTAGAATTGCTTTGGGTCTGGCTTTCCTGTTAATTCTGTGAGCCACTTGATATTCCAGCAAATTCCCTTTTTGCTTAGGTTAGTTAGAGCAGCAGTCCTCACCCCCCAGGCTGGGTACTGGTTCATCGCCTGTTAGGAACTGAGCTAAACAGCAGGAGGTGAGTGGCAGGTGAGTGAGCATTACTGCCTGAGCTCAACCTCCTGTCAGATCGGTGGCAGCATTAGATTCTCATAAGAGTGCAAACCCTATTGTGAACTGCACATGTGAAAAATCTAGGTTGAGCATTCCTTATGAGAATCTAACTAATGTCAGATGGTCTGAGGCAAAACAGTTTCATCCCAAAACCATCTCTCCCACCTTGTCCGTGGAAAAATTGTCTTCTATAAAACCAGTCCCTGGTGCCAAAAAGGTTGGGGACTGCTAAGTTAGAGTAACTTTCTGTTGTCTGCAATCAACATAAGGCATAAGGAGAAAAGAGGGCAACTATGCTAAGCATTAGTAGAAACTAAGGATTAAGCCTTGGAAATTAACATGAGGTCTCTAATCCCCTAATTTTCTCTTCTTCCTTTAGCAAATTTATGACAGTAAAAAAGTAAAAAATGGTAGGATCATTTTTATATTATAGAGTAAGACATTTGTAAGGCAGAAGAACCTCTTAAAAAAAGAATGGTCATGTTGCATATTTTAATTTTTCCTCTAAAGGAAAGTCACTTTCTCAATGATAACCACATCTTCCTAAAATATATTTGTTTTTATAAAATAAATAAAATAAAAATTTCATAGTCACCTTTTTGCCAGCTATATTAGTTAGAGGTATATTGGACTGCTAGCCACAGAAAACACTAAATACAGTGGCATAAAAGGGATCAATTTTTTTCTCACATAACAGAAGTGTGAAGGTAGGCAATCCAGGTATGGTATGCACAATGTCATCAGAGATCCAGGCTTCTAACTTTCCCCTCAAATGTTTACTCTCCTCCTCATGATTTCAAGATGGCTCTTTGCCCTATAGGTATGGTGACCAGACTATAGCTAGCAAGAAGGGTGAAGGGCAAGGGGCAAAGAACTCATGTCAATGAAGACAGCTCTTTATAAAAAACTTTCTGAAAACTTTTTCAGTGACTTGTATTTGCAATCTTATTGGCCAGAATTATGTTTCTTGGC
Source organism: Ateles fusciceps (assembly GCA_036589455.1). Classification (NCBI taxonomy): domain Eukaryota; kingdom Metazoa; phylum Chordata; class Mammalia; order Primates; family Atelidae; genus Ateles; species Ateles fusciceps. The sequence goes on from JAZHEH010001378.1 coordinate 3,746,644, forward strand.
CAACCTTAGCTGCAAGGGAGTCTGACAACAAAGTTTATTCATTTATTTATTTTTTGCTGCACATATTGCCATCATAAATAAAAATCAGGGTTGTAAAGAAAACTGGCACATTGTTTTCTTTAACTTCTAATGTGCTACTTATAATTACTCTTGTTGGATAAATTGCTCTCTAGTCTGGGACTTATAGTTCTACCAATTTAACAGCTGATTACAAGATGAGCACTCAATTTAGTAACTATTTATATCTATAAAGGCTAAACATATACATGGAATAAAGTTAAGACTCCCCCTGATGTTCCTTTCTTGGAAATTCCTGCAATAGTCACTTTCTTGGATTGTCATTGAAGAACGAAGTTAAAATATCTGGGAGGTTGAGGTTGGTGTGGCAAATGTTAAAAATAATTGTATAGATTGAGAACCTATGCTGCTACTGAGTCAAACTTAAATGTTACAAGTGGTACGATAGTTGTCATATTAAAGTCTTTGAGAAGAGAATATGTTTACACAAGAAGGCCAGAGATAAGACTTCAGACATTAGGTTTGAAGCTATGGAAAGGAGGACCAGTGTCAGGTGGTAACACTTACCTAGGAGGGGGACTAAGCAGAATGGCATGGAACATTAATAGAATATGAGAATGAAGAGTTGAAGGAAACAAGAATGGATTGTTCATCCACTAGGGAGACAGGAATAAAGGAAATTCTGAAAAGTAAAATCTTAAATATTTAGAAGTAGGCTGTATGTTTAGAAGGGAGAATGAGTGATCTAAAGAATATTTTGAGGTTGGAGTTTAGGAAACTCAAGAAGTAGAATTTTCCTGAAGCCAGGGAGGGGTCTGATATGTAGACAGATGAGACCTTGGTATGCTAGGTACCTGATATTCTGAGCAAGAACGAGGTTGTGTCCAAGGAATAAAAGTTAAAGTTTAGAAAGAATAGACTAGCTGTAACAGCAAGGACTTAAGGAGAAACTACGTTGCTTTAAAATAAATTAATCGAGCTGGGTTAAATGGGCTGTAGAAACCACAAACGCCGTCTTCTTTTCCTTTTGGTAGGGTGTGCTCTACTAGTATCCTTTCAAATAGTGCTCATTTTAGTTTTTCCTTTCCTGTTTGGAACAATCTAAACATAGAAATAATCACTAAGAAGTCATTACCGAATTCCTTATTTTGTGGCATATAGTTATGATGCAACCAGAAAAACAATGCCAGATTTTGTTTATCTGAAAAATGAGGATATTTGAAGTTTATTGAATGTGAAAATATGATTCTTTAAGCTGTAAATAATACAGTACTATCCCTTCTAATTTCCATATAAGCAATTTATATTCTTTTCTCCTTAGGCTCATTTTTTCCTTTGGTAAGTGTATCTGCACTGCCTTGAAAAATGATTAGAATTGACTTAATGTTAATCTATTCCTGTAATAGTCTTTATATCCAGCTTTTTTTTCTCTTGAGCATGTACAAATCTTTTTTCCATATTTGTAAAGTATTCCCTTTATATCAGAACTTTGCAATGATTGTGTGCAATTCTGTTATACTCTAATAGAATTGTGCTTAATATTTGCTTAATCTTAGTCTTCAATACTCAGTAAAAATACCATAATAAAATTAATAATCATAATAAACCTGAATTAGTTATGCAAACTAGAACACTTGTTTCTACTGTAACTGAGAAGTGGACTTGGAATATTTTTGGCTTTTTAGAGGGTTGATAAATTGGTTTCAGACTCACAGCTTTCTGGGAGAAGCCAAGATCACCCAAAGGAGTTCAAATAGTATAAGGATTACGTAATGCATGGCAACTGGTGGGTTGAAGACAGTCTTCCACCCTAATTCTTACTGAGAAACATATTTCATTTGGGTAATAAGGAATAATTCAAAGTATTGTTTTAATGAGACGAGTGACAGTTACTCTAATATGAACCCATGCCACACAGTGCACAAGTGCAGTGATCAAACATCATAGTGTAATTAAAAATAGAAGACTGGCACATGAACTTAAGACACCAAACTCTGCTTCTTGAGGCCTACACCGAAAATCATCTTAATGTGATAAAAATCTATTCTGCAGGAAAGTCCTCCAGGGAATGTGATTATGTCACCTCCCTCTTCACCCAATGCCAATGTTTACAAATCTTCTTGTAAGGAAATACTTTTCTTATATTTAACCTAAATCCCTACGTGGAAGCTTAAGCCCACTACTTCCTCTCCTAGCCTTAGTGAAGATGCAATACAGCTGCCACTTCCAGATGGTCCTTAAAAAAAAAAAAAACCTAAGGCTTATTTACATATAATCAGCTCATACATCTCCTTTCTCTATGCTCATCAACAAGAGAAAAATACCGCAGTGCTTCTTCTTACATTGCTTATTACCTCTAAGATTGCACATTACCATTTCATTATATTTTATAGTTAAATCTTTACACCTGTTCCTAATTATTTCCTTATGACCAGTTTTCAGAAGTGAAATTCTGGGGTCAAAAGGTACGCATGTTTTAAATATGTTTACTCATATTGCCGAATTACTCTTGACAAAGATTGTACTTATTTATGTATCTAGTTGCTGTGTGGGAAAAAGAAGGAAGTCTTTCTTCTCACTCATGCCAATGTTGTATATTACCATTCCTTTTGTCTTTGCCAGTTTGGTGCCTCATTACTTTAATTTTCACTTCTTTTTTTTAATAATTGAAGTTGAATATTTCTCATACATGTTGGCAATCTGTCTTTATGTATGTATAAGCACTTTCTTTTCCATTACTTTACTCATTGTTATATTATTTCTTTTACATGTCATAGTTTTTCATAGGAAAGAAATCATACTTTGTTTGGTACATGTTACCAATATATTTCTTCCACTTCATCAATTTTTAAAATTCCATTTGTCATATTTGGATGTTTTTAATTTTTATATAGTAAAATTTATTAATCAGTAATTTGTGAGTCTTGGTTAAGGAGCCTGTTTACACCCCAAGATTACATAGACTCACCTATATTTTCTTTCTTAGTATTTTCATATTTTAAGTGAAGCAAGGCACTGAGAAGGTGACATCTGAGCAAAGATCTGAAAGAGATATGGAGAGAGCCATGTGCATGTTTGGGGGGAAATTGTTCAAAGCAAAGGGAACCACAAATGTGAAAACCTTGTCATTTGAGCTTTTATGTGCTGTTTGCAGACCAGTAAGGAGGCCAGTGTGTGAGGTGGAGTGATTGACGGGTGAGAGCAGTACAAAAGGAAGTCCAGGAGAAAATATGTGTCATGTTATTTAGGCTTTTCAACGTCACTGTGAATTCTTTACTCTGATAGATATGGGGAACCATTGGAGGGTTTTAAGCAAATAAGTCATGTGACCTCACTTTCATCTTAACAGGATAAATTTTTTTTTTTTTTTGAGATGTAGTTTCGCTCCTGTTGCCCAGGCTGGAGTGCAGTGGTGCGATCTCAGCTCACTGCAACCTCCACCTCCCAGATTCAAGTGATTCTCCTGCCTCAGCCTCTCAAGTAGCTGGGATTACAGGCATGTGCCACCATACCTGGCTAATTTGGTATTTTTAGTAGAGACAGGGTTTCTCCATGTTGATCAGACTGGTCTCAAACTCCCAACCTTAGGTGATCCGCCTGCCTCGGCCTCCCAAAGTGCCGGGATTACAGATGTGAGCCACTGCACCAGGCTTAGGATAATTCTTTATTCTGTTATAGCCTAACCAGTTGCTTTCAAATAACATGCTGAATAATCGAATTTTTTCTAGAGATAGAAGCTTGCTTTTAAAAATGCAACTTGCAAAAATTATTAAATTCTTATGTAGAGTTAATATATATGTGGGATTTTCACATTGCTTGCTTTAGTCTCCAGAACTTTTCTTGCATAAATACAGTATGGTCTGATTATTATATCTTAAAATATATTTTAAATGTAGCTGGAGAGGTTCCTTGTTACTACTTTTTAAATCAAAACTCTCCTGCCTCTTTTTGGGTAATTTTGTCTGTATTTAACCTTTTCTTTCTTTCTTTCTTTTCTGTTTTTCTGAGACAGAGTCTCATTCTGTTGCCTCCAATTATGGCTCACTGTAGCCTTGACTTCCCAGCCTCAAGTGATCCTCCCATCTCAACCTCCAGAGTAGCTTGAGACTATAGGTGCACACCATTATGCCTGGCTAGTTTCTTTTCTTTTCTTTTCTTTTCTCTTCTTTTCTCTCTTTCTTTCTTTCTTTCTCTCTTTCTCTCTTTCTTTCTTTCTTTTTCTTTCTTTCTTTCTGTCCTTCTTTCTTTTTCTCTCTTTCTCCTTCCTTCTTTCCTTCCTTCCTTTCTTTCTCTCTTTCTTTTCCTCCCTCCCTCCTTCTCTCCTTCCCTCCCTCCCTCCCTCCCTCCCTCCCTTCCTTCCTTCCTTCCATCCTTCCATATTGGGCAGAGAGGCATGTGAAAATAACTGTTAGTATTATATGAAATAAACATGACTCAGGGGGAGTCATCATAAAGCAATTGTAGATTATATCCAAGAGCCCCTTACAATGAAATCTATAGGGCTATGCTTTCCCGTTTCCCTGGATGAAAACTTAGGAAGGAACTGCAACTTTTAAAAATTTGTTCTTAGGGCACAAAACTCTCTCTCTCAGTTTAGTAATTAGAATGTCCTATCTCATGGGATGTCACAAGGTCAGTCTTGCTGTCCAGTTGAGGCATCTACCATAGGTACTCAGACACGTTTCAGGTTGGAAGCCTGATCCCAAAGGATGGAGAGTAGATGGCTTCTTCCTCTCTGCCAAGCACATCTACCCTTCTACCTGCTACTATTAGTGAAATTTTATTTTCCCTTCAGGATCAGCGCTGATGGGGGAGAAGGGTGGGAGGAGAGATAGGTTGAGGCAAGATATACTTTAGATGCCTGGTACTATTGTGAGTTGGGTGGTGCTGCTCTCTGGTCCTGATGTGTGTTTAATCTGGATTTTTTCACTTACAAGTGCTCTCATGAGTTCTTTGAGGACTCCACCACCTCTGGCTTCCCAACTTTCCCAGCATCCCCTCCCTTGCCCCAACCAATCTATAGATGATTTCTATTTCTATTTGGGCTGATTGTTTCCTGCTCCTTCAGCCCTAGGAATCTGGTGATAGCTGCCATTTTATCTCTGGTGAGGTCTATTCCTACTTCAGGTAGCTTTCTGAATCACAATCTAAGATGACCTGAGATAACGGCTTTTTAACTCACTAGTTTCACTCAAAGTTTCCAGTGAAAATGTTCATGGATTCTTCGCTGATACGTCCCTCTCCTTCTCTCCATCTAAATTCTTGGTCTACATTCTGCTCCCAATTCAGCAACAACTCTCTTTCATTCTTCCACAAGAGAACCTGTCAGTCCAGGTTTTACATTTTAGGTTTTCCAAGTAAGAAACAAGCCACCAGTCCACAGTATCCTCCAAACAGCAAAGATATATAGTAAATCCTTGTGGTTGTTCCTTAAAACACCGTCTCTTTTAACACGAGACAGAGAGTGAGCACCACATTGTGCTCCAATAGCTGCCTCCAAAAATCCTCCTCAGTCTCCACCCCCTCTTTTCTCACTTCTTCCTGACTTTTAAACGGAGGGCTATTATCTCAGAAGCTGCAAATAATTTTCTGCCTTGGGATGTTTTTCAAATCTCACTTTGAAATGTAGCCTCTATTATTTTCAGGCCTCAGCCAAAATAGAGGATCTCATTTTAACATCCAGTTATATAATGAGTGTCACTGTTACGAACACTAATTAAGGAACTGTTAAGGAATGTTGATTCTCTAGCTCCTCTTATCCAGTAAGAATATACCCCACCTCTTTCCATGGTGGGGGAGATGAGTTGGACTACTTTTGCCAGGAAAAGGTAATACATCTTTTCCCATGGCTACCCAAGAAGCTGTCAGTATCAACTCTAGTGAAACTGGAGACAGCCTGTATCCTTTGGCTACATCCATGTACTAGTGGATCATATTGCTCTGCCCAAACAGGTTCTAGACTTGCTCTTTTCCTCTTGGACATACCCGCCCTTATAATCCCATGGGGGAAAGTCTCTTCCATCACAGCACTGGGATATTATAATGGGAGGTAGGAAGCCCCGCTGTGCTCTTTAATTTAGTTGATTCTAGACAGCTCTGTCTAAAGGTAAAGCATTTGTCTCTGATCTTTGTGCTTAGACTCTTGGCCTTGTATCCTGAATGCAGAGTATTTTACATTCTGACTTCTTTGACTTCTACCTTGAATGGAAGAAATGTTATATAGCTCCCCAAAATTAACCATGCACATTGGTAAAGTGTGATTTAACTTTTGGTGGGTAAGAAAAATATGTTTTTTCTGCACAACAATTCAGTATCTCTCACAATGGTTTGAAATAAACAGAAATTTTGCTGACTTTTTTTTTTTTTTTGTCATGAGGAATTTATTAAGGGCTAAACTTAATTCAGCACAGTAAAGTGTTGAACTTAATCAACAAATTAAACACAAATGGGAACATCAGTTCTGTAACCAATGAACAAAATAGTAAACGACACGTCAGTCTGAGAGTTTAGCTTGAACAAAAAACATGTGGTACAGGAAAACACAGGAGATTGTCCCACAGTGGACTCAACAGAGAAAGAGCATGGAGTACATAATGAGCATTGTCAAGTGTTGCTAAACTAGTTTGATTTGAGATTTTTAAGGACCCTCGAGTTCCATGTTAAAAAGCTTTGACTTATTCTCATGGGCAAAGAGGATACATCTTGTGCAAAGTCTCAAATGAAGATGAAACTGCAAAGTTTCCATCTTCTATACGAGAGAACGTGAAAGTCTCTAAGAGTGGAGGTATGCATTAGAACATTATCTTAAGCACAGAGGACCAGAAGTGTTGAATACCTGTGATCTGGACAATGGGACAAGGAATAGATTTTAATTATGTTTTTTGTTAGCAGCCTGTGTAGCATGTCCTCAGGGCTGCAAATGGGCTTACAAACCTTCCTTTCAAAATTGACCCTAAGTGGTTGGTGAGCATTTTAATAATTGTTATAATCTGTTAAATTCTATTGTCATATAATTTCCAATCCTCACAACAACGATGCAAGCCGGTCTCATATCTTCTTTACAGATTGGGACACAGGTGCGCAGAGAAGTTAGGAAATGTGTCCAAGTTTTCAAAACCATGACTGCAACCTGATATGGTCTAATGATCTTTTTGGATAAAGTCTGATGACCAGTTTTGTCCCTGCTATGCCCAATACAGAAGTCCCTGAAACCGCTGGAAACAGGCTACACTTAAATCTGTTCCCTAGACTTCCGATTAAAGGTGTGATCAGGAAGTGAGCTTGCCTTATTACCTGATTTACCCTTAAGTAATATAAAATATACACAGGAAATTTACTAATCTATACACAGATTGTTTCTCACGGTGGTGAAAACTGTTCAACTTTGGGGGTAGTCAGGGAGGCTAATGAAAGAGACATGATGGGGAAACACATCTTGGGATCAAAACATTCCCTAGTTTTCTGTAAGTTGGTGGTAGAAAGTACCCTCATGGATGGAGTCAGACCTAACAGTGAAAGAACCTTTGCTGTGCAGCCACCTTGTGAGTATCGTAGCAAATACTGTTTTGTTAACACTCCTGTCTACCCTTTTCCCTGACAGACTAACTGGATGTAGAAACCACACCCACTTTTTTTGTTTTGTTTTTTTTTGCCAAAGACTGTGCCATAAAAACGGAGAAAAAAGGGGAAAAAAATTCAAGAATATATTAACCTTACCTGGAGCCGCAATCAGATAGTACTACTTTTGATATGTTTGATACTGTCTCCCACAATGACTTTACAGTGGGGTAAAAACTACTTGTAATCCATTGCTAATGGGTTCTTATGCTTCTCCTAGACTTCTACCTCCCATGGTCTTATATATAATATCTATACCTTGTTGTATTTTATTGATCTGCCCATTTATCTTTTCATCTTCCCCTTTTTAGATCTAATTTTAAAAAGAATGATTTTTAAAATTCTCTTCTCTATTTTTAAAAATTATTTTAAAATTAAAAAAAAGTATTATCTTAAGATGCCCACACACTATTTCTCACCACACTTCCTGAGTTGTTCTGGTAGAAATTATACTTGCTGGGAATGTATTGACCCTCCCTGATGCGATGATACAGTAGTTTTGCACTGACTGTCATTAGTGAAAAAGGTGAAAGGTTATTCCTGTTTCTCTTTCCCTCAAAACCTTGTAAGATAAGAATTAAGACTTAAAGAATGTGAAAGTATTTATTTTGGTGTGGTAAGTGTGGATGCAAAGTACTTAAAAAATTAGATATGGCATAAAGTTATTAATCAAAGAAAATCAGTTCTTAGAGAATTAGGAATAAAGTAAGTACTAGGGTATATATTTTATTGTAAGGTACATTAAATTGCTTTTAACTATATAAAACTATAAACAATTTTAAAAATCAGAATCTAAGTTTAGAAACAGATAAATATTTTCTTCTGTCAAGGTAATGGAATAAGGCTATGGAATGAATAGCGTCAAAACATGTACAAATTCAGTGGCTCACATAAATCATTTTTTGATCTATGTGCTTGGTTACAAGACATTCTCCGTTTTGGAAGATTGTTGCAATCTTCTCAGTGGGTATGAGGTGGCTATTTTTCTTGCACAATAATTCAGTATCTCTCACAACAGTTTGAAATAAATGGAAACTTCGTTGACATTTTCTTCAGGTAGATGTAAAATTGTTTCTAGTAAACATTGCTATCTTCTGTAAGGGAGATTTCCTTGGAAATTCTTATCCAATTTCTGTATTTGCACATAATATCCTTTCTTCAGGAGCACCTTCAGAAGTACAGCTCAGCCCCCCAAACACCAGGGATCATCTCAAAGTTCAGCTCAGTCAACCTTAGTAAGGTCAGTCAATTACTGGAGGAGGTTAGGGAAAAGTGGGAGTGGGACTTGCAATTGGATGATAGCCCTAGCAAGTATGACTCAGTTTCTAGTGGCAACAAGCTCCAGACTCCTCTGTGGGGCAGCTTCATAATTAAACGTTAAAATGCAAGTGCTTTTCTGTGAAGGAGAGCATATTTTCCTTCCAAAATTCTAATTTAATATTCATGTTCAGAGCTCACAGCTTAGTAGAAAATTCAGTCTTAAGATTCTGCACACTTAAGCAGGTAGTATGTGATTAAGATGATGCCTTAGTTGCAAGGCTTTTAAATCCAGTCCTCTTCCTTGCCACATACATGGTTTGTGAATCTTGGCAATTGGATCTATGTATTTCCTCCACGTAAATACCACACACTATTTTCAGTGTTTTCTGTGGCTTCACCCTGCAGGAGTGGGAACTGCAAGGGTGAAGTATGTTAATGGTCTGAAGTTCCCCAGGGCTACAGGGTGATGATGTTAAGATCTTTTCACACCATCCTGGCCTTAGTATGATGGGGATGCCCCTCCTGAGAGCCTGTGTGATAGAAATTCAGATCTATGGGTGACTGCATGACAGCATGGGCAGAAAAGGAAATATGGAAATAATAACTTCAGGGAAGAAGAAAGAACAAACCAAGGAATAGAAATGAACCAAAGAACCAAAACTGAATAGAAAGGGTAATGAAATAGGGATGGGTCTCAGAGGTTAGGGACCTCCATTATGGTTTCAGTTCTATTACTGAATGCTGTGTGACTTAGGGCAAGGCACTTAACTTCTCTGGGTCTCAGTTTCTCCCCTGGTTATATATTGGCTATATGATTCATGAAGTATTTTATGATTCTAACCTCCTAGTATTCTATTTTCTCTACACTCATATTTTGATTTTCCATGTGTTGATAGATTTTATTTTAACAAAACACCAATGTGTCTCAATTCTTGATGACATATTGTAATGATTTAGCAGGAATGTTAGTTAAAAAGTGTCCAAAATAAGACATAAGATTCACAATACTTCTCTACCTTAGAAACGAACAATATGCACATTAGTTTCCAACCTACCGAATTGGAGAAACCAGAGGAAATGTAGACTGCAACCTGCACTGAAGAATCTTTTCTGAGCAAATCATCTAAGCCAGTTTCAAAATGTCTTCCAAAAATTCAGACTATATTGTTTTAATACTGACTATATATTTTCAATGGTTACTTCATGAATATTCTAATGCAAGTAAGATGCTTTCCTTTGATTACCAAAACTACTAGGAAGACATTATTAGCAGAATCCAAAAGTTCTGCAAAAATCCCATTGCTATTACATGCTGAGCCATAATTTGGAAAATAGTAAAACACATAAAAATGTGAGTAAGTCCAGTGGAATAACCCAAGAGATTCATGTTAATAAAACAGAAAAATCAATTCATCTAGACAGGGCATAAACTAAAGATACATATTACATTCCATGCAGACATTCCTCTATATTTAGTACATAAAAGTATGTACTAGTGGGCAGACCAAGCATGAGGTTGGAAGTCAGAGGAATTGGGGCCATATTTAGAATTTTTCATTTCTTACTCCATAACTTTCAGTACGCTCAGCCCTTGTGTCTCGGTTTCCACGTGTGTTAAAATGAGGATAATGATACTCACCTGACCAATCTGAGATTAAATTATGAACTCTTAAAAAACTAAACCCTATGCATTTCTAGAAAAAAAAGACATGATTATTACTATTTCACTGAGACTGAGGCTTTTGGCAAAAGTATCATCCATAAGTGTATAAAGTCTTGTAAGTTCCTTGGTGCCCTGGAAAATTTCCAGGTATACCTATGATTTTATAGTGAGTGGACCCACCCTTAATGCCCTCAGTTCATCCAGCTGACCTAGGCCTTTTAATCTTAGAGTGAGGCTGAATGTCAGGTGAAAAATCAGGGGTTGTCAATTCCTTAAAACAGACTCAGAAACAAAAAGTCTTGACGGGGGACTTGAGAACGTTATTCAGAATGCAATCCTCAGGCACTGTGGAATAAGCTCCCTTATCAAAGAACAAATGTAAAACAGTGTGATGATATCTGTGCAACTCAGGACTCCTCAGGATGGTGAGTCAATTGGCCCACTTGGCTAAGGTGATCCCTGTGTTACAGTGCAGAATTACATCCTCACCTCGAAGGCAATGGGACCCCAGTACAGTCTTCCTTCATGGAGTAGTAGAGTCAGAAGCCAAGGCCCAGCTCCTTCTGGCTGTGCCCAACTTGCTTCTAATTCATGGCTCCCTGACAAAGGGACAGAAAGATCCAATGGCTCTAAGCCTGGTGGGCAATAGTTGCTTTGGAGGTGAGAGGAGAGTCTTTCAATGGGAATGTCAGTGAAGGGAGGACATGTGAGAGGAGTTTCTATGTGTGTTCTCACCTTTAAAATGTACTATGAAGTCCATGAGAATTATGGGCATTGTGGTATATTTACACTATGGTATAGAATTATGACAACATTCTCACGCAACATTTCATATCCTATTTGAAAGTGTAAATATGTTTCTTTCACCCATTATAAGTAGGGCTTTTTGGGTAAGCATGAGCTCCCTGAACTGTGAGCTAATAATTTCTACTGTCATGGCCTTGAGATTGGAAGTTTATGAAAGTTTTTTTTTAACTCATCAAATTTATCTTGTATGGAGGAGGACAAGTAACATGAATTTATCTTCATAGGGCACATGGTTTTTCTTGTGGGCATATGAAATTCACTTACAACCCCTTAGAACACTTAAATAAGATCAAATGCGTATAGCCAGGCCTACCTGATTTTTTTTTTTTTTTTTACACTATGGAGAATTGACTTTTTGTTAATTGCATCTGCAGTCTCAATGCTCTTTATAGAATCTTCGTAAGTGATATTAATAGTAATGGTGGTCTTTTATTAATAATGCATAATAACAATAGCTGGCATTAAAACAATATTAGTTAAGTGATTAGAGAAATGGCTGGAGTTGTGGTTAGAAAATGGGCCTGTAGACATCAATACAACTAAAGTCATTTATTCTTTCCCTCATAAAACAGAAAGAACTATAATGGCCAACTAAGCTGTTAATAAAATCCTGCCACAATCGCATAACTGCAGACTGACATTTTCATTTGTGGGAGAATCCTTGGTGGTTTTGTGTGATGGGGCCTCCCCAGGAGAAAGAACAGAAAGCAGAGGATTATTTGCACAACTTCCCTATACTCCCTGTGATTTTCTTTCATTCTTCCCCATCTGTAGTTAACCATTAGTAGCAGAAATGCAAGCAGAGGGCCTGGTTTCTAGTACTGGTTCTGTTACATAATGGCAGGTGATTACAAGACAATGTCCCGGAGGCTCAGTTTCTCTCATCTGTGAAATGGGAAGGATTATATTTATTTGATAAACATTTTATTGAGATTGGAAGTAAAAGTGCACCTAATCATGCTTTGTAATATGCTGTAAAAGAGCTATAAGCATTTTCCCAATAATTCTTAGCCAAGCCCTGAAGCCAACGCACGTCTTTCCCACGCTCATACCTCTGTTCCAAGCTTCTACTCTCCTACCTTTCCTATACTATTTCATAGGTCCAGAGTGCTTTAGTTGTCTTTTAGGCACAAGAAATTATCCATGCAAATACAAAATTAGGACTACCCCTCTCCCCCAACCACTACTCTAGCTTCCTTTCTATTTTCCAAAGGATAACTGAAGATAAACATGATAAACAAATTCATCATAAGATGCTGAATGTTGGTAACAGGGTCATTTTACCTCTTCTTTTTCCACTCTCTTTCTCCTCTCTCTCTCCTTTCCTTTCTTCTCTTCTTTCTAAGGGGATATGCCACACTGAATTGGATGTGAGGAAATATATACAATGCAAAGTACAGATAAAAGTAGAGATGTGAGATGTGTTAGAACTGTAATATGATTAAAACAAGGTAGGATGTCACAATTCAAATAACATAGAATGGATGGAGAAATTATATAAGAAAATCTAAGCTAGGGAAGCGACTGAAATTCATGATGACATTTCAAAATACTGAGCTTCCAGGAAGACAAGATAAAAAGGGAAACAGTAAAAAACATTTTCAGGAGAGACAAATTTTCTCCAACATAATTCTTAGAAAATATTATTTATGCATATTCTTGGTGCATAAATTAGAAGGCAGATAATATTGTCAATGCAGTTTTTTTTTTTAAGTAGGGATAACCTTCGTATGGGTTTGTTAAAAAATTGTTAGCATTGATAAAATACAAGCTGACATCACTTTTACAGGGACTCCCGGGGAATTTGCATTTTTAAAATGAACTGTGATCTTAATCCTGAGATTTCTTGCAAAATCAACATCTATGGTGTTAGGACATGGAGGCTGATTTTGTAAGCAGAGATCTTCACTGTAATAATAATTTTCTGCACTTGCTTTGGCTTTGCACATGTATTTTTCCGTCGTGGTTGGATTTGGTGTGCCTTCCATGAGTTTTGTGTCTCTGTCTGGTTTTTGGAATGGGGACTCAGTAAATGGAGGTTGAGCCTTGGAGAGAATAGTCCAGAAATCATTTAAACCAAGCTGTAGTTATCATTTTAATGTCCCTTTGAAGGAGAAAGCCTCTGAATTATTTCATATATAGCCTCTTACAAATATTTTAAAGTAAGCTTTATTAATCATTACATGGCTCTTTCCTAGCTCTGGTCCCAAAGGTCTGGTAAGCTTTAAATCCCTAGTGACACCTGCTGGGCAGACCTGGGCTCACTGCTGCAGCCTTTCCATCAGCCTACCTCTTCTTTAGCATGCAAAGCTGCAGGCCACTAGGTAAGGGGCTGGCTGCAGCTTCCACAGCTTGCAGCCGGTCTGCTCATTGCTCATGCAGGTGACCTCTGTCTGCAGAATCGTGTGCCAGTGTCCCCAGTGCTCTCTCGGGGAAGTGATTTCCAACCTGCCCAGGTCCCAGGAAACACACAGAGATCTATCAAAGTTGCACGAGAGAGAGAGAATCCACCACTATCCGCCCCCAACCCCAGCCCCAAGTTCCTAAGCTGCTTCTTTGTCTGAAAACTCGGAGGTGAAAGATGCTACTTGAGCCGTATGTTTTGTTCAAGCACAAACCAAATTATGCTATACTTGCTTATATCTGAACATATTGGTTTATCTTACATAGAGTTTAATTGATGCAAACTTGAACTTCAGTATGTTAGATTTTCAGGGAAAACACCATCCCTGTGATTTAGATTGCTATGTTTTTCTTTGAACAAAGCAAAGAGGAGCCAGGCAATTATACCCCTGCTTTGGTTTGTTTCTTCCATATTCACCAACCATTACAAAAATAGTGTTTAACCTCTTGTAGTATGACCTCTTGTGTCCTCTACTCTCCAATTGCACAATTTCTTTCTGAGCCGGCATCTGCATCCTTGGACAGAGCAACTTGTGTGCAAAGTCCATGTTAGCTGATCAAGCATGGCTTTGTTTGCACTTATTCACTGCTCATCCAGCACTGTGTAAGTGGTTTTGCATATTAACTAAGTGCACAGTAACCTTCCCTTACCTCCTTACAGCTCCACCCCCTCCCACCCGGCCCAGGGAAATCAACACTGTTACTCGCTGAGGAAGCTGCCAAGGGGTTGCCATGGCAACTGTTCTGCTTTCAGCAGTACTTTTCTGGTTTGAAGGGGGGAAGGAAAAAAAAGCTGGGGGAGAACTAGGCGGCTTTCTGATCAGAGTTCAGATAAAGAGGGTCACAGTAATTTGTGGGCACTGACTAAAATAACCCAATGGATTTGAGAGTTACTGCAAAAGAAGCAGACAAACTAAAGAGGTAAGTCTAGTGGAAGGCAGATAATTAAATTATTTGGTAGTGGTCTTAAGCTGAAGCATTTCAAGTTTATATCAGTCCATCTCATCTAAGTTGCTGTCTTATGAGTCTTTTCCTTTGTCCAGAGTCAAACACAGACGATGAGTTTATGGGATTATAAACAGCAGAGACGTGAGGTAACAGGGTAAAACAGCAGCAGAGTGGGACTCTGTAACATCTGAAAGTCATTTTCCAAAACTTCATTCAGCACAGGAACAATGCAGCATTCAGGCATAATGAGCTGAAAATGTGTGGTGCGCCGGGTCAGATCGGCAACCTCTGCACTCCTCTCAACAGAGTGGGGAGCGGTTTGCCAAGGTAGGGCAGGAAACAGTCTGATTTCAAAGGACGGGCCAGGATTAGACAGGGAACCGTGCAGAGTCAAGAAATGGAAGCCTGGGCAGCCTGGACTGGTGGGTTTCAGCGGCACACATAGAGCTGTGCTAAAAGCTGCTCTAGACACCTTGTTGGTGGGATTTTGGCAGCTACCCAGCAAAGAGCTGCGCAGCTCGCAGTGATCCTTGGCTGAAAGCTGGCAGGGTGGCGTCAGGGCTGGCCATGCAGCATAGGGAGAGAAGAGCCTCACCCTTCTTGCCTCTGTTCTGCCAGTCTCCCCAGTCAACACCTGCTCTCCACTGGCCAACAAGCTTCCTGGCGCTCCTCTGCATTCAAACTTCTCTTGCATTATTTATTCACTTTAAGGAATAGCCATGATAAAAACGTAGTACCTCAGGCATCCTCATCCAAGTGACTATTTTCCGAATATGTATAGCTTTGTTCAGAACCTAACAACAGCTACGACAACCAGATAAACTTAAAGGAATTTTTATATATTTTTTCTGATTTTTTTTTAAAGACTAGTCAAGTGCAGTAGTGAGGAGGGGGAAAAGGATAGAACAAAGAGCTCAATCTGTAACTGACTGTGAACCATCAATCGAGGTAACTCACTACCTTGGGTCCAGTCAGTTAAAATGAATTTTAAGTTAGAGAAGCCGTACAAGGACAGAGAGACGAAACGGGATGGTAACTAAATGCGAATGTCATGTAGTTCTGGTGACATTGTCATTAATGTGTGGTGACATGGTTATTAATACTCTCAGTGGAGTAGTAAGAGAAGCTCTAATCTCTCAGAGGTTAACACATCTTTAAGGACATGCAATAGTGGAAAAAGGAATCTTGAGTTTGGAGCAGAGAGAGCTTAGCTATATGCAGGCAGCAACTTGTTTCTGACCTGAAATATAGCCATTTTGGCTCACCTCCATATTATGGCAAGTTTATAGTCAACATTCTGTGTTCTTTTGTCATTTCCATCATTTTATTTATCTTTGACAAGTAGAGAAATTTTGAGGTAGAAAGTAATAGGTAATAAGGGAAAGGAAAAAATGTAAATAAATTCCCCAAACAGGAAATGACCAAGACAAATATACTCTCCTGCAGGATTCAAAATTTTACATGACTTCTATACAAAATGATTTCTGTAGATGCCAACAGACAATGAAACAGAAGTCTAAAGAGAGAAAACAAATAAGGCCGAAGACCTACAGCATTTTATTTAGGCAAAGTTGTGTGAAGTCCCAGAAACTAAACTAGAAAAGGAATAGATAGATCATTAAAGGACAGCCTCCTTACATTGGAGCCTCATAAGTTAAAATAAAATACTAAGAGTTAAAACGTGAGTGGGTTCTCTCGTGTATCATTGATGTAGCTGGAGGCCCTATATTATATAACAGTAACAGGATACGGATGACAGTTCCTCACAGACTACGGTAAATGTGATTAAATTATCTCATCAGCTTCATACTCCTGAGTATTTCTACAATGCCAGAAAACCATCCATTAATCTGACCTGTCTGCTAGACCCCCAGACAGCACGGGCTAGAGGTATTAGTATTCAAAGAAATTTCCCTCTCAAATGGCCGATTGGAGGGGATACCAAGTTTAGTCTTTGCAGCCGTGGGGACCAGGAATGAGACACGGAGAAATAATAAGGGGGAAGGAATAAAAGCAAGAAGGAAATTCAGAAATTTGTTTTAACTCAGCCACAGATTCTTTTTCATTCCTTTTCACTGACCTGATCTAATTCCAGCAGCTATTATCCCTGTGAAACACTGCCACAGCTGAATTTATTTTTATTTTGTCTGCTCAAAGGCAATGTAAAGTGAATTTGAGAGCACATCACCTTCAGGGAAAAGACTGCAGCATATTACTCACTACCTCCCTCCGCCCCTCTGCGTGAAAAGGTTAATTTGAATAAGGCTGCTGCTTCCACAAATAGAGCAGTAAGCAGCACACAGAGGAACCGCCAATGAGACTGTGTTTCAATGATGTCATACTTATACCTGCCTCTTATTATTTGCTGAGTAGTGACAATGTGTTCCTTGAATCTCACGTATTATTGGTTAAGAGCCCTGTCATTCTGAGTACTTCTGGAGAGTTTTAGGCACTGCAGTTTTCTTTACAAGCCCAGAATTTTTTCAGCTTCTGCACTTCAACAAATTGTTGGAGAAGGCAGAGTATTTTAAACATTGTTGTCCTGAAAACAAATGTAAAAACCTTTATAACTTTTACCTGATTTACATGCCACCTGATGCTAGGTCCTTTTGCACTGCAAACGCAGCGTAAGAAAGTCTGGTTTTTGTTAAAAACACATGAACAAACAAACACTTGGACAGAACTTTCGCTGAAGTGTTTCTAGAAAGAGTGTGCTTAGCTTAATACTGTCCCAATGGCCTAACTGAAAACAGGCTTATTCCACTTAGTCCACAACGATTTGTTGCCCCAGGGAGCAGAGCTTTCTTAAAAAGAACTAAATCTAAAATTTACCAGTTTGTAGAATAGAGGGCATTGGAGGAAGGAAAACCTACCTGGTTTATTTTTGTCCTAAGTGGGTTTTATTTTTAAATCAATTAGGTTTTTGTGCCATTAAAATGTGTGCTTCAGGTCACTCAGATTCCTGGGCTTTTCTGAGGTAATGCCTATAAATAGGTTTGAAAACTACACTACCTTATAATGAAGCTGACAGTTAGATAAATCAGTTGTGCATGAGTTAGGGATTATTCAGCTAACTGAAACATTTAAAGAAATATTCTGGTCAGCATGAGATACAAGTGTGATTGGGAGGCCCGGAAGAAATGTTGGTAGTGATCTTAAGCTGAAGCTCAAAAGTCCCATCATCTGTGGCGGCAAGTGAGGCCCCGAGCATGGCTCTCTGGGCAAAGTCACATCCTCAGAGATATAGAAGACAAGGTCAGGCTGTTCATTGTCAGTTGGTGAAGCAGAACATATATAGTGAAGGTTAATCCAGTCCACGGGGCAGGGCTGTATATTAAACGCTCCAGTGAGAAAGGAGCAACCTGATTTTAACCGGCAGAGAAAGACTGGAAAGTGTTCTTGTGTAGGAGAATGAGATGAGAAAGGATGACCATGGATGGAACAGACCTCGCTGACTGGATATACATATAATATACATACATACCTTAGAGAAATCTGGAAAGGAAGGCACACAAATCAGCAAAGATGATGTAAATTAGGAAGAGGTAGAGAGCACCAGCTATTTTGGGCATCCATACCTCAAATTCAGTAGCTAATATCAACTATTTTTGAAATTAAAATGTATTCTCAGCTGTGTATCAGAGCCTACTGTCTGCAGAATCTGATCACGGATTAGCTAGATGTTATGAAGTTTGATTATTTTATACTTTAAATAAATGCTTGTACAAATTTAGTATAGACATTGGATATTCAATGAGATACTTACTGTGTTAAGAGCATGTGATATGAGGCCGAAGTTAAGCTTAATTGCAATAAAAAGTAGAGAATAGACTACCATTCTAGTAAGGTTAGAAGGACCTAAAGCTGTATACACTGTACTTAAACTTCCCGGTATTTCCACCAACAAAGTGCATGTAAATTTTGAGTCAAGAGATCTCTCTGTAGTAACATCATGGTGTTGAGTATAATGGCCTTTGGTGTCAGTCCTGAGTTCAAATCCTGATTTCAACATTTAGTAGCTTTGAAACCTTGATCATTATAATTAATCTATATAAGCCTCTGTTCTCTTGAAGGATAATGGTGATACCCAGGTATGGGAAGATTGTGAGAATTAGACTGAATAAAGTATATATGTTTTATTAGCATAGTGTCTAGCTCAGTAAATGAAAGGGTTTTTATTTTATTTTTTATTTTTTTTTATGTTTGTCGTTTTAACCATGTTATGTTCTTAAGATCCTTCACGAATCTGCATGATCTGTTTCCTGGCTGACCATTCTTGTCAATCCTTTTCTCCTACACTCTGTTCCAGCCGTACTGACCTTCTTGCGACTTCCCAAACAAGCCTAATGTGTTTTGGCCGGAGGACTTGACTTTGCAGCTCCCCTTGCCTGGAATGCTTCCCCTTCCAAGTGTACCTTTGTCACTTTCTTCAGGTCTCAGTTCAAATATTAACGAGAGAAATCTGACTTAATCCTCTGATTGAAATGGCTTCCCTATGGCTCTCTTTCCCATAACACCATGTTATGCTTTTCTGTTGCCACTAGACATGATTTTATATTGTATTTTTAATTTCTTTATTATCTGTTTTGCTCTTGAATGTCAGGTCGACATGAGCAGTATCTTTGTTCACTTTTGAGCCCCCGAGCCTAGAAAAGTGCTTGTACATAACAGATTCCTAAAAATCATTGTTAATGAGCACTAACAAAGGCAGCAATAGGAACCCTTAAGTTCTTCAGGGCAGGGATACAACAGGCACATAGGTGCAATGACCAGAATGGGGATCTGAACACCCCTGCCTCATACCAAAGTTGAGAAAGTTGAGTTTTAGTATTGTTTACCGAAGGATGCCAGTGTTCATTAGGGCAGATGAGGTGTGGGAAGCTGAGACAGAAGAGATTCCAGGGAAAATCCTGGGTGAAGATTTTTAGTTGGTGTACCCTTTCTGAGGTCTACTATTTTTCTCCGTTCAAACGCTCTCAAAACTAGTTCATGTTGGCTCTGATTCTTGTGAATTGTTAGGTACAATCAAGGGACTTTGAAACAATAAGAACTGGGGATCAGATTAGTAAATGCAGGAAGTAGTAGTAAATTCAAGAATTTCAGACATTCTCAACATTACACATACCTACACACATATTAATATGCATATGTATGAAATGAACTGATGGAAGTTTCACAGAATATTTTAAGAACTTTCCACTCTGTCTCTTTCTCAGTCCATCGTGATGATAAAATAGACTCTCTTCTGAATTTCTATTTTCCCAGTAACTGAAGGACAATATAAGACAGCATCCAGCTTATGTAAGCACTATCCCTGCTGACATTCCAAACAAGCAGTTCAAATGCCACCTAATCATGCAGTTATAGCCTGGATTTTGGCAACCTTTTATAAAACACTGCATTTGAAGGAGCATCTGCCTTTTATATATTGGCCATGTCAGCACCTATGGCTGCTTCTTGTTCTAGGAACTTCTGAACATAGTAAAAGTAATACGAAAAAAAATTAATGCTAACCAGAATGCTCTTAAAATCGTGTAGAGTCATGATTGAAATTCTGAATTTAGAGCCCATTTTTAAAGAAAATTGGCTATCTCCTCTCACCTTTTTCTCCTTCATCACCCTCAATGTTAGTTGTCTTAGATGAGTGCTTCTTAAACTTCAAAGTATCTATGATCACCCAATGATCAAAGGGACCTTATTAAAATAGTACACATTTTTCCAGAATGCCGGGAGTAGGGCATGAGATTCGGCATTGCCAAAAACTAGGTGAAGTCATGTGCTGGTCTGTGAACCACACTTTGAGTAGCAGGAGTTTATTTTTATTTTTATTTGTATAAGTTTATTGGGTGCAAGTGCAATTTTGTTACATGCATAGATTGTGTAGTGGTGAAGTCAGGGCTTTTAGGTACCCATCACCCAAATCATGCACATTGGATCCGTTAAGTGAAGCACTGGTTTAGATGACATAACGCCACATGTTTGGCTTTCTAATCCCCCAAATTGATAAGAAACTTTTTAAGGAGGTCGTTTACTATTCTCCCACATACTTTTTTGTTGTTGTTGTTGAGGTGGAGTCTTGCTCTGTCACCAGGCTGGTGTGCAGTGATGTGATCTCGGCTCACTGCAACCTCCGCCTCCCGGGTTCAAGTGATTCTCCTGCCTCAGCCTCCCCAGTAGCTGGGATTACAAGCATGCAGCACCACGCCAAACTAATTTTTGTATTTTTAGTAGAGACGGGGTTTCACCATGTTGGCCAGGATGGTCTCGATCTCCTGACCTCTTGATTCGCCCTCCTTGGCTTCCCAAAGTGTTGGGATTACAGGCGTGAGCCACCTTGCCTGGCCTCTCCCACATACATTCTATTGTAACTGTGTTAAGAGATTTTATTCTGAGGTATATTCACATCCAATTGGTAACCAAGCCTTTTTGAGTCTAAGAAATGTTTCTCTCTTCTCCATCCCCACAGGTGCTGCCTCAGCTGAGGCCTTCCTCATCTTTCTCCTGCAAACCAGTAATAACCTCTGTTTTATTTCCCAAGCCCCAGCTGCACCTCCCTCCAATCCATCATTTTATATTCCATCTCCTTATTTTTCTTTCAAAAATTGTTTTGATGAGCTCCTTTCCTGATTGAAAGCCCCTGCTGGCTCCCCTGCTTAAAATAGAGGTTGGCATAGGCTCTGTCCCCTGACAAAATTGGGCTAGAATCCAAACTCCTTCAATTTCCTTTTATGTAACTTTGGGCAAATTGCTTAACTTCAGAGAGGCGCACTTTCCTCATCTGCAAAATGAAGATACTACTGCTTATCTGGTAGTGTTGTCATGATTTAGATGGAAGAGCGTAGGTAAAAGCATCTAGTGTTATGAAAGCCATAGTAGATGTTTAATTTAATTACTCCTCCCTCCTCCTTTTCTTTCCAGTCTGAACAATTTTGGCTTTTCCCACCTCTAATGTAGATCCTCCTGAACCTCTTTCTTCTTGTCCTGCCTCCACTCTCTGTAAACCACACATATGTGTTCTCCAGTCCCCTGAACATCTCACTTCCCAATATATCTGCTGAAAGACTCTTCCCTCTCTCCTCCAACCCAGAAAATCCCCTTGGATTTACTCTCTTCCCTAAGGAGCCTGAGACTTTGTACTTGGGCAGAATTTGCCACTTCTTCTTGTCCTCCCAAATCACTGTGATTATGCCTCTTTCAAAATGTACTTGCCGTGATGTACTGCTGTGATGTGTTATTATGATTTGTGCTCATGGAGGTTTGCCTCAACATGATTGTCACCTCTCAGTGGCACGGACTTCCCCTTATTTCTTGATCCTTAATGATTCAAGCATTTGTTTAATAAAATAATAAAATCAATACGATATGTAGTTTAAAGAAATGGATGCTCAAATATTATATTCTAGAAAATATAAGAATATGTAAAGAAAAATAATTCTGAAAGCTTTCTTAGATTAAAAATAGTGATTTAGAGTACTGATCCCCATTTTCTTTTCTTTTTTTAAAGTTTTTTTGAAAAAAAATTTTTTTTTTTGAAACAGGGTCTTACTCTGTTACCCAGGCTGGAGTACAGTGGCGTGATCTCAGTTCACTGCAACCTCTACCTCCCAAGCTCAAACGATCCTCCCTCCTCAGCCTTCTGAGTAGCTGGGACTATAGGCATGTACCACCACACCCAGCCTAATTTTATTTTTGGTATTTTTTAGTAGAGATGGGGTTTCACCATTTTGTCCAGCTCTCGAATGCCTGAGCTCAGGTGATCCACCTGCCTTGACCTCCAAAAGTGCTGAGATTACAAGCGTAAACCACTGTGTCTGACCTCATCCCCATTTTTTTAGCACATTTAAAAATTTTTTTTCAGGGCTGGTTTTAAATGCTTTGTGTCCACCATATTTCCAGAATCCTTTATTATTCTTTGTTGCAGGTGCTATAATACTTATTTCACAAATTGAGAAACTGACATTCAGAAAGATTAAGTAGCCTTTTATATTTACAAAATTTTAACTGTTAGAGTGGGGATTTGAACCTATGACTTTCTAACTCCAAAGTTTATCTTCTATATGGTACTATCTCATGTAATCTATTGCCATAGGCCAGTTTCATCTTAAACTAGATGAAAAGTGAGGATTAGGATCTTGACTAGAGAAAAATTTGTGAAGCAGGTGACAGTTGTCTGCAAGAGTCACATCTTTGAGTGGTTGGAGATAGTAGTTATTAGGTAGATAAAACATAATTCAGAACTCTAAAATTCTAAAATCTGGATGCCTCATAAATCCTTTCATTTTCACTCATTATTTGTTTTGAAGAAGTCATGAAGCAATCTTGTTCCGGAAAGAAAACTATTTTAATGATGCCTTTTTGACTTTCGAAGGTACTTTTCATTTTCACCATACAATACTTGCACAGGAGATCTTTACACAGTTAATTTTCTTGACCAAATCACATAAAAGAGCTCATTCTTCTATTCTCAAAGAAATCAAGCTAAACCCCAAGCAAATCATGCAGATTGCTATGTGCTATCCTGTCCTGGGAACTGCTATTTGTAACAGACTGCCCAGGAATTTTCAGTAGGGAACTCTTGTCTACAAGAGCCTACGGATATGGAGAGTAATTGTATAGCTAATTGTATCCACAATTAATGACAAATTTGTAGCTTGATGAGCAATCATGGTCCCAAATATGTTTGAAACCTCTTGGTAACATAGCAACTATAAACTGCTAGAAAAGTTCTCATGAAGGGACTCTTGGAATACACAGCAAAAGTCGTTCATTCATTCATTCATTCATTCATCTTATCAACCTCTTAGAAGCCTCTCAAACTTAGACATAAGGCATTCAGTTGGATCTATAGGGTTTCTGTATCTATGAACCTGTTGAGATCTAGAATATGCCAGACTATTCAGAAACAGGAAATTGATTCCTGGAATAGCTTAATGCCTAGACAGGGTTTCTCAAAGTGTATTCCCCAGAGCACTAGCTGCAGGGCCTCTTAAGAGATGTTGGGGAGGAAAAAAGTGTTTTAAGGCCCAATATACAGAGAAACACTGGGTTTTAAAAATTGCAACAGATTTCCTTGCTACTGGACTTCTCAGAACCTTTACTATGTCACTGTTTGTTCTGACTCTCCTGGGATAGTAGTTACTGTTTGTTCAATTTGCTTTGTTCAGGAAGTATCTCAAAAACAATAATCTGCAAAATAGGAAGCACAAGTGTGAAATGTCTCTGTAGGTACTGTGGAACTGTGGCCAACTGTATTTTGCTCCTTGGGCTTTGATAGATTTTGTCTGGCTGGGAGCTAATATCCGTCTCATTGGTGTAGCACCATTGTCGCAACTTTGTGCAGATACAATGTCAAGAGAGTAATGAACAAAATCCTACCTAAAAATACAACGAGACAAAGATAAATAAAACATTGGTATGGCCCATGTTATACAGAGATTTCTGTAATTATAAATAAAGAAAAATTTAAAATCAAATACATTCCATGTAGCATCTTAAACATATGTTGAGTGAATTACTATGGACAAACTTGAAATCTATATTTTTTATATAGTATTTAACAGTGTTCTAAGAACACTGTTCATTTTTATGTAATGTCAAATTATCCCAGGTAATAATAATTCATTGAGGAAAGTGGGATAATTTAAATTGTATGTAATCAGACATTTGCGATGTTTCAGAAATCAGGTTATGAAGGTCTCTATGTCACTGTCTCTTTCTCTTCTGAATCTTTCTCTACATCTACAGTTATCTTTACAGTGTGGTCAAGAGAAATGAAATGAAATATATTCTGCTATTCTAGTAGCAGAGTCAGTGTAGGAGATTCTAAACCCAAAGTTCATGTGAAGTCCTGGTTTTATTATATTACCGATAAACATATATACTCTGCCACTTCAGGTGCCAGAGGGTTGGCTGTCAAAGTAGTTTTATGTTATTTAAATACTTTTCAGAGAAATTTACCTGAAAGACATTGAGTAAGTAAAACGTTGTGTGTCAAAGAGAAGAAAGGAATAGGGGATGGAGATGGATATAGATGTAGACTGTAAAATTGGGCAGGTGTCATCCGCTGTTTCCATGCTTGGTAGGAGATATTTACCTTCATTAAAGATGCCCTTCTAGAAATTAAAAATTTGTTCCTCAGTTGTTCTAGCCGAGTTTCAAATGCTCCATAGCCACATGTGGCTAGTGGTTTCTGTATTGAACTGGGCAGATATAGAATGCTTCCATCTTTGCAGAAAGTTCTACTGGACAGTAGTGTTTATATTAATTTACAGATTTCAGACCCATGTGGGAGTTAGGAGTAGAAAAAAAGAGAGGCTAAAATGGCAGGGTTTTATCAGCAAGTGGTAGATTTTGAAGTTGTAGAGGCTGGTGAAGTATAATGTCTTAAATTCTTTTTTTTTTTTTTTTTTTTTTTGAGACAGAGTCTTGCCCTGTTGTCCAGGTTAGAGTGCAGTGGCACGATCTAGGCTTACTGCAACCTCTGCCTCCTGGGTTCAAGGAATTCCCTGCCTCGGCCTCCTCAGTAGCTGGGATTACAGGTGCCTGCCATCACACCCGGCTAATTTTTGTATTTTTAGTAGAGACGGGGTTTCACCATCTTAGCCAGGCTGGTCTTGAACTCCTGACCTCGTGATTCACCCACCTCGGTCTCCCGAAGTGCTGGGATTACAAGCATGAGCCACCACGCCCGGCCTAGTGTCTTAAATTCTTTAGAAATTTAGAGCACTATAAAAAGACTTTTATGCCTAAGAATAAAGAAGCATTAAAAATACAGAAACATGGGAAAAATAAATTAACATTTAGCTCTATATTTAACATATTCCTGCTTCTTAATGTATTACTCTTAAGGAAGGAAGAAGTTGGCTTGCTTTGAAGCACATCTTTTACATGACTAATTGAAACCAGGGACTCCTGTGCTCAAACAGCACTGTGAGAACTCAATTCCGTGAGGGACCTCAGTCTACTATATTTGTCCAAAGATTATAGTTGGAACAATCTCAAAGAGCAGAATTCTCAGCAAGGAAAGAAACCAATGCAATGTGTAAGTAGGACATGGCAGAGATAAATTCAAGATCTGAAGGAAATGTAGGCACCCACATAGACCCATCTGCAGGAATACTCTTCCAGGCATGGGAATTAGTTTATGCAAAGGTCCTGAGGCTGACACATGTTTTGGACTGCTCGGTAAATAGCAGAACATTTTAGTGTGTCTGGAATTGAGTGAATGAGAAGGACAGGGGAGAAGTGGAGGTCTGACAGGAAGGTGGAGTAGAGTACAGAAAGAAATACAGACCTTTGTAAGGGCATTGGACATTCTCTGAGATAGGAAGTCACTGGGAAATTCTGAGTGGAAGAGCAATGTGACCTGACTCAGGCTTTGCTGGTGACTTTCTGTCTTTTCACCCTATATGTGCTTTTACAATATCTTTTTATTTGCTTGCTTCATAAATTAGAGTGGATATATACAATTTTATCAGTACTGTGGCAGTATTTTCTATCACATTGGGGGTAGATTTCATTAATTATATAATTTCCACTGTATTCCAAATAATGTCAACCTGACTTAGGTTATACAGCAATTACCAACAAAAGCAAGTGGAATTCAGGTTTCTTTACATCTCTTAATCCTTTCCCCCTCTTTTTATAAAGTCTCCCAGTGTTAAGGGCTAGTAAGACATACTTTTTGAGGAATTTCCATAGAGAGTTTTGATGAAAAACTTACAGCATAGGCATGCCAGGGAGTGAATTTAAAGTAGAGGAAGCAGAACTAAAAATATTTCAAGTAGTTTTCTAATTCTTCTTCGCCTTTCTTAAGGCTCAAGTATTATTTGGGCCAATGGAGGACCCATGCAGCCACTGCATCCCCCAAGCCTGTGGCTCTGTTTCTTCAGTGCCAGCAGCTCAGGAAAGGCAGAAGAAAGACAAAATAAGAAAGAGGAAGAGGAGTGGCTACTAGAAGTTCAGAAGGAAGTAGAGATATGCTGAAAAGTTTTCACTTCTCCTTTTCCCAGCCTGGGAAGTAGAAAGCAGACTCCCTGCATGTAAAAAGTATCCCTAATGGAAAAAAAATCATTGTAAAAAGGGGGAAATCACCTTTGTCCCAAAGACCAGCTAATTGGGCATCTTTAAAAAATTTCAGATAATTGAATAGAGGAACTTAAGCAGGAAATAAAAAATTTTAAAATTTTCTTTGAGAATGAGAGGGGAATTTCAGAAGGAGGGCAATTTAAAATAATGCTGTCATGCTTGATAATAAAAAAAAGAAGTATTTATTTAATCAAATAGTCTATTGGCTTCCTGACTCATACATCTATCTCTGTTTTAGAGGTTGTTCTTGATTGCTGGCATATGACTTTCTTTGGTTCCACACAGTAGCCAGTGTTGAATTCATAATAACATGAACAAGAATAGGGTTGTTAAAGATGACCTCCAAGGTTTGAATGTCAAAGGGACTATATAGAATCAAGAATCAAGGACAAAGCTGTAAAATTCATGTTCAAGGAAGGTGTGGTGGGGATGGGTGGTTGGACTTGTTTCTTCATTTCTCTTTAAGTCTCTCTCTGGGCTGATTTCATTTCATTGAGGAAGATAACCATCACCTTGCCCTGCTTCCTAAATAGGTTGTTGCAAGTTTGAGGAGTAAAAGATGTCATGCTTATGCCTTCGTCTAGAAGTCATCGCATGTAGCTTTTTATATAAAATTCATCCTTGCAGTTTGAGATTTATTTTCTGTTTGCCATCTGATAGTGATATTGAGAAAATTTGAATTGTAAAGATTTTAATAATCATTTGCAATAAAGATAAGTCATTTTCAGAATTATCTCTGGAAACTGATTTAAGGAAAGTTAACAGTTAGGCCTGGGTTCCTGGGATGGGATTGAGAAAATCAGGTAGGCTTTGAGTCTTGGAGGACTCTCACAGTACTTATTCAAGCAGCTGCTCTTACAGACTGACTTTGACAAATAGAGAACTTCCTGGGACATCCTTTGGCTTAGGATCATGATTAAGCAAATATTATCTTGATGAGAAAATTTCCATCAGGTTTTGGTATGTTGAAGATTCACTATTGTACGTCTAAGTGCCTTAGCTTCTTAAAGCCATGTTCTGAAAATCAGCAAACTCTGCTGTGTTTTAAAAAACTTCTGACTCACCTGCCGTTTATTTTATTTTTGTAGAAGTCTGCAATGAGGAATAGTACATCTAGAACAGTATTTCAATATGGCCCTTAGCTGACCGTCTTAAATATTCCAGATTGCTGATTACTTTTGCAGTTAACAATGTGAACCCAGAAAAATCCCTAAATGGAAATCCTAGTTCTCCTAATCACCAGCGCTGAACACTGTACAATAAAGGCCACCCAAAATAAGCCAGGGCCATAATTTCCATGATGACAGTCCCCAATACAGTGTTTTGTTATTGTTTCTTTCAAATCACTAGAATTCTTCCCATGTGCTGTCATATCTTCAGATAAGAGCCACATGGAGATTAAATGTGATTTTAAATGAACTTTTACAGGCCTCTATATTTTCTTCGTGGCTTTTATTATTTTTGGAGGCAAGTGATGAAAGGTTATTCCCTGCAAGATCTAGCCAGTTAAACATGCAGCATAAAAACCTGAAGCCCTGCAGTCAGACACAGAAGAGCAAAGGGGAAAATGAGAAAATGTTCCATTGGGGCTGCAGCTTTTCAGAGTATGCAGGAATGATGTCATTTGTTTTCACAAAACCCAGTTTAAATTTGTTCCTGCCTTTCAAGAACTGCAGCAGGGAGCATCTGTGGAAACTCCTGCATACCATATTTCAGGGCGTTAGAGTGTAAGCTGCATCGGAATCCAACCAATCACAGTATTCTTGCCCGCCCCAATTTTCATCTGTTCCCCCTACCTGAGCTGCCCGTGTTAAATGACCGCCCAGCACCCTCTCCCGTGTTAGAACTGCAGAGGCATCGCTCCATGCCTTGAAGGGTTTAAAGGAGAATAATACCACAATAAAAACTTGTGGTCACCCAGGCACATTCATTTCAATGACAAATAACCTCCAAGAAAAGATCCATCTGTGAAGGGTGTTTTGGTTTGGTTTGGTTTGGTTTAAATGAAATCTTAGCCTTTTGTTTTTGCAGCCCCTGGGTAGCACTGGGACCATCATAAGAAACAAGAAAACAGAAATCCTAGAAATCCTAGGCTATTTAACTTTCAGGGACAGAGGCAGGACCTCCAAGTTCTATACCAACACTTATCTTTTCACAAAGCAAACCCCATTTCTGTGTATATATAGTCATACGTGATGACTGGACAATAAGTAATGCAGCAGAAACAGCAGCATTTTAAGAACTATATTAAAGTGATAGAGGGAGATTACAGTGTGAACTTTGCTTACAAAAATAATGGATAAGATACAGAGTGAAAAAGATAGCGCTGGGTAGCATATTGCCTCACTTGCTCTTAGTTCGTCTCCTCTGTATGTAAATACAACATATTGACAATTACAGTTATCAGTGTTGGTTCTCTGGTTGTGAGCAGCTGTAAACACATTAAAGTAAAAGAATATTTATTGGAGGCCCATAAGGAAACTTACAGAATAAAAGGAAGACTGAAGAAATTGACTCGGAGATGGCAGGGGCCCTGGCATTATGGTGCTTTTGTTGGAGGCACTGCTTGTGGGGATTGCAGGTCACCACTGCTAGATTGAATGATCTCCAAGTTTCCCTCCCACTTTTCTCATCATTCAGCTCAAGGGACAAAATTCCAGGAGAGAGTGTCTCATTGCTCACATGTCCAATGTGACTGCCTGGCTTGGAGAAAGCAGGCAGCCCTCAGCTTACTGACTCACAGGGACGCCTTGCAAAAGGAGAGGAGAAATTCTGCCAAAGGAGGCGGGGGTGCTGCTTCTAAAAGGAAAGGGTAGGTGAGTGCTGTGTGCTCTTCTCTGTCACCATGATCAATGCCCTCGGTCAGGGCCTCCTAATATTCTTGCCTGAGTGAACAGTTTTCCTCCTTTAACTCATTTCTTTAAACTCATTTTTAAACCTTTCAGTGGTTCCCTATTTGAAAAGGCCAAGCCAGGACACTTTGAAAATGAACCCAAGTGCTATTGATTGTTATGCCAGGACAAGAGGCAAAAACTAGGACCATCCGTGGCAAACTGGATGTATGGTCATTCTTCCTTTAACCAAACTTTCTTCCTGCACTTCACCAATGTCTATCCTATTCTTCAAGACTTGATTTAAAGAAAACTGAAAGCTCTTTGAGGTTAGAAATAGTGCCCTTTTCTTCCTGTGTCCTCCGCATCTTGGGAAAGACACATTCCTGTGTCCTTCATGCTTGGCACATGGCAGGTACCCCATGAACCTTCATTGTGGAGTTATCATTGAGTGTGACTATTGAATTCCTGTCTTTCCTATGAGGAAGGAGACCCAGGCATCTGGGATCAACTTCCCCTTTAACTGCCACACCACATTTCAGTAGACGAAAGGCTGACCAACTGGCGCCTCCTAATTCACCTTCCTGTAGGTGGCAGGCTTGGTCTTGGGGAAACTCTCAGGAAGGCACTGTTTTTACTTAAAACAAGATCAGCCCCAAACCTTTTCACATGTAAGTCCTAAAGCTGTAAACCCGAAACGCTTTCATATGTGATCCTAAAACAGTAAACACGAAACCTTTTCATATGTAATTTCTAAAGTTGTAAACCCGAAACCTTTTCACATGTGAGTCCTAAAGCTGTAAATCTTCATATGTAATTTCTAAGGCTGTAAACCGAAGATTCTTCCACGTGTAATATCTAAAGTATAAGCCTATATAAAGGCAGAACGTTCCTTTGTTGGACAAGCTGGGTAATTTGAAACCATCACCCGGGTACCTGCCCTAATATTAATAATAATAATAATAATAAACCCTTTCCCTCCCCCATTCGGTGTTTGGGAGCTCTGTTTCTTGCAGCCGCTCCTGCTACACCTCCCATATGCTCTCATATCCACATTTTCTGTGTATCTTGGGAGTACGCTATTCCCAGTATTCACCTTGGAGTGCATAGCTAATTTCTGTTTTCTTTGCATACTCATCATTCTTTCTTTCTAATATTGACCCCAGTGGGCTTTCCTCTCCATCATGTAAATGGGTAGGATAAAGAACTCAATGAGCTCAGACCATTTCTGTTTATAAAAGATGCTATTGATGAAAAGATACTTTTTTGATGAAATGGAAAGTGACATATTTAAAGAGACTGTCCTCAAAACGGAATGACTTTTGCTGAACACCTCTTTTATGGTATACAGTAGAGTACTATTATAGATCTCCCTCAGCCAATAACTTATTCTCTTGTTGCCAGATGTTGTCAACCCACAAATCCTCTAGGCATTCTTTCAGATATATCCACCTGATTTCAGAAATGCTGGAATTGGAGCTCTACCTTGAATTGTCTTTTCCGAGGCCTACTTTGTCGTCAGGATTAATCAGAAGGATGCGTTATTTGTCTATGTCAGTGCTCAGATCATGCCCTAAAGACTTTTTTTAAGTAATATGTTCCCTTTAAAACATTGTTTTAAAAAAATCCTGACGTGCACTGCACAGTTGCATCTCAGAGTGAAAATCAAAGAGGTTTCCTAGGTCAAGCAGAACCCCAAGCAAATTCCTCCTAGGCCTTTCCGAGGGCCAACTCTGCAGACTAATGAGTGTGTGCAACTCCACACTGATCCCTTTCTGCCTCTAGCTGGATGCTGTGGGATTTCAGAACCCAAGCCTAGTGAGCTACAGCACACTACATGCAGCTCTGTGATAAAGGCATAGGCTCAGCCTTGACCAAGGGCCCAAAGCCAAACATTCTGTGTCAGAAACCAGGTAATTTCACATCATTTGCACTGTACTCCCCCTTATCCATACTGTTTTTCTTTTATGGAAATGTTTTTTCTCTTTATCAGTCACTCTGAAGCATTGCTCCTTCACTCACTCAATTCTAGAGCAGTGCTTTGTGGCCCTTCTTACAACCGTGTTGTCTCCCTGTTCAAAACTTACAATGCAGAAAGCAAAGCATAGGATGCTATTGAAATGTGGAGTTTTGTCTCTTAAATCTCCGTGTTGGTATCAATTACAGCACCAAAGCAATGACACGGAAATTTGTGGGTAAAAAAAGGAAAATGAGTCATGTTTATATTATGCTAATATATTTTTAACTTAAAGTTTTGAAAAATAAACTATATGACATTGCAGTTATTAATTTGAGAGAAAA
This sequence comes from Ateles fusciceps, assembly GCA_036589455.1. Classification (NCBI taxonomy): domain Eukaryota; kingdom Metazoa; phylum Chordata; class Mammalia; order Primates; family Atelidae; genus Ateles; species Ateles fusciceps. The sequence goes on from JAZHEH010001378.1 coordinate 3,778,579, forward strand.
ATGAGTTAACTGTGGAACAAAGAGAGGACGATAATTAAATGTAAGGAGTGAAGTACCTGTTTACAACTTGGATGGTATGGTAGGGAGGTGGCCCAGTTCGCTGGAGGGTAAAATGAAAGAAGATGTAGGAGAAGTGAAGTGTAATTGATAAACTCAGCCGAGGGTAGAGAAACAGCTTGCAAGCTAGAGAGTTGTGAAGTTTCCGATACAAGAATACATGCATTAAGACCTACCAGACATCAAGTTCTACAAGACAAGGAAAAATACTTTTCTTGTTAGAAACTCTACAAGACATTGTCTGTCATTCTGCATTGCCACACTCTTACTTAAGATGCCTTTCTCAGAGTCTGTGTCTATACAGTCAGAGTTAAGGCGAAAGACGGTAACCATCTGGGTGGTTTAATCAGTGTAGCAGGTAGCGCATGATTACCCTTCTCCCTCTTCTCCACTCATTCTCTTTTCCCCCAATAACAATTTTGGGGGATTTTCCCCCTACATCTTGAATTATCTGGATAATTGTTTTCTGTATTTCATTTTGCTAGAAATCCATAGCTTGACTGATATCAGTAACAGTTCTTTAAAACCTCAACATCTGCAGAGAGTACCATAGAGAAAAAAATAAAGCGCTACATTTCCATTGCTTTTGCTGGCTACCTAATGCAAATTTTTAAAATGCTCTAAATTTTAAAAAGTTGCTTAGGAAAACATCTGTACAGCCATGCACTGAAACTGGCTTATTTACTGATCCCTAACTTTTCTTCATTTAACTTCATATAACTGTCAGGCCACTGAGGGTCACTAAATATTTAGTTGTTTTTTCCCTTTTAAAATTGTTGTTAACTTACATAAAAATTGGAAAACAAATTAGTGTGCTGCCTTGTCCTCTCTCTCTTTTTTTAAGTTTAAAATCTGTGAGGGCAGGACTTACATATTCTCTGTTTATAAAAAAACATCAAAACTTACTCCAATGCTTACAGTTCACTGGGGGTCATTTAATAATATCAGTCAAATTCAGTGTCAATCTTTAAAAAGAAATCTTTGTCATCCCCCGAAAATATCTCTCTAGTAAAACTTGTTTGTCAAATGACTACAGCTCCCTTAACAAATAAAACATAACAGTATTTGCGGCTCTTTTCCTCTGAAGTGATGATAAATTGCTGGGGAGTAAGAGCCTTCACACTAATAACAGAGGAAAATTGACTCTAAGATCCCATCATTTTGTTTACCAGCTGTCTTTACAATTCTATAATAACCCAGCCCACATTAAAAAATTGTTCAGAGATAGTAAAATAGACTAGAAACAAATGATCTCTCTGCTGAAATTAGTTTAAGCAGGGGAACAGGCTGGAAAGAAAGATTTGATCCAAAAACTTACCTAGCTCTCAGGCATGATACCCGGTGACCACATAGTCGGTGCTGAAACACAACTCAGGAGCATTACATCATCGTGACAAACTTTCATTGGCTGCAGAAACCCCAAGGATAAGACAGGCTTTTAAGGTGCTGTGTGAAAACCCCTGTTGGTTCTTTATCAGGCTATGGCCAAAATATTGAAAGAAAGACTTTTCCTACATTAATGTTGTCATGACTGAGCTGACTAAACATTGTTAACCATTTCTTATGCATGTTTATCTCCACTTTAGTCACTAGTTTTGTATTTAACTCTAACCTGTTGGGAAATTTTTTTCTTAAAACTATTTGTTTTAAAAGCCTTGTTTTTTGTTAGCTTGTTTTTCTTGAGGGTGTACAGTATCACTCTGTGAATGACTATTTTCCCTTTTACTCCTCAGACCATCTTTCTTATTTTTAAAACTACATTTGAATCAGTACGTCTATTTTCCTCTCTATTATTTGTTTTGTCTTTATTTTTTCTAGGCAGAGGACTAGCACTCACAGATTTGAGAAAGCACAAGTGTGTTTATTTATTTTGAGCAATTTAATTGGAACTAATGCACAAAGTCCTTACTTCCTAATTATTCATTGTCACTGTTTGTTAGTTTTTTTTTTTTCTATTGAACTCTATGAGTTATTTATGTCGTGCTTATTACCATGGTGATTTACAAACCAAAACCATGTGTGTAATTTGAGAGTGTGAGGAGCTTTAAGAGACTGAGTGAAAGTGGTAGGACGAAGGCTGCAATCCTGCACCACCGCTGCACCAGCCTCTCCTGCCTGAGAGAGAAGCATTTGACGTAGGGAAAATGCTCTTGTTATAAAGCTGGAACATTTGGACAACTGGATTCATCATTCAGGAAATGACAACAATATCATTACTATCGAATGTTAATTTCTCTCTCTCGCTCTCTCACTCTCCGTGTGACTTTATCTCTGTTTCTGTCTCTCTCAAATTTAAGAGTATAGAGGAGCAGAATGATGACAAGAGTGACTGAACTGGTGTCTTTTAAAACTATTTCATGCCCTCTCTCTCCTAAGAACTTGACTCTTTAGTCTCTTAAAGATAAGCAAATACACAAATACCCTATAAAATCCTCAAGGCTAGGAACGTAGAACTGTGTTTCTAGTCATGTCTGGGCTACTCAGCTCTGCTGTGAATACTCTGTTATTCCTTTCAGTCTCTTCTTAGCCATGGTTCTCAGCCATGTGCCTTGGAGGAGGCCAGTCTACCTGTTGCAAGAGAAGGAGTGGCGGCTGAGCCTATGACCTTACTTCCATTGTTAGGAACATCTTTCTGCTATTGTTCCTTAGACCTCTGGTCTGCAAGAATAGCCAGTGATCCTTTTTTTTTACTGGTGTAGATTAATACTGAGGATTCAAGGGCCTAGATTAGGGCCTTGAGATATTTAGGAACATTTCTAATAGTGATGAGGAAAAGAGAGAGAAAAAGAAGAGGGAACTCTGTCTTAAATTTTCTCCTCCTGAGAGGAAGGAAGAGGTAAACCCGCAATAATCTCTCTGTTTTGTAGTAGGATTTACAGAGTAAAATAAGACCTATCCCTTGCCCTCACGATGTTCCGTACAAGGAGGAAGAAAAGTAATAATCCACAATGACTATTAAAGTCTGATAAAAATATAACAGGTATATATACATTGATGGGCCTCTAACTGAGACTGGTAGAGCTTGAAGACGTAAGGGTTAGCTAGCTGGAGAGAGGGAGTAAAGAATTCTGTAAAGGGAAAACACAATGTAAAGGCAAGGAGGAATGAAAAGCATGGTTTGTTTGAGAAAGAGTAAAGAGTGTTCTGTTTACAGAAAGAAAGAGTGGTGTGGAAGATAAGGCTAGATCAATAGATACAATCAAATCATGGAGGACATTTTGAGCTAAGCTAAGGTGTATGGACTTTAACTTGAAACTATTGTAGGTCATTGAGGAACTATATTCAGATTTGTAACTAAGCTGTGTTAGTCTAGCAGTAGCCTGGAATGCACAGGAATGGACTGCAACCAGAGATCGCAGTTGGCTTATATGTATTTCAGTTGAGCCTTGACAGGAAACAGATGGCACTTTCAAAAAGTGTAATGGTAGATAATTTATTTAAAAAAAAAAAACATTTGCACAGGTATGAATGGAGTTAAGGAAATCAACAACGGACGGTAAAGCACCCAAAGAGCCACTACAGTAGGGAGTTGTTATTGGCTAAGGTCTGTTGTCAGACACTGAATCCAATGGGTAGCCACTGAGAAGTATATCTGGGTATTGTAGTAAATAAAAGTTAGTCTCTTGGGACAGGGAGAAGAGTAGAGATATTTAGAGAAAGTAACTGTAGATGGAAGGAGACAGGCTGTAGACTCAACAGTACTGGTGTGTGTGTGTGTGTGAGTGTGGTGTGTGTGTGTGCATGCATGTGTGCGTGTTTAAGAGAAAGAAAGAGAAATAAAACAAGAGAGGGAAATAAAATGGAAGTATCTAGGTGGGATAGTTTGTAGATTGTTTTTTAGTCCTAACAAAGAGATGAATGGTTGTTCATTCATTGATGGAAAAGGCTTCATGGATGCATGCTCATTTCAGCCTAGGTGAAGTTCCATTTTTATGCTTTTGGACTTTTTTTTTAAAATCTCTGTGTGACTTTCTTTGTCTCTGTTTCTGTCTCTCTCAAATTTAGGAGTACAGAGGAGCAGAAAGATGACAAGAGTGACTAAATTAGTGTCTTTTTAAAAGTATCTCATGCCCTCTCTCTCCTAAGAACTTGACTCTCTAGTCTCTTAAAGATAAGCAAACACACACACAAATACTCTATAAAATCCTCAAGGCTAGGAAAATGTCAATTATATTAGTGTCTAGAGCTCAGATAAGAAATCAAGGATCAAAGATGGGGCAGTACATTTGGCAGACATTAGCGGATGCATTGTTTTTGGGACCATGAGTGTGGATGAGATCACCCAATGAGAAGGTATACAATATGAAGAGAATGGGGTTGATGTGCAAGCCTGGAAACACTAACATTGAAGGAACAGCTGGAGTAGAAAACAGAGAAGATATGTTATTAACAAGTAGGGTGTTGGGAGTAAAAAAGAAGGACAAGCTGTCAAGTTAAAAGAAGAGGGTGAACTCATGAATTAAAGATCATATCCAGCGTACTAATCTGCTGGAGTTGTCATAACAAAACACCACAGACTGGGGGCTTCCAAAACAGAAACTTATTTTCTCACAGCTCTGGAGGCTACAAGTCCATGATCCAGATGCCAGCAGAGTTGATTTCTCCCAAAGCCTCCCTCCTTGGCTTGCAAATGGCTACCCTCTCACTGTGCCCTCACATGGCCTTTCTGTGTGTGCACATCCTTGGCCTCTCTTTCTCCTCATATGAGGACATCAGTCATATTGGATGAGAGCCTCAGTCTTTTAATCTCATTTAACTTTAAGTACCTCTTTAAAGGCCCTATCTCCAAATACAGTCACATTGGGTAATCCAATGGTTATCCATTGACTTCAACTTAGGTATTTTGAGAGGACACAATTCAGTCCATAACACCTAGGCAGAGTGTGGATAGGATAGTGAGTTACTAAAGTAAAGAGCGGATGAAGCTCAGTGGAGCTGAAGCTAGCAACTGCTACTCTCACAATAATTGACGCTACACTTAGAATTGAATTTTTTTTAATCATCACGTTCTGGTGAGGTTTCTACTATTTTTGCCAAATGAGCCCAGTAGAATACTCGATGACCACTACTAGTAGTGTAATTATCATATGTACCTATAAAACATGCAAGGTATTTATCTATATAACTTGGAGATCAACTAAAACATTTTACATTAAAAATATCCTGGCCAGGCGCAGTGGATCACACCTGTAATCCCAGCATTTTGGGAGGCTAAGGTGGGTGGATCACCTGAGATTGGGAGTTCGAGACTAGCCTGATCAACATGGAGAAACCCCATCTCTACTAAAAATACAAAATTAGCCAGGTGTGGTGGTGCATGCCCATAATCCCAGCTACTTGGAAGGCTGAGGCAGGAGAATCGCTCGAACCCAGGAGGCAGAGGTTGCAGTGAGCCAAGATCGCACCATTACACTCTAGCCTGGGCAACAAGAACAAAACTCTGTCTCAAAAAGAAAATTGTCCTATATTTATAGGTCAAGTTGAAGAGTCTTTTTGTATATATAATGCATGTGTGTATGTATCCAGATATATATATCATGGTCATATTTTTTTTTTTTTTTTTTTTTTGCCATTGGAGAAGCTTGTTTGAAAGTAAATATAATTGGTATGGAAATTTACATGAAATAGTCTAAAGTAAAACTTGTACAGAAATTCAGACAAGATAGTCTATTTTTTTCACATAGTATCTTCTAACTTTCTATATGGGATGATTTAATTATGAAAATGGTTACCAGATACTCAGATTATATTTTTGTATATTTATATTGCCTTTACATTCTTAGTGGGTAAATGCCAGAAAAAACGAATCAGGTATTATTTATCAATTTTGATTTCTCTAAAGAGGAAACTGAAGCTCAAGAGTAATATATAATTAGCAAAAATTTAGCAAAACACTGGCAGGAAAGAGTTTAGCCACCATTTTTCTGCTTTTCACACTGGCACATATTCAATTATTTTTATTTCCTAGGTAAGTGAAATTGTTTTAAAGTTGACTCAATTGACACATCTTCCCTAAGAGGTACAAAACTGTCATTTTAAAGTAAACAAGCTGCAGTATCATCTACTTAATTAACTTGCCAGTCTCAACTCAGAAACAGCAAGGAAGGCCACCCAAATCACTGGCTCCTCGTCTTATGACCCTATACCTTGGCCATGTTTCTTTACTTCTCAGATGTATTAGTCCATTCTCACACGGCCTGAGACTGGGTAATTTATAAAGGAAAGAGGTTAATTGACTCACAGTTCTGCATTATTGGGGAGGCCTCAGGACACTTACAATCATAGTGGAAGGCCAAGGGGAAGCCAGGACCTCCTTCATGTGGTCTCAGGAGAGAAACGAAGCAAGCAAGTGAGAGAATAACTACCAAACACTTATAAAACCATCAGATCTTGTGAGAATGGACTCACTATCACGAGAACAGCATGGGGGGCATCAACCCCCATGATCTGACCACCTTCCACCAGGTCTCTCCCTCAGCACCTGGTGATTACAATTCAAGATGAGATTTGGGTGGGGACATAGTCAAACCGTATCATCAGGGTTCAGTCTGCTCATCTGAAGGTGAGAGGTTTGGTATGAATAATATCTTCTCACTTTAAACTTCTATATGCCCCTAATCTTTGCTTTCTAAGAATTCTAGGGATTTCCAGGGAGCCAACCCTTACACAGTTGTAATCCTTGAATACAGAAGACATTACCGAGGCTGCAGCATGGCCAGCACTCAACACAGTGAACTCTGAGGTCCGCTCTGTTATATGAGTATGCCTGGGTATATTGGGTTGGAGCAAAAGTAATTGCAGTTTTTGCCATTAATTTTAATTGCAAAACCACAATTACTTTCACACTAACCTAACAAAAAGTATTGTGAAAATTCTCAAAATAAGATTAATTGTATTGGACTTAATTCATACATATCATAGATGAGAAAACAATGAAGTGCATTGCTTAATCCATGCAATTATTGTCAAAATTCAAAGATGATTAGAAACCACTGGCATAAGCGTTATTACAAATAGACCAAAATAATCTTTTTAAGTGAGAAAAAATTGAGGTTTTAGAAGCACCACCTGTATAAAAATGAAATAAAACAGTTTAATTATATAAAAATAAAAAGAAGTTTGAAATTTAGCAAATGCTAAAGGGTCCTTAAAGAAATAAACAAAAAACCTGAAGATTGCATCATCATTTCAGAGATGCCTCAGAGATAGACTATGTAAAAATAAGATTCTCCCAAAATTCTTGAACTAGATTCTAGGCAACTTGGTTAAGAGAATTCTTAAACACTCACAGGATATTAAAAACTAGTATTCTTTGGTGCCGACTGTAACTGAAAATGAGCAGTTCAAAGATGATTTCTGAGGCATGCTGTTTATGGCAATTTTTAAGTACAAATTTTCCTCTATGCCAATTATGTTAACGATTTAAGAGCTTTGAAAGAAAGAGATTGGAGAGCAGAATAAAATCAAAAGCGTACTATCACCTCTAGGAGGTATCTGGATTACCAAATGTGATGGTCAATTTTATGTATCAATTTGGGTAGGCAATGGTGGTACCCAAACATTTGGTTAAATATTATTCTAGATGTTTCTGTAAATGTATTTTTTAATGAGATTAACATTTAAATTAGTAGTCTTTGAGGGAAGCAAATTACCCTCTGCAATGTAGACAGGCGGCCTCATGCAATCAGTTACTTTCCCAGAAGAAGGAGAAACTCTTCCAGCAGATGGCCTTTGAACTTGAATGGCTACATTGCCTCTTCCCCTGGGTCTCCAGCCTGCTGGCCCACCCTGTAGATCTTAGACTTGCCAGCCTATGTAATTATGTGAGCGAATTTCTTGAAATAAATTATTATCTATATACTATATACATACTCTGTTCTTTCTCTAGAGAACCCTGACTAATACATCAAGGTTCTATTAAATGGAAAAAATGAAACAAGATAGATTTTAAATCAATGACAGTGAGTTAGGAGTTCTCTACAATTTCAGTTAAAATTCTGAATCTGGAATATAAGTAAGGAAACGACCCCAGGACCAATGGATTAGTTTTTTAAAAAACCCATCTTAGATATTTTACCCATTGCTGCAAAATTTATTTTGATTGAAAAGCAAAACCATTTTCTAAACATCATTAATTTAATTCTGCTCTCTAGATATTAATATGCTAACCTCACTTTCCATTTTATTATCTAAATGACAATCTTAGGTAGCAAAGAATAATGATAACAGTTGATAACCACTTCCATTTCTTTTATACATGTGTCTTCATGTATGGATGTATGAATGTTTATCTGCCTTTTCTAGTCCTCTTTATTACTGCCTGTCCTACAGAAAACATTTTTTTCGAAAGTTTAAAAAATATTATTATTATTTTTTACTAAATTAGCTGTAACTTAATTCTTAGAAGGCTTTTGGTGTTTGGAATGAATTGGGGAAGTATTTGTGGGGTCGGGGAAGGGGGAAGAAGCTTTCTTATTGAACTTAAGAAAGGTTGGATTTTGAGACCCTTCACAGTTATTTGCAAATGGCTCCTCGTCTTCTGCAATTTCTCCAGCAATCTCCTCTCACCTTGTAATCAGATTCATAATTGTTGAATCTTTCCAGTGTCATGTAGTATATAACATAATTCACACACCAGGCATTATGCAAAATTATGCAAGAGGTTACAGACTCTAAAACATTGCAATTTAAATTTTCTCTTCGAGAACACAAACAAATCAGCAAGAAAAAAAATAGTCCCATCAAAAACTGGGCAAATGACATCAATAGACACTTCTCAAAGAAGCTATACAAATGCCAAGAAACATGAAAAAACGCTCAACATCACTAATCATCAGGGAAATGCAAGTTAAAACAGTGAAACACTATCTCACCCCAGCTAGAAAGGCCACTGTTTTTGTTTTTAAAAACTTTTATTTTAGGTTCAGGGCTGCATGTGAAGATTTGTTATATAGATAAACTTGTGTCTGGGGGTTTGCTGTACAGATTATTTTGTCACCCCAGTACTAAGCCTAGTACCCAATAGTTATTTTTTCTGTTCCTTTCCCTCCTTCTACCCTCCACACTCAGGTAGGCCCCCAGTGTCTTTGTGTCCATGTGTTCTCACCATTTTGCTCCCACTTATAAGTGAGAAGATGGGGTATTCAGTTTTCTGTTTCTGCATTAGTTTGCTAAGGATAATGACCTTCAGCTTCATCCATGTTCCCTAGAAAGACATGATCTGATCCTTGTTAATGGCTGCATAGTATTCCATGGTGTATATGGCCACATTTTCTTTATCTAGTTTACTATTGATAGCTATTTAAGTTGATTTTATGTTTTTGCTCCTGTGAATAGTGCTGCAAAGAACATACATATGCATGTCTTTATGATAGAATAATTTATATTCCTTTGCATATATACCTAGTAATGTTGAATGGTAGTTCTATTTTTAGCTCTTTGAGAAATCGTCACACTGCTTTCCACAATGGTTGAACCAATTTACACTCCCCCCCAACAGTGAGTGTTTCCTTTACTCTGCAACCTCACTAGCATCTGTTATTTTTTTGACTTTTTAATGATAGCCATTCTGACTGGTATGAAATGGTATCTCATTGTGATTTTGACCTGATTTTCTGTAATAATCAGTGATATTGAGCTTTTTTTCATATGCTTGTTGGCTGCATGTTTGTCTTCTTTTAAAAAGTGTCTGTTTATGTCCTTTGCCCACTTTTTAATGGGGTTGTTTTCTTCTTATAAATTTTTTTAATAGATGGTGGATATTAGACTTTTGTCAGATGCATAGTTTGCTAATATTTTCTCCCATTCTATAGATTGTTTGTGTACTCTGTTGAAAGTTTATTTTGCTGTGCAGAAGTTTTTAGTTTAATTAGATCTTATTTGTCAATTTTTGGTTTTGTTGCAGTTGCTTTTGGTATCTTAGTCATGAAATCTGTGCCAGTTCCCATGTCCAGAATGGTATTGTTTAGATTGTCTTCTGGGGTTTTTATAATTTTACGTTTCACATTTAAGTCTTTAATCTATCTAGAATTGATTTTTGTATATGGTGTAATGAAGGATTCTAGTTTTAATCTTCTGCAGATGGCCAGCCAGTTGTCCCTGTGCCATTTATTGAACAGAGAGTCCTTTCCCTATTGTCTGTTTTTGTCAGCTTTGTCAAAGATCAGATAGTTGCAGGTGTTCAATGGTCTGTGTCTGTTTTCGTACCAAGTATCACGCTTTTTTGGTTACTGTAGCACGGTAGTATAGTTTGAAGTCAAGTAATGTGATGCTACCTGCTTTGTTCTTTTTGCCTAAGATTGCCTTTGCTATTTGTGTTCTTTTTTAGTTCTATGTGAATTTTAAGATAGTTTCTTCTGGTTTTGTGAAGAATGTCATTGGTAGTTTGATAGGAATAGCATTTAATTTATAACTTGCTTTAGGCCATTTTAATGATATTGATACACGTGTAGCAATCCATATTTGAAAGACAAAACTGAAATACTGTGTGGCACAGTTGGAGAGGCAGGCAAACCTTCCTGGGAAAAAGAGTCTGGCCATTTTAATGATATTGAGTCTTCCTATTCATGAGCATGGAATGTTTTTCCATTTGTTTGTGTCATCTCTTATTTCGCTGAGCAGAGTTTTGTAATTCTCATTGCAGAGATCTTTCACTTCCCTGGTTAGCTGTATTCCTAGGTATTTTATTCGTTTTCTGTGGCAATTGTGAATGGGATTACATTCCTGATTTGGTTCGTGGCTTGTCTGTTGTTGATATATAGGAATGCTAATGATTTGTGTACATTGATTTTGTATCTTGAAACTTTGTTGAAGTTGTTTATCACTTTAAGGGACTCCTGGGATGAGACTATGAAGTATTTTTTAGATGTAGAATCATGTCATCTGCAAACAGGGATACTTTGACTTCCTCTCTTCCTATTTGGATGCCTTTATTTCTTTCTCTTGCTTGATTGCTCTCTCCAGAACTTCTAATATTATATTGAATAGGAGTGAGAGAGGGCATCCTTTCTTGTGCCAGTTTTTAAGGGAAATGCTTCCAGCTCTTGTCCATTTAGTATACTACTGGCTGTGGAGAATGACCATAATTAAAAAGTCAAAAAACAATAGTTGTTGTGGATGTGCTACAAAGGGAATGCTTGTACTCTATTGATGGGAATGTAAATTAGTACAACCTCTATGGCAAACCAAATGGAGAATTTTCAAAGGACTAGAAGTAAATCTAACATTCGATCCAGCAATTCCACTACTGGGTATCTACCAAAAAAAAAAAAAGAAGTGATTATATATAAATAAGCGATAATATAATATAATATATAACTGAAAGTAAATCTACCATTTGACCCAGCAATTCCACTACTAGGTATCTACCAAAGGAAAAGAAGTTATTATATAAAAAAGACACCTTGCATGCATAAGTTTATCACAGCACAATTCACAATTGCAAAGAAGTTGAACCAACCTAAGTCCCCATCAACCAATGAGCAGATAAAGAAAATGTGGTATGTACACATCACGGAATACTACTCAACCATCAAAAAGAACAAAATAATGTCTTTTGCAGCAACTTGGATGGATCTGGAGTCCATTATTCTAAGTGAAGTAACTCAGGAATGGAAAACCAAATATATGTTCTCACTTGTAAGAGTTGTTCTCACTTTGTGTATGAGTACACAAAGGCATACAGAGTAGTATAATGGACACTGGAGACTCAGAAGGGGAGTTGTTGTGGGGAGACGTGAGAGATAAAAAACTACGTATTGGGTACAATGTACACTTCTCAGGTGACAGGTACACAAAAATCTCAGACTTCACCACTACAGAATTCATCTAGGTAACCAAAATCTCTTGTACTCCAAAAGCTATTGAAATAAAACAATACTAAAAACCACTGACTTGTATACTTTAAATGGGTAAATTGTGTAACATGTGAATTATGTCTTAATAAAGCTGTCATTAAAAACTTGCTCTTTGAGTTTGACTTGGTGTTCATGTTTTCTAGAGTCAAACTTGTTCTTTTTGTTTGATTTTGTCCTTTTTAGAGACAGGGTCTTGCTGTGTCACCCAGGCTGGAATGCAATGGTATGATCATGGCTCACTGCAGCCTCAAACTCCTGAGTCCAATGAATCCTCCCACTTCAGCCTCCCAAGTAGTCAGAACTAAAGGTACACACCACCACTCCTGGCTAATTTTTAAAATATTTTGTAGAGATGGGGGTCTCACTATGCTGCCCAGGATTCTTTAAGTACCAAATCCACAGTTTTTCCCAGGAAGGTTTGCCTGCCTCTCCAGCTGTACTACACAATATTTCAGTTGTGTCTTTCACATGAGTAGCTATACATGTATTTTATTTTTCAGTTGCAGACCCAACATACATGAGTGAAGTGAACATCTTCAGAGGTTTGACTTTCAGTGGCAGCAGGGATGCACATGTAATTGAGATTGGTTCCTATCTAGAGATTATCTCTCCTTGATGACTAATGGATACTTTTCATCATAGAGAAATCAAGGTATTTTTTATAGGGTTGTGGTCTGTTTATCTACTGCAAGTACATTTGGAGAGTTCATTTCGAATGTTCGCTTCTTTTGTCAGGAAGGAATTTCTGTCATTTATTTGAGAAGGCAGTACTTTCTTTACTAACCACACATCAACCAAACAACACGTCCTCCCTCACACAGCATCTATCAAACAACAGCAGTCAAGGAAAGAGAGAGAGGAAGGGAAAAAAGAAACCTCCCACATAACTGACAGTCTGCTTAGACAAAGCACATACTGCATTAGACAGTTGTATTAGAATGGACTATTATAAACACAAGCAGGAAGGGGAATGCTTACACTGTTCCATTAATAACTATGAATAAGCTATAATTTAAAGTTTTATGTTTAAATATATTATGGCTCAGCTTGTTTATTGAACATAATAAGTGGAGCTCTTGCTATACATATTATGAGTAATTACATTAAAAATGCTTGACCTGGAAGAAAACACAGCATATAAAAGATCTCAGAATTTACCAGGCGATATGTTAGCTCATTTCGTAATAACTCTTTATTTATTTATTTATACCAAAACATCAATGAAAAAAATAGTCTATAATATAATGACTAATTAGATGAGATACAAATTCGACTTATGACATTTAGAAGCCTGCACAATTATGGCTTTGTAATTACTGACTATGGGTAGCACACTGAATCCTGTAAAAGCCAAAGCACCAAACTGGAGAGTTTGTTTTCCTGCTAGAAATAGATCTCATGGTTCCCCTTTTGGTAATTGCAGTTACACATTGGCTTCAACAGTCAACCAGCCATACTTAATTTTATAATATCAAGACTAATTTGATATTGGATTCATGATTCTATGTATTTATATATGTGTGGTAATACAGGCACTTGACTTTCATCAGAAATTTGTATTATATCCTATATAGCATTAAACATGGGACCCAGCTGTAGTTTCTCATTCCTGATGTAGTTCTCTAAGGTTACTAAGGTTCTGTGGTAGTTGCTTTGATGTTGGTGATGTGGAATTATGCGTTTGACTCCCCAAAAAGAGTACCTCTATTTGGAATATGTGCGATTCTAAAAAATTCAAGATGAGAGAAAGACTGAATGTCAAGTTATGGAAGACCATTTTCATCATAATTTAAGTATCAAAAATAATTTAATCTTATTATGCACAAGAATATTTGCTTAGTAGGGTCACAAAGTGATGTGAAAGCAAAATATCTATATGGAAAATATGAATCTTTACATGGTTTTGTGATATGTTAACTTATTTTTTACCTGGTTTCATATAAATGGAAGAAAAAAAGTGAACATTTACTGAATACCTACTATGAGCTAGATGTTGTACTGAATGCTGTATGTGCATTAGTGCAGTTAATGCCCTCTTCAACGTTGGTAGGCTAAAAGTAAATGCAACTCGATCCCGGTCAAAGAGACAGGATTTACTCAGGTCTGTTTTGTGAAAGCTGCATGGTAATGCCACTCGATTTAAATACACCAGAAGCCACTTTAAAGATCATTAAGTTAGTTAAAAGCTATAAGAAAAATGAATAGTTTCTTTTTTATTGCGTATCTTTGAATATTTTCAGTGGTAATGATTAGAGGCTGGATACAGCTAACTGGTTGAACGTATATAATTTGCTGCTTCTTACGGAGCATGTTTCATCTCATGACTTCCCAAACTAATTGCAATACTAGATTTATCTATTAATTTCCAACAAAAGTAAATACAGTTATGGTGAACATATATAAATTTCAACTTACTTGGTCCTAAAGGAGCTGGTCTCAAATATATAAAGCATTTAATACCCACTACCATCTCAGGCACCGAAATTCTTCAATCTCTGATTCTCCTGATTTCCTTTAAGCTCTCTATTAGATCATGCAGACAGCTCAGGGTATTTTTTTTCCCCATGGTCACCAGGAACCTGTTTTGCTTTTTAAAACTCTTTCATTTCCAGTTATCTCTTTTTAGTTTCATAATTTCACAATTAACTTATTAGAGCTAATACAACATATGATTTTAGATATTATGATTTTCTAAATTATGAATATGAATTCCTTGATGTGTGAATGTCTTTCTGTTGCCTCAAACCTAAATTTACTGTATTTCATTGTGTGTTCATCAATAAGTATCTCTTTTTTAGCTTTCTTTATTTCTATTGATTGTTTCATTTATCTAGCACACAACTATTGTAGTTGTGTGTAAGGCTCTAATCTGGATGTTCTAGAAGAAATAAATGTGACAACTGATGCTTTCCTTCGAAAAGGCTAGTCACTATGCAATGGGCAAGTTAAGCATAGGAAAAACAAATCAGAATTAGATTAAGCTATGTGTTATGGGAGAAATGAGTGATTCACTTTTCATCAAATGAACAAGTCACATCTTGGCTCAAATTTTTCAGTGGTTCCCATTCTCCTTAGTCTTACACAATCTGTATCTAGTGTTCATTTATTCAATTAGAATTTCATTTTAAACATTTCAGTCTTACCTAAACATTAGCCTTTGGTGCTCAATGTCTCCTAAATATATTCTTCATAATATTGCTTAAATTACTTCCTTCAGAAAGAGTTCCTTGACCAGACCCCATGTACAATGCTTTCTTTTTCTTTGCAATCTGTAAGATTAGTTTAGTATCATCACTTAATACATTGTTGATAATATATCTTTTTTTGAGTACATGAGTGAAGTTTGTTTTTCCAAATTTGAATTCAAATTCCCTAGGAAGAGATCATGTTTGTGCTTTTTAAAATTTTGTATAGTACCCATGCTATATCTAAAAGGGTCCAACAAATGTTTGCTGGCTGATTTATACAGTCTTAGAGATCAGAGAACATGTTTTGTCAACTTAAAAAAAAAAAGCTTTTGCTTTGAGGCTCCTTGCAGATGTAGTTTCTGAGGATTAATGCACTGCTAAAGTTAAAATGCAGTAATATCTATTATAAAAGGTTGGCATATGCATTTTTTTTTCTAATTTGGCCATAGTATTTTTTTGTAAGATCAAATATTCATTGATGAGATGTTATCATTGAAAATAAGGAACAAATCGGCCAGGTGTGGTGGCTCACACCTATAATCCCAGCACTTTGGGAGGCCAAGGTGGGCAGATCATGAGGTCAGGAGTTCGAGACCAGCCAACACAGTGAAACCCCATCTTTACTAAAAATATGAAAATTAGCCAGGCATGGTGGCGCATGCCTGTAGTCCCAGCTACTTTGGAGGCTGAGGCAGGAGAATCGCTTGAACCCAGGAGGCGGAGATTGCAGTGAGCTAAGATAGCACCACTGCACTCCAGCCTGGGCAGCAGAGCAAGACTCCACCTTAAAAAAAAAAAAAGAAAAGAAAAAGAAAATAAGAAATAAAATTAGACTATCATCAATCATCAATTTACCATTAAATACCTAATCAACATATCAAAATCACATGGCTAGTAAAAAAAAACTAAATAAATAACGTATTCATTTAAAAATGACATACATACTGATACTTGCACAAATCACAAGAGTATGGCTTGATGAGCAACCAACCTGCAGATCAAGAAATAGAATATCATGAGCTCATTAAAAGTTCCCTCCTACTATGTGATATTGCTACAGTTTTCCTAAATGTTTTTCTAATTTGCAGTCTTACCAGTAGTATGTAAGATTTCCATTTCCTCCATATCTTCACAATCACTAGTTTTGTCCATCTTCTTAATTTTAGCTGTTTTAAACTGGCATAATTTAGAATGTATAATATTATTTTATTTTATTTTGCATGTCCCTCATGACAAATGAGAATAACATGTTTTCTTATGTTAATTGGCAAGTTGTTTATCCTCTTTTATGAAATGGCTTAGATTTTTACCCATTTTTCACTTGAGAAATTCTTTCTGTATTTGGCCTAGGTCATCCTTATTGTAAAAGAATTTCAGATATCTCCTCCAGTGTATCTGATCTCTTAAATCTCTTAAAGATTTCTTCTGATAAACTGAATATCTTAATTTTAATTTATGGTTAATATTTTTTCTATTTTGTTTGAGAAGTCACTGTCAACTGAAAAGTCTTGAAGATATTATCTTATGCCACTTTCTTGAAACCTTATTGCTTCACTTCACATTTAGATCAGCACTCCATCTGGAATTAACTTTTGTTTGTGGTGTTTGCTAGTAAGGAGTTAGCATTCGTTTCACTCCGTATGATTATCGGATGACTCAGCATTATTTATTGAAAAACCTGTTCTTTTCCCACTATTTTGCAGTATCACTTTTGTTGTAAGTCAAGTGTCCCTGTCTGTGACTTCTCTTTCATTCTGTTTCTAAGCTTTCTCTTCTGGACGTTTTCAATTCTTGTACCTATACTACACTGGCTTAATTACCGTAGCTTTGCTATAAACCTTGTAAGTCTTCCACCTTTGTTCTTCTTTAAGATTGTCTTAACTAATTCTTTGTCATTTAGAAAGAGTTTGTATATTTTCATAAAATATAATTTGGCACTCTTAGAGAGGAAGGTTTACATTGACTCTTTAGATCAATTTGGAGAAGTTGATATTGAATCTTCCAGATTATGAACATGATATATACCTCTCTGTGTTTAGATCTTTTTATCTCTCAAAAATGTTATGTAGTATTTGTGTAGCGCATGTAATAATTTTTAAAATGAGGTTTATTATTAGGTGTTTTATATTTTATACTGCTATTGTAAATGTGTTGTTTCTTAAATTTATTTTCTACATATTTGTTGGTGATATATTGCTGTTAGGCTTCTCCAGAAAACAGAATCAATTTTTATATATATATATATATATATATATATATATATATATGCCCACACATATAGATCTATATATATACTCACATATATAAACTCATATATACATATGAATATATATGTGTACATATATAACACATACATTGAAACTCACATACATATAAACATATGTATTATGCACGTATATATATATAATACATACATTCATACTCATATACATATGAATATATATTATATATGTATATATAAATATATATGTGTGGGTATGTATATGGTCAAGTTAGCTATATTCTCTGCCTTAGTTTTCTCCTATGTGAAATGAAGATGACTACAGCACCTAAATTTTAAGGTTGCTGTAAATGCATATAAGTCAGCATATGTAAAGTGTTCACACAGATGTGTATATATATGTACATTTGTGTACACATATATACATATACATATACACACATATACGTGTATACATATACATATATATACACACAAATACACACATATACGCAGATATAGGTGTGTATATGAATATATGCATAGGTGTATATATATGCATATATATGGGTGTATATATATTCTGTTGTTTCTGTTCTCGCTATATATTCATCACACACACACACACACACACACACAGAGGGGAGAGAGAGAGAAATCTGTTATGAGGAATTGGCTCATGTGCTTGTGGAGGCTGAGAAGTCATGATTTGCAGTCTGCATGCTGGTGAAAGCCAGGGTTGTAACTCAGTCCGAGTCTGAAGGCTGGAGAAGCAGGGGAGCTAATGGTGTACATCCCAGCCCATGGGCAGGCGAAGATAAGTGGAGATGTCCCACCTCAAGCAGTGAGGCAGGGGGAAAAAAAAGGAGAGTAGGATAATTTCTTCTTCCTTCCTCTGCCTTTGGTCCTCTTCATGCTCTCCATGCATTGTCTAATGCCCACTCACATTGGGGAGGGCGTTCTACTTTACTGAGTTCTCCGATTCAAAGGCTATCTCATCCCAAAACACCCTCACACACACATTCAAAAATAATGTTGAAACAGATATCTGGGCATCTTGTGACTTACTCAGGTTGACACATGAAATTAGCCACCTAGGATTGAACGTAAAATTGATTCGAAATATACTATTGACCTTATATCTAGTGACCTTGCTAAATGCCATTATTAATTCCAGTAGAATGCCAGTGGTTAGAAGCCAGGACAATGAGAAGGGCAAAATACATTTAAGGATGGAGTTGCTTGAGGATTCTGGGGATAGAAAACTTGGCTACCCAACATAAAACATGAAAGCAGAGATGAGAAGAAAGTAGTCAGAAATCTACAAAAGAAAATTTAGGTGGGTGAGAACAAAGTCTTAAAGTGAGCACGTTTTGGGATTGGATGAATTTCATTTCATAAACTGAGACCTGATCAATTTATGTAAAAAAGATTGTAGTTGAAAAGCTTTGACAGAAACTGGAATTTAAAAGATGTGCTTTCTTGGACTTCAGACAGAATAATAGCAAAGTAGAAAAGGTTATTCCAACCATCTTGAATCACATTACATCTCAAATGGTATAACCTGATTTTTTTATAACCTATGTCTTTGACAACATGTATACCAGATTACTTAGATTACAGTGATAGAATTAATGGAGGCCAGTGTTTATGTTTTCCCTTGTGTCAGATATTTTGAATAAATCTTCATAAACATTGTGTCTATTCTTGTCCCTGCAGACAACCTATGGAAGGGTCATATAATATTATATTGAACTATATGAAATGGCCATTACATATTTTATTGCTAAAAAATGTCAATTTCATAATTTAATCTAATAATAGCTAATATTAATAACAATAGTTGAATGTTTACTATGTGCCAGGCATTGTTTTAAACACTTTACATATATTTACTCATACAGATTTACAGCAACCTTAAAAGTTAGTTGCCATAGTCATCTTTATTTTATATTGGAGAAAACTAAGGTGCAGAGAGTGTAGCTGACTTGCTCATCATCACATAATAGTAAGTGTTAGAGCCAGGATTCTAACCCAAGCAGTCTTGTTTCAGAGTCTACTACATTACAAGATAGCAGCTGAAGGAATCGTGTAGAATTGGGGAAGGATATTCACTAATAGGCGTGACATTTACTTTGGTGGGGACTTTTTGCTGATTTTATTCTGTGGATTGTTGCGTTACCAAGGGTGTATAGGTCCTTAGAGCTGGTCATCGTGTTCATTTAATACACTCTGAGAATTATGGCAAGATGGGCCTGTGGAGATGAAGGCTTTCTTTCAGTGACCTTCCAAGGCATCATGGCCAGAGGACGGTGGTGAAAGCTGATCTGGACATTAAAGATCAGGGTTTATTAATTAGTTAAGGAAAGATTTTTATAGGCCGAGTGCTGTTTAACTTCTTTGTTGAAGTAGTGGCTCTCTCAGTGTGGTGTCTGTAAATGAGTCTTTTATGGTGAGCAATTTGGGGATTCTCAGTATAAACTTACCACTATAATTATCTTTTCTTGCACTGGATTGTGTTAGAAGTTGATGCTCTGAGATAAGGTGTTACTTTTTCCAAGAGTAACAATGAAAAACACATAAATTAGAGGTTCTTATGTTCCAGACTCTGTCCTAAAATCTTTGTATCTGTTAAATAATTTTATCTTTACAGAAACACAAGAAGATATTGGCAAAGATACTTGGTAAAATGCACAACCATAGAGTAGGTGAGAATAAGGAATCCCAGGTCTAGAGTTCAAGCTCCTATCTGTTCTATGATAATAGTACAATAATTATAATAATAAACACTATTCAAACCTTTAGAAACATAATTTCATGCATTAGAGAAATGAAGATTATTCCTTTCCACTAAACCTCTAGTTTTAAACACACAAGCAAAGGAAGGAGAAAGTTGAAAGAAGAAGAAGAAAAAACCAAACATCCTGGAAGTGAGTTGTCAGATAAGCAATGAGACGATTTTTCCAAGGGCATAAAAGCGAGTGTCACAGCTGTGTTTTAAGTTGGTATCTTCACTGGAGTTTGGTCATATGTCTATATAAGAACAATGTCAAATAAAAGCTGTAGAGTCACTCACTTTTACATGTTGAGTACTATGTATAAGCACTTCTGCTGGGTCTGTGATTTACACATCTCTCCATCACAGATAAATACAGAGCAGCTCTCAGTGTAGCCAAGAGCTGTCTCCTAACATGGCTCCCTGCCAAAAGACACTCAGCTTCCATACTCTGTCTGCTGTCCACATCGCTGCCCGCCCAGAGAGAAAAGGAGCTCTTTGTGGTCTTTTGGTTCTTCTAGTGGAAAATTTCTATAGACTAAGCAGAGAGATAGCACAAAGCAGACCATTTGCAAGTGCACACCGTCCCCTGCCAAAGGCCATGGGGACTATAAAAAGAAACAGACTCCTACAGTGTGAATCTGTTAGTTTCATACTCTAAATGGAAATTGTTTTTAAAATCTAAAGGGATTGTAATGACTAAACAACAATACTACTTTTCTTTACCCTTGATGAAAAAAATGGTTAAAGAACATGCTTTCACACCAGTCAGGGAATGATGAAAACAAGCTCTAGGCAGCATCAAAGGACACCACAGAAATGAACACCATAATCTAATTGCTGGCAATGGAAAATCCATCGAAATGTTAGTAAGAATGTGTGTGTGTGTGTGTGTGTTGTGTGTGTCTGTTTTAACATAATTAAGGAATAATTCATTTATAACCTGAAAGACAGAATTTTTTCCTTATTCAGTGTGGATGATTGTGGCTATGTCTATCTGCTTAAAAGGTCACCTAAAAATGGTCACTATCATATTTTTTTTTTAGCTGGGTTCAGGGAAACTTTGTATTGTAGTATTCTGAATCTGTTCCAGTTTGTCTTTTTAGACAGAAGAGGCCTTCACGTGATCCTGGGGTTTCCAAGGAGCTAGTAATATACCTGTTTTGTGATGTTTTTACTGCTCTTACTTCAAATTATATAATTTGAGACCAATATTACTTTTTTCACCTAAAACTTTCAGTTGTATGGAGGTTAATGAAATACAACATACATAAAACATAACATAGCTTTAGGAGATAACATTTGAATGTAATTTTGTAGCTTATTACAGTTGGTAGGATGGATCTAGTATGAACCTTATTTTAGATAATTTACTAAGATAACTCAAATGCAGATTGCCTCCTTCGATTTTCTTCCATGTCTATATATTATTAAAAACACAAATAAACTCTATACATTCTTCTGTCGGTCAGGTTAGAATAAGTTATGCTGTGATAACAAACAACCCTGAGACCTTACTGACTTTCAGGCACAAAGATTTATTTCTTATTCATATGACTTGCTCATCCTGAGTTGACCAGAGACCCTCATTCATGTGTCCTTACTCCAGGATGCAGGCTGATGGAGCAGACTCCATCTTGAAAGTTCTTGCTTGCCTACACAGGTGGAAAGAGAGTATAGTGAATTTTTCTCTAGTTCATAAAGCTTCCACATGGATGTGACATACATCACTCCTACAAGAGGTTACATGAGGAGAAAGCAAGCTCAATCCTACCATGTATTCTGATGGAGAACCAGAACATTTGTTGAGTAGTACTAATTAATACTATAATCTTCAGTCCCTCTAAGTGATAAAAACTGGTAAAACAAATTCAGTATGTAAAGCACCGTGGCACAGTGTAAAGTTGTCCAGATGGGCAAAGAGAATATCATAAATGTTTGCTCAGTTTGCATCAAAACTTCTTATGAGTTAGTTATACTTCCTTTGATTGGTCCCTGCACATTTTCTCGGTAACCCACTCTAATCCTGTTATTTTTCTTTATAGTCACTCTTCTGGAGCCACAAAGGCCCCCTTAGTTTCCTTCGTGACATATTTGGCACAGTTCTGCCTTAGGACTCCTCCCTACCCCCTATACCTGACATATCCATTGATTTACATGAAGGCTGATGATCTATCTGAAAACAATCACACTCCACTGTTGAACTCAGATGTTTGGACATGTGAAATCTTAGCTGCTGGATGGAGGTGAACCTGGAGGCAGTGCAAGTGCAGGGAGAAAAGAAATGGAGGAAGCCCCAAGAGTAAAGTGAAGAAGGCATGAGATGGAGTGAGCTAGACTGAACAACAAAGCCAGAGAGCTGGAGAGGACAGATGGTTTGGTATCACAGTGCAACTGATTGGAAAATTCATTCCAATCCAGCCACCATGATTTACGCATGCATCCTGAGAGAAAAAGAAGCGTGTGTGTGTGTTTATGTTAACAAAAGCCTCTAATATGTGGCGACAGAAGCGACTGATGCTATGAAAGTTTTGCAGTGGCACAGAGATAATAATGTTCCAGTTTACCAGCATCGAGTCTTATTGGCACCTAGGTTGACAGTACGGGAAATGGAAGAGTTTGGTCTTGGAGTAACACCTCCAAGAGCTCTCAAACCTGAGATAGCAAAGCCTGGCTCAGCTGGCAATGGAGGGGAAGGAACAAAGGATATCACTAACCACTGTGACATTTTGGAACAATGCGTCATGCGTAAAAGAAAGCGAATGAGACACAGACCCCTGAGATGGAGTTGTGGCACTGCCTTTGGGCACAGCAGAGTTGTAGCTCCTCTGGGATCAACATGGTTGCTGCTTCCTCAAGCACTTGGGAGTTTTTTTGTCACCCTTCCCAAGGCCCCAGCTTCTTGTGATCAGCTCGTCAGCACACAGGGGTCATACTCTTGCATCAGAGATTCTTATCTTTTTGGTGAGTTCTTGCCGTTTATGGAACCACAGCTACTCTCTTGCCTTCCCCATGCCCTAGTCATGGGAAAGCGAACTCCCTTTTCCTTTGGAACTGTTCCCCACATACCACGTTGTACTTGAAACATAAGCTTTACTTTCATTTAGTGTAACATTTTAGTACCTATCAGAAGAATCCTCAGTGATCTAAATAATTCTATTTTGCTTATTTGCCATTGGCACTTTGGGTACTAAAGATGGAAAGCACACCTCAATGGAGCCAGTATTCTTATAGACAATGTGATAAGGGATATTTACAAAGAGTGGTAGCTGCCAAAAGATTACAGAAAATAGGAGTCAGATCTTAGTAATAATGTGAATAAAGACCATGGTTGGGAGGGGAGGCACACCTAACATGCAATTCTTGTTTTACTACTTAGTGAAGAGAAATTGGATCTATGTATGTTTGGTGAGTCCCAGTCTCTGTCACTGTAAAATGGGGATAATAATACCCATTGCACAGCACAGGACCATTACTAGGAATTGAATGAAATTGCATATGCAAAACTCAGTGCATAGGCATAGAGCGAGTGCTCAAGAATTGTCATTTCTCTTTACTTAACAAGGTGTACTTATTAATGAAGTTTAAATGCATAACTCCAAAGTCAGACAATAGGGCTGTTTCCAGTTGGTATTATTTAGAGGCCTAGGAAAGATATTCCTGATTCTCACTTACGTTTATCACATTTCCTGAAACTTCAAAACGATTTACTTTCCAAGTGTCCTCATTAAATATATAGCTGTTATCAAGAAGGATAAAACACAAAGCTGTTATAAGTAATTGCCACTGTAATGTGGATTTGTTTGTCAGAGGCAGGTTGATTGAGTAAAAGGCAGGGGTCATTGTTTTGTTTGTTTGTTTTGAGTGAGACGGAGATGAGAAAATAAGATTCTCTTGTAGTACAACTACCAAAAAGGTCAGACCTGATTGAGGTGCCAAACCTGGCAGTGTTTGGACTTTTCTTTTGTGGAGAGGGAACATAATCGAGGAAGAAAGTGATAAAGGGGGAATACCAGAGGGATTTGCACTCACATTTCCTCACTGCTCGTGGGTATCTAAGGATGACCCTGCTGGCTTGATTCATTCAACGTCGTCTGTTTGGGGAACACCAGAGGATGCTGAAAGATAATTTAATTGCATTACAGTTGGACACAGACCCTTAGTTTCATTCAAGAATAATACTTCTGCTATAGGAATATCAAATTTGAAAGTGTCATCCATATGGAATTTGGAGCCACATTTCTGAAAGCTTGTTTATTTCATGGCGGAGAAAGAAACCATGCCAGACTCAGGCAGGGATTTTCCTGTCTATAAGCATGGAAGCTGAGTAAATAGAGAAACAGAATCAACTTGGCTGTGTCGTGGGTCCTGGGCACTAGGAATTAGGTGATACCACAAGTGTCTATGAGGGGGAGGTACACATGGGGGAACAGGCAGGTTGTTTACATCCTGACAAGGAACAAAGTTAAATTCAGATATTAGACTGTCATTTCAGCTGGGGAAGAGAGGACGGAGTTAATGTTCTAGGGCATGCTTGTCACACCCGTGGCCTGTGGGCAGCATGCAGTCCAGGATGGCTTTGAATGCAGCCCAACACAAATTCATAAGCTTTCTTAAAACATTATAATATTGTTTTACAGTTGTTTTTTTTTAGTTCATCAGCTATCATTAGTGTTAGCGTATTTTAGATGTGGCCCAGGAAAATTCTTCTTCGTCCAACATGGCCCAGGGAAGCCAAAAGATTGGATGCCGCTGTTCTAGGACTAAGACCCTTGTTTGATAGTAATACCTATATTATCAGAAGATAAAAAAGAAATTCACCTGGAAAGACAGTTTGGAAGGGTAACACAGAAGGCTACCATTGCATTAAGACTGTCTACAAAAGAATGGTCTTATTTTTCTGGAACCAACCCAAATGCCCATTAATGATAGACTGGACAAAGAAAATGTGGCACATAGACACCATGGAATACTATGCAGCCATAAAAAACGATGAGTTCGTGTCCTTTGTAGGGACATGGATGAATCTGGAAACCATCATTCTCAGCAAACTGACACAAGAACAGAAAACCAAACACCGCATGTTCTCACTCATAGGCAGGTGTTGAACAATGAGAACACATGGGCACAGGGAGGGGAACATCACACACTGGGGTATGTTGGGGCATGGGGTGTAAGGGGAGGGACAGTGGGAGGCAGGGAGGTTGGGGAAGGATAACACTGGGAGAAATGCCTGATGTAGGTGACGGAGGGATGGAGACAGCAAACCACCATGGCATGTGTGTGCTTATGCAACAGTCCTGCAAGATCTGCACATGTACCCCAGAATTTAAAGTACAAAAAAAATGGTCTTATTTTAACTAGTTACAGGAGCAGTTTTTGAAAACTTGGCCCTGGAGATTGGGATATTGGCCATGAGGTATATTGGAGAATAAGCGCTAAGACAAGGTCTTATGGAGAGAAACTATTTTGTGGAGAGAGGCTTACACAGAGAGGCAGTGTGAAGGAAAGCTAAGTGTGAAGGCTCTGGGTGAATGCCCTGAGGCTGTCAACTCCTCCCCAGCGATGTGGACATAAAATGAAATCTGTCTCATAGTTTTGTGATGAAGTGAAAATGAGGTAATTACTACGAAGCGCTTAGGGCAGTGATTGGCGCTTAGTAAGCACTCAGTCCATCTTAGGTGTTACTGTTTCTTTTAGTGATTCTAAGCCACAGAGCTATTTCTTTTTCCTCTAGAGGCTGAGATGTGGGTTTGTTAAGTGTGGGTATCCAGGCCTTCTAGAATCTGAGAAGAGTGCAATGGGAGCTTACAACCTCCTCTTTACCCTACTTATTTTCTTTTGTTGGGGGATGAAAATTTAAGTTGGCGTGTGATCAGTTCATTTGAATAGTATTTTCCTCCATATATTATTATAAAGAGGTATCTTCTTTTCTGCCCCTTCATGAAATTAGCATCAATTAGCATCAAACTCCAATAATGTATCCCATCAAGCACTTAAGAAGCGCATACTTATTAGGTAGTATTCTAATATTGAAATATCCCCTTTTATCAAGGGATAAAAGGCTAAAAAAAAGTTGAAATGGCCTAAAGGAATTTGCAATGTAGAAGTATCTAGTATAGGAAATGACTATCACTAAAGGTTGTCAAAACCTACTCCAGATATTTTAATAAATATGGTCAAGATAGAGCATTTATTTTCTTCCTAATATTATCATGGAGTAAATTTTGATACCAAAATTTCATAGCAGCATATTGTTTCTGTCAAGAATAATAATGACATATTTCATTCACATGTTTGTCATTACATTTCATCACTATTAAAATCACAGTCTTGAGTGGAAAAGAAAAAATATGAATGGCAAATCATATAGAGAAATCAAATTGGTTCAGCACATAAAAATATTCCATCTTCAAATGCCTTGCAAGATAAATGAAATGGATTGAGTAGTGCTATTTTAGGGGCTGTCCCCAGCTCAGCATTTGTGATGAACCGTCTTGAAACAAGAGAGAACATTCAGTTTTCCATTCAAGTGCTCCTGGTACTTCTTAAAAAGATGACTTTCAGAGTCTTCACAAAAATAAATACCAAAGAAATCTAAGTCAGGAGTATTATCATGATTAGGCAAATCTCACCTCTTGAAGAGTTTAAATTAGAGTCTTGATTTTTAAAAATGTATGAACAAACTCTAGGCTATTAGTAAATTTCTCTTTAGAAGAAGTTTAGCAATTAGAACATTTAAATGAGTATATTACATTCGAAGACACTCACTTAACCCAGCACTTCCAGTCCCAGGTAAATACTTGGATCCATTAAATCCATTAATTAATTAATACATATTTATTGAACACTTGCTACATCACCAGTTCTGTGGCAGGTGGTATAAAGTTTAAAATATAAATCAGTTATAAATTATCATTCTTGCTGTATGGGAGCTTGTCAAGTTGGAAAAACAAACATAGGAGATTATATATAGTAAAGTCTTGAATGGTATAGTTTAAACTATAACTGAAATAGGATTTTAGAAATGGAGAGATTGCCATGATTTGAACTACTCCAGGAAGACTTCTTGAAGGACCTTGTACTTGACCTGAACCTTAAGAGAGGTATTAGTTTTGAATGAAGGTCAGTGGTATTCTAGACTTGAGAGAGAAAAACAGAAGTTTGAATGTAGTATTAATGAAAGAGAATGAGAAGAGAGAACTGACCAGAACAGGGGGGACACAATAGGAAAGAACTGAATATAGAACCAGAATATGGGGTAGCCTCGAAGTAAAAATCAAAATGCAGCTAAAAACATGCATGTTCCAAGATTCAATTTGTTCAGTCCAGGTGGTCATCTAACATAGATACTATTATTCTTATAGAACTTGAACTTGGGTACTGCCAAGTGAAGATGATGAACTTAGATGTTTTTTACTTTCTTACTGTGTAAGTAAGCCATGTGATTTATTTTTAAATCTCCTCACACCAACACATACACAGATGATATAATATGATGCCTGTTATTTACTTCAAAATAATCTGACAAGGAGAGAGGGAGGTAAGTGAGGATAGAAACAAAATTAGCCATGAACCAGTAACTGTTGCTGCACATGGAATTTGTTATACAATTCTGTCTACATATTTTTTATATTTAAAATTTTTTATAATAAAAAACATTCTTCTACTTTATCTCTGCAATATATATCATCCTTGTAAAATTGGATTACCCTTGCCACAATTTCTATGTATCAGAAGTTTATAAAACCAGAAAAACAATCTGATCTACAGGAAAGTAAATACACACACACACACACACACACACACACACACACACACACACACACACATTCCTGAAGAACGAAAAAATAGAAAAGCACCTAAACATCTATGTAATTATTATACTCTGATTTGTAATTCCTCTTAGCTTGAAATAGAGTAGGTCCTCAGCCTGACTGACTCGTAATCTTATGGGAAGAATCTACTTTAATGTTTTGCATGGAGGATGCATGAATACCTTGTAATCTGATTAGTTTGTCGAGCAAGTATTTGTATAGGACACTTATTCTTTGTTGAATTGTGTGTGCTGCCAAGTGTTGGAACCAATGTCCAAGTCTTCATGTAGTCATTCATTTAATGGCTTTCTAGTTAATAATATTTTTTTCTGAAATAAGGATCAGTTATGTATCAATTATTAAACAATTGTTTATCATGCAGTGAAGCTGACATTGAATTGAGTATCACAATTGCCAAAAGAGTCAATGAACAATTTGATAAATTGGAGAGCTTTTGGGGAAATAAATTTGGCTTGAATTAGAATCCTGGCTCTGCCTCTTGTTAATTATTTAACATGTGTGAGCTTCAATTTCATCTAGAAATGAACTCCCAACTACTTACCTGACAGAGTTGTTGAGAAGATTAAACTAGACTTGCCTTTGCCAAACTCTCTCCTCATGTTCTCTCTTGAACCCACTTCAATCAGATTTTCACCTCTTCCTCTCTGGTGAAAGATTGTGATGACCTCCATGTTGATAAATCTAAAATAACTTTTTCAGTTCTTGTCTTACCTGCCCTATCTTTTGTTTTCCTTCACGTAGATAACAGCCATCACCCTCACTTAATTTAGGTCTTTATTCAAATTCATTTTCTCAGTGAAGATCTCTATGCCTCTGTAACTAAAACTTCAGCCCTTATGACATTTCACATTCATGTTTTCTGGTATACTTCTTAGCACTACTTCATTTATTTTACTTATATTTCTTGTTTACTTTCTATCTCATTTTCTCCCTGGCTACTTCTTCCTGTCCCCCATATAAGCTCCATGACTGCAGGGTTTGTCTTTTTTCCCACTGTTTACTGTGTATCTCTAAAATAGTTGCTAGAACATAGTAGGCACTCTGAATATTTGTTGAAAGAATGAATGGATGAGAAAATGTATTTGTGCCAGCAAAGTGCCTGTAATAATAGATGCTTAATCAAATTAACTTACTTTCTAATTTTTTTCTTCTTCCTATACTTCAATGGATACAAACAAATTAACTTACTCTTTCACCTTTTATCAAAGCAGATCACTGAAATAATTATTTTAATTAATGTTGAAAATAATTTTGGATAAGTTAGACCCCTAATTTAGCACCCTTACAATTCCATAATATAGCATTATATACTGTCATAGAAATTATGATATTCTTTAATTCATTAATTTATTTTTCAACACACATTTATTCAGTGTGCATTATGTATCAGGCATCTATATACAAAGAAGAATAAAATGCATGACTGTCTTCAAGGAGCTTCCAGCCTAGTGGGGGAGGCAGATACAAAAAGGGATCAACATGTCAGAGTAAATGTAATCGGAGACCTATGTGGTGGGGGAGACCCAACCCATTCTCCAAAAGAGATAACCCAGTCTCTAAAAGAGATGACCTCCAAAGGAGATAACAGCTGAACTGAGCGTTAAAAATGAGTATGCGCTGGTTTGGAGAAGAGAGGATACAAAAGCAAGCCAGACAGGGAAACTTGTTTGAGCAAAGAACCAGGTGAGAAACAGCGTGGTATGTTTTTGTGTGTGTGATGAGTGGAGAGGCATCAGGATCAGAGTTAGCATCAATGGATTTTAAAGTGTCATGTGGCTGAGTGCCTATTTTCATCATCTCCCCCTTCTTGTACTTCTTCTTTCTTTGTAGCTAATGTACAGGTGCAGTAACCTATGTTACATCTACAATCCATAAACTTGGTCACTTGGCCCTTTTATGTATCTTAAAATGCTCTTTTTATGGGGCCAGGACTCTTTAGAGTATATAATCACTACATGAGAAAATAACATTTTACTATTATAATTATCACTTAAGACATATAGAGATGATTTAAGGAGGTTAAATATTTAGATTGAAAATAATAATCATAATATTTTGCTATGTAAGGGGGAAAGATCTCTTGCTTAGTTCTTCTAGAAACTTGTGTGATAAAGGAGACTATTTGTTCAACACAACATTTTGCACATAGAGGAAGAATTTTGCTTATACTGCCTATAAAAAGCCAAATGAGACTTGTAAAAACAAGAGCACAATGCTTTGGTAAATCACAATTAGGTACAATTTGGGAAATTAAGAATTTGAAAATTAAAAGCTATGAATATTCAAAAAGAGAATTCCTTACAGTTTTATAAAAAAAGAAGAGTGTTAACATTTTTATTTCATTTTCTAGAGAAAAATAATCTTGTATTTGTCAAAAGGGAAAATTGTGCTACTCATATAATGACTTTGTGCAACTATCATATTAGAGGCAGCCTATTAACCTCAAGAGAGCAATACTGAAGAAACATCATCTGATTATTCATTACAACAACATTGTAAGACAAATACAGAAAAACCTATATTAATTTTATTTTGTAAGTGAGCAAACATGTGCCTTTCAAAGGAGGCCTACATTTGTATTCTATGTATGATACAATGGTCGTGCATTCCAGGTGTGGTGCAATGATCCAAGTCATCAAAGAGCACCTGTAATTTGATTTGTTCATCTTAATCAGGAATTCTGATAAGCTGTTTTACTATTACTGCAGGCTACTAGTTATTTTCTATAATCCATTTCTCCCTTTGTCCTGGGTTCAAAACTATACAGCTAGTGATTACTACTGCTTCCTTGCAGCTATGTGCAACCTGCGACTACTTTTGAGTCAATGGAATGTGAACAGATCTTACTGCCCCTGGTCTTTGGCTCTTTTCTCCTTCCTGTTTCCTGCAAAATGGACATGTCTCTGCCTTTGTTTTGGCCAAGGAGGCAATGAAAACATGACATGGTTAGAAGACAGGGAAAAACCTAGGTTATTGAATGACTTTATACAAGTGAGCAGCCCTGCCGGTTCATACTGGCCAGTCTGTTGTGTGAGAAATAAACTTCTGCCTTATTTCAGTCAGTGTGTTACTGGCTTCTTTGTTACATGTATTCAGGTTATATCATAATTAATATATTTAGTAAATGTATTTAGTTGGGACTGATTGTTAGAAAGTCAAGACAACTGACAAAGACAACTAAGAGCAGGTTATTGACGTCAATATTAAAAAAATTCACAAAATTATAAAATTCAAAAATAAATGGCTTCTTTTGTGTGTAGTTTACATATTTGTAGTTAATTCATCTGTAACTTTTAAAA
The DNA here is from genome assembly GCA_036589455.1 of Ateles fusciceps. Lineage (NCBI taxonomy): Eukaryota > Metazoa > Chordata > Mammalia > Primates > Atelidae > Ateles > Ateles fusciceps. The sequence continues at coordinate 3,809,792 of JAZHEH010001378.1, forward strand.
CAAATATTTGAATAGTTTCTCTGGTTAGATTTTATTAATAAGAAAGAGTTTTTTTAAAGGATAATTTTAACAGCATTTTCCTGGTCTCATGGGACATACATTCCAGGGCACAGAGAAGTTAATAAAGAGGTAACTTTTTAAATGTTCAGTACAATTTCTGATTTTGGGAGACACAACTTGAGGTTACCCCTCTTAAGTCATACCATTGTATAAACTCCTCCCCCTGAATAGGACCAGATTTGTGTTAAGCCATTGACTATCGCAAAAATGATGGAATGCTACTTTCATGATTATGTTACATTATATTAGACTCTCTCAGAAGACTGTATAGAGTTTCTCTTGTTGGCTTTGAAAAAGCAAATAGTGATGTTGTAAGATATCCATGGAAAAGAGCATGTGACAGGAGATTCAGTGATGACTTCTAGGATTTAAGTGTGGTCTCTAACCAGCAGCTGTTAAGAAGTGACTCTCATACAGCTGAAATAAAATGTTAATAAATTCTGCCAACAATCAGGATGAATGTTAAAGTTAATTCTTCCCCAGTCAAGCATCCAAATAAGAACACATCCAGGCCAATGTATTGACTGCAGTCTTGTTAGAATCTGAGCTAAGCTAAGCCTGGACTCCTGACCCACTGAAACTGTGAGACAATTAATGTGTGTGGTTTTAAGCCACTAAGATTGTGGTAAAATTTTATGCAGCAGTAGAAAACTCATCCTTTGACAGTGATGCATTTTATGAAAAAACTAAACAAATAAAACAAACACACATTGACATGGATCCAAAATATTGCCTAACTTGATTTGGGTCTCTATGGGTGAAATACTTACTCCTCTCAGGTTATTTTCCTAAAGCTTCAGGATCTAAGACAATAGAATCATTCACCAAAATAATTGGATTATACAGCAACAGTAATAACAAAACAACTCATCTCATGTTACATCTCCATCTGGATAGCTACTTCTAATAGATGAATTTTTTTCTAATCTGCTCTTTTTCTTTTTCTTTCTTTTTTTTTTTTTTGGAAATAGTCATCTGTACAACAAAATTATTTGGCCTATTTTGGCTTGCTTTTAAAAATTAGCTGTTGGCATTTGATATAGCAAATTGTTATAATGGGGACAGAGAGAAAAACATTTGTAGTCTAAGAAAATTCTGTTCTAACAATTTTTGGAAATTGCTCGTGTTCCTTATACTTAGAAATTATGCAAAAAAGACATTCTCTTAAGAAACTATAGTCACAAAATATTTATAATTAGATATAATTAGAGTTACTTTGAAAACATCCCCACTAAATTAACAACCTGTGGTTTGGAGGCTTAGAACTTTATTAATTTATTAGCATTGAGAAAATTTTTGTATCCCTTGGTAAATATCAAAACTCATTCTCTAAGGGCATTTTGCATTGCATTTTTTTCTGCAAGCAAAATTTTGTTTTAGTAAAAGTGCAAATGGAAATATACATAGGTATACATATTCTAAAACGAAAGCTATTAACTTATATGGAGAGTTTTATTCTTTAGTTTTTCAAACTCAATTTCTATCATCAGAATTTTGATTTAACAAGTCCCCATAGTTTCAGAAATGGGGACAAAGGGAAGTGAAATGCCTGTGCATCTGAATGTTTATTGTCTCGCCACAGAATCGGATATACTCTCTTGTTTGAGATCTACTGGTTTATTTAATCTCAGCTTAGCAGGTCTACTGTGAAAAACTAAGGTTTCTGGTAATGCTGTAATCACAAGAACTAGTTACTTACCATCTTTTAAGTAAAATTTGCTGCTTCAAGTTCCAAGAATTCTCAGTAATTAATGCAAATTAGTTTCCTGACTAGATTGTTTCCCCTACTAATAACTTTAAATCTCTGGAAAATAGGAGAAGCATGAGAATGTGAAGGAAGGAGTGTGTGTGTGTGTGTGTGTGTGTGTGTGTGTGTGTGTGTGTGTGTGTGTGTTTACAAGGATTGATGAATTGATGGTTGGGTGCATGACAATAGGAGAAATAACAGTTACATGCTGTAACCAAAATATCCTTGTGTAGTTGTGTAATTTGTACTCAATCTTCAAGGCTCAGTTTGGTTATCACCTCCTCTATGAAGGATCTGTCCTTCCTCAAGCAAAACCAAGCTCCACTTGATTTCTGCTCTCATAGCACCCTGTAAAAACCTCTCCAACATGTACCATGACGTTTTAGAGTTGTCTTTCACTACTGGGTAGCCTAAGCCTCTTGAGGGTATGGATTTACCTTGTCTGCCTGTGGTATCCTGAGTGCCTAGCACAGTCTGTGGTATAGAACTGGTTCTTGAGATATGGAGAAAATTGCAGTTGGAAAGTGCAGGAAAAAGCAGAAAGTAAAAAAAATGTGGGTAAGAAAGAAAAAAGGGAATATGAGGTGTTGCCATGGCTCTTTTTTATCCCACTCATTTTTTTTCCCATTACTGTCATTTATTTCTCATCTTACCATACTGAATTTAAGATTTTAAAGTTGATGACATAACATTCATTTCCTGTTTCTGTTATGATATGGTTATTAATATTCTTCTTAATGTTGATAGAATTGTTTAAAGTATAAACACAATCATAATTCTCTGCTTTAGTCCTTTATTCAATAGTAAAAGTAGATGTGAGCACTATCCTAATATGAACACAGATACAGGAAAGAATAATTCCTCTTAAGAGGGCAGTAAAAACTGACATTTGCTGTGCATCTGTTATATCCCAGGTATGTGTTAGAAACATGTGCTTAGAATATTTCGTGTAATCCATCTAGCAACTGCTGAGGTACTTATAGTCTACCAGGAGAAAGCATTATTAGAGAGGTTTTAGAAATGGCCTAATGCCTCACAGCTGCTGAAACAGGAGCAAAAATTTAAATGCAGAACTGTCCTACTAAATTCTGTGCCTTGCACCCTCAGTAGCCTGAACCAAATTTATTTTAAGGGGTAGAGTGGCCCTTATGGAGCCACCCTTATATTTTAACATATCAGAAAGGCTGAACCTGCTGTGGGGGAGGATCTTGTCTGACTCATCTATTTTGCTTTGTGATACTTTGAATATTTTAATACCTTATCATTTTCATACCAGCTATCACTCTACACCCAAGGATAATCCTCCAATCCTTGGCCAATGAATGTCTTCCGTATCTAAAGTTACCCTATTTCTACTCTCAGAATACTATTGTCTTAAATTTTGATATGGAAAAATTTAATGGGTCACACGTGCAATTTTGTTACATGCATGAATTGCATAGTGGTCAAGTCAGGGCTTTTAGGGGATCCATTACCCAAAAAATTATGTTATATCTATTAACTAATTTCTCATCATCACTTCTGTCCTTCCGCCTCACCCTTTCAAGTATCCATGTCTATCATTCCATACCCTATGTCCATTTATACACATTTTTTGGTACCCACTTATGAGTGTGAACATGTAATATTTGTCTTTCTGTGCCTGACTTGTTTCACTTAAGATAATGACCTCCAGTTTCCTACCTGTTGCTGCGTAAGATGTGATTTTATTCCTTCTTATGGCAGAATAGTATTTTATTGTGTATAAGTACTGCATTTTCTCTAGCCAGTCCTCACTGATGGACACTTAGGTTGATTTTGTATCTTCCCTATTGTAAATAATGCCATGATAAACATATGAGTGCATGTGTCTTTGATATATTGATGTTTGTTCCTTTGCATAGTAGTTATCCAGTAGTGGGTATTAAATATACCCACTAATATATTAAATAGTAGGTGGATTAAATGGTAGTTCTATTTTTAGCTCTACTGATTTCTAAAGTGGTTGTACTAGTTTATATTCCCTAGAAAAGTGTATAAAAGTTTGCTTTTCTCCATATCCTTGCCAATATCTGTTGTGTTTTGACTTTTTATTAATAGGCATTCTGACTAACATAAGATGGTGTCTCAATATGATTTTATTTGCATTTCTCGAATAAATAGTAATTTTGGGCATCTTTTCATATGTTTATTGGCCACTCATATGTCTTCTTTTAAAAAAATGTATGTCCATAACCTTTGTCCACTTTTTACAGGGGTTATTTGTTTTTTTCCTTGTTGACTTGTTTGAATTCCTTATAGATTCTGGATATTAGTCTCCTGTTGGATGAATAGTTTGCAGATGTTTTCTCCATTCTACAGGTTGTTTGTTCACTCTGTTGATTATTTTTGTTGCTGTGCATAAACTTTTAATTTTAATTAATTCAATCTGTTAATTTTTGTTTTTTTTCTTTATGCTTTTGAGCATTTAAGTTTTTAACATATCTTGAGTTAATTTTCGTATATGGTGAGAGATAAATTTACATTTTCATTCTTCTGCATATGGAAATCCTCTTTTCCCAGCATCATTTATTTAAGAAGGTGTACTTGCCCCACAGTATGTTCTATTGGCTTTGTCAAAGATCAGTTGGTTATAGGGATGTGGTTTTATTTCTGGATTCTACATTCTGTTCCACAGATTGATTTGTCTTCTATTATACCAGTACCATGCTGTTTTGGTTTCTATAGTCTTGTAATATAATTTGAAGTTAGACAATGTGACACCTCCAGCTTTTCTTTTTTCTCTTAGGATTGCTTTGTCTATTTGGTCTGTTTTTTGGTTTCAAACCAATTTTAGGATTTTTATTTCTAATTCTGTGAAAAATGATGTTGGTATTTTCATAGAGATTGCGTGAAGTTATTGCCTTGGGCAGTATGGTCATTTTAATGATATTTATTCTTTAGATTCATGAGCATAAAACATCTCTCCATTTGCTTTTTTCATCTGCAATTTCTTTCATTGCTGTATTATGGTTTTCCTTATAGAGATCTTTCACATGTTTGGTTAAATGTATTCCTAGGTATTTTTTTTTTTTTGTAGCTATTGTAAATGGAATCGCCTTCTTGGTTTCATTCTCAGCTAGATCATTATTGGTGTACAGAAACACTACTGAGTTTTGTCCATTGATTTTGTATCCTTAAACATCACTGAAATCTTTTATCAAATCTAAAAGTTTTTATGGTAAAAGTTTAAAGTTTTTCTATATATAAGATTATATCAACAGAAAACAGGAATTATTTTAACTTGCTAGTTTCCTGTTTGAATGCCTTTTATTTTTTTCTCTTGTCTGATTGCTCTGGCTAGAACCTCCGCTACTATGTTGAATAGGAGGGGGTGAATGTGGGCATCCTTGTCTTGTTCCAGTTTTGGGGGGAAATGCTTTCAAGTCTTCCCCTGTTCAATAAGATGTTAGCTGCTGGTTTGTAATGTGTGGCTTTTATTATTTTGAGGCGTGTTCCTTCTATGCTTAGCTTGTTGAGGGGTTTTATCATGAAGAAATGCTTAATTTTATCAAATGCTTTTTCTGCATCTAATGAGATGATCATATACTTTTTGTCCTTGATTTTGTTTATGTGACATATCCCATTTATTGACTTGTACATGTTGAGCCATCCTTGTGTCCCTAGTATAAAATCCATTTGGTTAAGGTGTATTGACTTTTTGATGTGCTGTTAGATTCTGTTAGTATTTTGTTGAGAAATTTTGCATCTACGTTCATAAAGGATATTGGTCTGTATCTTCATTTGTGTGTATCATCTGGTTTTGCTATCAGGGTGATGCTAGCCATATAGAATGAATTAGGGGAGAATTCCCTCTTCCTTGATTTTTTGGAAAATTTTGGAACAATTGGTGTTAGTTCTTCTTTGTATATTTGGTAAGATTTAGCTGTGAATCCATCTGGTCCCGGGTTTTACTTTGTTGTAGGATTTTTAAAAATTATTGATTCAATTTCACTACTTGTTATTTGTCTGCTCAAGTTTTCTATTTCTTCCTGGTTCAATCTTGGGAAGTGGAATGTTTCCAGGAATTTATCCATTTCCTGTAGATTTTCTAGCTTGTAAGCACATGGTTATTCACAGTATTCTTTGACAATCTTTTGCATTTCTGTAGTATAAATTGTAATGTTTCTCATTTCCAATTTTGTTTATTTGAGTCTTCTCTCTTCTTTCCTTTGTTATTCTAGCTAGTGGTTCATTAATTTTGTTTATCTCTTAAAAATCAACTTTTCATTTTATTATTATTTGTATTGTTTTTTTAGTTTCTATTTTGTTTGGTTCTTCTCTAATCTTTCTTCTTTTCTTCTGCTAAATTTGGTTTGATTTGTTTTTGCTTTCCAAGTTCTTTGAGGTGCATTATTAGCTTGTTAATTTGTAATCTTTCTACTATTTTGATGTAGGCAGTTAATGCTATAAAATTCTCTTTACCACTGCTTTTGCCACATCCCACTGGTTTTGGTATGTTGTTTAAAAAATTAAATTTCTGTGTTAATTTCTTCCTTGACTTGAGTATAGTCATTCAGGGACATGTTGTTTAATTTCCATGTATTTGTATACTTTCTGAAGTTCCTCTTAATATTGATTTCATTTGTTTAAAAAATTAAAATTTTTTTCCATTTTCATTTGTTTTAAAAATTAAATTTCTGTGTTAATTTCTTCCTTGACTTGAATACAGTCATTCAGGGACATGTTGTTTAATTTCCATGTATTTGTATACTTTCTGAAGTTCCTCTTAATATTGATTTTAGGTTGATTCTACTATGGTCTAAGAAGATACTTGATATGATTTTGATTTTTAAAAATTTGTTGAGACTTGATTTGTGTCCTAATATATGATCTATACTGGAGAATATTCTATGTGTTGGTGAAAAAAAGGTATATTCTACAGTTGTTGAGTAGAATGTTCTGTAAATGTCTGTTAGGTCCATTTGGTCTAAAGTCTAATTTAAGTCTTTTTGTTGTTGTTGTTTGTCTAAATGAGCTGTCTAATGCTGTGAGTGGGGGTGTTAAAGTCCTCAACTATTACTGTATTGCTATCTATCTCTCTCCTTAGGTCTAGTAATATTTGTTTTATGAATCTGCGTGCTCCAGTGTTAGGTGGAGATATATATATATATATATATATATATATATATATTTTTTTTTTTTTTTTCTTCCAGAAGCCTCTGGGAGTGCTTGGCTTTCTCTAAAGCAGCAGGTGCACAGAAGCCAACCTTCCTCTCCTGAGAACAAAATCTGTTCAGATTCATTTTTTTTTAAGAAAAAGAAAGAAAAGAAAAAGAAAGAGAGAAAGAAGGAAAAAGAGAATGAAAGAAAGGGAAAAGAAGAAGAAAAGAGGGAGAGAGAACGGGAATCTTGCTCTATTGCCCAGGCTAGAATGCAGTCTAAAAATGGGTATTGAAAAGCTCTTTTATACTAATAATTGTGTTATACAATGGAGACAGGAAGGAATAGGGAGGAAAATAACAAACAAACAGCCAACCAATATTTCATTTAAACCTGTGAAATGCTATGCAATTGCTGGGGAGTGATTTGCTTCCAACCATGTGGTCACTTTTAGAATAGATGTGATGTGTTACTGAAGAAAATGTATGTTTTGTGGATTTGGAGTAGAGAGTTCTGTAAATGTTTATTAAGTTTACTTGTTCGACATCTAAGTTCAAGTCCCAGGCATCCTTGTTATCCTTCTGTCTCACTGATCTGTCCAATATTGACAATGTAGTGTTAAAGTCTCCCACTATTATTGTGTGGGAGTCCAAGTCTCTTTGTAAGTCACCAAGAAGTTGCCCTATGTATCTGGGTGCTCCTGTATTGGGTATGCATAGACTTAGGATCATTAGCTCTTCCCATTACATTGATCCCTCTACCATTATGCAATGTCCTTCTTATCTCTTTTGGTTTCTGTTACTTTAAAGTCTATTTTATCAGAGATGAGAATTACAACTCCTGCTTTTTTTTTTTTTTTTTTTTTTTGCTCTTCCATTTGGTTGGCAAATCTTCCTCCATCCCTTTGTTTTGAGTCTCTGTATATCCTTGCATGTGAGATGGGTCTGGATGAGCTTACCAATGGGTTTTTTGGAATGGCTGTTACTGGTTGTTCCTTTCTGTATATAGTGCTTCTTTCAGAAGCTCTTGTAAAGCAGACCTGGTGGTAATGAAATCTCTGAGTACTTGCTTGTTTGCAAAAAATTTTATTTTTCCTTCACTTATGAAACTTAGTTTGGCTGGATATGAAATTCTGGGTTGCAAGTTCTTTTCTTTAAGGATGTTGAATATTGGCCCCCACTCTCTTCTGGCTTGTAGGGTTTCTGCTGAGAGATCTGCTGTGAGTCTGATAGGCTTCCCCTTGTGGGTAACCTGACCTTTCTCTCTGGCTGCCCTTAGTATTTTCTCCTTCATTTCAACCCTGGTGACTCTAATAATTATGTGCCTTGGGGTTGCTCTTTTTGAGGAATATCTTTGTGGTGTTCTCTGTATTACCTGGAGTTGAGTATTGTCCTGCCTTGCTAGGTTGGGAAAGTTTTCCTGGATAATATCCTGAAGAATATTTTCCAGCTTGGATTCATTCTCTTCGTCACATTCAGGTACACCTATCAAACGTAGATTAGGTCTTTTCACATAGTCCCATATTTCTTGGAGACTTTGCTCATTCCTTTTACCCTTTTTTCTCTAATCTTGTCTTCTCGTTTTATTTCGTTAAGTTGGTCTTCGAACTCTAAAATCCTTTCTTCTGCTTGATCAATTCGACTGTTAAAACTTGTGCATACTTCGCGAAGTTCTCGTATTGTGTTTTTCAGCTGCATTAATTCACTTATATTCCTCTTTAAATTGTCCATTCTTGTTAACATTTCGTCAAACTTTTTTTCAAGGTTCTTAGTTTCCTTGCATTGGGCTAGAGCATGTTCTTTTAGCTCACAGAAGTTTCTCATTATCCACCTTCTGAAGCCTGATTCTGTTGATTCCTCATTCATTCTCGATCAGGCCTTGTTCAATTGGTAATGAGGAACTGCAATCCTCTGTAGGAGGAAAGGCATTCTAATTTCGGGTGTTTTCAACCTTTTTGTGCTGGTTTCTTCCCATCTTTGTGGATTTATCCACCTGTCGTCTGTGTAATTGCCGACTTTCAGATTAGGTCTCTGAGTGGACGTCCAGCTTGTTAGTGATCAAGTTTTTTCTGTTTCTTAGTTTTCCTTGGCGGACGCACCTCCCCCACAGAGCTGGACTTTCCCGGGTTCAGCTGTACTTGCTTTGAAACTCTCAATCCTCAGCAGTTCCAATTGCTGGGTTTTTTTTTGTGGCGGGGGCGGGGGCCAGGCTTCCCCCTGTGGCCACCCACTATGCCTGCTGAAACAACAGCGTTAAGATTCGTGGCGCTTTTCTGCCCCGAGAATCTCCCAATCTGGTTCCCCACTTCAGTCTGCTTTTCAATCAGCTGATTGGGAGACTCTGCCTTCCCGGAGCTCCAACGCCAACTAAAAAGGCACTCAGTCCCTATACTCCTGCAAAACGGCCGCGCCTGCCAAAAGAGTCGCGCTGGTGACCCGTGGGGGCTCCTCCGCCGGGGAATCTCTTGGTCCGTGGGCAATAAAAATTCGTCTGAAAATGTGGCGTCCACTCACTCTCTGTGCTTTCAGTGAGAGCTACAATCCTGAGCTGCTGCTAATCGGCCATCTTGGATCTCTCTCAGGTGGATATATATTTAGGATTGTTATATCCTCTTGCTGAATTAATCTATCGTTATATAATAACCTCTGTTTCTTGCTTTATTTTTTCATTCAAAGTCTGTTTTATCTGATAAAAGTAGAACTATTCTGGCTCACTTTTTGTTTCCATTTGCATGGAGCATCTTTTTCCATCCTTTACCTTCATGTGTATGTATCTTTACGGGTAAAGTCAGTTTCTAAAAGCAGGATATAGTTGGATCGTGCTTTTAAAAATCTATTCAGCCAATCTATATTTTTAAGTGGAATATTTAGTTCAATTATGTTCAAGGTTAATATTCATATGTGAAGTTTTGTTCCTGCCACATTGTTAATTTGTTTTCTAGTTGTTTATGCATTCTTTATTTCTTTTTCTCTGTTTGTCATTGTGGTTTGCTGGAATTCTGTACTTTTGCCACTTGATTTCTTTTTCTTCCTTCTTTGCGTAATTGCATAACTAGTGGATTTTATACTTTCAGGTATTTTTATGATGGTGAATGTCATCTTTTTGTTTCCATGTTTAGGACTCCCTTGAGTTTTTTTGTAATTTCAGTCTAGTGGTAATGAATTCCATCAGCAGTTGTTTGTCTGGAAAAGACTTCATTTCTCCTTCATTTATTGAGGTTAATAGTGCTGTATAGAATTCTTTACTCACAGCTTTATTTCTTTGACATTTTGAATATGGCATCGCATTTTCTTCTAGTTTGTAAGGTTTCTGCTGAGAAGTCTGTTGTTAGTCTGATGGTGTTTCTTTTACAGATGACTGGAAGCTTTTCTTTCACTGTTTTTAGAATTATCACTTTCACTTTGACTTTTAGAGAGTCTTATTAAAATGTGCAGACTTTTTTGCATTGTATTTTCTTGAGGATTGCTGAATTTCTTGTGTCTGAGTATCTAATTCTCTTGCTATGCTTGGGAAGTTTTTATCTATTATTTCATTAAATAGGTTTTCTAAACCTTCTGATCTCTCCTTATCTTTGGAAATACTGATAACTCATAAATTTGGTCACTTGATGATGTCCCAATGTGCCTTGATAGCCTTGTATGTTCCTTTTTATTTATTTGTCTGATTGGATTATTTTTGAAAGACCTATCTTCAAGTTCTGAAATTCTTTCTTCTGCTTAGTCTATTGTTGAATTTCTGGGTTTTGTAAAAAAGATATCTACTTTTTTTTGGTAAACTTTTATTTTTATCCTGAATTGGTTTTCTGAGTTATTTGTGTTGAACAAAGCTGGAGGTATCATGCTACCTGACTTCAAACTATACTACAAGGCTTCAGTAACCAAACAGCATGGTACTGGTACCAAAATAGACACAGAGACCAATGGAACAGAACAGAGGCCTCAGAAATAACATCACATATCTACAACCATCTGATCTTTGACAAACCTGACAAAAACAAGCAATGAGGAAATGATCTCCTATTGAATAAATGGTGTCGGGAAAACCAGGTAGCCATATGCAGAAATCTGAAATTGGACCCCTTCCTTTCACCTTATATGAAAATTAACAAGACATGAATTAAAGACTTAAATGTAAAGAAGAAAACCTAGGCAACACCATTCAGAACACAGGAATGGGCAAGACTTCATGACGAAAACACCAAAATTAATGGCAACAAAAGATGGAATCCAATTAAACTAAAGAGATCCACACAGCAAAAGAAACTATCATCAGAGTGAATCAGCAACCTACAGAATGGGAGAAAATTTCTGCAGTCTACCCATCTGACACAGGTCTAATATCCAGAATTTATAAGGAACTTAAACAAATTTACAAGAAAAAAAACAAGCAACCCCATCAAAAAGTGGGTAAAGTATATGAACAGACACTTCTCAAAGAAGATTTATGTGGCCAACAACTATATTTACATGGCCAAGAAACATACTAAAATGAAGCTCAGCATCACTGATTGTTAGAGAAATGCAAGTCAAAACCACAGTGAGATACCATTTCACACCAGTCAGAATGGCGATTATTAAAAAGTGAAGAAACAACCAATGCTGGCAAGGCTGTAGAGAAGTAGGAACGCTTTTACACTGTTGCTGGGAATGTAAATTAGTTAAACCATTGTGGAAGACAGTATGGCTATTCCTCAAGGATCCAGAACCGGAAATACCATTTGAATCAGCAATCCCATTACTGGGTATGTACCCAAAGGATTATAAATCATTCTACTATAAAGACACGTGCACACACATATTTATTATAGCAGTGATAGACTAGATAAAGAAATGTGGTACATATACACAATGGAATATTATGCAGCCATGAAAAGAAATGAGATTATGTCCTTTACAGGGACATAGAAGAAGCTGTAATCCATCATCCTCAGCAAACTAATACAGGGACAGAAAACAAAACAGTGCATGTTCTCACTCATAAGTGGAAGTTGAACAATGAGAACACATGGACATAGGGAGGGGAATATCACACAGGGGGGCCTGTTAAGGGGTGGGGGGGGGGCACTTGCTATTTCCCTTGTGTGCATGTCTGTCTCTGAATGTGTCCACACAATTTATTCTCTTATTTTGTTCAAGATGCTACTCCATGAGGACAGGAACTTTGTTTTGTTTACTGCTGTGTTCTCAGGTGCTATAACTGTGCTCATAGTAGGTACTCAATAGTGAATGAATATATTGCATGACTCAATATTTAGATCGAGGATGCAACTATTTACTGAGACCTACCAAGTGGTGAGCCCAGCTGTCTGTCATTTTATCTGTTCGTCTTAGAAAACATAATAGGCAGGAGTGTACTTGGTGGAGCTATTAATGGACATATCTGTGTAGCTGAGGGAGGCAGAGTTAGAATAAACAAGTAGGGAGTGGCATATCGGATCATCTCTGATGGTATACACACAGGTTGGATATTTACATTGCTAGATGATAAGCCTCTTGAAGGTGCTTAGGTTGTACCTAAGGAAGCTTGATAGCAACTTGCCTAAAGTTGTGCATATATTGATATTTAATGACTTTTATTGAATTAATGAATAACTTGATATTGACCTTATAAAGCTACACAGTTGAGAATTACTTAAGAATATCTATAATGACTTCCTTAAAATTACTGTTTAGGTTCAGATTTATAATAAAGTGAAATATTATTATACCATTTCAAAAATTAGGAAATCTTAGTGTTAACTTGAAACATAAGTCAACATAATATTTAATCAGATAAATGAGTAACTTATCTAAGTATCACAAGACTGTGAGAATTACATGAGTTTACACATGATACGCATTTAAAACTGCTGGGTACATAATAAGATTCCACTGTTGAGTAGCAATTATTATTATTAGTGGTGCGAATAGTAGTAGTAGTTCTGTACTGTGATCTCTCTCTCTTTCTCTGTCTTTCTTTGTGTTATCCTCTCAGATAGAGGGAAAATCTTTCTCAGCAGGAACCATGTCATATATTTCTGTGCACAAGGAAGAAACACAATACAAATATATTGAATAAATAAATAAATAAATAAATTTGAAAAAGATTTCTATCTACAGAAAACAAAAAACAATTATGTTGTTTTGGAATGGTGCTGTTACTACTATTTGCAGAGAAGGATGGAGAGGGGGAGGAAAAGCATAGTGATATGGTGAGGACCCTGGGCTTTATCATATGACAGTGCTGGGCTTCACTGCTAGTTACTAGCTATGTTTGCATGGAAAAGTTAATTTAAGATTTAGCTTCTTTCTCTGTAAAGTGGAAATAGCATCAGCTACCTCTCAGAACTGTCTTGAGGACTAAGTGAGAAATGTACAACATGTTACTTGCACATTATTTTGCCAATTCTAGTAATTACTATAATCACTCATGAATCCATGATTGTGTCTTATAAGAAGTACAGAAATTTAACAACCTTAACATATGACATATCTCTTTCATCCTATTATATTTTATAAAGTTAAGGACATTGACAATAAAATAGGGTAAATCAGTAAGCATTTCTTCTTCATTCATTTGGAAATGTATCATGTTCTGTTTTGGGACCACTTCTGAATTCTTGTGTTGTATTATTATGAAGAATTTTACTTGTTTGGCTTGTAACAAATTAGGTTAGGAGGCTGTAAGAGACTGTGTCTCTGATTGTGTTATAGTCCCAGCTGTGTCAGGGACTGTTTCTTATGTTGAGCATCTTGGTATTGTAAAAGTGTGTCTGATTCAACTATAGGCTGCAAGTTCTAAATTTTTGTCCCAATTTCCCCATTGCCATTAGCAGTAGACTCACAGACTGGTCTTGAATCCTCTGTATTGCCATTTGCTTACGTGTAAAATGAGCATAATCATGCAAATGTGCTCAACAGTTTATTGTGAGCTGAAAATGGGTTAATGCATGAGTGAGAGCATTGGAAGCTGTCAAGTCCTGCACAATTATAAAGCAATATATGACTAATAAATCCACAATGATTTATTGATGCAGAGTGAGTGGCTAATTCCGTCATTGCCTAAGGCATTTAGAAAGTTACATTTGTGTTGTATATTCACAATTGCAAGTACCTAAATTAGAATACATTAAAAAACATGTTTGATTTGGGAAAACTATCTTGAAGATACCTTATGTTCTCTTATGTAAAGTCTCACACTTAGATTTCATTTTGTGGTTATTCATTCATCATCTTTGGAATTGCTGCTTATTTCATGTTAACATTAAGGAAAAATAACTAGTTTATGGTTTAGGTATAACTCCTACTTGAAGGGTGTGAGAATATTTACTACTAAAACATTTGAGACATACCAAAAAAATACTTTTTGTCCTTTATCAAGAAGACGTAATGGCCAAGATCAACAAAGAAAAATGCAATGGTTACTTTACCTGCAATCATCTCAAAGATGCTCCACTGTCATTTCAGAGTGAGCACTTCAAGTGGTAGGGGTAGAGGAATAAGATGTAATTAAATAGTTTTTTTTAACTCAGAGATTTTAGAGGTCATTATATACAGAATAAAATTGGTAATTTTTCTCTAGCATCTAAATCCATTACTAATGAATCCTTTGCTTTAACAAAATCAGAACCAAGACATCGTTGATTGAAAAACAAAGTAGGAGTAACAGTTGATGCATTTTTTAGGACTGCATTCTTTTGTATCCTGTGTTACCTTAGTTATTAAATTCCTAATATAGTTCTCTTCTTTCAGTGAGAGTTCATATATACTGAGTGACTTGTCTAACAGTAAAATAAGACTTCTTAAAACATTATTTTAATGGGTTTGTTTTTTGTTTGTTGAATTGTTTCAGTTTCTTATAGATTCTAAGTATTCGGACCTTTGTTGGATGCAATGTTCGCTAATATTTTCTCCCATTCTGTATGTTGTCTGCTTACTCCGTTGATGGTTTCTATTGCTGTGCAGAAGCCCCTTAGTTTAATTAGGTCCCAATTGTCAAATTTTGTTTCATACTATAATTGCATCTGGGAACTGAGTCATAAATTCTTTGCCAAGGCTGATGTCCAGAATGGTATATCTTAGGTTTCCTTCCAGGGATTTTTTTGCTTAAGGTCTTACATTTAAGTCTTTAATCCATCTTGTGTTAATTTTTGTATATACTGAAAGGAAGTGGTCCTGTTTCAGTCTTCTGCATATGGCTAGCCAGTTATCCCAGAACCATTTCTTGAATAGGGAGTCCTTTTCCAATTGTTTGTTACTGTTGACTTTGTTGAAGATCAGGTGTTTGTAGGTGCGTGGTTTTATTTCTGGGTTCTCTTTTATGTTCCATTGGTCTACGTGTCTGTTTTTGCACTAACAAGCTGTTTTTCTTACTTTAGCCTTGTAGTACAGTTTGAATTTGGATAATGTGATGCCTCCAGCTTTGTTCTATAACCCCATTAAAAAATGGGCAAAGGATATGAACAGTTTCCCCACCAAAAAACATACATGTGGCCATCAAATATATGAGAAAATGCTCATTATCACTAATCATTGGAAAAATGCAAATCAAAACTACAGTGAAATACCATCTCATGCCAGGCAGCATGGCAATTATTAAAAAGTCAGAAAAGAACAGATGCTGGTGAGGTTGCGGAGAAAAAAAGAACAGTTATACGCTACTGGTAAGAGTGTAAATTAGTTCAGCCACTGTGAAAAGCAGTGTGGAGATTTCTCAAAGAACTTAAAACAGAATTACTATTTGACCCAGCAATCCAACTACTGGGTATTTACGCAAAGAGAAATAAATTGTTTACCAAAATACACATGCACGTGTGTGTTCATTTGAAGCCCTACTCACAATAGCAAAGCCATGGAATTGACCAAGATGTCCATCAACAGTGAACTGGATAAAGAAAATGTGATTCATATATGCCATGGAATATGATGCAGCCATAAACAAGAATGAAATCATGTCCTTTACAGCAATATGGATACAGCTGGAGGCCATTATCTTAAATGAACTAATGTAGGAACAGAAAACCAAATACTGCATGTTTTCACTTATAAGTGGGAGCTAAACACTGAGAGCACAAGGACACAAGGATAGGAACAGTAGACACTGGGGGACAGCTTGAAGAGGGAGATTAGACATGGATTGGAAGGCTGGTTATTGGGTACTATACTCACTACATGAATGACAGGATCATTCATACACTAAGCCCCAGTGAAACACAATTTACCCATATAACAAACCTGGACATGTACCACCTAAACCTAAAATAAAAGTGAAGGAAAAAAAAAATTTATTTCAGTGCAGAGTGTCATATACTATTGAAATGAGGAAAATCCTGAAAAATATCAGCATCTGCATTTCTGAATATGAGACTTAAAGCATTAATTTCTATGGCAAAAAAATATATTTTAATAGATAATTTCAAACATACACAAAAGACAGTAGTACAATATGAACTTCATTATAGCCGTAACCCAGATTTCCGAATTAGCAAGATTTTGCCATTTGGGATTCCTCTGTCATTCTTTTCTTCTCTCCCCTCCTCCTTCCTGACCTTTCTTCCTTCCTTTACTTTACTGAAGAATTTTAAAGCAAATCTCAAATCTTATTCCATTTCACTCCTACTCACTTGAGTATGCATCTATTAAAGATACAAAGCTTTTTCTATGCAACCTTAATGCTATTATCACATGTAATAAATGTAAACATGTTGGTATGATTTAGTAATCAGTTTGTACTAAATTTCCCAGACTTTCTAAAAATTTCTTTTTACCTTTGATGTGTTTGAATCATAATCCAACATTCACAAATCACATTTGATTGTTTTAGCTCTTTACCTACCTTGATCCTTTTCTCTTCTTTTTATTCATGCAATTGACTTACCACTGAAAATGGATTAGTTGTTTTCTTGTAGAATTTCCCACAGTTTGGATTTGTTTGTTTGCTTCCTTGTGGTGTCATTTAATTTGCTCTTTTATATCCCATAATTTCTATAAATGGAAGCCAGATCTAGGCTCTAGACTCTTGAAGAGATTTAGGTATACCCTTTTTTCTTTTTGGCCAAAGTACTTAATAGAAGATTCTGTGGGCTTCATGTTATATCTGATAAGGAGGAATCAGGTTTTTGATTTTCTACTTTTAATGAAACAGTCAGAATTATTTATTGGAATGTTTCAATCTACTTTTATATATTGATTGTATCTACTGATGATTTTTGCTTGAATGTATTATCTCACTGAGGGTTGCATGATGGTGGTTTCTAATTGTATTATTCCTACCACATGTGTTAGCTACACTTTTTTAAAAAAAATAATTTATTTATTTTACTTTAGGTGCATACTATATCTGGCATTTCTCCCCATGTTATCCCTCCCCACCCTCCCTCCCTCCCCACACCCCATTGTCTCTCCCCTACCCTCCCAACTGTCCCCTGTGTGTGATGCTCCTCTCCCTGAGTCCACCTGTTCTCGTCTCAACACCCACCTATGAGTGA
Source organism: Ateles fusciceps (assembly GCA_036589455.1). Classification (NCBI taxonomy): domain Eukaryota; kingdom Metazoa; phylum Chordata; class Mammalia; order Primates; family Atelidae; genus Ateles; species Ateles fusciceps. The sequence goes on from JAZHEH010001378.1 coordinate 3,827,185, forward strand.
GAACATACGGTGCTTGGCTTTCTGTTCTTGGGTCAGTTTGCTGAGAAAGATGGTTTCCAGATTCATCCAAGTCCCTACAAAGGACATGAACTCATCGTTTTTTATGGCTGCATAGTATTCCATGGTGTATATGTACCACATTTTCTTGTCCAGTCTATCATTGATGGGCATTTGGGTTGGTTCCAGGTCTTTGCTATTGTACACAGGGCTGCAATGAACATACGTGTGCTTGTGTCTTTATAGTAGAACGATTTTATAGTTCTTTGGGTATATAACCAATAGTGGGATTGCTGGGTCAAATGGAATTTCTATTTCTAGATCCTTGAAAAATCGCCGCACTGTCTTCCACAATGGGTGAACTAATTTACACTCCCACCAACTGTGTAAGGGTGTTCCTGTTTCTCCACATCCTCTCCAGCATCTGTTGTCTCCAGATTTTTTAATGATCGCCATTCTAACTGGCATGAGATGATATCTCAGTGTGGTTTTGATTTGCATTTCTCTAATGACCAGTGATGATGAGCATTTCTTCATATGTTTGTTGGCCTCATATATGTCCTCTTTTGAAAAGTGTTCATATCCTTTGCCCACTTTTGAATGGGGTTGTTCTTTTCTTGTATATCTGTTTTAGTTCTTTGTACATTCTGGATATTAGCCCTTCGTCAGATGGGTAGATTGCAAAAATTTTTTTGCCAGTCTGTGTCTTTTGATTGGGGCGCTTAGGCCATTTACATTCAATGTTAATATTGTTATGTGTGAATTTGATCCTACCATTTTGTTACTGGCTGGTTTTCTTTCTCATTAGTTGACTCATTTTCTTCATTGCATTTTTGGTCTTTGCCAACTGGTTTGCTTTTGCAGTGACTCGTACTTGTTCCTTTCGATGCTTAGTGTTTCTTTCAGGAGCTCTTGTAGGGCAGGTCTGTTGGTGATAAAATCTCTCAATAATTGCTTGTCTGTAAAGGATTTTATTTCTCCTTCACTTATGAAACTTAGTTTGGCTGGATATGAGATTCTGGTTTGCAAGTTTTTTCTTTAAGGATGTTGAATATTGGCCCCCACTCTCTTCTGGCTTGTAGGGTTTCTGCCGAGAGATCTGCTCTGAGTCTGATTGGCTTCCCTCTGTGGGTGACCTGACCTTTCTCTCTGGCTGCTCTTAGCATTTTTTCCTTCATTTTGACCCTGGTGAATCTGACAACTATGTGCCTTGGGGTTGCTCTTCTTGAGGAATATCTTTGTGGAGTTCTCTGTATTTCGTGAATTTGAAATTTGGAATGCTTTGCTAGGCTTGGGAAGTTCTACTGGATAATATCCTGGAGTGTGTTTTCCAGCCTGGATTCATTCTCCCCGTCATATTCAGGTACACCCATCAAACGTAGATTCGATTTTTTCACATAATCCCATATTTCTTGGAGGCTTTGTTCATTTCTTTTCACTCTTTTTTCTCTCGTATTGACTTCTCTTTTTACTTCATTGAGTTGATCGTCAATCTCTGATATCCTTTCTTCTGCTTGATGGATTCGGCTATTAAAACTTGTGTTTGCTTCATGTAGTTCTTGTGCTGTGTTCTTCAACTCCATCAAGTCATTTATGTTCTTCTCTAAGCTGGTTATTCTAGTTAGCATTTCGTCTAACCTTTTTTCAATGTTTTTGGTTTCTTTGCATTGAGTTGGAACGTGTTCCTTTAGCTCTGAGAAGTTTGTTATTATCCACCATCTGAATTCTGTTTCCGTCAATCCTTCGCACTCCTTCTCAGTCAAGTTGTGATCCTGTGTTGTTGAGGAGATGTGATCCCCTGAAGGAGAAGAGGTGTTCTGGTCTTTGGTGGTTTCACCTTTTTTGCGCTGGTTTTTTTCCCATCTTTGTGGATTTACCTGGCTGTGGTGTCAGAGAGCTGCTTGATGAGGTCGCTTGCCTGCCTGTGGGGGGTGCTACTGGGTTTCTAGGGACTCCTTCAGTTTGCTAGGGAAGCTTCCTGTGTCTTTTTTGTTTATGCTGGGAGATTAGGCCCGCTTCTTCCGCTGACCTGTAGGCGCTGCTGGGTTGTTGAGAAAGCAGTCCCGTTGCTATGTAGGCTTCCTGTGTTTTTTGTTAAAACATGTAGCCCAGTCCCACCCCTCTAGTGGTGGGTTGTGCCCTTCTCCACTGCGCTGGATCATTCAGGGTTCCTCTCAGACTGTGGCACTGGCTATGCAACCCACTAGAGTCAGAGCTTCAGCCCTCTGGGGTTTGTGGGGGAGGTTAGGACCCACCCAGCCGCACCTGGCAGTCTCCCCCTTTTCAGCTTTTTCTCTCTCTCTGGTCATGGGGTAGGGGCCGCCCAGCTGCTCCCGCTTACAGCTCCCTCTCTCTCCGGGCAGGGGGAGGGAGTGATAGCTCAGTCTGCAGACTCTTATTCAACTCCACATTTGTAATTCCAGTGCTTGACTGGCAAAGATCCCCTGTTCCGTGTGTTGCTGAGGCTTTGGGGGAAGCGCTGTATCTGGACCGGAGCGCCAGAGGTGAAGCCTCCGACTCGCAGGTCAGATGCACTTTCTGGGTGAAGCAGCACCCCTCCCCGCCTCGGTCTGCCCTGAGTGGGCTTTGCTCACCCTCGGACCAGACCCACTGAAATGCACCTGGTACCTCAGTTGGAGCTAGGACATCTCTGGGTTTCTGCGTCTCTTCGCTGAGTGTTGTGCGCTGGAGTTGTGTCTAATCCACCATCTTGTATCCAATTTCGTGTTAGCTACACTTTATCTGAAAAAATAACTTCCTCACACCATTTAGGACTATTTGCCCTGAAATACAATTTATACAGAAAAGCAAGATAAATGACTAGTTCTTTTTCTTCAAATTGTCAGTTTTCACAGTAACTAATGCCCTAGTTATCTCTCTAATAGTGAAGAGTGAGATTAATATGGTTTGGATCTGTGATCTCCCACCCAAATTTCATGTTTAATTGCAATCTCCAATGTTGGAGGTGGGACTTGGTGGTAAGTGTGATTGTATCATTTGGACACATTTTTCATAAATGGTTTAGAATTGTCCTCTTGGTACTGTCCTCATGATAGTGAGTGCATGCTGGTGAGATCTAGTCATTAAAAACCATGTAACACCTTCCTGCTTACTCCCTTGCTCCTCCTATTCTGGCCATGTGATGCCCCTGCTCCCCTTTGACCTTTCCCCATGATTTTAAGTTTCTGGGGCCTCCCCCTGAAGCTAAACTGATGCCAGCATCATGCTTCCTATACAGCCTGCAGAACTGTGAGCCAACTAAACCTCTTTTCTTGATAAATTACCCAGTCTTGGATATTTTTTCATTCTCTCTTGTCATTATTAATTCAAAGATTTTGATATATTCACATATACAAATCAAATGTAGCCAGAACTTTAGGTATACACAAAAGAACTGCAGAGAATAGTACAGAGAATTCCTATATACTCCATAACCAATTATCCCTATTATTAACATCTTACATTAATGTGGATCATTTACCACAATTAATGAAACAATATTGATTCATTATTATTGATTAAAATTCATATTTTATTCATATTTCCAAAGCTTTTACCTGATATCTTTTTCTGTTCTAGGATCCCATTTAGGATATCACATAACATTTGGCTGTGATGTCTCTCCTTAGGTTCCCCTTGGCTGTGACAGTTTTTTAAACTTGTTTTTGATAATCTTAACAGAGTATTGGTCAAATATTTTGTATAATGTTCCCCAGTTGAAATTTGTCTAATATCCATTTCATGATTATACTGAGATTATGGATTTCTGAGAGGAAGACCAAAGTGGAAAAATGCCACTTCATCACATCAAATCAAGGATACATGCACTTAACATGACTGATCACTGTTGATGTCCTTGATCACCTGGCTAATGAAGTGTTTTTTTAGATTTCTCCAGTGCAAAGTTACTCTGTTTTTCTGCTTTTCCATATTGTATTCTTTGGAAGGAATTCACCATATGCCATCCACATTTAAGGGTAGAGTATTACAAAATTATCTAGAATTCTTTCGCATGGGAGATTTGCCTCTATTTATTTTTGATCATTTATTTCAGTAAAGGCTCATGTATTTATTTCATATTTTAGGTTATAATCAGATACTACTTTGTTTATCCTATTGCTTAAATAGATCCAACTTTGACCTTTGGGAGTTCTTTGAGTGGGTTTCTGTATCCATTTGACACATTCCTATTGCTGTGAATTTTTTGGTTTGTTTGTGAACATTGCCTTACCTTCTGGCACTGCTAGCTGCTCCAGCCTCATCTTACAAACTTCCTGCCTCAGTTCTTAATAAGCTCTTTCTCTAAGAAGCTCTGGTTCCTTTTTTTAGAAAATGGTATTAGAAACCAAGATCTAGGTGCTAGATATGTTCATTGTTGCTGGAATTACTGCTTTTAAGCTCTTAATTCATTTTGATTCTCCAATTTTTCCATCTCTGTCCAAAGAGGGCCCTTTTAAGTTGGCGTTAGTGTTATTCTTAAATAATCCACTGGCCTTTAATTACTTCCTTCTTTTCCTGGCCCAAAAAAAGGCCACCAGGCTCTGTTGGTATATTTTTTCAGATCTAGAACTAGCTATTTGTCTTATTGTGGGAAATGATATTTAGATACCAAAATCTAGTGACCAGAATTTCTTTTTATTGGCTTCTTATTGCTTCCAGGATTTTATAGTGAACATATTTAAGAAATACATATTTTGGAAAATAATACATGTTCATACTGATTTTTCTAATTTGTTTAATTTTAAACTTTTATTTCTTTTCTAATGCAGTGCAATTCTTAATTTTCAGTGTAAGAAAAATACATGTTTATTGGGTATAGTTATTATATAGAAAAATATATATAGTGTGTCTATACATATGTGTGTATGTAATCTTAGGGTAATAGTACCAAAATTACTATTGGTACTATTACAAACAAACTGTAATTACTTTTGCACCAGCCTAATAGCAATAAAATTAATGAACAAAGTTTCACATATTTTTACAGCTCTTTTTGTCTTTAGATAATATTACAACATGAATATATAATCAAATATTGCATTCTAATGTCATGTGATTGTTTTCTTTGTTACATTATTTTACTAATTTTGTATACAACTACATTTGTTTATTTTCACTTATTTTTAGAGAATGTGCTTTTAAATTTTAAAAAATATGTACGTTATTTACATGATTCCCAAGCTGAAACTATGTAGCAAGGTATATCCAAAGAAATCTTTGCATTCCTGTACCTTTCACGTTGTTCCTTCTCTCACCATATAGGTAGCCATTTCTATTTGTTTGTTTTCGGTTTTCTTTCCAATGTTCTCTTTATCAAATTTTCTGTGCCTTGCTTTTGTTTACCTTAATAATATATCTCAGCGATTACTCCGTGGGAGTGCACAGAAACCTCCTTATTCCATTTATACATTGTATAGTATTTCCTTGTGTGCTGTGTCTATGTCATAATTTATTCAGCCAATCGTCTATCAATGGGTGCTTTGATTTTCTCCAATCTTTTACCATCACAAATAATGTCATGATGAATAATCTTGTGCATTTGTCACTCTATATTGTTGCTAGTGTATTTTTTTCTCTTTTGTAAAGTAGGGATAACAGAATTACTTTGTAGATTTGTTGAGAGCATAAAATGTGATGTAGTATATGATATGTTTGGTGTAAGTCTGGTTAGGTTCTGACAATTGTGACCAAAAATGTTAACACATTGTACTGAGTACTTAGAAGGAATCAAGTAACATGCCCAATGTTTTATAGACCTCATTGTCTTATTTGTCATGACTCTTCTATAAGATAGTTTCTGCTGCTATGTCTACTTTATCAAAGGGGAAAATAAGATTTATGGACACTAACTAAATTGCCAGCATCATAAATCAGTAAAAGAAAGAACTAGGATTCAAACCCAGCTGAAAAAGACCTGTGCCTTAGACACATCCAATGCTTTCCTGCTCCAACACTGTTGAATGGAAGAACTGATACAAAGTGTGAGTTCAGAAAGTCATTAAAATGTCAGTAACTTGATATGAGTTTGATGGGGTTCAGGAGATACTACACCAAAATATGGCACCTCAGCATTTGAGAAAACAGTGGAAGCAGGAATATTAGTCTCATCTTCCCTGTCCCTTCTCCCCTGAAGCAGGTCATAAGACGCTTATTCTACAGGTGCCCTCCCTATACCTGGAAGACACAGGGACACAAATAACACACAAGAACACAGGGACACAGATGGTTTAATAAATAGTGTTGGGAAAACTGGCTAGCCATGTGTAGAAAGCTGAAACTGGACCCCTTCCTTACACCTAATACAAAAATTAATTCCAGATGGATTAAAGATTTAAACATAAGACCTAACACCATAAAAGCCCTAGAAGAAAACCTAGGCAATACCATTCAAGACATAGGCAAGGACTTCATGACTAAAACACCAAAGCAATGGCAACAAAAGCCAAAATAGACAAATGGGACCTAATTAAACTTAAGAGCTTCTGCATAGCCAAAGAAGCAATCATTAGAGTGAACTGGCAACCAACAGAATGGGAAAAAAAATTTGCAAGCTACCCATCTGACAAAGGGCTAATATCCAGAATCTACAAAGAACTAAAACAAATATACAAGAAAAACACAAAAAAACCCCATCAAAAAGTAGACAAAGGATACGAACAGACGCTTTGCAAAAGAAGACATTTATGCAGCCAGCAACCTGAAAAAACGCTCATCATCACTGGTCATTAGAGAAATGCAAATCAAAACCACATTGAGATACCATCTCACACCAGTTAGAATGGTGATCATTAAAAAATCTGGAGACAACAGATACTGGAGAGGATGTGGAGAAATAGAAACATTTTTACACTGTTGCTGGGAGTATAAATTAGTTCAAACATTGTGGAAGACAGTGTGATGATTCCTCAAGGACCTAGAAATAGAAATACCATTTGACCCAGCAATCCCATTACTGGATATATACTCAAAGGGTTATGAATTGTTCTATCATAAAGACACATGAACATGTATGTTCATTGTGACACTGTTTACAATAGCAAAAGTTTGAGACCAGCCTGGCCAACATGACAGAACCCCATCTCAACTAAAAATACAAATATTAGCCAGGTGTGGTGCATGCCTCCTAGCTACTTAAGAGGCTGAGGCAAGAGAATCACTTGACCCCAGGAGGTAGAGGTTGCAGTGACCCAGGGTCGAATCACTGCACTTCAGCCTGGCTGACAGAGCAAGACTCTGTCTAAAAAAAAAAGGAGGGGGACATTAAAAATACACAGGTTTTCCTGTTTATTTGTGTATTCAATTCGTATGGTTCCCATGTCACATAAAACTTATACTAAATAAATTTGTATAATTTTTCTCTCATTAAGCTGTTATTTTTTTATAGGGGCCTCAACCATGAACTTGGTGATGAGCTAGAGAAGATACCTTTCCATCCCCTACAAGTCCTGTAAGTTCAAAACAAAATTTTGTGCATTTTCTGGCTAAGGACAATAATTCCTGTAGTGGGAATATTAAAGACAAGACTAGGAATACCATAAAATGATTTTTTAAAAAGTCAAACTTGGAAGAAAAGCAAGACAATTTGTTTATAAAGAAATATTTTGAATTTCTGAGGGATTTCCTGTTACTTTTAAAATTTACATTTTCTGAAATACTGTTGATATACTACTTAAAGAAGATGGAGTAGTAGCCCCAAGAAAGAACTCCACAGACTTTAAAAGTTGGTGCATTTATTCAGTAAACATATCAATAAATACCCGCTTTGTACTAGGTGCTGTAAGAAGATACAAAGTGGGATGAAATGTCTATGCATTGCTTATAATCTAACAGAGGGGATAAAAATATACTCAGAAGGGTGCAAGAGCTAGTGGTAACCCATCACGGCTATAGAAGGGTTTCAGTTCCAGCTGCAATTTCCATAGGAATTCTATGGAGAGAGAGAAAATTCTCTATGCTATCGGGAGTAAATTGACTTTTGCTGAAGACAGCAACTGGGTGGCAAAGTTATGGAAACACTGTTTTGCCAGGATCAGACATACAACTCAAATAATTACGTTAAATTATTTGAAAAAAAAATCCTTTTGTAATCTTGAGTCTCAGTCAGTCAAATAATCAATATGTCCAGTTTGGTTAGAATTGTATAAGAAAGTCATACATTTTTAAAACACTTCCACTATTCCAATAAATTACAAATGATGCGGTCTGTCAATAAGAAGCCTCTAATTATGTTTGAAATAAAAACCTTGATTTGATCTGGTTTGCAAGCACTTTCTGAGGTAGTACGGATACTGCCTGGTGTTTAATAAAACGAACATACTGTCTCGTTGAACTGAGAGTAATTTTGTGTTCTGCCTTCTCCCCTGCCAGGAACTAGCTGTTCTTGAGACTTAGCACAAGTCCCTCAATCTCTTATTTTAAGCCGAGTAGCTAGATGATCTTTAAAATCTCCTCTGTCGGTCAAATGATTTCATTTAATATCGTCTTATTTAAGCCCATGCGAACAATGGAAAAGATAGCAAAGAGTTCTCTAATTAGTGCCAGTCTATATAAAAGCTAATCATTGTGTGACAAAAAGAAATAAAATGCTCCCATTCTTAAAGTCAGACCATACTTTCCTGTGGCTAATTTGGGCTTTGGGTGGTCATGTTAAGAAAAGGCTTGCTTATGCCTATAATCCCTTCACTGTGGGTGGCCAGGGAGAGAGGATTACTTGAGGCCAGGAGTTTCAGGCCAGCCTGGGCTATACAGCGAGTATAGTAAGACCTTGTCTCTACAAAAAATAATTTTAAAAAGTGCCCATCATAATGTAGTCCCAGCTACTTGGGAGGCTGAGGTGGGAGGATCGCTTGAGCTCAAGAGTTTGAGGCTGCAGAGAGCTATGATCATGCTAATGTATTCCAACTTGGGCAATAAAGAAAGACCCTGTCTCAAAGAAAAAAAAAGAAAGGAAAAGAGCTTTTATTTCAGAAATGAATAAATAGAACAGAATTCATTCATCTAACAAATATTTATTGAGTGCTTACTATGTACCAGGCGCCATGTCAGGTGTTGAGGAACGTGGTAGCGCACAAAGGAACTCTGCCTTTAAGGAACTTCTAGTCTAGAGGAAGTAAGTTAAGTAAATGAATGTATTAGGATTCTGCCGTGGGACTTTCTATGGCCTTGTTTCTTCTCTCAAAGGTGTTAAGGACATAAGAACTACCAAGTAACTCTATGTTCTTAAGGAAGGAAGAGACCACACATGTAGCTGATGACAAGGGGAAACCAATGTCAGCTACCACTCACCTCCAGCCTATAAAACAGTGGAAATTCAAGAGAGAGCAAGAGCAAGAGCAGGAGTGAGAGTGTGTACATGAAGAGAAAGGGAGAATGAGAATGCCTAGGAAAAAGTTGTCAGAAGCTTTAAGAGAGCCAATGGAGGCTTGACATATATGTCCTGGAAGTGGGGGAACTGCTGTTGCCTCCTGCCAACAGACTAGAGGTTGGGTTGCCCCCATCTGGTATCAAAGAAAAATGGTGGTCCTGGGAGAAGATTTGCAACCAAGGTGCTGGATGAGAGAGAGAGAGAGTTTACTTGTGGGCCCAGTGGTGGTAGAACCCAAGCACACTGCCTGGAAGAACAGAAGGACCTCCAAATGGCATGAGTGAAGTGGGTTGCTGGATGCCCACAGGCTGAGAGAGGCAAAGGAAAGCCTAAAGACAGTGGGAGGAGTGGCACAATCTACCTTAGAAAGGCACAGAGTGAGTTCTGCTTCTTCCTCCCTGCTAAAAAACAAACCCCAAACCCACAAGACAGCGTCCTGAAAGCAAGGGATAATTGTACCGAGCTCTCTGTTTAGAAGGAACCAAGAGCATATCATGACTGCATCTGCACCATAAGCATGTGCTCTTTGCCTACAAACTCTCTTCTGCTTCTTTGATGCTGTCTGGTGCAGGTCCAGGAGCTTGAGTTAGGATATGCTGGAGCAAGCTGGACACGCTGAGCTGTGCACTCAAGGCTTCCGTGCCTGCATCAGACCTGAGCTGCAGAGAGCCTTAACTTAAAGGATGTTACAAATTGTACTTATTTCACTGGTCTAGCTGTTTTCAAATCTGAAATGAGACTTTTCTAGGGAGGAGCCCAGAAAAGCTATGAGACTTGCCCATGATCGGAGGGGAAAAATATCCAGAGAGAAGACTTTAGAAGGACTAAATGAAACAATACAGTTGCTTCATGAGCATAAATCTTGTTCATTTAACAAAGATTTCACATTAATCACACAGACACACACTTCTACTATAAATGATCCAAAACATTATAGTGAAAATGTATTAATACCTAAAAATGGGGGTTTAGACCAGACATGCAAACCACTGATTTAAGAAACTAAATGTAATAAAGACATTGAACTTTTTCTTTCTCCTTCCCCTACCTCATCACTTTCTGTTCCCTATCGCCTTGTCTATTTCTATCATTTCCAGCACTTGGGGACAATTTTAGTTTAGTTTGATTACATTCAGTCCCACGGTGGGGCTGTATAGAGATAAATATATCTGTAAGTCAGAAATATCGCAACTCCCAAGACTAATAATCGCATTTCCTTGACATGTTGCTCTTAGTCAGAAAGTAGTGTCTGAAAACTAAAGAATTACTCTTAATATACAGTTCTCTTCTAGGGACAGTATTTGATGTTAGATCTTTCGTAACGTTTTGTGGGAAGGGATCTTTATCTTAGATATCACCTTCAAAGGTGAATAAATAAGAATGAGCAAGTTGAAGAAAACTCAAGGTGAAACGTTTCTTTTTCAATGACGTTAAGTAGATAATGACAGCATATAGATACCAGTGCGTTTTTTGTGGGATTTAAAAAATTTAAAGTATTACAACAGGCATTTGATTGCCAAAATGTATCCAACTTTGATGCTTAATGATTATGGTTATAATATTTACTAGAACCTAAGTGCCCCCCTCGGATTGATCTCCTTCTGCATTTATTCATCTTTTCTTACTTACTTCAACCTTTGACAGTCATTGGAAGAGTTGTTTATCCTTGAGATCAAGGTCATTACCTGCCATAGCCTTAGGATGCCTCCGTGACTTTTGCTCTATGAATAATTTCCTCTCTGTTCTACAGACTCATTCTCTCTCTCATGGCTTATGCTCAAGCCTCTGAAAAAATGATGAAATCTCCTTTGGGTTCTAATATTAGAACAAAAACCTTCCTTTTACTTTGTATCTCTGTGTAGCTACTATCTAATCATCCCTCTGTTAGCAATCATTTCCTAGCGGTCAAATTCAACAATTGTCAATTCATACTGTACTTATGACAACAGTCGTTATAATAACAACCCCCCCTCCCCCCCCAAATTTCAGAACCTTGACAGAATAATTTATTTCTTGCTCAGTCATAGTCTGACATGGGTGTTTTTCAGGTGAGGATGGATTTCCTCTGTGTGACGACTCAGGGACCCTCTTTCTTTCCTTATCATTACCCTGTCATGAGTTAGGACCTTGGAGTCCTCGCTTCCAGCTCTTAGAAATGGAATGAGAGGACAGAGGTGGCATACCTCTCTTTCAATTGCCTTGATATTCACATTCTGTTGATTGAAACTAGTAAAATGGCACCACCAAAATACACATGAGGCTGGGGAATATATTCCTGGCTGGGTCAGTGGCAACTTTTTAATAAAGAAGGAGAAGCATAAATTTTCAAAGAAGAAGTGGCTATTGGCTGTGATTTATTCTTGAAACTGTCTATTCTTTTCCATAGTTTTACAGAACTCTTTCCTGCCTCTCCTTTCACCTTTCTGGCAATGCAGCGTCTTCTTTCTATTCCTTCCTCTCACATGTCACTGTGTGTCAGAGCTCTCTATGATTTCCACCGTTTTCTGCCCTCTCCACACAAGATTTTACAGATTCAACTAAAATCCACATACTAATTGCTCACAAATTTCTGTCTGCAGCCAACTTCTCTCTGGAACTTTGAACTATGTATTAAATATTTTGTAGACACATCTACTGGAAAACCAATAGTCACCTTGAATTTGTTGTGACTGAAGCTAAACTCTTTATCTCCTCTCTCTCTAATCTTCAAACCGAATCCTGCTTCTACATTAGCTGTATATTAACTAATATATGGTAACTGAAATAACATTGCCATATGTTTATTCAACCAAAACAGAAACCTGGGAGTCATCCTAAAATACTGTTTGTTTTTCACAATTCTGTCTTTCTGGAGAACCCTAATACATAGACAATATTGTTTAAAAGTATTTTAAAAGATAACAAATTGGCTGGTGTTTGTAAAATAAAGATAAGTGAAATGAGAAATTAACTAACAAATTAGCTAATATAAAATAAGAAATTGTCTCATAAGGTTATCGAGGCTGAGAAGTCCCATTGTCTGCAGTCAGTGAGCTGGAGACCCAGGGGGAGTCAATGGTATAGTTCCAGTCTAACTCTAATGGCCTGAGAACCAGGGTAGCCAGTGGTATAAATTTCAGGTCAACTCTGAGTCTGAAAGTAGGAGAACAATATACCAGCTTAAAGACAATAATGCAGAGGTATGTGAAATGTCCCTTACCCCCACGTTTTTGTTTGATTCAGGCCTCCAGTGGATTGAATGAGGCCTGCCATCCAATTCTCCCTATGGGAAAGGTAATCTGCTTCACATAGTCTACTGGTTCAGATTTAATCGTATTTAGAAACACCCTCACAGACACATTTAGAATAATGTTTAATCAAATATCTAGGCACCCCATGGCCCAGTCAATTTGAAACATAAAATTATTACACTTATATATCATGAACATTTTCCAAATTATTATTTATCAAAGCCATGATTTTAATTTTTGTATAATCTTTTATAGATATATTATTAATCATTAAAAAACCCCCCATTGCTTGATATAAAATTGTTATACTTTTTCACCAACAGAAAAACGTAACAAACATCTCTGTGTAGCTATCTTATGTCTTTGACTCCATATCTATCTATAGTGACATGTTGTGGAATTGTATGTCTGGTCATCTTTGCTTCCTTTCAGGAACTCCTCATCCCCCCCCTCAGTGTGACTCTGATGGGATAATTTAACCTGATGCACACCCCCAGCCAACCAACACCACCACAGTAGTGGTAACCAGATCAGGTTAGACAATCAGAATAACCCATTCTCATGTCACAGGGATGGTTCAATGATGGGCACGGGTACCACATCCAGTGACAAGGAGTGCCCCCTGAGACTTTGTCGATAGAACCGTCACGGGAGATGGATTTATTATGTTGGGACTGCTGAACTGTGAGGATGCGATATACATTATGGATGGCCAGCTCCGTAGCCTTGAGCATAAAATGCTTCCAAGGAATAAGGTGAATGTACAGAGAAAGGAAGGGTTAAAAGATACAGAGAAACACAGACTTCCTTGTGACTTGATTGATTACTTATGCATTGTTGCCTATAGAAAATTTATTCCTGGGATTCTCAGTTACTTACACTAATAAATCCCCTTTGTGCACAGATTATTATGAATTGTAGATCTCTCATTTTCAATTGAAGGGGACAGATTTTTAGAAATTAGATTACTTAGACATAAGTAATAAACACTGATTAAATAATTTTATCAAATTACTTTTGAAAAACATTGTATTGATTTATATTTTTAATCAGCAGTTTATTAAAAGTAGTAATAGAACAAAAATAGAAAAATAATAGAAATAATAACATAGCATTAGCAAGAAATATTTAAGTACTATTATATACCAGGCACTAAACCCAGGGTTATCTTTGCCAGGGAGTAAACTATACATATGTTTGCTTTCCATCCATATATATACTCATTGTTTACTAAGGGAATATTGAAATAGACATTAATAAAATGGCCGAGAGTCTTAAATATACAGAACAAATCATATACACTGCAATTTATTATGTATGCCTTTGTTTTTCTTTTAAAACTTTTAAAATAAAAATAGCTTGCTTAGCCATATTGTTTGCTAAAGAAAATAAATGTACAACAAATAAAACCCAATGTTTTCACAAAGGTAATATCTATTTGTCATAATATGTAAATCTCTGTGACCTATTACTACAGAGACTACATTTATTATTCAAACTGGAGCAATTGTAAGAATGAAGGGGAGAGCTCTTAATAAATACACTGGGATAAGCAGTGTAATTGAAACTGTTCTGTGCATAATGGGACATATAGTCACTTCATTTCCTATAATGTCTATTTTTTACTTAAATAAAGAGATGGTGTTGTTGTATTGGCAGACATTTTGAAGTTGGACCCACACAATTATTTGTGGGTCCAGAGACTTTCATCTTTAACATGTGGCTTCTACGAGTACACTGGGTGTTGCCTTCATGGAGGATTTGTGGATCATGCCTGGAAATGAGGCAATCATACCCACATTCCATTGGCAAGAACTCAGTCATTTGGCCACATCTAAATACAATGGTGCCTTCAAATTGCAGTCCATTTAAATACTCAGGAAGAAAGGAAAAATTGTTGAGCAACAGCCAGCCAGTATTTTTCCACAGTTTAAAAATAGAACATTTTAAATAATCTTTGTATGTTTATAAAAACATGTAAAAAATTGGATCCAGAAGAAATACAACTGTAGGTTGATATTATAGTTTATCTCTTGAACATTGTTAATCTGATATTTCTAAACTAGCCTTGAAAGAGATTCAAGTAAAATATATAAGATAAAATTTATCTCCTATTAAATTACATTATTCAAAAATTCTGTCCCGTATAACTTTTATCAGAACCCATGTGCCTAATCCCATTTTATTTCAACAACTCTATATAATATAAAGAGCGTGGGCTTCTGGGTCAGAAAGACCTGAGTCACAATCCTGATTACTGTTTATTAGATGAAGGATCTTGAAGAAGCTACTTAACCTTGTTGAGCCTCAGTTTCCTGTCCTGTAAAATGGAGGCAAATGCCTATCTCAGAAAGTTGTTGTGAGAATTAATTAAGATGAATACTTAACATGCCAAGTTTAATGTTTCCCCCATAGGAGATGGTCAATAAGGCCAGTCCCTTTCTCCTAGAGTACTTAAATTCTGTGGGATTAAACAATTGCTACTCCAAACAAGTGTCCCCTCTCTCTGATTAATAAAGCATTTCAACTGGAAAGACATCATTTTAATCTCGAAGTGCAGACATTTTGTAGTTGCTAAAGTGTTTGCAAAAGTTACTCTTCTTCGAATACAATTTAAAAATAATTTAGTGCAACAAATTGTATTCCCCCCACCTCCCTAATCTTGTATGATGACTTCACACATTGAATTCATCGTTCAAAGGATTTCTGAGATGTTATGAGTGCAGAAAGGCACAAACTCATTTTCATGGCATAATAAATTTAAGTTTTAATCAAAGGAATGGAGAGATTTTTTTTTTTTTCAGAGATAATGGTGCCTTAAAAGATAGTTGAGAATAGGGAATAATGATGTGGAAATAGAAGGAGAGCTCTCAGGACCTGACAGTGTACTGCCGCAAGTTCACGCTCTAACAGTGTGTGTGTGTGTCACAAACCAGGTGATTCTTCAGGAGGGGAAAGGTTGGATGTAATCCTAGCGATCTTCGTGTCTAAGTCAGCTCTTCAGCAGTATCTTTGCTTGGGGCTTTGGTAACACATACAATTGACTTGAATGTTAAGGCTGCTTTTTACCAATGTCTCAAAAGAATTTGAAAGCCAAACAGAATTTATCGCTAGCTACTGAAATCAGAGCAGGCTGTCACAGAGTTTAATTTTTTTTTTTTCTGAAAAGTAAGAACATGTTGGTTTTCTGAGACCTTGAGTGGAATGACCTGAGTGCATATCTAAGTGATTTTCAAAAATGTAGTTATCACCAAGTCTTGCCTATAAAAATCCACTTTATTAAAAAAAAGAGACAGGGTGCTCTGTCATCCAGGCTGGAGCTGGCACAATCCTAGCTCACTGCCACCTCGACCTCCTCTGTTCAAGCAATCCTCCCGTCTCAGCCTCCCAGTAGCTAGGACTATGGGTGCATCCCGCCATGCCCCTCTAATTTTTAAATTTTTAAATAGAGATTAGGGTTTTGCTATGTTACCCAGGCTGGTCTCAAACTGCTGACCTCAAAGTGATCCTCCTACCTCGGCCTCTTAAAGAGCTGGGATTACAGGTGTAAGCTACTATGCCAGGCCAAGAGCCCACTCTTTTAAATCTACAAGTGGTAATAAATTCTATTGCTGCTTATAGGATTTATGATAATATTAAAGGACTAATTTCATTCAAGGTTACGTTTGGTTGCTTAATAACTTTTGGGAAGGGAAGAATCCACTTGGAGCTAAGAAAATACAGGCACACCCTGAAGAATCCTGTCTCCATTTTCACTTTTAACCACCTGCCTTATCATTCCATATATTCCTTGTTTGGCCATGACCCTCATTGTGTCCCTTTTCTTGATGGCTTTAATTCCCATGAGTTTCTAACTGCCACATACTCCATCTTTACTGCACCTCATTTATTTAGGGTGCCAGATGAAGACTATATTTTATGATAAATGAATCTTGGCCAAGTGTTAATGAGCAAGGACTAGAAAGCTGATTTTTGGTAATATATGCATTTTAGCTGAGACATTTAGATAAATTTACTCCACGCTTGTTTTCTAAAACATAAATGGCTGACATTTTAGGCTTGCATTGAGCTGATTTTAATGACACTTAAATATAGGGTGGACCATGGTTATCAGCAACCCTGTGTTCCTTTGTGGCAAGAAAAAAGGTTGGACCAAATTGATTAGCCTGGTGGCTCTTTATTAATATTTTGAAGGACTGTCTGTAAAATAAATTGTGGTGCGGTGCCATGTGCCTCCAGGGACCTCTAACACATTTTTAGTGCTTGTTAAATTCAAAGTGATGCTGAAATTATAGGAAAGTATTAACAAATTGACCAAAGTTTAATAGCAAACTTTCACTTTCTGCATCAAGCATTTGCTGAATACAGATCTAGAAATTTAAATCTGGCCTTCTCTGGAGACGGACAGGTCTCATGAACAGACCAAGAAATTCACCTGTAGGCTTTCAAAGAGTTCACTTGAAGGTCTTTTTTCACTAGGACAGATGACTTAGAAGGAAGGATGGGCTGCAGAAATGTTGTCTTTTCCAATTTCACACTTTTCTTTCCTCAGTCTAAGCTTATAAAGATTGAATTTTCCCTCCTTTTTTGCATCATTTTTCATATCTTAGCACAGGGCATCTCTCAGATTTCTGCTCAGATCAAGGGCAGAGCTAGGCAGATCAAGGTAGGATAAGTTTTAGCTAAATGTTTATGCCAGTTTTAAAAATTTACAGCTTGCAGGGAACACTTGCAGAGGTCATAAAAAAATATTTTTTCTTAGCTAAATTACTTTAATTTAGTCTAACAAACACAAAGTCAAATGCAATGCAACCTATTCTATGGTTCATAGCTTTCTAAAATAAAATAGAAATTTATCCCAGAAGACTAGAAGGCATTCCAATGTTTTGAAAATGAGTGATAAAAATAATTGTTTATTCTTATCAAGCAAAATATTCTTTATGGAAGAACAATGAGAAACCAGGAGATTCCACAGCCAGATGAGTGGCCTTGTGTAGACAAAACACATATGATTAAATTTTGTACTTTGGTGTCAGGTAGACACAGCAAATATTCATGACTCATTCTATAATGGATTCCTTGCCTTTTTAGGATTTGTATGGTCAGCTTTCTTATGAAAATTTAAAAACAAAGTGTGTTTTTTAAATAGTTATGTTATCTTAAATTTTCATAAGAAAATTTATATGATATTATATGATATGTTCAACTGGTAGAATCATAAATAAAAGCTTTAAAGTTCATGTTTTCAAATATCTCCACAGGTTTATGCCATTAGTGTATCAGACTCTCAAGTATATTATTATATGAGACTCATAATTATCAAAGCCTCAACAGTATTCAAATGTGATATTTACAAAATTATATTGATATAATCTATACGGATGAGAAATGCTCAGTTAACTATTTAGGAGTGGTTTACTCTAGGTTCCCCAGGTAGTCCAAAATCTAGAAGGTTTTTGACACTGTTAATTTGAATGTTAATATTATTGTCATCCCCCACTAAAATCAACACTAGTTGTTTCATTGATTCTGGGACTCACCGTGTGTGTGTGTGTGTGTGTGTGTGTGTGTGTGTGTGTGTGTATTTTAAGCATTGGCCAAAGGTAGCAGGTGGCACAGATGGCTGTCCAGATCTTTTGCTTTGCCAAAGTAGATTAGAGTTTTTAAGAACAACTGATTTCAGATATTCTGTAATTTCTACTATCTGGGGAAGACACTCATCTCTTGAGATGCGTCGATTATAAAAGAGTTTTCCTGGTATTCCTCTTTAACCAAAATCTTCTCATTCTCTTTCCTTGCAGGGCCCTAGGCCTTTGTTTTCTGTGATAAACCACTCTCTTTCTTCCCAAAGCAAAATGAAAGGAGCAATTATATCCTTGGTGATTCTTAATTGTCGCAATTAACAGTCAGTTTCTGGAGTCTGAGCTGAAGATGAAGCTTAGAATGCACCTTCAATACATGAAATTTGATAAGTCCATTTGAGTCTTTTGTGGGGGGGAGGGGCAAGAAAATTTGACTGAATATTGAACTGTAGTCACTATACTGGTACTCTCAATTTAGCTTAGAATAAAAATATCTTCTCTCATTATATACTTAGTTAAATTAAAGGGAAGAAAACAAAACAAACAAACAAAAAACAATATTATCCCTCAAACAGATTTTATTTTATTTGTTTTTTACAGCCCAGAGGGCTTTACTTTCTTACAGCGATTCTGCTGTGAGTTCGTAGGGAATAGGGTCCAGCAGCTCAGGCTACTTTCCACTTGGTCTCACAAACTGTGCTTCTCCAAGCAGGCTGGGGCTTCTGTTGAACCCAGGTAACTTTCTCTTTGACTTCCTTTTTTTTTTTTTTGTTTTTTGAAACCAGAGTATTGCTCAGTCATCCAGGCTGGTATGCAGTGGCAGGATCTAGGCTCACTGCAACCTCCACCTCCCGGTTTAAGTAATTCTCCTGGCTCAGCCTCCTGA
This sequence comes from Ateles fusciceps, assembly GCA_036589455.1. Classification (NCBI taxonomy): domain Eukaryota; kingdom Metazoa; phylum Chordata; class Mammalia; order Primates; family Atelidae; genus Ateles; species Ateles fusciceps. The sequence continues at coordinate 3,846,244 of JAZHEH010001378.1, forward strand.
GTAGCTGCAATTACAGGTGCGCGCCACCACGCTCAGCTAATTTTTGTATTTTTAATAGAGACAGGGTTTCACCATGTTGGCCAGGATGGTCTCAAACTTCTGAGCTCAAGTGATCCATTGCTCTGGACTCTCAAAGTGCTGGGATTACAGGTGTAAGCCACCATGCCTGGCCTGGCTTCCTTCGTGTTCTGATTATTTTCTTTCACGTGTTTCAGGATGCTATCTTGGCTCTTCAAGTGCTTAAAATGCTGAACGTGTATATTAATTCTCCTGGCAAGAACCTTGCCCATACCTTGTGTGTTGACAGCAATGCCAACAGCATGCTGGAGGAACACTGTAGACTCTTCCGGTTCTGTCATGGCAACACTTGCACGGCACTCCCTTTTGAACAGTACCCATTCCCTTGATGTCTACAATATCACCTTTCCGGTTGATTCCCACATATGTACCCAAAAGAGCAACTCCATGTTTTCCAAAAGGCCTGAAGAACATATAGCAGGCACCTCGTCTTTTTCTCTTTGTGTTTGTCATTTTGGGGAATTACTGAACAATGGAGGTTCAGGTCAAAAGGCTTAACCAGATATTATTTTAAGCAGTAAGTTTTTACTTTTTCCAAATATGATCCCCTTACATCCGATAAGCATGTTCTCCCTGTATTAATGTTAGTTTGTCAGTGAGTATCAATATATCAAATAACTTTACTAAATACTGGTATAAAAAAAGCACTGTGCTAGCCCAATAGACAAATTAAAACCTAGGTTATGTCACCTAGATGTGCCCTTTGCTTATATATGGGAGAATTGGAAAGATTCATTCATTAGTGGCTATGATGTATAAAGGAATTTAAGTTGAAAGACGTTTTGGAAAAATTCAAATATTATTACTAAGGGAAAGTAAAAATAAATATGTTTCACATCATTGGATATGAAGAAAGCAAATGAAATATCTCTTAATTGAAATCAAAAAAATAAACAGCAAGAAAATACAAATGGTTTATACTCTTTATACTCTATTAAAAGGCAAACACTCTCAGAAAGATTTAAAATCTGACTGTATACTGTTTTACAAGAGACATACCTATTACCAAATGATACAGAAAAGTTTAAGATAAAAGGGCAAGCAAGCATGTTTTTTAACATAAAGGCAAATAGAAAAGGTAAACATACAATCTTTCAGACAACATTAAATAAGACAAAAGCTGCTTTTTTATATTTTAAATGGAACAATTATCATCACATTTCTAGTAGTCATAATTCATGAAAAATAATATGGCATTAAAATACAACAAAAAAATTAGAAATAAAAGGAAAAGAGAAATTGAGTTGTTGTGGGTAAATTAAGAAAACTTTCCAGGCTTATTTAAAAAGATGTATATGAACTATTTTCTTAGGCATTTTTAATGGAACATGACCCATCCAGTTCTTGGCTGGGCCTAGAATGAGCAGACTCAGACATGTTTCTTAGTTTAGGTTACATCCTGCCCTAATAACTATGTTTATTAACAACTGTTGTAGAGATGCTAACATCTGTAGAACGGAATTCATTATTTTTCCCTCTGAAACCAGTTCTGTCTTGGATGCTAAAACCCCCTAAATTGTAACACAATTCACTCAAGCTGCTAAGCTGTAAACCTGTCATCCTTGGCTCTCCTTATCTCTAAAATGTATCTATTGAATCTGTCTCTTCCTTTCCCCCTCACTATCACTGTCTTATTTTAGGCTTTCTTTGATCTAGCCAGTGTTGTCCCTAACATTGAACTCATACAAACCTAATTATACCATTTTCTTTAGAAACCTCTGTTAGTTTCTTTTGCCCAGATTGTAAGATCAAAATCATACTCCTTACATGGTTAAAATACCTCTTTGCCCTTCTCCCCACATCTTTCCAGATTTATCTTTCTCCATTCTTCCTCTAATCTTCCATTCACTTAAAATGTATGTTATTGCTATGCTAATTTTTAAATAAATAACCAAAACACCAGACCCATTTATAACTGTTCTTTGACCTACATTCTCTCTTCTGAGAATAACTTTCTCTGACTCCTTTTTAAACTCATTTTTTAAATCTTTAAGTTGCATGTAATTTAATCAGCATATATGTATGTGTGTATATATGTATATGATATATAGTCATTATCACTTAATGATGGGGTTGTATTCTGAGAAATGTGTCATTAGACAATTTTGTCATTGTGCAAATATCGTAGTTTACTTACAAACCTAGATGGTATAGCCTGCTACATAACTAGGCTATATGGTATCGTCCATTGCTCCTACGCTGCAAACTGTAAATTCTGTAGGCGACTGTAGCACAACAGTAGCTGTGTATTTATTTACTGTTTTGCTTATAAGGTTTTCTTAAAATTAGCTTTAACATTAATAATACACCATACAAAGGTAAAATATGGTTTTCTCTTCTGAACAAAATGTGTAATATTAAAAGATAAAAGACTTTGTTTACTTTTTCAGTAAACTGCAGGAAGAAAATGGAACAGGAGAGACAGATTTAGTTGGCTTCACGCTGTCTTTATTAGGTCTTACTGTTTGGGAAACTGAATCTTCTCTTTATTAAATGGAAAATGTTTTTGTTTTATCACTGTAGTTAAATGAATAACTATGCTATAGTGACTCATGATCCTGTTTTGTGATATCAAGTGTCTTAAAGCTTTGATATTTGCCTGACTTTCCAATAGCAAAATTTCAAGTTCTAACTTCAGTCTTTTTGACCTTAAACTAACTTTTTTGGATATTAGTTTCCCTGAAGTCCAAGGGAGATATATTAGGCTTATTAGACTTACTTGTTGTGTTAGTATACAGTAAGCCTTGTCAGATGTAAGGTGGTATTTAACTTTCTTTGAGTTATATTTATATAGATATGTTGTTCATACATGTTCCAGTACTGTATGATATTCCTGAAAATCTGTTATCTTAATATATGCTCTCAGTAATAATTATGATTTCATGTTAAATTGTTGTATGTCACAGAAATAACCAAATTTCTTGTCAATGATGTCTTTGACTATGGCTGTCCTAAATGTTTTGCCATTCACAAATGTTGTTTTTATTACCACTTCAATCTCACTGCTTGTTATTGGTTTATTCAGAGTTTCTATTTCTTCCTGGTTTAATTTAGGAGGGTTGTATATTTCCAGGAATTTATACATCTCCTCTAGGCTTTCTAGTTTATGTGCATAAAGGTGTTCATAGTAGTCCTGAGTAATCTTTTGTATTTCTGTGGTATCAGTTGTAGTATCTCTTGTATTAGTCTGTTTTCATGTTGCTGATAAAGACATACCTGAGACTGAGTAATTTACAAAAGAAAGAGGTTTAATGGACTTATAGTTCCACATGGCTGGGAGGCCTCACAATTATGGCAGAAGGCAAGGAGGAGCAAGTCACATCTTATGTGTATGGCAGCAGGCAAAAAAGAGAGCTTCTGCAGGGCAACTTTCTTTTTAAAATAGTCAGATCTCGTGAGACCCATTCACTATCACAAGAATAGCTTGGGAAAGACCAGACCCCATAATTCACGCATTTCCCACCAGGTCCCTCAACGTTTGAGGATTATGGGAGCTACAAGGTGAAATTTGGGTGGGGACACAGAGCCAAACCATGTCATTCTGACCCTGGACACTTCCAAATCTCATTTCTTCACATTTCGAAACCAATCATGCTTTCCCAACAACAGTCCACCAAAGTCTCAACTCATTTCAGCATTAACTCAAAATTCCACAGTCCAAAGTTTTCCAAAGCAGCTGCAACATTTTACATTCTTACTATTAATAACAATATGTGGGGGGTTCCAATTTCTCCATATTCCCACAACTTACAATCTCCCTTTTTAATTATAGTCATTCTAGTATTCCTTTCTTTATCATGTGACATATAGAATCTTATAAATAATGCTTCATGCTTTGCTTTTTTCGACTTAACAATATATTCTGGAAATAACAAGGCATCTTAGAGGAATTTTCCTCATTATTTTTATAGCTGCATAGTATTCCATCATGTAAATGTATCATAATTTATTCAGTCCCTCTCCAACACATGGATATTTGGTCTATTACCACTACTTTGCAAATATGAACAATGCAGTAATAAATAACCCTATGCATATTAGTTAAGCCTATGCATAATATTCATATTATTGGAAAAGGGTCTTCAGGATATATATGTGGTTGTGCTAAATATTGTAAAATTTTTATCCAGAAGGCATAGACCAATTTTCATTCCCATAAGCAGTGTATGAGAGTATTTGTTTGCTATAGCCTTGTCAACAGAATTTGCTGTCTTGCTTTTAGACGTTTGCCAGTCTGATAGGTGAGAAGTGGTATCTTAGTGTTGTTTAATTTCTCTAATTTTATAGAGATCGAATGCTTTTTTGTGGTTTTTATTCATTTTTGAATGTTTTTAGTGGATTTTCTGTTAATTACCTTTGAAAGAGGTTAATAAATAACAAAATAGTTTTTTATATTTATTCACATTTATTATTCCTAGCATTCTGTTTTCTATGGATTCTAATTTCCATCTTGTATCATTTTATTTCAGCTTGAAGAACTTCATTTAACATTTCTCTTAGTGTAGGTGTGTTAGGAACACATTTTCTCAGCTTTTGTTTTTCTAAAAATATGTTTACTTTGCTTTCTTTTTTTGACAGGTGTTTTACTGGATAGAGAATCCAGCCTGCTGGTTATTTTCTTCCAGTACTCCATGTTGTTCCATTGTCTTTTGGCTTATGCCTTTTCTGATTAGAAGTTTTCAGTCATTCTTATTTGTTTTCCTGCCAATGCCAGCCTTTGGTGTGTACCCCTGAGCCCTCAGTAAGGACCTCTGGCTACAAGTTTTCAGGTGAGTACAGTCCTGTATTGTCTCTGTACCTCCTTCAAGTTTGTAATGTCACACTTACCCACACTTTGCAATTAAATGCTAATAAACAATTTGGCTGGTACCTCATTATCCTGCTATTTTTCTAGAGATAAGAGCACCTCAGATCTTTTCTCCCATATGAAAAGTTTATTACTTTCTAGAATTTTGTTCATTCAGGTTTCTTTGTGCGCTCAACTTTGCAATTATTTAAAAGTAAAAGAGTGACCAGGTGCGGTGGCTCACGCCTGTAATCCCAGCATTTTGGGAGGCCTAGTGGGTGGGGGTTATGAATCACGAGGTCAGGAGTTTGAGACCGGCCTGGCCAATATGGTGAAACCTTGTTTCTACTAAAAATACAAAAATTAGATGGGCATGGTGGCACATGCCTGTAGTCTCAGCTACTTGGGAGACTAAGGCAGAAGAATTACTTGAACCCAGGAGGTGAAGGTTGCAATGAGCCAAGATCATGCCACTGCACTCCAGCCTGGGTGACAGAGCGAGACTGTAACCAAAAAAAAAAAAAAAAAAAAAAAAGTAAAAGACTGTGTTTTTGTAGCTGCTCCAGATTGGTTCAGTTGTTAGGATGATAATAATAGTCTCCTATGATAATAATAGTCTCCTATGATATGGATCTAATGAAATGTAAGTCCATGGCTTCAATCAGAATGTTTGTAGTAACTACATTTAGATCACTTGTACACACAGCCAATGTGTGCTTATTCCACAGCATTCATTCATTGAGCTCCCCCTCTTAAGACATGATCACCCTTTGTTTTACTGTAAGAAATGTGAGTTTTTGCAAGGAGAGGTAAAGTTTAATTGTCAAACCTAGAAATAAGTGAATCTATAGTCTCCTGTGATAACAAAAGAGTGACTGACTTGAGTTTTAAAAGCTTAGCATTGTTAAGAAGATTCCAACAATATCATGTTTAAAAACTAGATTAAATAGTAATAAAACATTTAATTTTAGTTATAAAATAAGCAGATTTTAATGCTTTGTCATCTCCAATAAATTGCAGTTTTTTCTTTTGAATTTCTGTTGAGCTGACACTTCATGCACAGACATCTAGCAGTGCTCAAATGTAAGACTCTATGAAGAATAAAATTTGGGGAAATGAATGCAGATTACTAGCTCGTATTACTTTCTCTTCTCTTATGGTATATTTCAAAGAAGAGATTTAATCAGTTTCACCGGTAAGATCATATCACTGCCACTAAGTGTTTTAATGGTCAGGAAAAGTTTAGGCCATAGTTTTCATTTGTATTTGAAGGTATATTGATTTAGATTATTTTGTTGTATTGGATTTAAGATGCAATCATTTGCATAAATGACCAAAATATTTCATTTCAAAGAGAAACATTTCTAACATTTCTTTTGTTTTCTAAAAGAGTAGGAATTCAAGAGAGATTATGTTACTTTTCATTTGAATAAATGTCAGCTATCGGGAAGAGAAATAAATTGCCTTTACATTTAATTGCATCACAGCTGATTTTGGAATAATGAGATATTTTAATTTTTCAGAAAATATTAGTGTGCTGTAAAATCAATGTTCTTTGTTATTTTTTCCAAGGTGAATAATCTAAATTTATTAGTTTTTATTTAGCGATAGATGATTTAATAATATAAGGCTCTTCATAGCTGGTTTAGAAAAGTCTCTGAATGTTTCATCCTCTGGGTGTTTAAAAACCCTTTCAAGTATTTTTACAAGTATTTGTATAAGCTGAGTGCCCTTTGTCCAAGGCATACTTTCTCCATGTTTATTTCTCTGTCCATTGCTTCAAATGAAATGGGATGAAGTATATGTGGAGAGAGTTGCTTTTTCTTCTCCACATTCTTACCTTGCTCATAGAAAAATTGAGAGTAGCCATCAGCCAAAAACATGTTGGCCTTTAGGGAAAGTCCTATGTGTGTATAGTAGGGGTAGGAGGAGATATTCAGAGTAAGAAATTGTCTTTTCTCTCTCCTTTTTCGCTCAATACCCTCCTCACGTGGAGGGTTGTACCTGAGTTCTTTATCATCAATTCTGCTACAATATGGCAGGCCAAGAGGAGCAGGGCAGCACAGGGAGAGGAGGGTCGTGAAACGCCAGCAAAAAATACTTCGTGCCTTGAGTTTGCTGAAGCTTTATCCTACCCAGGCCAGGTGGGAGGAGAGATGTAGTCTGTGTGATTTCATCTTATATCACCTGTTGGGTACTCTAGACATGAACTAAACTTTCCCCACTGACGATGTGGTAGAGTGGAAGATAAAAAGACTCTCGGTTTGTTGAGGGCTTTATAACTTATCTTATTATCTTAATCTCTGCAATTTGCAGTTTATAAAATTCTAGGGTAAGCATAACCCAGACTGTTATTTAACTTTACCTGTGAGGTGATTGAATGGAGAGGATGATTAATCAAGTTTGTACAGTCTGCAAATGGCAGAGCGAGACTCAAACTCAGGATGCAGACTTCAATTTCTTCTGTGACTCAATAGTGCTACGCTGTTCCCACTTTGCTACCTGAAATTCTCCTGTCTGGGTGATTGCAGGTTTTAACTTCTAGGAGCACTAAGTACTTGAGTGTGTACTAAATACATCTATGCATATTGTTCTAATGTGTATATATATATTTACTAAATCCATTAGCAAAATTGCTTTATATAAATGGAATGCAAAAGAGAATCAAGGGAAATATGAATTCTCAAGTACCCTGCATTTTCCTACCAGTACTTTGTTCTCTAGTCTCTTTTTAAATCTCTATCCTGTTTTGTAGTTTAATGATGAATTCCCTTGTTTCCTATCCTGAAGTCAAATAATGTTTAATAACTACAGGCATTTTAGCTTGTCTGTCCAGTCATTTTTTTTTATTTAGTTAGTTAGGGTCTCGCTCTGTACCCAGACTGCTGCAGCCTCAATCTCTTGGATGCAAGTGATCCTCCTGCCTCAGCCTCCAGAGTAGCTGGGACTACAAGTATGTACCACCACACCTGACTAATTTTTTTCTTTTTTTTTCTTTTTCTTTCTTTTCTTTTTCTTTTTTTTTTTTTTTTTAGAAACAGTCTCACTATGTTGCCCAGGCTGGTCTTGAACACCTGATCTTAAGCAATCCTCCCACCTTGGCCTCCCAAATCCCTGCTGGGATTATAGGTGGGAGCCACTGTACTCTGCCTGTCTATTCATTTGTTCAGTACTTATTGAATCCTGTCTAGATACTAATCATTGTATTTGGTCTAGGGATTAAAAAATAAAAAGCAATTCCTGTTTTCAGGGAGGATGTCACATTGTGAACAAGACAGAGAATTTAGCAGAGACCATGGTCTTTATATTGGTTACAAAGTAAGGATTATATACACTAGTTCGTCTTTCACTGTGCCACTCTCCTTTCCTTTGCTGCACGACTCAAGAAAATGGAATTCTGCTTTACCATATGCCTTCTGATTCTGAATGGCTCTGCAAAAGCCCGGGGTTCTATCTATCTGTTATATAAACTCAGGAAGGATGTCCTCTCACTCACAGAGTTTCTCAAAACTGTTTCTCTTCTCTAGAAAATATTCCACAACTATCTCTGTGCAAACACTGTCCAGTATAACTTTGTAGCACAATACATTTTGCTATTGTGATGAGATTTGGTTTTCTGTTAGAGTGGAGACTCTCAAAGTGTGGTTTGTGGAAGCTTGAGGGGGTCCCTAGGAGTCTGTGAAGCCAAAACTATTCATAACAGTAAGAATGTATTTGTCCTTTTGCACTGTTTTGACATTTGCCCTGTTGGTGCAAAGTCATAATTGGTTAAACCGTGGTGCCTTAGCAATAGGCAGTGGGCCCAATTGTTGGCAGAAGTCACTGTGATATAGTCAGTGGGCCCAATTGTTGGCAGAAGTCACTGTGATCTTCCTCACTACAGAACAAAAAAATAAAGTCAGGTTGCTCTGAGCATGCCCTTGAAAAGGGAGTACCAATAATCATTTTTTTTACTTTCTGGCCTTAGGTACACATCTTTCCAAATATATTCTGCATAAACCACTCTGCTGCACAATGCAGTATGACAGCTGCCTCAAAGAAAGCATTTGTGCAATTGTTTGAGTTGTGAGCTGAACTATACACAGAACATTATTTTTACTTGAAAGAATGACTGACAAACTTGGTTTTCGGTCCTGTTATTTGGTAGGTATTTCTTAAAAAATGAATAAAGTGAGCTTGTTGGGAAGACATTGACAGTATATGTTGTCCATAATGAAACCCAACCTCTCAAGTGAAAAACTAGAATTTTGTAAGACTTGTATTTGCTACCATAAACTTGAAAGACTATCGATACTTAAAGATGTTTCTGATGAGATTAGTGATGATATTAAGAATTGTGAGATTTTACCTATATCTTATAATTAGAAACTTAACATTTAGAAAATCTGCATAAGAAATACTTTTCAAACGACGCATACATGATACCACAAAATCACATGTGGGTAAATGTTTAAAGTGCAAAACAGTCCAATAGATTTTTATGTAACAGAGTGAAAAAGAAGTTTTATTATGGTTTCAGATTCCATCTTAAAGAAAGCATCCCTTGGTGAGTTTTGGTGTAGTATCAAGGAAGAATATCCACAATTATCAGAAAGATTCTAAAAGATATCCTTATTCCCTTTTCAACTATATACCTCTGTGAGGCTGGATCTTATTTTTTATTTACTTGAACCAAAACACCCCAACACCGCTCTGTATTATATATTATAATAAACTGAATGTAGAAACAATTACAAGAGACCATTTCTTTTAAGCCAGATATTAAAGAGATTTGCAAAAATGTAAAATAATGCTACTCTTCTAATTAAACCTTTTTATTTTAGAATATATAATTATTTTTTATAAAATTGCTATTTATGTTAACATATAACTGGATAATTATTACTTTAAAATGAATTAATATATGCCTTAACATTTCTCAGTTTAAAATTTTGAATACTGATTTTGTTGATATTGATACCTCCATAAATGAAAAGCTTTTTGCTTTTCTTATTAATTTACAAAATCTTTTTATTGTGAGTTTCCTTAGACATACAGAAACGTAAAAATAGTACAGAGAGTTTTCAACTATCCTTCTTCCAGCATCTCACAATGTGAACATCTTACATAACCATGATATACTTATCAGATCAGGAAATTAACATTAGTACAATGCCATTAACAAAATAAAAACCCCATTTAAGCTTTTCCATTAATTTCTTTTTTTGTTTCTGTTTCCAGGAACGGATTCAGAATCCCACATCACATTCTGTTATTACCTTTGACTGGTCTCCTGCTGTCTGGAACAGTTTCTCAGTCTTTCTTCATTTTCAAGAGTGTGAAAGGATCGAAAGACCAAAAGTCTGGGAACTACTGGTTTAGAGTCACAATACTGACTTCTCAAAATGACTTTTGTAAGTAAAAGTGCTTTAGTCTGTAGATACACATATTATTGTACACATCATTTAAAGTATTTTTATTTAAGCAAATTTAAAAATTCTTCCTGTTCTGACAACTTGGCTAATTATTACTAGATGTAGTTCAAAACAAGCTAAATGTTAAACCAGATAATTCTTGTCTATTTTAAAAATAGATATGTCTAACAATTGTATTTAAAATAATTCCCACCAAAATACTCATAGTAACTTATTCTGGTGATCTAAAGTATAATCTGGCCAGCTGTAAGAATATTGCTGACATATCTCTACATGGAATTAACTTACCAATGAGAGGATGATAGTTTGTGATTGATTACTAAGACTGAAATTTGGCTTTGTCTAAATAAATCTTATTATTTTTTATGCTTCAAAATATACCAAATCAACAAGTCAGAGAAAAACTGAACATTGAGTGGAAACAATTACCCATTTGTTTTTCTGGAGACTCTCTCAATGGCTTACACAGGAGTACATTCTATTTCCAGGTCTGTTTGTCACAGCAGTAGAGATGACCTTAGTTTGTACAAAGTCATTCCCTATGAAAACTTGACAGTTCAGAATTAAGAGAAAGCATATTATATTTTAAAAATTATTCAGTAAATTATCTACTTTCAATTATAATGGAACTTTGGTAATGCTAACATTGGACAACTGGCCTAAGAAACCACCAGATTTTCTAGTCAAGTTCTTCTTACCTTTAATTCTGTAAAACACTATGTCAGTCCAGGGAACTGGACTTTGGCAACACATCTAAGTTCATAGAATGACAAGGCTTTAGTGTATTATTCTGTATTATTCCTTTCTTACTGATGCACATACTTTGCTTATCTTAATGGGTTTCAGCAATAGTTTATTTAATCATTAGAGAAACATGAGTAGAAATTAGTACATTTAGTAAAGAAAATACTCTTCTGTGATTATTTTATTGAAGGTTTGATAGTTGATGTTTACTATAAGTTTTGTCTCAGAAAAGATTTATGGACTTTTCTCAAAATTTATGAGATATTTAAGTTAAATAAGTACTATATTGAATATTTTACACCTTCAAAAAATTATGTAAAAACAAATTTTGGATTGCAATAAGAACAGGAGAAGAAAGCTACTTCAGAGTTGGTATTACCTTGATAGCAGCTGGATTCCATAGCAAAAACCTGCAATCAGCAAAGGGTACCAATCACATATACCTAAATTGGGTAGAAGAAATTCAACTTCTGGGATTTTCCTTTTTCTTTTGTTTGCCTTGTGTTTTAGTCTATTTTTATGCTGCTGATAAAGACATACACAAGCCTGGGAAGAAAAACAGGCTTAATTGGACTTACAGTTCCACATGGCTGGGGAGGCTTGAGAATCATGGCAGAAGGCTAAAGGAACTTTTTACCTGGCAGTGGCAAAAGAAAATAAGAAGGATGCAAAAGTGGAAACCCCTGATAAACCCATCAGATCTTGTGAAACTTATTTACTACCATGAGAACAGCATAAGTAAACTGCCCTTATGATTCAAATAATCTCCCACTGGGTCCCTCCCACAACACATGGGAATTATGGGAGCACAATTCTAGATGAGATTTGGGTGGGACACAGAGCCAAACCACATCATTCTGCCCCTGGCCCCTCCAAATTCCGTATCCTCATGTTTCAAAACCAATCATGCCTTCCCAATAGTCCCCCAAAGTCTTAACTCATTTCAGCACTAACCCAAAAGTACACAGTCCAAAGTCTCATCTGAGACAAGGCAAGTCACTTCTACATATGAACCTGAAAAATCAGAAGTAAGCTTGTTACTTCCTAGACACAGTGGGGGTACAGGCGTTGTGTAAACACAGTCATTCCAAAGGAGAGAAATTGGCCAAAACAAAGGGGTTACATTTCTTTTGCTTCCAATTCAAAGACAGCAGTCTTGGTATTGCTAAGATAATTTTGATGGCACTCTACAAAACTAATGTTTCATGCAACTTACAACTGTTACTTATGTATTTCTCCCTGTTACTTCCCTTCTCTTTGAATCTCATTTTCATTCTTTTTTTTCTCTCTCACTTTTTGGCTTTCATCTGTAGTTCCAATAGACATTGTTCAGATGTATTAATGGCTTTGCTTTTGTAGAAGTTCTTAAGCTTGTTATATCTTCAGGACAGGTGAGAATTGGGAGGGAGGGTGCTGGTAGGTGACTGCGATTCAAAAGTGTCTTCCAAATAAAATTTTTAACCTTTAGCACAAGATATATTCCTCAAAAGAAAAATTTAATCTTTTCTTAAGGCTTATATTGTAAAAAATATACTCTTAGTTTTTGTAGTATATGAAAAATTGATATCTCTTTTTAAAAGACCACTTAAACAAGCCAAATATCATGGTGAATAGTCAAAGAAAAAAAAGATGTTGATTGTGACATCAATTTTAGAAAATGAAACTATATTATGCAATGTTATTATAATTCCATCTATATGTTAACTCTTAACATGACTAAGAATGAATCAAATATTAATTTTGATTGGTGTAAATTTTTAGACAAATTAATATATTAACATATCATTTTCATTTCATGTTTGACTGTGTAGTGTAATTATAAAGTCATTTGTCCTGAAGATCAATCTCTAATCCTTTGTAAGTCATCATTCTTGCTTCTTTCTTATCATTCTGTCCCATTTCTCTAGACTGTTCACTAGTCTAACTTTACTAAGCATTAATTTCTCAAAGTCTTTGTGTATGTTTCATGCAATCTTCCAATTTTAATTTCTCTATACAAGTGATTTTCATGGCATTATCAGATGTCCCAGATCAATAAGAGACGGATGCCCAAAGGTATCACTAAACACTAGAGTTATTTGGGAAATAGTGTGAATTTATTAGTGAATGTTTTCAGATTAGGATTTCTTTTGCTTATGTATGCAACATCACAACAGAAGGCACACATAGAATGTATAGAGTCTCCCAAGTTTACTTAGTTTCATTTTGGGGATTATTTTAGGCATCTCCGGAGCTCTGTTGGCTTGGACAGACAGACACACCATTCATGCAGGGACAGATTTGAACTGATGGATCCTCTTCTAACCTGTCGGAACATCCTGCTTCTCTGCTTAGTTGTGGCTGAGGGATGATACTTAAAAAAAAAAATCAACATGTATCTTTTTATTTATTTATTTGACAAATAAAAATTGTGCAGGTTTATTGTGTACAACATGATGTTTTGAAATATGCATACATTTTGGAATGACTAAATCAAGTTAATAACATGCATTACATATGTTAACATATGTATTACATATGCATTAACATGAATTGCAAAATAACATATGCATTACATATGCAGCATTACATATGTACATACCCGTAATTGTATATCTGTTTTTTAATATCAGAAACTTTTTTCATGAAGAGTGAACTGATTTTATGATATTGTTTTAGATTAAAAGTTTTTAAAAAAGTAATCTTTCTCTTTTTTGTTGTTCTTTTTATAAGTTCCAATTTGTAGTTTAATGGAAATACTGACAAAAGCTGTTTATCATATTATACTGTTATATTTTGTAGTCATCTGCTTGGCTTTACTATTTAAAAATGTCACTTGTATCAACCTCCTTCCAATACATAATTTAAAAAAATGTTTTATTTTAAGATAGTGATACTATTTTGTTATGAATATAGGACAAATTGATTAAGAGAAAATGTAAAAAATACAGGAAAGTGGAGAAAAAGTCACCAGAACAACTACTGACATTTTTAATATTTTCTTTCAGTTTATCCCTATGCTAAATAGATTTTATATATTTCAAATCAAATTGCAGATGATATTACACTTTCCTTTTTTCGCCTTGTAGAAGGAAGAAAGCCTTAAAAACCCTTGATTGAATGGTTGGTATTTACAGACAAGCAAATGTATGGAAGAGTATCAAGACATCCAGCCTGAATCTGTTGAATGAACAAAAGGGGAAATGCCCTTAGGAGTCAGATGGAAGAAGGTTTTCTGGGAAGAGCAGAACAGAGGAGTTGGACCGCAGACCTCCTGGATCACAAGCAGGAGGAGAAGAGCAGGGAGACTTTAAAGTGATTGAGACAAAAATGGAAGTAAAACAGCTTAAGGCTTTTTGAGATCGGGTTCCTGGCAGCATCATTAGCAGATGGTTTCTTCTGAAGTTCAGGGGAAGAGAAGATGGTCGAAGGACTCTCCAGGGAATGAGTGGGTGTTACAGAGTCAGTGCTGTAGATGCTATGTATACAGGCAAATTCCCCAGTGAGTGTTTTCCAGTATCAAGTTTAACTGGCGTTGAAGATATATACCAAAGGTAGGTAAATTATTTTGGCCTGTGCTTATAGGTTTATTTGACTCGATGAAGCTACCTGTCTCTGTCCTAGTGTGCTGTAGCAGATGCAGGGTCTTTCCATACAATACATTAAAAGCTGCATCTCATTTTAAATATATTAAAAGAAACCCTGATCATACAAGTCAAGATTTTAAGATCAGCCTTTGGTCAAATTTTTTTGCTTCATTTTTTTCTGGAGGTCAAAATGAATGTTTAACTGTCTAAGTTGATTGCAGAGAAAGTTGCTACTCGTTCTAAATGTAGGTTTTTAGAAAAAGTGTTCTTGCCAATTGCTTCAGTTGACTTTTTCAAACTTATATGGGAATCAAGATTCAGAACTGGTACACTAGTGGGAAGAGCCTGGAAAATAGACTATTGATCAAGAATCTGGCCCAGATACTTTAAGACGTTTTCAGTGTATTTGAAAGATTGTAAGTTTGAACTAACAGAAGCTTTAGTGTTGTTTTTTTTTCACAAGTCAATGTGTAGTATACCTTGTTATTCTTTGTTTTCCTATAATATCTTAGTAATATTCCTGGCTGTAAGGAAGATTTAACATTATACATATGTTTTGACTTATTTTATAGAAGACCCAAACAATATTTAACAAAAAGATTTTTCTCAGATACTGTTTGGAGATAACTATATTAGACACCATCTTAAATTTATTTCTAATATGCTTCTTTTTGAGACTTCCACCATATTTTGGTGTTCTTTTCAGCATCACTCATTTTCTTTCATAATAAAGATACCCAATAACAATATCATAATAAAGATCTGATAACAAATCTCCACTTTTGAAGTGTTACATTTCATATCTATGTGCCCACAGAGAATTCAGTGTCAATATTGCATATACCAATGAATATTCCCTAAGCTTAAAACCTGTAAGTCTAGGATACTTGCAGTTATTTAGCAAATAATTTAATCCGTGGCAAACATGAGTCTTAATACAAAAATTATTTAGTAGGCAAAAAATAATTTAACATACTTTGGACTGATTACCAGTGCGTTAAAAAAGTAGAGGTTTAAGGATGAGAATAATAAGTTTTTTTTGTTTTCACTTAAATTTATATAAAAGGAGTGAAAATACAGGAGCCTGTAGTACTTACTAGTGTGGTTATATTTTCAGCACTTAATAATTATTAGTTGAATTACGTAATATGGGACTATATCTCATATGGTTTGGCTCTGTGTACTCACCCAAATCTCATGTTGAATTATAATTTCCAATATTCAGGGAGGTACCTAGTAGGAGATGACTGGATCATTGGGGCAGATTTCCCCTTTGCTATCCTCATTATAGTGAGTTCTTACAAGAGCGGATGGTTTAAAAGTGTATGATATTTCCCCATTTATTCTTTCTCTCTCCTCCTGGCCATGAGAAGAAGTGCTTGCTTCTCTTTCACCTTCTGCCATGATTGTATTTCCTGAGGCCTCCCAGCCATGCTTCCTGTTCAGCCCCCAAAACTGTGAGTCAATTAAACCTCTTTTTTTTTTCATAAATTACCCAGTGTCAGATAGCTCTTTATAGCAATGTGAGAATAGACTAATAAAATATCTCTAGTGTTATGTTTTTGGAGATGATTTTGAAATAAACAAATATAGGAAACCTCATTTGATACATAGAGAACATTAAATGGAAGTTCTACTTTTTCTCCAGGGCCTTTCTCATGTTTAAGCAGGGATTATTCACCCAGATCTCCTGAAATAAGATATCCAAGTAGGTACCTGCTATCTCATCATGTAACTGACAGAAGAAATTTGAGCATAGAGGTTAAACATTACCTAATAGTGTTGGAAAAGCTTCTAAGCATTCATTTTCAAAGCAGCTCATGTAAACCATGATAATCACTAATAGCACTATGCCATTTTAAATACTTCAATATTTTGTAGTTATTAGATTCTAAGTAAGTATAAAATGTAGTGAGTAAAAATTTTATTTGCCTAAACAGTGTTAGACAATATAAATGAATGAGTTATTTTTTATTCTGTTTAACATTTTCAAGCCAATAAACACTTTACTAATAGTAGTATAGAGTAGCTATTCATTATTACTCTGTGCCTTATGTTTATGATGTTAGGAATGAGTAGAGATGGTTAGTAGAGAATGAGTAGAGATGTATTATTCTATATATTTCAATAATTTCTTGTAGATTCACTTTCTAGTTTAGTTATAAGTAATTTATAATTCTAATATGAGTCAAAACATTTGTGGGAAATGCTCCCTGACAGTTACAGCTTGACCATGAGAACTGCTTTTAAGGTCTTAATTAGAAAGATCAGCCTGCATTATTTAAACCCTTCCTATGTATTCTTTGTATGCAATTACATTTTCCAGTGACTCAAGGGAATTAAAAGAAAAGTCTCACAAAAGCAAACAGCAATTTTGAAAAATATTAATAACTGAATACAAATCTGTAAAACTCTCCTTGCTTTGAGTCTCGTTTGTCGTAAGTCTCTAGCTCAGCATTTGATGGCTAGCTAACTGAGGAGGTGTTGGTGTTGGGTAGGGTAACCTGCTGAGTCTGATGGTTGTGATTTCTATTGCTATGGTTTCTTCTTAATTTAATTTGGTCTTGAATTCTGTCATGAGACTGGCCATAAGCCAAGATACCTGCCCTCCAGGAGAGCCCTGACCAGTGGAAAGTGAAATATGGGTGTGTGTGTGTCAGGTGAGACACAATGAGGAAGTAAAACCAAAATGTATGAGACAGAAGAAATTTATTACTCACAGGACCAGAGAGGTAAAGGGTGCTGATGGGAGGACTGCAAGAAGCTCAGAGGCAGCAGGGAGCTCAACACGTGGGTGTTGGGGAAGAGAGACAGAGAAAGAGAGAAACCTATGGGACTATGAGTTTATTAAGGTCCATGGGCACTATTCCTTAGGCTTTCCTATGGTCGTTGTGGATTGGCTAAAGAAAATACAGCAAAGGGAGAACTTATTTACATAACTCTGGTGTCAACCATGTGTTTTATTGTGGTTAGCAGATGTGGGGTGTGTTGAATTTTGGACCAGTGAGAGGAGGCACAAGCAGGCTATATTTTAAACAACCACCGTGGGGAGGGGAAGTTTTAATTGACCAAAGCAATGGGATTGGACTAGGTTTCAGACAACTTATGTCAGGTCTAAAACTGAAGGCTGAGGCAGCAACTGTATTAACAAATTTATGATAGTGATGCTGGCATCATTTACTGCTTTTAGTTCAACCCTGCAACAGGCTATCAAACATAACCATTTTGCTTTCTTATACTTGCAAATTAGAAACATCATTAAATAGGTTATGTAAAAAATAAGCTTTTTAAGAAATATTTTCTAAACAGAATGGCCAATGCCACTGATAGACATAAAATAATGACCATGCTTATTCTCTTTCATTATTTGATCAGCTTATCCAGATACATTATTCAACACACTTAGTCATAAAGTTCTTGAAGCATCTTTTTTGTTCCTCAATAGTTTGTATTTTCTTGCACTTCTAAATCTATGGTTAATGAACAAAGCATGCACACACAATCATTTTAAAATAAATGTAGTCTGTGGGAAGTTTTAGATAATCTAGAGATTTTTAAGTAATTGAGAGTTCTGAAAAGAATGCTTTAGAAGTCAAACCTTGGACTCTGTAGCAAGGAAACAACAAAATGTAAGCTCTATATGAAAGAGACACAAATAGAAAACAATGAAATCCTTAATATAAAGAGGACTCAAGTCAGTTAAAAAAGCAGTATTTCTTTCTTAGGTTCAGTAATTCAGTATTCATAAGAGATATATCTCCCTCCACCACCATGACCCTTACACATACATGCTGCTTTTTAGTGTTAGCAATGAACTTTATTATAATTAACTTATTTTATGTATGTGTAAAATTAGCATCAGATCTGAAATGAACTCCAAGCCTCTGCATTCTCACCTCTCTTCTCTGGAATTACTGAGGGACTATGAACTATTGCACCATGAGGGGAGAATATAATGGCCAATTTATTAACGTGTATCTGCATATATCTCATTGCTATTTGCAAGTCTTAATGCTAAGCAGTCACTTCAAGTTTTATAGGATGTAATCTGATACATGTAAATAAAACTCAGAGTTCTTGAAAGAAAATCATAAAAGTAGCATATTGCAATCAAAGAGCAGATGTCTTGTGATGTCAAGCTGAATATTTATGGTCTCACTCTAAGCCAGTCTCTGAAACACTACAAATTATTTGAATATCTTAAAGAGAATAATTTTATTAGAAAGGTGTTAAACTTTGCTTTGCAAACAAACAAATAAAAACAAAAAGATTTTTAGTTCTAAGAAAAGGGAAAACCCCCCACACAATACTGAAGTAGAAAAATTCAACAATGTATTCAAGAGTTTCTGATTACTAGTGATGAGTGACCCAGAACAACTAGGTTAGACTTCTTTTAATTAGATTGTGCTAAGTACTCCAACATACGTGAAAGATGAAAAAATTATTCTTGATTCTTGCTAATTTAAATTCTCAAGCAAATTAACATTAGTGATGAAATTTGACACATAAAAATGTTTAACATCTTATTTCTTAGTTGGTCTTGGAAGTGTTTCTAGTTTATTCTGGCTCTTCTGCAGAAGGTCTCAAAAAGAAATGTGGTAATTTATCTTCTGTAGTCAAACATGTCACTTTTGCCTTTTATAATGAGGCAGAGGGGATACTGTTATTCACCATGTTTCTCCTGTGTTAAGATTGGGAAGTTCATTTGGTTGAACCATAAATAAGGTCATCAAAATCCAAATGCTTAAGTGAAACTTGAGCACCCTCTACAACATCCCTAAAGTGTTGTTATTTTGTCTTTGCTGGATATTCCAGGGATATGTTAATCTGATCCATCTTCAGAGGGTTGTATCATTCAAAGTTTACTCAATGATATGGTTTGGCTTTGTCCCCCACTCAAATCTCATCTTGAATTGTAGCTCCCATAATCTCCCTGTGTTGTGAGAGGGACCCAGTGAGAGGTAATTGAATCATGGGACCAGGCTTTTCCCATGCTATTCTTGTGATAGTGAATAAGTCTCATGATATCTCCTGGTTTTACAAAGGACAGTTTCCCTGTACATGCTCTCTTGCCTGCAGCCATGTAAGATGTGCCTTTGCTCTTCCTTTACCTTCCACCATAATTGTGAGGCCTCTCCAGCCATGTGGAACTGTGATTCCATTAAACCTCATTTTCTTTATAAATTACCCAGTCTCTGGTAGGTCCTTACAGCAGTGTGAGAACAAACTAATACACTCACCTAAAATAATTTCGATTGAGGGCTCACTATATGACACAATCCTAAGAAACAGAAATACCACACTGAACCAAACAAACACAGTCCCTGGCAATGTGGAATTCAGAGGCTGTTTTTTGATATTATGTCAAATTCTACCTCTCCCTAACTTCTGTCTTTTGTTATCAGTCTTTCATATATCAGCCTTATACCACTATTATCTGCAAACTTAATGAGGCCTTCTTTTGTTAACTGATCTCTAAACTAATGATTTCTTTTCAGATTCATCAAATCTGAAAAGAAATATTTTAAAGGTGAAAAATTTGAGCTAGCAGTGGTATAGGTTACCTGTAAAACATTTCAATAAAAATATGCATGATTCTGAGGCAGAAACAGATGCACTGAAAATTTATGATTTTCCTTTCTCTGGTCCATTCCTGGGCTTGTTTCATTAAAGCTCAGTGAGTAAAACTGATTGACAAGTAAGGCAATGTAAATGCAAATGCCTAACTCCACAATAGGACAGCCCCTTTAGAAAGGAATTGATGGCTCTGTGAATATGGCACCAACTAAACACTCATGTATTGAGGATGGACTACAAAAAATAGTATTTTGTCCTTAGAAATATTTTGTTGTTACCTTAGAGATTGGCCCTAAATTATTTTTTAATGATATATAATAGACATGAATTATCTGTAGGTTATACATGAAAAAGAATTCAGCATATAGTCTCATGCACGAACAGACCAATTATTCTTTGAATCAAACCTCCCAACACCAATAATGGAATGCCAACCATATTTTCTTAATTGGCTCATGAATATGTTAAGGGGACTGGAGTTATGATTCTTTGCATATTTATTAATTCTGTTTTACTGTTTATCTTGAAATATTAACTTTGACAAAGAAAGAACTAATGTTGATTTATTTTTTTGGTTCAGAAAAAATATTTTATGTCTCAATTTACTATCCTCACAATATATACAGAGTGGTAATGATTTTCTTCATTCAGTAAAATGGTAGATGGATTATTTCCAGCACATTCTTTATTGTATATTAATTCAAAGCATCCTTTTCAATAGTTTGAAATGTTACATCCACCTTGTCAAGTAGATCCAGTTGTTATAACTGTCATTATACAAACTATTCTCTGTCATCATTATTTTCATCATAAATGAACACATCCATCTTATTGGCATATTCCTTTATCAACACTGCAGTGTGAAATATGTTCTAGTTGATAAATATGGGCAAAATAGGTCATCTTGTTGGCAGTGGCATCCTGTCTGGAGTGGATGCTGCAAAGACACCAGCTGCCGTAGGGGAGGCGCAGCTGGGGCTGGGAGCCCTGCCCCCTTCTGAATTGGCAGGGTGGGAGCCCTGCCCTCCCAGACACTGCTGCAGTCACCCAGTCAAGACTGCGGACCTGGGCACTCTGTGCTCTTGGGGGTCTGTGAGCCCCCCTCAGTCCCATAGGCTCAGAACTGCCTGCTCCCACTGCCTGGCTTCTCCCTGCTCCTGGTGCCCACTCTGATTTCAGAGCAAAGTTGAGGCCAAGGCCAGGTGCTGTTGTGACCTGGTCATGTGTGTGCATAGTTAGGGTGGTGCTGACATGCCAGGTCCCTGGCTCTTGGACCCCTCCAGACTGTGGACACTGATCAGCATGGGAGGAAGGCTGAGGTGGGGTTGATGGCAGCTTGGCAGGGGCCTGCAGGCACCCCCTCAGCATGATCAGCAAGGGCATTGTGGACAATATGATTGATGGCAGCAGGAGGAAGACAGGCTCCTGCATAGAAAAGGGTGGGTCCCTTGTAAAGCCCCACCTTCAATCCAGGGATGGCCTGAAGGATGGAATCTGGGCTGTCAGTTCTGGATGAACTTACGGTGCTTTATCCAGGCCTGCCCAAGGCTGCCCATGGACCAATCAGCTTGCACCATACACTTCCTGCCTTCTGAAGCCCATAAACAACCCTCTCCCCTCTGCCCCATCCCCGACTCAGCCACACTCAAAGAGACGTTGGGACAACCTGCCTGCAGATGGGAGCTACCCATGCCTGGTCTCTTTTCCACTGAGTGCTACAGAAAGTGGATAGCTCCTTTCCAAAGTGGATAACTCCTTTCTTCGAGTTTCTTGAGAGCTGTTCTGTCACTCTTTCAAGCTCCTCTCTGCCTTGCTCAACCTCCAGTTGTCCATGCATCTCATTCTTCCTGGATGTGGGACAAGAACTCAGGATCTGTCGAATGGCAGGACTGAAAGGGCTGTAACACAAACAGGGCTGGAACTTTCCCTGTTGCTCACCATGTTGTGGGTGATGAGAAGGAGAAAAGAGCTGCGGCCCTTAGGGGAGCCTAGACCTGTGGGCTCCCCAAGCTAGGGCTATAATAACACCTTCTTTAAGGCTCTGCAGTTCCTGGCATCTCCAAGTGCCACTTCATTCCCCTTGTCCAGACATGGGTGCCCACAACAGAAACTGCATGTAGTACATTTGGTCCAGCTGCAGCCTTGCTTGCAGCTGGCACCTGTGTCAGTGCCTGGAACTGCCCACCATGCTGCAGCAACCAGTGCACCTGGCTGTGCGCAGTAGCCGAACCCCATGCTCACTCACCCACACACCCTTCACCAATTCGTGCCTGGTGTGCCCTTGGCAGGTGTGGGATCCAGGCCGGTAGGGTGAGCTGAGTGCAGCCTTCCAGGATAAGTGAGTGAAACGAGCCCGCCAGGCATGAACAATACTCAGGCAGAAGGCACCACCAGCCACAGAGGTTTCCAGTTGGTGAGGCAACACCCCAAGGATCCCATGACAATCTGAGCAGCAGGACGAGAATGTCTGAAAGCTCTATGTTTCTCTTGCGATGACCATCTTTTTGGTTTCTGACCAGGAGGAGCCAGAATAAGTATGGTAGCATTTGTTGTCCTGGAATGGACAGACAGGCACAAATCATGAGGACAATTTAGTTAACGATGGCAGGAAAGCAAAAAGGAGAAGAAAGTTTCAATGCGTGTCCCAATCTAAGCAGAGAATTGAGTCAACCAAAAAATTATTTGCTCTGTGATTACTCTTCAGTCCCAAGCCACGGGTTACCATGTTCAGCTGCAGAATTAAAAGTCTGTTTCCTGAGATATAGTCCTGCCCAGTTTGAATCAATGGGAAACTGACATGTTCACATAGTAGGATCACATTTTCCCTGACTAGTAAGTGAGATTTGGAAATCATCTCTTGCCATTGTGTACCAGCAGTGCTTCTCAACCTTTATTCCCATCATGAGCATTCTTGAAAATTGGATAGAAGGCATAAACTTTCTTAGAAAGGTACACAAACTTACATGTACATATACATTTTTGTAAACAATTGAAAGGGGTTCACCCTGTTGAAGAATTGCAATGTATTTGCAGTGATAACTTACCAGCCACATTTCTCAGCATTTTTATTTTGCTTTGTTTTTAAATTTTGAATAAAATTAGATTTCACTTAAAAAAAGGGGGGGGGGGTTCGCATGCATCTTCCCACCCAATTGTGATTCTCTTTGGAAGCATGGATTCCAAGATAAGAACCTCCTATACTAGAGGAGAAGGAAATAGCTTTTATCGTGTAGTCCATGTGTTAGATACTATATTAAGCACTTTATACATACTACCTCATTCACTCCCTACAATAACCCTGTGAGGTCATTTTATTGCCCCCATTTTCCAAATGAGATGGTCAGCATCAAAACTTGGGCAACCGAAAAGTGAGGACCTAAGAATACTAAATAGTCTGCTCATAGGCACCTATTATCATATTCTCTCATTTCCCTTTTCTGGTTTTCCACCCTGTGTTGCTAATAATCCAAACAGTTCAACAGAGATTATCTGGTTTCCCCTCATCCTCACCTAGACTATTACTTTTCCTCATCTACCCATTGTGAACTTCTGTTCTGCTTCATAGCCGCCCTTCTGTGCCGTGCTATCGCTACTTTCACCAGCTGTGCAGAAGCTGAATCTTCTGATGTACAACCTCCATGCCCTCATCTAGCCTCCTGCCACCAATTACCCCTACAGGTTTAGTCTCACATCTGTCCTAAGCCAATACTAATTGAGACAGGAAATAGACCTTGGTGTAGTGCGTCTGGGAATTAAATTACTTTAATAAGGTCCACTGATCTGGCAGCCAACAGCTGGGCTTTCAAATCTCCATTTCCATCAACCAGATGAGGAATCCAATGTGCCTAAGTGTATGCCTTTGTGTGCCTCTGTAGTTTCTGTTTTATATATTTCCTATTGACAGCATGTAAGGACTTTTACTATCTTGGAAATTAAATAGAATATTCCTTGAGAGTTAAACTTTGGGTAAAAAACCAGAGCAGAGATAAGCGAAGTATTGGGAATGGTAAAGAATGGTTCCCATGATAACAGGATTTGACTGCAACTCAATTGTCCATATTAATTCACTTAAATAAAGACTGTTATCTATGAAATTAAGGGTTAGTCAGTAATGGAAATATAGAAATGGAGAGTTTCAGGGAAATAAATGTTGGCAATGCCAATTCAGGGATAGCCAAGGGAATGAACACTGCTAAATATTCCTTTGAAACTCAAATGTTTTCCTTACCAAGAAATATGTTCCTTTTGTGATGAGAAATGCAATTAATTGTAGGCAATGAAAACAGCAGGTACTGGATCTATTCACAACAATAGTATTTCTATGGGCAAGTGGGTATGTTTCATGTTATCTTAGCATACTGCCCTTAAACAATTTATATATCAAATCATCTCTCTACTAATTCCATGCTTACCTAGTTACAATCTAATTATGATTTGATTTTCCATTTAATTCTTTCTACAGGCAAACATTTACTACTCATGTAGATGATAAATATCATTGGTCCTATGACAGTGATTTTTCAAGATGACTTAATAAAGTGGTACTGAATATTATTTGATTTCTTTTAAAGTTCAACTACAGTTTAATATTTGCTGATGCAGCTGTTGTACTCAGCACGACAGTTATACTCATTGAATTTTTCAAGTCAGGATTTCTATGTCTACTCTAGTTTTGGGTGCATTTTAGTTAGGGTCATTCAGCCTCTCACCATTTGTTCCTCTGAGCACTATCAAGAAGGGGGCATTGCACATAGATTATAGAGAACAGAGCCTCTGAAATGACTTATTTCATTGAGGCATTTTCTGGGGAGGCTATTGTGAGCAGAAGGCAACCCTCCCTTTATGGCACAATGACTAATTTCATTCTTTTGAATAGATTTTTATATTATCTGCTCTAAGATGGAACTGGGCTTCTCTTTGCCCCCAGCTCCTCAGTTGGTATAGTTCCTTGGCTTATTATGCACATATCTAGTCCCTTACTCTGTCATGCCTCTGGCTACTTGGATGATACCCAGATGTCCAGAAACAAAGCTTTGGCTTGACCAAATTGATGATAGACCTGCCAAGTGCCTGGCTCATGGACTGTGCGATAACCTGTCCCATCCCCTTATACTCTTGACTGAGGGTCTTTAATAGAAACAAACTGTGAATGATGTCTCCTGGCCAGCTAGTGTTTCCCAGCCCTCTGGATCTGCCCCTCTGGTGTCTGATATTAGTAGAAAGGTAAGTGGGCACTGATAATGCTCCATTTTATGCCCAAAGTGTCTATATCCTTTGAAACCGTTCCTCAGACAGTTTGCCTGTCCTCACCAAAGCCAGAATGCATGCATTAGATTTCTCGACACTTCCTTCTGTTTGGTCCCAGCCTCCTTTCCCTCTCTAATAGTCACACTGTAGAGGGTCTTAAATGCCAGATTGAGAAATAGGTATATAGTTGTGTCATGTCAGCAGGGGAGGTTGTGCCCCCAAAGATGATTAAGCAGAGAATGTGGAATAGATTGAAAAGGGAGGACATTTTAAGATGGGGACCAGATAGTCTAAGACAATTCACATGTAAGCCAAATTTGGCCCACTCTTTTATTTGTAAATAAAGTTTAATTGGGACATAGTCACATTCATTCCTTTATGTGTTTTCTGTGGCAACTTTTGTGCTACCAAGAAGAGGTGAGTAGTTGTGACAGAGATCATATAGTATGCAAAGTCCCAAAAAGTGATTATCTGGTTCTGTACCGGAAAAGTTTGCAGGCCCTGGTCTGCATGACAATTATCACGAAAGAGGTTAGCAATAAGACTGAAAAAAGTATTAATGAGGGGCACTGGAAATTTTATTGTAATTTCCTGACAAATGCCTAAAAGATTTTATGTCCAAATCCACTTCAGATATTGTATTTGACTTTTGGAGTAGTTTTGCCAGTGTGAGCTACAGGCACTCCTAAACTAGTGGCAAGAACAAAGAACCTATTCTGATATTCAAATTTGTTAGAAAATAATAAATTTTTGCCTTTGAAACATGGCTCACCTTCCATATGATTTGGAAACTCTATGATTTTGGAAATAAACAAAGTACCCAGTCAACTAGTAAATGGAATAATTCCAAATAGTGAATGTAGAAGCCATGTTCCAAATGTTTACTGAAGTAGAGCTTCAACAAAAGTGGGAAAAATTATAGAATTCTAAGAAATAAGAGCAATGGATGTACTTGAACTGTCTAGAACAAAAAGAAAAAGCTATCTGGAAAAATAGATAAGTTGGCAGGTAGATAGTAGGTAGATAGATAGATTAGCTAGATACATAGATAAGATAAGATGGATAGATAGAAATGTATAATTTAACTGAAATTCTTCTCTCCACAATCCAATCTATTTCTTTCTTTGCTGTGACCGTTCCCCTATTAATTGATTAATATGCACTGTCTTAGGGGGAGAGATTATATCAAATATACAGGATAAAATATCAATACCTTGGCTTCTGAGTTACGAAATAGGCTCTTGAGACTCAGCAGTGACAGATTCTTGAAAGCTAGGGCTTTTGACTGGTAAGGGTCGGAATACTGTGTTTTTAAAAGGCTAATCCCAGAAGACATCTAGTTCCTGCTGTAATTAATAGTTAGGAAATATGATAGGAGTCTATCCCTGGAGATTAGGTAGGGATTGTCCAAGTTGGGGGAGAAAAAACTCGAGAGAATATGACTTTGTTTTAGAAATTGTAGAAAATTACTCTCTCCTAAGAGAGTAATGCCAGATCAACACAATATCACAAGAGAGTAACACTGTATCAATACAAATTTCTAAAACAAAGAAAGTTCAAAGCTCAGTTCCATAACCTGGAACTGAAATGTAAGTTAATAGAATTCCAGAGCCGCCATCTACACTTGGGGGAGGAAAAGTGCAGGATACTGAAAGGACCTGTGTCTTGTGTTTCAGATAGTGAGCGGAGATTTGGGAAGCCTTGCAGAGAAGTCCTATGTTCTCTTTTCTTTTTCTTTTCTTTCTTTCCTTTCCTTTTCTCTCTCTCTCTCTCTCTTTCTCTTTCTTTCTTTCTCTCTTTTCTCCTTTCCTTCTCTCCCTACCTCCCTCCTTCCCCTTTCCATCCCTCCTTCCCTCTTTCCATCCCTCCCCTTCCCTCCATCCCTCCCTTCCCTCCATCCCTCCCTTCCCCCCTCCTTCTCTTCCCTCATTCTTTCCTTACTTCCTTCTCTCCTTGCTTCCCTCCTCCCCCTCCTTCCCTTCCTCTCTCTCTCTCTCCCTCCCTCCCTCCCTTCCTTCCTTTTTCTTTCTTTATTATCTTCTCTTTTTCTCTCTCACTTTCCCTTCCCTTCTTTTCCCTTCCCTTCCCTTCCTCTCTCTTTTCTCTCTCTCTTTCCTTTCCTTTCCTTTTCTTTTCCTTTCTTTTCTTTTCTTTCTCAGGGTTTCCCTCTGTCACCCAGGCTGGAGTACAGTGGTGCAGTCTTGGCTCACTGAAGCTCTACCTACTGGGCATAAGCAATCCTCCCACCTTAGCCTCCCACATACCTGGGAGTACAGGCACGTGCCACCATGTCCGGCTACATTTTTGTATATTTTGTAGAGATGGGATTTCTCCATGTTGCCCAGGATGGTCTCAAACTCCTGGGCTCAAGCAATCCACCTGCCTTGGCCTCTCAAAGTGCTGGAATTACAAGCATGAGCCATGGCATCCAGCCTGTGCTCTGTAGGATGTCTAAGATATCAAGTAGCAATGACCACAGAAGTTACCTGGGCAGGTGGATTTCAGGGTAGCTCCACAATTTCAAGAGAGTAGCCATTTGTCTTTCCTGTCCTTCAATTTCAGGGTATGGATGTAGCTACTCTAGTCTTGGGCGCATTTTAGTTAGGGTCATTCAGCCTCTCACTTGTTTCTGGAGAGCTGGAGAATCAAAAATCTTGTTGTTGGAAAGAGGTGGATGTAAAAGTCATGGGCTAAGGGAGACCATATGGCCTGTAGAATATCTCATGAAACACCAACAAGAATAAAGGCAAACAAAGTGCAGTGTGAACAGATGATGCAGGAGAGGACTCATGTCCTCCCCAGTGTGTGCTGCTAGAGCTGAACCAAAACCTAGGTAGCATTCTAGAGGAGGAGAGCCTAATTCATTGAAAAATTGTAATTTATCTGAGAAAATACTGCAGGGACTCTAAAATTCTGATTAGAATGAGTTTATATTGAATCGAATAAGATTAAGTTCTTGCATATAGACTACATGATTATTTTGACATAAGAACTAATATTTTAAAAATATATAGCAGAGATTTTGTACTCTGAATATTTGTAATCACCATTTATAGACCAAGAAAATTTTCAAAGTTGTTTTTCTTTAGGTTGTAAGATTATGCCATTTACTTTTGTATATGTATTATGTTATACATAACACATTTTTAAAATAGATATGTCTTATTTTAATAAATATGAGCACTGATGGGTTCCAGAAGTATTTAATTGGCTTTAAAGCCAAAAAAAAAAATTGTGTACTGATTATACTAAGAGAATTTTAGTCATGTCTTTATACTGAGAACACGACTCTCAATTGTGACTGTATTCTGGAAAAGGGACAGCGACTCTCTTTCTTTCAATGCACACACACGATGCTGTCTCTTTCAGTCAAGCAGGATAGTGGAAATAGCCTGAGAGTACACTTACAGCCCAGCCCAACCTGGGAAGAAAAGGTAGGATAACCAATGGGTGTTTGTTATTAATGTGATTAGGTCATCCAAGCTGATTAATAAGAGAGAATGAAAGACAGAGAGAGAGAGAGACGGAAACAGAGAGTGCATGTGTGTGTGTAACAGAGAGAGAGAGAGGGAGAGAGAGAATGAATGGTGGTTGGGAGCACAATGGTTTCGATAGGTAAATACACAACTTTTACCCCATAGCACCATTGCTGTCACAGAGGACCTCCTAATACACCAAGTAAATTGCCCTGATGAATCATCTTACTGCTTGGCTTCTTAGTGTCAAAAACAACTATGAACAAAACTGAAATCTCATTTCAACATTTTGCAGAAGATTTATACCTTTAATACTCTCATTAAAGAATGAGCAAAACCTTGAAACTGACCCAGAATTTCATTTTATGGCCCAATGGACAACTGTTTTCCCAATAAGCATAAAATGCCTTTATCAATATTAATTTTCTAGGTTATTGATGATGATGTGAAAAATTCTTATTACAATGAGTAAAAATATTGTGAGGATGTGGGACATTTTTTGACACAAGTGCTGAAGTGAAATTGCTTTTATAGAACACTTGGTAGCATATTTAGAGTGCTGTTTACCAAAATCTAATCTGGCTATTTGTAAGTTGATTTAATAATACATTTATTCTGATAATATAGTGACAAATAATGATATGTAACATGTACTTTATGTTAATTTATTAAAAATAAAAATTATGGGTGTGTGGAGTGGGAACTAGAAAATTCATAGGCATTTATTTGCAAATATCCTAGGAGGTAGAGAGGTTTATTCCTGTTGAATAGAAGACCGAAGAAATACATAAATCAGTTATCGTAAAACTAAATGAAAAGAAGCGGGAATTGAGATGTTTTCCTTTCTTTTTACTCAGGTACATATTTCAGGTATAATTATTACCCAAAGGGGCTACACTACATGGTTGATTTAGATTAGCTCAGCAAAAAGAACATTACACTTCAAAGTTCAATAGGAATAGGCAATGACAATTTATGTCTTTACTACCAAAGACACAAGGAGCTTTAGGAAGAAGATTAAATGTAATGATAGTTTAAAATGTTTCAGTATTACTTATTGCTTGTCAAAATAAAATTGTCAAAATTGAAAACTAAGGCTATATACAAGGGAACTTGCGTAAACTTTAGAAATAAAATACATAAAACTGGAGTTGGTAATTTATTTCTACCTTAACAAATTTATTGTTTCTATTTCACTAATCAAACTTAGTTTGTGGGGTTGTTTTGCTCTTTTCTTTCTTTCCAGACTTCCTATCTTATTGGCCACAGGCTGACACTTACTGAAAGGTGTGTGTATGCATTTTGCAAACACTAGTGACACTTCATTAAGTAAACCCTTGGGAACAACACCATTTGACTATGCATATTAGTAGTTGTAAATGTTAATTGAACAGTTGTGTACTTTAACTTTTGCTGTGTTATAAGAGTTTTTTTAAAACATACTTTCAATAACTGATCACTTTATTCTCAAAACAGCTCGATCATTTAGGGAGTTGGGTATTATCCCCATTTGACAGATGAGGAAACTGGAGGCCAGAGTCATAATACCTAGTTGACATCAGAGCCAAGCCAAGGGACTATGCTTTCTTTCAGGGAGAAAAGAAATGGAAAAGGAGAGACTGGTGCTTGTTTAAAGCTGAAGAATGATGATGGTTACTGATGTCCAAGCAAGGTCTGGTAGTCAAAGATTAAATTATTCTGGACATCTTTCAACCAAGTGTATCATTATCATTGATTCCCAGATATTCTTATCTTATCAAAACTGTGACTATGTTAAGAAGCTTTACCAGGTTAGCTTCTGAGAAGTTGAAAAATTTTAGGCTGAAAAATATCTGCCCTATTTGTCATCTTTAACCAGGTAGACAGATTTTACTCCTGCTCAAAAAAAAAAAAAAAAAAAGAAAGAAATCTTTGCATTGAAAAAAGAATTATCTTTGAGTGTTTCCTTTAAGACACAACTCAAGCACTATTTTAGGGGCATCTCCCTCCTCATTCATCAAGTATTTATTGAGCACCTACAAGATACCAGAAATTCTGTTAGGTCTGGGGATGGAACACAGCCCAGTAGAAAACAATCTAAATTCTGTGATTCTTAAAAATAGGGGATCAGCGTTATACAAATAAAGGATCACATTAACATATAATTAGAAAGTATAGATGTAATTGAAGAAATTAAAGAGTGTGATGATTAAGGCAGCGGATTTAGATTCAGGATCAGTGAAAAAGTGACATTAAAGTTCAGACCTGAAGGAAAATTAGGAATTAGGCCAAGTGGGGAAAAGAATTCCCCTGGCAGAGCCGCAGACGTTGCTGAACATAGAGGCTGCATCAAGTTGTTGAGTCTTACAGGCCGGGCTGACAAATTTGATTCTTTTTCCTGGGGAAAGTATTGAATAATTTTAAGTGGGCTATTACAAGGTTAAATTAGCATTTTTAGTTAATTTACTGCTAGACAGAAAATGGATTGAAAGAAAATAAAGGAAGATTCAGAGAGTCTGTATCAGAGATTAGGATGACTTTTACTACAACTGTGGCAGGGGAGATAGAGACACGAACCTATTCAAGTCAGAGCTATGTCACCAAAAAAGTGAGTGCAGAATGGACAAATGCTAATTATCATTTTGGCCAACCTTATATTTTTTGTTAATAAGAAACAGTATTTTAGAATAAACCCATAATCCAAAATATTAGAGAAATACTATTGTTTCTGTAACTTTGCAGATCAGATACCAAAACTATGGATGGAAGTTCAAATGCTGAAACAATGAACTTTTCAAAAATCCAGGCGTTTGGCACAGTGTTCAAAAGAAGGGAGTCCTCGACTTGCTCAGTTTTGAGGCTGCACATTAAATATTTAAAAAAACAACAATGTAAGTCCCATCCTGCCAGAGGTCAGAAAGTCCAGTTTTGTTTGTTTTTAACAATTTTATTCCCCAGTAGTTTCCTGAGTAATCCCAGAGAAAGCTGATGTGCTTCCCAAATCTGTCCTAGTTCCCACCTGCCACTTTGGTCAAACAAGGGTGTCTAGACCTCAGCATGGGCTTTGTCCATGTCACCCTGTGTGGTCTTGAGACTGGAATCTCTCAACGGTCTGGAACTTCTTTCTCATTTTCCCAATGCAGATTATATATTCTGGCCTCAGATTCTTTGTGGTGATAAGTGAATCTATAATTCTTAAGAAGATTTTTCTGAAGGCGTGGGGATAACAGAAGAGATTTGTAATTCAGAGAGAAAAAAAACTGGAAACTATAAATAGTCATTCTCAGTTCATAATGTAAGCTCCAGCAACAAGTATCAGCTTTTCTCCCCAGCCTGTGGTCTGCAGCTGGGGTACCTGAAGATACAGAACAAGACTTCTTGTTCCTAAAGTGACACTCCTCTGATTATGTCTCACCTTTCAGGAGCCCACCCCAGCCACCAAAGGAAAAAATGCTTGTCTCTTGGTGAAAAATATCCACAAGTGTACAACTTGATTCCTAGTGAAGACCATCTTAATATTATTTTGCAGAGAGTTTTAGCCTCTTGACCCTGGGTCTCTCCATCATAGAGTGGGATGTGTGCTTTACATTTGTCAAGGCAAAAAGAACTTAAAGTGATTACCCTTGAACAAAATGATAATTGCCCTCCCGTGTAGTTTCTACCTTTAGAAAAACAGTTACCTGATCAAAGCGTCAAAAATTCTTGGGTTTGTATTAGTTTCCTAGGGCTGCTATAACAAAGTACCACAAAATAGCTTCAATAGCAGATATGTATAGTCTCACAGTTCTGAAGATGATACACACAATTCTAGAAGTCTGAGATCAAGGTGTCAGCAGGGTTGGTTCTTTCTGAGTACTGTGGGTTAATGTAATTTGACTGCTAGAAGGAACATGGCTCCATGCCTCTTCTTTGGCTTCTGATGGCTTGTGGGAATCTTGGGCATTCCTGGCTTCTAGAAGCATCCTCTTAATCTCTGCCTTCATCTTCATGTGGTGTTTTCCCTGTAGGGATTCATGTTGTCTTCCCTCTGTGTATGTGTCTGTGTCAAATTTTCCCTTTTATAAGGACATCAGTCATAATGGATGACAAGCCTACCCTACCCCAGAATGACCTCATCCTAACTTAACTAATTACATCTGGAACTGTCCTGTTTCCAAATAAAGTCGAATTCTTAGGTGCTGGGGATTAGGAGTTCAACACATGAATATTTGCAGGGACACGCTTAACCTTTACAGGGTCTTATCTCATTGGAGCACCTAGGCGATGAGATAGTGTGAATCATGTCATCTTACATCATGACTTGACTAGCAAATCACCAGGAACAAAACCTTGAGTGCACGTGGCCTGGGAGGGGAAAAGGACCATAGGGAAAATTGCCTCCTGCCCACTCTGTAAAGATTTCATTGAAGAAGTATTTACCCATAAGAAGGAGGGAGAAGTGGTGGCCATAGGCAATTTCATTATCCCAAGTTTTATTTTATTTTATTTTTTAAGACAGGGTCTTGCTCTGTTGCCAGGCTGGAGTGCAGTGGCACCATCATTGCTCACTGCAGCCTCAAACTCCTGGGTTCAAGCAATCCTCTCCCCTCAGCCTCCCGAGTAGCTGGGACTATAGGTATGGGTCATGAGGCCGGACTAATATTTTTTCCTTCTAATAACCTAGTTGTTTTATTTTGGTTTATGAAAATACTACACAATCATTATAGAGCATGAACAAAATATAAGTAATTGCAGAGGAGGAAAATAAGGCATACTCTTAATACCTGAAATGACCAGAGTTTAAAATGGAACCATGTAGTTTATTAAAAATTGAAATAATCTTGGATAAAGTTTTGTATCCTGCCTTATCCACTTACTACTGTTATAAACATTTTAAAATACAATAATATGCTTCAATACTATGTTTTTGTTTTTTATTTCCTAATGACTGTATGGCATTTTATTAACAAATACATTGTAATCTATTTAATCATTCTTCTCTCAAAATTTTTCTTGAGATTATTAATTCTATGTTTATTTTATTATTATTTCTATATATTAAAAATAACAGGGCAGTGAAGATTGTTGTACGTAA
The DNA here is from genome assembly GCA_036589455.1 of Ateles fusciceps. NCBI lineage: Eukaryota > Metazoa > Chordata > Mammalia > Primates > Atelidae > Ateles > Ateles fusciceps. The sequence continues at coordinate 3,880,185 of JAZHEH010001378.1, forward strand.
ATCTTGTATACATCTCTAATTATTTTGCTATGTACATTCCTAGAAGTGGAGTCACAAGTCTTATTTCTTTTTTTTTTTTTTTTTCATTAGGAATAAGAATTGGAGAGGTATTTATTGATAATGAGCTATTTTTAAGGTAAAATTTTTTAAGCCGGGCCTGGTGCCTCACACCTGTAATCCCAGCACTTTGGGAGGCCAAGGCGGGCGGATCACAAGGTCAAGAGATCAAGATCATCCTGGCCAACATGGTGAAACCCCATTTCTAATAAAAAATACAAAAGTTAGCTGGGCTTGATGGCCCACACCTGCAGTCCCAGCCACTCGGGAAGCTGAGGCAGGAGAATCACTTGAACCCGGGAAGGGAGGTTGCAGTGAGCCGTGACCGTGCCATTGCACTTCAGCCTGGCAACAGAGTGAGACTTCATCTCAAAAAAAAAAAAAAAAAAGTACAATTTTTTTTATAGCAAAAACTATGAGGATTCTGGTTTAAAATGTCTTTAAAGTAGCAATCCAGATACAAATCACTTCAAACTTCCTATTAAAATTCTATACTCTTTATCAGGAGGGGAAATGAAAACTCATAACAACACAGAAAATTATGGTTAATAGGTAACTTTTTGTCACAATATGAGAGTCATTTAAATAGTTATAGGCTTCTTATAAGTTATGAGACTAGCAAAATATATTGTAATACTTCAGAAAAGCAAGCCCAAGTGCCTCAACAAAGGTGACACTTCCCCTAAATGCAGAATAAGAATGCAGATTTAAAGAACTCAATTTAACTGTTTCCTCAGCAAAGCTTTTGATTTGTACTGCAATTATAACTTCCCAAAAGAGTAATTTACATGTTGCGCTCTGTCAAATAATAATATTTTTGCCGATCCCTTGTCAACATTAGATAGGAGGAACACAAATTCCAAATTGAGGAGTAAAACATTTCATTGTTGTTCTATTTACTTGTTTTCCTTTTTATAACAATGTTGAACTTTTTTAAAAAATTTACATTTCTGTTTGTGCAAATTGCCCTTCATGTTCTTTGTTTTTTATTCAGCATTTTAATATTTTTTATTACTGATTTTTGAAAACTCTTTTTTTAACTTGGAACATATTAATTGAGGTTATTTATATTAATTAATTTATTTTATTATACTTTAAGTTCTGGGGTACATGTGCAGAATGTGCTGTTTTATTACATAGGTATACACATGCCATGGTGGTTTGCTGCACCCATCAGCCTGTCATCTACATTAGATATTTTTCCTAATGCTATCCCTCCCCTAGGCCCCCACCCCCCAACAGGCCGTGGTGTGTGTGATGTTCCCCTCCCTGTGTCCATGTGTCCTCATCGTTCAACTCCCACTTATGAGTGAGAACATGTGGTGTTTGGTTTTCTATTCCTGTGTTAGTTCGCTGAGAATGATGGTTTCCAGCTTCATCCATGTCCTTGCAAAGGACATGAACTCATCCTTTTTTATGGCTGCATAGTATTCCATGGTGTTTATGTGCCACATTTAATTTATCCAGTGTATCATTGATGGGCATTTGGGTTGGTTCCAAGTCTTTGTTATTGTGGACAATGCCACAGTAAACATACATGTGGATGTGTCTTTATAGTAGAATGATTTATAATCCTTTGGGTATATACCTAGTAATAGGATTGGTGGGTCAAATGATATTTCTAGTTTTAGATCTTTGAGGAATCACCACATTGTCTTTAACAATGGTTGAACTAATTTACACTCCCACCAAAAGTGTAAAATTTCTCCACATCCTCTCCAGTGTCTGTTCCTATTTCTCCACATCCTCTCCAGCATCCATTGTTTCCTGACTTTTTAATGATCACCATTCTATCTGACATGAGATGGTATCTCAATGTGGTTTTGATTTGCATTTCTCTAATGAACAGTGATGATGAGCTTTTTTTCATATGTTTGTTGACTGCATAAATGTCTTCTTTTGAGAAGTGTCTGTTCATATCCTTTGCCTACTTTTTGATGGTTTGTTCATTTTTTTCTTAGAAATTAGTTTAAGTTTTTTGTAGATTCTGGATATTAGCCCTTTGTCAGGTGGATAGATTGCAAAAATGTTCTCCCATCTGTAGGTCGCTTGTTCACTCTGATGATAGTTTCTTTTGCTGTGCAGAAGCTCATCAGTTTAATTAGATCCCATTTGTTTATTTTGGCTTTTGTTGCCATTGCTTTTTGTGTTTTAGTCACGAAGTCCTTGCCCATGCCTATTCCTGAATGATATTGCCTAGGTTTTTTTCCTAGGGTTTTTATGGTTTTAGATCTTACATTTAAGTCTTTAATCCATCTTGAGTGAATTTTCGTATAGGGTGTAAGGAAGGGATTCAGTTTCAGCTTTCTGCATATGGCTAGCCAGTTTTCCCAGCACCATTTACTGAATAGGGAATCCTTTCCTGATTGCTTGTTTTTGTTAGGTTTGTCAAAGATCAGATGGTTTTAGATGTGTAGTGTTATTTCTGAGGCCTCTGTTCTGTTCCATTGGTCTATATATCTGTTTTGGTACCAGTACCATACTGTTTTTGTTACTGTAGCCTTGTAGTATAGTTTGAAGTCAAGTAGCATGATGACTCCAGCTTTGTTGCTTTTACTTAGGATTGTCTTGGCTATGTGGGCTCTTTTTTGGTTTCATATGAAATTTAAAGTAGTTTTTTTCTAATTCTGTGAAGAAAGTCAATGGTAGCTTGATGGGGATTGCAATGAATCTATAAATTACTTTGGGCACTATGCTCATTTTAACAATAGTGATTCTTCCTATCCATGAGCATGGAATGTTTTTCCATTTGTTTGTGTCCTTTCTTATTTCCTTGAGCAGTGGTTTGTAGTTCTCCTTTAAGAGGTCCTTCCCATCCCTTGTAAGTTGTATTCCTAGGTATTTTGTTCTCTTTGTAGCAATTGTGAATGGGAGTTCACTCATGCTTTGGCTCTCTGTTTGTCTGTTATTGGTGTATAGGAATGCTTATGATTTTTGCATATTGATTTTGTATCCTGAGACTTTGCTGAAGTTGCTTATCAGCTTAAGGAGATTTTGGGCTGAGATGATGGAGTTTTCTAAATATACAATCATGTCATCTGCAAAGAGAGACAATTTGACTTCCTCTTTTCCTTATTAGATACGCTTTATTTCTTCTCTTGCCTGATTTCCCTGACCAGAGCTTCCAATACTGTATTGAATAGAAATGGTGAGAGGGGGCATCCTTGTTTTCTGATGGTTTTCAAAGGGACTATTTCCAGTTTTTGTCTATTCAGTATGATATTGGCTATGGGTTTTTCATAAATAGCTCTTATTATTTTGAGATACATTCCATCAATACCTAGTTTATTGAGAGTTTTTTGCATGAAGCGCTGTTGAATTTTGTTGAAGGCCTTTTCTGCATCTATTGAGATAATCATGTGGTTTTTGCCACCAGTTCTTTTTATGTGATGGATTATGTTTATTGATTTGCATATGTTAAACCAGCCTTGCATCTCAGGGATGTAGCTGACTTAATTGTGATGGATAGCTTTTTAATCTGCTGTTGGATTCAGTTTCCCATTATTTTATTTTGGATTTTCACATCAGTGTTAATCAGGGATATTGGCCTGAAATTTTCTTTTTTTGTTGTACCTCTGCCAGTATTTGGTATCAGGATGATGTTGGCCTCATAAAATGAGTTAGGAAGGATTCCCTCTTTTTGTATTGTTTGGAATAGTTTCAGAAGGAATGGTACCAGCCCCTCTTGTACCACTGGTAGAATTCAGCTGAGAATTCATGTGTCCCTAGACTTTTTTTCGGTGGTAGGCTGTTAATTGCTGCCTGAATTTCAGAACTTGTTATTGGTCTATTCAGGAATTAGACTTCTTCCTGTTTCAGTCCTGGGAGTGTGCATGTGTCCAGGAATTTGTTAATTTCTTCTAGATTTTCTAGTTTATTTATGTAGAGGTGTTTATAGTATTCTCTGATGGTAGTTTGTATTTATGTTGGATTGGTGGTGATATCCTCTTTATCATTTTTTATTGCATCTATTTGATTCTTCTCTCCTCTTTATTAGTCTGACTAATGGTATATGTATTTTGTTGATCTTTTCAAAAAACCAGCTCCTAAATTCATTGGTTTTTTTGAAGGGTTTTTGTGTCTCTATATCCCTTAGTTCTGCTCTGATCTTAGTTATTTCTTGTCTTCTGCTGGCTTTTGAATTTGTTTGCTCTTGTTTCTCTAGTTCTTTTAATTGTGATGTTATGGTGTCGGTTTTAGATCTATCCTACTTTCTCACGTGGACATTTAGTGCTATAAATTTCTCCCTACACACTGCTTTAGATGTGTCCCAGAGATTTTGGTACATACTGTCTTTGTTCCTATTGGCTTCAAAGAACATCTTTATTTCTCTCTTAATTTCATTATTTACACAGTAGTCAATCAGGAGCAGGTTGTTCAGTTTCCATGTAGTTGTGTAGTTTTGAGTGAGTTTCTTAATCCTGTGTTCTAGTTTGATTGCACTGTGGTCTGAGAAAATATTTGTTATGATTTCCGTTCTTTTGCATTTGCTGAGGACTGTTTTACTTCCAATTATGTGGTCAATTTTAGAATAAGTGTGATGTGGTGCTGAGAAGAATGTATATTCTGTTGATTTTGGGTGGAGAGTTCTGTGGATGTTTGTTAGGTCCGCTTAGTCCAGAGCTGACTTCAAGTCCTGAATATCCTTGTTAATTTTCTGTCTTGTTGATCTAATGTTGATAGTGGGGTATTAAAGTCCCCCATTATTATTGTGTGGGAGTCTAAATCTCTTTGTAGGTCTATAAGAACTTGCTCTGTGAATCTGGGTGCTCCTGTATTGGGTGCATATGTATTTAGGATACTTAGCTCTTCTCATAGCATTGATCCCTTTCCCATTATGTAATGCCCCTCTTTGTCTCTTTTGATCTTTCTTGGTTTAAAGTCTGTTTTATCAGAGACTCGGATTGCAAATCCTAATATTTTTTTCTTTCCATTTGCTTGGTAAATCTTCCTCCATCCCTTTATTTTGAGTTTATGTGTGTCTTTGCACGTGATATGAGTCTCCTGATTACAGCACACCAATGGGTCTTGACTCTATCCAATTTACCAGTCTGTGTCTTTTAATTGGGGCATTTAGTTTGTTTACATTTAACGTTAATGTTGTTACATGTTAATTTGATTCTTTCATTATGATGCTAGTTGATTATTTTGCCTGTTAGTTGATGTGGTTTTTTCATAGTGTTGATGGACCTTACAATTTGTTACGTTTTTGCAGTGGCTGGTACCAGTTGTTCCTTTCCATGTGTAGTGCTTTCTTCAGGAGCTCTTGTAAGGCAGTCCTGGTGGTAACAAAATTTCTCAGTAATTGTTTGTCTGTAAAGGATTTTATTTCTCCTTTGCTTATGAAGCTTAGTTTGGCTGGTTATGAAATTCTGGGTGAAAATTATTTTCTTTAAGGTTGTTGAGTATTGGCCCTCACTCTCTTCTGGCTTGTAGGGTTTCTGCTGAGAGATCTGCTGTTAGTCTGATAGGCTTCTCTTTGTGGGTAACCTGACCTTTCTTTCTGGCTGCCCTTACCATTTTTTCCTTCATTTCAACTTTGGTGAATCTGAGGATTATGTGTCTTGGGGTTGCTCTTCTTGAGGAGTATGTTTGTGGTGTTCTCTGTATTTCCTGAATTTGAATGTTGGCCTGCCTTGCTAGGTTGGGGAAGTTCTTCTGGATAATATCCTGAAGAGTGTTTTCCAACTTGGTTTCATTCTCCCCATCACTTGCAGGTACACAAATCAAATGTAGATTTGGTGTTTTTGTGGAGCTGCTGGCAAGATGGCTGAATAGAATGAGCTTTGGTCTGAAACTCCCAGCAAGATTGACACAGAAGGCAGGTGATTTCTGCATTACCAACTGGGCTCTAAAGGGAGCAGCAGATCTCCCAGAACAGTGTTTGAGCTCTAATAAGGGACAGACTGCCTCCTCAAGTGGGTCCCTGACTCCTATGTATTCTGACTAGGAGACACCTCCCAGTAGGGGCTGACAGATACCTCATACAGGAGAATGCTGGCTGGCATCTGGCGGGGGCCTTCTTGGGATCAAGCCTCCAGAGGAAGAACAAGCAGCAGTCTTTGCTGTTCTGCAGCCCCTGCTTGTGATACCCAAGCAAACAGGGTCTGGAGTGGACTGCCAGCAAACTCCAGCAAGCCTGCAGCAGAGGGGCCTGACTATTAGAAGGAAAACTAACAAACAGAAAGGAATAACATTTCATCAACAAAAAGGACGTCTACTCAGAGACCCCATCTGAAGGTCACCAACATCAAAGACAGAAGGTAGATAAATCCATGAAGATGGGGAGAAACCAGAGCAAAGAGGCTGAAAATTCGAAAAACCAGAACACATCTTTTCCTCCAAAGGAACACAACTCCTTACCAGCAGGGGAACAAACTGGATGGGGAATGAGTTTGATAAATTGTCAAAAGTAGGCTTCAGAAGGTGGTAATAACAAACTCCTCCAAGCTAAAGGAGCATGTCCTATCCCAATGCAAGGAAGCTGAGAATCTTGAAAGTTTAGACAAATTGCTAACTAGAATAACCAGTTTAGAGAAGAACATAAATGACCTGATGGAGCTAAAAAACACAGCATGAGAACTTTGTGAAGCATACACAAGTATCAATAGCTGAATTGATCAAGCCAAATAAAGGATTTCAGAAACTGAAGATCAACTCAATGAAATAAAGCAAGAAGACAAGATTAGTGAAAACCTTTATCACTTGTATATGTCCCAATGTATGTTTTTTTCCAGGATGTCATTTTCTTTTTAATACTATTTATGATTTGTTTTAAAGTATAGAAACTTAATGCTTTTGACTTTGTCAGTCCTTTCTTTTATAGTTTCTATCTTTCATTTCCTGCCTTGAAATTGTTGTCTCAACCTAAAAGCTGATAAAAATTTATCTATATATTTTTATTATTTTATGTGTGTTTTTAAAATTCTTACATATTTAACTTTTTAGGTGGTCTAGAATTTATTTTTTGTGTGGAATAAGGAAGAGATCACATTTATTTCTTTTACGTCAAGATTGTAGACAGAATATATCTAAAATCCATATTGTATAACCCTTCTCTCCGTGATCTGAAATGCCATTTTGTCATATACCAAATTCTCAATCTTCTGGAGTTGGATTTTGGGTTCTGTATTCTTTTTCATGAAATGATCTTCAAGGACTCTGATCTTTATGGTCATCATTTTTACATCTTAATGTAGCTGTAGTATCCTTTTTAATTTTGTTGAATGCAAGATTTTTGAAAAAAAATCATTTCTTGTTTCGTACAACAACCGTGACTGGAAAGAGTTACTTCTTACACTAAGTTCTCCAGCATTTTCCTTCCTCGCCTTGGAAAGCTGGTGTTTGCTTACCCCTAGAGAAGCTCTAATGCTGAGCTGCCTTTGAGCTAGCGGGAGTAGCTACAAAGGTTGAAACCATGAGAGTGGTCGGCTTGGGTGCAAGCAGTAAAAGTGTGCATTGACTGTAGGAAATTTACAAACAGCAACAGAAAAGCCTGGTACACACTGATTTGCTTTTCATTATCATCATGTACCAAGAAATGTAAACAATGTAATGATACAGTACTGTCTTAAAAAATCTTTTATTGGTCTAATTCTAAACAATTGTCATAGCTATTGCATTCTAATAACAGATGCATGGCTTTAAATTCATACATTTTAAAATCGCTTATCACTGGATAAATGCTATGTTATCTATGAAAGATAATTCAGAGAACTCCAAATTATACAGTCAGTTTCTAACACACGAAGATTAACTATATTTGAGCTTGCCTGGGGGAGCAGTTTTCCAACTCCAGAGGAACTAGGTATTCCTGGATTCCAGTGGTAGATATAAAATGAACAAGAGAGCACAGTGCTTGTAAATTGGAAGAAACAGAATGTGATGAATTTTCTAGAGAAGCTGTTTCAAGGAAATGTTTTGGCTGCAGAGAGATTTGAGATTTACTAGAATTGATCCTGAGGAAACAAAGACATGGTGGTGCCGCAAGCTCTGGAATGCATTGTAAAATGAGATTTTTATAAATATCTGCAATACTTACCTGCATGTTTAAACGTTGTGTATCTGTTGCTTCATTTGAAATACTTTTTTGAACTTAAAATAAATATAAGGTTTAATATTGACAAACTAACAAGACTGCACTGCCTATGAATGTAAATATGTGAAGAAAAACAGTTTTGAAGATTTTATTTACTACTTTGCAGAAGTTAAGACCTAAAAACAAAAACTTGGTTTTCATTCATTACTGTAACAGACTAATATGTAGGTCTATGTTTTATTTCCATTTATATGTAGTACTTCATTACTTAGTTTCCCTTTTGGCATTGCAGTATTTATTTGTTGTTAATTAATACTTTTTTGAAACAGAGTCTCACTCTTGTCGCCCAGGCTGGAGTGCAGTGGCGCGATCCTGGCTCACTGAAATCTTCGCCTCCCGAGTTCAAGTGATTCTCTTGCCTCAGCCTCCCGAGTAGCTGGGACTACAGGCACTTGCCACCATACCCGGCTAACTTTTGTATTTTTAGTAGAGACAGGATTTCACCATGTTGGCCAGGCTGGTCTTGAACTTCTGACCTCCAGTGAGCCGCCCACCTTGGCCTCCCAAAGTGCTGGGATTACATGTCTGAGCCATTGCGCCCAGTCTTCTTCTTTTCTTTTCTTTTCCTTTTGAGACGGAGTCTTGCTCTGTCGCCAGGCTGGAGTACAGTGGTGCGATCTTGGCTCACTGCAGCCTTGGCCTCCTGGGTTCAAGGGATTCTCCTGCTTCAGCCTCCCGAGTAGCTGGGACTACAGGTGCATGCCACCACACCCAGCTAATTTTTGTATTTTTAGTAGAGACGAGGTTTCACCATGTTGACCAGGATATCTTGATCTCTTGACCTCGTGATCCGTCCCCCCTCGGCCTTCCAAAATGCTGGGATTACAGGTGTGAGCCACTACGCCGGGCCAATTAATACATTTATTTTTTTACGGGCATGATTATATGACAAAGTTTAATAAAAGGGATTTTCAGTATCTGTGATTCTTTTCTGAATATTATTGTAATTCATTTATTTCATGATTATTACTGCAAATAATTTTGTTGCATAGAAAAGAGGGTGTTAAAAAGTCTTCTGTTCCAAGTTTTAAATATGCTAGGTGTGCTTCTATCTCTGGTTAGCACTCCTTTCTGGAGGGGAAGCTTCCATACTGTCAGCATGTCTGGCCATCATCTCAAAAAGAAGCCTCTACTGCTTCTATATCCTCTGTACCTGACCATGACCTGACCTCACCCTACTGATTTATAGGATGTGGAGATATTTTGCAATGTCTCCTCTGCTAACTTCCCAGGGATGTTAGGCAACTAACAATGTTTCTTTTAAAGTCAGCTCCGTACATATTAAGGTTTCTGGTATACAGATAGCATTTTCTAGTTTCCAGTGCTGTTTTATTTTTCTACCACTTTCCTCCCAGTTTTACATTTTGTAGATTTTTCCCATTGCGTTCCCTTTCCAATGTCTTATCTGGAAGTCACACATTGACCACTGACAACAGGCGAGAAGACAAAGAAAGGCAACAAGAGACTATTTCCAATGTAAAATATGATCAGGCAACTCAACACGCTTTTCATGGGCATGTGGGGTAGGCAAAGGTGGGGTGCCCTGCTGAAGGGTACAAAGAAGCTAGCTCATCCTTTGGAATGACAATTAAGCCTCCCACATTATTTCTATCTTGGATAATAAGAATTCTGGTTTTGAAATGAATGGTTGGAATGCATTTTCTTTGATAAAATATGCATAGAGTTTTAGAGGTAGAGCTTAACAATCCAAGCCCTTCATTTTATAGATGAAAAAATAAATCCCAGAGGAGTCAAATGACTTGAGTTAATTCCTCAAGATAGTTAGTGGCAGAACTGGTACCAGAGCTCAGATCTACCTGTTCCTAATTAAGCATATTTTCTAATAGAGATATTGCTGTGCTTGCTTTGACGTCATGTTTAACCTTTCTCCCCAGTTTCTGCTTCCTGGTTATTGTGAAGATTAAATCTAATAATGTATGTTAAGAATGTTCCTGAACGTCTAAAAGCCTTAAAAAATCCTGGTAGCCTTACCGTTATTCTAATAAATGCTCCAAATAACAGAAGTTTCAAAAGGATGTATATTGTGCCTTTTTGTGGCATTTTGTATGAAATGCATCCTTTTCTCTTTTCCAGTGATGTTGACATAATTCTGCTCCAATGAACTACTGTTCCTATCTCAAATGACTTTTTTGGTAGGAACAAAAATTAACATGTTAATACAAAAAAAAAAAAAAAGACACAGGGGAGTGTTCAAAACGGAGAGTGGCAGAATGTCTTAAAAGTTACTCAGACACAAATGCCAATGCTTAATTTTTATTTTAAAATAAAGTATTCAGCATCTATAAAATAACCTTAAATGCACAAGCATTGTTCATGATCACAACCCCTCCCTTTCTTCCACTTATCTACTAGAAAATTTGCTAGTCGTTCATGTTTCTGCTTTATTCCTTTATTTCTTTCCTTAAGCAAGTATTTATTGGAACACTGCTATGTGCCAATACTGTGGTTACAACAATCAATACAAGAAGATTCTATAGAGAGAATCAGAGGCAATTATAAGTCATGGAAAGAACAAGGGTAGCAGAAGTAATGTAGAGAAGCAAGGAAAATAGAATTTAGTAAAACTTGAAACATTCAGATCTTCCATTAATAAGAAATTCTGTTAAGAGAATTATTGAGGGATTTAAGTGAAACCAGAGGTTTAAAAATCATCTTTGAATTTTTAAAACGCAAAGTTTTTAGTCTATCTTGACCAAAGATATTGAAAGATGGCTACCATTCGAGTTCATTTAAAATTTCTTCTCTGATTAATTTTTACTTTGTGAATGTGATTCTAGTTTCTTTAATTTGGGAATAATGAATAAAGAGCTAGATTCTAAATTTCCTAGGATTTGAGGACTAATAAAACATTTCCCATTACTAAAATGTTATCTATTAAAACTGAAAAATTTGGTTTGAAATCTTTGGATGCATCAGCAGTACGATCAATAGTCATGATTAAAGATAAACAGTGACATGATGATGCAAAGAGTATTGATAGATATGGTTTGGAAATAGGAAAACTATGAAAGCATTGCAGATAGGCATATCAAATAGAGAATGTAGAAAGCATTTTTATAACAAGTCATTTAATTAAAACATATGATTCTGACTAATACACTAAATGGTTCTTTTAGGGTACACAGAATATATTTCCAGCTTATTAAGAGATAAGAAAAAGTAAATAATTAGTGCTATGATCCTTAATTGTAAGAATGAGAACCACAGGGGAATTATTGTTCAATATTCGATTATGAAGTAATAAAAAAAAAGCATAATGAGAAAAGATGATGAGATCATCCTTTTCTGTGGGTAATTGCAGTAATATAGTCTAAGGACATACCATCTCTACATAGATGAATAAGAAATACCAAAAATGTAATCAAGAATCAAAATTAACAGAGAGGAATTAGAAATGTGACATAATAAACATGGGAGAGGGAGGGATGGGTGAAGCTAAGGGAAGAAAAACAAAGCCTTCAAAGGCTGTCATATGTTCCTATTGTGTACGATCTATGTGAACAAGGTCAGCAACAAAGATATCATGAACACTGAGAGATACCAGAGAATTTTTTATTATTTGAAAATATAATGAATACATGAATCATTTTTTTGAAGATACAATGATAGAACTATAGACTACTGGAAATGAGTAAGACTTTCTCTAAAAGAAAATGAAAATTTTGAAACAAATTGAATAATGTAAATGTATCTTTAAGAATTTAGATGACAGATTTAAATCTTGAGTCTGTCATAAACCAAAGCAAAATAGCAAAAAATAAGTGAGATTGCACTTACCGTAGGACCTCAAATTCTATTGGTTTGAGATCTGCAGGCAAAAAAGAGATAGAAAATTTAGGAGCATCTTAAGGAGGCCTACTTCTTATGACACTTGAACAGCTTTATCATACTTTGTGGCACTGTTGGTGATAGATGAGGGAGACATTCAGAGAGAAAGTGAGAAAGTGTTTTTCTATGCTCTTGACAGTCTGATTACCTCTGAATTTCACACTCCCACTTTCAATGTACAAAACACCTTATTTTTTCTCTTTTTGCTAAGTATAGAGTCACTTGTTAGATGTAAAACAAAGATTGTCACTCCACCAAATTTTATGGAAATGCTTAAAAGTATAGAAGATATGTAAACAAATCAATAATTATAGGTGACAATATATGCCATTTGCTGTCTATGGCCATGTATCTGTATTAAATCATGTAATCTTAACGAAAGCCTGTGAAGAAGGCTGTCTTCATAGGAAGAGATGGAAACATCAAGAGGGGAAGGAAATTGCCCCATACACACAGCTGAGAAGAGGTGGGACAGGATTCAAACCCATGCCATCTGACTTCAGTTCAAGTCACTTAAGTGCCTCTTTCACGTGGGTAAAGATGAAAGGAAGCATTGAAAATACAATCTTTTAATGTGTATTTAGCCACTGGTTTCTGATAGTACAGAACAATGCAGAATCTCTTTTAATTTTGTTGTTTGAAAACGACCTAATCCTGTTTGCTAATTCAGTGCCTAGATTTTTTTTCTTTTATCTCTCACACCACTGCTTTATCTTTTTTAAAACCTGAAAATTTTGAATTCACTTGATACATTTGTCAAAAAGAGTTTGTGAAAAATATCTAATTGGAGGGCAGCCTAAATGTATCAGTGAGCATCAGGGTACTCATCTAGGAACTGTTGAAGTAATTTGGACACTCAAGGTTTATTTCTTCATGTAAATAACAGCAAAGTTCAGAGGAGAGAGCCTGAAAGCATAAAATCACTAGAGACCCAGGGGCTTTCTCTTTCTGTTCATATTAGTTATCTTCCATCTGCAAGATAATTGCACTATGTAAGGTCCTGGCAGGAGTTCCATCTGTATCACTGGGGTAAAAGAAAGGAAAGAAAGAAAGAGGAGTGGGGCATGAAGTTTCTCTGTTTTAAAGAAATATCCCAGATAATCCACAGAGCACTTCCTTTTCCCATTGACCAGAAATTAGTCAGATGGCTACATCTACCAGCAAAGAATACTGGAAAATTGAATCTTTTAACTGGACACAGCGCTAACCTGAATAAAACTGGAATGTTGTCACTAAGGTGGATGGAGGAAATGGATGTCGGTGGAACGAAAGAATAGCTTTTGCCACTGTGCCATCAAGAAATTATGGACATCCAGAGTGCCATGAGAAGGAAGACTGGGATGAAAGCCCAGTTTGGAAAGCCAGTATAAAATTGCAAGGGTCAATGGGAGGCAATTGTGTGCTGTGGAACTGGATTAGGTTTATCTGTGATTAACTATAATGGATTAACTTTTCAAATTGGTTGGTGTTAACTTCCACCTAAAGGGGCTTCTTATAGGTTAGATTTAATTTGAAAGTACTGATACCCATAGGAATCATTACTTTAAAATTCTTTTAGAAAGGAAAGAGAGCCCCAGCTTGATTATTCTAAGCCTAAAATCCTTAAAATCAATGAGATATGGACCCAGCCCTCCCCTTTCTGCTCCTGCGAGTATGACACACTGGCTTAGGGGTTAGGGGAGAACCTCTCTTCCTTTCCTTCTTTTTGTTTTTTTCTTTTTGTCTTAAGCCACCATCTCTGAGTACCAAGGTACAGTAGAGATACTCATCAAAGAAATCTTTAGAGGATTGCACTCCATTCTTTTTGTCTCACTTCAAATTATAGAAATGGAACTGCCACCAGATAAGGACATTTTCATAAACATTACTTCTATGTTCCAGTGGATGCTGATGAGAGAACATATGTACACACAGCCATATTCACAAACATTTATAACCTCCAGCAACTATAAAGTCTCATCTGTTGTATAAAGAAAGCTTCTATTTCCAGTGCAATTTGCCAGCGGACGCTGATCACTTGACAGTTATATTTAAAGGCAGCAGGCTCCTGACTCGAAATCCTATGCACTAAACACCTGTTCCCTTTCAGAAAATGCAGCTGACATTTTTCTAAAAGATCTAGTTATTTTGTTAGAATAGTTCTTTGCCCCATGGACCTCAGAAAGACTAGTCAGTGGGTTGTGTGGGATTTCAACAGGCTCTGTGTTGAAAGCAGAGCCCTACAAGGCTCTTGACATGTGAAGGAAACACAGGAAGACCTAAGTTTACCAACAGACAAAATGCCATTAGCTGCCTCATTGTCAGCATTCTGCCATGAGAAACTAGCATCCTCTGATACTATTTTGGCATAGTATTGTGACATTGCGTCTGACTTTCAGATTCTTTTAAAAAACCATTAAGCATCTGGTTATAAAGATTATGCATGTTTACTATAGTTAGTTATAAACGTATAAAAATCACAAATAAAAGAATACATATTGTCAAGATTTGCAAGCTGAAATGCTAACCTGCTGCAGTTTTATAGACACTGGTAGAAGACATGAGACTCCTAGAGCAGAGATAAAAGTTTATGACAGCAATAGAGTATCAGTAGGTTTTGAACCAGTTCCTTGAGCCTCAGTTCCCATGGGATGATACAAAGGGAACCTGATGACACTTATGTATACAGTGTAACACCGATGTGACAGGAGAGGAATGCTGAGCTTAGGGAACCTGAATCTCTTCTTACGGGCAATAGCCTGGCTGAACTTTGTCTTGAAAGGAGACATTCTCTTTATTAAACTGGACCATGAACAAAACTACCCTTTATTCTAGAGGGAAATACAATTTCCAACCCTGTTCACAATACAAATACTCTTGGAAAGATAATCTGTAAAGTGAGCAGTCAGTGCCTCTAGTTGCAAAATAAGCAGAAATTTGAGATTCAGGGAAAATTGTCTCTCAACATACATAAACCAGATCTCCACGGTCGGGGGGTGGTGGTGACATTGGTATCTTGATGTATATATTTGGATAAACATACATTTATTTAAAAAAAAAAAACCTTAAGTAATACCACCTTAAGTACATATTTTGCATTTTACTCCATATTTATTTATTTATTTTTTGAGATGGAGTCTCACTCTGTCGACCAGAGTGTACTGCAGTGGCGCAATCTTGGCTCAGTGCAACCTCCGCCTCCTGGATTTAAGCTGTTCTTTTGCCTCAGCCTCCTGAGTAGCTGGGACTACAGTTGTGCACCACCATGCCTGGCTAATTTTTGCATTGTTAGTAGAGACGGGGTGTTACCACATTGGCCAGGCTGGTCTCAAACTCTTGACCTCGTGATCTGCCCGCCTCAGCCTCCCAAAGTACTAGGATTACAGGCGTGAGCCACCACACCCGGTCTTACTCCATAATTTTATAGAATATAGTGTTCCAAAATACAGATTTACTATTTTAAAAAAAATACACTTTTTTTAAAAATTGTTGGGCATTGCAACTGTTTCTAACTTGCTACTATTATAAGTAATAGTCACTAAAAAATTTTTGTACATAAATTTTTATGCGTAGACTAGGATAAATTCTGAAAGTGATGTTTTTTGGAAAAAAGTTAATGGTGATTTTTGAAGTTTTTGATAAATCTTGCCAAATTATTCTAAGAAAAGATTATATCAGTTTGCACTTCCATCAACTATTTATAGAGGAATTTCCATGTTTATGGTGATAATTTAATTTGAAAAGACTAATATTAAAGTAATATTTGTGATTTTAATCATTAAATAATAATGACATTTATAAACAAACACTATTGAATACTGGTTTTCTTCCTTTCCTAAGTGCTGTGTCATGATTCTCTTTCGATTAGTAGTTAAGAGTTCAGGATAATCAGTGTTCTGCATCTAGCAAGCACTCAACCAGGAGAGGGCTAGGATGCTGTTCCATACCATCTGTTTGTTTATTTTAGCAAGTAAAAGTAAATGCTAAGCCACATCTTAGACACAAGCAAACCAAAAGGACCAGGTTTCCTCCTTTATTGGAGTTTGCAATCTGGGATTTGCCATGCAGAAAAGAAACTCCAAATAAACCTTGATAAACACTGGAATCTGAACATGTGCTTGTGTGTGGAAATTACTCAGATAAATTACATTTCTACACACAAGAACAGACACATGCATGCAAAACAATAAAACAGTAAATGTTAGATTGCTTCATTTGTTATTTTAAAAATTTAAAAAATAAATTGTAATGTGTGTAAGATATATAACATCATGTTATGCAGTACATATAGATAGTAAAAAGGTTATGATGATGACTCAGATTAACATGTCCATCATCTCACATGGTTACCCTTGTTTTGTTTTTGTGGCAAGAAGAGCTAGAATCTACCTATTGATCAGGGATTCTATATAGAGTACCATTTTATTTTATCTATTGTCCTCATGTTGTGTATTAGATCTCCAGGCTTGTTCATCCTATGTATCTGCTACTTTACATCCGCTGACCTACATGTCTTCATTCACTCCCCTACCTTGCTCCTGGTAATCACTGTATTATTCTCTATCTCTATGTATTTATTATTATTTTTAATTTCACATATAAGTGAAATCATGCAACATTTTCCTTTCTCTGGCTTATTTCATTTGGCACAGTGTCCTCCAGTTTCATCCATATTGTGGCAAATGACAAGATCTCATTCTTTTTTAGGGTGGAATCATATGCTATTACATATACATACCACAGGTTTTGTATCCATTTGTCCAATGATGGACAAAGGATTTTCCCTTATCTTGGCTATTGTTAATGCTGCAGTGAACAAGGGGAGTGCAGGTATCTTTATGAGGCAGTGACTTCATTCCCTTCGGGTATAGATGCAGAAGATGGAATTACTGGGTCACATGTTAGTTCTGTTTTTATTTTGTTTTTTTTTTTAGAAATTTCCATACTATTTTCTATAATGGTGGCACCAATATATATTCCCACCAACAGTGTACAAGCATTCTCTTTCTCCACGTCCTTGTTAACATTTGTTGTCTTTTAACTTTTTGATAATAGTGATCCTAGCAGTTGTGAGGTGGCATTATGAGTGGTTTTGGTGTTTATTTCCCTGATGACTAATGATGATGAGCACCATTTTATATATCTGTTGGCCATTTTTATGTCTTCTTCAGAGGAAAGTTATTCAAGTATTTTGCCTATTTTTTATTTAAACTATTTGTCCATATTTTTAATATTTCCACTATTAAGTTGTATGAGGTTTTCTTTAATTAGATATTAATCCCTTATCCCCCTTGGTTTCCAAATATTTTTTCCAACTTATAGGTTGAGGTTTCAATTTGTTAATTGTTTCCTTTGTTGTGTAGAAAGTTTTGTTGTTTGACATGGGACCATTTATTATTTTTGCCTTTGTGGCCTGAGTGTAATATCCAAAATATTTGATCAGGACTCTTTTTTTTAAATTAATAATGATCATTTTTTATACTCATGGTTTAAATTTAAAGTATTTACATTTAAAGGGTGAATAATTTTTTTGTCCTGTTTTTCAGAGAAGAAGAAATCTTTTTTATAAGGTACTTCCAGTTGTATTATTTCAGATTACAATGCGTTAGGATTAATATAGTTGAAATTTGGCCTTAGAAGAGAGAGGGGGAGGCAAAATGCCAAGAGCTATATTCCACAGCTATGACCATTTTCATGAGCTGATTCACTCCTGTTTATACTTTGGAGGAAGAAGCTTGGAATATGGAGAAACATGCCTGCAGCAACCTGGGCTAACTGCTTTAAAGAACTCACAGCATAGTGGAGAAATTGGCTAAAGTACCCTATAATTTTTATTTAATGATTTTTCACTACACTAGGAAGAGAAAGACAATTTCTCAAAAGTTCTTTGTTAGGAGAGGAGGAGGGTGTGGTGCAGCAAAAAGAAAGACAGAGGAAATGCCCATTGTTTATGGTTGCTTGTCATTTCATAGGTTTCCTGTGTAGGAACCACATGTACAAATGTGGCAAAAGAAAGAGAGGAGCAAGAGATCCACTTACGACAATCCAACAAAACAATAACTGGAACAGAAAAGAAAATGACTGGCAATCAAACCCCTGAGTGACTCTGCATCGTCTTTAATTCCCCTGTAATCAAAGAGCAGCAGAGTTGTGAGAGATGGTCTGAGCTGGGGAGCTTATGCAGAGAGTGACTTCATTCAGAGAAATTTTGGCATGATTCCTAACCTCTTAGCCTGAGGGAGAATTTCTTAAATTTTGTTTGTGTTCCTCACCTGAGAGAATTGATGCCTTCAAGAGAGCACCAGACAGAGGCTAAAGAGACATGCAATAAAATTATCCTCCTTGGATGGGTCAGGAGCTGGCTGATAACTTAGTCTATGCCTACATCAATCAGGGAGCAGCAGGGGCGTCCACAGTCAAGGAGAGCTGAAGGTGGCAGAGCTTACAGCTGCAGATCACCTTAAATAAAGATACAGAAGGCAGACTCTCATAAAAGGAACCATATATGAAACAATGAATAACAGCCTCTGTTTATCATTCTGTATTGTTTGCAACTTTCACAGTAAGCATGTATTGCTTTCTTAAATAAATAGCAAACAATAAACTCATATTGATATGGCATCAATTTTCACTGAATACCCTAAGAGATAGCCATGTTTTCCCTCTACTTTTGTAAAGCGTATAGGTGAACTTTTTTTTTCTGTTTTTTTGAAAAGAATACCTTCAGGCTGATCAGTGAGTTCATGCATCTGGGTAAATGGACAAGCGAATATTAAATTTGATGTCACTGTTTTCATTATTACTCATTTCAGAAATTTGGGTTTATAAAATGTATTCTTGCCTAGTCTTAAAAAGATCAGACTATCTTGTGGTCATCAAAATTTATGGAACTCTGTCTAATACCCTCAACTGGATTAGATTTTAGCTCTACAAACAGCCTTATCTCTTAAGAGCTAGGACCTGAAATTAAATTATAAATTGATACTATCAATAGCAGAAATGTGATCTTGAGCCTGGAAGGCCAGAAGGCTGATTGAATCTCATTCATCACAAATGCACTTTGCCAGTGACGGCTGTGTTTGGGCATGAGGGTGTGTTTATGTGTTATAACAAGTGGGTTGGCTAGCTGAGCTGGTTAGCACATACTGCAAATGGGTGCAGCAGGCAATGCTCTATGGCTCCTTAAGCCAGTTCACTTTGCTCTGTTTAGTGATGATGAATGGTGATCCAGATCCTATATGGTGGTCTCCTTTCCCACTGATGAGCCCCGTAATGCAACCAACTTTACGCATGAAAAACTTAAAGCTATTTTATAATAGATTCAACGAGGTATAAAATCTAATAAAAGTTAAATAGATCAAGCCTTCAACATGCTTAGAGGCCTTTTTTTAAGTTTCCACAGAGAAATTGCCATGCTCACTGAGTCCTTTTTACAAACCCTTGTGCCTTGTTCCATTTGATTCACAAATAGCGGCATCCTTGAACTAGATCTAAAATGACTGTCAGCTAGAACCTAACCATTTACAGCATAGTCAATGGCCCTAACGAGGGAGCCTACCAGGAGAGCTGGGCTCAAAAATTAAGTGGCAAATCTGATAAGATCGTCTCTTTTAGGAGTTTTTAAATATAAAATGCACAGAGTGGGACAAATCACATGGGTGATGCACAAGAGAAGGTAGCAAGAAGAAGGGATAATCCAGCAGAAATTATAAGGTAGCAGATGTGATGAACAAGGATGAATTGTGTGGCAGATTGCAGAGTAGTGAATATTTCATCAGGAGCACCCAGAACAATGGCAGGAAGAAAAGCAGAGAGTAGCTGGATAACCATGCTGAGTAATGCATAAAGGAAGCCTGCTTGGGACAGGGGGGCGGGGGAGGGTAAAACGACAGCAAGGTCTTTACAGCAATGTTATAACCTGAATGGCATTTCTCTTCTCCACTGTGCCCAACTTTGTTAATGTGGAAGGATTCTGAAAGTTATTCTAGACTCTTGGAAGCCTGGCTATGCAGCTGCTTCCAGTCTTTTTTACTTCTTTGTACATGCTTTATAATAAAACTCTATCACTTGAGGTTATCTGAGTGTGGCTTTGTACTTGCTACCTGAAGGGTCTTAATATGCAAACATTACTGTATAGAAAAAAAAAGGATTGTATAGCCCTAGAAGTTAGTTTTTTATTTTTATAGATTTGGCGTTACAAATGCTATTGTGTTACATGGTATATTGCGTAGTGGTGAAGTCTGAACTTTTAGTGTACCCACCACCTGAATATGTACATTGTACCCATAAGTAGTATTTCATCCCTTACCCCTGTACCCCTGCAACCCTCCTACATCTTGGAGTCTCCAATGTCTCTCTCTCTTTTTTTTTTTTAAGACGGAGTATTGCTCTGTTGCCTAGGCTGGAGTACAGTGGCACGATCTTAGCTCACTGCAACCTCCATGTCCTGATTCAAGCGATTCTCCTGCCTCAGTCTCCCAAGTAGTGGGGACTACAGTCATGCACCATTGCACCCGGCCAATTTTGTATTTTTAGTAGAGAAAAGGTTTCACCATGTTGGCCAGGCTGGTCTCGAGCTCCTGACCTCAGATGATCTGCCTGCCTTGGCCTCCCAAAGTCCTGGGATTACAGGTGTGAGCCACCATGCCTGGCACCTCCAGTGTCTTTTATTCCACTTTGTATATCTATGTGTACACATTGTTTAGCTTCTATCTATAAGTGGGAACATGTGGCTTTTGACTTTCTGTTTCTGAGACACTTAGAATAATGGCTGGAATTAATTATTCTAAGTGGATAATTGAAATATTATATAACTGATAATATTTAATAGTGGCTCTATAGGTGGTATTTAGGAGAAATTTAATAAAGAAATATGTACATATTCAAATAGTGCTTGGACAATCAATGTGTAGAAGTGCTTGAGATATGGATACTACTGAGTTTACAGATTATGTCTCTATATTTTCTTATGAAAAGATATTAGAAATCAAAGCAAGTTATTATGTCAGTCCAAGGTCTGGAGATTGATAAAAGCCTTCTACTGTGTCATCATTTGAAGGCTCTATTTAAGTATAATGGAACTCAATTAAAACAAGCCTGGCTTTATATTCAAAAATCTATTTTGCATATCATGTTATATATATTTGATTCAGTATCCATAGGAAGGTTAGAATTTGACATTAATTCATAAAATAGAAGAACACATAAAAGAATAATGTGGTGAGAAGCCCTTACCACTCATAACCATAAGATAAAAGGAGGATAAAAAATAACATTCTAACTTAAAAAATTAAACAAATTTCTTTTTACAGGGTAAATGAAAACTTAATAAATGCTAGGATTGTGTTCATTTGAAAATAACATTTTTGCGACAGGGTTTTGTTCTGTTGCCCAGGCTGGAGTGCAGCGATCATAGCTCACTTGAACTCCTGGCCTCAAGCAATCCTTTCACCTTAGCCTCCCAAAACACTGGAATCATAGGGTGAACTACTGTGCCTGGCCTGAAAATAACATTTCTTTGGTTAATTGCTCTTTCAATCAAAAACGGAGACATAGGATAAATGGTTCTTTGTCTTAGCAGGGTTGGCTGTGGGTGGAGTTTTCCAGGGTCAGTTAAAGTATCCTGACATGGACAGCAATGACATTGGCAGAATCAGTTAGAGCAGCAGCCGTGAAGGACAGAGGAACATGTGGTGGCCGTTGACATTTGGATTGGGAACAGACCCTGATGCAAGATTAGCGGCAGCATCAATAGCCTCAGAAAAAAAGCTGGCAACTACAGAAGGAGCATCAGGAACTACTCCAAAGGCAGAGACGGATTACTTCACCTGACAGTACATCTGCACTTGAAAAGTCAAAAACAACCTCTGTTGTTGAGAATAGTAGTGGTCCTAGGGGGAATGAAGTCTCAGTAACAAACACTGTGGGGTGTGTGCGCCTGGGTGGAGGGGGCCTGAGGGAGGTGGGGAGTAAAGAGGAACAATGCAAATTTCTGTGCTGAGAACCCAAGACCTTGATTTATCGCCACTCAATTTAACTGGAGGACGGGAAGAGGTTATAGAAGCAAACATAACGTGGAAATAAAATATGACTGGATTTTCTTTTTCTTCTCCCTTTTTCCTCCCTCCTTCTTTTACTCCCTCTTTCTTTTTCTTTCTAAACATTTTTAAACTTTTTATTTTGAAGTAATTTTACACTTAATAAATGGTTGTAAAAATAATACTTGTAATGTTCCTGTATCTCCCCTTTAATGTTAACATCTTATAATCAAAGTATAGTTATTCAAACCAGGAAGTTAGTGTCGATGCAATATCACTCAGTAGTCTAGAGGCTGTTTTGAATTATGCCAATTGCCCACTAGTGTATTTTGCATGGTTCTAAATTCAACCTAGGATCTCAAATTGCATTTACGTGGAATGTCTCTTTAGCCTCCAATCTGGTGACTTTTGTGACTCTTCCTCTTTGTGTCTCATGAACCTTGCCCTTCTGAAGACTACTGGCTAGTTATTTCATTTGATTTGATTAGAATTGAAGTTATGCATTTTTGATAAGAATGTAACAGTAGTGATGTTGGGTCCGTCCCAGTGTGTCATATGCAAAGGTACAAGGTTTTGCTGTGTCTTATTACTGGTGATGTTAACTTTAATCATTTGGCTTAGGTGGCATCTGCCAGGTTTCTCCACTGCGAAGTTACAATTTTCTCCTTTTAATTAATAAGCACCTTGTGGGAAGATAATTTGAGACTCTACAAATATCCTGTTCATCAGTATACATTTGCCATCTAATTTTAGCATCCAAGGGTGATTCTTACCAGTAACAATGATTACTGTGGTATTTGACAAATGATGATTTTTCTATTTTCATTGTCCTGTTTTATTAATTGAAATACTCCTGTAAGGAAGACTTATCCTTTCTCTCCCATTTATTTATTTATAAGGATTTCCTTTTATCTCCAACCAAACTCTCTCCTCAATTCAAATAATTACCTCCCCTAGGCCATGTCACCTTTTCTTTCCTGGGGGCCTGTATTAGTCCCTTCTCACACTGCTATGAAGAAATACCCAAGACTGGGTAATTTATAGAGAAAAGAGATTTAATTAACTCACAGTTCTGCATACCTGGGGAGGCCTCAGGAGACTTACAATCATGGTAGAAGGCACCTCTTCACAGGGCGGCAGGAGAGAGAATGAATGAGTCCCAGCAGAGAAAATACCAGATGCTTATGCAACAGTCAGATCTCATGAGAACTTACTCACTATCACCAGAACAGAATGGGGGAAACTGCCCTCGTGATTAAATTACCTCCCACCAGGGCCCTCCCACAACACATAGGGATTATGGAGATTACAATTCAAGAAGAGATTTGGGTGGGTGGAGACACAGCCACATCATATCAGAGCCTCAGAACTGGTCATGAACATGAGGTTCCTGGCCTTCCACATGTTAGTTCTTTCTCCCATCTTCTTTTGTCTTGGGTAGTATCTTCACTGATTGACCTGAACCATTACTTTCGGTTTCCAGGTGAATTCGTTTAATCTGATGTTTAATTTTTATCTTTCATTAACTCTACTGGTTCTGGTTTTCAGTACTTCATTCCTGACTGTCCATAGCCCTTACACATAGGCTACCATAAAATTCCTTCACTTTTAAATTCTATTTAAGTCAACAAAGCCGAGAGACTAGTGGGTGCTATTACGCTCAGTGGTGGGCATTTTGTTTGCCAGCTTCTATTTCTTCTTCTTTTAGTAATGATTTCCATTAGGGGGTGACCTCTTGCTATTGTGTGTGGTCTTGGCTGGGTTATATGTAAAGGTCACGTGCTTTTCCCAGGCAAGAATAAGCGTCACCATTCAACTGAGGCTGCCCACACTCTCTGTCCTGGTACTCTGAACTCTGAGTGGGTTGAGGCAAAGAGAGAGAAACTAAATAGAACAAAAGCAGTGGGAGCACGGGAAGCATATTCATGTCACTAATGGAGCCCTAAAGATGCTGTTGCATAATTCGTGCTAACAAGCCATCTGAAGCTTTTCTGGCTTGTTAATATCAGAGCCTAATCCTCCATCCTCCCACTTGAATTGGTGAGCTCTCTGAAATTTTCCCAAAAATATATTTTGTGTATTTTAGCCAGAGTTATTTTTTTGCAGTGTGGGGGAAACAACAGCACACTGATACACTCTTTTTTTTTTTTTTTTTTTTTTTTTTTTTTTTTGAGATGGAGTTTTGCTCTTGTTGCCCAGGCTGGATTGCAATGGCATGATCTCAGCTCACTGCAACCTCCGCCTCCTGGGTTCAGGTGATTCTCCTGCCTTAGCCTTCCGAGTAGCTGGGATTACAGGCATGCGCCACCATGGCCGGCTAATTTTGTATTTTTAGTAGAGACAGGGTTTCTCCATTTTGGTCAGGATGGTCTCCAAGTCCTGACCTCAGGTGATCCGCCTGCCTTGGCCTCCTAAAGTGCTGGGATTACAGGCATGAGCCACTGCACCTGGCCCTGATATACTCTTGTAAGAGGAGTATAGGAAATATTACTGCTTTTTTGAAGCTAAGGATTTCAAGAAAGAATTGCCACCTTGTCTGTTGATGAGAACTGGATTGGCAACGAGTCAGGGGGACTGACCATCCTCATAGGCATTAGCTGATTGCTGGGGGCCATGGGCATTTACACTGTTACATATGGCTGACAGAAAGACAATCAGTATACATGCCTCATTTATACAAAAATCCGTGTGTCCCTTTCCTGGATTTGCTTCTATATTTTTGCGTTCTAGTTTCTCTCATTCTGTTGCCCCATGCCTGCTGAGTGTGGCTTGTCTTTGCCCCTTCTATCCTTTATCCTTCACAGTCTGGGCAAAGGCAGGTTTCAGCTGCCCTTCTCTCGCCAATTACTCACCTGGGAATGCCACAGCACTTTCAACTTACCTCTACTCCTCAAGTTGTAATCCTAAGCTCTCTACTGAGAGTGGAAGAGAAAATGCAAGCTGCTTTCCTGATATTCTCTCCTGTCTTTATCTGAATGAGTGAGGAAATTCTTAACAAATTTTACAGTGACAGAGAAAACTGTGGTACCTTTGCTGACGTTGCCTCTGCCCCCTAGGAGGAGCCCCCTCGGTTGCAAATTGAGCCTCTCTTCTCTCTTTGCATACCATTTTCCTTACTCTCAGGGCAAATGTACAGTTCCTTATAACAAACTATTTCTTCCTCACACTTGACGAGGGAGTGGTAGCATCACTATGTGATAAAGGCAGTGTGTAAAACATTTTAATATCTCAAGATGATGAGATTCAAAAGTAAAGGACAGACTTTACACAAGCCTATGTGGTTGGCACTATGCAAATCCCTGTCATTTGCATAAACCACAAGCAAGAATGTTAAAATGCATGAAATAGTTTTATGACTCAATATTGAAAAATGATGTTATGTTCACATCATTTTCAAAATATTTTCTGAAGGCCAAGGGAGAAAATCATGTCAAGACGGGGTCAAAGTAAAGAAATAATTACTGTAATATTCATGTTCTCAAATGTCATAATGTTTTATTTTGGAAAACTCTGATAGCTCGCCTTGAGGAAGGGACACAAAGGCGCCATGCTCCTTTGTACATTTCCTTTTAGAAGTGAGATGCTTCCTCTCCCTCTCAAAAGGATGCATCTGATCTGTCACCCAGGCATTTCTGGAGTGGACATGGCCGGAACTGTTCAGAAGTATGACAGACAAGATGGCGAATATCTACTAAATATCTTACTCAATGAATGTCTGACATTGACTTGAAGCCTTATATCACCAGTTTTCTTCTTAAACAGGAAATGCTCTGGAGCCCCAAGGAGTCCTGTTAAAACGATGAGGTCCAAAAAGACTCTCAGAAGTGGCTGAAGTCCTGCTCTATGTGACAGGGCAGATTCATGTGGACAGAATCACCCTCCAAATGGGGATGGACAAGAACTTTGTCTCTTGAGATGTTTTCCTCCCTACATCCATGGGCTGAGCGCCTCCTTCTCCTCCCCTGTGTCGTACTGGAGGCTTGCTTCTCTGCTGTTAGCCCCCTTTGTACTGTGTTATAATTGGTTGTTTATGCATTCGTCTTCCCTGCTAGACTTAAACACGGTCTATGGCATTTTTCAAGGTTCATCCTAAGTACCTAGCAAAGATTGTCCACATACAAGATGATTAAGCAATATTCTAATAGCTCTTTCTGATCTCTGACCTTATGATTTCCTTGCTTTTTTGTACTATCTCTTATTGTTATTTTTCTTTTCCTGTGTATAGATTCTTGGAAAAATCTGTGTCCACGGTGAAAATGTAGGCTTTTAAGTTTCAGTTAGAATGGATAACTTTACTTGAAATTTAAAAACAGAACTCCTCCCATAATATTTTTTTAGATGATGTAAAAAAAAATGAAAAATGACTGCTGTCGAATTAAAGTTCATATCCACTGTGGAAAAAAAAAAATTCCATGCTTATTTCTAGAAATGTGACAGCTTTTTTACCTCATATGAATATGAAGGACACATCAACCCAGGAAGAAACTTACTCCCTTAGTTTGCCCTGTCCCTGGTCCCCAGCTGCCCATTGCACATTTGCCCTTCCTGACCCGGAAATTTTCCGTAGGGTATCACCACAGCATTTAGTGAATTGCAGGTTACTAATCACCCAACTGGGATAGAGAAATATCTTTTCTGCATATTCAGGAGAGATAAGACCAACATTCTTCATAATAATAAACTTTCATTAGAAACTAAGAGTAAATGAACAAAACAGAAATGAGCAAATTTACAGAGTAGCTCCTAGGAGACGTCCTCTTTATGGTTAAACAATATTGGATCACTAGGTGCCTATACTGCATTCCATAGGCTTCTGGGGTTTTCCCCTCATATTCTCCAGGGACATATGTGCTCTAACACTTACACAAAGCCCACAGCAAGATTGAGAGGCTTATTGAATGAAGGCATTTGAGGAAATCTCTATTTCAGCGACCATACATATCAAAAAACAAAAATTTTACAAAATTAGTTTGGGAAAGTCACTGAACAAAAAAGCAGCAACAACAATAATAACAAACCCTGGGGAAGAGAGGAAATTTTATTTCTAGAGTTGCCATATTATATTAATTAAATGTCCAGTTTTCAACAGAAAATTATGAGACATGCAAAGAAACAAGAAAGTATGGCCCATACACAGGTTAAAAAAGCAATCACTAGAAGAATCATTGAGGAAGTCTAGATGTTTCATCTACTAAACAAATATTTTAAATCAGCTATTACTACTATGTTCCAAGAATAAAACCAAATGATATCTAAGGAAATAGAGGAAAATATGAGTGTAATGTCTCACCAAATAGAGAATATCAATAGATAAAAACTCTGAAAAAGAAACACAGAATTCTGGTGGTGAAAATTTTAAGTTACTAAAGAAGCTGAACAGCAAGATTGAGCTGGTGGCAATAGGAATCAGTAAATGTGAAGATAGGTCAGTTGAGATTATCCAGTCTAAAGAATAGAAATAAAAAAGAATGAAGAATAATAAGCAAAGCTTGATAAAGAGCAGCTACAAAAAAATACCCCTACAGCTAACCCCATACTTAATGATGACAAACCAGATGATTTCTTGCTAAAATTAGGAAAAGGCAAAGATGCTTCTTCCATTACTCATTGAGTATCGTACTGGAAACTCTAGCTAGTTCAATAGGACAAGAGAAGGAAATAAATATGAGTATACAGTATACAGATGAGGAAGAAAGAAACAAAAATCTCTTTGTTTGCAGATGAGATAATTGCCTACGTAGAAAATGCCAAAGAATCCGCCCCCCCCCAAAAAAAAATCTTTGCGAAGTACATAGATGATAAAGCATTGGTATCCAAAATATACAAGGATACCCATTAAAAAAACAAGTTAGTTAAGCTGGAAACCATCAGTCTCAGCAAACTAACACAGGAACAGAAAACCAAACACTGCATATACTCACTCATACATGGGAGTTGAACAATGAGAACACATGGACACAGGGAGGGGGAACAACATACACCAGGGCCTGTTGGGGGGTTGGGGGCGAGGGGGTGGGAACTTAGAGGATGGGCCAATAGATGCAGCAAACCACCATGGCACAAATATACCTAAGTAAAAACCTGCATGTTCTGCACATATATCCTGGAACTTAAAGTAAAATAAAATAAAATTTAAAAATGAGCAATATATTTGAACAGATATCTCACCAAAGAAGATATACAGGTGACAAGTAAGCACATGAAAAGATGCTTAACATCATATGTCATCGGAGAATTGAAAACACAACAATGAGATACCATTATATACCAGTTAGAATGGCTACAATCCAACACACTGACATCACCAAATGTTGGTAAGGATGTAGAGTAGCAGGAACTCTCATTTATTGCTTGTGGTGTGCAAAATAGGCACTTTGGAAGACCATTTGCCAGTTTCATACAAAAATAAACACACTCTCACCATATTCAGCAATTGTTCTCTTTGGGGTTTATTCAAATGGGTTGAAAATTTATGTCCACATAATAATTTGCCCACAAATATTTATAGCATCTTTATTCATAACTTTCATGTCTTGACAGTACATGTATCAGTATTAGCTTGCCAGTTTTAACAAATGCACTGCACTAATGAAAGAGGTTCACAACAGGAGAAACTGTATGTGCATGGGGGGATTGAGGAGGAAATGGAAACGCCTTTCCACTCAACTTTTCTGCATATCTAAAACATAAATCTATTTATCTAAAACAATGAACAAAACCTCAGAGACCTGTGAAAAATCATCAAACCAAAATGCACGTAATGTGAGACCCAGAAGAGAAGAGAGACAAAGCAGCGGAAAGAATATTTGAAAAAATAATGACCAAATATTTACCAAAGTTTATGAAAAACATTAATCTACATAGGCAAAAAAAGATAAATTATTCCTGATTCTTCTGCAAAAGAGACATAGAAGTGGCCAAATAGCACATGCAAAAATGTTCCACATAATTATTCTTTAGGGAAATGCAGACGAAAACCACAATGAGAAACTACTTCACACTCACTAGGATGACTAAACTAAGAGGCAATAACACATTGGCAAAGACATGAAAACATTCAGAGCCTCATACGCGGCTGGTAGGATTGTAAAACGGTACAGATATTTTGGCAAACTTGTAAACATTTTGGCAGTTTCTAAAAATATTAAGCATTGAGTTAGCAATGAGTTAGCAAATGACTCAGCATTCTTCTACATATTTTAAAATGTAAACGGTACAGATATTTTGGCAAACTTGTAAACATTTTGGCAGTTTCTAAAAATATTAAGCATTGAGTTAGCATTGAGTTAGCAAATGACTCAGCATTCTTCTACATATTTTAAAAGATATATCCACATAAAAACTTGTACAATCATGTTCATTGACTGTACTACTAACAGCCAAAAAGTGGAAACAATCCCCTTATCCAACAACTGACATATGGATTAATAAAATGTGACATATTCATATAATCAGATACTATTCAGAAATAAAAAGAAAGTACTAATACAACCTGTATGAAACTTGAAAGTAGTAGGCTAAGTGAAAAACGCCAGTCATAAAGGAACATATATATGATTTAATTCATATAAAATACCTAGTTTAGGCAAATCTATTGAGATAGAAAGTAGATTCATGTTTGCTGATGGATGGGGGTTGAAGCGATACCGGGGGTGTCTGCTAATGGTGACAAGGGTTGGAATAATAAAAAGGTTCTAAAATTGATTTTGGTGATGGTTGCACAACTCTGTGAGTGTACTAAAAACCATTGATATACACTCTAAATGAGTCCATTTTATGGAATGTGAATTATATCTCATTA
Organism: Ateles fusciceps; assembly: GCA_036589455.1. NCBI lineage: Eukaryota > Metazoa > Chordata > Mammalia > Primates > Atelidae > Ateles > Ateles fusciceps. Next base: position 3,910,006 of record JAZHEH010001378.1, read on the forward strand.
AAGCTGTTTTTAAAAGAAAGGACTGCCTGTGGAGTGGGGTCTCATGTAGGGGAAAAGAAGAGTAAATAAACTTCCTCTTCAAGGTCTATTTGTATCAGTCTAGTTCTTTTCTCCTCTTTCTCCTTGTTTTCTCTTCCCTTTTCCTTTCTCTTCTTCTACCTCCTCCTCTTCCTCTTCTTCCTCTGCTCCCCTCTCCTCTTCTTCTCTTACATATTTCTAACTCAAAACTACACAGCAAACCAACTTGTATAGAGCTCAATCTAAAACTTTCTCTAGTTAACCAAACTAATTCCTAATTCTTTTAAGATTAATTTGTGAGCTCCTACTTCTTATGTTTTCTATAAGCAGCCTGTCAATAATTCTTAGTACTTATATATAATATTGCCATGTATTATTACAATAATTTATTTAGTGTTTTATCATTCTTGATAGCCTTTAACTCCCCCACCCCCCACCCCAGGGGCCGAACACATGATTATATTCCTGACACTTAGTAGGTGTTCAACAAATGTCCATTTACTGGGACCAGAAACTTAGAACCTTAGAACCTTAGAACCTTAGTTTCTCACTTAGTGGATTCCCATTTTACCTCTAGTTATGGTCTGGTTATAAAAGTTCAACATTAAAAATTTACCAGAACTAAGGACTTTGTGACGTCTCTGTTAGACAGACTCTAACTGCTTGGAAAAGGAACTGTGCCCTCTGTCCTTGTTTTCCCCACAGGCTGTGTAACATGTGCTCCTTCAGCACTGGTTTGTTAATTTTTCCAAAGCTAAGAAGCATATCAATCACTCTGGAATTATGGAAAACCCACTGGCAAGATCTTAGTTACGTTTGAATGTGGATGACTCACTTATAATAGAATTTATTTTTATAGGAAGACAAATTTATATCATGTTGATCAAGTTTTTGTAATCATGTCCGTAGAGATCATATCTTTTGAACTTTCTGCATTCGAATCCCAGCTCCAGCAGTGTGACCTTGGGCAAAGCAATTGCTTCGTTCCTCAGTTTCTCCATGTATATAGTGGGGATGATATTATCAACCTCATCAGTTTATTGAAAGGCCTGATGAACGAATACACACTGATGTGTCTGGCACATAGTAGGCGGCCAATAGTTGTTTGTTATCATCATTGTAGTTAAAGAATGTCACCCAAGCATTACTCTGTGTAAATACTGAGCCTAGAACTTCCTATGGAGAAATGTTAAATAACATGGATGAGGAGCTTGTAGCACATTGTGATAACAGAGCTCTGCACACTTTATCTCATTTGATTGTTCCAGCAACTCTTAGGAGACAGAACAGCCAGGAATTATTTATTAGTATACTTCTTTTATAGATGTGGAAACCAACCTTAGTTAACTGACCCCATAGCTCTTCAGGAACCAGGTAATTGGTTTATTTGAACTACATCCTGAAGAAAAACGAGTCCTGATAAAGATCACCTGTTTTGTTTTTATTTGGCCGAAGTTCTTACACTGAGTTTGAAATACTCTTGCCATGGTTTCAGGGGTGTGACATTTCAGTGTTCTGTATCTTCTGTTAGTTATTTATACTCTTATATACCCAGTCTTTTCCCTCTTCTTTTGCCAGTTAAAGAAAAATAAATAAATGAATAAAACAAAACTGTATGTGTCTTAGTTTCAGGAATCACTGGCTTCTAGGTATCTCAAACCACGGTACCTTTGTTAATAAGCATCATGTACCCCCTCTGTGCCTCAATTTCCCATCTGTAAAATGGGAATAACAATACTCACCTCTGTGGGTTTCCTGAGTACTGAGTTAATACAAAGTACCTAGAAGAGTGCCGTGAAGAATGAGTGTTCAGACAGCATTGCTGGAACCTTGAGGCCTGCACCCTCCAGAGAGGCACCTGGCTTCAGGGACTCATCCAGGCCACCCCCGCTTTGCTCTCAATCTCCTGCTGGTGCCCTTCCTGTATACCAATGAAAATTATAAACGACTCATGGCTTGAAGCAAAGGGTAAAAGAAGAATGCGATCAAAGAGACAACAATGTGAGGAAAAGAAACAGTGAGGTAGACATGCCTTGGTGAAGGACAGGAAGGTTACAGGAGGACGTGAAGGGATATAGGAAAGTCTTAGTAAGAAACCAACTAGAATCACTGTTGAATGGTTTGAATTTAAAACATACTTCCCTCCCTTATCCTTTCTCTTTAACATATTGGGCAATATAAGGACTTTTTGGTAACACTTCTCATTTTGCTATAAAATTATGAGTGTGTACATGTGTGTATGTGAGGTCAAAATTATTCCATTTTTTTTTAAGGTCAATTATCCTTAGGTAAAAGGAGAAAAACACTAAACACATCCAGGGATATGCACTGCACCAAAGACTTGAATTCACAAGAGTAAGAAAACGAAGCCTCCGGGGAAGGTTAGCGTGTGGAGCCACTGTTGTATCCCACTTTGCTGTATGAAACTATTTCTCATTTCTGTTATGTACCATGCCACTGTGTAGACTCTTAAATACTTCAAATGATTACTGGTTAATATTTAGATGTCAGTGCTTCCAATAAATCCTTTCTCTTCATAGTGTCTAAAACAATTTTCTCTTTCATAGAAATATGTTATGCCTATTAGTTTAGTAAAATTTTGTGTTTCGAGGGAATGAGAACAACAAAAGTTTCTGAGCCACCACAAGATGATTTACATGTTTTACTCTAGAAAACATTCCTATGTGCTTGAACGTTATTTAAATACTGGAAAATTTCAGCACTCCAAACTAGGCTGGCACCATTGACTCTTCAGGGTCACCATCCTGTCTTTGATGTCTTCCTCGAACTAAGTAGACCAAATATGTTCTTACCCCTAATGAGAGGGAGAAGGCATGAAGTAATTAGTAGGGAGGCAAAGATAATGTACAGAGATGAAGTCATCCTACAACATTTGTCATCTGAGGTCTAGAGCCAGGATTGATTCAACCTGCCCCAAATAAGCAAATGTCTTTAAAGAAGAGAATGAAGAATTTAAAATGTATCCATATCTTGGAACCAAAGAAAGGATTTTACTTCCAGATCACTTAATTTAAAAATATAGCTGAACCCAAACAACACTGGTTTAAACCAAATGGGTCCACTTTTAGGCAAATTTTCTTCCACCTCTCCCACCCTTAATATGGCAGCACCAACCCCTCTTCCTCCTGCTCCTTGGCCTACTTAACATGAAGATGACAAGGATGAGGAGCTTTATGGTGATCCACTTCCACTTAATGAAGAGTAAATGTATTTTCTCTTCCTTATAATTTTCTTAATAACATTTTCTTTTCTCTGGCTTACTGTACTGTAAGAATACAGCATAAAATACATATAGCATAAAAAATACGTGTTAATTGACTATGTTATTGGTAAGGCTTCAGTCAACAGTAGGCTATTAGTAAGTAAATTTTGGTGGAATTCAACATTATATGAAGATTTTTGACTGTCTGGGGTTTTGACAGCACCCCAGCCATTGTTTTGTTCAAGTGTCAACTCTACACATAGTCTAAAATTTCTCGCTTTAAACTGGTTGCATCTTAACCTAATACTTTTCTTTTCTTTTTTTTTTTTTTTTTGAGACAGAGTCTTGCTCTGTCACCAGGCGCCAGGCTGGAGTGCAGTGGCACAATCTTGGCTCACTGCAACCTCTGCCTCCCTGGCTCAAGCAATTCTCCTGCCTCAGCCTCCCGAGTAGCTGGGACTACAGGTGTGCGCCACCATGCTCAGCCAATTTTTGTATTTTTTTTTAGTAGAGACGGGGTTTCACCATGTTGGCCAGGATGGTCTCGATCTCTTGACCTCGTGATCTGCCCACCTCCGTCTCCCAAAGATACTTTTCTTTAACTACATTAGATACATGGCAACTCTCATAAGTTATTCTTTATTCTCTTTATAATTATAAAAATTGTACTGTGTCTATTAATGAAAAATTAAGTTCATACAACTTGATACAAGTTTGTTGTATTCATGTGTGTGATGTATTTATAATTAAACATCACAGATAACTGCAAGCTCTGTATTTTAATTAACAAAATGTTAAAATTCCCAAAGTAACGTGAGATTGATAGCAGCCGCAATTCAGTGCTTGCTGTTTTCTAGTTGCTTCGACATACCCACACTGTGAACATACCCCCCCAAAAAGGCGGAAGCTTTTTTGTACCTACAGTATGCTTGTTAGTGGAAACAATGCAAGAACATGGGGTTTGGTAGCACATTGAATGGAAATCTTCACAGTTTGACAGGAAGGGCCCGATGAGAGAACTCCATGTTGTTTTGTCTATCAATCTGAAGAAGTGAAAGAAATGCCATCCCAAAATATGCGAGATTGGTATATTGATTATTTTGAGTTGAATACATTGAAGAAATTGTGGTTTCAGAAAGGGCTGGCTGGCTTTCTCTTCCATCATGTAGCAAGCCATGAGGATTCCCCTGGGAGAGGTACTCTCCTCCTCCCCATACAAGGGTGATGAAATAGCCTGATCACAAGAGACAGGGAATGAAGGGCTGCAATGGACCTGAATAAATGTACTTACTGAAGTAATCCTTATTTCCTACTAGTTTTACACCCCCCCCCCCAATATCTTCTATTTCCCTGGAAATACACTGCCCCAGTCCGATTTTCTTTGTCCTGTAGTTTTTTCTGAAATTCATCGTTCTTTGACTAAAAAGCATAAAAGCAAATTGTTTGGACCACTCCTTCAGTCTTGTTTCTCATGTGAAAATCTCCACATACATGGAAAACTGATAAAATGTGTATGCTTTTTTCTTGCTAATCTGCCTCATGTCAATTTGGTTTCTAGATCCAGCTGAAGAGCTCACTGACAGCTGAAGGGGGTTGAAGGTGATCTGGAGCTCACCTGCAGATCAGTTCCAAGTTCTAACTCTAAGAGGAGAAGGTGTTTCCCATTAAAAGAACTGGGTATATATTTAGGAATGACTTACAAAAGCAAAAACTGGTTAAAGTACCATTTTCATGTAAAGCATGCACTTTAATACCAATCCAAAGATTATAAATTCAAGGTTTTAGTATCTGCAGTAAAATAGTCAGTGGTATCTGAGATCAAGAGAGTGGGTAAGAAGCAGGGGAAGGAACGTATCACAGAATAGAATGCAGGCAGGATGAGCGTTCTGCTTCTTCCTCTCGATTGCATCACTTCACGTTGGTATTTAAGGTTTTCCTGTTCTGGCTGTAGTATCTGCGGAGGTCCCAGCGCACGGGTTCCTGCTCTGGTAAGTTGTGATCCTCTGTATTCGCCTGTCAGTCTCTTCTGTTTTAGGGGCAGCGGTTTTCCCTGTGACTTCACTTTTTTTATGGATCTAAGACGTGTTGGTTTTTCAGTTTATTCAGTGTTTTCTTTGTTGTTAGGACGGTGATAACTTCCAAACTTCTTACCTGCTAGACTGAACATCACTTCATTCTTATAGGAAAGGTGATTTTGAGCCTACCTGTAAGCTACGAGTTCATTGCTCCGTGTTAGCCAGAGAAAGTTTAGTTTGACTGGTAGTCACATTTGTGAAGAATCTGGAAGATGTGTGCCTGGGTGCAAGGTGGCTTGCATAGAAGTCTCCCTCCCACCTTCCAGGGATGAAGGGTGCCCTACACCCTCCCAAGCTGTGGCTAGAATCTCTTTGGTATTGCAGAGAGGTAGAAAAGAGAAGTGGGACCGAGACGGAAAAGATGTTTCTAGATGTTTGCGGCATGTACTCGAAGCATCCCAGAGACAAAAAAATCGAGAAAGGTATGTTTGAAAAGGATTATTAGTAAATGTTTGCTCCCTGGAAACAGATTATGCTTCTACATCCTTCAAAAAATCACAGGATACAGCACAGGGGTACAAAGTAAAGTCTGAAGTTGTTTTCAAATGTGAATATACTTGAGATTTATTTTCTCCTAACGTTTTCCTTGTGAAATCAAATCTTAGAAGAAGAAAATTCACCTAAAGACCCTGTATCCCACTGAATTAAACTGTAAAAAAAAATTATTTTAGGTGCATTTCTCCAGTTTAGTTCCCCTCCAGTTCACAGGAAATCTTGTCAAAATTTCCAGCAGAGGAGAATATTGTGAACTTGGCCCAAATCCTGCAACTTGGGGGTGGAGCCCGGAAACAGCTGCTGGGGTAGTTGTTCCCCTCCCTGCTGCTTTTCCCTCATTCACAGTCCTGGGGTTGTGCTAAATGCTGCCCGCAGAACAAAATTATCTCAGTGCTGGTTGCCAACCAAAGAAAGGCAGTTAGCTGATTAAACAAAGCAGAAGATGCCTGCCTGCCTTCCTAAAGGTGTTAAATCACTAGCTTTTTTTTTTTTTCAAAGAAATTACAAATAATAGAGGGCATACAGCAGTTGGTGAGTAGAAACCACATATTCCATCTTGAAATCTTTGTTGTTTTTGCAGGGATGCCCAGGACAGTGGGGGGCACCTTACTTAGGGCCTGGCCTGGGCTCCAGCTGCTCCTCATTTTCCAGGTTCTGATTCCCATCTAACTGAACCTACCTGTCCCCCTTGATCACTCTCTGCCATCTCCATTATAAATATATTTCCCTCTCCTTCTCAGTTAAATATGGTCCAAATTGAACTTGTCATTTTTACCCTTCAAGTCCTATTTTATAACAAACAAAAATTTCTACTGGCAATCCGGCCTTCCCTGGGGCTGCCCAGCTGCCGTTGGGGTGATTAGGGTGTTTCCTGCAGCTGAAGTCTCTTGTAATTAGCAAGCCCCTCAGGCAGTCTGGACTCTGAATTTAGCTGCCATCTGGTATCATCTGTAAATGACAATAGCACTGTATCTTCTCCCTTGCCTCAGCCCTGCCTGCACTACACACTCCCACGCCAAGCAACCCTTGAGAAGATTTCACTGCCTGGCTTCCCTGTCAGCTCTTAAGTATCAAGACACCTTGGGCTCTGGTTAATTTGGAAAGTTCTAAACAAGGTTAAGGCAAATGAGAGCCAAAAGTTTCCAGAACTATCAAGAGGATACAGCAAAAGACCACAGTGGGCCAAGTAGCCTCTCCCAGCCCTCTGTACCAATGTTCTTCAAAGTACAGCTTCTAGAATAGTGGTATTGGAATTATCTAGGAACTTGACAGAAATGCAGATTCTCAGGCCCCAGCCCAGATCAATAGTCAGAAACTCTGGGGAGGGGCCAGCAATCTGCATTTTAACAAACCCTCCAGATCCTTCTAATAGAAGCTAGTTTACCAGCTGCAGCCCTTGGCTTCTCACTGGTGCACTGTTGACATTTTGGGAAGGCAATTCCTTGTTGTGGGGGCCGTCCTGTGTATTGTAGGATGTTTAACAGCATCCCTGGACTCTACTCACTAGATTGTAGAAGTACCCCTTCAGTTGTGACCATCCAAAATGTCTCCAGACACTGCCAAATGTTCCCTGGCTAAGTCACCCCCGTTTGAGAGACAGTGGTTCGCTACAGGTTCTATGTCTAATTCCTTAGTGCTATTTGACCAATGATTGCTGATGTTAAAAAGTCTGTGTACAGTAGAGTGCTGTATGCAGTGCTTTTCAAGCTTTAATGTGCCTACAAGTCACCTGGGGATCTTGTTAAAAACCTGTTCTGATTCAGGAAATCTGAACTGGATTTTAAGACGGTGCATTTTTAACAAGCTAAAAGTGATGCCCATATTGCTCCTCTGCAGACTGCACTTTAACAAGGTCCTACAGGATCCTGAAAGATTTACTGGATGAAGGATGAATGAATAATTAAAAGCCAAGGATTCCTTTTGTGGAATGGGTAGGAATTTTTCCCTTTGTCACTGAACTCCCCATCTCCAAAATTTTTCTTTCCTTATTCCCATGTTTGCATATTAAGAAAGATCAACTTTATTAAAGATAGCTTTATATACAAAGAGTACCAAGGATCTTTGCATATGAATCATACTATATTTAGAGATACACAGAAGTAAACACCCAAAATTCATTGACTAGCCAGTGAAAGATAGGCCATCCTATCACCATCCTGCTTCACTCAACTAATATCGTTTCAATACTTTCTCTGTGCAGAGCATGCTACTCAATTGCTCGTTAAAAAAACAGATGTATGCAACTTGCATTAAATGAATACCTATAAGCTGTATGCTTTCACCATATGTATTTTCAAAATGATGTAAAAGTCATGTTTGCTGGGAGAGGCAAACGCCTTTTGGCCAAAAATACACATGAAAGAGAGAATTAGCCAGCAGGACTAAGTGTTTTCATTGTCATCTCAGTTACTGAGAAACTGGTTTCAAATGATCTTCTATCACCATAGGAGAATGATGGCATTTGCAACTGCTGAAGTGGCAGGGTAATTTCCTTCTAGAGCTAATGAATACCTGGTGCGTTCTTTGTTTCTCAGTCCATTGGCAGATATGGCTCTGAGATACAAAGATGTCTTAAAACCTTGGGGATTGAGAGCTGGCCCCTTTTTTTTTAGAAGTTCAAAAGCTTTATTTTTGCCCTGAAATTGGAAAAACGGACCGGCACGCTATCAAATATTTCTATATACAAAATGACATTGTGTGATAGATAATAGGGAAAATATTAAATTTGACATGGTATTTTGCTTAAGACAGAACAATGTGGGATGCCTAATTTCAAAAAGACACGAATGAGCTCCATGGGCTCATTTTCATTGCAGAATCCCATCATGCCACTGCCCTTCAATTTAAATTGTGCTTGTGTTGCCAATAAATCACTGGTCATAGATGAATACATTACAGTTAAAGTGCACTCTTTTCAGAGCGCACATGCATTCTCGTTTTACAATGTGTGTCAGAGACTTACTAACTGTTCGGCAAGCCCGTTTCCTCTCCCCTCCTTGGCACAAAGCTAGATAATAGTTCCGAGTCTTGCAGTTAGGTATGACCATGTAACTGATTTCTGAGCATTGTTGGTAAAACAGACGGGTTCCACCTTCACAGGTGGCCCATGAAATCTCCCCATGCATAATCCTCCATGCTCATATGGCTTCTGCTGGCTCGATGCGGATAAGCACAGGGACCTTGGAAGCCATGGTTTGAAGATGGAGAAGCCAGCATATGAAAAATTGAGTTGAAATTCTTGGTCCCTGTTTAAAGGGAGGTGTCTACTCACTAATCAGGAACACTTGCTTTGGTCTTTACATAAGTGAGAAACAAAATTTTTTCCTACATGAACCAATGTACATTTAAAAAAAAATTCATTTGTTTCAACTGTTAGCATTACCCTAATTAATATACAATAATATATTTTGTATTTCTCATATATAATTTCTCATATATAATTGATTACCCCCCAGCCGAGATTCCCTTTTCCTATCCTAGATTCTGCTGCCACATGTTGAATTTGGTTCTTCTTCCTCCTTCATTGCAGATTCTAAATCATCATCAACTTCCTATAGGCCCTTATCATTGTTCTGTACTTGCTGACCCTACCTATTTTTAGGCACCTGTCTTTAATTATCATCTGATTTTAGAGCTCATTGGTAGTCAGACATGTGATGCAGTCAGAAGAAGGAAAAAGGCAATAAAAAACATTACCTCACTACTCCTGTTCCTATTCTGTTAATCTTTCCTCCTTCCCGTCCTCTATCTCTTACCCTTTATCCTCCTTTGATTCTTTCCTATTTGTCATTATTTCCCAGAATTTCTGTTCTTATTTCTCCCTATGTCAGAGCCTCATTCTCTGCTTTTGACTGTATAGTCTTAGCTCCCTCTGCTCCACTAGCCTCTGGTGGTAGTATGTTCCCTCCATCATGGGGCATCTCCTCATCTGGATGTATAATTTTAGATGTAACAGAGGGTACAGATGCGGGAAGATTGCATAGGATGAGGTGAAAAAATCCCAAGGCACTTGAATGAGGGGCAGTTTTGCACATGGAAGTCAATACATTGTTTTAAGAAGAGAGGAACAATCATGTTGAATGTAGCTGAGATGTCAACCATGATAGGAACACATCCCCTATGCTTGGCAATTCTAAGAGGCATTCAGATGAAACCAGGAAGGAAGTTAGACTAGAAAGGAGTGACAGTATTAGTGGGAGAACTGGATACACATAGGTGCGTATAGACAACTCTTTTGAAAAATCTGTGAAGTATAAAAAATTAGAGAATGAAGAAAATGGAGCAGAGAATAAATCACTTGATGGAGAAAGTGGGGTAATGAGGAAAAGGGTCAAGGAAGACACGAATAAGCAGAGTTATGGACCCATGTTGGGGTGATGAGTAGCTACAGAGTATGAAGATGATCCTTAATAAAGGATCCTTAATAAACGGTAAGGTGAGGAGCCACAGAGGAAGAGAAAGCTGAGAGGAAAATTATGACTATGGATGAGCCTGACGGCATTTTGTTTTTCTCCAAGAAAGTCATATTCTCATAAACAAAAAATTATGCATGATGAGAAATGGAGGAAGATGAGAACTGTAACCAACACTTAAATTTACATATACACATTTACATATATTTATTTGTGCAGTAGAGAGAATTACTTATAAAAGCATATCAAAATGGAGCTGAAATACTAAAAACATGAGATGGTCTCCCAACTTTACCAGAATTCATGTTAAAAGAAAAAAATATGATTCTCATTTGTTCTTTGCATAACTTAGCATCCCATTTCTAGTAGCACAACTGGATACTCTTTTCTGGTTTTATTTGTTTAAAAATTATAGCACATGGATATGATCAGCACTTTAAAGCCCAGGGATGCGATATAACTGTCGCTCACCTGCACAAAGATGGAGATGAAAACTATCCAAGTAGATTATTGACCTTTATTCTAATGAGCAGGCTGTGTGATGTGCATCACTTTGATTTCCTTTTCTAATATAAAGAATCACCAGAAAATACAGTTATAAATTTATCTCCATCCACTCGGATTCTAATAGAGAACAATGAGAAAGTAACGAGACAGCAGCGAACTGATTATTTAATAGTAACAGTGTACATATGATGAAAATAGAATATTTCTTTAAGTTATACTTTTTATTCTACTGTACAGCCAACTGTCACTAAATAAGTGAAGCAGAGTTCCACAACTCAATTTGCTTCGATTTATTTCAATTCAATTCAATTCAGCTCTACTCAGCTCAACTCAAGAAACATATTTATTTAGGAAGCCAAAAGACATACCAAATCTTAGGCTTTGAAAATAACTGTTTTTTTCTTTCCCCCAGCACAAAATATGTAGATGAATATATCAGTATAGTAAGAAAACATATTATATTTGAATTTGGAAAATTTGGCAAGAGGCAAGAGGTTTTACTGCAGGAACGGCACCAGTTAAAAAAAAAAAAGAATGAGCCAAATTTATGCTTGGGGATGCTTTCTATTGTTACTATTGTTAAGCAACTTCATAAGTATGAAACTCCAGAATTTTTTTCTTGAAATTATACAAACTGAAATGGCATTCTGGAATCTGTATTTTCTTCAGTTGTTATATGGAAACACTGGGAGTTAAGGACAGAGGACATTTCCGAGACAGACATGGTGGTATCTTGGAGAGAGACTGGGGGAAGGAAATAATTAGCCAGTGAGAAACTTCTTGTGGAAGGTGTTCAAGTTTGCAAGGGCTGCCATAGCACAGATCTCAAACTGGGTGGCTTAGAAAATAGAAATGTATTGCCTCACAGTCCTGGAGGTTCGAGGTCTAAAACTGTGGTGTGAGGAGGGCTGTGTGCTCTCTCTCTCCCCTGAAAACTGTAGGGGAGAATCCTCCCTTGCTGCTTTCCAGCTTCTGGTGGTGGCCATCAATCTTTGGTGTCCCTTGGCTTGCAGCAGCGTCTTGCCAATCTCTGTCTCTATTGTCACGTGGCATGCTCCTTATGTATCTGCATCTTCTCATGGTGTTTTCTTCTTCTTATGAGGAAGTGCCAGCCATACTGGAGTAGGGCTCACCCTCATGACCTTACCCTAACTTGATTCCATCTACAAAGACCCTAGTTTCAAATAAGGTCACATACAGGTTCCAGGGATTAGGATTTAGACATATATTTTGTGGGGACACAATTTAACCCATCACAGGAGGTATGACTTGAATGCTTTTATATGGAGAGTGACTTCTAATATTCTGTATTAGGCTCTCTCTGCAGAGCTGCTCTGTGTCTAATGTTACTAGATCTTTAGTGGTACTCCCAAATCTTCAATAACCCTCTGCCCCCTCCTGATGTGAGCAGCATTTTTACAAAATCAAGGTAAAGAAACTTTGTTCTATGGCTTCACCAGTGTGAGGCAGAGAAAAAAAGAACAGATTTGAGTACTGAATAATATAGAATGACAAAGAAAATAAACTAAATTTCTGTAACAAAGAAAACCCAAATACAGTGGCTTTAATAAAACAGAAGTTCAATTTTCTCTGATCTTACAGTCTATAGGTTGGTTGCCAGTTCAGGTAAGGCAGGCAATTCTGCACAAGGCCACAGGGGACCCAAGTTAGCGAGCATTTCTGGATACAAGTTAACTATTTCCTTGTCACCATTTCTAGCGAGCAAGAAGTAAATAAAAGAACATATAGGCAAACTGCTTCCTTTTTGAAGGCCATGGTTTAGAAGTTCGAAGCATCATTTGCTCTCAACTATCACTGGCCAGAAATTGATCAGATTGGTCAGACCTGGCTGCAAAAAAGTCTGGAAAATGTAATCTCGGTCTGACCAATGGTGTGCCTTGCTGAAACCTGGTGGGAGGGGGATTCTGGTTCAAATAGTAAGAGAGGAAATGGAAACCAGGGAACGATGAGCAATCTCTGTCACAGGTAACAAAACGTGAAACTGAGAGTTCACTGAGAATAAGAAATGGTTGTTAGAATTAACTAGATTAAACCCTCAGGAATTCTCAGGCACTTCAGGACTTCCAAAAGACAGTATGGCAGTTGAAAACCTCTGGGAGTTGTTGGAAGTGTGGTGTTTACCAAAACAAGGGGCCTAACTAATAATAGTTTTTATTTTCAAAGGACGAGGTGACCACAGCTGATAACTAGACTTTATGTAACAGAAGAGAGAAGCTTCTCTTGGAATCTCAGTATGTAAAAAGTAAAAATGAGGGAACTATAGTAAACTGTATTAAAGTAGTGTTGCAACTGTGGTTTTAAAGATGGGGAAGAAGAGGATTGAGAGTTGATTTGTAATCCATTGTCACATTTATTATAAGACAAGCAACTGAACAGTTTTAGTGAGAAATTATGGAAAACACAAGGGGCAAAAACCAACAATACCAAATGTAATCACGTTCATTTTGAGATTTAAACAGAGCATTCATATTGAAGTTCTAAAGTTACATATAATAAAGTTAACCAAGTTCTGGTAGCAAGGCCCAATACATTTGGTTCTATACAAATAATCCAATATTTGCTTAAAAATGTTTACAAACTACTGCTGGCATGATACTTAATGGCAAAACATCCAAAGCTTTTCCCTCAGCTTGAGAACAGCCAAAGATAATCACTATTATATTGTATTGAAAGTTCTACCCAGTGTACTAAGGCAAGCAAACAAACTTGTCCCCGCTAAATTATTTCTCAAAATAAGAAATAGGACTGTAAGGCTTTTTTTTTCCTGACAAACAACATAATTATACATGTAGAAAATCCAAAAAAATTCGCAAGTAAACCATTAGAACTCAGCAAAATTGCTGAATTAAAAGTCAATATAAGAAATCTTATTTTTGTATTAGAGTAACAAATAATAAATTTTAAATACCATTTGCAGTGGCATCAAAGAAATCAAATATCTAGCAATGAATGTAGAAAGATATTTAAGACTTCTGCATTGAAAATAATGTTATTAGAGTTATTAAGGAGAAATAAAGTAAGCAGATATATCTCGTTTATGGATTGGAAGACTCAAAAATTATTTAGATGTTAATCCTATACAAATTGTTCTATAGATTCATCACAATCTCTATTAAATCCTCAGCAAGTTGTTTGTGGAAAATCAGAATCCTTAAACATTTATATGGAAATGCAAAGGCAAAAGTTTTAGCTAAATCAATCTGAATTCAAAAATCGAAGCAAGAGGGCGTACCCTGCCAGATATTAAGACCTATCAAAAGCTAGTCTAAATAGTTGTTATTGGCTCAGTGATAGGCAGCTAAACCTATTATAGTCCATAGTGCATACTATTATTTATTTTGGGTTCAAAATCAGGCAAAACTAATCTGTAATGTAGAAAGTCAATATACTGTTTACTATGGTTGAGGTGGAGAAGTTACTGGAAGGATGAGAAAAAAAACTTCTGGGGTTTCTGTATCTTGATCTGATAGGTGGTTACCTGGATGTATTTAATTTGTTAGAATTCAGAACACTGTGCAAATACAATTTGTGTACATTTCTCCATACAGATTGTACTTTAATACAATTAAAAACATCAATTCTACTATCTTATGGTTACATGCCAGACAAAATAATTAGAAGGCCCAGTTTAAACTCTTAAGGAATTTCATAAGTCCAAGTAAGAAAAATGAAATTCATGCCATGGTATGATTTGAATGCCAAAGAAGCAATAATTATAATGAAAATAATATACCAGAACTTAAATGAGGAGGCAAATTTAAGGAAAAACAAATGGAATTAAAATAATTTCTAGGACAAACCTTTACTTTTGTTTTGTTTTGGATGCAGTGTTTGGAAAAGACATGCAATGTTGTATTTTAAAATAACATATATCTTTTAATTTCACAAAGTAGTAAATTTTGCAAAATAAAATTTGTGTGAGAATTCTAAGGAGGTAAAACAAGTTACAGAAAATCCTGAAGCAGATTTAACTAACAAACAATAAAAAAGTGTTAAAAGAATATTTGCCTAGCAAGTGAAGGGTTCATGAAGGTGAAAAAAAGTCAGTGACTCCATGACATTTCTATTAATCTCCTATGAGTGGGTCAAATTTGTCCCTTTTTAATGACTTTTTCCAATCTACTATAGTTGGCCCTCTATGGGTTCTGCACCCATGGATTCAACCAACTGCAGATAAAAATATTTGGAAAATATAACACAACAATGAAATATTTGAAAAATATAACACAACAATAAATAATACAAATAAAAACAATATAGTATGACAACTATTTACATAGTATTAGGTACTGTGAGTAATCTAGAGATGATTTAAAAAATATGAAAGGATGTACACAGGTTGTGTGCAAATATGATACCATTTTATATAAGGGACTTGTGCACCCTTGGATTTTGGTATCCTGTGGGATGAGGGTAAGGGGTCTCAGAATCAATCTCCCACGGATACCAAGGGAAAATGGAAACTTTCTACCCTTTTTTTTTTTTCTTAGTCCAAGTAAACCTATCTTGGTGGAGTTTAAATGAGGATTTTGAAACCCAAATACTGATTAATTATTATAATTCCCATGGGTTCAACAGAAATGAACTCAAAATGCAAAAAGCACCATCCCTTTCAACAACAAATTACAGCACTTCTGAGTGACCTGACATTTTAACTACATAGTAAAATTGGAGATACAAAATGTAGACACCAACCATAGCTTGTATGATATACTCTGACTTCAAGGCAGTTATTTGCAACTCATGGTCTCTTTTATGGAAGATTAGAAGAAAAAACTGTTTTCTACTCACTGCACTTCTGACATCAGATATGTGGTTTTCCAAATTAAGCAATTCTCCGGTTCTCTGTGGACACCAAGAGGGTGTCCTATAATTTAATTCAATTCTGATACCAATTGCCTAGAATTAGTATAGACCCCTGAGATTAAGGAATCGGGCACACAAGACTGTCCCCCCAGTTCAGATATCAATCCCAGTTAGTGGATTCCTGTGTTATCCACATTTCTATCTTACTTGTGTACAAATCAGGGGTTCCTACAAGCCCCTCTTTTATTCAATAATTTGCTATAAAGGGTCACAGAATTCAGAGAAACATTTTACTTATGTTTACTAGTTTATTTTAAAGAATATCATAGAGGATACAAATGAACAGTCAGATAAAGTGATAAATAGGGCAAAGTAGAGGAAAGGGGTGTAGAATTTCCCTATCAAATCTGGGTGTTACCCCCTCTCAGCGTCTCAATGTGCTTGTCAGCCTGGAAGCTTTCTGAGTTCCACTGTCCAGAGTTTTTAATAAGGTTTCATAATGTGGGCATGATTGATTACATCATTGGCCATTGATTAATGACTCAATCTCTAGCCCTGTTTCCCTCTTCATTGGTTGGGTTGAGCTGAGAGTTCTAACCCTGCAATCATGCTTTGGTTTCTGTAGTGACTAGCTGCCATCCTGAAGCCATCTAGGAATGCTATCTAGTCATCTCATTAACATACAAAAGACTTTCATCACTTTGGAGATTCCTAAGGTTTTAGAAGCTCCTCTGTCTGGAGTCAAGGTCAATCACCAAATATTAAAACAAAAGATGCTCCTAGCACTCCATCACTCAGGAAATTACAAGGATTTTAGGAGCTCTGTATCAGGAACTGAGGGAAGAGAACAAATGCATATTTCCTATTATGTCATAAAGATCTATTTCTCAAAACAGAAGTTGAGTCTCTTCCATGGAGCATCTAAAGGTTGGAAAATCTCTTCTTATCCTATCCCTGTAAAAAATCGCCTTTGTGGGGTCTGAGGCAGTAATGATCCTCTTAGCAGGTCTCATTCAGGGCACCTGAGAGATTCTAACATGTTGAGAGGATTCATAAAATAGTTTTCAGAAGTGAGATTACATGTTTATTTTGTACATATGCTCAGAAGTTTTGCAATAAGTGCATTTTTATAATTCTAATAGATTTCCAGGGTACTGCCTATTCTTTTTTCTATGCTAATAGCCAGAGGCTGTTGAGATGGGAGCAATGTTTTAAAAATTCTGAATATAAACAAAGTAAATATCACTGCCAATTTGTGAATCTGCCAAACCTTCCAATTGCCTTATTTTAAAATTTTATTTATTTATTAAAATCTGGTTTGTCATTAATAAAAATAACAATGACCTCTAGTTTATCTTCCCCTATTTTGTACAACCAATTTTTAACTGGCAAAATCAGAGAAATTCAGATGCCACTATTACTTAAATCACAGGGATAAAAAGATAGTGGCATTAGGGTAATTGATTTTAAAAATGCAGTAGAACGTTATTTGGAGGTGTGGTTCTTTTACTTCTTGCAGTCTCGGGCACTTAATCTTATTTTCCAGGGCTATACCTTTCCAGTGAAGAACAGAAGAGCAGTATTTAGACTTAAACTTAAAAGAAATACAGTGAAAGGAAATGAGCAAACTTTCAGCTTTATCTTTAATGCTATATTATAAAGAAATTCCTCGAATCAGGTATTATTACTCTTGAAGAGAGAAGTCTCTCTAGTTATGTGACTATTACTACCCACTATATGGGATTACTAAACCCATCCAACTCAAGTTGTTTCAAACACCCTCTTTCCCTTGTATTTTCAAGGTGCATTGCATATGTATTCAGACATAGTCAAGGATATTGCCCTGGGTGTTCTGTTTGTAGTGTTCCAACTTTGGTACCTAACGTAAAGACCTGCAGAGAGTGCAAAGCAGATTATAGCTTTTGAGTGCTGGTCTTGTTCACACATCACCACTTACACCTTTAATTTCCCTCTCACAAATTCTTCAAGTTAACTTTATTTTTGTTCCTCATTTTTCTTATACTTACTTGAGTTTCTCCTCTCATTTATTTCTGAAAACTTCAGGCATTATTTTTTATCTTAAATCATGACTGTTTCTTTTTCTCTGTCCTTTAGCTGTGATTGTATATATTTTAGTAAATGTATGTTGTATTTACATCACAATTAGACCATTTAACACTAGGCGTAATAAAATTTTCGTCATGCACATCATGACTGGTCACCAACCATATTGCTTCTTTCAAAATATGTTGGTAATTGGTCCTTACTCATCTGTGATTCAGTTCACGCACAGACAGCAAGTTGTGTGCTTCCTTGAGCCCAATGATAGCCCTATGTGATAGTTTAGAAATACAGGTAATTGAAAGAGAAAATTGGTCAAAAATGATGAAAGTGTAGCAAAAAAAGAAAAGTAATAATGCTAAAAGTGAAAAATGAATTGGACATAAATGGAGTTATAGGAGAAATAGTTGCCTGTAGGAAAGTTGATACTGCCAGTGTTTGCAAGACTCCAGATGTGCAGCCAGAGAAACTTAGTGAAGGCGAATTTATTTGACATAGATGAGGAAAGTGGTTGTGATAAAAGGATGAAGATGTCCCTGTAGAAGTGTGACATTGGCAAAAAATATTTTACATTAAAAAGTTATTGGGATATTTCTTGACACTGAAAGCATAAAAGGTAAAGTGTTAGAAGCTGATCCCTTTTAGAAGGGAATGTGGCAACTCAGTAACAATGAGAAGGTAAACACTGTTCAAACTACTCTTAAGGTTTTTTTTTTAAATAATAAAAGGAGACACTTTAATTCTCAAAGTTTCTAATATTTAAAATTTCAGTGTACTAAAGAAATATTGATTTTACTATTTTTTATTCTCTTATATTTTTGGAACTAATAGTAAGACAGGTTTAATGTTTTGAGAAAAAAATGTAAAGTCACAGATCAATTGTAGTTTGTTTTGTAGGTTTTCATAGTTTCATCATGCAGTCATTTTCATGGCCCTACACAATGGTGCAAAGCAAGGGCTACCTGTAGATAGCATTTTGTGTCCACCTCCATCACAGTAACTCTCATGTTTGATTGTCATTATTTATATGTGTCTGTCTCCCACATGAGACCATTGAGCTTTTGTGGAATAGGAACAATGTCATTTCTACATTTCTCACAAATGCCTTCTATAGCGACTTGGCACATAGCGTGCCACGACAGTTTTGATGATTGAAAGAAAATATAGCTTACTTTTAATCTTAGGAATTTTACATGGGAAGCATATTGAACAACATATACTTTCTACATTTGTGTGTTTTTTGTATTCAAAATTGTTAACAGGAGGACTAAGTGATAATTTTGAGAATTTTTACCTTTATAGACAAAAGATATTTATGTCAATCTGTTTAGTGTTACTATAACAGAATACCCATGGCTGGGTAATTTATAAAGGAAAAGGGTATATTTGGCTCATGCTTCTGGGGGATGGAAAGTTCAAGACCGGGCAGCTCACCTGATGAGGGTCTTGTGCTGTTTTCACTCATGGCAGAAAGTGACTGGGGACATAGATCTGTGCAAAGGAACCAAAGACAAAAAGAAACAACCTGCTCTTTTGGTAACTAATCCAGTCCACAAGAGTAAGGACTCACTCCTGAGAGATGGCATTAATCTATTCATGAGGGATTTCTTTCCCTCATGACTCAGACACTTCTCACTAGGCCCCATGTCCTAACACTGCCATATAAGGGATCAAAATTTAACATAAGTTTTGATGGGGACAAATCACATCCAAACCAAAGCTATATATAAACCCCATCCCTCAGGAAATAAAAAGAATGTCAAATACCAACTATGAATAGTTAATTCCTGTCCCTATTGAATGAAGAATGTCCTAATAACAATTTATAGATGAAACTTTTGACTTCAAACTATGAGAAAGGGAAAATATTCCCTTATTGAGGTTTGTTTGATGAATAAACATCAAAATAAGCACATTCATAGACATAGAGCATATCTAAAACACACTGCATCCAAGGTAAATTTTAATTCTTGGTTATTACTAGGTAGTTACTTTTTCTAGGAAGTGGGATTTTAGTAGATCTAGGACGCTATGGTATTAGACCTGAAATTAGTTGTTGGTAAAATGGCAAAAATGGTTGGTATCTTGCCTTCTATGAAGTCTATTCTGTTTCTCTACATCTCAAAACATCAGATCAATTGTTGAAAGTCATTAGGCAATGTGGATTAGTTGAGAGTAGAAGAGACCTTGCAGCCTGAGGGTTGTTTTATATTGCTCGTAAGCCAGTAATTCTTAAACTTTCTTCTGAAGAATAATTGAGGACTTACATGCAGTCTTACCATGCATGACTGGTACATAGCTCCTATCACAGGCAGCTAACCATGTGAATTCAACCACACCAAACTGATCCATACCCTGTTTAACAAGATGAATCCATTGGTCACACACACTTGGATATTGGAGCATGTCAAGGCGCTATAAAAGTTTCTAGGAGCTTACTTTCAAATTCTGAATTGATCTTGCATTGTACCAGTATATAGTCCACATTTTGAATGGTGCTGCTTTATTTTTTATTTATTCTATAAATTCAGCATTTTGGGCTTCTTGATCATCAAAGACTTTCACCTTCTCCCTTCATCAGCTATTCGTTCTAATGATCATGTCTTGTACCATGCTGAGTTTTAAAAGCAGGTGTTTAAAAAATGTTTATTAGCTGAATAAATCCATGAACAAATTAACAAATGATGAAGAAATTACAGAATAAAAGACGAGTACCAATGAAGAGAATAGGAATTCAAAAAGTGAGAAGTGAGAGGCAATGAGGAGAACCTACACTTAGGTGAAGGCTCTACCTAAGTGTTGCTGGTGCTGGCATTTTACATTGCAGGTGGATACTCAGCTACAATCCTATTTGAAATATGTCAAGTAACATCTGCAATTTTGATTCAGCTAGAATAAAGGTGAGCTCAATATTTCTATAAATATGTCTTTCAAGATTAAATTAACAGACTTTAAATATCTGTCAACCAGGACTCTGACTCCATGTCATGGAGACTCTTAGAGACTCAGAATTTTTTGCCCTTTGGGGATTAAAATGGGGTTGTGAGTTGCATTGTGTGTAAGACTTACACTCTTCACAACCTGTATTAGTCTGTTTTTTTGTTGTTATAAAGCAATATCTGAGGCTGTGTAATTTATAAAGACAAGAGGCTTATTTGGCTCACAGTCCGACAGGCTGTACAAGAAGCATGACACCAGCATCTGCTTCTGGTGAGGGCTTCAGGGAGCTTCCAATCATGGCAGAAGGGGAAGGGGAGCTGGCATGTCTCAGGATGAGACAGGGGGCAAGAGGAGGAGGCACCAGGGATGCCATGCTCTTTTAAATAACCAGCTCTCACATGACACAGTAGAGCAAGAACTCACTCATTACCACAGGGAGGGTTCCACGATATTCATGAGGGATGTGCCCCCGTAACCCAAATGCCTGCCTCTAGGCTCCACCTCTGACATTGTGGGGGGTGGGGCCAAATTGAATGGGACAAATATCCAAACTATATTACAACCCAACTCTACTGTTATAATAAATAAAAAAATAAGATTAAAACTTATTAAAGTAGATGTTGAATTTTCATGATCAGAGGATAGATTTCTTTCCAAAAGCTCCTCATTTTGGCATCCCTATGGGATACATTTTTCTGTGGAAAATACAGAAAAGGGGGAAAATATTTTGAAAAGGAAATATTTTCCTTTTAGGGATATTATAGATGATGATATGCTGGAAGAAAATGCAAATAATTTTTCTCAAAAGCTGTTATAGATAGATAGATAATTAAATAAAATTTATAAGAGGCCATTGTTTTGGACTGAGCTCCTGTCTTAGGCCCCAACAGACCAAAACAAACCAGAGTAGAGTCACTCACGTTAGGTGCCACCTAATCAAACTGAAAATAGAAATGTGCCAGTTTTACAAAAAAATAGAAAATTTGTACAATCATAAGCGGTCCAGTCAACGGGAGCTAGCATAATAAGAAAACTCCCTCTGCTTAAATTTTTCAAGAAAACTAACCTGAAGTAACTGGATATCAACCAATTTGCTTTTTGCATTATGCTGTTTTCTTATTCCTGTTCAAGCTCCCTTGCAAAAATGAACTATTCTGCCATGCCCAGTGGATTGCCTTTCTATTTTGTAGATGAGATGCTGCCCAATTCGTGAATCACCAATAAAAGCTAATTAGATCTTTAGACTCCATTTGTTGAAATTGTGGTCTTTGACAATGTAGTCGTCTGCCCTTGTCCATAGTTTTACTTTCCATTGTTTCAGCTGTCCCAGGTCTCAGCCTACCTGAGGTTAATCAAGTTCCAAAAATATTAAATGGAAATTCCAGAAATAAACACTTCATTAGTTTTAAATCGCTCCCCTTTCTGAGGAATGTGATGAAATCTTGTGCTGTTCCATTTTGTGGAATGCACTGAACGAAGGAATGACTTTCGTCCTGGGCAGATGCACAGGACATAAATTATCCCTTTGTCCTGTGTGTCAACACTGTCTGTCTTACCCATCCCTTAGTTGCTTAGTAGTCATGTTGGTTATCATTATCAACAAATCACAAGAAGAAAGATAAGCACAGCGCAGTAAGATATTTTGGAAGAGAAAGAGAGAGAAACTACAGTCACATACCTTTATTGCAATATACTATAATGACTGTTCTATTTTTAATTATTGTTGCTAAGATCTTACTGTACCTAATTTATAAATTAATCTTAATCATAGATATGTATGTATAGATAAAAACAGTATATGTAGATTTCAGTATTAGCTGTGATTTCAGGCATCTACAGGAGGTCTTAAAATGTATCTCTGCAGATAAGGGGAGAATACTATATATAATCTATATATTATGTATATCTGTATCTACATTAAAGTTAGAGGAGAATTAAATTAGCAATGAAAAAGAAGTAAATATTTTAACCAGTATCAGTAATTTACACGTACAACTAGGATAATGAATTATAGGATAATGAGCAAAGGAAACATAAAATGCTTAATGGCCCTGGTACTTACGGCTGTAAAATTCTACTCTGAGTCATGTTTAATTGAAACATATGCTTTCCAACAGTTTTCACATTGCTTTAACAAGTTAACCTGACAATTTTTTACCTAAAGAAAAGATGAATCCACACATACAATACATATGTAGAGAGCCTTTTAAATGTAAAATATTGCTGTAGATGAATGTAAAGTCGATAGTCAAAGTTTGGGTTTTTTGAAGAATTTTTATAACGATCTTTCTTAAAAAGAATACTTTGTTGGTAATATCTCTGCCAAAACCCAATTTTTAGTATTCAAGTCATATTTATTTGACTTCTGCTAGTCTTCCATCCCCTCCCAACACAGCTGAAAAGCAGATCAGGCCTCCATTGATGGGCAGCTGGTTTACACAATGGTGACATCATTCTCAGAGTGTTCAAATGAATATGAATCAAATTATAACTGGGGATGAAAGAGGTAAGGAAAGATAGCTTTCTCCTTTCACAGGAGTAAATTTTGATAATGTAGGCCATCCAGTTGATTCCAGTTGCAGCAGCAAGTTTGAAATTAACACGTTGCAATATGGAGTCAGTTTTGACAAAATCAGAAGATTCAGTGTAGAAACGAAAATAGGAAAGAAACTCCATTAGGTAATTACAACAACTGAAGCACCAAAGCTCCTAATATCTTTAGTCTCGTGATAGCCCTGGAAAGGTTGGATGTAAATAGAAAATAGCTGAAATCCTACTAGGAAATAGGATCTAAAATCCTTTGATCTTTAAAGGATTCTTGGCTTTAAAGCAATTATTTTGGAAACTGAGTAACAATGTCCTAACTGTACACAGCAATTTAGGCTAATTTCCACTAATTTATATAATAGTATTTCTTAGATATAATTGAAATAATTTTGATTATATGACAGCAAATACATATTAGGTGCTGACAAAAATAACAAAATATAGCAAGGATAAACAAGTCTATAAGCAATGCGCCTATATTATATTCACACTACAAGTATGAAACTTTCATTAAAAGGGGAGAAATTCGTTTTGTTTTCCTCATTCAACTACAGTAAAAATATTAATTTGATAGGTAGTTACAGCTACCTGGTAAGTTTTAAAATCTTCATTCCTTTGAAGTAATTAAGGATTTATCGTATGATTTTGTAATTATAGTTAATGTATTTTTAAAACTTTTTACAGTTTAAAATACTCCTTTAGAACCTATTAATGTTTCTTTTCATGTTTCACCAGATTGTGTGCAACAATTGTGATTTAAATCTGATTTGCACAACTAAAGTATTTGGTGGCCATATATAATGAGGAGCTATTAATTCTTTTAAATCCATAAACATTATTTTAGAATGGTGAAGTAATGTCTCTTAGAAACACAAAGATAATTGAATCCAGTTATAATACGTCAATAAATGTGTAGAGCATGGACAACCTCTGAATAGTGTCACAATATTTTGAGAATTACAAAAGATGGGGCTTACGTTAAAGATTCCTATACCTAATTAATCACTCAGTTTAGTGGAGATATTAGCCTTAGACCAGATCAGAACCACGATTATAATGAGAAAACAGATTGAGGAGATTCTAAAGAGATAAAATATTTCATAAGAAATGTGGAATTATTTCTAAATCCCAAAGTGCAATTAGTTTTAAGGGTATTTTTTCAAACATTTATGCCATAAGTTTCCTCTACAACATTCCTGCCAACTGATCCAGCATCTGCTCACCTTCCTCCATGAAAGGGAACTCACTGTCCCTTAAGGTAGCCCAATGTCGAGGCAGTCAAGTGGTTCGTTTTTCTTATCGATTTGACATCTACCCTTCTAACCTTCTCCCAAGTGAGACAGCACATTCAAATAATTGAATAGGACGCATTCTCCAAACTCCTCTCCCTGCCCTAACTTCTACCTACTTGTTTGCTCTGGCCTTGCCTTTCAAATTTTCATTCTCTCAGTCTGAAGTTTGAAAAAGGGAATATAAATTATCCTGGAAGACTTTTGCAGGGGGATCCAATGGAACAAATACTAATAAAAGAAAAAAAAAAAGAAAACCTACTTACTTCTTCCTGGAGAAGTTTATCCACTGAATATACTTTTTGTGAATGAAAGAACCCATTGATAAGATTAACTTTCACTAGGCAGCACTGCAGATGCTTATGTATAGACATTCTGAGCAGAGGACCTGATTTTAAATTCTGGATTTTTAATTTGCTAGTTGTGTGAGCTTGGGCAAATGACTTAAGTTCCCTGAACTCAGTGTCCTTATCTGTGAATGGTAATACTTAATGATAGTACTTTTTCCCCCCCCCCCAGGGTTACTATTATATGAGATTTAAATTATTTAATACAAAGCATTTAGAATGGTGTCAGGTACATAGTAAGCATCCAATAAGTGTGAATGATTAGTGTTATAGAATACATGGAGATGAGAAGAGAAAAGAATTGGGGGAGGAGAGAAGAGTGAGAAAGGAGAGAGGGCATGGTAAGGAAAGCAGTGATATTCTGCAGACCATGAACTTCACACTCTCACCTAATTTCATTCCTGAAATTGCTCAACCAGAGAAGGTCTCAGCCAGGAGGGCCATGGCAAGTGTGAAATGAACTAAAAAGTCGAAAGGATTATATGTGATGCTGTGTAATTCTTAATGCCCTGCTGAATAACATCAGATAAGCTTTGGTTGGTTTTCACTTTATTTTTAAAAAATTTGCATGTTAACTTTTGTTTAGATATTTACATAATTCACAATTCTAAACATATAAGGAGATAGGGAAAAAGGTATCTGCTCACTCTGTTCCCCTATCCACTCAATTCCCCAGTCATGTAGCTACCAATTTTATCAAGTTTTCAAATGAGAAGCTGTTATTAGGTGATAGGTAGAGACAGAGTCTTAATCCCAACTCTCTGATTTTGGAACACAAGGACAGCAAAAAGGCAGTTTGGAGAAATGTTTTCCAAATATGTCTCTATTACTTATTTTTTCCATTTTTAACAGTAGGATAGTTATTCTCCATGAGTACATTTTGGAAACTGGATAAATTTTTCAAGGATGCTGCTTTGTTAACTTGTCAAGATTATACGTATTTCACACTGACTGTATACATTATCTATATGATAACAGAAAATCTTTTATGAAGAAGAACCAGATACATTATATTTCATGTAGGCTTTGATCTATGAATTTGTCTTAGGCTTGTGTTTCAAAAAAAAAAAAAAAACAGCCTGATGCAGTTTTATCTATCAAACCTAGCTTCAGTAACAAAGTCTGAGGAAACCAAATCATATTGTGTTGGTTTGATTTCACTTTTCTAGACAGTATATAGAAGGGTAAAAGGTCTCTGATTCTATCAAGTATGCCCTGATAAATAAATTTTGTGATTTGTTCATCTTCTCTCCATCTATCAAAATGAAACTAATAAACAGCCCCAGATGCAGCAGTAGAAAGATGAACAATGTTTTTTTCCACACCAGCCCAGTAGAAACTAGTATCTTCCAGAAAGGGGGCTGATTGTCAGTTTCCCCTCATGGCCAACTCCCCCTGACTTAAGAAAGACACAAGTGACAGAGTGGAAGTACTAAACTCTTCTATTAGGAGGGCTTCACTGGTAAATATTGGATTTAACCTAAAAGTTAAAATGTGGAAATATACTGAACTGATGAATAGTGACATGCACCATGAATTTTCTCTTCCTGTTATTTTGTGAAAAAAAAAAAAAGTACTCGTAAGCTTTAACTTTATAGTCAGACATCTCACATTATTGGCTTGCAGTGGGAATGCTTCAGGAAGAAGCTGTTTATGCAGAGCTATACACCACATTTTTACACAGTGGGTATGCAAAACAATTTGTATTATGCCATGAAGGCACTATGACATACTTTTGAATGGATATTTATATGTGTGGCCCTTAGGCGATGAAATTAGGATCTCTCTCCATTTCAGTGTCTTACTAGTTTGTATCAGTTCCCTCTCTTTCATGACATTATTATGGTGTGAATAGCAAGATGATTCTGTTTACTAAAGATGCATAGTCCAAAATGAGGGTGGAAGTGTATATTAGTCAGGACATTACTCTTGTTATATGTCTATGGTAGGTTGGCAGGAGCCAGTGTGGGGAAGGTCTCTGCTCCATATAGTCACCCAGGGATCCAGCCCGTCAGAGGATCCACCATCTTATGGTTGCACAACCTGGAACACACAGCACCTGTAGTCATCACAGCAGGAGAAAAGAGCAGATGGATAGCTCACACCTGTCCTTGTGTGCTTTAGCCTGAGTCATGGGTTTCCTAGAGCCTGTCTTCTAGTCACTAATTATTAAATTGATTCCTCTTATCAAGTGTGGATCACACTCACCTCCTCCTCATGATCTCCTTCAGGAGAATTCCTGTCTCTTCTGTAATGACTAAGGCCCATCAATCATAGCATTGAATTCCATCCCTCAGATTTCTGGGTGATTCACAATAGTCCTTACATCAGGGATGAATGTAGTTTTTCTTGATATGGAGGCTTTGAAATAAAAATGTAAGCTAGCTGCTCCTTTTCTGAGTGCACATGCATGTGTATTCACATACTCATACACACAAAATACAGTGGCAGAACAGGGAAAAGAGTAACTATAATAAACACTTCCCGCTGAGAAGAAAGAATAGGAACATACAGCAATCACTGCACGGTACAACTCTGAAATCCTATTGGACAGGCATTGGCGGGTGAGGAAACGTCGATAATATATTTAAAAGAAATTCTCAAAATCTATGTTAATCAGAACAACAAACACTCATTCTCAGTCTAGGGTATATCCAGGAATGGAAATGTTTCATGATATGGCACAGATTCTAATCTCTGGGAAGAGCTCCTTTATTCATTGAATTTTATAGTCCCTAACTTTGCATTCTCAGTAGCTTATCTGCCCATATTCTTACTGGCCACTTCTGAAGTCGGCCTTGGGTAATATGCACACGTTGGGGGCTGTACAACTTTTGTCTACTTCCTGCTCAAGGAAGTTTTGAGAACCTAAGGGTTAAAGATTCAACAGGTCATAGGACCTTTTTATTGGTGGGAATGTCTAAGCCTTAACTTTTCTGGCACTGCAAATCTCACAAGATTTATTACATAATCTATTTTTATTCTAGTCTTTTCCAAATTCCAGAAATTACAACCACAATTCTTTTTGAGACTGTTTCACAGATTTGTTATATATTTTTGCTTTCTCTCCTTTAATAATAGATAGTGCCCTTCTGGGGGTAAGCTATGCCTTTAATCTTATCTTTTCCATGAGCCTCTTACCCACTGTCAGTTTTTACAGGGGGCTATATTCACAGTCTGAATTTTTTACCTGTGGTTTATTTATTCATCAAGAGGTTTGTTTTAATGGGTCGTTCTCAATTTTCTCTCTTTCTGTTTGGGCTTTTAAAGAAATTGGCCTTCCAGTATTGAAAAATCTTGATTGCTGGAATCTTTCTACTTGGCCTTTTTTTTTTTGGTCTTTTTTTTTTATTATTATACTTTAAGTTCTGGGATGCATGTGCAGAGCATGTAGTTTTGTTACATAGGTATACATGTGCCATGGTGGTTTGCTGTACCCATCAACCTGTCATCTACATTAGGTATTTCTCCTAATGTTATCCCTTCCCTATCCCCCAACCCCCAACAGGCTCCACTGTGTGTGATGCTCCCCTCCCTGTGTCCATGTGTTTTCATTGTTCAACTCCCACTTATGAGTGAGAACATGCAGCATTTGGTTTTCTCTTCTTGTGTCAGTTTGCTGAGAATGATGGTTTCCTGCTTCATCTATGTTCCTGCAAAGGACATGAACTCATTTTTTTAATGGCTGCATAGTATTCCATGATATATATATATGCCACATTTTCTTTGTCCAGTCTATCATTGATGGGCATTTGAGTTGTTTCCAAGTCTTTCCTATTAGGAATAATGCTGCAATAAATATGTGTGTGTGTGTCTTTATAGTAGAATGACTTATAATCCTTTGAGTATATACCCAGTAATGGGATTGCTGGGTTAAATGGTATTTCTGGTTCTAGATCCTTGAGGAATCGCCACACTGTCTTCCACAATGGTTGAACTAATTTACACTCCCACCAACAGTGTAAAAGCATTCCTATTTCTTCACATCCTCTCCAGCACCTGTTTTTTCCTTCCTTTTTAATGATTGCCCTTCTAACTGGTGTGAGATGGTATCTCAGTGTGCTTTTGATTTTCATTTCTCTGATGACCAGTGATGATGAGCATTTTTTCATTTTTGTTGGCTGCATAAATGTCTTCTTTTGAGAAGTGTCTGTTCATATCCTTTGCCCACTTTTTGATGGGGTTTTTTTTTCTTGTAAATTTGTTTAAGTTCCTTGTAGATTCTGCATATTAGCCTTTTGTCAGATGGATAGATTGCAAAAAATTTTCTCTCATTCTGTAGGTTGCCTGTTTACACTGATGATAGTTTCAGAAGCTCTTTAGTTTAATTAGATCCCATTTGTCAATTTTGGCTTTTGTTGCCATTACTTTCAGTGTTTTAGTCACGAAGTCTTTGGCCATGCCAAAAGTTCTGAATGGTATTGCCTAGGTTTTCTTCTAAGGTTTTTATGGTATTAGGTCTTATGTTTAAGTCTTTAATCTACCTTGAGTGAATTTTTGTGTAAGGCATAAGGAAGGGGTCCAGTTTCAATTTTCAGCATATGGCTACCAGTTTCCCCAACACCGTTTATTAAATAGGGAATCCTTTCCCCCATTGCTTATTTTAGTCAGGTTTGTCAAAGATGAGATGGCTGTAGATGTGTGGCATCATTTCTGATGCCTCTGTTCTGTTCCATTGGTCTATATATTTGTTTTGGTACCAGTAGCTGTTTTTGTTACTGTAGCCTTGTAGTATAAAGTCAGGTAGCATGATATCTTCTTTTTTTTTTTTTTTTTTTTGCTTACGATTGTCTTGGCTGTATGAGCTTTTTTTGGTTCCATGTGAAATTTAAAGTAAGTTTTTCTAATTCTGTAAAGAAAGTCAATGGTAGCTTGATGGGGGATTGCATTGAATCTATAAATTACTTTGGGCAGTATGGCCATTTTCACGATATTGATTCTTTCTATTCATGAGCATGGAATGTTTCTCCATTTATTGTGTCCTCTCTTATTTCCTTGAGCAGTGGTTTGTAGTTCTCCTTGAAGTGGTCCTTCACATCTCTTGTAAGTTGTATTCGTAGGTATTTTATTTTCTTTGTAGCAATTGTGAATGGGAGTTCACTCATGCTTTGGCTCTCTGTTTGTCTATTATTGATATATAGCAATGCTTGTGATTTTTGCACATTGATTTTGTATCCTGAGACTTTGCTGAAGTTGCTTATCAGCTTAAGGAGATTTTGGGCTATGGGGTTTTCTAAATATACAATTATGTCATCTGCAAACAGAGACAACTTGACTTCCTCTCTCTCCTATTTGAATAACCTTGATTTCTTTCTCTTGCCTGATTTCCCTGGCCAGAATTTCGAATACTATGTTGAATAAGAGTGGTGAGAGAGGGCATCCTTGTCTTGTGCCAGTTTTCAAAGGGAATGCTTCCAGCTTTTGCTCATTCAGTATGATATTGGCTGTGGGTTTGTCATAAATAGCTCTTATTATTTTGAAATATGTTCCATCAATACTTGGTTTTATTGAGAGTTTTTAGCATGAAGCTGTGTTGAATTTTATCAAAGGACTTTTCTGCATCTATTGAGATAATCATGTGGTTTTGTCATTGGTTCTGTTTATGTGATGGATTACATTTATTGATTTGTATATGTTAAACCAGTCTTGCATCCCAGCAATGAAGCCAACTTGATCGTGGTAGATAAGCTTTTTGATGTGCTGCTGGATTCAGTTTGCTATTTTTTTATTTTGGATTTTCACATCGATGTTCATCAGGGATGTTGGCCTGAAATTTTCTTTTTTTGGTGTGTCTCTGCCTGGTTTTGGTATCAGGATGATGCTGGCCTCATAAATTGAGTTAGGGAGGAGTCGCTGTTTTTGTATTGTTTGGAATAGTTTCAGAAGAAATAGTACCAGCTTCTCTTTGTACCTCTGGTAGAATTCAGCTGTGAATCTCCTTGGTCATTTTTTTTAAATTGCATTTTAGGTTTTGGGGTACATGTGAAGAACATGCAAGATCGTTGCATAGGTACACACATGGCAGTGTGATTTGCTGCCTTCCTCCCCATCACCTACATCTGGCATTTCTCCTCATGCTGTCTCTCCCCAACTCCCCACATCCCACTGTCCCTCCCTATTTCCCCCCCCCAATAGACCCTAGAGTGTGATGCTCCCCTCCCTGTGTCCATGTGTTCTCATTGTTCAACACCCGCCTATGAGTGAGAACATGCAGTGTTTGATTTTCTGTTCTTGTGTCAGTTTGCTGAGAATGATGGTTTCCAGGTTCATCCATGTCCCTACAAAGGACACAAACTCATCATTTTTTGATGGCTGCATAGTATTCCATGGTGTATTTGTGCCACATTTTCCCTGTCCAGTCTATCGTCGATGGGCATTTGGGTTGGTTCCAGGTCTTTGCTATTGTAAACTGTGCTGCAATGAACATTCGTGTGTGTCCTTGGTCATTTTGTTTGCAAAAATTTAGTTGAGTTTTTCATCTTTATTTTGCAATATGCTAACAAATATAGCCAGTAGCAACGTCTTTTTCCAGTGTCTTCTTTAAGACTCGAGTTTCTCAAGCACATTGACACCTGGGCTGGACATTCTTTTTTTCAGGGGTTATCCTGTGCATAGTAGGAAATTTAGCAGCATCCCATGCCTCTACTCACTAGCACCCTCCCAACTGTGACAATCAAAAATATCTCCAGACATTACCAATATTCCCTAAGAGGCAAAAATTGCCCATTTGAGAATCACTGTTCTAAAGCCACAAGCACATTGGGTATGTTGTCTGCTTTATGAGTTATATACAACAGGCATCATTTTAATTTAATGTTTTGTTATTGGAGCCTCTGATGTCTTTTTTTTCCCTGTTGACCCAGGACTGCCAAGCCAATGTGACATGCTTTAGGTTTTTGTAACAGAAGCAGTCAACTTGCATGAATAATTTCTATAGTAAGCAGGGCAATTCAGTGGCTTTACATAACAAATGTTCTTTCTATTCTCATTTTAAATGTATAATGGATTGGCAGGGTGGGAGGAAGATGTCTCTGATCTACAGTCACTCAGGTACCCTGGCTGATGGAGGCTCCATGATGTTAAAATTGCATCATCTGGAACATGCAAACTTTCTCAGTGTAAGTAGCAGAAGAACATCTTGGAGCTCTCTCCCCCACATCTTTTATGTTTTGTCTTGTAAATAATACATGTCACTTCCACTTACAGCCCACTGGCCACATAAAATTATCTAACAACAGGAGAAGTCATTTTCATGTCCAAAGGAGACTATATTAAGATATTACTAAGTACCAGTAATATCTACCACAAATAGCAGTGGAATTATATTTATTTTAATAGTTAACAGACTTAAATTGCCTTATTTATTGATGTATTTGGGGGTGTAGAGTTTTATCATATGTGTGGATTACCATACCCACCCCCACAATCAGAATACAGAACAGTTCCACCACCCCCATATTACCTCTTTGTAGTCTTAGCCTCCCCCTAATCCCTGGCAAGTACTGATCTGTTTCCTGTTACTATGTTTTTGACTTTTCCAGCATTTATATGCTTTTTACATATAAATGGAATAAAATATTAATAGTATGTCACGTATGGAAACTGGCTTCTTTCATTTAGCTTAATGTCTTTGATTCATCCATGATGTTGGGTGTATACATGGCATGTTCCTTTTTATTGCTGAGTAGTATTCTGTTGTACAGATGTACCAGTTCGTTCACCCATTCATTGAAGAATATTTGGGTTATTTCCAACTTTGAACCAGTATGAATAGAGCTGTTAGAATCGTTCATATACCGATGTTTTATATGGCATAACTTTTCATTTCTCTAGGATGTAAACACTTAAGAGTAGAATCGTTGGGTCACAGGGTAAGAGAACATTTTACTTTGTAAGATACTGCCAAAACTGTTTTCTGAAGTGGCAGTACCATTTTATATCAACACCATGTATTAGTCAGCTCAGGCTCCCATAACACAGTATACCACAGTCTGGTGTCTTAAATAACAGAAGTTTATTTCCTCACAGTTCTGAAGTCTGGGAGTTCAAGTTCAAGGTTCTGGCCAATTTGGTTTCTGACAAGGGCTCTCTTCCTGGCATGCAGACAGCTACCTTCTAGGTGTATCTTCACAAGTGGGAGAAAGAAAGAAAGAGCTTCCTGGCATGCAGACAGCTACCTTCTAGGTGTATCTTCACAAGTGGGAGAAAGAAAGAAAGAGCTTCCTGGCATGCAGACAGCTACCTTCTAGGTGTATCTTCACAAGTGGGAGAAAGAAAGAAAGAGCTCCCTGATGTCTCTTCTTAAGCGATAATAATCCCACTGGATCAGGCAATATTCCTATGACCTCATTCAACCTAATTCCTTCCTTGGAGGTCCCATCCATCTCCAAATACAGCCACGTTGGCATTAGAGCTTCATCATACGAATTTGGATGAGGGAACACAAACATTCAGTTCATAACCAGCAATGTGCAAAATTCTAATTGCTCTGCATCCTTCGCAGCACATGTTATTGTGAGATTTTTAAAAATTTGGTCATTCTAATAGATCTGCAGTGGTGTTTCAAATGGCTAAGGAAGTATTTGTATTTTCCTAATGGCTAAGGGTGTTCAACATCTTTTCATCCACTTATTTACCATCATGATATCTTCTTTGATAAAGTATTTATAAAGTATTTTTTCAAGTCTTTTACTCATTTTTTTTACAACTTGAATTGTTGATTTATTATTGAGCTTTGAGAGTATAAAAAATATATTCTAGATACAAGCCTATTCCCAGGTCATAACATATTTTCTCCTGTGTTTTATATTAGAAGATTTATATTTTTAAGTTTTACATTTAAACCTGTGATATATTTTATGTTAATCCTTTTATGAATGTTAAGTTTAGGTATCAAGGTTCTTTTTTTGAGGGGGATATGGATTGTTATAGACTGAATATTTGATACCCCAGTGTGATGGTATTTGAAGGTGGGGCTTTTGAGAGATACTTAGGTTTAGATGAGATCATGAGTGTGGGTCCCCCATGATGAGAGCAGTGGTTTGTTTTGTTTTGTTTGAGATGGGGTCTCACTCTGTCACCCAGGCTGGAGTGCAGAGAGTGATTTCCACTCACTGCAAGCTCCACCTCCTGGGTTCAAGTGATTCTCATGTTTCGGCCTCCCTAGTAGCTGGGATTATAGGCGTGTACCACCATGCCCAGCTAATTTTTTGTATTTTTAGTACAGATTGGGTTTCACCATGTTGGCCAGGCTAGTCTTGAATTCCTGACCTCAGGTGATACACCTGCCTTGGCCTCCCAAAGTGCTGGGATTACAGGTGTGAGCCACCATGCCTGGCTGAGTACTCTTATAAAAGAGGAAGAGAGACCAGAGCTGTCTGCCTCTCCTCACCATGTGAAGACATAGTAAGAAGGCAGCCTTCTGCAAGCCAAGAAAGGGATCTCTCTAGGAACCAAATCTTCTAGCACTTTGCACTTTGATGTTGGACTCCCAGCCTCCAGAACTGAGAGAAACAAATGTCTTCTGTTTGAAACACCAAGTCTGTAGAATGTTGTTAGCAGACGGACCTAAGACATGGATATACATTTCTTCTACCACTGTTGCAGAGTATTTTTCTCCATTGAATTTGCTGTGGACCTTTGACAAAAAGTGTGTGTCTATTTCTAGATAATTTGTTCTGCTTGAATGATTTATGTGCTCACACTTTAGCCAGATCCACACCGCCTTGATACTGAAGCTTTATAGGAAGTCTTAAAATCAGATGGTGTGAGTACTCCAAATACGTTCTTTCAGAACTATTTGGCCTTCCCTTTGCCTTTCCATGTAATTGTTAAAATGAGTTTCTCTAAGTGAAAAACAAAACAAAACTCTTGCTGACATTTTGACTTTCCAAAATTAATGCAAAATTGCATGAAATCTGTGGATCAATTTGGAAAGAATTGACATCTTAACTATATTGGGTCTTCCACTGAGTTCTCCTGCTTATGGAGTCTTCATTCCATAAATAGGGTGTGTCTCTTCTTTACTTCACTCCTCTTTGATTTCTTTTATCAGTGTTTTGAAGTCATCTTCATATAAATCTTGCCATGTTTTGTTAGATTTTTACTTAAATGTTTCCAAAAACAGCTTAAGATATTGTAAATGTTACATATTTTTCAAACTTTGATTTGTACTTGTTCATCATTACAATAGAAATAGAGTTGATTTTAGTGTTGACTTAAATTTTTTTTTTAAGTCTGTAATCCATTCCTAAATAGCATGTTATGTTGACTTTATATTTTGAAATCTTATTAAACTCACTTATTGGGTCTAGGAGTTTTTTTTATAGACCCCCCTTAAGATTTTCTTAGGGTTTTCTCCATAGACTATTATCTCATCTAAAAATAGAGACATTTTAATTTTTTCTTTTAAGTCTATAGGTTTATTTTTTTTATTTGCCATATTGCACCTACTTGATCTTCAACTACTATGTTGATTGTAGTTACTTTGGTTTCCTATTGCTGCTGTAACAAATTGTCACAATCTTAGTGGCTTAAAACAACATTATTATCTTATAGTTTTGGAGGACAGACATCTGAAATGAGTCTAATGCAACTAAAACGAAGATACTGGCAGGGCTGCCTTCCTTGCCGGAGGCTGTAGGAGTGAGTCAGTTTTCTGCCCACAATCCTTGGTTCATAGACCCCTTTCATCTTTGAAGCTAATAATGTAGCATCTTCAAATTTTTCTCTAAGTGACTTATTTGCTTCCCTCTCCCACTTAAAAGGAACCTCGTGATTATATTGGACCTACTGGGATAACACAGGATAATCTTTCTATCGCATAATTAGCTGATTAGCAATATTAATTCCATCTGCTACCTTAATTGTCCTTTGTCATATAACCTAACATAAGCATAATTTGGGGAGATTAGGCCATGAACATCTTGGGGGGGACCCTTATTTTGCCTATCACAGTAATATTGAGAATCCACATGCTTTCTTTGTTGCTTCTGATCTTCGGGGAAAAACGTTTAGTCTTTCAACAAATATGTGTTGTTAGCTGTGGGTTTTTCTGAAAGCTTTTTATCGGGTTAAGATTCCCTTTTACTCCTAGTTGACTGAGAGTTTTTAATCAAGAATGGATGTTAGATTTTGTCAAATGATTTTTCTGCATCAATTGACATGTTGTATTTTTCTTTTGTCTGTCTGTTGTAGTCTATTTGTTGATTTCATACATTCAATGAGCCTTATATTCCTGGAATAACTCCCCTTCTCATTATGTATTGCTTATATATATTTCTGAATTTAATTCTTTTCTTTCAATTCAAGGTTTTTTTCTTTTGTATCTGCTCACATAAAATTTATTTTATTTTTCCTGCTTCTCAAGGCAAAACTTTAATCACTGATTTGTGATATTTATCCTTTTTATTATAAGCATACGGTCCTATAAGTTTTCTTTGAAATGCTCATTTAGTTGTGTCTCACATGTTGTGATATGTTGAGTTTTCAATTTTGTTTAAGTTTCCTTTGAAATGCTTAGTTGTGTCTCACATGTTGTGATATGTTGAGTTTTCAATTTTGTTCGTTTTAAAATATTTTCTTATTTCTCTTGAGACTTTCTTTTCGAACCTCACAGATTATTGATAAATGTGCTGTTTAAGTCCTAAGTGTTTGGAGATTTACTAGCTATATTTCTATTAATTATTTTTAGTTGAATGTCATTATGTTCAGACAATATATTATATGATATAAATTCTTTAAAATTTTTACAGGTTTATTTCATGACTTTGCTATGGTCTATCTTGGTGAATGCATCATGAGCACTTGAAAATATGTGTATTTAGTATTAGATAAAGTGTTCTATAAATGTCAATTAGATATGGTTGGTTATAGTATTATTTTTGTATATTCTTGCTGATTTTCTCTTTATTTGCTTTGTCTATTATGGAGAGAGAAATGTCGAGTTATAATTGTGAATCAGTCTATTCTGCTATTTGAATAGTTTTTTTTTTTTTCCCAGGTAGTTTGAGGCTCTGTTTTAGATGCAGACATGTTTAGGATTCATTTATTTTTGTCTTCTAGTTGAATTAACTCTTCTATCATTATGGAATATTCCTCTTTATCACTAGAAATTTTCCTTGTTTGAACATCTCCTTTGTTTGACATTAGTGTAGCTACTCTGTTTTCTTTGATTAGTGTTAGCATGGTATATCCTTTTTCATCCTTCTACTTTTAGCCTATTTGTATTTTTATATTTCAAGTAAGTTTCTGATGGGCAGTAAATTGTGTTATGCTTTTTAAATTAATCTAAAGATCTATTACTTTTATTGGGAGTTTAGTTCATCTACAGTTAATGTGATTACTAATATGATTACCTTCAAATTTGGCAGTTTGCTTTACTTTATTTTTTTGAGGCAGAGTCTTGCTGTCACCAGGCTTGAGTGACATGATTATGGCTCATTGCAGCCTATCTCTCAGGCTCAAGTGATTCTCACACCTCAACCTTCCAAGTAGCTGGGACTACAGACACACACCAGCATGCTAGGCTACTTTTATTTTTATTTTTTGTAGAGATGAGGTCTCCCTATGTTGCCCAGGCTGGTCTTGAACTCCTGGGCTCAAGCAATCCTTCCACCTCAGCCTCCCAACCAGTTTGCTACTTTTTTTCTTTTTTTTTTTTTTTTTTTTTTTGAGATGGAGTCTCCCTCTGTTGCCCAGGCTGGAGTGCAGTGGCATGATCTAGGCTCACTGCAACCTCCGCCTCCTGGCCTCAAGTGATTCTTCTACTTCAGCTTACTGAGTAGCTGGGACTAAAGGCACATGCCACCATGCCCAGCTAATTTTTATATTATTAGTCGAGACAGGGTTTCACCATATTGGATTGGCTGCTCTTGAACTGCTGACCTTGTGATCTGCCCACGGCCTCCCAAAGTGCTGGGATTATAGGCATGAGACACCGCGCCCGGCTTGCTATTTGTTTTCTAATTGTCCCATATGTCCTTTGCTTTTTACTATTTTTCTGCCTTTTTAGTTATTAATCAGTACTCTTTACATCTCTATCTCTTTTATTGGATTACTTGCTATCACTCTTTGTTTTCTTATTCTAGGGGTTTCTTTCTATGTTCTGTGGTTTCAATGCGAGGTCAGTTTTCAGCCTTTGCACTGCTATTTGGCATGCGTGCCTCCATTTCTTGGTCCTTGGAAGTGTTCTAGCCCATATTTCTACTCTTAAAGACTTTCCCATTCTATGTAGGGTCTAATCCATGCAGAGATGAGCCCAGAAATGTGTACACCACTTTATGAAATATCTCTGTTGAGCTCCCTTCTAAGCAGGATCTCCTTGACACTTTATGATTCCCTGGGATCCCCCACTTTACCTCTTAGGGTCAAAAATATGAGGCTTCAATTTCTCCACTCTATCATTTACTTCTTGCAACTATGTCTGCAGATCTGGAGTCAGGTGGCGAGATGGCAGAGAGAGAAAAAACCAGCAGGCATTCTCCCCCTGATCTGGGGACCATAGGTGCTCTGATCGGAAAGGATTCTCCTCTCTCAGAGTTTCCACACATACCCAGCCTCTGTGGCTGCCCTGCTGCAACTTGATTTTCTGGGGACCGAGACACAAGAGAATAAAAGAAAAGAAAATGGATTTTCTTCACACTCCCCTCACCCCCTTTCTTTTCCTCTAGACCAGAACATAAAGATACCTCCTAAAGATTTTTCTGTCCGTACCTGGCTGGCTTTGATTTCAACCCAGGTGATAACAGGTGGGTAATAGGGAATGAAAACTCATTGCTGATTTGAAGGTGCTTTGATTTCTGAACTCCTTTTCCAATTTGCCTGCTACCATCTACTTTTCGGAGTCCGTGGATAGCACATGAATTCTGTCGTGTTTATATTTACATTCAGTGAGAGAAGCAGAATAGAGTTGTACTCAATCTTGCCTGAAGCCAGAATTGCACTAAAGTGTTTTGAATAATGGACTTTTAAGCATAGCATCTGGTGTGGAGTGTGGGAAGGAAAAGTCAGGGGAAAGGATTTGGGCCTCTTTTTGTTGAATCCTCAATGAGAAAGACTAAGCACATTCCTACACATCAGCAAAGCAAAAGGAATTATTTTTTCAAAGGAATTTGGTGTTTAATATTGCTCTTTAAAAAGCATCAAAGTAGTCAGTATAAAGAAAAAATATCACCGGATGTCTAATATTTATTTTGCGGGTTATTGTATTTTTATTTTGATTTAAATATCGGGTATTGCTATAACCTGTAGTTTCTAAAGCCAGATGGCTAGTGATATTGGCAGATTTCCCAGGTAACCCTGTCTCTAACTGCATCCTCAAGGTCACCATAGAGCTCTTAAAACCTGAATTCTGAAAAATAATTTTTTAGGTTTGGATCAAACATACGTTTATGCTCTCTTCTCCTATCTCTTTCCTGCCACCTACACTCAGAATATATGGCTAAAAAGTTTTCACATAATAATGTACTTGGTAATTTAGGAACTAAAGAGTTATTTTTAAAAGGTCAAAAGCTACCATTAAATAATCAAGTACAATGTGAGAGGTACATTCATCTCCTCTACTCTCCACTCTGAGGTAGGTATTTTGCAGCAGGTTTACTGCATACTGGTTACCAACTTTTTTGAGTTCTCCGAGACAGAACATACTCACACACAACAAGTTATCAGAAGTGGATTTATTATTTAAGATAGGCAGCATAGGATCTATTGTGAGCCAGTCTCCCAAGGCTCAAGGAAGCTGCCTGGGGCAGATGAAGTCTTGGCTGTACATGCTCCAGTTGCATCACGGTGGAGGGGACCCCATAGGACAGCTCACCTTGCCTTCCACGCCTCACGGGAGAACGCTTTGATGGACATCCCGCTTCCACAGGAGAGAGGAACAAAGCCTGGGCTATCCAGGGCAGTTTATCCCTAACTGAAGATGCTACATTTCCTAGAAGACAGGGACAGAAATAAGGTCTGGGCTGTTTCAGACAGTTCCTCCCTGTCTCAGCTTATTGCATTCCCAGACTCTCTACAGTTACTCTTGAGAAATATAAGGAAGAACAGGGAGAGAACTGGGTCATTGGAAAGCCACTGGAGAACTGTCCTGTAGGTATATAGGTTTAGTATTCCTGTCATTCTTGCACAGGTGAGGAAACCGAGACTCAGCGGCAGTTACCTGTCCAAGGATTGCAGAACTAACTCAAAATCGATGTTCTCTCGTGGTGTCATACATTTCTATCCATCCATGTCCTCTGTCTTTGAGAAGATAAAATCAGACAGACAACTTAGCAGTGGAGATAGTTCAAGAGATTAGGATCTGCTGGGAGTGGTATGCAGTAGGAAAGAACTTTTTCCACGTAAGAGACTGTAATTTTTCGCATCTCTGTCCTGTTTTCCCTTTGAATGCTTCAGCTAGAGTGAAACAAATCTATTTTCTAATTACAAAAAATACCTTTATTGAGATTATGGTATTGGAGCCGGGATGCTATACCTCCATCTCCCAAACCCATTGACAATTAATTCTTAATTTCTCTCTTTGTGTTCTGGGACTTCTTCAAATCTTCACACTAATTTTGCTTCTGTTGCTCTTTCTCTACTTTCTAGGCCAAAAATGAAAAACAAAAATGAGGATTTCAGTTCCCAGTTAAAAACATATATGTGATTTTTCAGACCTGGCCATAGGCAATTACAAAGTCTTTACCTGGCAGGACGTTTGGGGAGAAAGCTGCCTCCTCACACATGGGTGGTGCAAAGCCAGTGCATTAGTTTCTGAGAGGGGTTGCAGTCAAGGACTTGCATCCCTCTGGTGGGTCATACTGTTTCACATATTTACAGTCCTAGTCCAGGCGTTTTCATTCCTAGGTCTCTTTATTTGAGACCGGCTGTAGGGGTCTTCAGTTGCCTCTGCCAAGGACCCCTTACAGGAGGCAAAGGGGAAAACCTTGAAGACACTTTCCCCAACTCTGACTCAGTACTCAGTATTTTTCCACTCATAACCCTCAGTCCTTGCCCTCTCCCCCCCAACCCAGAGTCTGTAAAACTGCCTAAGCCTTTGGTTAGGGCTCCCTTAACAGTGAGATGACCCCCACATCTATGTGGATCCACCTGACCCTCAATTTGTGCATTGTTCCATGGGGGGGGGGGAAAACGGAACAGGGAGAGTCAGTACTTCCTCTGGTTTTAGACTCTTCCTTCTACCATCACAGTAAGTGATCAAAGCTTTGGCTTTTTCATTTTTTGACTTGTTGCCTCAACTGGCTACTCAGACACCTGACAGCTCAGCTAGCTCACTCTCTCCCAGCTCTGCTGAGCTCCTGACAAAAGAAGCCCACTGAAAGATGAAATGAATCTGGAAGCTGTGGACCTACTGAATTTTCTTGAAGCAAACTTTGCAGACCAGCTTTCAGAGGAAGAAGAAAAACAACTGATCCCAGCAAGTAATAGTTTCACTTTTTTATTTCTCACGCTACACTGAATTTCTCTTACGTTCCAGCTTTCATTGTTGCCATCTTTGGCATGCTTCCCATGGTAGGAAATGGTTTTGTAGTGATGTCTGCTCTATACCCACAACATTGTAAAACAGTTGTTCTTTCATTTTGTAAAATTATACAAATAATCTGAATATTACTATAATAAGAACACCCCATACAATACATGCTCATAAGTTTGCTTAACAGCTGATTGAATAAATGAATGAATGGCCAGACAATCACATAAGTACCTCAGTACTGAATCCTGGAATGAGAAAAGAGAGAAGCAGAGCAGATGGCACGTGGGGGATTGTGGAATCTACAGGGGAAGGACGGAAGGAACAGAACAGCAGGTAGTAGGGGGTGAGGAAAAAACACAGGAAGTTAAAAAGGCAATACTATACCTTTTGTTCTTACCTCAAATGCTGAAAAATCAATTTTCTGTCTCCTGATTGATGTTTCCAAAAGCTTAATATGCTGCTGTAGAACAAGACCAGGAAATTGGAGAATGTCCCTGGCACCACCCCTGCTGAGTTCTACCAAGTCTGGTTTGAATGAAATGAAAAAATCAAAGTACAGATATGTTCCATTTTCATTGGAAGCTAAAAGGTTTTTTTCCTTCAGTTTTTTTTCTCCCAGAAAAATCTTACCCTTTGAAAAAAAAAAAGCTAATACTATACCAGGGTCCACATTAGTACTCTCCTTTACGTAAATATAATTTTGACCAATGTGATCCTGGTATTTCGTTGTCTTGTCAACAAAAGCATGGTAATTGGTATTAATGCCTGAAAATCAAAGCCTTTCAGAAATGATAGGCTTGATTTAGTAGCACTGGCATGGCTCTCATTAAATCAGTGAAGACTGTGTAGTACAAATGTGCAGATTCCTTTATTCATCACTGTAAGAACCTCAGGGAGCTCTCATTGAAAATGCACGTGACAGATCAGGTGGGTAAGGCTGTGGCCCAAATAAAGAGAAAATAGAAAATGCGAGCAAAATCACATAAGATGTACCTTAAAGAAGTCATTAAGTAATCATTACTTAAGTAAATCATGCTTTTGACATAACTGGAAATATTCTGTACGTAAGAGTCTTGGAGGGGGCAAATACGCACTGCGCTAAATAGTTGAAGATTGTGAGTTACAGCTGTAAGGGATTTCTCTTCATTATTCGCTGTGAACGTAGGTTCCTTTGATTCCTTTAGGCAAGA
This sequence comes from Ateles fusciceps, assembly GCA_036589455.1. Classification (NCBI taxonomy): domain Eukaryota; kingdom Metazoa; phylum Chordata; class Mammalia; order Primates; family Atelidae; genus Ateles; species Ateles fusciceps. The sequence continues at coordinate 3,952,411 of JAZHEH010001378.1, forward strand.
ATACTGAAATCCTCTCATTTCTGAAAATTTGAGGTAGACTTCTGCCTCAGTGATTGTGTCTGTCTCCATCCTTCTCCCCACTGTGCTCGTCTCTGACACACTCTCACACTTGCATCTACACACATGCACACAGACACAGGTAGACTGACACACAGAAAGGGGATATACTCTACAATAATCTTTGCAGAGAGGAAACCTTAACGAGTAGACGGAAGTGAGGAGTAGGAGACAAGATGGACAGCAGGAAGAAAAAGGAAAACATGAAATGATGGGGGAAAGTAGAAGAGGCAAAGATTGTATGGGAAAAGAGAATGATGTACACTGGAGAGAGGGCAGAGCAGAATCTAGAGATGGGGTTCAGAAGAACATGGACATAGGGCCCCCGAGGGTGTCTTATACTGCTACAACATAAGGAGGCCATTTTAAATCCCATCCAATGAAATGTAATTACTGAGGAGCAAAGGCATTTTAATCTGTAAGATCATCTTATGGATTAAAGACTGAGAAAAGTGAGTAAGGGATCAGTTTGGTCCTTAGAGGCACCACAGGATTCCAGGCAGGAGAAGCGAATCTGCACAATACTGAGAAATAAGGAAGAGCTATCCTCAGGCATAATACTATTGGCCTGGAGATCCAATGGATCTCCTAGAATAAAATGATATTGAGGAGTTTGAAAGATTTGGTGGTACCGTAGGCAGGAACAATTAAGACTGAAGGGGGCCATTTAAACAAACAAAACAATAAAAACAGCAAAGCTAGCCTGTTTGGGAGTCACCCAATTGAATTAACATACTCTTGGAGAGAATGTGTAGCACATCTGCCTTCCTGGTGGAAATGGCAAGGGTGGTGAAGGTGCTTTTGACTTCACAGTGAAGGTGAAGTCAAATATCTTCTGTCCACGACAGGCCAGGTGCAGCAGTTTAAGACCACATGTGCTAGGGTGGAGGGGAGCTCCGCTTTTCGACTAAAGCAAGAACTTTTGGCTTGTTTTGATAACTCTCCTGATGGGTACACAAACCCGAGGCAATTTTCCCTTTTATTGTCATTATGGCCAGTCCTTCGAAGCAGCCCAGGTATGCCTGCAACGGGCAATAGTTGCAACAGCAAAACGAGTCAAATCAACACAGGTAGCAGAGGAAGCTTGGGTCATGCTCAGAGTAAAGTGCTTCAAATTTAAAATAAATCATCACAAAAGGGAAAATCACTGTTTCAGAGATATAAATAATGCAGCAGTTTTCCAGAAAGAAGCAGTTTTTTACTTAAGATCATGTTTGTTAGTTGAGCTTCGAGGAACAGCATCACACGGGGGAGGCTGGTAATCTTACTGTTTAAATCGTCCCTGAAATGTGTATGTCACTGTGTCCCTGACGAGACAGGAACAGTTGATTTTCGTCCAGAACTTGATGTTTTATAGTTTTTTACCTGTGTGATGTGAAAATGTTCACTTCTATTTATGTGACCAGAACATTTATAAATGCCTCATTTAGTTATTTGGGTAAATTCTATTCTGCTTCTCATAAATTGCTCCTTAAAACATTTGGTTGGCAAAGCTTTCAGCAAGCAGGTTCTCAAATATTGGAAATTCAGCCTGGTTGGGTGCAGACATGTTAAGATGATGAGTGATAACAGAATAAAGTGCACTGAAAAGTAGCTTAGATTAAGCCACAGGACATTGGTTGAGCATGAGTGCCCAAGGATGCATCTGAAGAATTCACTGAATCATGGCCTGAAGCGATGTAACATCACAGCAGAGAGCTGAGGAACAACTGTAGCCTAGAGAATGTGCTAGTGTGTGGAACTCAAGGACAGGTGACTTACTTTTAGCAAAATTGCTGTCTGCAGCACGAGAGTACCATTCTTCAAATAGCAACAAGACCCACAGCACAGTCACAAGCAGCAGATGTTAGGGAAATGCTTTAAGTCTTATCAATGTGACATAGCTTTAAAGTCAGATATTATATATTTACCTATTTCTATATCTGGGTAGAAAAATCATTCATGCATTTTTGTTTTTGAAAGAAATGAGTCATAGGTATATAGAAAGGCATGCACAAATATTATGAACTCAGAATAACATTATTTGATGGAAAGCAGAATTCGAATTTAGAAAATGAGAAGTATCCATGCCAAATGAAATTGATAAAATAAACCAGGTGTTAAATTATGAGGTTGCCTTAAAGTTTGTTCCATGGGTTCTAAGGAAAGTTGACATTTAGAAATTTTGTTAGATTGTTGGCCGGGCATGGTGGCTCAGGCCTGTAATCCCAACACTATTGGAGGCTGAGGCAGGTGGATCACCTGAGGTCAGGAGTTCGAGACCAGCCTGACCAATATGGTGAAACCCTGTCTCTACTAAAAATACAAAAATTAGCTGGGCATGGTGGTGGATGCCTGTAATCCCAGCTACTTGGGAGGCTGAGGCAGGAGAATCACTTGAACCCAGGAGGCAAATGTTGCACTAAGCTGATGGCGCCATTGCACTCCAGCCTGGCAGACGAGTGAAACTCCATCAAAAAAAAAAAAAGGAAGAAATTTTGGTAGATTATAAAAATGTCTACCAGTTATTTTATACCCTCTCTGCATGTCTTTGTTTAGTGTCTTCCCACACTGACTCGTGACCCTTGTGATCTGCTTGGTAATTTGCTCTGGCTAATGAGATATTAGCAAATAGGAAGTGAGCAGAGCCTTGGAAAGTGTTTCTGTAGTGGGGCTTGCTCTCCTGCTCCCATTTTGAACCTTAAGACATTCATGTGAAGAAGCTTAGACTATCCTGCTATAGCATGAGACATTATATGCAACAGAAAGGAGCCAGCCAAGTTGAGGACCTCCTAGCTCAATAAGGTGCCAACTGCCAAACACATGAGTGAGGTTATCTTGAACAAACTAGCTCCGGCTGAGTTGGCCCTGAGCCACTGCCAGGCCAATCCACAGAATCATTAAAAAATGATGTTTGGTGTGAGGTGATGGACATACTAACTACACTGTTTTGATTTTTATACAGTATATACGTGTTTTGAAACATCAAATTGTACTTCCATAAATATGTACAATTATGTGTCAATTTTAAAAAGTTTGTTATTTAAGCAATGAAGTTTGGAGGTGTTTTGTTATGCAACAACAAGCTTACCATTACACTCTTAATATAATAATAACAAAACAATGTCTGAGGATCTAATGTTTGAGGATCTATCATGTGATATGTCAGGCACTCTAAGAGGTGATTTGTATATATTACTCCTAACCTTTGAATAAGGTATGGGTTCTTAACACCGTTGTGATTTGTATATATTACTTCTAGCCTTTAAATAAAGTAGACATCTGTAACACCATTTTACAAATGATATATCTTGCAAAGTAAAAATAGTAGTCATGAAAATTACTAGTCATGTAAATAGTAAGTAACAATACCAAGATTCATCCCCAGGTCTGACAGTCTATCAGTTTCATGCTCCTTCCGTTGGACAAGGATGTTGATGGAGGCTCTCCTCAAATAGGGAAATGAGGCATGGACTTAGATGGGCTGCTCAGTTTCAAATTGGTATAACCGTAAACTTCTCACTAATTTATTTGCCTAGTACCTAGTTTAGCAATATATTTTCAATAAATATTTCTTGAACAAATGTGCCAAGAACTGAAATGCATTTCAGTACAGCTAGTCTGTTCCACTTATCTGAAAATAAGATAGAAAAGTGGCGAAGGAACAGAATTTCATGTCAAAAAATACATATTTAAATCCTAAGTTGAGCTACTCATTAGAATATGTGACCTTGTGCACGTTACTCACAGTCTCAGTTATCTCAGTTGAAAATGGAGGTGATAATCCTTTCCTTACAAAATTGTAACACAAGTCAATGGAGCATTTTTCTTTTAAAAAGAATTACTCATCTGACCTATAAAAGTATTATATAAATAGTAGATACTGTTAACTTATTGCCTGAAAATAGAAGATTTTCCAAATATAAAATATGCAATTCATTATTAACTCTTACATATACCATTGTTTGCAATCAGGATATAATTGTCATATAAAACATGTTCACAAATTATTTTTTCTGTTAGTGTAGCAGTTATAACTTTTTCCAATATTTGATAGTAATATAAATATTAAAGTTTATACATATAAAGCTTTTATGCCCATTTCTGAATTTATTGGTCATTACAGGAAATATTTTAATAGATTGTATCTTCTAGTTTAGCATGTTGAAATAACTTTTTGAAAAAAAATAGTTTAAAAGAAAATATTTTATTACAAATTTGGGATTTTTTGCTCAAATAGAAATTTTGTTTCACCACTCAGCAGTGGCTGGAATCCACTAGGAAAATCCATATTTGCTCAATCTACTTTCAGTTTGGTTGGGACACGGGCTTCCCCCTCGTACCTCCACTCTCCATATCGTCAGTCTTGCTACTCTGTCCACTATTCGGTCAAGCTTACTGTGTCCAGGGCTGTTAGGCAGCAGGTTGTCCAAAAGGGATGAGTCAAGCATTTCATGGCCCAGTCACATCTCCCTAGTTGGAAAACTCACAAAGTTTTAACAAAATATTTGAGGGTCTTTTGATATCTGTCATAGACCAGTTATAAATGAATATTTGTGGTAATCCAAAGAAACGGGAACAATCCAACAGATTGTTTTTCACTTAAGGGCAAACACTTCTTGCCTTCTCTCCATAATTTTCTTCACTGCCAACATAGAGGAGGTAAAACCATAAGAGAAATCTCTGCTCCTCTCTTTAAGGAAGCTTTCTTTAGCATGGGCAAAGTGTGAGCTGGGTAGGTAAGAGGCGACGAGACTGGGATTTTTCACCAAATTAGTTCTTTTTTTGTGATGGAGTCTAGATTTTGTCGCCCAGGCTGGAGTGTAGTGGTATGATCTCGGCTCACTGCAACCTCCACCTCCTGGGTTCAAGCAATTCTCCTGCCTCAGCCTCCTGAGTAGCTGGGATTACAGGTGCCCACCACTATGCCTGGCTAATTTTTGTCCTTTTAGTAGAGATGAGGTTTTGCCATGTTGGCCAGGCTGGTCTCAAACTTCTGACCTCAGGTGATCTGCCCACCTTGGCCTCCCAAAGTGCTGGAATTACAGGCATGAGCCACCACACCAGGCCCAAATTAGTTCTTTTGTTGTTATTATTGTATTAAGAGTGTAATGGTAAGCTGTTGTTGCATAACAAAACATCTCCAAATTTGTTGTAAATAACAAACTTTTTTAAATTGACACATTATAATTGTACATATTTATGGAAGTACAATTTGATGTTTCAAGACATGTATATACTGTATAAAAATCAAAACAGTGTAGTTAGTATGTCCATCACCTCATGTCAATTTTGAGGAAATACGGAGTTTAACAGATCATGCTAGGGGGAGTACTATAGCTTAAATGAAGCCTGAGCAAGGAAAGAGGGGAAAACTGGAAACTATGACACACGTTTGTAGACTATATAGAGAATTAGACCAATGGCCCTCCTCCGTTCAGCATTAAGAAGATTATAATTGCAGTAGCAAAAACCTGGAACCAACCCAAATGCCCATCGGTGATAGACTGAACAAGGAAAATGTGGCACATATACACCATGGAATACTATGCAGCCATAAAAAATGATGAGTTCATGTCCTTTTTTAGGGACATGGATGAATCTGGATATCATCATTCTCAGCAGACTGACACAAGACAGAAAATCAAACTGCATGTTCTCACTCATAGGCAGGTGTTGAACAATGAGAACACATGGACACAGGGAGGGGAGCATCACACACTGGGGTCTGTTGGGGGAGGCAGGGGAGGGACAGCAGAGGGGTGGGGGAGGTTGGGGAGGGATAACATGAGAGAAATGCCAGATATAGGTGATGGAGGGATGGAGGCAGCAAACCACATTGCCATGTGTGTACCTATGCAACAGTCCTGCATGAGCTGCACATGTACCCCAGAACCTAAAGCACAATTTAAAAAATAAAAATAAAAAATGCAAAGAGGAAAAAAAGGATTATAATGTTGCTTTATGTCCATAAGCACATCAGGGTTTAAATTTAGTGAATGATCTCACAACAAGCCAAAATTAACAAACTCTCCTACTGTGATACCATGGTTTTGGTGTCCCCAGAATTAAGTTTAAATCTTGCCCCTGTTCCTTACCAGGTGCATGATTTGGTACAAATCACCTTAGTTTTCCTGAGCCTCAGTTCTTCATCTACATAATGGGGATAATAACATTTCCTTTGCTGAATTATTAGAGTTTTATCTGAGACAATTATGTAAATAACCTATTACCGCCTTCGGCATATAAAAAAATCTCAATCAGTAGTAGTACATTCTTTTTTGTTTTTTTCAAAACCATAGTGATTCTGCACCCAAGGCTATAGTAACTGAATTGGTTTAATGCGGAAGTTGTTCCCTGTGTAGTGATGTCTTTCTGAGCTCTGTCTGATGCATATAATTTGAGTCATGAAAAAGGCACATACAGATAACCTCTTAGGACCCTAAATTCTTTATGGGAAAAAATAAATAAAAATAAATAAATAGCCTAACTACTTTAGATTTTGGAACTGGAGAATATGCTAGAGGTTGAGCCTAATTAAAGTCACTGGAGCCTTAACAATTAATCAGTTACTGACAGAGAAGGAAGCAGGGAAGAAAAAGAGATACGAGAAAAAAGGGAGAGGGCGCATGCAGCTTCCAAGAGTGATGTGTGAACTCCAAAGTCACGGTTCAGTGGGCTGTAGATCAGCTTGTAATTTCTACCTTTATTTCTTACAAGAGCAATAGTTTCACGGTACCCACCTCTCTCCCTGTAACTGAGAATTAACACTGTAATGGATTATTTCAACCAAGTTATGATAATTAAAGCAACTTACCTTTTAAATACGTGCTATGGTTTAAAAAATACCTGCAGAATCATTATTTTATTCTTACAGCAACAAGATAAAGTATATAGAATTGGTATTCTCATAATTGTGAAATTAGCTTTCATGGAGAAAAAGCAAATGAAAATATTTCAAAACAGCAGTGCTGTAATATCCTCAAATCCAGTTTACAGTTCTTGAAAGAAGTATACTGATGTTGAGATTTCTATTTTTAAAAATACTTCAGAGCATATTTCTCCTTTGCCCTTACCTCACTTAGTAAAAAAGCATAAAGAGCTAAGTGCAATTTTCTGAAGCCATCAACAGCAGAGCTAAAATTTACTCCAAATTCGTGACTGTCATCTTAGAGTGATGTGTTGCTTAATGACATGACTACATTTCAAGAAATGTATTGTTTGGTGATTTTGTCTTCATGCAAACATCATAGAGCATACTTACACAAATCTAGGTGGTATAGCCTACTACAAATCTAGTCTGTATGGTCTAGCCTATTGTTTCTACTCTACAGATCTGTACAGAATGTTATTATACTGAATATCGTGGGCAGTTGTAACACGGTGGTAAGCATTTGGGTATCTAAACATATTTAAACATAGAAATATACAGTAAAAATATGGTATTGTAATCTCATGGGACCACCATTGTTTGTATATGTGTTACTGACTAAAACGTTATTATGTGGCACATGACTGTACTCAAGAAAGCATCCTTCTCCTTATGTTTGCTTAAAGGTAAGATCCGACCTGGGCAATATGGTGAAATTCCATCTCTACCAATAAAAATACAAAAATTAGCCAGGTATGGTGATGTGTGCCTGAGGTCCCAGACATTCTGGAGATTGAGGTGGGAGGATCACTTGAGCCCATGAGGTTGAGGCTGCAGTGAGCTATGATGGCACCACTACACTCCAGCCTGGGCAACAGAGTAAGACCCTGTCTCAAAACAAAACAAAACAAAATTAAGTTTAAAAAGATAAAAGTGAGATATTTAACATGACTTCGTTCTGGGACATGGCAGAGAGCTATAAATGATAGCAAAAAGATGTAAAATAAGTGAAAAAGAATGAAGGTATGGTTTACATTTGGGGTGGGAAAAAGAGATATGCTTCCCATTGCTGCGTTGTTTTGTCTAAATCCACTTCCTCATGTAGCTTTTTCAGAATATAAAGATAGACTACATCATTAGGAAGAGAAATGTAGGGACTATAATAAGAAAACACAATCAAATTATCATGATTTTGGAAAATTTGCTTATAAAATCTTTTAGACTTCATTTTCCTAACCTTTAAAATAGCAGTAATTATAGTATATATTAGAATCGATAATTACAGTGTTGATTTCAGAGGGTTATAAGAAAGGTTAATAAAGATTAAATGACATCTAGAATACTAGCATAAAATAATAGCTCAATAAATGTTCCCCCTTTTTTCTGTCCCTCCCCCCTCCTCCCTCTCCCCTTCCACTTCTTCCTCCTCCTCTTTCTTTCTTCATCGCCATCATCATTCTTTAATTAAAGCTACAGTTAGACACATGATCAGCTTGACCATTTGCTGCCTAATAATCTAAGTGTTTGGATGCTCCTCTGAATTTGTCATTTCCTGTCAGCCATTCTCTCTTAGCATTACATTCTTTGAAAAGAACAAAGCATTCAGTAGAGATTTCTTAGGCTTCTTCATCAAAAGAAACCAAGATTTCTATATGCTGTTTTGTCATCCTGTGAAATTGCTAGGAATCTCATTTTAAGACTCTTATTGTAAATTGACATGTGCATAGTCATTTCAATTTAATCGTTGTTGCAGACAAGATGGTAATTAACTATACAGCCTACTTATTATTTTAACTAATAGCGTAACCATGTTTATGTGTAATTTCTTCATGTTCATGTAAGAACTAAAGTAACCAGTGCCTTTTTATCTGACGCTACAAACACAGATTTATTTTGCAACCATTTATTTTGTTGGGTTGTCTTCTACCATTGACCTGTTTGTTTGGTTTTTTAAAACAGGTAAAGGAATACTTTTTGAAATTTTTAACTGGAGATTCTGAATTCAAATTCATAATGCTAGTATGTAAGTAATTTCCAAACATTATATGAAGACAGCTTTAAGTACTATGTAAACAACAGAGTGACTTGATTACAGTAATTGTAAATTTAGAGGTCATTTGGTGAAATGGAAAGAGAAATCCATTTAGTGGTTGCAGGTCACTAATTGATACCTTTGTAGAAAACTTATTGCCAGGGAGGAGCTTCCAGCACAGGAAATGTCCCATTGCAAATACTATTTGCTGTCCATTAATTAAGTACTTGCAAAGCTTTGTTAACTAGAACGGGCCTCAGGACCATAATTTTGGTCAGTAGAGCAGCACTTACTTGAAAGTGTTAATTTAATTTCCTAACATGTTCATAAGCTAGCTGAATGACTCAACATGCATTATATTTTATCCCTCAGACAGAACCACAGGCAAAGCTGATTTGGATAAAGTGTTTTTATAAGGTACTCGTGTAATATTATCAGTGTAAGAAAGACAACTCAGACAGCATCTGGCAGTGTTGAGTTTAAAGAATATCAAATAATATCACTAGTGACTTAATAGCAGCCATGTGCTGTGACCTTTTCTATCCTTCTCATCTTCAACTTTTCTGCAACATTTGGACCAGTTGACCACGTCCGCTTACTCAACACTGCTTTTTCCTTTGATGTTTTCCACACCTCCCTTTTGCACTCCTGCAGAGGTTCATAGCCCCCTCCCTGACTGATGCTTCTCAGTCCTTCTCAGCTTCTCACCCTCTCTTTCCTCCCCACACCTACATCCTGACGTTTTGTTTCTATGGAGATTTTCTTATCCTTCTTGTCTCTTCCACCTGTGCTTTACTCCACAGAAAGTACATTTTATTCACTTCCAGCTTCAGTTGTCAATCTGATGGGCTGGACACTGCCCAGTAGAGACCACCACCCAGACTCCCAGTGGCAGCTGCCTGCTGGGCCACATGGATGTTAGGTGGGTATTTTAGAGTCAGCAAACCCTAAACAGACCTGTCATTTCCATTTCTCTAATTCGTTCCCTAATTTGATGACTGATATCATTATACTTCCTCTTACTCTGGTTCAAAAGTCTGGCTGCTGCAGCAGCTCTTATCCTTCTGGCTCACAACCTTTCCTCCCACCTCATCTAATCAGTTAGTGTATTAGTCCATTCTCACACTGCTATGAAGAAACACCCAAGACTGGGTAATTTATAAAGAAAAGAGGTTTAATCGGCTCACAGTTCTGCAGGCTGTGTAGGAAGCATGATGCTGGCTATCTGCTCAGCTTCCAGGGAGGCCTCAGGAAACTTACAATCATGGTAGAAGGCAAAATGGAAGCTGGCTCCTTTTACATGGCCAGAGCAGGAGCAAGAAAGAGTGACGTGCTACACACTTTTAAACAACCAGATCTCATGAGAACTCACTCACCATCACAAGAACAGCACCAAGGGGGCAGTGCTAAATCATTCATGAAGGATCCACTCCCATAATCCAATCCCTTCCCACCAGGCCCTAACTCCAACACTGAGGATTATAATTGAACATGAGATTTGGGTGGGAACACAGATCCAAATGATACCAGTTAGCAAAGGCTGTTGATGGTTGTGGGTATTGAGAATGCATAATAAACATGGCATTTTATTTGCTATATAGCTGTAAGAACACTCTGGGGCTCACAGCTTACTGATTCTGGAGATGGTGCTGGGTAAGAGCAGGGTGTTGGTAGTACTTAAATTTGCTGATTGAACATATTTATTCTTTTCATGATTAAGCAGTTCCTTCAAGTTCACAACAGTCTCTTGCAGAAGTGATCAGCTCTCCCAGGTTTCATTCCCTTTGTCTTTCATAGAAAGTAGTCCTGGTGTCACAGGGCCAATTTTAAAATTTGAGTAGGGCATGGAGGCTCTTGTTGTAGTCTTAGCTACTCAAGAGGCTGAGACAGGAGGATGGCTTGAGGCCAGGAGTGTAAGGCTGCAGTGTGCTATGACTGTGCCTGTGAATAGCCACTACACTCCCAGACAGGGCAACAGAGAGAGAGTTTGTCTCTTAAAAAAAAATTTTTTTTTTTTGAGATGGAGTTTTGCTCTTGTTGCCCAAGCTGGAGTGCAATGGCGTGATCTTGGCTCACTGCAACCTTCGCCTCCTGGGTTCATGCGATTTTCCTGCCTCAGCCTCCTGAGTAGCTGGGATTACAGGCATGTGCCACCACATCTGGCTAATTTTTTTGTGTGTATTTTTAGTAGAAATGAGTTTTCACCATGTTAGCCAGGCTGGTCTTGAACTCTTGACCTCAGGTGATCCGCCCGCCTTGGCCTCCCAAACTGCTGGGATTACAGGCGTGAGCCACCACGCCTGGCCAAAAAAAATTTAATGAAAATAATTGTCAAATTAATCTTTTAAGTTGGGTGCAGTGGCTCATGCCTATAATCCCAGAGCTTTGGACAACCAATATGGGAGGATCACTTGAGGCCAAGGGTTTGAGACCAGTCTGGGCAACACAGTGAGACCCTGAATCTACAAAAAAAAAAAAATTTAAAAATTAGCTTGGCATGGTGGCACATGCCTGTAGTCTCAGCTACTCAGGAGGTTGAGGTGAGATTACTTGAGCCCAGGAGGCTGAGGCTGCAGTTGAACCACGACCATGCCACTGTACTCCAGCCTGGGTGACAACAAGACCCTCTCTCCAAAAAAATGATCTCCTATTTTTACAAAAACATAATTATTCTGAAGTCAAATGTCTGCTTCTGGTTAAGTTGGAGAAAAAAATGGTGTAAAAGCAAACTTAAGAAGGCATATTAATCCAGCTCATAACATAGTCCTGTTAAAAGGATGTGTCTATGGTGGCTCTTGAAGGTGATTCTTGTTTTCTGTTTCCTCTACTCTTCTCTTGAACGTCTATGAAGTTTCTAACTGGTTACCATGGATCTATTCTCTACCTCAAACTCTGGACTTCACACTCCTACCCAAGTAATAGTCACATCTGTCACTGCCTTCCTCAAGTAGGTTTAGAAGCCTGAGCATATTCCACAGAACAAACTCATGCTTCCTTACATCAAAGCCAAGCTTTCCACAACCAGGCTTCAAACTATCATGGCCCGAGATATCCGTGTACTCCATACTTTCAATAAAAGAGCCTTCACTATTTCACAGTTGTGCAATCTATATCCCTTACCCTGGACATTACTGGTATTGCTGCCCGAAATGGCTTTGCACTTCCGTATCAGCCTACTGAAACTCTCTATGTCCTTTAGTGCGCTGCTCAGATGTCATTTTCAGATTCCAGGAGTACTTCCAGATTCCCTGTCAGAAACAAGTTCCTTCCTTCAATTCTGCTCATGTTACTTTCTCTAGATTTCTATTGTGTTATTTTTCTCATTATATATGATATTACAATTAGCAGTGTATACACATCTTCTTTAAGTTTTGATATTTAAGTTCCTAGAGGGTAGGAGTCAAGGCATATTTACATTTTGCCTCACACGGAGATGTAGAAATATTAGGCTCACAATGACTATAAGCTGAATTAAACTATAAAAATGTTGGAGATTAAAAAAGTCAAATAGTTGCATTTTATTATCCCTAGTACATTGAATCTGTGCCCTGGAGACTACATTGCTGGCATACTTTGTATTCCTTAAGTTTGCTTTCGATTCCCAGGAGGTTCTTAGATAAATAGAAAAATATGCATTATTTTCTAATGGAATGAATATAATGCCTTTATCAGTAAGATTAATAATGTCATTTCAGATTTCTAAAGAAGTAACTTTAGAAATCTTACTATAATCTATTGTGCTTTCTTTTTGCCAATTGAGCTTAAAAATTGGGTTCTTGTTATAGAAGTTCAAAGAAAATAACTTTTTCCCCCAGACATATTTTTAGGAATAAAACAAAAATCAGATAGCCAGCCAAAACAAACTAACGAAAAGCAGTTGAAGAAGTCCCAGACAGAGAGGTTATTTCCTTTCAGTGTTCAAGTGTCAAGGTGGTTATTGCATTATGTGAGTCCTAAATTCGCATTTTGGGAGGAAACAGGAATCGTTTGCTGGAAATTATATCCTTCATTTCCCTAAATGCTAGTCAACTCTGGGATTCAGACTAAAGTCCCTACTTTAATCTGTCTATGGACAAGCCCCATCCCCTATCTTTTTCTAGGGCATAATAATGATGTTATATTTTATTCATTATGACTTACAGAAACTCAGACTAGTCACAGGCTATCGTTAGCTCTCTCCATTTCAGGAATGTTTCCAATAAAGTCTATATTCACCTGAGTTGCAATTGAACCAGGTAAGATAGAAAAAAATGGCTATCATAAAGCTGAAAATTATTTGCTCTTTGAGGAGACATATAAAGAACCCACCTCTTTTATCAACTTATTTCTCAAAGCCTCTGTTTAGATGTTCAGCCACTTTCTTAAAAGAGTGATTTGATCTCATCAGAAAAAAAAAAAGTTTTCAACCCTTCTGGTTGCAAAGATAGGCCCTTTTACTGTAAATCAATGTGTTGCTGTCTTGTTTGCTCTGCTGCAAGAAAGATGGACACAGCACAGAACCAATGGTACTGCTTCCTCAACTCATTTATCTTGTGGATCTGTTCACAGTGCAGCCCAGACTTAACCATTTCACCTCCCCTTTCCTGCAGTTGTTACTGGGGCTCTGAATGCGGCTGTTTGAAGAGATTGAATGAGATTATTTTTATTTTGCTTGATTTTCTGGACATTAGGTACCAAAAGTGGGATCAGTTATAGTTCTGACTTTATGCCAGAGCTATGATGGCTCTTGAAGGTGATTCTTTACCTTTATTTGTCGATGCCATGTTCCTTTCTTGTTATTGCAGTCGTGCATTGCTTAAGGACTAAAATACTTTCAGAAAAATATATCATTAGGTGACTTTGTTGTTGTGTGAACATCATAGAGTGGATTTACACAAACCTAGATGGTATAGCCGACTACACACCTCGGCTATATGCTGTAGCCTACTGCTCTTAGGCCACAAACTTGTACGGCATATCATTGTGTTGAATACGAATGAGGCCATTGTAACCCAGTGGTATTTGTGCATCCAGACACCTAAAAGGTATAGTAAAAATACTGTATTAAAATCTTATTGGACCACCATTGTATATGCAGTTTGTGATTGAGTAAAATACTATGCGGTGTATGACTACATTTTATTTACCTTTTTATTTATTTCCTTTGACCCCATTCGTCATACTTACACCTTCCCCACACCTGGGCACATCAATAGATAACATTCTAACGTGTTGGTTACTTAAGTTTTAGTGTTTATGTTCTTGTAAAACATGTATTGTTTTGTGTGCATGAAATTTAAATTTACACAGTGATATTGTAGTAAAGATCTCACTCTATTTCTTATTTTCTCACTCAGCATTGTGCTTTGAAAATCTTTCCGTATTACTGTGTGTACATTCACTAGTTGCTTTTAATGGTGCTTTAAATTTTACTGGTGGCATCTAATCCACATTGAAGGATGCTTGAACTGACTGCAACATCCAGTCATTATAAGATATGCTACAATATATATGTGATAAGAGCTTACTATTAATGAAGATGCATTTAGGATGAGTTCCTTAGTGATGGCATTGTTGGATCATAATGTCTACATATGTATAATTTATCACTAATTGAATTTGTCAAAGATTTTATGCATATTTATTGAGTTAATTATTTGATTATATATATATATTTATTGCATTTTAGGTTTTGGGGTACATGTGAAGAACATGCAAGATTGTTGCATAGGTACACACATGGCAGTGTGATTTGCTGCCTTCCTCCCCATCATGTGTAGCTGGCATTTCTCCCCATGCTATCTCTCCCCAACTCCCCACCCCCCCACTGTCCCTCCCCTATTTCCCCCTGACAGACCCCAGTGTGTGATGCTCCCCTCCCTGCGTCCGTGTATTCTCATTGTTCAACACCCGCCTATGAGTGAAAACATGTTTGATTTTCTGTTCTTGTGTCAGTTTGCTGAGAATGATGGTTTCCAGGATCAATCCATGTCCCTACAAAGGACACGAACTCATCGTTTTCGATGGCTGCATAGTATTCCATGGTGTATATGCGCCACATTTTCCCTGTCCAGTCTATCATCCATGGGCATTTGGGCTGGTTCCAGGTCTTTGCTATTGTAAACTGTGCTGCAATGAACATTCATGTGCATGTGTCCTTATAGTAGAACGATTTATAATCCTTTGGATATATACCCAGTAATGGGATTGCTGGGTCAAATGGAATTTCTATTTGTAAGTCCTTGAGGAATCGCCACACTGTCTTCCACAATGGTTGAACTAATTTACACTCCCACCAACAGTGTAAAAGCGTTCCTATTTCTCCACATCCTCTCCAGCATCTGTTGTCTCCAGATTTTTTAATGATCGCCATTCTAACTGGCATGAGATGGTATCTCAATGTAGTTTTGATTTGCATTTCTCTTAATTACCAGTGGTGATGAGCATTTTTTCCTATGTTGGTTGGCTTCATGTATGTCTTCTTTTGTAAAGTGTCTGTTCATATCCTTCACCCACTTTTGAATGGGCTTGTTTGTTTTTTCTTGTAGATCTGTTTTAGTTCTTTGTAGATTCTGGATGTCAGCCCTTTGTCAGATGGGTAGACAGCAAAAATTTTTTCCCATTCTGTTGGTTGCCAATTCACTCTAATGACTGTTTCTTTTGCTGTGCAGAAGCTGTGGAGTTTGATTAGGTCCCATTTGTCTATTTTGGCTTTTGTTGCCAATGCTTTTGGTGTTTTGGTCATGAAGTCCTTGCCTATGCCTATGTCCTGAATGGTTTTGCCTAGATTTTCTTCTAAGGTTTTTTTGGTGTTAGGTCTTCTGTTTAAGTCTTTAATCCATCTGGAGTTAATTTTAGTGTAAGGTGTCAGGAAGGGGTCCAATTTCTGCTTTCTGCACATGGCTAGCCAGTTTTCCCAGCACCATTTATTAAACAGGGACTCCTTTCCACATTGCTTGCTTTTGTCAGGTTTGTCAAAGATCAGATGGTTGTAGATGTGTTGTGTTGCCTCGGAGGCCTCTGTTCTGTTCCATTGTTCTATATCTCTGTTTTGGTACCAGTACCATGCTGTTTTGATTACTGTAGCTTTGTAGTATAGTTTGAAGTCCGGTAGTGTGATGCCTCCAGCTTTGTTCTTTTTGCTTAGAACTGACTTGGCTATGCGGGCTCTCTTTTGGTTCCATATGAAGTTTAAGGTGGTTTTTTCCAGTTCTGTGAAGAAGGTCATTGGTGGCTTGATAGGGATAATATTGAATCTGTAAATTACTTTGGGCAGTATGGCCATTTTCACGATATTAATTCTTCCTAGCCATGAACATGGAATATTTCTCCATCTGTTTGTATCCTCTCTTATTTCGTTGAGCAGTGGTTTGTAGTTCTCCTTGAAGAGGTCCTTTACGTTCTTTGTTAGTTGTATTCCTAGGTATTTTATTCTCTTTGTAGCAATTGTGAATGGCAGTTGGTTCTTGATTTGGCTGTCTTTAAGTCTGTTATTGGTGTATAGGAATGCTTGTGATTTTTGCACATTGATTTTGTATCCTGAGACTTTGCTGAAGTTGCTTATCAGTTTCAGGAGATTTTGGGCTGAGACAATTTGATGTTTTATAGTTTCTGTTACTATTGTAAATGAGGGAGTTTTACATATATTTTCTAGTTTGTTATTTCTAGTATAGAGAAGTGCTATTATTTTTGTTAGTTGATCTTGTTTTCAGTTACTTTGCTAAGCTCTTATAAGCTTGTTGTATATATACATATAAATATTTTATCTAAAAATGACAGTTTTTACCAATTTATGGCATTCTTTTCATATATTTTCTTTTGATGCTGGTGAGAGCATCCAGTTCTATGTTAAACAGTACTGCTGATAGAATTATTCTTGTATTTTTCAAGCCTAAATTTTTTATTAAAAATAATTCATTCAAAATAATATTTGTAATAGGCTTTTGTTATATAACCTTTACTCAGATAAGGAGGTTCCATTTATTTCAAACTTTCTGTGACTTAAAAAAATTATAAGTCAGTGTTGAACTTTACCATCTCCATTTTCTGTACACACTGTGATAAAGATGTATTCTTTTCCTTTGGTTGTTCCTATGGCAAGTTAAAATAATAAAATTTCTGCTATTGAACTGTCTTTGCATTTTGGAATAATTAATCTTGATAACAATGTATTTTAAATTTTTCTTGTAAAATTGCTGTTTTATTTAACAAATTTGCATTTATGTTTTAAACTAAACTGGAGCTATCAGTGTTTTTCTTAATTATCCTTATTTGATTTTGGAACTGATATTTCACTAGATTCACAACATTAGCAAGGCAACTCTAATGCTTATTTTATTTTTTAAGGGAAGATTTGTTCCCTTAAAAAGAGTTAAATATTTCTTAAACTGTTGGCAGAAATCACCATAATACAAGAAGGATTTGGGGCTTTTGATGAGCAGAATATCTTTGCCTGTTTTTGATTTATTTAATGCTTACTACTTCATCATTTTTTGCTACTTCTTGCTTTAATTTTGACTTTTTAGTTTTTGTAGTATTTTATTCATGTGATCTGTATTTTAAAATATAATTGTTTATGTTATTCGCTCACAAATTGTCTACCTCTGTTAGTATTTATTTCACCATTTTCATTCTCTGCTCTTATTTGTATATTCTTTCATTTTTTTTGATCACTTTTCCCAGAAGTTTATGATATTAAACTTTCAAGGACCAATTACTGATTTTGTCAATTTTATTTTGCTGTTCATTCTCTATGTCGTTAATTTTGCTCTCGTTTTTATTATTTCCTTTCTTCTTGGTTTTTTGAATTTGCTTTTCTGTACAATTTCTGTTTTTCTGTTTACAGATACGTTTATTCGGAATTGAACTTTTAATTACTCCTTTAGTACAAGTTTTGTCTTTTAGTGTTTACATTGATATTCAGTTCTAAGCATTTTTAATGTTCTTTAAAATTTTCTTTTCAACCCAATGATAATGAAGATGTTACCTACTTTTTAATTATGTGGTTTTTATAATATCCTTTTGTTACTCATTTTTATACTAATACAAATATAGTTCATGACACTAATCCCTTAGAATAAAATAAAATATCTCTGAAGCTTGATATTTGGACTTTTTACTTTTCTATGTGTGTGCATTAGTTTATTCTCTGTTTATTGCTTGCACAGTTTTGTGTTATTCAATAGACTGGCTTATTAATTTATTTTTTCAGGTCTTTGATATTGCTGTTTATTTTTTGGGTGCTTGATCTCTGGATTTTGAAGCAGGGCATATTAAAACCTAAATTTATAATTAATAAGACTTATTAATTTCTCCCTATAGTTCTGTCTGTTATTTCTTCACACAGTTAAAAATTATATTGTTATGAATATATATGTTCATAAGGACTATGTCTTTCCACTGCTTTTCCCTTTACCGGCTTATAATTCTCTTTCTGACTTTTGTACTCTTTTTCAACAGTTAAGACCTCTTTGGTTCAAATGTACCTGACATATTCTTTTCCAAATTTGCACTTTCAACCTTTCTTTGCCTTTTGTTTCATTTTAAGCATGTCTCTTGCAGAAAACATACTATAATGCTTTACAGAATCTTTTTTAAAAAACCCTAGTTTCATCTTTAAATTAATATTAATCATTTACTGAAAAAAGTTGAGACATTTTTGCAATTTTTTCCATATTTTCTACTTTTGTACAATTTTATTTTTCTTTTTTCCTGTTTTGCCTGGGACTAATCAAGTTTTCCTTAATTGGTTTAAAAGTTATACATTCATTCAACTTTTGGTTTTATGGTGGTTACCCTTAATGTAAGCCTCACCTTCATGTTTATTCACTCATGATAACTCTTTAAACATATAAATGCTTACTTATCCTGCTCCATATAACATGCATTTTAGCATATTCTTATATCCATTTGGTTTCTCTATACCCATCTTGATGTATTCTGGGATTTTGATTATGAGCTGTAAGAATTTCTATTATCTTTTTTCCTTTGACAACAGTAATGTTGACATCAAATTTGATGGAATTTTATTATCCTTATTTCCTATCTCTCTTATAACAAAATCTAGCATGTATTACATGTCTTATTATTTCCTCTAAGAGCACTTTTAAAGTAGGTCATTGTGTAGCAAATCCTGTGAAAACATTTTCCAGAATAGATTTTTATTATATCCTCTACTTACATGACAATTTGATTGCATATCAAAGTCTAGTTTCAACATTATTTTACTCTAAAATCATATTCTATTCCCTTTTTAAAGAACAAGAATATACTGTAGTATGATTCTTGTTCTTTTAAGACAATCTATCCTTTGTGTACCTTTTTAATTTTCTCTTTGATATTCTTCAATATCCTTATATTGTGTCTGAGGGAGAGGTTTTCCTTTGGGCACTCTATGAGCACCTTCAATCCAAGGGATAACTTTCATCTTTGCTGAATCTAGGAATTTCTTGAAATATTTCATTCACTCTATTATTTTACTCTCCACTGGGACTACTATTTTCCAGATTTGGTAATTCTGTTTTTATCTTCCATGTCTCTTTTTATTTTCTATCTCTTACTAATTTATTCTACCTGTGGATTCATCCTAGTTTTTATATTGCCCATTGAGTTTTTTGTTTTTTCAAAGGGAGTTCACTCTGTCTCCCAGGCTGGAGTGCAGTGGTGTAATCTCGGCTCATTGCATCCGCCACCTTCCTGGTTCAAGTGATTTTCCTGCCTCAGCCTCCTGAGTAGCTGGAATTATAGGTGTGTACCACCTCACCCTGCTAATTTTTGTATTTTTAGCAGAGACAGGTTTTGTTATGTTGGCCAGACTGATCTCGAACTCCTGACCTCAGGTGATCTTCCTGCCTTGGCCTCCCAAAGTGCTGGGATTACAGGCGTGAGCCACCGTGCCTGGCTCCCATTGAGTTTTGTAATCTTCCTAATTTATTTTTTACATTTAATATTACCACTTGTCTTCTTCTAAAAATAACTTATTTTTTCCTGCTTTGTATTATATATATAGCATTCCCTTATATTTTAAGTATATTTATTATACTTCAGTGTATTCTTCCTTGTATATTTAAGGAGGGATAGGGGATGAGCTCCAATACAGAGAACCCCAAGCACCATAGAACCACTATGGGCAAGTCTGTTCACTAATTTTCAGCCAGATAACACCTCTTAAAAATAAGCAGCACATACAAGAGGCAGATTTTTGGTGGTGAGGAGGGTGGGCTTGGTGGTGGATAGTGAACAGCTCTGGGCAGCTGGTCAGCCTGCACCAAGTTTTAATCGACTTCACATCCCAGTGGGGTTTCTCAGCTGCACAGATACTATATCTCCAGTGACAGTCCTTGGGCCAGCAAGACAAGTATGAGAGCAGAAAGAGAAATAAAAGGTGTAATTTTATACAATGACATGAGCCTCAGAGAAAGTAAACTATTAAAGGACTTTAGAAATGATGCCCAGAAAAAGGCACTCCGAGAAGGTGACATTTGAACTGAGACCAGAATAGGAAGAAAGAACAAGCATAAAGTGCGCAAGGTAAGAGGAGACGTCTCAGATTCAAGGTAGTTAGAGGGAAGTTAGTGAACGGAAAATATATCGGTGAGCAGGAGCAGGCTGGGTAGGGTTGTAAAGTCAGAGCTTCAAGTTTAGGTTTTATTCAGAGTACACATGGAAACCACAGAAGCATTTTAGGGGGTCCTGGCAAGCCATGATTATATCTGAAGTAGTGTATTTACAGAGAAGATTTAAAAAAAGTCGGCCATTTAAAATACAATGAACAAATACAGCTCTATCATAAAACATTCATTTGCCTCATCTTTCATGATTTCTTTCTTTTCAACTTCATTTTGTTCTGGAAAATTAAATCAATGTTGTCAGCATTTCAAAATGCTGATGTTTAATCTAGATGTGCTTTTGTTATTGTCTGTCAATCTTTATCTTTCTAAAACCTTTATGTATCAAAGCAACTTGGCGATAAATTATTTACCTTGATTCTCAATTTCTCTCAACTTAATATACGTATTCAGGAGTAGAACATAAATGTTTTAAGCAGGCAAAAACCGAATTTCAAGTTTAGGAGGCTCTCCCCTTTTTTCACTGTGGAGCTCTGTCTAGTTCTCTGTGTCACGTGGTTCTCAGCATTATTCTCAATTCTGTGCCACCTTCCTCCAGTCTACCTCCATTCTTTAAAATATTGACAGAATGCTTCTCTTTAGAGCCCAAGATTTAAGCCAGGTTTGATATCATAAAAGAATTATGATGCCAATGAGGATAATTAAATGAGCATCAGACATTACTGCTCCTAAAATCAGTAACTACTGTCTATAACAGAGAATCCCCTGAGGGAAACTTCACAAGATCTGTGGACTAATCTATGATGAGGGTCATTTTCCATAATGAGTTAAATTAAATGGTCATCCTGGTTTCATTTCCAAAACAAAATCGTGTTCCATCGTGGTGGTGTGCTATTTCTTTTATCAAGAACTAGCAACTTTTAAATGCTGTTATTTTGCTATAATAATTTGAAGTTCTTTCCTGGGCACTATGGTACATAAATTTTTACAAAACCACCATGGCACATGTATACCTATGTAACAAACCTGCATATTCTGCACATGTACCCCAGAACTTAAAGTATTAAAAAAAAAAAACGCTTAAGTATGTTTGGATTAACTTGAGTATGTGAATCAACTTTTTCAACTGTAAGTTGTTTAAGATCTTAATATAGGTCAAGTATTTCCAGTGAGAATTTATAATAAATTAAGAAGTGCCTTAAGTGTAAAAAATGTAAAAATTAAAAGATGTAGAAAGAAAAAAGAATGTAAAATTTCTCATTTTAATATTACATATTGAAACGGTATTTTGGCTATATTGGGTTAAATATAAATTATTAAAATTTGTTTTAAAAATGAGACCATATTGTACATGTTCTTTTATCTCCTACTTTTTGAAACATAACATGTATTGTGATCCTTTTTAAAATTTCAATAAATACATTCTTAAAGCATAATTTTAAGTAATAACAACAATACTAGTTTTGGCCACTTTTTTCCTAAGTGCTTTACATTTATTTATTGATTTAATTCTCACAATTTGAGATGTAGGTATTATTATTATATCCAACACTACGTGGTTCCAAGTTTATAATTTCTTATGATAATAACTTACACTAATTGCTTACAATGTGCTAGTCATGGTGATGATGCTTACATAAATTATTTTATTTATCTTTTTCATGAATGTGTCCATTTGCTAACTTGGAAAACTGTTTATAGAAGTAAAGTAACTTGACCAAACTAACAGGTCATGGAGGCATAATTCAGACCTAGGCCCCCCCAAAAATGAGTTTTTAAAAAAACATAGCATATGTTACTGGATTCCCTCAGCATTGCAGTATCCAAGCTCTAGGACATCTTATCCTAGCCAGAAGCCAAGTTATCATTTATTATCTGATACTTAGAGATTTCTGGAGTATCAAAAACCAATGTTGTCAATGTAAAAAGTATACAGAGTGATTGCTTGGCTATTCTGAATTTGCTGGCTTTCCAACACAGCCATTCTCCTCCTTTCCCCTCTCTGTGCCTGGAGGTTGCCTGCCTATGTTTTCCTTGGAGTTGACCAATAGAAAGAACCAAAAGAAGAAGGAAGAGGAAAGAGAGGAAAGTGAGGGCATTTCTTCCCTCCCTCCTTCCATTCTTTGTGCCATGACTTTGTCAATATGTCCATAGCTGTGTCCTTCCACGCTTACAGTTTCTGCCCTGGGAGGCCTCCAAGCTGCATTTCTCACTGATCGTCTCTTCTTTTCCTTGTCCTTTCCATCTTAGGGGTAGCAATGTCTTCCCACCGTTGCTACTCTCTAGAAGCCTCATCATCCCTTATTGTTCCTTTAATCTTGCTCACCCCTTCTGTATGTAGTCCCTTTATTAGCGTCTCTTTATTGGAAACTTCAAAGTTGAGTTCCACTTCTTGGGAAGGCCCTAATATTAAAAAATATAAAAAGGGCAACTAGATTGATTGACCAATAGACTACATTTTCTAGTAACAGAGATCATGAAGGCACTTTGACATAGAATGTGGAAGTTATAATGGCTGCCAAAATAAGAACTATCTTGTTCTGCAGAGAGAACAAAAAGGATACTCTTAGCTAGATATTCCAAGGAGTCACCTACCAGCAATGATATCCACACTGCACAGAAGTTCCCATAAAAATTTTGCTGGGAACTGTCAATCAGGGTCAGACACTAAAACAATCTGGGACCAAGAAAATGGCAATGTTAAGTAATAAAGATGCTGTGAGACACTCCATAGAGACTTTCTTGCCCTTTAACACAGAAGAAGTGATGGATTTAGCAATATAGCTAGGAGAGATAAACTATGGAATTGCAGACTCTACCGCTTAGGTTAGCAGCATGGAAATCTCCTGTTACATGCCAATGCAGTACTATTGCATTGCTGTATTTGGGGGTACTAATGTTGCCATTTTAATTTAAATGCTCAGAGCTCAAGCTATGATTTATTGGGGCTTTCACGGTAAGCAATAAGTTCAAGAATATTCTTTTGTTTTGGAAAAAGTTTCTTTTAATGATTGACTGTATTACAGAAGTGTTTTCCTTTCACTTAAGAGCTTCATTTTTTATATTCTAACTTTGTGCAATGAAAGAAAATTGGTTGAGTCCTATAGAACTGTGAATACACTAGGGGTTTCTTTTCATTCCTATGTGATTTTTCCAGAACTTGTGTAAATTTACTCTGTGTAACCCCAGGCAATCTATGTAGCAGAGGCATACTTCAAGATATTGCTCAATAACTAACTCACGCATGACATCATTCCTAACCCTCCCGCATTTTTGTCTCCCCAAGTATATGTCATCACTTTTTCTGTTGTTATGTCTGGCCACTGTACATAGAGCCCTTTTCACCTTTTTTCTTTTTTCAAAGTGGCTCTCACTTACCAGACCGTATGCTCCTTAGAGGTGGGTTGGGGTCCCTTTTTGTCCTTAACGTCTGATACAGTATCAGGTCAGAATTTGCATATAATAATGCTTCTTGAGTGAACAAGTAAATATATTTTTAGCCCAACATATAATGTGAAGAGCAAGTGGGTTTTAGATTCAGCTTCTCTAGAATTTACAGTTATGCCCATTTTAATACTACAGAGAATTTAAGAATAATAGAGGCAAATACTCCTAATTTTTGATTGCGCCTAATCAATATTTACTTTCCCCTTACTTCTTCTTAACAGAACTCTAACTTTTGGAGGGAGGCATTGTATTACATTTAAGGTAACCAAAGCTAAAGAAAGTCATGTTTTCAAGATCTGGCCAATGCCATATTAACGGAGGTCTTTGTGAAAAATGGGGCTTCTGGTAACTTAGTTTATAAGTATGGTTGTGCATTACACACACACAATAATCTGGTATAAATGTTTACCACTCCATCTTC
Organism: Ateles fusciceps; assembly: GCA_036589455.1. Taxonomy (NCBI): domain Eukaryota; kingdom Metazoa; phylum Chordata; class Mammalia; order Primates; family Atelidae; genus Ateles; species Ateles fusciceps. The sequence continues at coordinate 3,976,764 of JAZHEH010001378.1, forward strand.
CTCCTTCTTCATTAAACATAGATGTGATACCTAGAAGTCTAAGTGCCTTTCTATCTTCGATGCAGAAGTAGCCTGGCTCCTTGTGCATCAGCCCTAAATGGCTTTCAATTTTATTCCTTGTTATGTGAGTTAAAAAAAAAAAAATCCTTACTTGTCTAAGCCATTGTTTGTCAGATTTCTATAATATGCAGCTGAATGCAATCCTGAACAGTTCAACAATGTGTCTCTTGGTAGCTTTCATTAGCTTTTCACTTGTCATTGATTCTGTGGACAGGAAAATGGCTATGGGCCAAGATACATGAGGTTAACACAGAATCTCAGTTATTCTAAAATAATTTCAAGTGTTGATTCAGTTGCTCCCCCTTCTTTTTAAAATTATACCTTAAAGATCAGATTCCTTTTTTAGATAAACTTTATGTATAAGCCTCTCTCCTAAGTGATGACAGCTTTAACAGCACGAAATAAGCATGGCCTTAAGAGAGAAATGATTCTACAGTCTAACTGCTGTCAGGAAAGTAGTGCTCAAGGATAAGAAAACTAAAAGCATATTATGTGACAACCATTTTCTGATGTTCCATGGGTCACTTTTAATGACTCCACATATTTAGAAAAATTATTTGGCTACCTCGATGGTAGATACATTGAGCCAATAAGCTATGCTGGCCTTTACTTTCGTGGTTATGATGTTTAGCTTCATTTCTCCACAAATATGTTACTGAGATTACCTTATGTCTGTGGCACTAACATGGTAACACAACCTCTGAAAGATGATCCAGGAAAAAGTCACTTATATTCTACATAATTTTCCAATAATTTTTTCTGAATATTGTACCAGAAATTACTTTGTACCCCTTGCTGAATTGTTGTTTTCTTTCTTTCTGAAAATAAGAGATATACAACTTGTTTTATTCTGACTTCTAGAAAGATTAAAGCCAATTTTATTTCCAATAACAACTGTTGACATTTGATGTAAACATATATTCTCCTTTCATTCCTCATCTTAAAATTCTTCAGTTTTTCCTTTTTAAAAAAACTAGTGTTGAAGTGTGTAGTCTTTGGTAACAATTTGCCTATTTAAAAGACATTCTTAGGTAAAAACTGGTTTTCCTTGTAAGAACCACAACAGCCTATTTCTATAATGAGGTTAGATGGTCTTCCCCTTGGTGAGAAAACTTAATAATTGATTGACAGCATACCTCTTTTTGACTGTTTTTTATACTTATGGCTCTACCTTTACAGAAAAGTAGCAATTACATTCCTTATCATAAAGGTAACCTAAAACAAAGTGTTTATCAATGCAGATAGTAAGTGCTACTCAGATAGGATTGTTTACAACATTGCATAAAAGCCTGTTCTCTTTTTTGTTTTCTTTTTTGATGGCTATTGCAGTGTAGTGGCTCCCTCTGCCTTTCCCATCTTTTGCTTCCTAACTTCCTGAATCTATCTTACAGAATTCCAACAGTTTAATGGTCTGCCATTTAATTTGTGTTAGAAAACTTTAGTCAAAGGGAAGTGGTTTCAGTGTATTCATGTAGGCATTCTCAGTTCCATCTCACATGGATAAATTACCAGGCTACATATTTGCATCGTATTAACCAGGCTGAGACGTCTTTCTTACGAGGCCCTGACTTCTAACAAAGACGAATGAGAAATGGTGGCAAAAGATCCACTTGGTAACTGTAGTAAAGTTGATGATAAAGACATTTTCCATTAACTCACAGTAATGGTCATTAGAGTTTGCCATCTCTCTGTCCTCTTTTTTAAATTAATCAATCACTTTTTTTTTTTTTTTTTTTTTTTTGAGACAGAGTTTCACTCTTGTCACCCAGACTGGAGTGCAATGGGGCAATGTTGGCTCACCACCCTGCCGCGGGGTAGCGATTCTCATAGCTCAGCTTCCTGAGTAGCTAGGAGTACAGAAGTGCGTCAGTATGCCTGGCTAATTTTGTATTTTCAGTAGAGACAGGGTTTCACCTTGTTGGCCAAAGTGATCTTGAGCTCTTGTCCTCAGATCAAGATCTGCCTCAGGCTTCCAAAGTGCTGGGATTACAGGCCTGAGCCACGAGGGCAGGCCAATTTATTTTTAAATTTTTTTTTTTTTTTTAACAGAAGTCAGTTTTGTTACAGTATTCAGTTCTACTCCATGGAGTCCACAAATATTGGGGTAGCTGACTCCACCTCCTCTTCTAGAAACTTATTAGTCTGAGTATCCCAATTTGGGTGAAGACATTAAAAGAGGTTTTCTAGGCTTCTGGAAATGGTCTTTCTCTTTTTTCAAGGTTAGCCTTATTGTTTAAGCTGATTTGAATAGATTTTCCATGATTTGCAAGTGAAGGAATTCTAACTGATAAAGTCACTTATATTCTGCATAATTTTCCAATAATTTTTTCTGAATATTGTACCAGAAATTACTTTGTACCCCTTGCTGAATTATTTGTTTTCTTTCTTTCTGAAAATAAGAGAGATGCAACTTGTTTTTTTTTGACTTCTAGAAAGATTAAAGCCAGTTTTATTTCCAATAACAACTGTTGATATTTGATATAAACATATATTCTCCTTTCATTCCTCATCTTAAAATTCTTCAATTTTTCCTTTTTAAAAACTTGAGTTATATGTGTGTTTTGTTGTAATCCACATGTAAGTAATAACAAAAATATATAATCTTGTATAGATTTAGTATATGAGAGATAATTCTAAGTTCTTTTCTAATTCAGTGGTTGTCAAACTGTTTTATGGACTTCAGATCCTGTTCTCTAAAGGAAATTTTACATAGAAAACCAAAATACACAATGAGGTGGAAGTCCTCTGTCTGAAGTTTGAACCAGGCCTAGAGCCTCACTCAGTTAGTTCCACACCATACCTCCCTACCTACATGCAACTTCCTTAGTCCTTCAGGAAAATCTTAGGACTCTGGAAAATCCTTGAATCTTCTGTTTCTTTCCATAGTGCTGGTGCACCATTTCCTAAAGATATTAGACCACAATCAAATTCTATGAATGAGTTTTGGGTGTTCATTCTAAAATCATCACAGATGACCCTTCTACAAATGTACTTTTAAATGACCATACCACCATTCATATTACCACCTAAAGAGAATTGATCAACCAGAATGTTGTAGTTCAAAGGATACAGAGTCTTTGCTACCAAGGCATTAAAGCAACAACTCTAAATAGATTTAAATTGAATATACATATGAGTACTTTAGCAAAGATTATAAACAAAACATATTCCCAGAAATCTAGCTCTTCTATTTTCATCCTGTGCCATCACTCCACCATAAAGATAACAAGTTTTTTTCTGAACTTTGTTAATTCTTTAATTTTTTGCTTTTATTAAATATAACTCTAAGCATGCACACACATGATGTGTGTATATATATACACAAAGACACTACATATATGTGTATATATACCTTCCTTCATAAAACACACACACACACACACACACACACACACACACACACACACCCCCCTTCCTAACGAAGGAAGATATATAATATATATCTTCCTTATGTAAACATATGTACATCTTCCTTTGTTAGGTAAGTGTTTAAGTGCTGGCATGCTTTTCTCTACCTTCTTTTTCACTTAGCAATATATTGTAGACATTACTTCATAAAAGTATATAAATATTTCTAATTCTTTTTCACAGCTACATGATTTTCTGCTATGTGATCATACATGAGTTTATTCAATCATTCTCTGTTGATGGACATTTAATGTGTTTCAAGTTTTTAGCTTTTACAACTAGTCTCATGTAACTATATGTTTATATGGTGCATATGATTTTGTGCAGATCTCTTTTTGAAAATTACCAGTGTATTTTTGAGATAAATTCCCAGAAGTAAAATTTCTGGGTCAAAGGGTAAGTGCACATGCAATTTTCACGGTAATTGCCAAATTTCCCTCCATGTGGTTATGTATCCTTTTGCTTTCCCATCAGCAATATATGAGAGTGCTAGTTTCTTATAGCCTTTTCAAGAGAATGTGTTGTCAAAGTTGTGGATATTTACCAGTATGATATATGAAAAATTGTATCAGTGTAGTTTTAATCGACATTTTTTTTTTTTGAGCAAGGTTGAGAATATTTTTACGTGATTTAGAGACAGTTATATTTCTTTCAGTATGCACTGTTGGTTTATTTCTCTAGCTCAGTTTTCTGTAGGATGGTTGGTGCTTTTCTTTATATGTTTAGAAGCTTATTACGTAGTACGATATTGAGGCTTTGTATGTGACATAAGTTGCAAATATTTTTCTAATTATATTATTGTTTGCTTATTTTTCCTTTGTCATATTTTTTTAAAAAGTTTATGTAAGCAAATGTACTTTTCCTTACTATCTCTGGATTTGGTCTATGAAATATTTGTTCAGACTAGGCATAAAGAAAAATTCACCCAAGTTGGCTCCTCCTATTTTTTGTATGGCTTCATTTCTTCAATAGAATCTCTGATTCACTTAGAATTTACCCAAGTATAAATTTTTCCACCACATTTAAATATATATATATATATATATATATATATATATATATTTCCACTAATTTGAGATATTGCCTTTATTGTATACTAAGTGAATATATAAATGGGCCTAATTCTTAGTTTTCTCTTCTGTTCCTCTATCTTTGCTAATACCATACTTTCAAAACTACAAACTTAGTAGTATGTTTTACTACATCGTAGGATTTAGTTCCGTTCATTGAACTTCTTTTTTTGCTGTATTTCTATTTTTCCTTGCATCTTCTATAATATCTGCTTTATAAAAGCTAGCTGTGGCATTGGATGTATAGGTGTAATAAAAACTATTTGAACTGTAGTCTTTGACATCCAATAGTAACCTTTGTTTCTTTCAGTGCATTTGTTCTAAATTCTGTCTCCTCAGATGTCAAGATTGTAACCCTGCTGTCTTTTATTCTCATTTGTCCAGAAAGTTTTCATCAATCCTTAAAACAAAAACATTCTTTTGTATCACTTCCTTTAAGTTGTATGATATTTTTTATCAGCCAATCTATAAATTTGCTTTTTCTTATACTATATATACATAGATATATGTAATATATATAAACTCTGCATATTTATCTTATAAATGAAAGGAAAATTTCAGATTATGTACATGTGTGTTTATATATTTCATCTAATCACATTTTAATGTTACATTAATAGTTTTACAAATTTTTTTATGAATAGTTTGTCATTAAATGGTCTTTTTTTCTCTTTCTCTCTTTTAAATGGATAATTTAGTATTCAAGAAAATTCATATTTTTATTCTAATAAGTAATTTTATACAATATTGTTATATTAGAGCCCTATTTTTCTCTTCAATGCCCTTTTCCCTTTTTGGTTATTGCATGTTGGTTTCCTAGGATAAGCAGTATTGACATTAGCTACTAATTTTATCATTTTTTCTTCCCTGTCTTAAGACATATGATTTAAAGTAATATCCGTTTATGTCTAGTAATCTTTTATACTTTTTATTTGCTTTCTCCCATTATTTTTGGTAATTGTCCTATATCTACATTGTCAGAGTATACAGCTATTATATGTTATACTATCTCCTTCATGACCATCGTTAATCTAAGTTTTACATGGAAACAAACATTTTTAATGCTTATTGAAAGTCCTTAAGCTGATGGTCCTCTTGCACTTTTGGTTATTGGAAGACAATTTCATAGTAGCTTTCTCCATAGAGGTTCATGAAACACGAATGATATTTGAAACCATATTTCTGTGGCCTCTATATCTGACAGTTAATTAGGCTGGATATAAAATATATCCCCAATTTTAATTTCTTTTCCAATGTAGCTAAATGTATTTTATACTATGGTCATTTGGCATAAAGTATTACTATTGATAAATATGCTCAAAATCTGTTTTTGTTTCCTCCATAAGTGGCTTGATCTGTTTTGGAAATCTCCCCTTTTTTCTTTCTTTTTCTTCCTTTAACTTTGTAGGATCAGTAATTTTACTAGAATATGCCTAGAATTTGTCATTTTGAGTTGACTTTTCCTAGCTAAGTAGTATCATTTTAGCATATAGTTTCAACTGTACTTTATTTCAGGGAAGTTTTTTGAATTTTCATTTTTAATCCTGTTTCCATTTCATTATTTTGATTTTCCTTTTTGGGGACTCCTATTGTGCATATATTTTAACACTTTTTTTCTGGAATCTTTAAGCTTTTTCTTTTTGATTTTTAAATATTCCTCCTTTTTTTTCTATTTCTCTATCGTGTTTCTTTGTTCTATGTTCCTTCTAGTTTAGACTTCATTTCTGAATATTTGTTTTCTAATATTTTGCTGAGTTCTATGATCTCATTTCTGACTTTTTCTAATTCAAAGTTATTCTGTTCTTTGATGGTGACAGTTTATCTTTTATCCCTGACCTGGAAATGCAGGTGTGTTTTATTAACAGGAATCAGAGTTTGAATAAATCTGCAAGACCTAACTGATTGAATATATTGGCAAGAAAACTTCTTTATTCTGTAGGAATATAATTCTCTTTTCATTGTCTTATTTTTTTATAGTAACTTTGTATGGGATTTGATTATAATTCTTTCACAAAATTTCCAGGAAATTGTTTTTTCTAATACTTTTAGAGGTAACAGACATGTCAGTATTGCTTTTTTTTAAAAAAACAAAAAGTTTTATAACACTCTTCAGTGAATTTCATGAAGTGTCAAAAGCATGGCTTCTTACTTTTTGAGATTTCCTGGCTATTTTCCTTTCCCATATGTTTATTTGGACCATTTCAATTTATTTGCCCCTATGATGCCTGTTTTGATCAAGTTGGTTTCTACTCCCAAAAGAATCATCTGATTAGGGAATTTTCCTAGAGGGAAATTTGGCTGATTATTTTGAGAGTTCATAGAGCAGAATTGTCCAAATTTCAGAAAGTCTGGTAAACACTGTACTCAATCACAAATGAGATCCTTCAAAAACTCCTACAAGTTTCCGCTGCTATTCTTTTAAATTAGCTTGTCACACTTTGCAGAGTAGCTGTTGGCAATTTGAGTTTCCTGTCAGAGTCTATCAGACATTCTGTTGCTTCTCTCCATTACTTTCTGCATGCATGCATATACAAGACAGGTCTTCTAGCTGATTTGTTGCCATGTACTTTTATTGGGGGAGTCATAGTGACGTTATATTACCTAGTTTTGATGTAATTGGTAATCGTGAGGTTCTTTCTTTTATTAAAATTATTTTTTATATTCTGTCTGTTTTTATAGAGGGTAGGAACTTGCAGAGATTAAAAACCATGTTATCACTGTATTCTCAGAATTCCCCAAGTAACTTTTTCAACCCCGTGTGTTGTCGAATTTTCAGAATCCCAGTCAACATAAATTTCTTGTCTCAAGCAGAGATAACTTCCTTAATCAGAGCAAACTTGATGGATTTAATTCACATACATCTCTCTCATGTGAGCCAATTATATTAACATTTTTAAATGTCCTACCCATTTTCCCTAATGCTACTCCTTGATTAGTATGTAAGCTGTTTACAATAACTCACTAGAAACAGGTTTACAAATATTTTTCTATGTTATAGCCATAGTCCACCAGCTTTCCAACCTGTAATATCTGTGTCCTTTCTGTCTGTTACTAGATTACTGGCCTAAAGTCTCATACTGTGGCTCCTTCTAGTTGCAATCCCACTTTTGGTCAGTGTTGGTTAAAAAGTAGTTTCAGTGTTGCAGCACTAGGGAAAATTGTTGGAAATTTTGAGATCCATCCACATATGAGAGAAAGATCAACTATATTTGAAAACTAGTTCTAACATTAACAAGCCCTGTGAATGTAATTTTTAAAGTTAACAATAAAGATTATGTAACAACTCATAGAATTACTATGACAAGCATATTATCTAATATAAATAAAGTCATTAGTATGAAGTCTTACATTATTCCATGAAACACACAATACAAATGGTAGTGATTACTACGTGACAGGCAATATCTGAAAATTCAGACTATGTTGGAAGGAGTATTTTATGAGAGCTATTCAATAAAGTATGATATCTCTGATGATCTGTGTATTCACTAACTTACAAACTTCATCCATATTTTGTAATCTCACAAAGATTATTTAAGCGGTCTTATATTATTTGCTCTTCAGATTCAGGCTACGTTCTTTGCCCAAAGAACTATTGTCATATATTGACCTTTTCTGCTAACTGGCATGTTTACATTGTAATATTATTAACAGGAATATCTCTGCAAACAAATGGCAATGATCTTATGTTAATGGATAGGTGAATACTTTCTGAATACAGAAAAAAATTTAGGGCTTTTTAAAGGCAATTGAAACATAAGTATTTTGGCAAAAGGATATCTAGTAATAATGTGGGGTTATGCAAAAATAAAGAATGTAATGACTGCACTTTTTCTAAAACTCATAGAGAAGCTTTTCTGTTTCTTCTGCAAACTGAAATTAAAAAATCAAGAATTAATGCTACGTAATTACTATGTACTGAGATTTGGGCTAAAATATACATTTTCCAAACAACCAGTTAAAGTATTCCACAATCATTCAGTTGTTTTTGAAATATGTTGTTATTTGTTTATTGACCGGCAAGTCGTATTTCTATATCATAGCTCAAAATGTAAGTTAATGAGAAGCTATAGCAACAATTCAATGTTCTGTGTACATTTTCAATGTGAAAAATTGCTAGAGCAAACAAATCATTTCTGTAGTAAGCTACAAGCATAATAGATGTATACACTGAGGAGACCTGTTGTGCTCTTGACAGAATTTGTGAAATGGCCAAACAGTAAAATTCTCTGGTTGTTTTCTCTCCGTACTTTTTGCTCAGAAAAGTCAAAGAATCCATGTTTCAGGGAATTGGGAGATATAATTTCAGCTTAGAACTGCTATAAGAAGAGCAGTTTTTCTTTCTGTTAAAAGCTGGGAAGATGTAAAATCCCCTCACTGCTAATGCACAAGACAGACTGTAGAGGTGACTGTACTGAGAGTAAGGAGAACAGAATGAAAAAGTGTACTCGACAGAGTGAGCAAGGAATCAGCAGAGTCTCACAAATAATTCAAAGAACCTCTTCCCAGAGGTAATGAAAATCGGAAGAACCAATATTTTATAGTGCTGATTATTGGCAGACACTGTACTTGACATTCATTAATTCATTTAATTCTCACACAAGACACTTCAAAGTCAGTATTATTATTGTCATGTACTGACAAGAAAACTAAGAGATCAGAATTTAGTGACTTGTTTTCTTAATTTGTTTATTGTGCTATAACAGAATACCTGTACCTGGTTTTTAATGAACAAAAATGCATTTGGCTCACGGTCTGGAGGCTGGGAAGTCTAACATTGAGGGGTTGCATCTGGTGAGGGGTGTCTTGCTGTGTCATCCCATAGTGGAAGGGCAAAAAGAAGGTGGGAAAGTGCAAGAGATTGAATTTGCAGACCCAGGCTCTTTTAAAATTGGCATTAATCCATTCATGAAGGTGGAGCCCTCAAGACCTAAACACCGTCTGTTAATCTCCACCTCCCAACACCGATACATTGGGGATTGAGTTTTCAACACGTGCTTTCTGGAGGACACATTCAAACCATAGCACTTGTCCAGGATCACAGGTTGGTCCACATGTAGCAGAGCTGGTATTTGAACCCAGGTCTTTCTATATTGGGTATAAATATAAAAAGTGATGTGACACCAATTCAATTACTATTGAACATTCTTGGAAAGAGGTACATTTTGTCTGAACCTTGCCAAGGTGCCAAATGATCATTTGCATTTGCAAATTGAGTTTTTGTTTAATTTGGAGACCTTTAGATAAATATTATAACTTTTAATAAACAATATTTTAACAAAATTTCAAGACCATTAACTAGGCCACAAAAATTCCTTTGCCCCAAAACACAAATTGGAGAGATCATTTTCAACAATCATAGTAAAATTATTAACAACAAAATTGACAAAAGAAAAAAGTATCAACATTTAAGTGCTCCTAAATAATACTGTTTCAAAGAATAATCTAAAATAATTTTAGATGTTATAGAAAATAATACCACTACTCATTAACTGTCCACTTTATTCCTTAATGCTTCTTAAACAAGTATCAGGAGAAAGACATATTAATTAAGCCAAAAGTTAGAAAAGTTTTAAATAAATAAAAATCAATAAAGATAATAGTGTAAGTCAATGAATCAAAATATAGAATAGTGGAAAAAATAGTAAATAATTAAATTCCAATAATATGAAAGAACTGCAGACAGAATTCTGAAAAATGTAATTCAGGAGTACTACAACTCACCCAGATACACAAAATAAGGAATAATAGGATGAAATAACAGACAAAATTTGTAAAAAAGCTTTGTCAATATCTAAAAATATCAGTGAAATGCTTATTTTCTTTATTGAAAAGTAAAAATTCTAATTAAAAAATCTTGAAAGACAATTTAAAAGTTATTAAGTAAATAGACACTTTAATGGATAGTTATTTCAAACTCTCAAGGCATAGTTTTCTTCTATGTATTCTGTTCTCAAGTTAATGGATGTAGAATAAGCAAACATACACTTTAAAATAAATATTAAAAATTGATAAAGGATAATTATCTAATTTGTTTTATGTAGTAAATACAATTCTGATACCAAAGTATGATATGTCTGATCACCCACCACCCTGCAAAATTATACACCAATTTCTAATATGAATATGGAATTAATGTCAGGCCCAGTAGCTTGTGCCTGTAATCCCAGAGCTTTGGGAGACCAAGGCAGGAGGATGACTTGAAGCCAGGAGCTTGAGACTAGCCTTGGGCACATAGTGAGACATCCTCACATCTCTACAAAAGTTTTTTGAAACGAAAAACTAACCAGTTACAGCAGCATGTACCTACAGTCACTGCTACCCTGGAGGCTGCGATGGGAGGATAACTTGAGCCCAAGTGTCCAAGGCTGCAGTGAGCCATGATTGGGCAAAGACACTTCACCCTGGGCAACAAAATGAGACCCTATCTCTATAAAATTTTAAAAATATATATATATATTTAGATTTTCTATTCAAAACTATTACTTCGCTATATATAGGTTTTCTATTCAAAAGTATTACTTCATAAATACTTATATAATAAATATAAAGAAATAAACATTTAATATATAGGCATATTTATAGTTTATATATAGTTATATTACTATAATGTAAGTAAGTTTTCTACTGGAAACCTACACTCTAAATTCTACACAGTGTATATACAAAATAATTTTCCAAATAGGAAGAGGAAAGGCACTTACTTACCCTATCAGATACTAGAATATTGTTATGGTTTAAATGTTTGTGTCCTCTAAAACTTAAACACGAATGTGACAGTATTGAGAGGCAGGGACTTTAAGAGGTGTTTGGGTTATGAAGGCTCTGTTCTCATGAATGAGTTAATCTATTCATAGGAGTATAAGGATGGCTTAATTTGGAAAATCTATTATGTTACAAGGTATGATAGGCAATGTCTTAAAAGAGACAGGATTGTGGGAGCCATCAGCCTTGGCTATAATTACAAAATGATACATTGCATAGAGCATTTTAAAACAATAATAGAGTTAATAAAAGTCCCTCTGCTTTTTATTATGATCATGCACTTTCAATTCTGTATAATTTTCAGGGATAAAATATCCCTCCTAGACAAAACATGTTTGTTGCTCTAAATTCTAAACAATAGCCTGTACCCAGGCCAGACAGCTCCTTCTTCCTGCCCTTGATACACCACTGCTCATGAGTAAAATTCAATCAAAGCAAACCAAAATACGTGTGAATGTGAATTAAAGGCCACAGGTCTTCAATAAAATTTAACATCTCTTGCTGACTTTTATTTGCTAAAACTAGATATAGCAAGATAACTCAATGTGATAAAGATTGCAATCTTAAATTTTTATCGTAAAAGTTTTAGAAGTATTTCATTAAAATAATAAATTGATCCTTATTAATAGACTTATTTTTACATTGTCTTAAAATTCTGAAAAATACAATGAAATATGAGCTAGAAATTAGTTGTGTGGTGATACAAAATAGACAAATTATTGTTAATAGATTATGTATAGTTATTAAACTCAGAAAAATGATGAAAAAACACTAAAATTTATTAAGCATTTAGTACATGCACTAACAAGTGAAAAAAATGCTTTTATTCTATGTTTTACAAATTGTGATCTACAAAGTGATGAAAAAATAAAAGATAAAATCACAACAGAAATAAAACAAAATTCTTAGGAATGTCTGTAACAAAAAGTACATAAAAATTTTATGAAGAAAAGATATTTTCTAGAAAATCATGAGAAATAATTTTAAAATGTAGACATGCCAGACTAGTAGATAAAAAGATCAAATATTGGAAACATTTTTATTATTTTTTAAAATAATTTATTTATTTTACTTTAGGTGCATACTATATCTGGCATTTCTCCCCATTTTATCTCTCCCCACCCTCCCTTCCCTCCCCAACCCCCATTATCTCTCCCCTACCCCCACCAAGTGTCCCCTGTGTGTGATGCTCCTCTCCCTGATTCCACGTGTTCTCGTTCAACACCCACCTATGAGTGAGCACATACGGTGCTTGGCTTTCTGTTCTTGGGTCAGTTTGCTGAGAATGATGGTTTCCAGATTCATCCAAGTCCCTACAAAGGACATGAACTCATCATTTTTTATGGCTGTGTAGTATTCCATAGTGTATATGTACCACATTTTCTTTGTCCAGTCTAACATTGATGGGCATTTGGGTTGGTTCCAGGTCTTTGCTATTGTACACAAGGCTGCAATGAACATACGTGTGCATGTCTTTATAGTAGAACAATTTATAGTTCTTTGGGTATATACTCAATAGTGGGATTGCTGGGTCAAATGGAATTTCTATTTCTTTCTAGATCCTTGAGAAATTGCCACACCGTCTTCCACAATGGTTGAACTAATTTACACTCCCACCAACTGTGTAAGAGCGTTCCTATTTCTCCACATCCTCTCCAGCATCTCTTGTCTCCCGATTTCTTAAGGATTGCCATTCTAACTGGCGTGAGATGATATGTCAGTGTGGTTTTGATTTGCATTTCTCTAATGACCAGTGATGATGAGCATTTTTTCATGTTTGTTGGCCTCATATATGTCCTCTTTTGAAAAGTGTCTGTTCATATCCTTCGCCCACTTTTGAATGGGGTTGTTTTTTTCTTGTAGATCTGTTTTAGTTCTTTGTAGATTCTGGATATTAGCCCTTTGTCAGATGGAGTAGATTGCAAAAAATTTTTTGCCAGTCTGTGTCTTTTGATTGGGACGTTTAGGCCATTTACATTCAATGTTAATATTGTTATGTGTGAATTTGATCCTGCCATTTTGTTACTGGCTGGTTTTCTTTCTCATTAGTTGACTCATTTTCTTTATTGCATTTTTGGTCTTTGCCAACTGGTTTGCTTTTGCAGTGACTGGTACTTGTTCTTTTCCATGCTTAATGTTTCAATGTTTCTTTCAGGAGCTCTTGTAGAGCAGGTCTGGTGGTGACAAAATCTCTCAATAATGGCTTGTCTGTAAAGGATTTTATTTCTCCTTCACTTATGAAGCTTAGTTTGGCTGGATATGAGATTCTGGGTTGAAAAGTTCTCTTCTTTAAGGATGTTGAATATCTTTATTATTTTAATGTAATGCATACATTTAATGACAACTAAATAAAAGTTCCGGTAGAACATCTTTAACTTGACAAATCTTAAATTTTCCTGGAGGAAAAATAAATAAGTATATATAATTAAAAAAAATAAATTCATAAAGGGAGAGGAAGGGTGCTCCCCCTATCAGATATTAGAATATTGCCATGATTTGAATGTCCCCTCTAAAACTTAATTACAAATGTGGCAATGTTGAGAGGTAGGGACATACAAGAACAGAAAACCAAACACTGCATGTTTTCACTCATAAGTGGGTGTTGAACAAAGAGAACACATGGACACAGGGAGGGGAACATCACACACTGGGGCCTGTCAGGGGGTGGGGATCTAGGGGAGGGACAGCAGGGGTTAGGGGGGATAAGGGAGGGATAGCATTCGGAGAAATACCTAATGCAGATGACGGGGGTGAGAATGCAGCAAATCACCAGGGCACGTGTATACCTATGTAACAAACCTGCAGTTTCTGTACATGTACCCCAGAACTTCAAGTATAATAATAATAATAATAATAATAATAAAGAGAGGATTGGGTTAAGACAGCTTTGTTCTCATGAATGAATTAATCTATTCATAGGTAGATTAATAAATCAGTGGGTTAATGGATTAATAAGTTATTGTAGCAAGGGAACTGGTGGCTTTATGAAAGGAAGTAAGACCTGAGCCAACAGCCCCCTCACTATGTGATACCTTCTGCTGCCTTGGGAATCTGCAGAGTCTCCCACAGCAAGAAGGCCCTCACCAAATGCAGCCCCTCCCACTTTACTCCTCAACCTCTGTAACTGTAAGAAGAAACTCCTTTTTATAAATTTCAAAGTTGCAGGTATTCTGTTATGAGCAACAAAAAATGAACTAAGACATGCATATTATATAACCTCAATAAATAAAAGAGTATGATATTATTGTAAGAATTGACAATAAAAATCAATAGACACACATGACATGGACTAACAAACGCTAATAGTTGAGAACGCAGAATGTGGATGAACTTGGAGGACAGTGTTGAGCAAAATAACTTAGGCACACAAAGATAAATACCCTGTATTCTCATTCATACATGGAAGCTAAAAGAAATATGATCTCATACCAGTAGAGAGTATAGTAGTGGTTACTAGAGGAAGGGAAGGATATGGGGAGGGACTATGTAGTAAGAGGTTGGTTAAACTAATACAAAAGTACAGCTAGACAGGAAGAATAGGTTAAGTGTTCTATCACACAACAGGCTGACTACAGTTAACTTATTGTATATATTCAAATAGCCAGAAGATTATGAATGTTCCCAACACAAAGAAATGATAAATGTTTGAAGTGATGAATGTGATAATCACCCTGATGTAATCATAACACACGGTAAACATGTATCAAAATCTCACACCTTACCCCATAAATATGTACAATATTGTCAATTAAAAATAATAATAAGACGAGGCACAGTGGTCAATGCCTGTAATCCCAGTGCTTTGGGTGGCTAAGG
This sequence comes from Ateles fusciceps, assembly GCA_036589455.1. NCBI lineage: Eukaryota > Metazoa > Chordata > Mammalia > Primates > Atelidae > Ateles > Ateles fusciceps. The sequence continues at coordinate 3,991,883 of JAZHEH010001378.1, forward strand.
CAGGAGGATCATGTCAGCTTAGGAGTTGGAGGCTGCAGTGAGCTATGATTTTTCCTTTTCATTGTACTACAGCCTGGGGAACAGAGTAAGAACCTGTCTCAAAAAAAAAAAAAAACAAAACTAAAAAAGATAACTGGGTAGGAGAGTGGATGCAATTGGATAGGCTGCTGGTGGACTGGCAAATTTAATTTCTTGCACTGGACAGTAGGTATCCACAAATATTTGTTGATTTATTTTTTGTAACTCTAAGTGTGTCCGAAGTATTTATTTTATTATTATTTTTCTACTCCTGGGACAGATTATGAAATGTTTAAAAAAAAACCCAATGGGTAAAGGGGGGATATTTAACAAATTGAAAAAATTTGTCTTTTGGAAGAAAACACAAGTTAGAGTTTTCTTTGCATAGAGATTTCTAGATATTACCAGTATTTCCAATATTCCTCCTCACTGTGGACATACTATGTTTTGCAGGGCTACACGTCACTTTCTAATCAACAAGCTTTGATTAATTAATCAGGAGCCAGTGAATGATTCTCCATGTTCTTTCCTCCATTGCAAACACCTGTGTCTAGGAAGATGGCGCTCCAAGTTTTGCAGCGGGAACTCATTTGGTAAGACTCCATCTGATAATGTGAGAGGCAGAATGTATACCCAATGAATGTGTGTCTCTAGTGTGAGAATTCACAAAGCAGATATTAATGTGTGCTGGTCACTATGGGTTGTATTTGATAAGGAATTACAAGAAAAACAGTTCTGAAAAGTATTATCTGTTTGCCAGCAAGAATGAAAGGAAATAGGTCAGATATTTGGGGGAATTGAATGAGTTGAAACAGTAATTGCTTTCAACCCTAAATAGTAAAAGGCAAAATGTTAAAAGACTTTAAAATTGAGCCAATTACAAAAACAAACAACAACAAAAATAAATTATGATTTAGACTGCACTTTTACTTATTGAAAGGAATTAATTAGATAAAATGCCTAAGGGTAAAGATCAAAGTAAGGGCCTGAGGCCCAGTAATCTTTTCAATTGGAAAAACAGCTCAGGTAAAAGAGCTTAAGGGTTCCATTCTCACATCAAATCCAGATAGACTCAATAGATCTACCAGGTCTTCAAGCTGTGAAAGGTGTAGGCACATGAGTGTAAAGAAATACAGATGATATGGGAAGTGTGTTAGGTAAAGAATCATAGCTGTAATTATTGGCACATGGAATTAATTGGAATCCAGTAGATTAGAAAAACCAACAAAGTTTTAAGAGAATTGTATTGCTTAAGAAACTGTGAGCCTGCACTAAAAGTGTTTGAGAGTCTAAAACATGGGTGTCCAATCTTTTGGTTTCCCTGGCCCACACTGGAAGAAGAATTGTCTTGGACCACACATAAAATACACTAATTCTAGCGATAGCTGATGAGCAAAACCAAAAACCAAAGACCAAACCAAAACCAAAAAAAAAAAAAAAAAAATCACCTCATAGTTTTTTAAGAAAGTTTATAAATTTGTGTTGGGCTGCCTTCAAAGCTGCCCTGGGCAGCATGCTAAAACACCTCTCAGGCCCTGGGTAGGAAGTAGGTTAAAAAAAAACACTTCGTATTCTGTAAGATCCATTCTATATGAGCTCAAGAAGGGAGAAAGGAAAGGAAAAATATCTCCCTGAGGGTGTAGGCAGAAGACACAGACAAAAAGAACCAAGTTGGATCCTCCAGGAGAGCACAGTCCAGGCCTAATGAAGGTAGGGGGCTCAAAAAATGTCTGCCTGGAAGGAATTCAGAATTTTTCAGGAACAGGGACTCCTGTTTCCTTTTTCAATTATGAGACGTATACACGCCAGATAACTTATTTCAGTTGCTAGGTTTCCAAAGCTATGGGAGCTACCCATAGACTTGACATAGAGAGTATAGTATGCAGTAAGCCCTTTGTTTCCAACGATTCAACCAACTGTGGATGGAAAATATTTTTTTAAAACCCAATAAAAGCAATAAAAATAACATAATAAAACAATATAGTATTAACTATTTATGTAGTATTTACATTATATTAGGTGTTTCAAGTAATATAAAGATGATTTAAAATATATATGGAAGGATATGTATAAGTTATGTGCAAATACTGTACCATTTTATATCAGTGATTTGAGCATCTCTGGATTTGATACCTATGGGGATCTTGGAACAAAGCCCCCGTGGATACGGAGAGACAACTATATCACTAAGAGATTTTGGATTCTGGACTTTGAGCTCAATGCCACGACTGAGGAAGACCTTGGGGTTGTCTCCTTAGAGGAGAATTTGGAGTTGGTATAATTGTCATACATATCTGTGCCAAAGGGAGACTGCACTGAATATTTGGAGAAACAAAAGGGTAAATTGTGGCAGATACTACCAGTCCTTAGCAGTGTTTCCAGTTCTCCTTTTTCACTCCTCTATTCAGTAAGCTGGGGCTAGAGGACTGGTCTCACAGTCTGACTGTGTCTTAGGAGGCCATGCATGATTTCCCGGCCCAAAGTACATGAGAACTGATGGACCCATTTCCCACATTCTCCTCCTCTTTCATAGTGAACCCAAAGCTTTGGGTTGAGATGGGGGTGCCATAAGATTGAAGTACTCTGAAAAACTGAGCGTAAAGGTTTATAACAAGTAAAAGCGCAGTCCAAATTCTTAATTGGCTTTGTTGTTGTTGTGAAGAGCATCTGTCCAAAACCTTTCAGGACACACATGGACTTTACATGAGCAAGAAAAAAAATGTGTGTTTAGACACTGAGATGCTCGTGTTTTTGATGATATAGCCTGATCTCATAGATACATTTATCTTAGACCATTCTATGCTAAATACATACATTGACACAGACAAACATACATGCCTACACATCTAATGGATTAGTTAAAAGAAAGTACATTTCAACGTTTAAACCAAGAAAATATAAGTAAATATTTAACTTATCCCAAGTGAAGACTTTCTACATATAATCTAGTGAAAAACAACACAAGTGAAAAAGTGGATCTGACTACTTGCAAATAACACTTTTGCATATCAGAAATATCAACAACTAAATGAAAATTAATGACATGTGGGGAAAACTTTTTTTTTTTTGCAATAGAGGGTTTATGTCTTTATGTATAAGAAGCTGTTAAAAATGAGTATTGGAGAGGATCCAAGATGGCCAATTAGGAGCAGCTCAGGATTGCATCTCCCAGTGAAAGCACGCAGGGTGAGTGCATGC